>BSBM01000278.1:22787500-24267500 GCA_027924585.1 Larix kaempferi
GATTTATTGATTTTTGCAGATAGGTTGTTGTTTATCAACCAGACAATTTATATACAAAGGTATATAAACAGCTTAATATGCTGCCATGCATGATGCACCCAAACGAATTCCCAATCAACTGGTCATCGTTTGACTTAAGAGTATTTATGCACCTCCAAATATGTTCAGATCAAACATTTATCAGCTTCAAAGGATTTTGGTAACCCATCTCTTGGTTGAAAGGACTTGTAATTATTTTTTCTTCAACTTCTCTGTCACGGTTTTGCAAAAGCTTACATATTGTACAAATTAATACTGTCTAATTGTGGAGGACTTCCGAATACCAATGATCTTGCAATCATTCCCAATTTCCCACAAATCGAATCATTAAAATATATAGGGCAATGGCGTAGGGAAACCTTATAAAAGGGATCTACTGCAAACTGAAGCATATACGGAGCCTGGAGATCGCATGTAACATAGGAAGTTGCAGTCTGTTTTAAACTTTGGCGCCATTGAACTTTGCTTTGATCAGCTTCATAAGCTTAGCACCGTTGGGGTTTTATAGAATAAAAGTACATGTTTCTGCCACACTTAGAGGTACTACCGACTCACCGAGCTCCCTATTACGAGGTACTCCCTATATGGAAGTAGTCTAAAACCATAATTTTTACGGTGGCTTTTTCTTAGTTCTTTTATAAATTCGGCAATTTCCTTTATAAATCCCGCAAAATTCCAGGTAAGGACAGAGTTCCAAGGTTGTGGTGGTTTTGTCCATTTTAAATCAACCCAGATGCTCAACGAATCAAGTAAGGTTCGGAACTCTGCCAAATAATTCAGACCATCAAATTACAAATAATTGTGTTTTTAGACAACACCCTAAATATGTTAATCTAATATTATCTGCGAGTAGAGCTTTGGCATACAAAATGCCCTTTTCCCTCGGTGCTTCTATGAATCTGACAAAACAAAAATTCATAGTTGCTAATATGCTATCCAGAGCTTCTCTAAATCTGACAAAACTGAACCATGATTTGGATGGAATCCTGAGTGAAAAAGTTATTTCCAAACGTGTTAGAATCCGTTGAAGTAGTGGACAAAACATGACAAGATAGACAAAAATTCAAGGTTGTCATCAATTTGGATAGTTTCAAGTTTTACATGTGAAAATTGAAAGTAGGCAAAAGATAACACACCAAACCTTATGGAGCTTCAATACAAAAATAGAATTTTGACTTGTCTTCACTATTGACCGGCCTTCACTACTAACTTCATTAATGAAAGCATAACTAATTAACTACTCTTGAAAATGTCAAACACTAACTTGTAATGGTTAATGGGAGTAAATAAGGTATTCAATGCTCCATCTTAATTATGACCATTACAAACATCATCACAGAGAATTACTAAGTGTTGTCTTTGAAAATCAAAATTATTGCTTGCTAATGGCTTGGTGTAGATGTTTGCTAGCTGATCCTTAGATCTATAAAACTGTAAGTTGATGTGTCCATTACTCACAAGCTCACGTATGAAGTGATAGGAGTGTCAATGTGTTCACTTTTGCAGTGAATAAGGCAATGGCTAAGTCGTTATCACAAAATATAGGAGTTGGATCCTTTTCTTTATGTGCAAGGTCACTCAAAAGTCTTCTCAGCCAAATTGCTTGGCATGATGTTGAAGTTGCTGCCACATATTCTGCTTTTGTTGAAGATATTGTAACAATGGGTTGTTTCATGGAAGCCCATGAGATCAAACTTGTGCTCAAATGAAATGGATATTGGGAAGTACTCTTCCTATCATCCATGTTGCTTGCAAAATCACTATATGTATATCCAACAAGTGAGTTATCTCCAAAACTTGACCACCAAATACCATAATCTATTGTAGTTGTAATATACCTCAAATTTCTCTTTTCAACCTTCTAGTGAGAGTCTTTGGGAGATGTTGATTACAAAAATGATGGATCTCAAAATCATCGCTTTCGACCTCTTGATGGGCTAGACCAAAGGAAAATGGGAATGGACTCTTTCTTTATAGCCTTAAGCACTCAATTGATCTCAACCTTAATTAATGAATCCAATGAGATTCAAAGTATAAAAGAAAGAATAAATATTTCAATTAAACTATCAAAACCTAAAAGATTATTTAAGTAGCAACGTTGTTGATATCTACTTTATAAATATTTGTATTTTTTGTGTTTTATATGAAATAAATCAAAACAAGACAATCACATAGCTATGTACTAGTATGAGACAAACACTAGTTCACAATTCACATCTAATGACATTTAAGAATAATTCAATACTGACAAGGTATGATCAAACGATAAAAAGAAATAATGTTAAATAATCCTACGATATAGATATCATAATAAAAAAAATATATGAATATGAAGGCTATATTCTATATTGATATCTTCCATCTATATATAGAGAATACATCAAATAGTATCTTTCAAATTCCTATGAAGATATAGACTAGGAATTGTTCCAACATAGGTACTAGTATTTCCAATAAAAGACCGACTAGAATACTATTGATTTATAGATTTTTCCAAGCGTTGATGCTATCTTCGACCAAGCAACTAATTAGAAATTAGCTACTTGAATTACTTTATTAGGTACATCAGTAAAATGATAAATATACCTTCAAGAATAAAATCAAATCTCAACCCTCAAACTTTGCCACTTAAAAAGAACTCATGCTGCCAATAGAATTGTTAGATTTAGATTCATGATTGTATGTAAACAAAGGAGATTTAAAAACTAAAATAACTTAGCACTAGCATCCCATAGCAAAAGGACGATTGGAACATTTCTCTAGAGCCTCGATATCTTTAAATAATCAAGCGACCATGAAGGATTGTTTATTTCCCACTTATTCTTGATAATAATAAATTCACCATATAGCATAGAGCATATGGACAATTAAAATAAACTGATCAAGTGTTATATTTTGACATATCGAAATCCTAAAGGAGACATAATATAATACAAAATTAAATTCCAAGATAAAAGGGGACCTTCCCTGTAATTCCCATTATAATCGAACTAGGAAATGAAAACCAGTTCTTTACTTAACACCTTGTAACTCCCATTTCGAAACATACCTCCACAATTTACAACCAATAACACCCAAGCATGTTGCCATGGATAGCAATGAAAAGATAACTAACAACTCATCATTCAACACCAGAAATTACATTTTAATATCCATAAAAACATGTGATGAAACATATGATCTATTAACTCGACAAAATATTTTAAAGAATTTTAAACAAAATTCCACATAGTCACCATAACAAAATTGTTCAAAACCATAGAGTATTCGCAATAGTCCATTGTTCATTCAAGCAACTCATAACAACAATTTAAGAGTACCTTAAAACACTCGAATCTTCAGATTGAGCATTAACCAACATCGTTTTAGGGTGAAGTTATGTGAAAGAGAGAACTATGGAGTTTACTTACTGATAAATTTTCTATTTCAAGTACCATGTTTCTCTTGCGTTTTTCTTGTAAGGATGAATCATAGACACAACTACCTTCTTCTAGACTCAACTTGCATATGGAGTTTACTTACTGATAAATTTTCTATTTCAAGTACCATGTTTCCCTTGCGTTTTTCTTGTAAGGATGAATCATAGACACAACTACCTTCTTCTAGACTCAACTTGCATATGGAGTTTACTTACTGATAAATTTTCTATTTCAAGTACCATGTTTCCCTTGCGTTTTTCTTGGAGGGGACGTTCATTCAAAGGGCATTCTAAATTAATAGGATTTTCAATGCCTTTGTTCTAGTTAGGGGAGTGCCATATCTTCTTGGATGAGGTGGAGCTGATGGTGTTTTGGGCTCACTAATGAGGCAGCATGGATCCCCAACCTCTTCCCATGGTTGGTGGTGAAGGAGGAGGGATTTCCCAACCATCATTTTGAGCTAGTGGTCCCTAAGGAACCTCCACAATGCTAGGTTTGGGTTATAACTTAGGTTCAGGATGGTGGTGGACAGACTACGTAAGTGGAGGAGGGTTTCCCAAGAACATGTGACCAATTTGAGCTAGTTGGGTGAACTCTAGAGAGTCAGCATTAAAATTTCTTAGACCTTCATTAGATGGAAATGGAGGGTTCTAGCCTTCTCTAGCTTAGAATGCCTCTCTCAATGGCTTGGTGGCTTTAACAATTGCTTCTTCTCAGCTGGCGAACTTTACTCTGAAGATCTCAACATATGACCTCCTCTTCTTAAGTGGCGGATCTCTACTCTTTGCTCTCCTATTTCTGAAGAGGCTTAATCCTGCTATGATTTTGCTAGTCTTAATCTTGCACTGATACCACATGAAAATTCAAAGTAGAGGAAAAAGATAAAACACCAAACCCTATTGAGCCTCCCCCATTCTTCACTATATTAGCTTAAACATAGGCAATACAAAAATGATTTTTTGATTTGTATTCACTATTGACAAGTCTTCATCACTAACTTCATTGATGAAAGCATAACCAACTAACTACTCTTGAAATGTCAAACACTAACTTATAATGGCTAATGGGAGTAATTCGGATATTCAATAGTATGTGGTTTTTGGAGTTTAAAGATCATAGTTGTTAACAATCTAAAGTGATTTAGGTTTTAGTGAGGTCTTATAGGGATTGTGAGATAAAGCATGGTGGAAACATTAACTGAACCATGCTTTGTATGGAATCATGAGTGAAAAAATTATTTCCAAATGTGTTAGAATCTGTTGAAGTAGTGGAGAACCCCCCTTTAGTGCATTGGCCAGAAGGACTATTAAGCCCTAAATATTGGCACATTAACCCCTATGTAGTTGCACATTACCCCCTTTATTATGGCGCATTACATATTATTGATGTCGGCAGTGGGTCTATTAGTGGGTCTATTTGTCAAGTCCCCTCGCGTCGATCCAACGCAAGGAAGGGAAGATGACTCACATTTAGGGGCTTTTACGAAAACTCAACCCCATTCATCATTGAAAATTCATATAAATAAAAATGCATGTGTGTGCAGTGTTGAAATATTGTAACTTCAAAGAATATTATATTTGTACTTTATTATTCCGGAGATGTTTCATTCCTCCGTAAAGATCTTATTGTATATCCGGAGATGTTTATTCCTCCGTCGGAATGTGGTAACTTGGGTTATTAGACTTCCCTAGTGGGGGTCGGCCCTGTATGTGTTATGTGGGTCAAAGGGTTGTTAGACCACCCTAGTGGGGTCGGCCCAGTCAGTTATAATAGGGTATTTAACCTAATGGTTAAATACGAGCCTACATGTACTTGTGTAAAAGATATGTCAAAGTAGTGTATAAATAGAGGAGGTGTGTTCCTCATTTGACACACACACTCACTTGACAAAGGCGCATTTGTGGAGGAGAGGTCTGCTATGATGGAGGAGGAGCTTATGCTCAGGGTTTGCATCTTTGTATATTGCTGGACATCTATATTGAGGAAGCTTTACTGGATTTTCTACCCCATGAGGGTTTCCCAGGATAAATCTGTGTCTCTTGTGTTTATGCTATGCTTGTTGTTTCTTCAGTGATCTTATATATGCTATTATTGTGAAATGGAATGTAATGCTGTTATTTTCTATCTTAGCATATTAAATCTTAACATGGTATCAGAGCTAACCTGAAGGAAGGCAAGGTATGGCACTTACGACACTTGCTTTACTTATGACAATTTGAAGGTTAGGGTTTTACATAGCAAAACCTAGTCATCGTGGAACTTTCGCTATAAATCCATTTCTGCAAAGGTTCAGGATCTGAAAAGTTTACAGGTAGAAGATAACATCCCCAGGTACCTTGTGTCCAAAGGGAATCCTCAAATTCGTTTTACTTTGTAAGTTATGATCAGTACACGTTAGGGTTTCTGCCTCTTCCATATCTCAGTCAAAATCAGGTGACCTAGGAAAAAAGGTCATAACTTGGGATAGGAAGCTCCAAATGAAATTTCGTAAAATGTGACAGGTAGTACACAGACTGTACTATCTCAAGAAACTTTTTCAGAGGCCGAAGCGGAACCAGTGACACGTGGAACGCCGTACAAGTTCGCTCTCCTGGTTTATCCCATAAACAGGTCACATTGCGACACTTGGCATAACTCTCTCTCAGAGAGTCCAATTGAGGTCAGACCTATCAGGATGGAAAGATAACAGGCGGAGATATCTCAGGAAAAGTTTTCAGAGGCCGAAGTTCAAACAGTGACACGTATCACGCCGTACAAGTTCGCTCTCCTATATTATTCCAAAACAGGTCACGTTGCGACATTTGGCATAACTCTCTCTCAGAAAATCCAATTGAGGTCAGACCTGTCAAGATGGAAAGATGACAGGTCAGGCTATAGCAGAAAAAGTTTTCAGACCTTGTGGAGTGAAAATTTCGGAGTTATAGCAGAAACAATCAGGTACATATTTATGTCAAAACAAAATTATTTTTGGAGCACCTTTATTCATGGCTTCCGGAATTTAGGGTTTCAGAGAAAGTTAGAATTTTTGGAATCGGAATCCACGGCTGAATGCTACTCAGAAAAATCAAAATTTAGAGACCAAGATCGAATTTTTTGGTTGGGTAGAAGACCGGGCTTGATCAAACCCCAGTTAGGGCTTCAGCAAAAGTTGGAATTTTTTAAGTCTGTAACCACGGCTGGAAGCTCCTCAGAAAAATAAGAGCTTAGAGCCTTGGATCGAACCTTTTGATTGGATAGAAGGGTGGGCTTCATCAAACCCTAGTTCGGGTTCCTGTCCAGAAGATCCAGAAGTATCGAAGGCAATTTTGAGTGGTCAAATTTTGGAGATTTCGAAATTGAAGTATGCTAGTTTGATCAGCTCAGCAAGACACATCCTTCCATCCATTCAGAAGTGTGAAAGTCAAAGATTGAATTTCTAAGGTTTCTCTAGCAAACCCTAGTCAAGCTCCAGATCAAGTTTCAGGGGGATTTGAGGCTAAGGCCTTACATAAGAAGACTACAAGAAGTCTCGACAGGTACGACTTAAGGAGGTTCAGGTATGTCTTGAAATCTGATTCTTGATTAAGTTCATAATGTGTTTGTACTCATACTATTTATTAGTACAATCTTGATTAATGTTAGAATTGTCTTATCACCCTAGTAAAAGTATGAATGCATACATTAATTGATTAGGGCTATATGGTTGTACTAATACATTATGGTGTTGTGTGAAGTTGATGTTGTCTGCTAACAAGATACAGGTACATCACAAGAGACAAATCAAGTTCCATGACCATGACAACATGAAGACAAAGACTCGTCCATAATCTTTGTTCTACTTACGAGGTATGTATGACTTTGTTATATTATGCTTAACCTATGAGACATGCAGGTTCTAGCTCAGGATCTCTAAATCATTGAAGAGATTGTTTAGGTATGTTGTACATAACTAAGCAGGTATACTAATCCAGGTATGTTTTCCTATGTCATGTTAGGATCCCTTATATAAGTATACTTGGTATGATTGGTTATGCTTATTCATAAAATTAGTAATCAAGGCTTTAGGCATATTATGTCTCTTATCTTGGTTGATTATTTAACTAACTAGATCAAACAAGAATATGCATGAGTAAAAGAAGACTTCCCTGAAACCTTGAATATTATCTATAATCATGACTATACATATTCAAGATTATTTAGAATTAGAATGTTTTGAGAATATACTAATGAATGTATGTCTGTGTATGAGAACATGAGGATGACACTAGTGCACACTTGATCATGCACAGTGGTACAGAATGAATAGAATTTCAAAAGACATATAGAAGATCAAGCGGGAGACAACCACACAAACATAAAAGATAAGTATTTGAGTTGTTATTTGAAATAATAAATGATATTGCTTGTATGCATATTTGTATTCCTAGAATATATCATGCTGAGTGTAAACATTCATAGAGCATTGAACAGTATGTTACTAATATGCATATGATTGGTAAGTTGGACAAACATTCCATTGTTGCTTGTCTAGAATGAAACCTCTTTGTTGACATGCTGAGAGCTGTGCACACTCTCAATAGTATGTTCTGGTAGAGATGGAAGGCATCTACATAGCCACTGTATGCATACAGGATATGGGAAAGTGTTGTGCCAAAGTATTGGTCAAAATAGTTACATAACTATGTAAATGATATCTGTATGCATAATAGGTTATCATGTCAATATAATTTGATGATTATGAAGTATTACTAATCATGTACTTAATTTTGATTTGTAGGAAAGATCATGATGAATGATGAACACTGAACAAGCGATGTATGTTCAACAAAAGGATTTACAAATCAAACACACTATAGAAGGCTTGTGGCTAGAAAATTCTCTTAGAACGAGGAAGAGAATCATGATAAGATGTTTGCTTTAAGTGGCTAGATAAGACCATTCTCTTAATGGTGTAATTAAAGAAGAAGTGTGAATCAGGTTCTGTATGGGTACCCAGGATCGATAATCAATTGATGAGCTTAATGATCACCATGGGTGATGAGGATCTCAACCTTTGCTACAAGGTTGAATATTGTTTCTATACACAGACGACATGGATGCAAGAAGGAACTCACCACAGAGTTCAAATGATATTGAGGCTCATATCAGTAGACCCATCTAACGAGAGATGGCACAGATAGATATGCAGAAGATCATTCAATGCAGAGTGTGAATGATGTTCAGTCACAAAGGGAGAATTGATAGTTTCTTGATAAGATTGGGCTCTACCAAAAGCAAAGTTGTTCCTAACCTTTACCTTAAGGTTGTGGATGATGAACCTATCATACCATTATTGTATGACGATGATCTCTTTCTGACAAGGAATGAGAAATAGATCATGAAAAGAAAGAAGAAGATGGCTGAAGAAATGAAAATGAAAAATATCAGATTGATGCATTACTTCCTAGGTCTGGAAGTATGACAAGGCTCAGAAGGAATCTTTCTCAACCAGGGAAAGTATGCTGAGAAATATTAAAAGGACTTGATGTGTTGGAATGGCCACTCTTGAAGTTTTTATCAGATGACTCATCAGAGTTAGTGGATAGAACTCTGTACAGACAAAATATTGAGTCATTGATGTGTCTAACAAATACTAGGTCATATATATGCTTTGTTGTGAACACCTTGTGTCAGTATCTAGTGGAAACCAGATGTAAAGCATGTGATGAAATACCTAAAGGATACGATAGATTTTGATCTATGTTATCTTAGAGATCATGACTTCATATGGCTACACAGATGTTGATTGGGTAGAAACTATATCAGACAGGAAGAGCACATCGAGAGGATGTTACTGTCTGGGATCAGCCATGATCTCATGGTTTAGAAGGAAGCAATATAGTGTGGCTCTTAGCACAAGCAGAATATATGGCTTCTTGCTCTGCTAAGTTATGAAACAGTATGGCTTCAGGATTGTTTCACTTAGAGATAGACCCAACTATGATCCTATGTGACAAACAGAGTTGTATCAAGATGGCAGAGAATCTAGTGTTCCAAGATATGGTGCAGAAGGGAACCAAAAGTTTGAATTTGTAACAAGTTACCAATGTACTAACCAAACTTATACCGATCTGATGTACTAACCAAACCTCTACCTCAAATAAATTTTTTCGAGACAAACTTAATATAGTCCAGAAGGACCCTCCTCGAAAGGGGGAGTGATGTGATCACTTATGATGAGATTTCTTGCATCGACAGTGAGGTCGATGATGTGAATACCTATATTGGTGATGTCGACAGAGAGGTTGGTGGATGGTCCTTAGAAAGGGTCTAAGGTGACAAGGGGATTGCATCATCCTTGAACACAAGTCCTAAAGAGAGCCGTAGATGTATGTCTTCGAAAATGAAGTCCTTGATGGACATATAGGATTTCATCATCCTCAAGAGAGCCGTAGACGTATGTTTTCGAAAATGAAGTCCTTGGTGGACATATAGGATTGGATCATCCCTGGACTTCAGTCCTAAAGAGAGTCGTAGACGTATGTCTTCGAGAATGAAGTCCTTGGTGGACTTGAGGGGATTGGATCATCCCCGGACTTCAGTCCTAAGGAGAGCCGTAGACGTATGTCTTCGAGAATGAAGTCCTTGGTGGACTTGAGGGGATTGGATCATCCCTGGACTTTAGTCCTTTGAATTGAGTCGTAGACATGATGTCTCCGAGAACAAAATCCTGAATGAACAGGTAAGGGTATTGGATCATCCTCGGACTTTAGTCCTTTGAATTGAGCCGTAGACATGATGTCTCCGAGAACAAAATCCTGAATGAACAGGTAAGGGGATTGGATCGTCCTCGGACTTTAGTCCTTTGAATTGAGCCGTAGACATGATGTCTCCGAGAAAAAAATCCTGAATGAACAGGTAAGGGGATTGGATCGTCCTCGGACTTTAGTCCTGTGAATTGAACCGTAGACATGAGGTCTCCGAGAATTGAATGATAGGACTGGATCATCCCTGAGCTTCGGTTCAAAAGGTACATGATAGGACTGGATCGTCCCTAGACTTCGGTTCAAAAGGTACATGATAGGACTGGATCATCCCTGGACTTCGGTTCAAAAGGTACATGATAGGACTGGATCGTCCTTGGACTTCGGTTCAAAAGGTACATAATAGGACTGGATCATCCCTGGACTTCGGTTCAAAAGGTACATGATAGGACTGGATCGTCCTTGGACATCGGTTCAAAAGGTACATGGTAGGACTGGATCGTCCTTGGACCTCGGTTCAAAAGGTACATGACAGGATTGCATCATCCATGGACCTATGTCCTAAAGAGAGCAGGATTGATCATCCTGTAATATGATTGTGTGTGTTGATGTGGTTACTTGTATTGGTATGGATACTCGTATTGATGATCGTGTGATGACGATGCTGATGATCGTGTGATGACGATGCTGATGATCGTGTGATGACGATACTGACGATGCTGATGATCGTGTTATGACGATGCTGATGATCGTGTGATGATGATACTGATGATCGTGTGATGACGATGTTGATGATCGTGTGATGACGATGCTGATGATCATGTGATGACGATGCTGATGATCGTGAGATGACGATACTGATGATCGTGAGGATCCATATGTTGATGTTGTTGTAGCTGTTCGAGTGCTGCAGAAGATAAAGACTCAGTACTGAATATGTTGATGTTCCAGTATTGAAGATGTTCCAGTAACTGCTTGAGTTACTGATGATGTTGAGAAAGCTTCCAATGATTTATAGATGTATCATGTTGATGACTCCTTGCTCGTGCAGATACTGTTATAATATCCTTCTCATTAAGGGGGAGAGTTGAAATATTGTAACTTCAAAGAATATTATATTTGTACTTTATTATTCCAGAGATGTTTCATTCCTCCGTAAAGATCTTATTGTATATCCGGAGATGTTTATTCCTCCGTCGGAATGTGGTAACTTGGGTTATTAGACTCCCCTAGTGGGGGTTGGCCCTGTATGTGTTATGTGGGTCAAAGGGTTGTTAGACCACCCTAGTGGGGTCGGCCCAGTCAGTTATAATAGGGTATTTAACCTAATGGTTAAATACGAGCCTACATGTACTTGTGTAAAAGATATGTCAGAGTAGTGTATAAATAAAGGAGGTGTGTTCCTCATTTGACACACACACTCACTTGAGAAAGTCGCATTTGTGGAGGAGAGGTCTGCTATGATGGAGGAGGAGCTTATGCTCAAGGTTTGTATCTTTGTATATTGCTGGTCATCTATATTGAGGAAGCTTTACTGGGTTTTCTACCCCATGAGGGTTTCCCAGGATAAATATGTGTCTCTTGTGTTTATGCTATGCTTGTTGTTTCTTCAGTGATCCTATATATGCTATTATTGTGAAATGGAATGTTCTGCTATTTTCTATCTTAGCATATTAAATCTTAACATGCAAGTGTATAAATCTATTAAACATAGCAGAATGAAATTTCTTCTACACACACATATATCATGCAATTTCCAACACACTAATAACATGCATCAAATAAAACAATGCAGGAGTAAAACACATAGAGAATACTTATCTTTATTGTGAAGCTGCCCCAAGCAACTAGCTATGCAACTGCAACGTTCCACCCAACCATAGGCCAATTGTGTTCATCAATCTCTCAACGCAATTGCCACCCCTGAGATGGGCATGATTCCTACAAGGAAAGGGGACACTCAAGCTCATACATAGCCAAAGCAATGGATACCCATCTCAACCCCAACATTCTCTTCCACACACAACAATCTCAAATATGGGGCATGGATACACATTTTCAACAAAGGGATTTACAAAACAGGGTCCATGGGTTTCCCCCAAATCGTGGGCACACCAAAAGCGAATTGTGGAAAGAAGAAATCAACCACAGGGAAGAAACCAACTTCTCCCACGAGTATGTGAGCATTCAGATGGACAAAAACGACCTCTATGGAACCCCCAAATCGATTTCCCCTCTTCCCCATTGTTATACATTACAAAAATGCCCTTCACAGCTAGGAAAATGAATGAAACCACAACAAAAACATGGAGGAAAATGCCCAACAAGCTCCAAAATCATGAGAGAGACAAACTAATGGGTGAAGAATGGATTGGGGAGAAAATTCATGGCTCTTTTCTTGCCAAAGAAGCCAAACACGTTTTCCCCCCAAAATGGTGGCTTGCCCATACTCGAATTTGGACAACCATACCTCCCCATTCCCTAAGGCATTAACTACCTCAACCAACTCTTGGAAGAAATAAATGATTTGGTACAAAAGTCAACATGGGTAGTTGAGGGTTTATGGGTTCTCTCATTGACACTTGGCTTGACTTGATTGGCTCCAAGGGTTTGAATATTTCCCTCCCAATTCCTTGTAAAAATCATGACCCCATCTCTTGTTGCATTGCATTGTATAGTTGTATTTTATTAAAATGCATATTTACATGATATTTGCAATTCCATTGTGCCTGGCTAGCACGCAAACCATATGCATCACTAAATCGATGGTGGGGCCTTGGCCTTAAGCTCCTCACCACGATTTTATAACAATATTACATCATTTACATTTTAATACAATGGGATCAAAATCGGGATATTACACTATTAGTTTTTATTGTATCCCTTTGTCTCATTTATATAGGAAGGTGACCTTTTTCATTTTACTCATTATTGTATCTTGTCTTGTCTTATGTACTTAGTACATTGTGTAAGGAGGTTCCTCCATCGAAGAGAATTGTTATTCATCTCATTTCTTCATTATTAAGGCATTGATTACTTTCTTTTGTTCTATTTCTACTATTTGTATGCTATATTTGCATAACATTTGGTATCAAAGCTCTTTCCTCGGGACTGGTTTCTTCAAAATGAGTCATCTTGGAATTTTTGCTATAATTTGTTTTATGCAAGTACTCAAAAAACAGTATTAAAAACCCACCTCTATCACAGGCCATGCTATCAGGTATCCAAAATTCAAGTCCTCATACATCACAGGTTTGGATATATTGGCCTCAGAATCTAGGGTTTTTAACGAGTCCAAAAACTAGTCTAAAATAGGTGTTCTAGGGAAAAAGGTAGTAACTGGGGCATGCGAGATCCAAATTGAGTGAGACTAGTTTCATCATAAATATTAAATACCATAGTATATGGGTAGAATTTTAAGAATCAGATCTTAAATATTATACATGTGGAAGTCCGTACAAGTTTGATCTTCTGAAAGGACCAAGAATAAGAAGTGTTGGGAGATTCACAATAAATTTCTATTGGCACATCATAATTAGATTAGACATGCGGAATCAGAAATATGACACAGAAGGATACAATAGGCCAATTTTTCAGACCTAGAGGAGTCGAAATTTGAATTTTACCCGAGTTCTAAGTTGGCTTTAAAACAATCTCCCAATTAGGGTTGAAAAAGGTACGCCATTTTAAATTTGAATAACTTGAGTAGAAGGATCTAATTGTGGTGAACCCTAGGGTGTGATACCTATCCATATTGTTCTAAATGCCTCCTAAAAGGGGAACCTCTACAACAAATAATCCTCCATGCAGTTCTACATGGACTTATGATGAAGGTGAAGAAATGTGCAAGGACATATATGATTTACAAGAGAATATAGTGACAAAAGATGCACTAACATCAATCTTAGGTCAAACCAAGAATGAAATGGAAGTGAAAATGGATGATTTGAAAAAGGACATAGATGATTTGAAGGGTTTGAACGGGGATATGGAAGTTTTGAAAGAAGGTTTGTCAAAATTTCTACAAGAAGGGCTTCCTAGAAGTGAGAAGATCTCCCATGAAATTCATGATGAAAACAAAAGGAGCATACATCATGACTTTAGGGACTCCAACATGGGGTCAAAAACCAACTACAACCCAAAGATCGATATGAGGAATTTTGATGGCATGGATCCAGTCACATGGATACTACAAATGGAGCAGTTCTTTGAGCTACACGATGTGCAATCCACACAAAAGGTATGCATTGCATCTTTGTATTTAGAACCTAATCAGTTTGTGTGGTATAGATGGCTTTTCTCTCATAAACCACTTGTCACTTGGACAATATTTACAGAGGAATTGATAGCACATTATGAGGAAACCAAGAGAAATACCTTACTTAGTCAACTGATAAATCTCAAACAAAAGGGTTCAGTTGGGGAGCACATTGAGAACTTCCAAAGATTGAATGTCAATGTCATAGATATTCCAAAGGAGCATCTAACTGACGTATTCATAGGAAATTTAAGGGATAACATCCAACACGAGGTTCTCCTGTGGGAACTTGAATCCTTGGAGCATGCATTCAGGGTGGCAAGAAAAGTTGAAAACAAAATTATGGAAACAAGGAAGTCTACCACATACAACTATAAATAAGGAAGTGTGGTACCAAGTCATCCACAACCTACAAGGTTGACACCATAACAACTATAGGAAAAAGGAGAAAAAGGGATTTGTTACAGTTGTGATAGAAAATACATTAAGGGCCACAAGTGAACTGAGAAGAAACTATTTTACATAGATTGTAAAGTAGAGGAAGATCACCATTAAAGATAAGTTTCCCATTTTTGTCATTGATGAATTGTTAGATGAATTACATGGAGCAGTTTTCTTCACAAAGTTAGATCTCCATTTTGGATATCATCAGATTAAAATGAAGGATGAATACATCCCAAAAAAAACATTCAAATATCATGAAGGTCATTATGAATCTCTAGTCATGCCATTTGGTCTCATGAATGTGCCTTCCACATTTCAAGGTTTGATGAATTCCATTTTCAAGCCTTTCCTTAGAAAATTTGTGCTAGTATTCATTGATGATATATTAATCTATATCAAGTCTTGGGAAGAACATGTTCAACATGTTGACAGGGTACTACAACTACTAAAGGAGCAACAACTATATGAAAAACCTTCCAAATGTTTCTTTGGGGTAAAGGAGGCAGAATATCTGGGTCATATTGTATCCCAGGAAGGTGTCAAGGTAGACCCCAGCAAAATTAAATCCATGATGGTTTGGTCGATTCCCAAAACCCTGAAGAATATTCGAGGATTCTTAGGTCTGATAGGGTACTACCGCAAGTTTGTTCAAAAATATGGAAGAATAGCAACACCTCTAACAACATTATTGAAGAAAGATGCATTTTCGTAGAGTCTAGAGGCAACCCAAGCTTTTGAACAGCTTAAGGAGGCAATCCGCAAAGCTCCTATTTTGGCCACACCAGACTTCACAAAAACATTTATTGTGGAATGTGATGCTTCAGGAAATGGCATTGGCGTTGTTCTAATTCAAGAAGGACACCCGCTTTCTTTCACAAGTCATCAAATCAAGGGAAAGCACTTACAAAATCCCATTTATGAGAAGGAAATGTTGGCAATTCTACACGCTCTTAAGAAATGGCGTCCTTACCTAATAGGTAGACACTTCAAGATCAAAATAGATCATGATAGTCTTAAATACTTCTTGGAACAAATATTATCTTCGGAAGAGCAACAAAAATGGGTAACCAAGATGTTGGGATATGACTTTGAAATCATCTATCAAAAAGGGAAACATAATGTGGTGGCAAATGCACTTTCCAAAAAAGATGAATATGTCGGAGCATTGCTTTGTGCAATTTCCATTCTACAACCCGATTGGGTAGTATTAGTTAGGGAAGAATGGAAAAATGACCTATCTGTGTGGATGCTCATTCAAAAGCTACATGACGATCCTAGTGTATCAGATACTTTTGTGTGAAAAAACTATTCACTATGGTATAAGGATTGCTTAAATTTATGCAAAGACTCCAAACTCAAACAAAAGGTCCTCTCAGAATTACACACCTCTCCTATAGCTGGGAACTCCGGATTCCTGAAAAATTACCATAGGGTGAAGAAGGAATGTTTTTGGGAAGCTCTTAAATATGATGTTCAAAGGTTCGTGGCCGAATGCTTGGTTTTCCAATAGAATAAGGTGGAAACAATTAAGACCTAGGGACTTCTACAACCATTAGACATACCTTGCCAGCGATGAGAAGAGTGTCTCAATGTATTTTATCACAGGTCTACCCAAGTCAAAAGGAAAGAATGTTATTATGGTGGTTGTTGATAGAATCACAAAGTATGCACATTTTTGTGCACTCTCTCACCCTTTTAATGCAATTACAGTAGCCACAGCTTTCCTGGAAACAGCTCAGAAGTTACATGGAAATACGAAGATTATTGTAAGCAATAGAGATCCAATTTTCACTAGAAAATTTTGGACTGAATTATTTTCTTGTTTGGGTACCCAATTGGCTCACAGTTCATCTTATCATCCTCAGTCTGATGGGAAAACTGAAATAGTGAACAAATGCTTGGAAGGATATCTTCGTTGATTTGCATCTGATAAACAAAAACAGTGGGTGAAATGGTTATCTTTGACAGAATGGTGGTACAATACTTCCTTCCATACATCATAAAAAATGTCTCCATTTATGGCAATTTATGGGTACCAGCCTCCATCTATCACATCTCCGTTAAAGGGAAAATATAAATTTCAAGCCATGGAAGATCACATAGAGCACCAGCAAGAATTTCTCCAGATACTTAAGGACAACCTAGCTATGTCACAAAACAGGATGAAACAACAAGTTGATCAACATCGGACTGAAAGGAGTTTCGAAGAAGGGGATTGGGTGTTTCTGATGCTACAACCTTACTAGTAGATGTCCCTCAAGAAACTAAATAAGGAAAATAAATTAGCACCCAAGTATTATGGTCCTTATAAGGTGTTGCAAAATATTGGTAGTATGGCTTACAAATTGGAGCTTCCTTCATCTTCAAAAGTGCATCTAGTTTTCCGTGTTTCTTTCTTAAAGAAGGTAATAGGAGACAAGATCCCAATTCAAACAATCTTCCCCGAGCTTGATGAAGAAGAAAGAGTCATATTGGAACCTGAACAAATCACTAAAACAAGGACAAAACAACTACGAAATCAGGCTATTACGGAGTACCTCATCAAATGGAAGAACCTGTCATTGGAAGATTCAACATGGGAAGATGAGTCCTTCATACAGAAGCAACCACAACTAATCAAGTGTTGAGGACAACACTTTTCTAAAGGGGAGGGGCATGTTAACCCCTAAATATTGGCACATTACCCCCTTTATTATGGTGCATTACATATTATTGATGTCGTCTTGGGTCTATTAGTTATTATTGTACCCCTTTGTCTCCTATATATAGGAAGGAGACCTTTTCATTTTAGTCATCATTGTATCTTGTCTTGTCTTATGTACTTAGTACATTGTGTAAGGAGGTTCCTCCATCAAAGAGGATTTTTATTCATCTTAGTTCTTCATTATTAAGGCATTGATTACTTTATTTTGGTCTATTTCTTCTATTTTTATGCTATATCTGGGACTTGGTTGCATAACAATGACAAGACAACCAAAAATTCAAGTTTGTCATCAATTTGGATAGTTTCAAGTTTTCTAAGGTTATGGATTTGGAGGCTTCCCAAACCTAGTGGAATCATAAATAGAACCATGATTAGGATGGAATCATGAAAGAAACTATGATTTTTGTTGGAAACACGCAATAACTATTGCACGAAGAAGGGTGTTCATCTCTTACTACAACATTGTTTAAGCAATCGACAAAATGATTATGTCTTGATAGTTCTCACTCAATTTCAATAAAAATATTCTTGGTTACAATCAATATGGTGTGATTCTAGAATTTTTTTATGTTATGATTTGAATCGAAGAACCCCAAAACCTTTGAGGATGGTGGAAACATAAGCGGAATCAATTTTTGTGTGGAACTACGAGAAAAATGTGATTTCTATTGTTCAATCATGTCAAAATTTATCATTTAAAAGGGGGACATTTTGTTGTCAATTCATCCCATGCCACACTACGGTGTTGTGTAAGCAACAAAAAAATGCCCCTTTTTCCACTAGCCCCTGTAATTCATGTCTTTTTTGTTTATAACAAGTTAGTGGAGTTGTTATGGAGCATTCTTGCCTTGATTAATCAAACCTAAAGAAGCTTCCCATGACCACTTAACCACTTATCAATTGTATCGACTAGATATTTGAGAAATCAAACCATGGTGGAAACTACATTGACACTCTGCTTTCACTAACCTAAATAAGTGGCATTGATCCTGTCATCAATTTTATCCTTCAATCCTTATGAGTAATATAAATCTTTGGTTACAATTATGCACATATTAGAACCTGCGAAGAAAATTCTTACCACGCTAACTAAAGCCTCAAGGTGGTAGAGCCCTTGCCTTTTTTTCTCTACTAGACATAATGTCAAGTATATGAGTATAACAACAAAGAGGGGTTTGAATTTTATGATAATGCTATTATATACAAAATAATAAATGTAATTAATAAATATAACCATAAATAAAACATCAAATAAAAAGTTAATGAAAAATATAATAAAGTAAATTATTAACCAAAAGGTACAAAAGTAAAATGTAATTAACATCATTATTACATTAACAAACAATATAATGAAATAGAATACAAGAGATAAATAGAAACCACAACAAAGAAATAGATATAACATAAGAAAGAACCTTTGTATTAGTGATAACTAGAAACATTCACTTGTTTCTTGGAAGGGGAACCTCAACCATCAACTAACCATCTCATATAAGCCTTATCAAAAAGGAGATAACCTCATACATTAATCAAAGCACTCCCCAATTTCTTAAAATAGGGGGATTAGAATTAGACCTAACAAAAGGGCAAAGTGCGTTTGCTTATTCACATATCATTAATCTTAGTAAATTTGAGAAAGTGGGTAAAATACTTACTCCATTGGCCCTATAAAATACATATCCTGATCGGTGATATATGATTATAACCACATTCATCCCCTTGCACAAAAATTTGTTAAGTTTGTACATGAAGTTTAGTAAATTAAAATATCATCACGTTAAGGCACATGGCAACATTGCCTTTTCAAAAGAAAAGAAACATAGGTTATCAAATTTTTTTATGATTCTAGGATACCTTACATAGTAGAGGATAAAGATTCGATGATAAGTATTAGGAGAACGCGAATTAGAAGAACCTTAAACATTCATGAACCTGGAAAATGAGAAAAAGTACCTTAACGAGTCCATCTTGTATTATTAAAATGCCGTTTCAAATTCATTCAATACCAAGCAAGTCGTTGGCTGCTAGGTGATTGGTCTCATTCTTCAATGGTCATGTTTTTATGGGCGTAGTCTAAAAGTTCTACTATTTCAAATGGAAATTTTGATTTTTCTATTATATTTTGAAAAAATACATAAATTTTTAAAAATCTTGGTTACAACTCTCGCACTCAAAAATTTTGGGTACCTCTAGGTTTTTATGGTGTTGAATGCGTTTCTACCATCAAAAGCACCATTAAAACATAGTTAAACTCCGATTTTGCAAAATAAAAAACACAATATTCCAATGAAAAACCTCTATCATCGGTGCAAAGGTCTTCAACCTCGTGCCCTTCTTGTAGCAGCTACAAGTTTTAAAATCATTAAAAATATTAGCAATCTATATATATGTGTATAGTAAGGAAAAATAATTCACAAATGACACTAAATTGTTAACCACTTACTTACCTGTGTAAAATACCCAGTAAAGGTATCATCTGTTTGGACAGGACCAAAGCAAGAATGACCACATACTCTGCATGGGTGGGGCTGTCGGCTGTGCTCATGAGGTACAGGTCTAGTGCCACTACTAGATGCTCCTGGACCACTGGAAGGTGGTGGCTCTACCCCACCGGGAGGTGGTGGATCTACCCCACCGACAGGTGGTGGCTCTACTCCACCCATAGATGGTGGCTCTGTTGGCCCTACCTGATACGTACCCTGAAAGTACATGCTATGGCGAACAACCTCCTGTGCCAACAGTAGGAAGGACTCTTGTGTCTCTGGGACCAACTGATGTGCAGGCAGCACATCTGGCCTGGGCAACTTCTTGCGAGGTGGATCTACAGAGCGATTGGAATCTATATGCCTCGCATTAGGGCGTTGCTGAGGCATCCCCATCCCAACGCCTTGGTACTCCAAAATATCAAAATAGTTAACATGCTTCCCCATCACAAATTCTACGTACATCTTTCTCAGAAAATATAGAGGCATTTCCCTGTTGTTGTGTGGTGGTGCATCAAACACCATATACCATCGGTCTATCCAGTTATCTATGAATGGTTGATATGTACACCACTCGATAGAAATGTGCCTTTTGTTTGCATTCGGGATTTCACCTGTCCGTGGATCTCTAAAGAGGGAAAAGATATGTTGTTTTGAGATTTTCAACTTCTTAACTTCTTTGTAGCTAAGTCCATGCTCATATTGTTGCCTCTTTCTTTCTCTGAATGTGGCAATATCTTGCAGTGCACCATTAGACCTACTAAAGGTCTCTATCATTGCATCCAAATTGGATGCAAGTATAAGATGCCTATCATCAACAATAGTAATTGAGGCTCGAATTTATCTGAGCCTCTGGATTTCTCTTTGGATGTCTGAGTGTGCATCCATGGTCGTTATTGCAATCAAAAAATAAAATAAAAAACAAATCATTAGAAACGTATATATGTGCTATAATGACATCTCTCAAAAATGAAAAATGTACAAACTTTGTGCAAGAACAAATACATTACAAACATAAATATCATCTCAGTCATACATTACAAACATAAATATCATTTCATATGACCATTGCAGAAATACGTTATGGGTCCTTGTGGGCATAAGGGTGGAGACCATGTGGGCATGAAGAGTCTGAAATATCATTTGTAAATCTATGGTTGTTGGGGTGTTGGTACATCCCAGTCAGTTGCAGCTGACAGAATTATCTTGTGAATAGGATTGTCATTGATGACAACATTAATGACAAAGGTGTAAATGGCATGATGACAAGCAAACAAGATGACTTGACAAGGACTTGTAAAAGACAAGACAAAAGACAAGGCGATGGGCATTAGCACACCTAATGAGCCAAATGACCCATACTGTGGTCATTTGGAGTTGGTCCTAATACCCTAGACAAGGATGACTTGGAGATAACAAGTGACATGAACAAAGAAGCTTGAAGTTGACACTTGGCAAGGAGATTGGGGGCATCCCTTATGGCATCTGCGGGCATCCAGAAATGAAGTTGATGGACATGCAGGCATGTGGACAAGGTGACATGGGGGCATCTTGAAGATGCATATGCGGGCATGTTTGTGGAAGCTGCGGGCATCCTGGAGGCATGCCAAAGGCCCCCATGCGGGCAATTAAATAAGGTCTAGTTGAAGGCATGTCCAAAGGCATAAATATGGCCCTTGCGGGCATGAGTTACAAGCTACTGTGGGCATGCTAGAAGCAAAATAAAATGGTGATGATATGCGTATGAAGACCACGTTTAGGTGGGAAAAAGAAAGTCTAAATAAATATATACATATCTATATTTATAATTTATGAGGTGTTTATGGAAATCAAATTAAAATTTGATTTAAAATATAGGCTCACTGATTCACCCCCCCCCCTCTCAATGAGCCATTGTGTCTAACAAGGTGGATGTAAAATTCATTAAGGGATTGATAGTACGGAGGAATTAACATATGTTAAATAACAAATTTTATAATTTTTAGTTTTGGTATTTCATTTACAAAGATTTTTAGTTTAGGGCAACATAAAAATTTATATTTTTAATGATTAAATGAGGCAAGGATTTGGATGCTTACCTTTCCAATCCTCCTTGCAAGATGAAATATCCCTTGTTGAGCTTCCAAATCTCCCTTATTGAGCTTCTCCAATGCATTTTGGCAAGTTGAAATTGCTAGAGCGTTCGCATTTTGAGAAAACGATGGGTAAAATAGTGCTGCGGTCCGCGGACTATTTATTCATTTTTGTTATATTAACCAAAACGTGCACGCGTTATAGTAATACATAATGTGTACGCGTTATGTATCACTATAACACCCGCGTGTTTTGGAATCCTATCCTACATGTCAATTGACATGGCAGGGTCGGAGTCCACCCATGCCTAGTTCTAAGTAACGCACGCGCGTTTCTAATTTACACAATTCTCACGCGTTTTGCGAATGCATGATTACACCTAAAGGGTCCCTCAACTTCATGTGAGGGACCTATAACATATAGAACTTGACCCTTCAATTGTTGCTTTGTCTTCATGTTTAATCTCAAAAAATCAAAACGACCTCCGCCTTTGTAGCTTCAAAAAACATTTCCCTCCATAGTGGCAGATAAAGATAAGTCCATTATTTGGCAAAAAAAAATGCAAGTAGTGGTGAGGGCCACTCTTCCCTAGTGCCATATAAAATCCCTCTCCTAGATTTTTGTTGGACAATGTTGCATCGGAGCTAAACCTTATGATTTATTATGCTTGAGTTAATGATACTGGGTATTTTAATCTCACCAATAGCTTGATCTATAGGTTTAATAGCCTATGACCCTCCATTAAGTGGATCTATGAGTTGATGTACACGAATTGGGAGCATTTATTGGAGCATCTAGTTTCCATTCACCCACATACATAGGGATTTTTAACTTAGTAGTTCAGATCCTTGAGGAACATATCACAAGTTGCACAATGGTCCTCAATTTCTAGATGGTTTATTTATGAAATCATGATATCCAAACTTCAACCCCGATATAGAAGCTCTTACGAAAATCATGCTCTCTAATATTCCTAATTTTTCCTTTGGATTATTGATACTTATATATTTTTAACAACCATAATCTTAATTCTTTGGATACTTTCATCTATGTAACCCAACATCACATGTTTATAGATTCATTAACTACAGTAATATATCTATATGCAATGTTCTTATCAACTATATTGCATTGGGCTATGTTGCACCCAAAGGAATTCACTAAATCCTAATAATAATACTTAGCAAGTAACTTTTATGATTTACATAATCCTTGTTCTTTTTGTAAAGATTTGTTCGACCTATAATGCACTTAAGCTACCAAACATAGAAGAAAATAAGAAACAACACAAATCAAGTATGACCTACCCCAAATCAATTGTGTCTATATTTGAGATAAGCAATTTATGTTGCTATATTCTTAATCCTCAAAGTAAGTGAAACAAATATAATTTGTTTATTATTTATTGAGTAAATACTCAATGTAAATAGGATAAATAATCCATGAATAAGTATATAAATGAATATGTAATAGATAAGAGATGATGATTTTAGAATACATAGAGAAATCTTTAATAGTCCTCTCATGAATAAATGTGAAAGGAAGCAACTTTTCATTTAATCTTACACCTAATTCATTTAATTATTAAGTATTATGAATGTTTATTGATGTATTCATATATTATTTTTATGTTTGTAACATTTCTTTCCTCTTTAGAAATGTTTTGACCTCAAAGCATATTGATGACAAGGCTTACATTTTATTTTCTTGCTTGTAATGTCATCCATGATCTTTTGTGCTGGTAACTGCAACACTTGATGAAATGAGACGATATGAACTACAAATTCCCAAGTAAAAATGTTGCATTACTTGTGAAGTGATCCATCTTAGGTTAACCTTCATTGGGACCCTTTGCTGTTTGATTTGTTGGATGGAACTTTTTATGCTCCCACAGATTTTGTTGATTTTGTTGATTTTGTCTCCATTCTTTTATGAAATCATAACGCATTTGTTTATCTTCCTTTTGACCTTGTCGTTGGTTATAACAACCTTTATAATTTGGATGACGATAAGGTATTTTGATCTCTTGTGATTTTTTGTTGGAGACTTTGACTTTTGATATTTCTGGTAATAATTGTATTGGGTTTGTGTTTGTTCCTTTTTCTAATGTCTCGATTTTTTCCTTTGACGACTTCTTTGTTTCAACAAAATTAATCATTGCTTATTTACTGACCTTTGGTTCATTGTTGGTAAGTTGCTCTACCCTTTCTTGTAACGAATTTTTATCAGGATTTAGCTTCTTAATTTGTGTAAGTAAACTTTGATTATGAGTCCTTAAGCGAGAAAGTTTATCATTGTTCTCTGATTTTTCAACCTTGTCCTTAAGGTCTTGGTTTACTGATTATACTTCTTTGATTTGCTCGAGCAACCTCTAGTTAAGGTTTATAAAGCAAGATTTGTCAAGTCATATTTTTCAAACAATTTCTTTTCGAGACAATTTCTTGTTCTAATTTTTTTGTCTTGCTTTTTGTCTTTTGACTCCCATATTTTTGCAAGTAAATTTTGACTCTGATTTTTTAAACGTAATATTTCTTCATCCTTCTCTGGTAATATTTTCTCGCTCTCTTCATTAGTTTGTTCCAATTTTCGATTTTGATTTTTTAAGCGAGAGATTTCTTTATTTTGTTCTAATAAGTTGTCACTTTTTAACTTCTCAATTTGTGTGATTAATTTCTTAATACTTTATTTAGGTGACGATTCTCCTTCTCTGTTAAACCATTAAAAAAAATCTACTTTTCTTTCTCAAACTGTACTTGTCTATTGATCGCTTTATAATTTCCTAACTCACCCAATACTGCTTGTAGTTGTGACTGCATTTCTAAATCTATAATTGCCATAGTCTGTGACTTATACTTCTCCTTTCTTCTTTTTCCTCTCCTTTTTTTTGTAAAAATATTAGCCACCATTCAATATTAGAAATGGGTCACAAGCCTCCAAAATATATATGCCACCAACAAAAATAGACCACAGGTCAGTAAAAAAGAAAGGCTCTCCTCTTTTTTTGTAAAAATATTAGCCACCATTCAATATTAGAAATGGGTCACAAGCCTCCAAAATATATATGCCACTAACAAAAATAGACCACAAGTCAGCAACAAAGAAAGGCTCTCCTTTTTTTTGTAAAAATATTAGCCACCATTCAATATTAGAAATGGGTCACAAGCCTCCAAAATATATATGCCACCAACAAAAATAGACCATAGGTCAGCAAAAAAGAAAGGTTCTGATACCAAATGAAATGATTATAATTTGTTTACTGAGTAAATAACCAATGCAAATAGGATAAATAATCCATGACTAAGTATATAAATGAATATGTAATAGATAAGAGATGACGATTTTAGAATACATAACGGAACCTTTAAATAATCATCTAGTAACTAAATGTGAAAGGATGCCACCTTTCATTTAACGTTACAATTAATTCATTTAATTATTAAATATTATGAATACTTATTAATATATTGACATATTATTTTATATTTGTAATAGTAAGAACTTTGGGAAGCACCTTGTCGTACACAAAATGAAACGTGAATATTTAGTATGAGTGATATATATATCCGACCGATGAGCTTGATCAAGCATTAATTTTGGAACTCACCCATTCTTGTTGTAAGGAATGTTTCACATGCCTTGAATAACATGTCTTGACCAATCACCTATCACCTATTTCAAATAATTCATAAGGAAGCACTTCCAAACAAAGGAGATTTTCCATTCTTCATCATACTTAGAGCTTCAAGAAGATCTTCTTTGGTGATTTCTACTCCTAAAAAAATCTTTCAATATTTTAAATTTCAACATAACCACCTCATAATGCTTGAAATTCTTTGGTTCCAAGGCATCGGTAAATACTATACTATCACCATGCACTATCTCCCTACAATTCATGTTATTGCTGGCTAATTAATGGGAATCCTTAGCAAATTTCGAAGTCACATAATAATAATAATAATAATAATAATAACACTTAAATCAAAATAAAAACTAAAAACTTGTACTAAAAAATGTGTTTGATTTGAGAATTGAAAAATACATGGAAATTGATGCATAAATTTATTATGAAATTGGTAACGCAACCCAATGCAACCGAGATGAGATAACAATGTTAATTTTGTTATAAAAGTAGAAAATACAACAACTAACTAAGACTGTTTTAGTGTTTTAAGTGTTGTTTTTTTAATGTTGATTGGTTTTTCTATGTTTTTTGTGATTGTTGTGCATGGAAAACAAGAAAAACCTATAGATTATTTTTATGCTTATATTAATGTGTGGAAGATGCAAGATTAAATAGTGTAGGTGAAAAGAGAAGGGGAAGAAAAGAAGAAAGAAAGTGAAGTGAGCAAAAGAAGATGTAGTCTATTTTCTTAAGTCTTATTAAAATTAATATTAGTAAGTTAGGAAAGCCTAAGAAAATACAAGTTTTAAAATATATGAAAACCTTAGTAGTCTCAAAGATAATTATGTCTTTATTATCATGCTTTAGGAAAAAGAAAGTCTTAATAGGTCCATAAAACAACAAGAGCCAAGAAGTGGCAATGTCCCAACAACATATTAAAGAAACAAGTTTTTAAAATGCTAATTACCAAATACTGGCCAAGTGTTGTTAAACTAACCATAAATTTTTTATATTGAAACCGACCCAAATGTCCATTTGTTTAAGCTTCAATATCCACAAGCTAAAGCAATCTTTAAACCAAATTCGATTGGAATTTGTATTGAATTGGGTAAAAGCATCCTTGAATCTTATAATGGAACCATAATGTTGCTTAAATTCATTTTCCATATTTACATATAGACTCAAACATGCATAGTACTTAATATTTAACAAGTGAATCCAAAGTTTAATAGTTATTTGGTTTCTATTCATCAAATTTAATAAAAAAACTAGTATTAATAAAATAGAAAAACAAAATAAAAAAATTTTATATTGAAACGGACCCAAATGTCTATTTGTTTAAGCTTCAATATTCACAAGCTAAAGCAATCTTTAAACCAAATTTTATTGGAATTTGAAATGAATTGGGTAAAAGCATCGGAGTCTTATAATGGAACTATAATGTTGCTTAAATTCATTTTCCATATTTACAAATAGACTCAAACATGCATAGTGCTTAATATTTAACACATGATGAATCCAAATTTTAAAAGTTATTTGGTTTCTATTCATCAAAATTTAATAAGAAACTAGTATTAATAAAATAGAAAACCAAAATAAAATGACCAACAAAAATGTAAAAAAGGTTAATGACAAACTAATTCTATAATTGCACCAATATAAAACTAATACTAATAAAATAGAAAAACAAAACAAATTAATTAAAATGACGAATTAATTCTTTAAATGCACCAATATCTTAATGACAAACTAATTCAATAATTGCACCAAACCAAAGAGAGGTTTTAAATTGTCAAGACCTTTTGGTTCTACAAAGCCGCCCAGATAAAAACCCACTGCTCCTCGGAGACCACATCTAAATCCAACCATGTTAAGGGTTGGTGATTTTGACGGCTTAGATGCTCCTGAATTGTGATTTCTCAGAGCAAAGACTGACCCAACAAATCAAAAAACATTGCAGCGAAAAAAGCTCATTAAACTCTAACAGAATTCAGCCCCTAAGAGAATTCAGCCTCTTAAGCAAAAAGCTCATTAAATTGTGGCAAACTAAAATATTGAACTAACTTTGAATTAAACAAAAAAAAACGTTAATGAAAAATTGATTGGGATTTGCCAAGTGCGGCTGCCCAGTGCAAGACCCCTATAAATCATAATCGGAAATCACAACTTCGTCACTGTACTTGCTTCAAAATACAATTAGGAGATTCCACCATTTTGATTTGAATCCTCCATTCGTCTCGACTCTAGCTACTTGAATGTTTCAGTTCCCAATAGATGCTTGCAGATGCTAAAGGCAAGCACTGATGACATAGATAAAGGCTGTGCCACAGTACCGAACAGTAAGCTGTTGTTTATTTTGGGATCAACGATAAAATCCTGTAGCATTATGTGTGATGATTCTATGCATGATGCAAAGAAGCTTAGAGAAATTATATATCGTTTTGGTTGTGCTACAGGAATGCAATTCAATATGGGTAAGCCATTGGTTTTTTCATGGAGATTTAAGAGGACGACTTTTTTTTTGCTCAAATGTTTCCTTTTCTAGCAATTGGAAACCATTAATTTAAGATTAAAAACACTAATTTATACTTAAAGACATAATGTGTTCTAAACTTCATTCATGGAGAATAGAATCAAGCTAGTAAGCATTTTGCTTGGATCAGATTAAAATGTCTAAGAAAAAACAATTGAAAAAAATACGTGCAGATCTAAGCGCTCAAAGCTAGTGGCGTTGATGAAGTTGTTTTGGCAATCAATTACCAGTGTGAGGTACAGAGCTAAGCTTGCATAATCCAATTTGCTGTGCTAATTTGGGTTATGCTGGTTTTCTTCTTTTAAAGTTTTACAAAATATAGCCTTGCAAGGAAATAATTATGGTGTGATGAATAAATTTGCATTTTGGGGGATCTTGATTACGGATTTATGTTTTCTCACCACCTTTATTTAGTTGGATCAGGGTTTTGTTTTCTCACATTTAATGAGTTGGATCGGGGTTTTGTTTTCTCACCTTTAATTAGTTGGATTGGGATTTCCAAGGGAAAGATTTGAGATAATTGGTTTGTACAAAGGACCTCCGAATACCATATGCAAGAAGTACGACAAATATGATACAGAAAAAATAAGATTTTGTTAACTGAATGAATTCTAGTTATTAATATACTATATTTTAGAATGCTAGTTATTGTATATTTCTTGTGTTCATCTTGTTATTTCTTCTTTCTATACTTGCTTTTTCTCATGGCTTTAATCGTGGGCACTTCTTAATTTATATATTCTTGGTTTATTGAGTTATGTTTCATTTTTATTATCTTTAAATAAAAAAATAGATGTTTTTAGTTCTTGAATGATCCATTTTATAGGTGATAAGGGTATGGGTGAAGGTGATGAGAATACAGGAAGAGCATCAACAGGTTTATTTTTTATCTTCATATTTATAACAAAAACAATGCAAAGCCTCAAAGTGCGTACTATTTTAATGAAGTTTATAACAAAAACAATGCAAAGCCTCAAAGTGCGTACTATTTTAATGAAGTTTACAATTGCATGCTTGTAGGCATGCTTGATCACATTATTCTCGGATGTGCTAGAGATTGGAGCATACATGCGATGGCAAGTGCTACGTAAGGAAGGATGGGCTAATGTTGGTTCGTTTTTTGAATAAGCATTACAACGTTTAACCAATAGGGATGACTCTATGAAAAAAGGTCAATTAATTTGTACCTATTTATTTGCATGCCAATCTTCACCCGACATTTTCAATATCAAAACGTGAAACTGGCACTTGAGATCCGACGTTGCTAATTGTTGTTGCTCGTCAACTTCTTCTACATGACCGCTACCTAACTGCTGCTACTTCTACTCTTCCCCTTTCTGAGCAGTGTTCTCGGTGTTCTCAGGAAACAGAGTCGTCTCCTCAAAAGGCATCTTGTGATTCAATTCATTTTGATGCAATTAAAGTCTCTACAGATGGACACATGGCCACCCTGCTAAACACCACCAAAACAAGTCCACGCATGACACGACAGGAAGGAATCAAAACAGAAGGAAGAAACCATAACCATACGTAAAGCTGAAAGTGGTCTCAATTAATGAGCACCTGCACTGCCATGGATGCCGCCATGCCATTAATGCAGTTCCATTTTCAATGTGGTGAGAAGGTTAGAAGCCAGGGCGAAAGCTAAGCATCGAGCTGCTCAGCATTTAATGCAACGGCTCAATGCTGAGGGCCTGTTGGATCGGACTCTAAGCATTGAACTGCTCCATTTAATGCTGGGCAGCTGGATGCTTAGCTTTAGCCTAGAAGCCAGAGGGATATGATGTCATATAAAGCATCCTGAACAAGCATTAATAATAGATGACCAATGCTTAGCAGTCAAACTAAGAAGGGATTTTCGAGGAAAACTTCATCAACTCAGGCCTAATCAAAATATAACAAATTTATATTATTTAAAAAATTCATATAAATATTTTTTTGAACTATACACAACACCTAAAATTTTAGATAAAAGGTGAACAAATTAATAGGAAATACACAATATATATATCCTCTATCAAGAACATAATAATCCAAAGTACAAAGCACTCTACTAAATAGGACAATACTAGTCACGACCAAGCAAAGCCAACTCTCTATCATTTGTAGTTCACCTTAAGAATAAGAAGCACGCTAACTCACCAGGTTAACAAAATAAAAATCGAACAAAAAAACTTATGTTTCATAGCATATATAAGGAGTGAACAAGAGAATTTAGAAAAATAAAAATAAAAAATTATATTTTCCAATTATATAACTCAATTTTGAATAAAAAGTATGCATAAAGAAGATATTGCTTAAAATATCCCCCTCCTTTGGGTGTTCAAAAACGTAATCAAATCATGTAAAATATAACAGTGCAACTTTGCATTAGTGGACCAGCTAACCAATCTCATCAATACATAATCCTCAACTACAGTTTTACATATTTCCCAAGTAGCTATAATCTCGTCTTTCAATGGATATTTGACAAAATTGTTTTTAAAATGCAAATAAATACTTTTATAAAATTTATAGTAAGTCTTTAATCAAAACCCATTCATGTTTATTGAAGTCCATGACTAGTTGTGACCTAGGTTTAAAAAATTTGGAAAGACTTACTTTTTTTTCCTTTCACTTTATTATTTAAAAAAAATTCAATATAACCATAAGTGAAATGCAAATTTATGTTATCATATTTATATTAGTTTAACTATTGTCCTTTTGGATCTATTTTAATAATATATTGACTTTAATGTTTCTATTTCTATTGAATTGTAATTTTTTATTAATATATTTATATTATTATTTTTAGTGAAAAGTAATTTTTATTAATATATTATATTATAGTTGTTGAATTGGACCCATTTTAAGAGTATCTTGATTTTATTATTTTTAATGGAATGTAATTTTTATTCCGTGCACTCATGGAATTACATAATCGACCAGTTTTTTAACTTTGTGTAACATAATGCATAGTTTTTAATCTTATACTTTTTCAATTAAATGAATCAACTTTCCTAATACTTTTTCAATTAAATTAATAAACTTTCCTAAGTTTTACAAGCCCACCCCCTTATTGTTAGATTTTCCTTTTTCATTCATGGCCTGACAAACTACTTAACAACCTGTCGCATTCACTACAGTTGATGTTGCAATACATGCACTGCATGGAGGGATCGTGGCATGATGGTTGTGACTGCATCATCTAACTTTGTGGCAAACATAGCTAACAGAGCCATGGGATTTTTATAATACTGGACAGATGCATACCTGCAACTTGCAAGATCTCTATGGCAGCTAGCAGTGCTAACAAATTTCCCAATGCCAAACGCCTTCACAGACGGCCAATGTTTTCATGTCAATCCCACCTCCTTTACAGTTTCGATCCCATCACCTTCCCACTGCCTTCACAGTGCCGATCCCATCAACTTCCCACAGTGTCGCCGGATGAGAGGGCCGAAGGCCACAATATGCGAGACTGTTCTTTAAAAGCGCACAATAGATCCAATTCAAGCGCGTCCCTATCAGGAAATCCGGAAGGGCTGTAGGATGATAAGGTTCCTTCTGCGCCTTCTTTTAGTCGATCGTTGATTTTTGTCGACTGTTGATTTGGCTATATTACCTTATGGATATTTTTGGCTCCAAATGTACTGACACATTTATTTTCGCAGGTCACGAGAGGGTTTCGGCTATTTCCTTTATGTTTAAGGTCTCACTTTGCGAGCAAAGAGTAATGCCTCTGATGAAGATTTCAGTGGAGTATGCAAAGTCGGCCAGGGCAGGTTGCAAAAAATGCAGAAATACAATAGACAAGGGTTGCATAAGACTCAAAATTGTGAATAAAGTAGCCAGCGAGTTCGATATGACCCGTTGGCATCATCTTCCTTGCTTACCATCGCAGTCTGAGGTTGTTTCTGTTGAAAATATCAATGGATTTCAAGTTCGTATGGACTGTAACGGCTGCTGGATTTCAAGTTTGTATGGACTGTAAGGGCTGCTGGATTTCAAGTAAGCTCTGCAAACTCAGGCTCTAGTATTATTCGTTAGGAAATCACCACAATTTTGTGTGTTTGAACTCCATAAAACATTGTTTCTATGATTATTGTATGCTCTAATTTGCTTTTGGCTGCTAAGAATTGTAATCTTACTAGTCATCACTACATTAATTAGTTGAGTGATTAGTTTGTTAGTTTGACTAGGACACTTTGATGTCCCATAGTATTTTCCGGCCCATAGTATTGGCCTATAGTATTGTTGTGATGTAATACTATATAAGCTTATGCCTAATAATGAGAAGGAAATGAATATGCCGACATGTGTTCCATCATTTCTATCTTATAAAATTTTACATGGTATCAGCGTTGCATGGCCTAATCCATAATTGTTGATTTGGGGTATGCATTTTCACAAAGTGGAAAGCACATACGTAGATCAAGACGGGAACACATCAGCGTGGAGGAGTTTCTTCACAACACTAGGGCCGTATCTATCTTTTATTTTTTCCTTTCGAAGCGTCGATGCACCATGTCCCTATCGGGAACTATGTCACCCTTCCACCGACGCACCTACTGCTAAGGAAAATCACGTCGCTAATGCGCTCTCTACACTGACTAAGTGCGTTGCTGACGCACTTGCTATGAAGGGAAAGTGCGGCGATCACTGTTCACTTACACTCATTTTCCCGACGCACCCTGTGACGCACTGTGCTAGCTCTGCAAGTTGCGGCACTGTGTTTAAAAGACAGTCATAACATATGGCTAGTACCAGTATGAAGCAGATCTCCGGACCAATGTTGACCGACACCAACTATGAATTTTGGTCAATCAAGATGCAGACATTTCTCAACTCAACAAATGTTGGGATATGGTTGAAAATGAGTTCAAAGAACCAAATGCAACCTCTCCGGCTGCTATGTCTAATGCTCATAAGAAATCCCTTGAAGAAAGTCGAGAACAAAATCTCACTACAAAATGGTTGATCGAGAGCTGCATTAAGGAGTCCATTTTCCCGTGGATCTCAGGAGCCACCACCTCATATCAAGCCTAGAATCTCCTTACATTTGCATACAAAGGTACAGACAGAGTCAAAATGGTAAGACTCCAAACCCTTTGCCTTCAGTTTGAAAGTTTTAAAATGAAGGAAACCGAAACTATAGATCAATTCATGACTCGGGTTTCGGGTATTGTGACTCAATTCCAAACCTATGGTGAGGCCTTGGTGTCGGTAAAAATATATAATAGTATTTACAAAATTAAATTATCGACCGAGAACTGTAGACTTAGAGGTGCCAAAACTATATGTGCAGAGTCTAGCCTAATCTAGCCTAATCTAACTTGACCTAATGCTGGCAAACACACTCAGTTATAATAAACAAAACAAATAAATGGGGATATCTATCTCAACACCTAGGGAAGAAGCTCGTTATGGAGAGGCCATATCTTACGAGTTGGGCCTTAAATATAACCTTTGGTAATTGAAACTATGTAAAATTAAAGTGAAAGAATCCAAGGTACATGAATTCAAGTGCAAGAAATATAAAAAGAAATTTAAGCTACCAAAAGACCAAATCAAAGCAAAACAAATTGCAAATGAAATCTTAAATTGAACTATGAAAGTGAATTGTCCTCAAAAAGATACACCCTAGAAGCCATGGAGGGAAAGTAATGTGACATAATGAAGAAAGCAAGATGATAAAATGGAAGTGAAAGAAAGAGTAATAATGTGTTAATATGAAATTTTTTTGTCCTAAATTTAACACCACATATGAAATCATGGAAGATGTGAATTTCTAGGTGAAATAGCAATAATAATATCTATTTACAAAATTGACATTGTAATAATTTTTTATTTACAACACAAAATATTTACAACATCTTATTCATATGATAACAAGCAAATACTAAAACAATTACTAATTTAGACAATTAAAGATGCTACTACTAATCAACAAAATAATCTATACAAACAATATATTTTTATGAAAGCATAATTATTGCAAACAACATCACAACTAATATAAAACAAATATAACAAAAGATATAACAAACATCTAATTTGAAACAAAAGAAACCGTGAAATAAATGATTGAAACAAAGCAAACATAATATATTAAATATTGAAAACACAATATACACGGAATGAATATGTATCAGATGAAAGAACAAACAATGTATAAATGAAATATACACAATGAACAGTCAAAACATGCATCGTTAACTGGAGATTCAAAAATAGAGATATAGGCGTGAATAAAGAGAAACAATGCTGATATAATTGATAAGCGCATGTGTAAAAATAAGTAGTTGGAATGCGTGAGTGCAGAAATGGGAGTGCAATTCCATATCTGAGTTGCAAAGTGTTGGAATGAGAGTGATACCGTAGGAGTAAATCTGCATTGGGAAATTGCAAAGGAAGAAGTGTGCAATTGTTGTATGAGAGATAAAAAAAGATTGTAATGAATTGAAAATGAATAAAGGTGTTCAAATCAAGGATTGATATATAAATGAAACAATTGCATAACCAAAACTAGCATAACAATGAAAACAATTACCAAGCTAAAAATGAAATACAAATCAAAATGAAATTAAAAATTGGAATAAGAAGGATGTTACCTTAGTCAATGGGCCCTTCCTGACCTGGGAAACATGCCTAGAAACTATGAAAATCCTCACAGCAGATCTAAGAGATGATGTATACCTCACAAGAGAATGATTATGATTAAGCAAGAAAATAGAAGAAGAGTGGTCAATACAGTATAATGAGCAACAGAATAATATGGTACAGTAGAACTTGGATAGAAGCAATAATACTTCACACACACTAGTTAATTAATCACAATATGGACAAATAAATAGTACAATGGTAGAGAGGATTTGAATGCCTAAGGTGGCAATTCGAATTAGCCTCTCAGAGTGATCATGAGATCAATAGAGTGTCATCAGAGCACAACTAGGTGTCCTCATGATCATCGGAGCACAACTGGAAGTCTTCATCATCATCAATGGAGTCATCAATGCTCAAGTAACTATCAACCATCAGTCAAACTGAATCTGGTAGGTGTAAATGAGTGTAACTGAGTATAAACTGAAGACAACTGGACTAGTAGGTAAAGAAGGGCGAGTTGCTTCCTAAAATCAAGGAAGAAGGGTGCATTAATCAACTGGAGGGCTAAAACTGAATAGTGAGAAGCTCCTGGGGGCTGGCTAACTGAGGGCTAGGTGTTGGACTGATGACTATGATGCATGCAAACCCTAAAAGTGCATGCATGACTGAAAATGTAAATGATCAAAATACTTGTGGGACTAGGATGGAGTATAGGAATATCCTAACACCCCCCCCTTAATCCATCCTGGGCCCTGGTAACTAAGACCAAAGGTCACCCAATACAATGAATAATAACAGTCAATAAACCAAGGAAGTGGAAAAATTTCATGGGAAACATACCCCATCCTCAAAAAACAGACTGTAAGGCACACACACAAAATAAATGCTCCAAACTCAAGCAGGTGTGATGCTTGGTCATATGTCTGGAGATATCTTCTTCTTGGGAAGAAGTGGATCATGCTCAAAAAGCATGTGCTTGTACTTGCTCTTCAGATCGAATGTGATGAGAACAAATCAAAAGTATGAGGATGATCCTTGAACCTGTGATTCAAATCAGCTGAGGTAGGATCAAAATCATGAATATGCAGATAGACTTTTGTCTTCTCCTTCGAACCATCATGGGTGAGTTTATGCCAAAAACAACCATCAAATAATAATTGCTTGAAATCCAAATCAGATTTAAGACTTGAAGAATAGTTTCTTGAGATCTCCTTTGAACCAACAGAGGTGAGATCAAAACTATCATATGCATAAGAAATTATCCCAAGTGAATGGCAATGGTTTCTTGAGATCTCCTTTGAACCATAAGAGGTGAGATCAAAACCAATGGATGCATGACAAATTATCTCAAGCGGGTGGCAATGGCCATATTCTTCAATAACCTTCTGAAAGCATGTGCTAATGATCATCTAGTAGTAAATAAGATATGATTGCTTGAGAGGAGCGAATGCATTACCTCCAATAGTTGATTTTACCTCCCAAATAATCATGTGATTATGATGCAAACCAACAGACTCTGGTGCAAGAGAGGATTTAGGACATTCTATAATATCTAGAGTGTGAGCTGGCACAGAAAGAGAAGAAAGTTGGAACATGAGTGGAGAATCTGCAAGTTCTTTGTCAACAACTTCAATATGAGATGATACTAGTTCATGATCTGAAAGACCATCAAGGGGAGCGAATGCATCACTTTGCTTGCTTTCGAATGGGTTTGGACCAATCCCTTCATTCTTTCTGCCAAAGTTTTCATCCAGGTGAGCCTATAACTCTTTTGGATTCCATAACTCTATTGGAGTTTCAACACCATCATGGTATTGGAAATGAAATCTCAGGTATTCAGGAAAAGAAAGCATCATTCTTCCAAAGGCCATGTCACCTTTATTCAACCAGTCAATATTCTCTTCAGAGGATTCGAACTCTCTTTCAAAATAACAATCAAAGAGATCATGGCTCTTCAAATATGCTATCATTCTTGGTTTCCATTCATCATAGTTGAATGGAGAAAGAGGAGTAATTCCTGATGGATACATAGAAGCTGTAGAAGACCTGCAAAAACAATATAGAATAACTGCAACTGCTACTGCTGCAAAAATGCAGAAACTGCTGCAACTGCTGCACTCAAAATCTTGGTAATAACCTGCAAAAAACTCTCAAGAATGGAGATAAACAATACTCTCAACATGCTCTGATACCATGTGAAAATCCTCACAACAGATCTAAGAGATGATGTATACCTCACAAGAGAATGATTATGATTAAGCAAGAAAATAGAAGAAGAGTGGTCAATACAGTATAATGAGCAACAGAATAATATGGTACAGTAGAAATCAGATAGAAGCAATAATACTTCACACACACTAGTTAATTAATCACAATATGGACAAATAAATAGTACAATGGTAGAGAGGATTCGAATGCCTAAGGTGGCAATTCGAATTATCCTCTCAGAGTGATCATAAGATCAATAGAGTGTCATTGGAGCACAACTAGGTGTCCTCATGATCATCGGAGCACAACTGGAAGTCTTCATCATCATCAGTGGAGTCATCAATGCTCAAGTAACTGTCAACCATCAGTCAAACTGAGTCTGGTAGTTGTAACTGAGTGTAACTAAGTGTAACTGACTGTAACTAACTGTAACTGAGTGTAAATGAGTATAAACTGAAGACAACTGGACTGGTAGGTGAAGAAGGGTGAGTTGCTTCCTAAAATCAAGGAAGAAGGGCGCATTAAGCAACTGTAGGGCTAAAACTAAATAGTGAGAAGCTCCTGGGGGCTGGCTAACTGAGGGCTAGGTGCTGGACTGATGACTGGGATGCATGCAAAATGCATGCAAACCCTAGAATGCATGCAAACCCTAAAAGTGCATGCATGACTGAAAATGTAAATGATCAAAATACTGGTGGGACTAGGATGGAGTATAGGAATATCCTAACAGAAACTAACTCAGAACAAAGAAATTCCTCAAAACGCAGCAACAATCAGTACTTCATCAAAGATCAAATATTTGTTTAAAAACTGGTCACGCTCAGTTATTTCTCACATAATTACAATATCATATCTCTCATACCATGAGATTGGATCCCTCTGCTCCTCTACACACCTTTATTTATACATTCAGACTCAAAGGAGAAGATAAAAACGAATTCCCCCAGGCTCTGGGACGTTCAACAAATTATTAATTTTAAAAAACAGATCGTAACCCTAATTATGGAAAAATTACATCTATTCAGGCACATTTTTATCTAGATCTGTTTGGATATTCCGAAAACTTCCTACAGTTAGGGGTAAATGACCATAATTGGGAAGTGCGTTTTGAACAGTTTCACCAGATTCCTCATGGATTGCTCAAAAATTGAGCCCGAAATATGCTTCCTCGATTAATGAAGGAAGTGTCGAATTGAGTACCGAACGGTTGTTGAAATATCAAAATCAATTAAATTCCGAGAACAATTTGCAATTGTTGCTTGCTGGATGACTAGATTCATGGAATTGTAAATTGTTTGATTAATCATCCAGTAAATTCATTCATCTTTTGTTATCTTCTCTTCATTAACTCTGCAGGTAAAAATTAATATTACAAAATAGAAAAGAAAATAAATAGAAGAACAATTACCAAGAAGTAAGATCACTAAAAGAAGTAATAAGAAATTTCCCAATCTCCAGGTAAATGCTTATTTTTTTTATCAAATCTCTCCAGGTTTCTCTTTCATTAAGTGGGGGCTAATAAAACATTGCTTGCACTTACATGAGTTGGGTTTCACTTATTAATACCAGGGTGCACCATTTAACTAGAGTAGAGTGCATAGTTACCCAGTGTAAGTAGAAACAGATCCTAATGGATTAATTTCTTGCACATTTCACATAACACAACGCATTTGCTCATTTCATTAACATCGTTGTATTTCCTATGCTGGTGGGATGGAGCACCTTGTATTATGGTTGTGTCCTTTGTATGCATTTTAATACTATTGAGATCCCATATTCGAAAGTGTGGATAAGAGGTGCAGTGGAAGGTTCCCTATCCCATATACAAGAGAAAAGCTATGAGAATGAGGATCCCCAAAAACTATAACGTTTGGAATTTTAGTCACAAAGACACTAGATATCTCTCATTCTCAAACCTCCATATCAACACTTCTAAGCCTGTATCAACTCTTAATAAATAAATGATCATTCATGTCTGCATATTTACTATTAGTCTGATAGCTGGGAACTGAAATTGACAAATTCCGAAGAGAATTAGTATCGTTTTAGCGACCAATTTCTATATTCAACAATCATAACAAAAAAACAAGATCCTATATAGTTCGAACATAAACAAAATCCTGAAGAGTATGGACAAATTAGATGAGTGAATCGGCTAACTAAGATCACATACCTAGACTTCACCAAAAACGTCCTGTATAACGAGAGTATCATTCGAAACACTAGTAACCAATTCAGATGTTGTAGTCCCTTCGGTGTCGAAGAATACCTCGTCTTGCCTCAATACTAATTTCAAATATTTTCTATGCATCCGAGATGCTTTCCTTTCACTGGTCCTCGCCCAACAGAACGTCTCTGGTCAAACAAAGCAAAGCAACATCATAAAAAAAAAACTTCTCAAAAGCACTATGGAAAGGGCAAAAGGGCGAAAGAAACAAAGTAGCAATTACACCTACCTAGAAACGCAGCAACCAATACACTGATCGAAAAATACACTAAACGCAAGGTATACTGCACAATTTACCAACACACAATCACAAATCAATATGCCAAATAGTGGCTCTTATAGCCTTCAGAGTTCTGAAAGATATGAGTATTACGTTGTTGATTGTAGCAGTGAATTTTCCCAATGGACCACTTCCTATTGCGTTCAGCAAACAACTCATTATAAGAATCGTCCTAGGCATGGAAACTCCATCTGCAATCGTTCATAAAGTGCCGAGTACCGTAAGCCATAGATATGTTGAATCGAAATACTTGAAAAATTTGAACAATGAGATATATGAATTCTTTAAACGACTATCCTTCTAGACGTCATTTTTTTTTTGAACCAAACATCATGCCTTTCTTCATTTCCTCGGCTCGTTCTTCCAAACTCGACATCTCTACATGTTCCCTCGCAATGCTTTTCCGCTCCAAAGATAGAGGGAGTGTAGTCAATTGAATAAAATAGGCCGTGTCTCGAATCCATTGTATATGTGCAGCGAGAATTTGATAGTTCGAGAAGAATCCATCGCCAATGCACTGTAAGAAGAAGAGTTCTACAACCGGTATCCCTAACTAAGGCCATTACCCTAACTAAGGCCACTACCTTTCCGAAAATAAAACTCATTAACCCCACTCATAATACGATCCCCAAAAAAATTCAAAACAAAGAGATAAAATTCTATCACAGAATTTCAATTATAAATACACACCTGGAGGATGGTCCTATTTAAACGAGCTATTTCCCATGGATCGAACAAAGAGCCATCCAGAATCTAGAGTCGCACCATAAATTTTCACCGCAAATCAAGCAAAGTTATTTATTTTTTAGAGTATGGAAAAATATCATAAAATAAAAAGAAAAAAACAGCCTTAAAAGCTATGAAGTCCACCTAGCCCCTGCGCACCTAAATTTGAAATTCAACTATCCTCTGTATCCACACAGCAATAACAGATGTAGGCCATGAATATGCACAATGCAACACCCTTTTGTTAATAACCTTTTCGAATGTCTCTAGCCCACACTAGAATTGTAAAACCCTAATCTCTACTGATCTATCAAAAGTTCAGCCCCGATAATGGAAGTGGTGATGGTTTTTGTGGGTCCTCGCTCTGGTTTGGAGAGAGATGGTATAAGTTCGGGGGCCATGGATTGTGCTCAGTTGCATAGCTAGTCTTAAGATGTGGTGCGGTAATTTTTCAAGCAATTCCTATCACACCCATACGTTATAATTTATAATGTTATAATCTTTGGTTCAATGGGATCTTATTTTAATTTATTTTCCCTCCAATTTTTTTTTCTAATTTACCCTTTTATTCTCGCTCATTTATCCTTTTTTATTTTTTGTTTCCTTTTCTTTACTATATTTGTTATTTATATATTTGTTTTTATTTATTTATTAATATTAAATATTAATACATTACATATATTAATATATTGAATATATATATAATAAATATATAATATATTAATATATTGAATATATATAATAAATATATAATATATTAATATATTAACTATATGTAATAACTATATTATATTAATATTACATATTATATAGTAAATTAATATATTTTTACTCTATCTATATTGTTTCATCAAATGGCTTAATTGTTTGAATAACAGGTACATCCATAGAGACCGAACACCAAGGACACTGCTCACACACAAATATCATAGATCAGTACACCAGATGTTTGACATGGTTAAAACCCCCTTGAGGGAAACAGTCCACGGCCCCGGCCAAATAGCTTCTACGGAGCAGTTTATTATGCAAAAGAAAAATGTTAAATGAGCTTCTCTCAACAATGGATCATTCGGCAAGTGACCCTCCATTCTCTTTAATAGATATCATGGACCAATCGGGTGTTAAGCCACGGATCAAGTGTCAATAAGATCGAGAGAAGTTGAACCGTCGGATCACTTTATATTGTGACCATCAGATTACATATATACAAATGCATACCTAACGGATATATTAGACCAAGTTGAACTTAACTAACTCCTAAGTGTCAAAAATATCCTAACATCCCCCCTTAAGAACAACTTGGGATAGGATTGAAGGATTTACAAAAGTGACACAAAATTAGGAGAAGGAAGGAGGCATTAAAGCCTATCCCGCCTTAATGACAAATTCATGTACTCCTAGCATAGTTTGAAGTTTGGAAAACTTCGCTTCTGTAAGAGACTTGGTGAAAATGTCTGCAACTTGATCATTTGTTTGACAATATCGCACTTCAAGAACATGATCCTGGAGGAGCTTTCTAATGAAGTGCATTTGAAGTTCAATGTGTTTGTTGCACTGATGTTGGACTGGATCTTTGGCTAACTAAATGGCACTTTGATTGTCACACCATAGTGTAGTCGGATGCTGCTGCTGGAACCCAAACTCTGAAAGGATCTGACGAAGCCACATAGCTTCCTGACTAGCATGAATAGTTGCATGGTACTAGGCTTCAGTTGAAGAAAGAGCAAGTGTACTTTGTTTCTTAGAATCCCAAGAAATAGGTCCTGAGCCCAGATTGAATACATATCCTGCAGTGGACTTCCGATCATCAGGGTCACCAGCCCAATCGGAATCAGTGTAACCAACTAAAGAAGGAGTCCCCCCTGAACTGTAATGTATGTCAAACTGAACTGTACCTCGAATATACCGAAGGATTCTTTTTGTTTCTTTCCAATGACTTTCATGAGGGAATTGCGTATATCGGGCAACAAGACCAACAACAAAGGAAAGGTCAGGATGGGTGTGAGTTAAGTACAAGAGGCTACCAGCAAGCTGACGGTACAAAGTAGCATCTACTTTAGGTGTTGAACAAGTGGTAGAAAGTTTGACTCCAGACTGGAAAGGAGAGGGAGTTGGTTTACAATCTTCCATGTGAAAGCGGCAGAGAAGATCACAGGCATACTTAGACTAGGAAAGGGATATACCTTTCTAGATTTGCAAGACTTGGAGGCCAAGAAAATAGTGCAAGTGTCTAAGGCATGTCATTTCAAACTGTTGTTTAAGACTTGACTTCACATGGTGGATAAGTTTAGGGTCATTACCAGTAAGGATTAGGTCATCAACATAAAGGACTAGGATTATGAGATGGTCATTGACTTTCTTGGTATAGACATTTGAATCAGAATGGCATCTAGAAAAACCAGTATCTAGAAGAAACGTGTCCATTTTAGCATACCAGGACCAAGGGGCTTGCTTAAGGCCATAGAGAGATTTCTTGAGGAGAAAAACAAGGCTAGAGTCAGCCTGAATGTAACCAGGAGGTTGTTCCATGTAGATTTCTTCTTGCAAATTCCCATGCAAGAAGGTATATTTAACATCCATCTTATGGACTTCCCAATGAAAAGATGCGACAAGGGAAAGAACAAGGCGGATGGAATTCCTTTTGGCTATGGGTGCAAAGGTTTCGGTGTGGTCGATGCCTTCAACTTGAGAGAATCCTTTAGCAACTAGTCTTGCCTTATGTTTGTCAATACTTCCATCTGGTCCATATTTGGTTCTGTAAACCCACTTACATCTGACAAGTTTTCTGCCTTTGGGAAGAGGAACAAGATCCCAAGTGTTATTTGTCATTAAGGAGTTGTATTCTTCATCCATTGTTGCATCCCAATATGGACGGCCAGAAGCTTCTTTAAATGTATCTGGATCACAGTTTTCTGGAACTTGAGCCAGAAGTAATGAGGCTCGCTGAAACTGAGAGCGAGTACGATGCCGATCTATAGGATCACCAGCAAGATCACCTGTAGCTTCTCTAGTAGAATGGACCCATTTAGGAAGCTGTGAAGCTAGTGCCATAGGAGGTTGACCAGGTGGAGGAGGATTTTCATACTCGCTATCATCATCATCTGAAGAAGTAACTAGAGTAGAAGAAATATCAATAGGTGAAGAAGAGGAAGAAGATGATGGCACAAGCGTCGAATTAGGCTCGTAGGCCAATATATGTTCATCAAATTTGACGTCTCTTCTTATAATTTCATGAGAATGTGGCAGAAGAATCCTATAGCCTTTGACATCTTCATAATAACCAACAAATATACACTTTTCACTTTTAGGTTGTAAAGCTTTCCGTTTTTCATCCGGAATATGAGCCCATGCTTCACTACCAAACACACGGAAATGGCTGACATCTGGTTTATTTTTACTCCATGCTTATTCCGGTGTAATCCCTTGTAAAGCTTTAGTGGGGGTGCGATTAATTATGTAATTTGCACAATTTACAGCTTCAACCCAATATGGAAGACGTAGTTCTTTAGCTTGGAGCATACAACTAGCCATTTCTTTTAGAGTGCGGTTTTTCCTTTCAGCTACACCATTTTGTTGTGGTGTATATGGAACAGTATGTTGTTGTTGGATTCCTTGTTCATTGCAGAAATTAGTGAACTTGTTGTTAACAAATTCTCCCCCATTGTCAGATCTTAACTTAAGAATTTGATGAACAGATTGTTTCTCAACAAGGGCCTTGTAGGCCAAGAACATGCCAAAAACTTCGCTCTTAAATTTTAAGAAGTAAACCTAAGTGCGTTTGGAGTAATCATCAATGAAAGTCAAGAAGTATTTGAAACCATAGAAGGAAGCAGAAGGTAGAGGACCACACAAGTCACTGTGCACAAGCTGCAAAGTCGCTAAGGTGTGTCAAGAGGCATGTTTGTCAAAACTGTCCCGATGATGTTTTCCAAGTACACAATCGAAACAAACACCATCCTTGCAAGAGACCATAGGAAGACATGTCACCATATTTTCTTTACATAGTTGTTGCAATGAGCGATAGTTTAAGTGACCAAATCGCTCGTGCCAAATCTTAATCAGTTCATCACTATGAGCAACAAAAACTGATGGAATTGAAGATGACCCAAAGTTGTCAAACTTGTACAACCTGGTAATATCATCAACCGTTCTAGTAGCTAATACATGTCGTGGATCTTTTAAATTTATGATTACAACTTGGTGAGGTGAAAACTCTATGGTTTTACCTTCACCAGAATGAGTGATCGGGTATACTGATAAAATATTACATGAAAGAGTAGGAACACATAATACATCATTAAACTGTCCATTGTCTAGATTAACAGTACCAGACCCTTCAACACTAAGTGATCTATCATCACCAACAAATATTTGTTTGGTGTTACAATTATTTAAATCAGAAAATATGTTTTTATCCTTAGCCATATGATAAGATGCTCCAGAATCTATAAGCCATTCATTTGAAGAAGAACGAGAAGATGTTGTAAGTGCAAAACCAGAGGCTGAAAGTGCTTGTCCTGAAGATGAAGTTGAAGAAGAATCAAGCTGAATGTGATGTTTCTTCATTATTGCTTCCAAAGCTTCCATCATCTTAAAACACCTTGACTCATCATGCCCATCACGATTACAAAAGTGGCAATGTCTTTATGTCTTCTTTCCTTGAAATTTGGCAGCTTTATCTTGGTGAAGATCATTTTGAGGCTGAAAAGATTTAGGACCCTTGTTATTTTGATTTTGCTTATTTTGCTTCTTTGTATTCTTGTAATTCTTCGGACCATGCGACTGCTGAGCTACTAAAGCCTTTTTTGAAGTACTGACAATATTAATTAGTCCAAGATGTAAGAGTTTTTCCTGTTCTCTTATTAAAGAATCACAAAAAACATCAAAAGATGGAGCTTTGTATTGAGCTCCTGAAGAAAGAAGAGCTTCTCTAGTGGAATGAAAGGTTGAGACAAATACAGAATATGCAGGCCCCAACTTGGCAAGAATGGCATAAATAAGGCCATCATCTGCCTTTATGACTTTACGTGCAACCAACAAGACTCTAAGGGTCTTAAATTTTGTTATAAAATCTTCCACGTAAGAAAAATTATTAGGATCTAAGGTAAGCAATTCATTCTCAAGTTGATGAGCTCTAATCTCATTTTCAATACCAAAAGCAGTATTTAGCTTTTGCCAAGCATCATCCGGTGCATGAATGCCTTGAAGATGAAACTACAGATCAGGAGAAACTGACAAACCAATTAAACCACGAGCTGAATCATTTCTATTTTCCCATTTTGCTAGTTTATCAGCATCAGAGGGAGGAGTTTCCATGCCAAGGGTAAGTCTATATAACCCTTTTCTTCTAAGAATATCTTCCATACGAGACTTCCATACAAAATAGTTAGTACTGATAAGAAGCATATCATTTCAAATTTCGATTCTGAAATAAAGATTACTTCAATAATGAAAACAAGCTGGAAAAAATAATAGAGCTCGAAAAAATAAGTGGTTTAAAAAAAGACGACACTGCAGCCAGCTTCCGGATGAAAAATTTATGCCCTTTTGAAAATAAATTGAAAGAGCAACTAAGGAGCCACGTGGTGTGTGGAGATAAGTGCACACCAATAAAAAAAATTCCCCCTTAGTCCTAACTTAACTCCTAAGCTCACTTTAAAAATATATATATATATATGCCTTACTTCTATAAATAAGTGAAGGTCACTTTTACATAAAGTTGCTTAAAAAAAAAAAAACAACTTAAAAATAAAAGGAAACTTTTATTTTTGTTTTTTTATTTTATAAAGTTGCTTTTAGAAAAGAAAAGGAAAGAAACACCTTAAAAGGAAAGAAATTAACTTATGTTAGCTTTTAAGTAACTTCATTTTCTTTAATATATGAAATAAATGCAACAAATACTAACTGGATTTGAACTTAAGACATCTTTAAGAAGTAACTTTAAACCAAGTGAGCTAGAATAAAAGCATAGAAAATACTGTAAAGGAGGAAGGGTTTTTTTTTTTACTCTTCTTGCCTTGTTGTGTGTGCTTACTCTGCAGACCCCTGTTTCAACCTGCAAAACAACTTCACACACCAGAAACAGAAAAACAAGACAAAAAAAACTAAAGGGTTTCCCGTTCTTTGTTAGTTTTATGTTACTCCTTCCTGCAAGCGGAATGCCTTTCCTACTGTTTGTGGTCGGCCGATACCACTAATATGTGCAGACATGAGGCTATCACTTCCAAAAAAAAAGGAACAAATCGAAATGAAACAGAGACAGAAAAAAAAAAATGCGGAAAACAAAACAGTATCCCTCAGATTTGCGAAAAAGGCCGAAGTTAGGGCAAACGGAAGCCTTTTCGTACAAAATGAAGGGCGATCCCTACTGCAACCAACGCTCTAAACACAATGGAGTGCTTAAAACAATAAAAAAATGGCCAAAAATAGCAGATCTCAGCAACAGATCCCACATGCACCTGCACCGGTTTCAGATCTAGATCGGAATAAAACGGAGACAACCCTCAACAATGATTTGATACCATGTTTGAATAACAGGTACATCCACATAGAACGAACACCAAGGACATCGCTCACACACAAAGATCATAGATCAGTACACCAGATGTTTGACATGGTTAAAATCCCCTTGAGGGAAACAGTCCACGGCCCTGACCAAATAGCTTCTACGAAGCAGTTTATTATGCAAAAGAAAAATGTTACATGAGCTTCTCTCAACAATGGATCATTCGGCAAGTGACCCTCCATGTTGTTTAAATAGAGATCATGGACAAATCAGGTGTTAAGCCACAGATCAAGTGTTGATAAGATCGAGAGAAGTTGAACCATCGTATCACTTTATATCGTGAACGTCGGATTACATATATACAAATACATACCTAACAGATATATTAGACCAAGTTGAACTTAACTAACTCCTAAGTGTAAAAACTATCCTAACATTAATTTCAATCATTTTTAATCCTAAAATTTTGTTTCACACCAAATGGTGTCTATATATATTCACACTTTGAATGGTGGTGCTTTTTGAAGTCAACATACCCAAACTAGATGCAACATTTGGCGGTGATGACCCAACTATATTGGTGGTAACAGTGCTAGAAGATATTGTTGAATTGTTCACAAATGAACCAACACTTGGCGGAGGCAAGAAATCCATATTCACTAGGTTAAGCATTACCATTGATTCATAATAATATGTGCCACATCGATTTACCCTTAACCGATCCTATGGTATCCATAGTCGTATGGTCAAATATGTAACCCAATTAGGCAAAAAGAGGGCATAGAGGGCATAGAGGGAATATAGTTTTATTTTACACCATTAACAATTTATTTATTCAATGTCAACTTGAGGAAATATTAGAATCATGGTAACTGTTTTTTTTTAAATAATTTTACAAAAAGGGAGGATTTGTTTTTTCAAAATGGAGGATATTGGCAAATTTTTGTAGGGGAGAGACCCAAGGGGAACTTTATAACTTTCCAAACTTAAGTGCGAGGAGAACCATGATGAATGGATGCATATGGAGAATTAATGGAGGTTGTGAAATTGAAAATTTTTAGCTAACATGATGAAGCAAAATACATGAACTTATCAAAACTTTAACAGATTGCCAAGAGGGTCGAACGACGATGGTTTTGTTCAAACAAAATGTGAACGTGACCAGTATGATGAGCCAAACATAATGACACCAACTTCACGACATGACAATGCTGAGAGGGAATTAAGACAAAAAATATCCAAGACTCGACTCAACCACACTATGATGATGCACATGATGCAACTTGGAGGATTTGTCGAAGGGATAATGCAAAAGCAAAAATGGTGAATAAGATATGGACATGATAAACACATTGAACTATATGTGATAGTACATATGAAATTATCTTGCAAAAAAATTATATAGGTTCGCCTATGGCGTCATGTTTCAACACTAGCTCATGTCATTGAATCCATCTACAATGTTACAATTTACTAAATTTTAACATTGCAGATGGATTAAGAGACCCCCTAAATTTGAAAACTGCAGATGGACTCAGAGACCCCCTAGAAAGGGGTTCCTAGAAAGGGGGGTCTCTGAATCCATCTGCAGTGTTAAAATTTAGGGGGGTCTAAATTTTAACATTGCAGATGGATTCAGAGACCCCTTTGTAGGGGGTCTCTGAATCCATTTGCAGTGTTAAAATTTAGTGAATTGTACAAATTCATTGTCAAAATTGCAATTTTCCATTGTCGGAGTGACACAACTAACAATGACCAAATAAATGACCAATTCATATTCTTAATGTTATTGTTATGTGGTCATTTTTAGTTTAATTACTTGTTATATGGTAATATATTTTATCTCATGACCCAATTGGTCATTCCTCTGTTCATTTTTAGTTGACTCACTCAAGTTTGGTCATTTATACCTTGAAAACACTGTGGTGACCAAATTTTTTGGCCGCCTGGTCATTTATCTGTCATTTTCTACTAGTGATATAAATAACACACATCTAATTGATATACAGAAAATGACCTACACACTGCTACAGGACTTAATTAACAGAACTACAACATTCATAAATTTACGCTACAGAAAACAGAACATGTACTTAAATTTAGTCTTACTCCTAACAACATTCATTTAAATTTAACAAACATTAAGCTAAACTACTAAGCTACCTACGAGCTCTTGTATTGCCTCAAGGAGGTTGTCCCCAAAGAAGGTATAGGAGAGAATTTAACTTAAGAACTCACAAGATGGATGGAATTGTGATTTGTCATTAAGATGGTTCTACTGTTCATAATTCCCAAAACGTACAGAAGCTAGAACTTTTAAAAGAATATCGTATCTATTCAGAAAAGATAATCGAAGGTTGAACCCATGTGTCTATGCCCGAGGGATTATTTATTACAATTTTGCAAAAAGATCTAAACTGATAAAAGAGATCTAAAACTAGAGTCTATAACTCAATCATAATAGTCTTCAGTCCTATTATTGTAGAAGTGATCAACAACGATTAGGATCTCGAATGTCTCGATGTACTAGAAACTGGTTGTGTATCCTTCCTCATTAATCTCTAGAATTATCAATGTTAATTGTTATTTACCAGTGGTCTTCAGTCGTTTCTATGTTTTCCTGCATTGAACATCCATGCACTACTTCCACACATTAGATTGTTTTCTTAGCAAAACTAACATAAATCAACAAGAAAAAGGTGAATCACTTTCAGTCATCAACATTCTATTGTTAAACATGTATAAAAACCTCAAAATGTGTTAACCATTCCTTAACCAATGCTCCTTCCGCCCCCCCATGTTGTGCTTAGAATATGACACTTACCTACCAAAACTAGGACTCATCATTCTTCCCAACTAAAGGGATTGCACATCCCTATGCAATCTAATGTTCTAGAACCCTGGGCCCTAATTGATCTACATGTACTTCTCTTCCATCACAAGAAATTATCATTGGAACCTCACCCTGCTTATAATACCCCAAACTTTGTTCTATCTGTGTGCAATTTTCCTTCTCTGCTTCATTAATTTCTTGGGTAACGCTAAGAGGGAGCAACAATGGTGGAATCATCTTCAGGCCTATCCACTCAATGTTAAGATTTAATATGATAAGACAGAAAATATCAACATTATATTCCATTTCACAATAATAGCATATACATGATCACTGAAAGAACAACAAGCACAACATAAACACAAGAGACACAGATTTATCCTGGGAAACCCTCATGGGGAAGAAAACCCAATAAAGCTTCCTCAATATAGATGACCAGCAAATACAAAGATGTAATCCACAACCATGAGATCCTTCTCCTCCACAGCATATCTCTCTCTCACTTATGCGCTATTCAAAAGTGAGTGCAATGTGTGTTAAATGAGGAACACACCTCCTCTATTTATACACATCTCCAACTTGTCTTTTACATTAACTAGGTCGGCCCCAACTTAACCACTGGGTTAAACACCCCATTACAACTGACTGGGCCAAATCCTCTAGGGTGGTCTAATAACCCTTTGACCCACATAACACATACAGGGTCGACCCCCACTAGGGAATTCTAATAACCCAAGTTACCACATTCCGACGAAGGAATAAACATCTCTGGATATACAATAAGGTCTTCACGGAGGAATGAAACATCTCCGGAATAATAAAGTACAAATATAATATTCTTAGAAGTTACAATATTTCAACACTTGTCATGTCCCAAATTTGGAATTGGGTCACAATGGCCTAATCACATTAGCCATATTCATTAGAGTTTGTAAAATTGATGTTAAGGATCAAATAATTGCCAAGGTGGAAAATTACTAGTTTCCTAGGTTTGGGGTGGAAGCTTTGGGATTTGGAATAAGGGGGATAATAAATGATGTTTAGACATTAGAAGGGTTCAATTATTTAATAAATAGAGTGAATAAAGAAATTCAAGAGAAATCCTAGGTGACAAATGGTTTTGGAGACATATGGAGGATGTGGGACCCACACTGGCTTGATTTTTCATAATACATGGTATCTCTTTTTTGCAAATTCAAATTAATGGGAATGTGAACACTCTTGGGTGAGTTGGTAAGTCATAACACATGTAATTGAGCATCTTAGGTCTAATTTGGAAGGATTGGTAACCTCCATGGAAGATAAAGAGTCAAAGTGGAAGTTTGTGGACACTTGGGCTAGATTCCTTAGCCCCTATGACACCAATGATGGAGCATCTATGACAACTATGACAAATTTCAGACCTGACCTTTGACATCTGACCACTATGACATGTCAGCCCCAAAAATAGGCTCAAAGAAGGCGAATTTGGGAGTTGGAGAAGCGAAAGAGACTCAAAATCGAATTTGGGAGAAGATGGAAGGTTGGAACTAGGAGACAAGTGGCAAATGTGGAATATTTCCTAAATGGAAATCTATTGAATATATTGAGAGGATTTCGACCCTTAGAAGGATAATGTTGGTTATAAAATGTAGAAATGAATCATGAGAATGGCTTTTTATCATTTGTAGAATTTGCAATTGCATTTGTGAAGAGGGAGAGCTAGTGGATGACTAGTTTCTTGCCTTAGCCAATTTCGAGGGTGAAAGATTCCCATCCAAGTTGGAAATTGGAAAGGCCATTAAGACCTTTCATTTGGAGCTTTAATGGAGTCTTTATTTGCAGGTGTAAGCTACAGGGCAGCTCATGGTTTCTTCTATTGCAGCTCACTCCTTCAACCATTTCCAGTTTTGATGGCATATTCTTGATCCTTGAGGGAGGGCGTTTTTGGTGAGCTATTGTACTCTTTGGGGGAGATTCTAATGCCCCACTTATTTTGTAATATGAAATAAATACTCTGTTCTTCATCTCCAGAAAGTTTCAAGTCGAAATTCCAAGTAGAAATGTATAAATCTCATTTCGAATGCCATTTCCCCACTACCTTGTTGTGAACCAATGTATTGATGATTATTTCGAATGAATGGATGATTATATGATGAATTTGTGATTAATGGACTTCCATTGATGTATTTTACAAGTTTCATGTACTGTACTTGAGCATTTGAAGTATTTTTACTCAGTTTAATTGCATTGGGAGAAGAAATAGTGCCATTTCCCCAAGGGTCGAATTGGTGATTTTTGCAGTTGAATGGGAGAGGGTGAGAACAGTGGTAATAAACCATTAATGGTTAATATGAGACCTTAATAACATACTTAACACATTACATACCTCTTTTCATAAATTTGAGTGGGTTTGGAGGCATTTGGGAAGCCATTTTCAGTACTTACCTCAGGGGGATTTGAACCCCAAATTACTAGTAAAATTGCATACTTGATCCAGAATCTTAAGAGAGTTTGCAGAGGTCTTTTGGTGGCCATATGTTATCCCTGAAAATCATATTCAAGTACTAATATCATTCATACACCTTCCTTGAATATTTGAAGGCATTTGGAGTCAATTTGAGACCTAGAGACCAATACTAGTCAAAGGGAAATCACTAGTAAAGTTACCTACATTGACCAGAATTGAAAGAGTATTTGCAGAAGTTTTTTAAAGGTACAAAGGCATCCTTGAAACACATATTTATGTTATAATATCATTCATATACCTTCTCAGAATATTTGGGATCATTTGGGGCAAATTTGGGACCTAGAGATCGAAACTAGTCAAAGGTCGAACCAAGGAAAAAAAGTGGAAAATTGTCATTTTAATAAAATTCCTAACAAGGGACATTACAACACTCCCCCTTAACGAGAAGGATATTATAACAACATATGCACGAGAAAGGAGTCATCAACTACATCATACATGATACATCTATAAATCATTGGAAGCTTTCTTTGTATATCATCAGTAACTCAAGCAGTTACTGGAACATCAACATCTTCAGTACTGAGTCTTCATCTTCTGCAACACTCGAACAACTACAGTAACATCATCATCTGGATCCTCTCGGTCACACATCATCACATGATCATCAGCATCGTTATCTAGATCATCACGATCAACAACATCGTCATCTAGATCATCGTGATCAACATCTGGATCCTCTCGATCAACAGCATCAACATATCAGCATACTCTGCAATGTACAAGATCCTATTACGAGATGATCAATCCCTCTCACTTTAGGACATAGGTCCAAGGATGATACAATCCTGATCCAATTACGGGATGATCAATCCCTCTCAATATAATACATCTCTCATGTCTATGGACGATGCAATCCAGATCAACTTATAGGATGATCAATCCTTATCCTTTTAAGACACCTCACCATGTCTAGGGACGATGCAATCCCAAATAAACTTACAGGATGATTAGTCCTTATCACTTTAATACACCTCACCATGTCTAGGGACGATGCAATCCCGAATCAGCTTACAGGATGATTAGTCTTATCACTTTAAGACACCTCACCGTGTCTAGGGACGATGCAATCCCGAATCAGCTTACAGGATGATTAGTCCTTATCACTTTAAGACACCTCACCATGTCTAGGGACGATGCAATCCCGAATCAGCTTACAAGATGATTAGTCCTTATCACTTTAAGACACCTCACCATGTCTAGGGATGATGCAATCCCGAATCAGCTTACAGGATGATTGGTCCTTATCACTTTAAGACACCTCACCATGTCTAGGGACGATGCAATCCCGAATCAGCTTACATGATGATTAGTCCTTATCACTTTAAGACATCTCACCATGTCTAGGGACGATGCAATCCTGAATCAGCTTACAGTATGATTAGTCCTTATCACTTTAAGACATCTCACCATGTCTAGGGACGATGAAATCCCAATCTACTTACAGGATGATTAATCCTTATCACTTTAAGACATCTCACCATGTCTAGGGACGATGCAATCCCAAATCAGCTTATAGGATGATTAGTCCTTATCACTTTAAGACATCTCACCATGTCTAGGGACGATGCAATCCCAATCTACTTGCAGGATGATTAATCCTTATCACTTTAGGACATGAGTCCAAGGATGATGCAATCCTGTCACGTATATTTTGAACCAAACGCTCAGGGATGATGCAGCCCTATCATGTACATTTTGAACCAAACGCTCAAGGACAATGCAGTCCTATCATGTACATTTTGAACTAAATGTTCAGGGATGATGCAGTCCTATCATGTACATTTTGAACTAAACGTTCAGGGACGATGCAATCCTATCATGTACATTTTGAACTAAACATTATGGGATGATGCAATCCCCATCATGTACATTTTGAACTAGTGGTTTCGGGATGATGCAATCCCCATCACGTACATTTTGAACTAGTGGTTCCGGGATGATGCAATCCCCATCACGTACATTTTGAACTAAGTGTTCAGGGACGATACAGTCCTATCATATAAACTAGGTACCATATACTGACCTCATCATCAAAACAAGTAGCCTCATCATCGATACAAGTAGCCTCATCATCGATACAAGTATCCTCATCATCAATACAGTATCCAAATCAACAATACAAGTATCCACACCAATACGAGTATCCACATCATCAATATAAGTATCCACACCAATACAAGTATACACATCATCAATACAAGTATCCACATCATCAACCTTACCGTCAATATAGGAAATCTCATCATCGATACAGGTATCCACAACGATACCAATATCCAAATATCATCATCGACCATATCACTCCCCCTTTCGAGGAGGGTCCTTCTGAACAACACCAAGCTTGTCTCGGAAATACTCAACCTTTACTCGAGACAAAGGTTTGGTCAATACATCAACAACTTGTTCGTCAGTGCTCACATACTCGAGCTTGATAGCTCCTTTATGCACCATATCTCGTATATAAAAATATCAGATCTCTATGTTCTTTGACTTATCATGGAATACTGGATTCTCTGTCATCTTGATACAACTCTGGTTGTCACACAGGATCACAGTGGGGTCCATCTCTAAGTCAAACAATCCTGATAACAAATTTCGAAGCCATACCGCTTCACAACTAGTAGAGCAGGAAGCTATATATTCCGCTTCAGCTGTGCTGAGAGCCACACTTGACTACTTCCTGCTAAACCACGAGATCATGGCAGATACCAGACAATAACATCCACCCAATGTACTCTTCCTGTCTGATACACTTCCTACCCAATCAGCATATGTGTAGCCATACAATCTGAAGTCATGATCTCCACGATAATATAGACCAAAGTCTATCATACCCTTTAGGTACCTCATCACATGCTTTGTAGCAATCAGGTGAACTCGTTTAGGTTCCACTAGATACTGACTCAGGGTGTTCACCGCAAATCATATATCTGGCCCGGTATTTGTCAGATACATCAATGACCCAATAATCTGTCTGTACAGAGTCACATCCACTAAATCTGATGAGTCATCAACTAACAGCTTCAAGTTGGAATCCATGGGAGTGGCCATGGCTTTGCATTCCAACATATCGAATCTTTTCAAGATTTTCACAGCACATTTCACTGGTTGAGAAAGATTCCTTCTAGACCTTTCCATACTTACAGACCTAGGAAGTAATGCATCAATCCGAGATCTTTCATCTCAAATTCTGTAGCTAGCTTCTTCTTGCTTTCCATGATCTGTTTCTCATTCCCTATCAGAAAGAGATCATCCACATACAGTAATAGTATGACAGGTTCATCATCCGTAACGGATCAGCTTTACTTTTGGTAACGCCCAAGCTTGTCAAGAAGCTATCAATTCTCCCTCTGTGACTGAACATCATTCACACTCTGCATTGAGTGATATTCTACATATCTATCCGTGCCATCTCTCGTCAGATGGGTCTACTGATATGTGCCTCAAGATAATTTGAACTCTGTGGTGAGTTCCTTCTGTATATAGATGCCATCTTCAACTTTGTAGCAAAGGTTGAAATCTACATCACCCATGGTAATCATTAAGCTCATCAAATGACTATCGATCCTGGGTACCCGTATAGAGCTTTCTTCAATTGAATCCTGGGAGTTTTCTCGATCTGCACTTCTTCTTCAATCACACCATTGAGAGAACAGTATTTATCTAGCTACTTGGATCAAACATCTCATCATGATCCTCTTCCTATTTCTAAGAGAATCTTCTAGCCACGAGCCTTCTATAGTATGTTTGATTTGTAAATCTTCTTGTTGAACGTACATCACTTGTTCAGTGTTCATCATTCTTCATGATCTTTCCTACAAATCAAAATTAAGTACATGATTAGTAATACTTCATAATCATCAAATCATGTTGACATGATAACGTATTATGCATACAGATATGATTTACATAGTTATGCTACTATCTTGACCAATACTTTGGCACAACACTTTTCCATATCTTGTATGCATACAGTGGCTATCTAGATGCCTTCCATCTCTACCAGAACATACTATCGAGAGCATGCACAGCTCTCATCATGTCAGTAAAGAGATTTCATTCTAGACAATCAACAATGGAATGTTTGTCCAACTTACCAATCATATGCATATTAGTAGTATATTGTTCAATGCTATATGAATGCTTACACTTAGCATGATATATTCTAGGAATACAAATATGCATAGAACTATTACGAGCAATATCATAGACTATTCAGTAATTCAAATACTTATCTTTTTATGTCTTGTGAGGTTGCATCCTTCTTGGTCTCGACTTCCCTTCCATGTCATGAGATTCTATCCATCCTTGACCACTATGCATGCTTAAGTGTGCACTAGTGTCATCATCATGATCTCATACATAATCATACATTCATTAGTATAAACTCAATATTATCACAACATTATGATTCTAAGTAATCTTGAATATGTATGGTCATGATCATTCAATACATGGGTATACTAAGATCCTAGCACAAAGTAGGATTCTAACTTGACATAGAAAAACATACCTGGATTAGTATACGTGCTTAGTTATGTCTAACATACCCAAACAATATCTTTATTCTCTTCAATGATTTAGAGACCTTGTGCTAGTAACCTGCATACCTCATAAGTTAAGCATAGTAGAAATAAATCATACATACCTCGTAAGTAGAGCTTCTAAAGACTATGGATAAGTCTTTTGTCTTTATGTCATCATGGTCATAGAACTTGATTTGTCTTTCTTGATGTACCTGTCTTTTGTTAGCAGACAACATCATCCTCATACAACACCATAGGTGCATTAGTACAATCATATAACCTTGATCAAATAATGTCTTCTATCATTCACATGCATTCATACTTTTACTAGGGTGATAAGACAATTCTAAGATTAATCAAGATTGTACTAACCTCAATAATATGAAGACAAGCATATTATAAACTTAATCATGAACAGATTTCAACACATACCTGTATCTCCTCAAGTCATACCTGTCAGGGAATTCTTGTAGTCTTCTTATGTAAGGACTTAGCCTCATCTCCCCTTGAAACTGGATCTGGAGCTTGATTAGGGTTTGTCAGAGAAACCCTAAAAATTCAAACTTTGACTTTCACAATTCTGAATGGATGGAAAGATGTGCCTTGTTGAGCTGATCAGGCTAGCATACTTCAATTTTGAGATCTCCAAAATTTGACCCCTCAAAATTGCCTTTGAAACTTCTGGATCTTCTAGACAGGATCCTGAACTAGGGTTTGATGAAGCCCACCCTTATTCCCAATCAAAAGGTTCGATCCAAAGCTCTAAACTTCTATTTTTCTAAGTAGCTTCCAGCCGTGGTCACAGACTTAAAAAATTCCAACTTTTGCAGAAGCCCTAATTTTCCACCTTTCCGATCAAGGTCCCGAACTAGGGTTTGATCAAGCCTACCCTTCTGACCAACCAAAAAATTCGATCTTGGTCTCTAAATTTCAATTTTTCTAAGTAGCATTCAGCCATGCACTCCGATTCCAAAAATTTCAACTTTCTCTTAAACCCTAATTCTCCACAGTAGTGACGATTCAAGAATGAAGGTGCTCAAAATCCAAATATGTTTTGACATAAATATGCACCTGATTGTTTCTAGTTTAACTACGATATTACGAATCCACAGGGTCTAAAACTTCTGCTTGTGGTAGCCCGACCTGTCCTCTTTCCAACCCCATAGTTCTGAACTCAATTGGATTCTCTGAGAGAGAGTTATGCCAAGTGTCGTAACGTGACCTGTTTATGGGATAAAATCGGAGAGCAAACTTGTACGGTGTGCCACGTGTCACTGGCTCAACTTTGGCCTCTGAAAACGTTACCTGAGATAGTACTATCCGTGAACTACCTTTCAATGTTTACTAAATTTCATTTGGATCTTCCTATCCCAAGTTATGACCTTTTTTCCTAGGTCACCTGATTATGACTGAGATCTGGAAGAGGCAGAAACCCTAACTTGTACTTATCATAAATCACAAAGTACAATGAATCTAAGGGTTTCCTTTGGACACAAGGTACATGGAGATGTTATCTACGACCTGTAAAGGTTTCAGATCCCGAACCTTCTCCAAAATGGATTTATAGCGAACGTTCCACGATGACTGGTTTTTTCTATACAAAACCCTAACCTTCAAATTGTCGCAAGTGAAGTAAGTGTCGTAAGTGCCATACATTGCCTTCCTTCAGGTTATCTCTGATACCATGTTAAGATTTAATATGCTAAGACAGAAAATATCAGCATTATATTCCATTTCACAATAATAGCATATACAGGATCACTGAAAGAACAACAAGCACAACATAAACACAAGAGACACAAATTTATCCTGGGAAACCCTCATGGGGAAGAAAACCCAACAAAGCTTCCTCAATATAGATGACCAACAAATACAAAGATGTAATCCACAACCATGAGCTCCTTCTCCTCCACAACATATGTCTCTCTCACTTATGCGCTATTCACAAGTGAGTGCAATGTGTGTTAAATGAGAACACACCTCCTCTATTTATACACATCTCTGACATGTCTTTTACATTAACTAGGTCGGCCCCAACTTAACCACTAGGTTAAACACCCCATTACAACTAATTGGGCCGACCCCTCTAGGGTGGTCTAATAACCCTTTGACCCACATAACACATACAGGGTCAACCCCCACTAGGGAAGTCTAATAACCCAAGTTACCACATTCCGACGAAGGAATAAACATCTCCAGATATACAATAAGGTCTTCACGGAGGAATGAAACATCTCCGGAATAATAAAGTACAAATATAATATTCTTAGAAGTTACAATATTTCAACACTCAAGTCCCTTTTTCTGCAAGGTTTCTTTATATAACTGTGCTCTGAATAGGGAAAATTTTATTTTGTTTGGAGAGTGGGGCTCCTTGATTTTCAATTATGGTGATAATCTGCCCCATCTTCCTATGATTGCATTGGTGGCATCTTCTTTCATCCCCTTCAAAATCCTATTAAAATGAATAATGGATTTTTTTTGCTTCTCTTTCAGAACTGGAACTAAGTCTTTATCGGTAGTTAAGGTTTGGTAGCCCTATATGACCATATCAAGGTTGGAAGCTTCAACTCTCATCTACAATTGATTTCCCCACTCCTCTGACTGATAAATGTGTATATCTTGATCCCTTTAAACTTCATTATTCAACCAAGAGTAAAGAGCCCTTAATTGAACATCTCATACATACAAATTCGATGACCATCTATAAGGGTGAGGTAAAATAAAATTATGAATATAAAACTCACATAACATAGCTTTTTCTTCTTCACTACTATCCTGATAGGTTTCCACAAAGTCCTTTTGGGTTATAAGGTCATGGGGAAGATGGCTCTTGAGACTATACAACTGCTACTTACACCATATTTATTGTAGGAAGACTGTATACACTCTGGATGGAGGTCTATAAGTGATAATTTCCTCAGACTTGGGTGCTTTTATTCATGATGCCCTTTAGATCATCTATCTATTGATTCTTCCCTTCTAGCTTTGCTCTACTACTTTCCAGTTCTTATTGGATCTATTTGTTTTTTTGTTCAAGCCGTTGGGTTATTTGAATAATGCATTTTTAGAATTTAACATGGCTACGTCATTTGATGGTGTATCTTTGTTACTCTCCGATGGAATTTGTGTCACGGATTTTAGCACTACCAAGTCCTCTCTAACCTTATTTAGTTCCATCATCACGTCTTGTAACTGGGGATCTGTTGTCAACATTGCTTCTTCCTTGTTTGACGGTTCTGCAAAGTCCTCATTATCATCAACTTCAATAGGGGTTGGTTCTACAGAGTTTCCCTTACCTTTCTCCTCTTCTTCACTTTCACTTTACCATGCCTTTGAGACCCGAGCCTCTTCCTTCAATATTTGTTGGAGCCTGTGATGCTCATATTGTTGGGCATATGTAGAGGTAGAACTAGGATTCCTCATGCTAGCTAACGTGTCAATAATCAGGTCATCATCTTCCTCTTCCAATTGAATTTTTCTTTTAGCTCTAGTTGTGACCGAAGCCCCTTCTGCTTCTTCTTATGTAGTACCAATATTGGGGTCCTCACAAAAATGCTTGCGGTCTTTTTATTTGCTTCGGAGGTGGATGTTGGTGGAGAACCTAGAGTTCCCCTCATCAATTACACATCCTCTACAGAGATTTTAATAAAATCTTCCCATGAGAGTTGTGGTATCTCCACCTTCAGCTGTGTGTTTATGATTAACTTGATAAGGTAGTGGTGAGCCAAGGCATCTATCTTACCTTATTTAACTTTTTGGGCCCTCTCCCATATTGACTATAACATAAAATGCAGAATGTTTATGTTTTCTTCTCCTTTCAAATGGGATCGATGTCGTAGAAGGGTTAGCAGTCTGAAATAGAATAGATAAATTTGTCTTAAACGCCCAGTACAAGTGATGTATCTGAGGACAAAATCCACTACTTCCCGAGCCAAGACCTAGGTAGGGTGTCCCTTTTCACCCCATTTTGATCTTATTCATACAACTCTCCCTCCTTGAAAAACTCTTTATTTGCTTTATTTGTCAATTATTTTTCCTCCTTACTCCAAGGCTACCCCTTAGGAATCCTTTTGTATTCCACCATTATTGACTCATTGAGGGGGATTCTTAACCCTTATACTCTGGTAACAAACTTGTTTCCACTTAACTGTTGCATATTTCAGGAAAATTCTAGTGCAACCTCTTGGTCATACCCATCCAGTTTAGAGAAGAAACTCATCCACCCAACGCTTCTAAAAATCTCCAGAACCTATTGGTTCTTATACAATTTGGATGGGTAGTTCACTAGTTCACTCTTCTTGAAACCAGCAGTCATCTTTCTCTTCTTGGTTGTTATGGTATTTCACTAAAACACAGGTTTTATGCTCAAACTATGTTTAAGGAAAATAGAGGTGAAAATATTTTTCAAATACACAACAAATGATGCAATTTGGCTTAATGTGTTGAAGCCTTACTTGTAATTTCAGTTGTAAGTCACCTTCAAGATTTCCTTAGCTCTGCCCCAAATCAACTACTCTCTTCTCTCCACCGTGTTTAATTCAAACTTCTTCCTCATTCACAAACCAACATCACCACCTTCCTCATTCGAAAATGATATAGATGGGTTTTCACACAAGCCTTCTAGTCTCATGATTGATCCAAGGGTAGAAGCTTTCAATGCTACTCATTCCCTGTCTTGATATGACTAATCCCGTGCTTTTGGTTGATAGGAGGATTTTTCACAAGATTTCCTTTGGTGAGTACTTTCTAGTGGTCAAGTGTGTGCACGATTAATTGTATCCCCCATGGAGACCATTTAACAATACTTTTCATTTTCTATTATTTCTCATGTTGAATTTCCCTCTCCCAACTATTGTGCTGCTGACCTTGACACAATGATGAGTTTGATTGGTGGTTAGCTAAGGGCTCACCTATAAACATATTTGCATTGCCAAACTCCGATGCACCAATTGTGAAGTAAACAATTAACTTAGCAGATGGTGAATCAAATTGCCCTGCGACACAATTAGAACAAGGATGGAACACAATTACCTTCACCATATGCTACAACTTTCTTCGGCATATCAATGTTGTATCACATTGGCGATCAATGTGTGATTTCCTATTCACACATGGAATGCCTTGCACCAGATATCTTCAAGCATATGGTTGGAGTACCTTGTATCGACGATCTTCATATTATCACTGAATTTCTCAGTAATATTGTCTCTCTATTCAGCGCTGTCATCATAACTTTTGCATTCTCTCTCAAAATTCTTCATGGGTTCCATCTTCATTTTATTCATGTTATGTTATGCTCCGTGTACTATATTTATTCTCTTCCCAACCACGCCAAGCCTAGCAATATAGTTTCTTTGAGACTAAGAGATGGGCCGCCACTACACATTGTAGTTCCTGCAAATATTTTTGGCATATAGTTTAACTTTAGTTCAAACTTCATAGTGTTCGTCCACTTTTTAAAATTTAACATACTCTAGCGATCGAGTGGGCTGTCTTTTCTTTAGTCCACCGAAATAATATGAGATTTGAAAAAATAGATATAGGTATATAAACTAATGAAAGTAAAATCAGCCTTCAATAATACATTATGTAACAATTGAATAACATAGATCATTATACAACAAGCTAGAAGCAATATGAAGAATTAATTGATATATTTTATTAACTTGAATGAGTGGTGGTGTACAATATTTAAAGAGAGGCAACTTGAATTAGTGTTAGAGACAATTCGAATTGATATATTTTATTAACTTGAATGAGTGGTGGTGTACAATATTTAAAGAGAAGCAATTTGAATTAGTGTTAGAGACAATTTGAATTGTCCATGTAGTGCATAAGATAAGTTAGACTTAACAATAGGCTAAAACCTCTCAATTAAGTATGCTAACTATCATAACCTGAATTATACTGTCTCTAGACTTCACAATAATTAGTTATTTAACTAATTACTTAGTTAAGTGGTTGAATATTCAGTTAATTGAATCAGATAGAGTGCAAAACTCCTACTTAGGTCCATAAAGGTGATGTGGGGGACGGCATGAAAGGTCACTTAGGAGCAAAGTCAGCAAGGTTCTCTCACTTGCCCATTGAGACTGAACACGGCACTCCTTCAATCAAGGAATCACTCCCTAAATCAAAGGATGTGCCCTTAGTTTTAGGAAGCCCTCACTCATGAGGAATGCACTTAGTTAAGTTTGATTACGTGGCTGAAAGAGAGGTAAGAGGCCCTTAGAGTTTAGAAGAAGCTCAAGGTTGACATAGTCGAGGTTTGTAGCTCTAACAAATAATGTTACTTCGAGGTTTGTAGCTCTAACAAATAATGTTACTTCGAAGTTTACATGAAAACATGAAATCTTGCAAAGGAAATTTATGAAACCAATGGTGAGACGGAACACCGACGTCAAATTTAATTCCACCATTGAAATTTTTGGTACAGCTTAAAGCTGTTTCTTTCTTTTTCTTTTCTGGTACAGCTTCGAGTCGGTGAGTATATTTGTCGTTTTCAACACATACATGCAAGATGTGATCCATAGGTCCACCTCTTACTCGGTAATGCGTCTCAAGTTGTAAACCATTTATGGGCTCTGTTTTCACAGTTGAGCAGCGTCCAAAACAATGATTGTCGCTCTGTCTACTTTAAAGATAAAGCATTGGAATATGATGCAAAAAGGTGGGGGCGGGAACACTTTATTTTATTGACCAGTGGCTGAAGAAGCGCGCCTCTGCATTTTCTTCATTACAGTTTTCCTCCCAAAATTCTCAGCTCTGTTATATAATCTCCTCCCTGGCAAATTGCTTAATAGAATCAACCATCAACCATCTTTGCCTTCAAATCCTTTGTTCAATTGGCAATGGCCACCTCCCATAATCCTAACAGCAATTACTATTACGATGTGTTTTTGAACCATCGAGGCCCCGATGTCAAAAAAACCTTTGCGAGCTATCTCTACCGTCGCCTTCTCTCACATGGATTGAGAGTCTTTCTGGACCAGCCCGAATTGAAACAAGGAGACAAATTAACTTCCCAAATAGAAGGAGCTATTAAAACCGCCTCAGTCCATGTGGCGATTTTTTCTCCTGGATATGCCGAATCAAATTGTCATGTTAGAATCCGGCGCTACAACCATTCCAGTATTTTACCATGTGAGGCCTGCTGAACTTAGGTGGACGAAGGGCAAAGATGGACAGTATGCTCAAGCACTACAGAAACTCGAAAAAAAGAAGACGTATGACCCTGAAACTAATGAAGAGAAGCCACGATATGACTCCACCACTATTGACAGTTGGAGAAGTGCTCTCGCTAGCGTAGCAGGAATAAGCGGTTTCGAGCTTGAATCGTGTAACGGGTTAGAGCTCAAACTTCATTCTAAGTATTTGTAGTATTTTATGTTGGATATATATAAATATACGTTTCTTACTAGTTTTATATATTTTGTTGTGAATAACCAGTGATGAAGGGGAGTTGCTCGATAATGTGGTTGAACGTGTTTTGAAAAAGGTGAAAAGAACACGCTTAGATGTAGCAAAATATCCAACTGGTTTGGATGAAAAGGTGAAAGATTTTGAAAGTGAGGTTTTATTGCAGAAAGAGCAGGGTGGGAAACCTCAGGTCGTGGGGATTGTTGGGTTGGGTGGAGTAGGGAAAACAACCCTTGCAAAAGAACTCTTCAATAGGAAGAGTTCGCAGTACAGTAGATCTTGTTTTTTATTTGATGTTAGAGAAAATGCAGGTAAAGGTTCTTTAATTGATTTGCAAAGAAAACTTCTTAAAATTTTGACTGGATCAGATATCCCAATTGACAGTGTCGATGAAGGTATAGAAACCCTTAGGAAACATCTTTCATCGAATCAGTCTTTAATAGTTTTAGATGATGTAGACCATGTGAATCAAGTGGATGCACTTTTGCCTCATCAAACAGTTCTACCATCAGATAGCTTGATATTGATTACATCTCGAGATAAGGATGTTCTCACAACCTCAAGAGTCGAAAACCGGTCAATCTATAAATTAACTGGCCTTAATACACAATATTCTGGAGAACTCTTATGTTCCCATGCTTTTAGCCAGCCTCATCCATTCCGAGGGTTTGAATCTCTGGTAAATAAGTTTTTAGAAGCATGCGATGGATTGCCTTTATCGCTGAAGGTGTTTGGTGCACTTCTTTATGGAAGAAACGACATCTCTTACTGGGAAAACCAATTGGATAAACTTAGAGAGATACTTCCCACTGAGATACAAGAAAAGCTTAAAATTAGTTATGAGGCCCTCGATAAAGAGGAAAAACATATTTTCTTAGACATTGCATGCTTTTTCATAGGACAAAAGAGGGACACCGCCATAAGTATATGGGACGGAGCAGGTTGGAGAGGTTTGTTGGGGTTTCAAAGTCTCCAAAACAAATGTCTTGTAGAAGTGGACGGTGAAAATGATATTCAAATGCATGACCACCTCAGAGATTTAGGAAGAGCAGTTGCCCAGGTTTCCTCTCCGCTTCGTCTTCGGCGTTGGACAGAGAACCTGATTGATGATTTGTTGGAACAATCATCTGTAAGTATTCAATGATTCAATCCTTAATAGATTATTCAATAAAAATCTGGGTGTTCTTTTCTTACTTTTAATAATTTCGCAGAAATGAATAGGTAATAACTACCATTTTTTTAACAATAAACAGGTAATAACTGTGAGGGGAATAAGGATGGTTCTGACTGAATATAATGATGAAGACGAGGATGCATATGACCGTATTCGTATGAGGAGGTTGCAACTTCTTGATACTGAAGATGCTCTCTTGGAACGCATTTTGAAAATGATAAACTCCCCAAATCTGATATGGCTCCGGTGGAACAAGTGTTCCTACTCATCTCTGCCTCCTTGGATTCCAATGAAAAATTTAAGGGTTTTGCAAGTGTCCGGGGGCGTATTAAAAACATTGTGGCAAGACCAATCACAGGTAAATAGGATGTCGCTTCGTTAATGGTTGTCTTTAGTGGCTATTAAGATCGTACCACACTGTCTCGAACGAATTCGAAAGCTTTTGTAGATGAGAATGAAGATCAATATATATCTGTCTTATAGTCGATCATTTTGCAGGTACCTTTGCTATTGCGAGAGTTGCATATTCTTGCTCCACTTTCCAGCATTCCAAAGTCATTAGGGCAGCTGAAGCACCTGGAACGGATTGTTATTAGTTTCAGTTCTTCATCAGAGCATTTTGATTTTGAAAGTTTGCCAGAAGAATTTTGTCATCTGCAGTCGTTGAAGACCCTGGTGTTAAAGTGCTCAAAGTTGAAGACACTACCAGATTCCTTCGGTAATTTAAGAAACCTCCAACAGCTCAATCTGTCACACTGCCGCAATTTGGAGAGGCTTCCAAATTCCTTCGGGAATTTAATCAGGCTTAAATATCTTGATTTGAGCTGTTGCCTTAATTTAACTATAGAAACACTTGGGAATATTAGCACGCTTGAGTATCTAAATCTTTCTGATTGTATAAAAATTGAAGTATTGCCTCCGCAAGTGGTACATCAAAGGTCCCTGGAAGAATTAGATTTGTCTGATACAAGCTTAAAAGAATTGCCAAGTGCAATTGGAGAGCTAACCGATTTGGAAGTTCTGATATTAGGAAGCCCTGTGCTGGACACGCTGCCGCCTTCGCTGGGTGACTTAAGGAACTTGAAGGATTTGATGCTCGACCATTGCAAGAAATTGAAATGTTTGCCAGCTTCTGTTGGACGGTTGAACCAGTTGACGAGGTTGAGAGTACGTGATTGTCCCTTGAGGGAACTACTCAGTGGAGAAGGAGAAACGTGTAATATGGACTCTTCCATTGATAAGTGCATGCCTCGGCTTCAATACTTACGTATGTCAAAAACAGAAATACCAGAGGTATCATTTACTGAAGGGTTTTGCTCTAACCTTCAACATCTTTACTTCCAGAAATGTAATCATCTGGTAAAGGTTGGAATATTGCCAAATACACTCATAAAATTGGAATTGGATAAGTGTTCTAATTTGAGAACAATAGAAGGGCTTTCTGGTCTTGCAAAACTTCAAATGCTACACATTTGGGGGTGCAAAGAAATTGAGGAGCTTGCAGGTATTGAAACACTGGTATTGTTAGAGGAATTGTGGGCATCAGGATGTGTGAAGCTGAGGAGCATAAGGGGGTTGGCACAGCTGACAAAGCTTCAATCACTAGACGTCAGTGAGTGCTGGGAGTTAGAAGAGCTCGAAAATGTTGAACATTGTGCATCTTTGGAAAAACTCAATGCCTATGGATGTCCTAGACTGCGCAACTTGGAAGCGGTGCTGCAGCTGCGCCAACGATTAAGAGACAGAAGAGAAAAGGTAGTTTTGCAATGAAAGCTTAATTTAAGCCAGGGTGAGCACAAGAGGCGGCCATGTTTATGGGATTTACCAGGTTTGCATTAATTAATTAATCACTGATTATTTAGTCTTTGTTTCTGTTGGATGTTCAATGAAAGAATGAATCTGTTGGATCTCCAATGAAAGAATGAATAAATCACTGATTATTTAGTCTTTGTTTCTGTTGGATGTTCAATGAAAGAATGAATCTGTTGGATGTCCGATGAAAGAATGAATCGTAAACCGGTGTCTCCGGTATACATGTAAAAAGGGTCTATACATTAGTTGAGTATATCTGTCAAAGGGCTTCATAGACTAGTTTAAGACATGTTCATTGCTCTCATATTTTATTAGAATCGCATACATGGACCATGTATACACAACCTTTTATAATAGCAATGCTGGTTTATATAAATTTAGATCAACTAAATGAAAACATGATAACGTATGTTCAACTGGGACAATAGCCATCTCTTTTGGGCAATGGGCAATGAATTCTCATGGAAAGTATGGTTTTGTTCGAAGCTTTATATTAGTCAAGATTATATTCATAGGCTCACTATGCTACGAGGATTTGGAATTTTGAAAAAGTAAAATATATATATATATATATATATATTTGTCTTTGCAAGTTACATGATACGCTCTTCCATAAACCTATCTATATCAGTGTCAAAATGTCGACAAACTATCACGAAGCATTCTAAAAAAATACAAAATGTCCACAAATTATCATTATCATGAAGCATTCTAAAAAGATACAACACATACCCTGACATCACTTACTAGTTCAATTCATTGATTATAAAATGGATAAAGATACTTTTGGATAGGCTTATCACTCCTAAATTCTTGATAATTTGCCATCCTATAAAATAAGAATCTGCTTTTCTTTATTAAATTCCTTCCAGATTATATGTGAAAGAGATGATATCATAATGGGATTTGACCTTTACAACTTTGTTTATAATAGAGCTTACAACCAAATTGATGATATGATATTGTTCATTACACTAATCCATCAGACACCAATGACTTGGAGTCACTTAACACCTACAAATCTCTGAAACCTTGATCTGCAGCAAATTTCATTAAAAATTAAAGAGAAAAAATTCTACTTTGTTATTCGGTTTTGTTCAACACTATAATTGATGGAGAAATGGTTATTATTATTAAAAATAAAAAGTAGTGCTCTGGCTCCACACATACTTTGAGTTCCCTGGCAAGCACCATCAAAGAATCATGAGGATTTTGAGAAGTCAATGACTTGCTCTTTTAAAATCCTGGTTTTCTTCATTTTAGGATCTTTCCAACTTTCTCTATCATCGAGCCTTATTTTATGTGATACCAAATAAGCAGTCATGACATCATGACACTTTTTTGAAAGATCCATCTTGTTTCTACATAAGCATAAACCCATAGAACATAACATGGTAGAGCTTTATGAATCTTGATAGAGGGCTCTATCATTCGGGACTCAAAACATTCCAAAATGAATTCTTGCTCTACTTATTAGGTTTACTCACTATCTATGATATATAATTTTAGAAGTTAATTTAGAGAAAGAACAAGAAACAAAAATATGATTAACAATTTCTTCAAAGCAAAAATATTTTCTTATTAAACAGTGTAAGCCAAACAAAAATTTCTTTTACCTTGCCATATTGCAAAAATATTGCAAAGATATTTATTTTACCATGTAAAAATCTTATTAGACAGTGCAAGCCAAACAAAGATTCTAATTTCTAATTGTGAGTAGGCATTGTAGCTTTCAAATCAAATTCCACCAGCAAAGCCTGTCCCCATAAATGGCTTTGGCTATCAAAGCATCATATCCTAATTTAACAAAAAAAAATACATGTCATCCTCGTAATCTTGTAAAAGAATTGCAGCTATTTAAAAGAAGCCTAAGAAAAATGATTTGTCAAACTACTTAAACACCATTCACGATTAATCGAAATATATATTTGAAGTCTTACTGTTGCAATTTAAGAAAGTATATGCGGACCACTGCAATATGTTAATGAATGTTTTTAGCGAAGCTACAGCAATGAGAACACGTCTTAGCCTTTGAACTAGTTTGAGAGGAGGAAAAAATCACAAAAGTTACTAAGACATTACATCAGCGAAAATATATATTTCTTGTATGTATTGTAACAGAGATAAACATGTCTGTACTGTATTGTTCATGTATGTATTGTAGTGGAGATATGCATGTATTGTAGTGTTCACTATTGGTTTATGTATGTATTGTAGTGTTTCGGCATAGACAAGCTTTTTGACCTAGCAATGACACACTAACATGAAGTTAAAATGTATCATCCCGTAGAGATCTCCACAACAACCACGCTGGCTCGATAGATTGAGGCCAAAAGTATTATCCTCTGTCATCCTCATACTCTGTTATGTTATTGATAACGTCAAGGTTCCATTATTTCTTAGTATTTTTTACATCAAAGATTTGGCACACTAGGTGAAGATATGGTATTTTACATCAAATTTTTTTGTCACATAGAGTAGTTAGGTGAAGAGATGGTGTATAAAATAAAATAAAATAAAAAGTAATTTAAAAAATATATATTGACTTATAAAATGAAATAAAAATGAAAACTAGTATAAATCTGTCTTAAACTTAGATTTACTAAATATTTAAAAAACTGAATTTCTTGAGGTGTAAATTTGTATAGAAATGTAAAAATTTTAAAATAAAAAGAAATTATACTTTAATGAATTAGATCATTCTTTATGCTTGATAAATCCAAATTTAATATAAATCTATATCAATTTAAATAATTATCAATAAATCTAAATCTCTTCCATTGTATTTACATAAACCTAATTGCTCTAACCACCACCAACAAACACACAAGCATTACAAGAAAAAAACCACATAAAAAAGTAATTATCAGTTAATCCAAAAGCACTAACAATTTAATCGACCATAAGTTGACTATCCAACTCATTTAGTTTCTAACTTTCTATATCATGTAAAAAATATTCAGCTCATGCTTATCAATCCATAGTAGTCAAATTTTTAGAAGACATAATGTCTTTCTAACATTCTATATCATGTAAAAAATATTCAGCTCATGTTTATCAATCCATGGTAGTCAAATTCTTAGAAGACATAATGTCATTGTAATGCAAAGCACGTGTGATTATCAACTCTCCACTTCCATGTATGTTAGTGGTTTAAGTGGCATTTATGTTGTTAATAGAGTCCAATGAATTCACACTCCTGGCACTATTTCCATGAACTTTGATGAGTTATCCTTATTTTTTTAATGGCATGTCAATGGCAATGCAATTATTAAAACCCAATAATCTATTCATTATTAAAACCCAATAATCTTTTTACTCGAAAAGATTATTAGATTACATTTTCAATTAATTTAATAGAGATGAAGTTAGTAAAACCCAATAATCTATTCATTATTAAAACCCAATAATCTTTTTACTCGAAAAGATTATTAGATTACATTTTCAATTAATTTAATAGAGATGAAGTTAGTTCAAGGTTGAGGGAATATAATAAAAAATGTTATATATTTCACGGTCTAAGTTTGTATTAATGTGGTATATAATTTAAAAAAAGATGGATAAGATAATAAGTTATATAGGGAGATTCTTATTTTAAAATTGTGATATATGTCAATATAAAAATAAGCTAACTAAATAATCTTATATAAATGAAAATTGTACATTTAAAATGTGCATACTTGAATTTATATGTATGTATAGTTTTATTAATGAAGGATATGTTAATATATTTAAAAATGGCATGAAAAATAGTGATATTGAAAGACATTCAAAAAAGGGAGGTTTTGTTGTTTTTGAGGCCCAAACAACTAGGGTCGCCATGTCAAACCTAAATATGAAGTAACTAAATCAACAAACATGTAAGTAGGAATTCTCAATCCTGCTAAAAGAAAATTTAATTCTAGTAATGTGCATACCTTCCAAAAATGGACATGTGTTATAAAAATGCATGTGCATTCTTAGAACATGTATGCGCTATTGTGATAAAAGATAAACAACAACACTTCAATGGCTCTCTAAATAGAATAAAATGTTTCATATTCAATCTCAATGATATCTTTTTCTAAACTAGGGTCGGGATTGTACTCGTGTGTCATGTGGTTGATTCCAGTCTGCTACCACTATACCCCTAGGAGTACCCATGTTGCCCCATGCACAACACACAAGACTAATCGAGGCTTGAACTTGCGACATCACAAGGAGTGCCTTAACAATGCACCCTATATCCAATTGGTCTACACCTCTAGGGCTTCAATCCCAACGATATCAATAATTGTAGTGTTATCATATTCCTAGATCGGGTATGTAATATACCCCAACCACTACTTTTATGCACATTCAATTAATTTAATTGATCTAACTTTATCTCATTCGACAACCCAATCCACTAGACACACACTAAAGACATGCCTACAGCCATTTGTGCACCCATTTTATCTCGATTCACCATCCCACAGCTAATTGATTACAATAGAACCCTTCCTAGCCTTGATCATGGAGGAAGAACCCTAGTCTATGTCTCCTCTCATAATCTGCATAGAACATTACTCACTAGAGTATGTGCCTCCATCCCACCCCACCTTGAAACTTTAACAACTTCCCTATAAGAAATAGATTAGTGCCATGCCATATTGTCATGCTCCAAACACCCTATTAACCTTCTTCCACTAGATCAACCAAATATTTTACTCTAGACTACCCCTTGTTTATCAACGTAATCATCTTCTCCTCCATCACCATAATCCCCATGCCTATGATATCGTAGAACACAACCATGCTACTATCTAATCTTTGAAATAAGATACAAAGGCTTCTCCTCTTTGCACCCCCTATCTACCAATATTGAAGTTTTGTAGAATGACAAACTTGGTTTATGAATGATGTCAATATCATACCCCGAGGTCAAAGATCCCTTAGGGAGGATCTATACAGTGGTTCAAGGCCTTGTTGATGGCCCTTGAGTCCAAGAAGCTTCATTTAGGGCTTGAATTTCTTCTATTTCTCCCAACTCCATGGTATACGCCTTAAGAGCCATTATTATTATGCAAAACATACTAATGGTGCTTGTATTGCTAGTTTAAGACCACATATCTCATACATAGGTTGAAGGTGATTTCTCGAGGGCTACTCCACAAAGATTAATCTTTAGGAGAATCAAATAAGGCCTAAGAACGTTATCTTCATTCACTAACCATGGTCAAGGCTTTGAGTGTCATATGGTGTAGAAATGTCCAAATGGTACCCATATCCCACATGGAGGCTAGACATCCCTGAGGCCATGTTCATGGTCGTTGATACTAAGAAGCTTTGTTTAGGTCTTAAGTCCTTTTTCTTCCTCCCTCAACAATGGCATGGTGCCAAGACCCATTCTTATTGTGAAAAACATACTAATGGTGTCCACATTCTTGATTAGATGCCTTGTTCATGGTCATTAAGCCCAAGAAGCTTCATTTAGGACTTATGGCCCTTATTTTCCTCCCTTGGCCATGGTATAAGCCTTGACTCTCATATGTGGTACAAAAACCCTTCTAATGGCACTCATATCTTAGCAAAGGCCAAAGATCCATTAGAGAGGATTTGTGTGGTTGTTCAAGGTCTAGTTCATAGTTGATGAGCCTCATAAGATTAATCTAATGCCTAAGGCCCTTGTTTCCTACATTGACCACGGGACAAGTCCCAAGACCCAATATTATTATGAAAAACATACTAATAACACAAAATATCCCCTACAAAATTCATGTGTGGTTGTTCAAGGGCTACTTCATGAAGCTTGATCCTGAAAATATTAAAATAGGCCCTAAGAACCTTATGTTCCTTCCTTAACCATGATAAAGGAACCAAGTTCCATCCATGGTGCACAAAACCTCCAAATGGTGTTGAGGTCCAACTTGGAGACCTCGTGACCCAACTTTAGTGTGAAAAACCTCTAAATTGCACCCATATCCCACCTAAAGGATAGAGATCCCTTAGAGCGAATATGTGTGGTGGTTTGAGGCTTTATTCATGGGCATTGAACTAAGGAAGATTCATTTAGGGTGTAAGGCCCGTGTTTTCCTCCCCTAGCCATGGTACAGGAACCAAGATTCATACTTATTATGTAAAACATACAAATGGCACCAAACATCCCCTACAAAGGCCAAAGATTACCTAAAGATGCCTTATGCGATTGTTTGATGACTGTTTCACAAAGTTTAATCTTGAGAAGATTCCAATAGGGCCTAAGAATCTTATGTTCCTTTCTTAACCATGTTTAAGGCTTTGAGCTCCATACACGTTGTGCAAAACCTACTAATGGTTCTAATTTTAAACGTAAAGTCTCTAAGACCAAACTGTAGTGTGCAAAACCTCTCATGATGCCCATATCACACCCAAAGGCCAATGGTACATTAGAGAAGGTCTATGTGGTTGTTTGAGGCATTTTTCATGTCCATTGTTACCTCAAAAACTAACACTCTTCCACAATCGAAAGTAGGTGGACCCAAATGAAATATGTGGACCCAAATAAGATAGGTGGACATAGTGGACCTAGTGATATGACGACAACTCTTCAAGGAGGTACACCCAATGTCACCTCAATGTAACCCCCTTCATCTTCGGCCTTTCTCCTTTGGGCCACGGGAGACTCCCCAAAATGATGATAAGGATAGACCTATAAGAAACCCAATAGAAAGTACTTCTATCCCTACAAGACCTTCCCATTGTTAGTAGACTGGTGCCAAATGGAGTCAATGATATATGTCTACAATGAACCCTTTAACTTGGAAGATTAGGAGCAATGATATTTATATAATTTTATGATCTTATTTTATGCAGTAAAAACAAGCAATACAAAACACGGGATATCTCACAAAATAACCATCGGAATTTCACAAAATTTACCTCTCGATAACTAGCATGGCAGAGCACATCAACCCACCATAGGGTGCCCCTCTTTTGGTGGATGAAAGATGTGATTTAATGTTGATTTATGCTCCAATTCTGCAATTTAATGCAAACAAGGTGAATCAAATATATACTTGGCCTCAAATCCCCCCACGGTACTCTCGGGGAACCTAGAATTTTACCCAAACTTCCTTAAACCCATAAGGTTTGAATTTTCCTTCGAGATGGAAATGAAATAACACTTCAACCAAATTCGAAATCAACCCTAAGGGTTGACGTCACCTAACCCTAAGATGACATTACCTCCTTTAGGGAACTTTTAGGTCTAAAATTTGACCTTTTATAATGTTTTCTGACTTTCTTGGATTTTTTTCAATATTTTATCCAAGTCTGAAATTTATTGCTACAATTGATTATTTTAGAAGATCAGAATTAAAATAATTGGGCAGGAAAATAAAATATTTTTGCATTTTTACAAAAATATAATTTTTTTAGGGTTTTTCACAATATTTGATTTTTTTGTATTTTTTGCAATATATAGTATAGAAATTTGATAAAAGAGATTCCAAGTGAAAAAGAGGGAAATAAATAGCTAAGTTGATTCCCTACAAGGCCACCAAGGAGTCATTGTTAGTGTTTCTCTCAAGAATTGGCAATTCAATTTTGATGAATCATGGCAAAACTAAGAAACCCTAGGTTGTGTTGGTCTTGACCTAATTAAGGAAAATAGAGGAGAAAGAGAGACAATGTTATTATGCATAAACAACCCTATTTATCTCTTACCTTGGATGTCTCTAGTCGTGCAAGACAAGAGAACTAGAGATCTTACCACAAAAGAAGAGCAAAGAAGAAGAGCGGAGTTATCCTCCCAAGCATTCTTTCCCTTAGACAATCCTTGTAAGAATAAGTATCAACCTTCAAACACTAAGAGAATACCACATTGAAGCTTCTAGATGCCAAGAAGAGAGGGCACCACTTTGCCAATATAGACAAGTAGAAAAAGAGAAATGATTTTATTTGATCCCATGATCTTGTGTTAAAAATGAATGAGGAGTGTCTTGTTTATATGTGTGACAAGACATGCCTTTTCAAAAAAGACACACATTTTCACTCTTTTAGGCGGACGTACCTAAAATGTCTTAAAATTACTTGAAATGTTTCAATGAGTTTATTAAGGTTTGTCACCCACAGGCTGGGGAATAAACCTCATAAAACATAGATAATAATAAGAATGTTGAATTGTTGCAACTTGATGAAACGTTAAGCTTGGGATGAGGGTGTCATGTGCCAACTAACCCCAATGATGTGTTTTTTTCATCAACACCCTCCTTTAGGTGGTATGGCCTCTTCAAAAGGATGATGCCATCATCAAATTGGAATGCTTGAGCCAAGAGGAGTGTTTACACATGATAAAATAGGTCCAATTGGGAATGAATGAGGTGTGTTAAGGTGGATATGACAACCCTTACACACACAATCACCTCTACAAAGCATAAACACAAGTGTGGTTGGGAGCCCCTAAGCCATGTGTCGTAATGGAATCATCCCAAGAAACACTAGACACCAACCCCAAGGCATAAACACCCAAAATGATGGGGAACTTTTGCCACGTCAAGGGGTAGTTAACAATGCCACTAAGCCAATAATTCATGACATGAAAACCCTAAGGACCTTCCATGACCAAGCCACAAGTATTAAGCCCCACTAGACCAACACTTTTACATAAACAAACCCCAATCTTGGCCTTTACATAGAAAAAGGACCCCTCCTCTATGGAAATATGATGTGGCACACTACAGAGTATATGGAGGGTAACAACCACTAAGCCCAAGAATATTCATTTAGATCCAAAGACCTTTGTTTTACTCTTTTATCCATGGCACAAGACTTGAGGCCTATCCTTACTATGAAAAACATACAAATGGTTCCAAAGATGCCCCATAGAGGCCAAAACTCCCTTACATAGGTCTTATGTGGTTTTTCAAGGACTACCTCATGAAGCTTTATCTTGATAAGATTCAAATAGGTCTTGAGCATCTTATGTTCCCTCTTTAACCTTGGTCAAGGCCTCAAGTGTCACATTGAGGTTCAACCTAAAGGCCTAAAGACCCAACTATGGTGAGAAAAACCTTTGAATAACATCGATGTCCGACCCAAAGGCCAAATTTCATTTATAGAGGATATGTTTGGTTGTTTAAGGCTTTTTTCATGGCCGCTAAGCTCGAGTTAGGGCCTATGGCCTTTTTTTTTCCTCCCCTAGCCATGGTAGAGTCCATGAGACCAATTATTATTGTGCAAAACCTACAAATGGTGCCCATATTCCTAGTTGAAGGTCTTCTTTATGGCCATTGAGCACAAGAAATATTTTCTTAGGGATTAAAGCCCTTGTTTTCCTCCCTTGGCCATGGTACATGTCTGACTCCCATATGTGGCGTTATTGCTCAAAATAACACCCACAATAAATTCATCGATCACGGTGCTATGAGTGGCGAGAAAGGGAGAATCTAAAGCCCAATGTCACCTCATCCTAGCTTCTTGAATGCTTTAGGTCAACTCCTAAGGCCAAGGGGGAGTCTCTAGAACTCATTGAACAATATTTGTGGTTCCCTAGGAAATACACAAATGCATTTCCTAAGAAACCTCTTAACTAAGATCAGTTCCTTGTGGAGTCAAAACAATGAAGTATAAATATCATTGAAATAGAGGAAGGAGCTAAAAATATTTATCATGGATCCCAAGAAATATAAAAAACAATTGCTATTGCTGTTATAGAATTTCAATAGTGAATATGTCTCATAAAACTTGATAACAATCAATCAAGATAATGTTTTCCTTACCATAGGAAGTGTAACTTGTATAGTAGGGTAGGGGGGATAAGCAATAGGGTGAAGGAAAGGCCTCAAAATAGTTCTAAAAGCAATATATGAGCTTTGTAATGACCCTCAAATAGAGTGTGGTCCCACTTAACACATTATACCATGAACTTACAACCCCCCCCGTGGTTGATACAAGCCTAGGAACCCACTTTTTAGGCCTTCAAACTTAGCAAAAGTTATTTATATACCTGTTGTACCTGTCCAACCACAGGATGAAAATGCCCTTAAAGATCTACCATTAATTTAGCTAGGGTGCATTTTTCTATCCATACATAATTTTCGAATTGAAAGTATTTTTTGAGATATATTTTTTTCTAAATTTGAGGGGTTTTATGATATTATATTTTTTGTATTTTTGCAATAAATGTACAAGATAATTTTGATAAAAAAGAGTGATGAGAAGGGTTTATGACCTTAGTCGTTTCAACCCCATGGCAATTAGAGATCAAGGTCAATGTCCCTACTCAATTTAGCTATTCAATATTTACCAACTACGGCAATAGGCTAGTAACTCGATATTATTTCAAAGTAGCCAAAAACCATAATTAGGGAAATAATGAACTCCAAAGCCTATAGTTGATAGCTCCTTCAAGAGGAAGATCTCTTCAAACAAAGTTGACGAGATGTTGATAAAAAAACCCTAATTTACCTTTCCCAAGGTGTAAAAGCAATGTCAAACAAGAAAATTGAAAGATCTTACCAACATCAACCAAGAAAGAGAGCAAGAGATACTTCTTAGTTCCTTCTTAGCCATGATTTATTACAACCATTCTTATGATCAACCTTGCAAGATAGCATAAAACCTATAAAATTCACCATTCATCATTCATCATTCACCATTCACCATTCATCACATGCCAAAGATAGAGGTGTGTATAAATCAAAAGATCCAATATATCACACTACAAGTAGAAGACCTTCTAGCAGAAGGTGTAGTGGAATCCCCCCAAAAAATACGTCACTTCTCCATTTATAGCGGAGGTTTCTAGAAGAGGCAGGCGGGTGGAGTTTTTAATGGATGTTTTTATCAGTGCACCTAAAACCATTATGGTGCATCGGTGCTTCATATGGTTTAGGCACACTGTTGTTGGGTTTTGGTAATGGTGCACCGATGCTCTTCATTAAATTAGGAGCACCAGTGCTCTATGACCCATGTGCACTGGTGTGATTTTAGCCCAAAAAAATTGATGCACCAATTTTGTAATGGTGCACCAATGCTCCTCTTTGGATAAAGCACACCGGTGTCGGTGCTCCTCATTGGTAAAGGTGCAGGCGTCGGTGCTCCTCATTGGTAAAGGTGCAGGCGTCGGTGCTCCTCTTTGGTGAAAGTGCATCGATGCTCTTTTTAAGGTGTGGGAGTACTAGTGCTCCATGACCCATGTGCACCAATATTCTTTTCTAAAAAAACATCGATACTCATTGGTAAAGGTGCCAATGTCGGTGCTCCTCTTTGGTGAAAGTGCATCGATGCTCTTTTTAAGGTGTGGGCGCACTAGTGCTCCATGACCCATGTGCACCAATATTCTTTTCTAAAAAACATCGATACTCCACTTTTGAAAGGGAACAATGGTGCTCCTCTTAGGTTAAGGCGCACCAGTGTTAGTGCTCCTCTTTGGTCAAGGCGCACCAGTGTCGGTGCCCCTCTTTGGTGAATCTGCACTAGTGCTCCTTTTATAGTCTAGGTGCACCAATGCTCCATTCACAATCTAGGCCTAACGATGCTTATGATAAACAAAAGCACCGAACAATAAGTCATTTTTGTTTCAACTTATTGAAAAAAGCGGGAATTTTTAAACGTTTTTAAAAAGTGGGAAAAATGTCTTTAAAAGAGGAGAAAAAGAGGGTTTGTTTCATTTCTTCATTTCACATGGTTCTACCAGTGAGAAGAGGAAGATGAAAAGGAAGAGAAAGAGTATTGTAGCCAAGCAATTTTTTCCCTCTTCATTATTTCATTTCTTCTTGTTATCTATTTTATTTATACTATTTGTATTTCTCACTATTGTTCCTAATTTCTTATTTGGTTTTGTTGTTTGTTTTGGTTGGTTTGAAGGTTTTTCCTCTATTTTGCACGTTAATGGTGGATTTCTTTTAGGTTTTTACATCAAAATATATGGGTTTTCCCCACTTATTGAAAGAATCTAGTTTTATTTTAACTTTTGAAAGAAGTAGGAAAAACGTCTTAAGAAGAGGGGAAAAAAGAGGGCTGGTTTCATTTCTTCATTTCACATGGTTCTACAAGAGAGAAGAGGAACATGAAGAGTATTGCAGCCAAGAAACCATTGTTTATCTCTTCATTGTTTTATTTCTTCCCATTATCTATTTTATTTCTATTTTTTTTGCATTTCTCACTATTGTTCCTAATTTTTTATTTGGTTTTGTTGTTCATTTTTGTTAGTTTGACGGTTTTTACTATATTTTGCAAGTTAATGGTGGATTTATTTTAGGATTTTTCTTGAAAATATATGGGTAGAAAATGAGGAGCAAGTTTAGAAAATAAAATGATACTTCATGGGTGCATATCCATAGGCTTTTTCACCTCCTTTTATTTGCAGGTTAACAAGGTTTCTTTACACACATTAAACTATTTTCTATTGAAAATAAAATGATACTTCATGGGTGCATATCCATAGGTTTTTTCACCTCATTTTATTTGCAAGTTAAGAAGGTTTCTTTACACACGGAAAACTATTTTCTATTCATGACATTCTATTTTTTGTTCGCGTTGCTTCTATTCTGTGTGAGCGCACCAGTGCTACTCTTTGGTGAAGGTACACCAGTACTACTCTTTGGTGAAGGAACATTGATGCTTCACTTTGGTGAAGGCACACCGGTGCTCTTCTTTGGTCTAAGAGCATTGATTCTCTACGTTAGGCATATTATCTCTAGTGGATGAGTGGTTTTGGAGAGTTCTCATCAAACAATTTTCATGTAACAATTGAGTGGTTTTGTAATTACAAGAGATACAATCATTAAGTGGTAAATGGAGTGGTTTGAAACTCACATGGTTTTGTATGGGTGGTTTCATCACCATTAATATAAATTGTAATGCTTAACATTTCAATATTAATTATTGTACATTTTCATAATATTATTTTTATTTTTATTGATAATGTCTTATTTCATATGCTTTTAACTGTAATTATTTTATTTCAAACAATCAAAATTATAATTTTTATTTAATATTCGACAAGTATTTCATTTTTAAATTGTACATAAGAGATTCATTAATAAACAAGGGTAAGAACTAATACTTGGAATATTCAAAATCAAAGTTATTATATCACTACATTTTAATAATCTTGTATTTATTAAATTGCCTCCCTTTATTTGCATGTTCACAAGGTTTTTGAATAGCAGTGCTCCTCTTTCATATGGGTGCAACAATGATCATTGTTGGTTAAGGTGCATAGGTTCTAATCTTTGTTATAAGTGCATTGGTGCTTCTTTAATGTAGGCGCACCAATGCTCCATGACTATAAATTGTAATGCTTAAAATTTCAATATTAATTATTATACATTTTTATAATATTTATTTTATGTTTATCGATAATGTCTTATTTCATATTCTTTTAACTATAAAATTATATTTCAAACAATCAAAATTATATTTTTTGTTTGATATTAGGCAAGCATTTCATTTTTAAATTGTAAATAAGAGATCCATTAATAAACAAGGGTAAGAACTAATACTTGGAATATTCAAAATCAAAGTTATTATATCACTACATTCTAATAATCATGTCTTTATTAAATCGACTCCCTTTATTTGCATGTTCACAAGATTTATGTACGCAATAAATTGTTTTTGTCGTCGGTGCTCCTCTTTGGTATGGGCGCATTAATTCTCATTGTTGGTTAAGGTGCATCAGTGATCATATTTGGTATAAGTGAATCTATGCTTATTTACTGTAGGTACATTGGTTCTCCATGACCAATGTGCACTTGTGTGGTTTTGGCCAAAAAAACATCGGTACTCCTCTTTGGTGAAGGCGCAATGGTGCTAATGCTCATTTTTTGTGAAGGCGTTCATGTTTCGGTGCTCCTCTTTGGTGAAGGCGCACCAGTGCATTTGTGGTATAAGTGCATCAATGCATCTTTGGTATAATGCAATGTCCCTTTTGAATAAAATTTCCCACTGTGCTCAAATTTACCAAATTTCAACTCTAGGTATATGTATACAACTGATTCCAAACTCCTCCAAATACTTTCAAACTTGGTGAGGAAGGTCATGAGGGGTCATGGGACATATTAACACGTCTATCAGACATATAATAAACTGATATACCCAACCATGGTCTTCAATTTGCAAGGGAAGTAGTTTTGGGACAAGACTAGTCAATTTGGGAAGTGTAAATCCCCCCTAGGTCTTGGAACAAAGCTCTTCCAAACACTGTACAACCTTCACTAATTATGGGTCTGAGAATTGGATTTGTTATTATACATTAATTAAAGTATATTTTCAGAATTATATGTGGTTTTGGGGTCGAATAGGTATCCAAGAGAACTCAGGGAATTTACTAGTAATTTTGAGGCTCAAACCCCCAAGGGTAGATGGCTCCAAATGATCTCAAATTGTACCCGAAGTTATATGGATAATATTAAAACATAATAAGGGTGTTTATAGGTTCCTTCCAGCCTTCAAATGACTTCTGTAACTCACTTTGGTAATATGGTCAATGTAGGGAGTTTTACTAGCAAATTGTGGTTCAAAACCCCTTAGGGTAAATGACAAGTTGGCTCTCCAAATGAAATATAAACCTCTCAAAATTATGACCAGATCTGGTTACATATAGAGGACATAAATGGGCTCTCATATGCATCATCATTCAGCTTATAATATCTGCTACAACTCTCTCAAATCAGATATAGAATTGGTAGTTTCAACATAAGGGGAAATGGTAGGCAATCTTCACTAAATGTTATGAAACTCAACCAAATGCCTCCAAATTCTTGTCTGATGAACATGAAACTCTTTGAAAACATAAATTACAGTCCATTTATCATTAATCCATCATTCATTCACTTAACCATTCGAATTTAACAACATATCATTAACTTGCAACAAGGTAGTGGGGAAAATGGCATTGTTTGTTCATTAATGAGCAATTTTACATAGTATTTGTTGGAATATCGACTTGTGGCTCTTCTGAGAATGAAATACATATCATATAAATCAGATTACAAAATAATGGGGCATCAGAAGCTCCCCCAAAGTGAATAGTATCTCACCAAAGGCGCAATTCTTCAAGGATCAAGAATATGCATAGAAAACTTGAAATGGTTGAAGAAGCAAGCTGAACTAGAAGTGACCATGATATTCCCTGTATATTAAACCTGCAACAAATGACTCCATTGAAGCTCCAAATGAAAGGTTTGAATGGCCTTTACAATTACAAACTAGTATGGGAATCTTTCACCCTCGAAATTGGTGTTAAGGCAAGTAGAGTAGCACTCCACTAGCTCTTCTCTCCAAATGCAATTGAAAATTTTAAAAATGATCAAATTCTACCTTAATTCTTTGTTCTTGACATTTATAAATTTTCCCATCTCTCTATGGGTTGAATTCCTTCCAAGAGATGCATTCCAACTCAAGTTGGGAAGAGATTCCAAATAATGCCACTTGTACAACAATTCCTAGTCTCCCACTTCCACCAAATCACATGTGGAACCATCTTAGTTGCCCTAACTCCCTTGAGTGCCCTCTTGGAGGCTATTTTTAGCCCTGACATGTTATATATGTCATATATTAGCCATCAGGTCTGATTTGTGTCATAGGTGTCATATCATCTTCATCATTGTTGTCATAGAAGCTAGGGAATCTAGCCCAAGTGTCACAATTTATCTAAGATGCCTCTTCCTCTTCCATGGGAGTTACTCTTCCACTCCAATTCGACATTGGATGAGCCATGCCATGAATAATACCTTTTGAACTCCCCCAAGTATGTTACCCTTCACCTTGAATTCGAATTGGTGAGAGAATGATGCCAAGTGTAGTGGGGAAATCTAGCCACATGTGGGTCCCAAAACCTCTTATGTTCCCTCATGATCCAATGCCACCTTATTTTCTGTTATTATTATTTATTTGAACCATTTAATGTGAATTTGTAAGTCTAAGGTCACTTTGGGTCTTGTAGCTCCATCACTCCAACTTTTAATGCTTCCACCCCCAACCTAGGGAACTAGTAAGCTAGTGGAAATTTTCCTCCATGATATTTTGTGTGGATGGGAAATGTTATCACCTAAACTGTAGTTACGCTTGTGGATGTATCCATAAATGGATGGAAATAGGGAAGGGCAACTCAAAAGGTGCAACCACGATCACCTCAACCTCCAATAGATGGTTGTCACGCCAGTCGAGGCAACCTTCGCTTTATGTTATCTAGCCCGGACAACAAAGGGGGAGACCCGATCTACTCCCAACAGGAGAGATCAAAACCAAGACACTAGATCAAGTTAATTCTAAGTGAAGTAAGGTGTATGGTTTATCCTAGACCTAAGGATGAAGTCACAAGACAAGTGAGGGGTTCAATGAGTATAGCTTTGGTTCATTGTTGATGTGAGAGTGACTTATAATATTTGAAATGGGATCCAGGATTGAAGTACTAGTTCAATGTGAGAAAATCCATTGCCTTGGGAACCGTGTCCAATGCAGGGTAGTTAAGGAGTTGAATTGGGTCCAACTAGTACAAGTGACAAGCTTGATCATGATATATGATGACATCAAAAGGTTTAGTCCACCAAACAAAGATCAAACCACAAGTTAATCCAACAATCTAGGAAAGTCGAATTGACTTGGAGAGAGATCAGTGCCTTGGGAATTGGGATAATGGAGTCAAAGTGAAGTTAACTTGTGGTTGATGACTCCTATTGCATGAGACAAGTGGGAAATCAAAGGTTTGATAGAGGAGTAAGTCTAGATCTAAAGATTCAAGGTTTGACCTAAGTGGACCACAATCCCTTAAAACAAGGAATGATATCCCCAAGGCAATATTTGACAAAATGACATACTAGACCTAGGTTTTGAATTATGCTTGTTCCAAATCCACCAAAATCTCATGTACCCATGTCCTAGAAGTGGACCAACTCACTCTTCCAAGGAGGTGCAACTTTTCCCAAGGAAGGTAAAATGTGGGATAAATGAATCAAGACAAGTCTAATGGCATCCAAACTTTAGATCCAAGTAGGTTGATCAAGTGAGAGTGTGGATCTACAATTTCAAGGCAATCCAATGGCTAGATCTTGCTAGATCTGAGTTTAAAGATACCAAGTGGTCCAAAATGGGGATTAAATCCCTTGAAATGTGGAATAGGGCCCACAAGGTAGAAATCATAAAAGTGACAGTGTAGGGGTAGGTTTTAGGATGTGTAGATCATGAATCAATTGAAATCTCAACTACCCATCAACTAGATCTAGGTCAACTCACCCTCACCAAGAAGTGTGCCCTTGCTTGGAGAAGCTAAATTGGCTTGGGAAGAGAGTCAAATGGAGGCCAATCCTCACCAAAATATAGATCCGGGATGCCATGGATACTATAGAGGTGGGTTTTCAATATTACACCCAACAACCCACTAGATCTTAGTAGATCTGAGAAAATGTAACAATGGGGGTTTGAATTAATTAGGGTTTTATCAATTTATGTGCTATGTCAATGGATTGGATCAAGATAAGAGGAACAAACCTGTGGATCTTACCTGGGTAACCTTGTAGATGCCTTGATGATGATGATCTATGCAAACCCGATCAATTTGAGAATCTTTGAGGTAGTTTTCTATGAAATCGATTTAGTCCAAGAAGCCAATGCGCCCTCTCTCCTGCACAACAAACGTCAACAATATCATATTTGATGCAATCAAGAGATAAGACTAATTCCACAAGAGAAGTAACAGAAAGATAGCATAGATCACAATGATACTAATGATAACCCCCTGATACAAGCAAATGCCAAGAAAGTCGATTTGAAGAAGCCTTGCAAAATCGCCCTTGTTGAAGTCACCCTCCTGTAGACAAGACAATGATTTCCAAAAAAGATAGATCTTACCACAAATTCCACATGCTAGGTTGCAATAGATTTTCCAATCACCATCTAAGAACACCAGATGCAAATGAGACCACAAGAAAGTTTTTCTATACCAATAATCCAAGAGCCAAAGACCCCTTACAATGAGAAGCTCTCTCCTTTAAATAGGAAAGAGAGGCATCAAAAGCCTAACCACTTTTTGAATGAGTCACTAAGATTAAAAGATACAAATGTCTAATAAATGGTTGAGATGATCTCAATAATAAAATACATGGATCACTAATAAAATATAACATAAGTGGACAAAATCGTCGTAGGAGAGGGGAATCCCACCATATCATGATGACAAAATATAATAAGAAGCTTATAGTGGGTCCAAGGGGTAATTTTAGCCACCCCTAGTCAATCCCCATAGCACAATAATAATAAAATAGTCATCAGTATACCAAATCGTGCCTCTATGGACAAATCGTAGGCCTCAAAAGGCCTCAGAAATCATCAGAAAGTGCCATAAGTGATGGATGCGAGTCCCGATGAAGCTAAAACTGCTGGAGGAGGTGTGGAAGACATCAATCCATCATCCCTGATCATCCCATGCCAAAACATTGCCTCAGTATCCCAAATCGAATTCCTCAATAGCCATTTCTACCAATCCTGAAATACCTCAGGAAGCGTGAAACTGCCCCAAACTGCCTCCTGGATTGCCTGCGCTGTCAAGTTGAGGGCACCAGTGTGTCCGGGAGGGGGGTAATATGGTAAAAACAAGTGGCTGGACCACCCCCTCCAAGCACAGTGCCCTAGGTCAACCAGATAAAAATCCTCTCTGCTCTGACAGGGTCTCCGACAGACCAAAACTTCACTAGGTTAGCCTACTGAGGCTCAATCATCATTGTAAGTTCCCGGAACTAAAAATAGACTGTCTCATTTGAATCAGAAGGTCCAAATCCATCCAATATGTGTACTCATAAACCATATGAGTCTCTGCATGATCATAAAATATATCCAATATACCGGAACAGGTGAAATAATAATAATCTGTAAATGATCAAATAATGCTGTAAACCATGAATCATCATCATAACCCTGTATCTGCTGCATAGAACCATCATGTACATGTACATAGACCATATATCATCTATACATATCATCACAAAGTCCAACCATCTCATATCCTATGGTTGACCTTGGTCAAACTAGGTTTGACCAAGTCAACATGACCAAATATAACTCAAACCATCATCAGAAGCTGCTGCAAAGTGTCAAAGGTTAATGCATGCTCTACAACTTATTCAAATAACAATTATAACACAGATTAATCATTACTGTTGATCTAAATCCAAATATATAATGTCATTAATTATTATTATTACTCAGACTAGACTTTCAGGACCATACTCACTTCATAGTTGTGATCAATTTGCTAGTGAAGGGTGAAGGCTAAAATAACTGGATAGGCTAAGGGATGACTTGATTCACTTAACTTTGTGACACTTTGGAAAAGGGAAAGGGAATACACACCATAGTATATACTGAATGAGCAACAACACAGGGAATGGCGGTGTCTCACAAATGGATGAGTTGTTCAAAGAGCGTTTATTCACCTTTAACAGATGCGCACAATCCATAATACAAATAAGGCCAGCAATTATTTAGATATAGCATTTAAGTTCCATTGCTCTTGGGCCTGAAGTTTCCATAGCCTTTGATCTATGTGTGTTTATAAACACATTGCATAGATTTACATTTATTTTAGGCTTTCTACTGCAGGTGTGTTTTTAAGTCACTTGTTTACCTAAGCACTTCTAGGTGTGTCACAGACAGCTTGTTTACCTAGGTATTTACATTTCCAAAAGATATAACATTTTATTTTCATGGCCATTTTCATTTGGCATGCCTTTCATTCATGTGTGTTTAGAAACACATTGCATGAATGGGCTTTTCATACAAGATATAGCATTTCATTTTTCCAGATTTTGTATTCATGGCAGCACTAAAAGTTTCAGGTTTAGCCAACACAACTTTAGTGACTAGGGGGAATTCACAAGGAACTCCAACTCACCATAGGTAATTTTTGTCACCAACTCAGAGCCGAGACACAATAAACAGGGAAGCTCATCCAATACAGAGGCTACAGTGGGGAAAAGATCCTCCATGTCACTAGTCAAGTTGTAAGTCAGGGTGATAAACTAAAAGGCAGGCAATGGATGTATGAAGACAATGAATAATGGAGCCAACACTAGCAAGCCAAGGTATGGTGGAATGATCACCTCTATTCTCCCTAAGGAGGGTAAAACCAATGAGTATGAATAGTGAACTTCTAAGTCTGAGTAGGGACAATATAATATATATAATAAGATCAACCAGGTCCACATATCTATATGATCGCCAGATCATGACACTAAGTGCTAAGACATGCTATAAGAATAAGTATAAAACCAATATAACCATAACACAATGATATACCTGCTGAGTCATATACCTGAATGCTCATCACCTGAACCATCATCTTTCCTCTGAAACTGTTGCTGTAACTCTGGGCACTACTGACTGCTCTGTACAAATGGTATAATGGCTACATCGGTCATCTCTCTGAGTGTCCTGAGACTCAGTCATGGCAATGGGGAATACAACTGCTGTCCAAAATATGATAGTGATCCAATATAGATGCTCATCTCAGCATCTCAATGTAGGGGAACTGGCTGGATAGTGTACTGGAATCTGATAAAAAATGTATGGTAGCCCAGCTACTATATATGTGATAACATCTGGCTCCGGCTGGGACAAGTGCTCTGCTGATAAGAGCACTTGAGAACCTTAGAATCTCTAGTCCTCGAACTCTGCTACTCGAATCCACGATCCAGCACTCTACCATTTTTCTTCTAGCTTTTTATTTTTGCAACCTATTTCTACATTCACAGACATCAAAATACCTCATGCAGCATGTATGGGAAAAAATATAAAATCCAACTGAAATAAAATCTATTTTATGACAGAAATATAAATGCAGAAAGTAAATTAAATCACTAACATAACTTGCAAAGTTTGAAATTTATTGTGCAGAAAAAAGAAAATGACAGCTTCTTAGTTAAACTAGGATCTTACAAAGGAGCTTAGGAAAAGAAAATAAAAAGGTGCCAGACTCAATGGCTGAAAAGACTAACTACTACTCAAGTAGGCTTATTTGGTTTCCTACCTACTCTAATCTACCAGGCAAGGCAAGCAGGGAGATCCCAACTATGTGGGATCAGGGATGTGATCCCTTAAGTCCCTCTGATTGACAGGATATAAAATACGTCGTCCACTACCAGTGGTTAGAAAGCACATGCTATCAACGCATTGTTCTACTGTGAAAGGTCCAACCCATAAGTCATCAGCTTTTCCCGATCTCATATGCAACAAATGGTTGGGAATAATGACTTGACTTCCTATAGGAAACCTATTTCTATTGACAAACTTAGGAATTACTCCAATATTACGAATAGGCATGGGATGGATTTCAGCAGGGTTTTGCGGTTGAGGTGTGACAATCCTTGAGCTCCTCCTAGAAGGAACTGCATCAACTCTGGGTGGACCACCATCTAAGGAAATAACAATTCTGCCAACAAGGACCTCCCTAACTTCTCTTCTTGTTTCTTGGACCACTTCATTTGACTCTTCCTCATGAGGAGACACAACTCTTTTAACAACTTCACCTACAGTCCAGAAATCTCTATGTTATTCCAAGGGAGGTGGCTCATGAGATATGACAGTGTTATGACTAGAGCCTTCCCTTGAAGGAACCGGGATGACCATATTTTCCAACCTAGCAGAAACTGACTCAGGATGAAATGTAGAGGAACTAGGAATGTGAGAAGGATCATGAATATGATGACTAGATGACTCAGATGGTAGGAGAAAATTAGGGACATGAGGATATGCGGATAAAGCATGGCTTTGAGGTTCTGAAGGAGTTTGAAAAATAGAAAGGTTGTTTAAATTAAAATCTCCTTCATGTGCATCATTAATTAAGGCATCCTCTTCCCAACTTAAAGAGTTATCATGAACTTGAATTAGATTACCGTCTTCTAGAGATAAGTGAGATAAGGAATCTTCTACGTCGGAATAATGGGAAGTTTGAGACTCTTCATTTGTTTCAATCCTAGTAGATGTTGCAAGATTGTTTTCCCATGGGTAAATAGGTGCAAGTCCTTGGCTTTCCCTTTCTCTATTATGATCAGTCGAAGCAAACCATTCCCTAACAGTAAAAGGAATTCTTTCTCCCCTCCTAATATCATCAAATTCAATATTTTCTCCAATAATTGCTTGCTCATGAAGGCTTTCTAATGGGGATTTGGTTCCAAACCTTGATCATTAGGCAAATGGTCATCTCTTCCTATATCTCTCAAGCCATCATCAATCTCCTTAGGTGCTTGGTTTTCAATAATTGGTTCTTGATTGATTTCATTGTTTTGTTCCTGACCTTGAGGTTGATTTTCATGTCTCCTCAATTCATCTATTTCCTCAGCAAATTCATTTCTAAGTAACTCCAAATTAATTATTCTTTCAATTTCAGCTGCTTGCTCTTCTTCCCAAGAGGAATCAGAATTTTCAATGACCATACACATATTTTGATCAACTTCATACAATTCATCCTCATCTTCAACAAGGTTAGTTTTGGCATTGTTCAACAATTCATCCCCATATGTGTTTTTTATCCCTTCATCAAATGATTATGCATGCTCATTATAACAAGGTTCTCTGTTTACCCGAATCAATGCTCCATCAGGGTTGGGAACACAAATAAATGATAAATCCATCATAAGGTATCCACCTAGACCAGCCACCCATTTTCTAGATAACAGCATTCCATATGCTGGGGGTAGGTCAATGACAACTACATCCATCATGGTAGAAATGTATGAACATGCAAAAAGATCAGCTCTAAGGTTTTTTATCAAACCATAAGATGGCACTCGTCGGGAATCTATACCACAAACATTTCCATAAGGTCTAGTCACTTCAAGTCTCATTTCCTTCATAACTTGTAATGGCATAACATTCATTGCTGCTCCAGAATCCAACATACAATTGTGAAGGAGCATGTTTTGAATGTGTAAGGTAAGGTAAAAGGGAGAGTGACCACCGCTCTTTCTCTCATAAATCGCTGAATGGATGTTTATTGGTGGATCCTTCTCTTTTTCACTAGGTTTTGTTCCACTAAGCTTTTGGATGTGACATGATTCTAGGACCGTTTCAGGAGTTTTTTCTTGGCCAATACCATCGAAAAACTCCTCTACTTGGCATCTAACAGAAGGCACCTTCATCAACTCAGTTATAGAGATATTACACATTATCTTGCTTAACTCTTTCTTCATATCAATCTTAAGATCATAATTATCCATAGCAAGATCCTCTTCTTCCTTTTTATCTTCATCAACCTTCTTATGTTTATCAAGGAAAGAAGGTTGGGAAGTACTTCCTCATTTATAAATTTGATACTTTGGTTGCTCTTTAGGTTTTGGGATCTCTAAGGCACAACATGAGGAACTAGGCTCCTCAACTATGTCTTCTTCCTACTCCCAGGGCTCTTCCTCTAAAAGAATTCTTCCAAAGTCTTCATCATAAGACAAGTCATTTATAAAGTTGATGTTTTCTAGTTGGTCATCATGGTCAATGGTGTCAGAGGGTTCTTCTTCTTTTTCATCACACCAATTAACCTCCTTCTTCTCAGAGTTTTCTAGATACTCAGGTCGTCGCCTATCCCTATCCCCATCAGGCCTCCTATTATTGTTCCAGTAAGGTTTAGGGCCATAAGGATTTCTATGTCTCTCAGGGTCATGCAAACTTGCTACATTCTTTGTTAGGACAGTTAATTGCTTCATCATTTCTTGCATGACTTCTAAAGTGTCCTTTGATTCCTTTGGCACACTATAGGTTCCTTTGGTTTTCGAAGTCTAGGGTCAGATCTAGAAGTGGATGGGGTAAATTGATCGAAAATAATTTGTTTCCCCATGGATGCTACGTTTTTCTCAGCCATCTTGGCATTTGATTGTGCGGTCTTCAAGCCATTTGGCTTTTTATCCTTTAGTTGATAACCAACCCATCCCTCAAAAGCATTCAAGTAGTGAATAACAACTGCTTGGTCTTTTGGTCTAATTTCTTCATGGATAACAGCTACAGTCTTGTCGAATCTTATGTTAAACTTGTGGACTGTTTCATTTTCTCTTTTCTTAATGTCAAAAAGTTGATGTAAGAGAAATTTCCCATCTAACTTTCGGGACCACTCACTATTTAGCTTGTTGAAAAAGTTATCATACCCATCAATGGATGAGGCAGGCAACCTGTCAAACAACTTCCTAACATCTCCTTCTAAAGATGCCAGGAGACCCCTCATGAAGACATATTCTTCAGATGCTCCATATGCTTCCATGTGTTCCCATACTTTATCAATGTGATCTTCAATGGAAATAGCAGATACTCCATCAAATCTGGGAACCTTTTCAAAATACTTTTCAGGCATGTCATGGGGTGCACCTTGGATTTGGGAAAAGTCTAAAGGAGATGGTTTTGCCTTTTTTCCAAAAATCCTAGGATTTTGTGGAGGAGGAAAATTCTAATTTCCAGAGTTTGTTCCGGCCATTGGATTCAGTAAGTTTATGTTTAAGTTTGAGATAGGAGATGAGGGAGGAACCGGATTAAACAAAGGGGATCCTGAAGCTCGGTTTGGAGAATCGTTGACCAACTTCCAAAAGAAGTTAGATGATTGTGCTTTAGGATCTCTTTTACGATATGTAATTGGGGTTCCTTCAACTTGATCCAAGTTTTTTTTGCTTCTAGTGTTATAAGGATGTAAATGAGCTCACTCCTCAGTGGAGTCACGGTTGGGAGTCGCTAGGTAGATTTCTTAAACTCTTCTACCAAGATATGTGTCATTGTATATGCAGGAGAGAGTGAGTAATGACTACTAGATTTATCCAAGGTAAGCCTATGCCCTTCAATGCCAAAATGTTAGGCAGGAAGAACGGGAGTAGGGCTTGAGAAATAAATGTCAAACCAGAGTAAGCCTATGCCCTCCCCGGCAATGGCGCCAAAATGTTATCACCTAAACTATAGTTACCCCTGTGGATGTATCCATAAATGAATGGCAATAGGGAAGGGCAACTCAAAAGGTGCAACCAAGATCACCTCGACCTGCAATAGATGGTTGTCACGCCAGTCGAGGTAACCTTCGCTTTATGTTATCTAGCCCAGACAACAAAGGGGGAGACCCGATCTACTCCCGACAGGAGAGATCAAAACCAAGACACCAGATCAAGTTAATTCTAAGTGAAGTAAGGTGTATGGTTTATCCTAGACCTAAGGATGAAGTCACAAGACAAGTGAGGGGTTCAATGAGTATAGCTTTGGTTCATTACTGATGTGAGAGTGACTTATAATATTTGAAATGGGATCCAGGATTGAAGTACTAGTTCAATGTGAGAAAATCCACTGCCTTGGGAACCGTGTCCAATGCAGGGTAGTTAAGGAGTTGAATTGGGGATAACTAGTACAAGTGACAAGCTTGATCATGATATATGATGACATCAAAAGGTTTAGTCCACCAAACAAGGATCAAACCACAAGTTAATCCAACAATCTAGGAAAGTTGAATTGACTTGGAGAGAGATCAGTGCCTTGGGAATTGGGATAATGGAGTCAAAGTGAAGTTAACTTGTGGTTGATGACTCATATTTCATGAGACAAGTGGGCAATCAAAGGTTTGATGGAGGAGAAAGTATAGATCTAAAGATTCAAGGTTTGACCTAAGTGGACCACAATCCCTTAAAACAAGGAATGTTATCCCCAAGGCAAGATTTGACAATGTGACATACTAGACCTAGGTTTTGAATTATGCTCATTCCAAATCCACCAAAATATCATGTACCCATGTCCTAGAAGTGGACCAACTTACTCTCCCAAGGAGGTGCGACTTTGCCCAAGGAAGGTAAAATGTGGGATAAATGAATCAAGACAAGTCCAATGGCATCCAAACTTTAGATCCAAGTAGGTTGATCAAGTGAGAGTGTGGATCTAAAATTTCAAGGCAATCCAATGGCTAGATCTTGCTAGATCTGAGTTTAAAGATACCAAGTGGTCCAAAATGGGGATTAAATCCCTTGAAATGTGGAATAGGGCCCACAAGGTAGAAATCATAAAAGTGACAGTGTAGGGGTAGGTTTTAGGATGTGTAGATCATGAATCAATTGAAATCTCAACTACCCGTAAACTAGATCTAGGTCAACTCACCCTCACCAAGAAGTGCGCCCTTGCTTGGAGAAGCTAAATTGGCTTGGGAAGAGGGTAAAATGGAGGCCAACCTCACCAAACTATAGATCCGAGATGTTTTGGATACTATAGAGGTGGGTTTTCAATATTACACCCAACAACCCACTAGATCTTAGTAGATCTGAGAAAATGTAACAATGGGGGTTTGAATTAATTAGGGTTTTATCAATTTATGTGCTATGTCAATGGATTGGATCAAGATAATAAAAACAAACCTGTGGATCTTACTTGGGTAACCTTGTAGATGCCTTGATGATGATGATCTATGCAAACCCGATCAATTTGAGAATCTTTGAGGTAGTTTTCTGTGAAATCGATTTAGTCCAAGAAGCCAATGCGCCTTCTCTCCTGCACAACAAATGTCAACAATATCAGATTTGATGCAATCAAGAGATAATACTAATGCCACAAGAGAAGTAACAGAAAGATAGCATAGATCACAATGATACTAATGATAACCCCCTGATACAAGCGAATGCCAAGAAAGTCGATTTGAAGAAGCCTTGCAAAATCACCCTTGTTGAAGTCGCCCTCCTGTAGACAAGACAATGATTTCCAAAAAAGACAGATCTTACAACAAATTCCAAACGCTAGGTTGCAATAGATTTTCCAATCACCATCTAAGAACACCAGATGCAAAGGAGACCACGAGAATTTCCACAAGAAATTTTTTCTATACCAATAATCCAAGAGCCAAAGACCCCTTACAATGAGAAGCTCTCTCCTTTAAATAGGAAGGAGAGGCATCAAAACCCTAACCACTTTTTGAATGAGTGGCTAAGATTAAAAGATACAAATGTCTAATCAATGGTTGAGATGAGCTCAACAATAAAATACATGGATCACTAATAAAATATAACATAAGTGGACAAAATCATCGTAGGAGAGGGGAATCACACCATATCATGATGACAAAATATAATAAGAAGCTTATGGTGGGTCCAAGGGGTAATTTTAGCCACCCTTGGTCAATCCCCATAGCACAATAATAATAAAATAGTCATCAGTATACCAAATCGTGCCTCTATGGACAAATCGTAGGCCTTAAAAGGCCTCAGAAATCATCAGAAAGTGCCATAAGTGATGGATGCGGGTCCCGATGAAGCTGAAACTGCTGGAGGAGGTGTGGAAGACATCAATCCATCATCACTGATCATCCCATGCCAAAACATTGCCTCAGTAGCCCAAATCGAATTCCTCAATAGCCATTTCTACCAATCCTGAAATGCCTCAGGAAGCGTGAAACTGCCCCAAACTGCCTCCTGGAGTGCCTGCGCTGTCAAGTTGAGGGCACCAGTGTGTCCAGGAGGGGGTTAATATGGTAAAAACAAGTGGCTGGACCACCCCCTCCAAGCACAGTGCCCTAGGTCAACCAGATAAAAATCCTCTCTGCTCTGACAGGGTCTCCGACAGACCAAAACTTCACTAGGTTAGCCTACTAAGGCTCAATCATCATTGTAAGTGCCCAGAACTGAAAACAGACTATCTCATTTGACTCAGAAGGTCCAAATCCATCCAAGATGTGTACTCATACACCATATGAGTCTCTGCATGATCATAAAATATATCCAATATACCAGAACAGGTGAAATAATAATAATCTATAAATGATCAAATAATGTTGTAAACCATGAATCATCATCATAACCCTGTATCTACTGCATAGAATCATCATGTACATGTACATAGACCATATATCATCTATCCATAGCATCACAAGGTCCAACCATCTCATGTCCTATGGTTGACCTTGGTCAAACTAGGTTTGACCAAGTCAACACGACCAAATATAACTCAAACCATCATTAGAAGCTACTGCAAAGTGTCAAAGGTTAATGCATGCTCTACAACTTATTCAAATAACAATTATAACACAGAGTAATCATTACTGGCAATCTAAATCCAAATGTATAATGTCATTAATTATTATTATTACTCAGACCAGACTTTCAGGACCATACTCACTTCATAGCTGTGATCAATTTGCTAGTGAAGGGTGAAGGCTAAAATAACTGGCTAGGCTAAGGGATGACTTGACTGACTTAACTTTGTGACACTTTGGCAAAGGGAAAGGGAATACACACCATAGTATATACTGAATGAGCAACAACACAGGGAATGGCAGTGTCTCACAAATGGATGAGTTGTTCAAAGAGGGTTTATTCACCTTTAACAAATGCGCACAATCCATAATACAAATAAGGCCAGCAATTATTTAGATATAGCATTTAAGTTCCATTGCTTTTGGGCCTGAAGTTTCCATAGCCTTTGATCTATGTGTGTTTATAAACACATTGCATAGATTTACATTTATTTTAGGCTTTCTGTTGCAGGTGTGTTTTTAAGGCACTTGTTTACCTGAGCAGTTCTAGGTGTGTCACAGACAGCTTGTTTACCTAGGTATTTACATTTCCAAAAGATATAACATTTTATTTTCATGGCCATTTTCATTTGGCATGCCTTTCATTCATGTGTGTTTAGAAACACATTGCATGAATGGGCTTTTCATACAAGATATAGCATTTCATTTTTCCAGATTTTGTATTCATGGCAGCACTAAAAGTTTTAGGCTTAGCCAACACAACTTTAGTGACTAGGGGGAATTCACAAGGAACTCCAACTCACCATAGGTAATTTTTGTCACCAACTCAGAGCCGAGACACAATAAACAGGGAAGCTCATCCAATACAGAGGCTACAGTGGGGAAAAGATCCTCCATGTCACTAGTCAAGTAGTAAGTCAAGGTGATAAACTAAAAGGAAGGCAATGGATGGATGAAGACAATGAATAATGGAGCCAACACTAGCAAGCGAAGGTATGGTGGAATGATCACCTCTATTCTCCCTAAGGAGGGTAAAACCAATGAGTATGAATAGTGAACTTCTAAGTCTGAGTAGGGACAATATAATATATATAATAAGATCAACCAGGTCCACATATCTAAATGATCGCCAGATCATGACACTAAGTGCTAAGACATGCTATAAGAATAAGTATAAAAGCAATATAACCATAACACAATGAAATACCTGCTGAGTCATATACCTGAATGCTCATCGCCTGAACCATCATCTGTCCTCTGAAACTGCTGCTGTAACTCTGGGAACTATTGACTGCTCTGTACAAATGTTTTAATGGCTACATCGGTCATCTCTCTGAGTGTCCTGAGACTCAATCATGGCAATGGGGAATACAACTGCTGTCCAAAATCTGATAGTGATCCAATATAGATGCTCATCTCAGCATCTCAATGTAGGGGAACTGGCTAGATAGTGTACTGGAATCTGATAAAAAATGTATGGTAGCCCGGCTACTATATATGTGATAACAGGAACATTACAAATTTGAATTAGGAATTTCCTCTAATGTGACCCACCCTGTCCATTTGGATCTAATTATACATTATAACTAACTTGGACATCATGCTTGGCAATTATTCTGACCTTTAGTACCAATTTGACAAACTATCATGAGTATGAATTGGCTTAGGCAATTGTGATCCAATGCAAAATTTTGGGACATTACAAGTCCTCCCTGTTAACACCCAAAAAGTGTTCACTACCTCATTACCACATTATATGGCTCATTTGTCCATTTTCCTACCATTTTTCCCTTAAAATCCCAAAAAATCCCATTAAAATGCCTCCAAAAGGCCACAAAACCATCAAAATAGCCTAAAAAAGGCTAAAAAACCCCCTTTTCCTCCAAAAATAGCAAAAATCCCCTAAAAAGGGAATAAAAAATATAAAATAATGAGGAAAAGGAGGAAAAAACCCTATACAGCTGCCCAAAACTATGTGTTTCCTAAAACCATGGGTCAGCACTCCACCACCAAAAAACTATAAATAGGTGATGGAGATCCCTTATTCCACATCCACAATCACAAGCACCCTTACTCTGCCAAAAATATCTCTCGAAACCCTAGTTCACCATTGAACTATTTTTGAGAGCCACCTTTGGCCCATCCCCAACATTGGAGAAGGAGTAAGGAGCATCTTGAAGCTTGGAGCATCCTCTTGGACACTGCAAAGGGCTTCATCAACCTCTACATTTGAGGTAATATCAATATATAAATCCATTTTTTATATCTTGTGTTTATGTTTCATGCAATGTTTAGAAGTAATTTAATTGTTGTTTTAGTTTAATCATTTAACCATTATTGAACTGCTACTAAGGAGTCCATTCTCCTTAGTAGGTGCTCCTTGGCACAAGCTAGGGGTAAAACCCTAGCTACAGTTTTGGCGACTCCCCTAGTTTTCGAATTTCTGGTTTCCGTTTTTAAATTTTTTCCTTTCGGCTGTCCCTTTCGGCCGCCGCATACCGCGTCTTTTTCCCTCTACAGTCGCGTCCCGACCGCGCCTTTCAGGCCTTTACCCGCGATCCGACCGTGGCTCTCAGACTGCTTCCGACGCTCTGCCGGCGGATTCAAGTCTGTTACCTGCGATCCGACCGTGGCTAATCAGCCTGTTTGCCGCGATCTGACTGCGCCTGTCGGCCTTTTTCACGCGTCCCGACTGCGGCTTTCTGCCTCTTTCGGGCGTCCCGACTGCGCTTGTTAAGCCTTTTTGCCGTGACCCGACTGTGTCTTTTTCCATTTTTCCTGCGTCCCGACTGCCACTGTTGGCCCGATAGCCGCGACCCGACTGTGTCTTTTCCCCTGTTTCCTGTGTCCCGACTGCCTCTGTTGGCCCGATAGCCGCGACCTGACCGCCGCTGTTTCCCTCAAACCCGCGGTCGGCCTGTTCTGATCCGCCACAGACCCGCGGTCTGATTTCTGCTCTTTTCCTGTTTTGAGCCCAGCCCCTCTTGCTGCAATATTTTCTGCATCTGAACAGCCCCCTGTCTTACCTGCAGTTCACTACCTTACAGCCTTTCTGCAACATCATTTCTGTTCCTTTTACAGAATCTTTTTAAAAATTTCAGTATTTTTATTTCAGAAAATTTTGCAAGTTAAAAGAATCAATTTCAGCCTTATTGATAGATTGGAAGTTGCCCTCCCTTGTGGCACTTCTATTTTTTGGGATCATTACCTCACGAGCACACACTCTGTCACATAAAATCAAGTGAGCCTTAAAAAGTACCTAATTGAACCAACATTCTAACCCCACTTGGGGAACACAAAAGAATCATTGTAGTTAGGTAGGATCAGGGGGATAGGCTTCCAATAACACCCCTTGGTTATTTCACTTGAGACATAGTTGTTGTCCAAATAGGGAACCAAAATCCCCTAGTACTTTTTGGCACGGTCACGACCAGTTTATCAGAGGGCCTCTCCCTTAGGAGGGTTGAAGTCGGGAGACTGGTTCCGGAGGCCTGAGTGGAATACCGCACTCCATTCAGTAACCGAAGGGCTACCTTTCGCGGTTCGCGGGATATCCTTGTATAGGGGTATTGCGGTCAACGAACTAAACGGCAGATTCACCTTTCTCGACGTGTCATGAACGGGGTATCTTAGTTGCCATTCTTCTAGGATTGACTACCCGGTGTCCCTCCCGGTAGGGGGATATCATAGCCACTTGGCTTTCCTACTCATATTTTCTGACTTGGATTTCATCACCTTGCAGAGGATATGTTTAGTTGAGTCAGAATACTTGTAGTTAGGTGTTTGCATGCTCCTTTACCTCCCTTTGGTCTAGTGAGTCCACCATTTTTCTTTTTTAGGAAACCTGCTGCTTGTTGGTATTCTGACCATCTTTGTTGTTACTCCACCTATTGTAGCACAGCTGTTGCAGTGGGTGTTTTGAGTTGGTTGTTGGCCTGAGTGCCTTGCTTTTTAGCTCTCCTTCTGCACACTCGGTTGCATTAGGATTTTTGAGCTGTTTTTATACTCACCTCAACCCACAGAGATTAGACACCATCTGTCACCATTGAGTCCCCGAGACATTCTCGGCGCCTCAGGGGCGAGCCCCCACAACACGGTTCTCTTGACACCACTCGTCATAGATTCCGATCATTGTCCGTTGATACCACTCATCACAGATCTAGAGCCTTGTCACTTGACTCCACTCGTCAGCGACGTAGGCCTCCGTCACCAGATAGTGACGCACCTTACTTTACCTCTGATTCTGACGAAGAGTCTGAGAACCCTATTTATACTGCCCCTACTAGCCCCATGGCTGGCACGACTTCCACTCCATTTGTCATAGGGACCATTGGTGGCACATCCACCACTACACCAGGTACTACACCTGTTTTTGGTATGCCCTCCATGGGGCAACCATCTACCGTTCCCCTCACGGTACCTATTCCCACAGCGGGAATACCTATCCCCACTACATCAGTGACTCACACTACCAATGGTGGTGCTGGACCATCCTTCACTACCTCAGTTCCCCCACTTGGGGGCACCACCTCACATCTTGTCCCTCCACTTGGGGGCACTGGCCCCAACTTGGTCCACAGCACTACTGTGTCACAGCCTTCTTCCAGTTTGCCGTTCATGGCTAGCCTCAACCTACCTGACCTGGCCAGATTGACCAACGATCCTATTCGACACGACCCTATGTGGCCTCATATGCCTACCAAACTACCCTCTGACATCCCTAAGTTCGAGGGTAAGGCCGGTGAGGACCCACAAAACCATATTATGTCTTTCCACCTATGGTGTTCCTCTAACTCCATCGTGGATGACTCTGTTCGCCTCCGTCTCTTACAGCGCACCTTACTGGCTCTGCAGCCAAGTGGTATATCGAGCAACCTCATGGGACCCACGCCACCTTTTCTTCCCTGGCCTCGACCTTCCTGCAGTTCTTCCAGTTGCCTGTCCGATATGACGCAGGCGTTGAGATCCTTCTATCTTGTAGACAAAACACGGCTACCCATATCACGGACCACATCCATGAGTGGCGTCGACGCCGTAGCTTATGCAAGATCAAACTTGACGACCGTATCTTCCTAGATTGGTTCCTCAAATCCCTTCTCCCTGTTATCGCTAAGGATGTAGCCTCAGAAAGACCCCAGTCTGAAGAAGAAGCCATCCTTAAGGCTCAACAGTTCGACCTCATTTACGCCCAATCGGGTTACCTTTATACCATTATACCTGACGCCCCTCGCGGCGAGTCCTCCCAGCATGATGCGCCGGGGGCATCCCACGCTGCAGATGGTATCATTGGCCGTGTTTCTTCGCATCCCCAACCCTTTTCTATAGCACGACCTACCCCTGGCCCCGACCTGTCGAGGGCTACCTCCCAGTCTGGAGCAACCAACTCATATGCTCCCATGACACATCACCATGCCCATGGACCCTCATGTCCACCTCAGTGCTTCGGGTATGCGACTCCTGCGTATGCTCCTCCAGTCGCCCCTCAGCCTTACTACCATCAGCAGGCTGCCTCAGCTCCTGCGCCCTCACAAGCCCAACCCGCTTATTATCCGCCCCAGGCAGCCCCTGCGGCACATCCACAACCTGCTCCGCAGTCCTATCAGCAACCCCCTCAAGTTGCTGCACCTGCTCAGCCTCAACCTACATATCATCCTCCGCAGCCTGCTCCTGCACCTGCGCAACCTCAAAATCCACCTGCTGCCCAAGGGCAAGTTTACGCCCAACAAAACCCGCAGCAAAACCAGAATAACCAACGTAACCAGGGCCAACAGAACCACGGCAAGGGCCGTAATAGGGGAAACAACCAACCTGCAGACCAAGCTGGTCAACCGGCTAATCCCCCTGACAATAACAATGCGGCCCCCGCTAATCAAAACCCTGATCGCCCGCCCAAGCAGGCCAAAAACCCCAATTTGCGAACGAACCACCCTTGTTCTATTTGCGGGGTCTATGGACACTACACCCATGCTTTCCCACACTTGGAGCGAGCTCGGCAGCTTTGGGTTGACGAGGCCCATCGCCAAGGGCATGCGGCTCCCCAAGCACCGCCCAACCCCCCCAACCTCAGCAACCCCCTTTGGTGCTGCAAAACCCCTTACCGACCCAAGGCGTAGTGAACACTCAGCCGTTGGCCCCTCAAGATAACATGCAACCCCAACAACAACAGATCACTTACGCTGCCCCTGATCAACCCATGTTTGACTCAGGTACCCACCACTTACTGATGATGTCATCTGCTGACGTCAACCTCCAGACCCGTCCGAACCAATATGGCTCCACCTCTGAAGCCACTCCCACGGATAAACCTGCTAACGCCCATCCCACCGATCAGGCGTTACGTATACCTCCGCCTCCCATAGACGGCGCTGCGAAAGCACCTCGTTTCCCACTTCGCCGAATCAACAATAACCCTAACGCGCGCGCTGCGTCCAACTACAACATCGTAGACGACCTAGCCCAATCTCCCGCAGCCATGTCTGCGTTAGAAGTCTTGAAGAACTGCCCTTCCCAGCGCAAGACTTTACTCTCCGCCATTGGGGGGATTGACCCAACCGATTCGCATTTGATGGCCTTTGATTTAGACCAGTCTGAACCACGCCTACCTTCCAGCTTAGCCTTCCAAGTTACTGTCTCCGTTAGGAATCTTGTTATCCATCGGTGCATCATCGATGAGGGTGCCTCCACATGCGTTATGTCTACATTTGTATGGCAGAAGCTAGGATCCCCTCCTCTCCAGCAGTCCACCACTGCGTTACGTGCCTACGACGGTCGTTCGGCCCAGCCCCAAGGCCTCCTACCCAACGTTCCAGTCCAGTTAGGTGGTAAAACAGTCCTTATTGACATAGAGGTAATCAATGCCCAATTGGATTACAACCTTCTACTTGGCCGCAGCTACATGTATGCCATGCGGGCGGTTGCCTCTTCTGTCTTTCGCACCATGATGTTCCCCCATGAAGGACGCGTGGTTAAGATTGACCAGCTCACCTACTATGATCCAAGTGCTCCAGCGGCACCAGAAAATGTTCTCCCCATGGTTGAACAACCTGTTTCTCCTGCCTCCACCTCGTTTGTTTCCTCTACGGGGCCTGGAGTCTACTCAGACGCGCCGATGACTTCCACCTTTCACTCCATTCCTCCGTCGTCATCTACGCCCGAAATGTCTGACTTATGTACCTTGTCCCATGACATCCTACCACCTAACAATCAACCATCCTTGTTGCCTAAACCACCATTGGTACCTAGTCACATTGGTGTTACACCGATCCATACGATCCCCTTCCTCGTTCCTCCCGCCGGAGTAGTAAGCGCCCCGGTCATGGCTACCCTTAGCCTCCCTGGGTTAACCTTGGGATTACCTGTATGGTATCTTTCGCCTCCCATTCGCCCGCCGACACCAGATGTCGTCCTCCAGCCGGTGCAACCCATGGCTACTACCACCCACCCACCTCCCGGTGTCTCTACCCCTTCGTCCTCTACGACACCTCCTCCTACTCCCAAACCCACTGGGGGCAGAGGTCCACAACCTTACACTGCTGTACCACCTCCCAAGACAGTCAAAAACCCTCCAGTGTTTCGTTCTCCTCCCAAATGCTCGCTGTGTGACGAGTTGGGCCATGCGACCCATCAGTGCCCACAGTTACCCGCATTGCAGAAGCACATGCAAATGCTCGATGATGACCCCAACATCCCAACAGTCGAACTAAACCCCACTCCCAAGCCTAAAGATAAGTCCCTACGTACCAACCACTCCTGTGCCATATGCGGTATTTACGGGCACTATTCACATCATTGTCCCGATCTCCCGGATTACAGAGCGGCTCTCTATGAGATGAACAATCTGGATCTTGAGACGGCACCACCTACCATTGAGGAGATTTACCCCCCGGTCTCTCCCCCTTCTGAAGAGGTTAATATCATCTATATGATCTCTTCCACCACTACTACTACTTCAACCACCCCCCCCTCGTCAACCGATTTGACGACGCAGACTTTCCGTACTGATGAGCAGATTCTTGAGGCCCCTACTGCCCCAGATTATCCCTGGGATGACATGCACCACTGTTCCTTTTTCATCCCAGAAGAATCCTCCTCTAGCACAGCTACCCAATTCACAGTTGAGTCCAAAGACTTCCTTCCCACTAAGGTCGACTGGTTCAAGGACCCTATTCCTGCTCCCGACGCCTTCGAGGAAGGTAACATGGCCAACATCTCACCTGTCATCCAAGTTGATATCGCTGCTCCAGGATGTACCCCTGAACTCATCACTTTAGGAGCATTCTGCAGTAAACAAGAGATTGAGGAGTACCAAAAACTCTTCCACGAATTCCGTGATGTCTTTGCCTGGTCCTATACTGAGATGCCCGGTCTCGACCCCGCCATTATAGAGCACCACCTTGACACCTCTGAGTCAAGGGGCATAATAGATTCCCTCGACCCTGGGATAGGGGGCATGATCAATAATTTTGAACCTTCCCTATCACATCTATCTCAGCACATCAATGAACCCATTGTTCAAACCCACACATATGTGATCCATAATCACAAACCCCATGCACATAGCATGGGGGCAAGTCATTAACCCTGCTCACTTTTTCATATTTGTGATCTCAACCATTTTTGAGGTCACGTGTCACTTGTACATTGGATTTGATACGCATAGTTCTTTCCTTTGACCATTCCGGAGTCCTTATGACCTCCGTTTTTCGCACCATTTGCACCATCGGATTCATTTTTCCGCGCTGGTGATGATGCTTGAGATCATTTCTCGCTCTCACCTCCAGATTTTCTGGGCATTTTTCAAAATGCCCCCGTCACCTCGGTTTGCGTGCCACATCGGCCGTTACCCATTTTTGACATCCTTTATATCGCCGGATTCATTTTTCCGAGCTCGTGATGATGCTTGAGATCATTTCTCACTCTCACTTGGTACAATTTCAACATTGTGTCCCAACACCTTGCTGCCTCGGTTTGCGTGCCACCTCAACCGCTATCGGATTGTTCCACATTTTTACATGAGCCATTCACTCCTGTCATACTGCAAATGTTTCGTTATTTTGCCACCATTTCATCTACCCCGCAAGGAGGTCCATCAGTGTTCCCACCTACCCTCGTTCTTGGTCATCATTACTAAACCTTGATTGAACACTTCCCCCTTGCCTGGCCATTCCTTTTGTTCGGTATAATTTTATCCCTTTTTCGGGCCGGACAAGTCCTTTACGAAAAAGGCACTTAGGGAGTTTCCGTTAAGCTCTTTTCTGACTCCTAAAAGAATGAAAAGATCGCCGAGCAATCTTGCTTCCTTTCATGCTCGTTAAAGTACCTGAAAGGGCGTCTATCTGGTATAAGTTTAACCCTTTTCCGGACCTGGTAGACTAATTACGAAAAAGGAATACTCTAGTCACACCGGCTAGAAGAGTTCTTCATTGCATCCTTTTATGCTTCTTTGGTCCTTGGAGACTAAATCTACGAAAAAGCAACCCCCTGGAGTCTTCTTACTTGCTTTCAGACTCTCTAAAATTGAAAGCAACCACGAGCATGCACTGTCCTGGGCTCGGAAAATCCACACGACAGTACCATTCCATCATTTCAGAGTCTTCTTATTTGCTTTCAGACTCCTTAAAATTGAAAGCAACTACGAGCATGAACTGTCCTGGGCTCGTAAAATCCACACGACAGTACCATTTTACAAACACTTCTTCTAGTTCCTTAACCCATGAAGAAGTTTTCCCCCCCGTGCCTCTTGGCACTTTGATCTATCATCTAGGCAGCACCCCCAATCAGGTCGCCTTTGTTCAGAGTATTCTGCAGTCTCCTGCCATTGTACCCCAGCTTGAGTCTCCCTCAGCCCAGTAACCTTCCCAGATCCCATACAGCTATGATCCATCTCCCCTTAGTCAGTTTCATATGCTGCCAGATCATTCCAATTATCATACTCTGAACAAAGGAAGTTTGAGTCCACCCGCTCTACTTGCCCAGTTGTCCCCCCACAGTTTATCAGTTCTGCCATCAGCACTATCACATTTCGGTCTTGTACCTCGCGCTCCTGTCAAGGAAACATCATTGCCTTGATGGTTGCAGGTCTCCCTCTGTCGACGACAACTCCTCTATTCCAGAGGATAGGCCCAGAGGTCCCTACGCCTTGGAATTATCACCATCTGTGGTAAGTGCCTACGGATCATTCTGAGAGGAGACATCATTGCCTCTCCGAGTGGTTGTTTCTCACATGCTCGACTTCAGCACCTTGATCGCATCGTTGAGGATCGCGTAGGATTATATCCCATCAGTTTTTTGTCGAAGACCCCGGATTTCCCCCGACTCTAGCACATTGGTGAGTTACTTCGGAACGCCCAGTTGTATGTTCCTGTGGATGTCCGGGCTGCGTTGGCGTTTGTATTCGGAAGCCATCCAGTTCCATGCTTCCTTGAGTACCTAGTTTCAGTTCCAGATCCGTTCCAGTTCTGTGTACCATGGAGAGTTTGACCCCAGTCACTATGATCCAGCAGTTCATCAGTTCCTTTGGTACCACACTCAGTAGCACTGTTGATTGTTCCAGTACACCAGTTCTGCAGTTTCACACATGATCCGCTCAGCAGTATGTCCCAGATTTGTGTCCCCTCTGGACTCTTATGATGTACACAGTGGTCATGTATCTTACAGGTCCCCCTTTTCGGGCCTTACAGTTATGTTTATGTATCTTGATACGAGCATGGGTATGCCCGCCTCGTCCATATATTGAGATTATTCCTCAGTCAGTATTTGAGGTCATGTATATTTCAGGTCCCCATTTTTTGGACCCCATTGTTGTTATTATGTTATATCCTGATACGAGCATGGGAATGCCCGCCTCGTCCATATGATCAGATGATTCCTCATCCATTATTGAGGTTATGTACTTTTAGCTCTTGCAGTTGTTCGGGATCGTTGTTCCGGGCTTCAGTTTGTTTCTTCTCTTCTCTCCACATCCCAGGAAAACCATTCATGACTTATGATGTCCATCGGCCATACGATTAGCTCCTGACCTCGCACATCAGGGGGCAATCTGTTAACACCCAAAAAGTGTTCACTACCTCATTACCACATTATATGGCTCATTTGTCCATTTTCCTACCATTTTTCCCTTAAAATCCCAAAAAATCCCATTAAAATGCCTCCAAAAGGCCACAAAACCATCAAAATAGCCTAAAAAAGGCTAAAAAACCCCCTTTTCCTCCAAAAATAGCAAAAATCCCCTAAAAAGGGAATAAAAAATATAAAATAATGAGGAAAAGGAGGAAAAAACCCTATACAGCTGCCCAAAACTATGTGTTTCCTAAAACCATGGGTCAGCACTCCACCACCAAAAAACTATAAATAGGTGATGGAGATCCCTTATTCCACATCCACAATCACAAGCACCCTTACTCTGCCAAAAATATCTCTCGAAACCCTAGTTCACCATTGAACTATTTTTGAGAGCCACCTTTGGCCCATCCCCAACATTGGAGAAGGAGAAAGGAGCATCTTGAAGCTTGGAGCATCCTCTTGGACACTGCAAAGGGCTTCATCAACCTCTACATTTGAGGTAATATCAATATATAAATCCATTTTTTATATCTTGTGTTTATGTTTCATGCAATGTTTAGAAGTAATTTAATTGTTGTTTTAGTTTAATCATTTAACCATTATTGAACTGCTACTAAGGAGTCCATTCTCCTTAGTAGGTGCTCATTGGCACAAGCTAGGGGTAAAACCCTAGCTACACTCCCTTCCCAATATTGCTTGTCCTCGAGCAATTTCAAACATATATGTTGAATAACCTGCCTTCTTTTCCACTATATAACTCTTTGAAGCTGCCACTAAGTTGCCCAATTTTGAGTTCTCAAGACTCCCCGAAAGTTTTAGAGAGGAACCACCATGCTTGCTGCTGCACTACTCTAATTAAAGTCACTTTATTAAGTGGGAACTCAATCTCCCATACTAATTATTTCCCCAAAAAAAATTGAAACCAATGAGACAAAAATTATTCCAGGGTCCCATTGCTTGTATTGCACCCCAACAATTAAGAGTGCTCTCCAACCCATGCCATCAAATAAGAGGATTCCTGGATCCCATTTCCTTGTATGCATTCTTCCAAATATCATAAGTACAAAACAGAGATCATCAAAGTACATAACAACATGACAAAAAAGTACATCAAGGAAGTATCTCATCAAATAATTATGAAAGTGCTTATACCTCCAAGCAAGTAGACCACCATTTTCCAAGTGCATACAAGCATCAAGTGACCAATCAAATATGCTCTAATGACATAGGTGAGGATCCCATGTCCTATAATTCTACTCCAAAAGGATGTGATATGCATCCAAATATCCGGCCATGTATTCTTTCATCCAAGAAGTGAATGAAGAATCTCCACTAAAATCTAAACCAAATAATGAGCAAAAAAAAGCAAGGAGACTTCAAATGACTCAAAGAAGTCTCACCCATACATCCATGAATGTGAGAATCATAAAGATATAACAAAGTATGTGGCTGCCAACAAAAATGTTCTCCAATCATAAATCTATTCACCCAAGTGTTGGATGAAGTTCCTCCAACATCAAATGAACCAAGTGTTGAGTAAGAAAAACCACGAGTCTTCAAGTGACTCAAATGCATATCATAGGTGCATCCATGTAGATGTGCATCATCATAAAGTAACAAAGGATGTTGATGAAAATGTGAATAAGAATGTGCTCCAACCATGTCATCATAAAAAATAAATCTAGGATTTCCATACTCCTCATGTGGCGCCGTCAAAAATAACCCTTTCACCCATACTTCATTGAGACTAATGCTGCAAAACATGGAATTGTAGGATCTACGAGAATGAACTAACTCACCCAAATGATCAAAAAGTGCAGAAGTTTCATCATGGGAAGGATCCATATGGGTAGTATCATGCATCTCCTTCAAAAGTGTGAAACCTTTGTCGTAGATTGGTTCCAATGTAGAGGAATCATGCTCTTCTTTAAAAATTGCATAACCTTCATCAAGAGACAATTCAAGTTTCTCTTCCACCATATCAAGTGTTTGGATCTCTTCAAGTTCATCTTCAAACACATCAAGCACATTCAAATTTCCACATTTCTCATGATCCACCATGTCATGAGAATCCTCCAAACAATCTACCATTTGACAATCTGAAACATAGGAGGAAAAACAAGTATCTTGCAACTTTTCAAGAAGTTGCTCATTTTGAATTGTGAGCTTATGATTATCCTCATTATTCTTCAAGTATGCATCATGTAACAATTCATTAAGCTCAAACAAATGGTATCTATCAAAAAGCAAATACATGAAATTACCTTTGATGTGGCACATTTCTCTTTGAATCTTCTCCATGTCTTCAAGGAAGGATGTTTCATCCAATGAAGTAGCTCTCCAACAAGAATTTGACACCAATGCTTGAGTGTCATGGAGAATGCTAAGGGACTCTTGGATCTTCTTTTCATTCATCTTTAAGGACCCTTCAAGAAAATGAGGCTCTTGAAAATGAACCTCCTCATCTTCTTCCTTCTTGCTTGGAACAACTTCATGAAGCTCAAGTGGTGATGGGGAAGTTGATCTTGTTTCTTCTTCAACTGCTACAAGGTCTTCACTTTCATTTTTGATGGAAGTTTGGCTTGCGGAAACACTTTCAAAAGTGATCTCTATGTCACCACCATAGAGGTGTGAGCACCCATCAGTAGGTACTCCTTCATAGTTCAAGCATCCATCAGTAGATGCTCTTTGATTCATTTCCAAGGTAGAATGTGTCTCGAAATGATCTTCAATATTTTCAATAGATTCTTCTTCATCCACTGCTTCTTCTACTTCACCTATTTCAGAACTAGGTGGTTCATGGGTCTCTTCCTTTTTCTCCTTCAAGCATGCTGATGCATTTTTCCCCTTGGTTTCCTTAAGATCAATTTATTTGGAATCTCTTTTTGAAGAAATCCCAAAAACTCTCATCCAGTAGGAAATAGATGTATTCTCTGAAGGTTCAGATATTTCACTACTCTTTTCACTCAAACACACATGATTTTCTCTCCAAGGTCTTTTACAACAATGGCATAAACCTTTCTTTACTAACACCACATCCTCATTCTTGGGCCTATTTGCAAACACCCAATCAGCAAATCCTTTGAAAGGAGGGCGCTGATATGTACCTCCCTTATACAAATCAAGATATGCCTGGTATTGTTGGGGCAAGGTTTTACATGTTGCTCTCAATCTTTGTAGTTCATTCATGGAATTATTCTTGGGTAGTGTGACACACACATCTTCATCAGATTCAAAGTCTTAAGAATAACCCTCTTTCCTTATGAAATTGTAATAAGTGTTGCATGATGGCACCTCTTTCTCAAACCATTCACATTCTGCTTCATATTGCTTACAATCATCTTCATACTGCTCATAAGAATTGTACTCATAGAAGTCATCATAATAGTAAGACATGGCTGCAAATTATTCTTCAATATATGATATTAATTCACAGGTGAAAGGACCATGCTCTGATACCACTGTAATGTCCATTTTGAATAAAATTTCCCACTATGCTCAAATTCACCAAATTTCAACTCTAGGTATATGTATACAATTGATTCCAAACTCCTCCAAATACTTTCAAACTTGGTGAGGAAGGTCATGAGGGGTCATGGGACACATTAATACATCTATTATACATGTAATAAACTGATATACCCAACCATGGTATGCAATTTTCAAGGGAAGTAGTTTCGGGACAAGACTAGTCAATTTGGGAAGTGGAAATCCCCCTTGGTCTTGGAACAAATCTCTTCCAAAGAATGTACAACCTTCACTAATGATGGGTATGATAATTGGATCTATTATTAGACATTAATTAAAGTATATTTTCAGCATTATATGTGGTTTTGGGGTCGAATAGGTATCCAAGAGAACTTAGGGAATTTACTAGTAATTTTGAGGCTCAAACACCCAAGGGTAGATGGCTCCAAATTGCTCCAATGATCTCAAATTGTACCAAAAGGTGTATGGATGATGTTAAAACATAATAAGGGTGTTTATAGGTGCCTTACAACCTTCAAATGACTTCTACAACTCACTTTGCTAATATGGTCAATGTAGGGAGTTTTACTAGCAAATTGTGGTTCAAATCCCCTTAGGGTAAATGACAAGTTGGCTCTCCAAATGAAATAGAACCCTCTCAAAATTATGAACAGAAGCTGGTTAAATATAAAGGACATAAATGGGATCTCATATGTATCATCATTCATCTTATAATATCTGCTACAACTCTCTCAAATCAGATATAGAATTGCTAGTTTCAACATAAGGGGAAATGGTAGGCAATATTCACTAAATGTTATGAAACTCAACCAAATGCCTCCAAATTATTTTTTGATGAACATGAAACTCTTTGAACACACAAATTACAGTCCATTTATCAGTAATCCATCATTCATTCACTTAACCATTCGAATTTATCAACATATCATTAACTTGCAATAAGGTAGTGGGGAAAATGGCACTGTTTGTTCATTAATGAGCAATTTTACATAGTATTTCTTGGAATATCGACTTGTGGCTCTTCTGAGCATGAAATACAGAGCATATAAATCATATTAAAAAATAATGGGGCCTCAGAATCTCCCCTAGATAGAATAGTATCTCACCAAAGGCATAATTCCTCAAGGATCAAGAATATGCATAGAAAAATTGAAATGGTTGAAGAAGCAAGCTGAACTAGAAGTGACCATGATATTCCCTGTAGGTTAAACATGAAAAAAAATGAATCCATTGAAGCTCCAAATGAAAGGTCTTAATGGCCTTTCCAATTACCAACGAGGATGGGAATCTTTCACCCTCAAAATTGGTGCTAAGGCAAGTAGAGTAGCACTCCACTCGCTCTTCTATCCAAATGCAATCGCAAATTCTAAAAATGATCAAAAGTTGCCTTAATTATTTGTTCTTGACATTTATAAAGTTTCCCATCTCTCTATGGGTCGAATTCCTTCCAGGATATGCATTCCAACTCAAGTTGGGAAGAGATTCCAAAGAATGCCACTTGTACAACAATTCCTAGTCTCCCACTTCCACCAAATCACATGTGGAAGCATCTTAGCTACCCTAACTCCCTTTAGTGCCCTATTGGAGGCTATTTTTAGCCCTGACATGTCATATATGTCATTTTTGAGCCATCAGGTCTTATTTGTGTCATAGGTGTCATAGCATCTTCATCATTGTTGTCATAGAAGCTAGGGAATCTAGCCCAAGTGTCACAATTTATCTAAGATGCCTCTTCCTCTTCCATGGGAGTTACTCTTACACTCCAATTCGACCTTGGATGAGTCATGCCATGAATAATACCTTTTGAACTCCCCCAAGTATGTTACCCTTCACCTTGAATTCGAATTGGTGAGAGAATGATGCCAAGTGTAGTGGGGAAATCTAGCCACATGTGGGTCCCACAACCTCTTATGTTCCCTCATGATCCATTGATACCTTATTTTATGTTATTATTATTTATTTGACCCATTTAATGTGCATTTGTAAGTCTAAGGTCACTTTGGGTCTTGTAGCTCCATCACTCCAACTTTTAATGCTTCCACCCCCAACCTAGGGAACTAGTAAGCTAGTGGAAATTTTCCTCCATAATATTTTGTGTGGATGGGGACATTACAAATTTGAATTGGGAATTTGATCTAATGTGACCCACCTTGTCCATTTGGATCTAATTATACACTATAACTAACTTGGACATCATGCTTGGCAATTATTTTGACCTTTAGTACCAATTTGACAAACTTTCATGAGTATGGCCAATTGGCTTAGGCCATTGTGATCCAATGCAAAATTTTGGGACATTACATATAAGCACATCGGTGTGATTGTCTCATTAAAGCACACCAATGAAAAAACTTCTACTAAATCCTCCAGCTGTCGAGATTTTTTAGTTATAATAAATTTCCATAAAAACCTCCACTAAAATATCTGATACCATTGGCAGAGTTTGTAGCGAAGGTTTTTTTGAATTTTTTTACCATTATTGTAACACTAAAATACTCTGATATAACCTCTGTTATAGGGCATTTTCCTTGTAGTGCCAAGATAAAAAGAAAAAAGTACATATTAGAACCCTAGTTCATATTTACAAATGAAAGTTAGAAGCCTTATTTATATAAGACTACCTTGACTTTTTGAAGTTTTAGAGCCTACCTTACTAAAATGTAAAAATAATTCAAAATTGAGGCTTGTCACCCACAAGCTAGGGACCATAAAAAGACTAAAGATAATGATAAAAATTATGATAATGGCCTCATCAAAATGAAGTGATGAGTCGTGAGAGAACATTATGCCCCAACTAACCCTAATAATGTAGAAGATCCCTCAGCGTCCTCCCATTTAGCAAGGTAAATCTCTCTAGATGACGATGTTGTCATGGTGATGTGAGCACATATGTACCAAGAAGAGAGGTCATACAATGAGGAAGAAGGTCCAAAGTAGGAATAAAGGAGGTGTGCTAAACTGGGTATGACAACCCTTACACGCATAATCACCTCATACATAGCAAAACATTTGTGTGGCTAGGATCCCCCAAGCCATGTGTCCTAATGGACCCATTTGAAGAAGCACCGGACACCAACCCAGGGCCCAAATGTCCCAAAAAGATGGGGGACTTCCACCCATCAAGAGGCAATCAACATCGCCCCTAGGCCAACACTTCTTGGAATGAAAACCAAGAGGACCTACCATGAACATACAGTGGGTTGTGAGCCCCATTAGACCAACACTTTTACATAACCAAGCCCAAACCTGGCCTTTTACAATGGAAAAATACCCTTTCACTTTGGTATATCCTGGAAAGCATGATGTGAATGATTTGGGTTGTAACAGTTGAATCCAACTGCGGGACATGTGTTTCACCCAGGAGTGCATGAGAACCTTTTAGAATCTCCTGGAACTTGTAGACCTACACACACATATAAAAACAAGTATATCAAATGCATCGTAGGCGAACACTTTTGTCCTACCTTATTCAAATTAAAATCAAATGCAATAAAAAAAAGTGCAATGCATGGGTAAAAGTAAATGATGAAATCAAATTAAACTAATGCAAGAGATTAAATGCAACCTACCTATCTACTCTAAGCATGGTAAGAGATATAAGTCAAGTGAAATCATACCACCAATGAAGCCACCTTAGCATATAATTCATGCTAGGGCTTCTTCCTTTGTATTTGGAAATAGTCTAAGACAAAACCAGATCAATGATGAACTAGGTATATGTCATTACCTTCATCGGAATGGGGATGGAACAGTGAAAAAGATCGTGAACCTGGTTACCTTTAAATTCATGCCAAGAAGAAGGGACCCTTTCACAAGCCCCCATTATCTAAACTTGGACAGGGCGCAAGTACAAACTTCCATCATCATATTCTTGCTCACTGATCTATGTTTGTTTCCCCAAATTATCCTCAAAATGAGCAAGGAACCTTGCATAATGAAGTTGAAACAATTGACATATTTTTCATAAACATGTGCATCTTCTCTTCGTCATTAGAAATATGCCAATCTTCATAGTTATCAGGAACCGAAGTTCTGAAAAATACTTGTACTATTCCTGATTTTAGAGCAGCCTTGCAAGGGTAAAGAAAAGATGGTGTTAGGGAATCAACCAACTAATTGTGAACTTTGGGAATCACTTGGAAAGATAAGGCACTAAAATTTTTTGTGTCCAATTACATTGCATCCCTATACCTTTTTAATATTTGATTTTACATGCAAAATTTCCTTTGACTTGCGACACAATTAAGTTGGATTTGCCAGTAATTTCTAAAAACTCAATACCATAATTTTTATCTAACTCAATGCCATGCAAGAAAGCTTCATATCCAGCCACATTGTTAGTACCTTCAAATTCTAGACAAAAAGAGAAACAATGTTTATTAGCATAAGGGGAAGTTAATACAATACCTGCACCCATACCTGACTGAGACTTGACACTGTCGAATTTTATCGTCCAAAACTTATCTGCAACATCGGTGGTGAAGGCTATACAAGACCCGATATCATTTTGAGAGCAAAATATTTAATTCCCTAGATATTTTGGGTCTTCTTCACGGTATCTTCTCATGGGCATTGGCTCTTCCACAAGAGGTTCTTCATCTTTTTGTTGTCCAAAAAATGCATCGATCCCTCAGAACCATGGCTGAGAGTGTTGGTTGAGATCCACCCTAGGAGAGGGTAAGCCTGGATTTTCAAGATCTACAATAGAATCTTCCATATGAAACCCTATATCATCATCAATTGTGAATAAGTGTGGTTGAATCAATTCATAAGGATCCTCATAAAAAATCAGTCTTCCAAGGTATTCAAAATTTACACTTCCCTCATTATAAGAGTCATATATGGTCTTTCCAACAAATTTCCAATGATCCATAGCCATATCACAATCATCATGAGGAAAACACACTTCGTCATATCCATGGAAATCATCTTTAGTAGCAAAGAGATCCCTAAACTTGTCATCTTCGGAAAATTTGTCTTCAAAAGCAAAAGAGAAAGGAAGGTTCATCAAACCCTCATCACCATACCTCCATCAACCATGTATTTGACATGTTCTTCAATTGACAATGGCTCTTCACCGAGGGATTCTTCATATTCTTCATGGGTTTCATCAACAAGATCTATTTCATGTTCCTCCTATTCTACAACAACTAATGGGTAGGAATCCTCAAGGATCTCATCTTGTACATGTTCATTTTCTTGTGAATGGGTAGTTAGGTTTTCCACAAATTCTTCGTCAATATCAGGATCCCACATATTACAAAATACCTTGAGAAGGAAAAATTTGAAATGACATACTTAGGACATATGCATTACATTTTTGGCCTCCAAGTCTTGCAAACCAAAGAAGGATTTTTTCTTTCTCAATCTAAGTATGCTTGTGACCTTCTTCGTCGCTTTCACATGGAAGATTGTAAACCAACCCCATCTCCCTTGCAGTCTGGATTCAAAATTTCTGCCACTAGCACTTCACTCGAATTTGATGCCACCCTATATCATCAACTTGTTGGTAGTCTCTTATACTTGAATCATACTCGTCCTGATCTTTCCTTTGACATTGGTCGTGTTCCCGCTATATGCAAACATCCCATGAAAGTCATTGGAAAGCAGAAAAAAGGATACTTCGATATATTCGGGGTACAATTTAGTTTGGGATTCAATACAGTTCAGGGGGGACTCCTTTGTTGGTTGGTTTCACTAATTCATATTGACAACGATCCCGATGATCAAAAGTCTACTACAGGTTATGTTTTCAGTCTGGCTTCTGGACCTGTCACTTGGTATTGTAAGAAACACCAAGCTCTTGCTCTTTCTTAAGAAGAAGTATAATATAGAGCCGCAGTTAATACAATTTTGGAAGCTTTATGGATTTGACAGATCCGTTCAGAGTTTGGATTCGAGTAGCATCATCCAACGAGTCCCCTTTGGTGTGACAATCAAAGTGACATCAAGCTCGCCAAATATCTAGTTCAGCATTAGCACAAAAAACACATTGAGCTACAAATGCACTTCATCATAAATATTCTTCATGATCGTGTCCCTGAAGTGCTCATTTTCCCTATAGATGATCAAGTTGCAAACATCTTAAAAAATTATCTTATAGAAGCAAAGTTTCTTAAACTTTGATCTATGTTAAGAGTTCAAGAATTTGTTATTAAGGGGGGATAGGATCTAATGCATCCTTCATTCTACTAATAGTGTCACCTTTTTAAATCCTTCAATCCTATCCCAAGTTGTTCTTAAGGGGGGATGTTAAGATATTTAGACACTTAGGAGTTAGTTAAGATCAACTTGTTTAATATATCCATTAGGTAAAGTGTGTTTCTTTAGTGTGCATTAGTAAGCATTTGTAAATATGTAATCTAACAATCACAATATGTTCTAGACATAGATTGATCCAATGGCTCATACTCTCTTAGATTGTAACTACGTTTGATCTGTGGCTTAACACCTGATTGGTCCATGAACTCTATTTAAAGAGCATGGAGGGTCATTTGCTAGTTGATCGATTATGAGAAGCTCATTTGTAACTTTATTTGTTTTGCATAATAAATTGCCTAAAGTATATTTTTGGTTGGGCTCGTGGAGTGTTTCCCTTTCAAGGGTTTAAACCACGTGAAAAAATCAATGTGTTGATCTGTGATCTGTTTGTGTGAACAGTTTCTCTAGGTGTTCGATCTTTTGAAAGTATCTTGTGAAGTTGAACATTAAATGCACTGGTGTGATTGGAATGATTGAAAGCACTGCATATTATTTTCTATTTGGTGAGTAGTGACTACTGACATCGCACTATAATATCTATATTTTATTTTTATTTTGGTTAATTCCGGTATTCATCAGAAATTGAAATATTTTTTATAGTAGTATTCATTTGAATTTTAATTATTGTGTTTGGATTAATTTGTTACATCATAAATTTTTGCATCTATTGTAATATTTAATCATCCATATATCTAATTAGATTAATCTGTTATATCATAAATGTTCGCATCTATTGTAATATTTAATCGTCCATATATTTAATTAGCAATGTAGCATTTCACAACAACATTGGAGAATGCAAGAGAATAAAACATTTTATATTATTATATAGCAATAAGAGGACCTTTGTCCTACAAAATGGGAAAACATAAACTCCACAATAATCAAAATGTCAACATGCATGTAATTGTTACACTTATTGGTAACCCATTGTGCTTTAATTGGGACACTATGTCTAGTAGATGATACAAAATGTTTGATTTCCACGGACAATTATTTCAAAATATACAACAAATTGCATTAACATCCAAAATATATGGATCATCATTCTTCGCTAGAACTTTTGTAAGTGCTCAAGCCACTTGCATGACTTGGGTTATTTGGCCGAATGTTTTGTTGAAAATTAAAATAGATATTATATATGAATGTAAATTGAAAAGCGACGTACCATAGAAAGAATTGAGTCCTATATGATATACATTCTTTCAAAACCATGTCTCATGCCTTCTCCCAACAACTCTTCTGTTGGCTCCACTCCATACTTTGTTTCCTGCAATTTTCATACCCCGTAAGAAATCATAGATTTAATATAAAGTATTTTTGTTGTTCTATCACTTACAATGTAACGCACCCTACGCTACACTAGACTTAAAACACACTAATAAAAAACAAATCTCTAAATATCTTACATGCATACTAGTTATATGCATTCTTATAACAAATGCATAATAGATAAGAATTTTAGCAGAAGCATAAATATTCCCTGAGACACATATTCAAAAACATACATACATAATAGTTTTATGCATACTTGCGGAAGCATAAGTATTTCCATGTGCCACATATTTAACACATATGAATTTGCACCATTTTTATACGCATAATAGTTTTTTATCAACATACATTATACCGGACCAAGTCACCCCTCTTATGTTGTAACATTGGATATGCTACATAACAATATTATTACTTCACAAGTTACAACACTGCTATTACTTCGCAAGTAACAACAGATGCTACAGCATTGTTGTTACTTTGCAAGTAATAGCAGTGAAAGGATGAAAACCTCTATGAACGTGTTAAACAAGACATAACATTGAGTATCGATTTGGCATATGACTTAAACAATAATTTTCAACACATTTTGATTTAATATAACATTAAACACAACAATGTATTTATTTAGCCAATTCTGATTTTCTGGGCCTAAACTTGGAAATTAACACACATAAATTTATCAATTATAACTAAGGCTTGAAATACAACACTTCTAGCTTTTTACTATAATTTTCTCAAGCTTGAAAACTTAAGCTACATGAATTTCCTATGTAAATTCCATTTTATTAAAACCTGGAAATAATGTTCCAACATATTCATATTCTCTTAATACTCTAACAACCAACACATAGATTATTTATGTTAACGATTACCAATCTTTCTAATGCATAGAGTATAATGGCAAATTCCTCACTAAATCCAACCCATGGTATTTGCATGCAAACCATATAATTCCAATTCTTGAAAAATAAATACAAATACCACTCATTCCTAGCCCATGGTATTTGTAAATATAACAAATAAAATCAGCTTGTGGTTTATAAATGCAAAATACCATTCAATGCAAAACCTGGTAATTATGCATTAGCCAACCAATGAAACACATAGCATATGTAATTACACGTACACCTAATGCACAGGGTACATATTTGCAAATTACCTATTAGGAAAGATTGGGTGGTGTCCATATTCTACATTAATGTTTAAACTTCTTTGAAAAATTATTACAAACATTTTGTTTAGGGGACAACTGAATTTTAAATAACATTTAAATTTCCAATCGAACACTTACTTGAGAATTCACTTGAAATAGGAAACTAGCTACGTGTGAGGCATGCTCCACCCAACTGTATGTAATTTTGCTCATTTATCTCTCAACCACCCTCGAGCTGAGACTCATGCATTCACCAGACAGACATCTCACCATACCCAAAATTTCTGAATTTTACACATCGGCAAACAAGAAGTTGGCTTAACTCCAAATTCATGGCAAACAGTGCATTTCACCTCCTCAGTTTCATTCTGACAGCATAACAGTGAGATGCATCACTGTTCTCAGTGCTGATAATTCCACCAAGTTAGTTGCCTACAGTATTTTCCATGTAACTAGGATGACTAAAGGAAAAAAATTGACACAAGTTTCAGTAGTACCATACTCATAATTGGGTTCTTGGACTCGAAATTTAATACCATATTTATTCTACACACAAAAATTGCCCCTCCTCTCTTCTCCTTAGACTCTTCACACGCATGGGAAAATTTTGAGTTATGGTTTTGCATGATAATTCTCTTCCCCATGTGGTCTCTCCCATGAGCCATGTTTCTCTTTTTAATTAAACACTTCCCTTGATCACACTTAATGCCCATCATACCATAAAACAAGTTTAAGCTAATAAAATGGAATTTAGACTCAATTCATGACAAAAGGTAATTTTAGGGACATAAATATTTAATAGGGTCATAGCATTGTTTCCCTCGTAAGACATTTTTTTAACCCCCTTATTGTCTCTGGTGAATACATAAGTCTCAGATCTCTTCAGCGTACAGCCTCAATACAGCCAGTTGTGGATTTTAATATTAATAATTGCAAAAATACAATATGTTCATCCTTGAAGGAATTCATAGACAGTAATTACATCTTGGCATCATCAAATTAGGGGTTTCATACCAGGGGCACTACATTCCCCCCCACCCCCCCTTACTGTTTACACCATCCTTGGTGTTTTGTTGTCCAAAAACATTCAAACAAAATTTTCCAAAACTTATTTACATTACATATATACAAGTCTTCAAAATAAATACGGATATTATTCCCACATACCATCTTCCATTTCCAAAGTTACTTCTTTAGGACTGTAATGGGTCCATTGGACCTTTTCCTATTGTTGGAAGCTTAATCCTTGGATTATAGCTCCACATGTTGTGTACATATGTAAATAAATAAAATGAATATGAATAGAGGTAGGAAGACAAAGAGTCTTCAATGGACCTTTTGGAAACTGAAAACCAAAGGTCAGAAAAAATTGTATATATTGACATGCTTGGTGAATGAAAAGATATCTGGGAGTTATTACCTATCAGTGGTATCAGAGCTCTGCCATAACTCCTGTGCTCCTACGCTGGTCAGTTCTTCCCTTTGCAAGTTTTATGATCTCTGCTCCTTCTCAGAACGTTCTGATAACGTTTCTACTATTTCCTCCCCTATGCTATCTGCCCTCCTACTTTCCCAACTGACCAACACTGCTCGTAACCCTAAACTACTGCGTTTTCCCATAGCTTTGTGGTAGTCCATGTGATAGAATGTTGTTGTGATAGAGAGGTGCGACCTCACCTTCATCGTGAGCTTCATCTCTATATTTCCTCACATCACTTTTTGTGTGAGCCCTTCACCTTCTACGTGAGCCTCCATCTTCTTGCATAAACCAAGATCCTTCACCTTTTGCACTTGTGTTCCTTCTACAGTTCCTTCATCTCTGCGTGAACACTTTTGCTAGCTACCAAAGTTGTGACCTTCATCTCTGTGTGATCGTTATCACCACAACCTTCATCTCCATACCTACCTCTAGCGAGTTTTCTCCCATGATCCTTCTCTCATGGGATCCATGTTGAATATGGAAGAGCTGCGACCTCTCTCCATTGTGCTACCAACTCTCCTCCTCTGGTGAACTGCATGTTGTTCTGAGTGTGATCTGCTCATGGAGTGCTGGCAAGTGTTGGCTAGTGCTGGATTGTTTCCCAACTCGTGAAGCTGCGACCACCGTGAAGTGATCCATCCTCTAGATATTTGCGACCAATTTATTTTGGAGCTGCTAACCTAACTGGGACCTTGTTTCCCAACACGTGAAGTTGTTCTACGTAATGAATTGGTGAAGTGTGACTTGCTGGAAGATATGCGACCTCCATTCATCACCTGCGACCACTATATTGAGAGTTGGAACCTGCGACTGGAGGCTACATAAGAACTATGCATGTTGCATGTAATACCACGACCTCCTTCTACACGAGTTTCATCCTACTCGTTGGGCCATCCCATGGAAATAAGGTTGCGACCTCGTGGATCTGCTTGGAGTTGTTTCTGATTTTAGTGTGAACCATCTGATTTTTGCGTAAATAGACTTCTGCGTGGAGGTATAATTTTTGTAATACAAACCCTATCTTCAGTGGATATTATTACTTCATGTAATACTCCGTTGATTAAAAGATTCTATACTTTGTAGAGATTTGGGCTATATTAATAGCCAAAGGTTCTTTGAGATTTGAGATTGCTACTCATGTATCATTGTAATTAATAAAGATCATTCTGAGAGGGAGAGACTCTATGTATTTTTTAAAATCACTGAGAAGGAAATTTGTAATAGTGCTACAGACTTTAATAGAGAGTTGCAAAATTATTTTGACAATTTCAAAACAAAGGAGCAAGAATTTAATTCTGCATCCCATATTTTTTTCAAGCATTGTGTAAGTTGCAAATTCAAGATGCATTCTATTGCATTTTTTGTTGGTGCTACACTCACCGGCAAAGATACATTTCTAGAATGGTGGAGAAATATCAAGGATGCTTATGTCTACAACGACTTCTGGGATGTCATCTGCGAAGGAAAGACCACTCTCACTGATGAAGGCACTGTCATCTCGTCATCTCCAAAGCCTCCAACATCAGAGAAAGAGCTTGCTATTTGGAAGTCCAGAGACAAGAAAGCATTGGACATGATTTCTGCCACAATTAGTGAAGATGTGAGCCAACACATTGTTCCCGCGAAGACATGTTATGAAGCATTTAAAACTCTAAAAGATCTGTATGATTCACACTCTGAAATGGAAATCATTCAATTAATGTAAAAATTATTCAGTCTTGAAGTAAAAGATAATGACCCCATGATGGTCACATTTGAAATAAAAGCCATCATGCACAATATTCAAGATTCTGATATGAAACCAGACCTTCCACTTGCAGCATTTTTAAAATCCCTGTATCCCACTCACTCAAACTACCTTGAATCCTTGCAAGCAAGCGACAAGTTCAAAGATCTCACCTTCGAAGTTCTGGTAGAAAAGATTGCAGACAGAGAGAAATCTTTTGGGAAGAATACAAGTGAAAGTACTACATAATCTATTTTCTTTTCTCAGAAAGAAAATAACAAGCCTAAAGACTCTTTCATGGAAGATTGCAGCAGAAGAGGCGGAGGAAGAAGAAATTTCAGAGGAAGAGGAGGAAGAAATAGCTCAAGCAAAAGATCAAATGTGAAGTGCACACGTTGCGGAAAGCATGTACATGAAGCATATTAGTGTTGGGCATATTGGAACTCCATCAAAGGTAGACAAAATAAATAAGATAGGAATAAAAACCAAGAGGGTGGTAAAATCCCTGATTCTGCTCATTGTATTGTTGCACATTGTAATCTTGGAATTAATGAAATGACTTCTCTTTCACCTTACCAAGATTGTTGGTTGCTTGATACTGGTGCAACATCTCATATGAACTTTAGAAAAGATTGCTTTGTAGAATTGAATGACATTGTGAATGGCATAGTATACTTTGCAAATAAATATAGCCTCAAACCACAGGGAATTGGCTCAATCAATCTAAAGTTGCCTGGATTCCTTGATTTCATATTAAAGAATGTTCTCTTTCTTCCTCCGTTGCAGAGAAGCTTGATGTCCTTGGTGCATATTCGACAGCAAGGACACTCCATCCACATGTTTGATGGGATTTTGGAGATAAGAAAAACCTCTGACAACAAGGTCGTCATGACTAGTTATGAAGATTGATAGCTACTAAATTTGAGAGGCTCTTCTGCAAGAATTCAGAACTTTGCCTATATCTCTCAGCATGAAGAAGGTAATATGTCATCCAGTTTATTATGGCACGCTAGATTTGGTCATCTTAATTACAACAGTATTAGATTGTTAAGAAAGAATGGTGTATTTGGTTTACCCACCATTCCTAAGCATAGGAACAAGTGTGATGCATGCATACTAGGCAAACATAGTAAGCAGCCATTTCCAGAGTTAAAATTCAGAGCATGTAGAAAGCTAGAACTGGTTCATTCTGACTTATGTGGCCCCATGCCTATTCATTTTGCAAATGGTAATAGGTACATTATGACATTTGTTGATGATTATAGTAGAATGTGTTGGCTGTATTTGTTGAAGACAAAATCTGAAGCATTTCAAACTTTCAAGAAGTTTCATGCATTGATAGAAAATCAAGCACAAGTATGTATTGGTACATTCAGATATGATAATGGTAAATAATATACATCTAAGGCATTTGAAGACTATCTTTTCAAAAATGGAATTACACATCAAACTACAGTTCCCTACAATCCCCAACAAAATGGTGTAGCAGAAAGGATAAATAGAACCTTAATGAATACAACATGATCAATGATTGTTTTCAAGAATGTGAAGCTAATGTTTTGGGGTGATGCATTCTTATGCGCAACATATTTGAGAAATGGAAGTCCTTCTCATGTTCTAGAAGATAAGACTCCACATGAAATGTGGTTTGTCCACCTTCCTTCGGTTAGGCATTTCAGAATTTTTGGTTTCGTTTGATATACCTTAATACCAAAGGAGCAAAGAAACAAGCTTGTTGCTAGAAGTAGAAGATGTATTTTCTTGGGGTACTCGGAAACCTCCAAGGCATATCATCTTTATGATGAGGTAAATAAATAAAAAATATTTCTAGAGATGTCATTTTTCTTGAAACTGATAAAAATGACAAGTCTATTGAAAGACAACTTGATCATCTGAAGAGGTTTTCTCATCTAAAGACATATTATGAATGTGATAATGAAATTCCACATATTGAAGGGGGGATTCTACCAAGTGTAGGTAATCCTCCCAGTTGGATGGTTTATCCATCACATACATCCTTAACATGCCTTCAAGAATTTTATTTACTCTCTCAGTCTAACCATTTGTTTGAGGATGATAGGTTGTACTGAAATTCAATCTAGTTCCCAATTCCTGAATCAATCATTTCCAAAAGTTGGAAGTGAATTTTGTATCCTGGGCTGAAATTATTGCCTTGGGCAATCCATGGAATCTGAATATCTCCTTCATGAAAATATTTGCTATGTTACTTGTCCTATGAGTGGACTTAACTGGAATAAAGTGAGCTACCTTTGATAGCTTGTCCACCACTACCATAATTGAATCGTGCTTCCTCACTGTCACTGGCAAACTTGTTATAAAATCCATAGAAATTACTTCCCACTTCCATTCTGGAATGGGCACAGGCTGCAATAATCCCGCTGAATGTTGATGTTCTGCCTTGACTTGTTGGCATTTTTGACACTTAGAAATGTATTATGCTATGTCCTTCTTCATCCCATGCCAAAAGTATTGTTTTCTTGTTGTTTTTATTGTCTTTTGATACCTTGGATGTCCAGAGTATGGCATTTGATGTATTTCATCCATCACTAGCTTCTTTAAATCTACACAATTTGGAATATACAGTCTATCTTTATAAAGGATAATATCATCTTCACGAAGCTGATACGCTGCACACTTTTCATCTATAGTTCTCTGCTCCAACTTTTCTTTAATTTGAAGGTAAGTTTCATCACCGTTTTGGGCTTCAAGAACTCTTGTCTTCAAATCTAATTTGCACATACTTAATGCTACAACATGAAGTTTTATGCTAAGAGCATCTGCAACCTTATTATCTTTCCCTTTTACATGCTTAATTTCAAAATCAAATTCACAGAGAAATTCCAGCCATCTAACTTGCCTAGCATTCAAGTTTGGCTCATCAAACAAATATTTCAAGCTCATGTGGTCTATCCTAAGCTCAAATCATCTTCCTAACAAATAATGTCTCCACATCTTGAGAGCATGCATTATGGCTGCTAATTATAATTCATGAGTGGCATAATTCTTCTCATGCTCTTTTAATTTCCTTGACTTGTAGCAAATCACAAATACTGCTTGCATGAGCACTCCACCTAGCCCTTCAATGCAAGCATCTGTGCACACTACAAAATCCTTCATTGCATTTGCAATCTTCAAAATAGGAGTGATGGTAAGTAACTTCTTTAACTTCTAAAATATTTCTTACATTTTTTAGACCATACAAACTTGGCACTCTTCCTCTGCAATGATGTAATTGGATGAGCTATCTTGGAGAATCCTTCAATGAACCTTCTATAATAGCCTGCAAGACCCATAAAAAATCTAATATCTGTGACATTCTTTGGAGTAGGCCAATCCATTATGGCTTGAATCTTTTCTGGATCCACTGCAATTCCTTCATTTGAGATTAAATGACCCAAATACTGCACCTTCCTTTGATAGAAATCACACTTGCTCAGCTTTGCATACAATTGGTGTTCTCTAAGAACTTGCAACACCATTCTTAGATGTTCATCATGCTCTTCTTCATTCTTTGAATAAACAAGAATTTCATCCAAGAATACTAACACAAACTTATCCAAATACTTGTTGAAGACACTATTCATGAGACACATGAATGTAGTGGGTGCATTGGTAAGACCAAATGGAACCACTGTGAACTCATAATGGCCATATCTTGTCCGGAAAGCTGTCTTGTGAATGTCTTCTTCTTTTATCCTCACTTGACGATAGCCATACCTCAAGTCAATATTTGAAAACACTTTAGCTTCCTTCATTTGATCAAACAAATCATCAATTCTTGGTAATGGGTACTTATTCTTAACTGTCACTTTATTTAGATGCCTGTAATCAATACACAGCCTTAAAGTCCCAGCATATTTCTTGACAAATAACACCGATGCTCCCCAAGGAGATACACTTGGCCTAATATAGTCCATTAATTCTTGTAGCTGCATCTTTAACTCTATCAATTATGGCGTGCTCCTTCTATACGGAGCTTTGGAAATTGGCATTGCCCCCAGAACAAGATCGATGGTAAAATCAATATCTCTCTTTGGTGGCAGTCCTGGCACTTCATCTGGAAACACATATTTGAACTCTTGCAACAACTGGAAGTCTTTTATCCTTGGTCTTTTGTCCTTTGTTGAATCTAATATATGAACTACATATAATTAGCAACCCTTCTTATAAAACTTTTTCAACTGTAAGGTTGAAATTTGTCTTACTGAAACTTGCTTGGGAATTCCTCTTACCAATCTTGGTCTTCCCTCTTCATCAATGCATTTAAGTACCTTTTCATAGCAATCTATCATGTATCTATGCCTTTCCAACCAATCCATACCAATTAGAGCATCATAAGATCCTAATGGTAGGACATTCAAATCTACTTTTGTGAGGAATCCATTCAACTCCATGGGGCACTCCATCACTACTTCACCCACTTTTCTCTTGGTCCCTGTGGCTAACTGAACTAGACAAGACTTATTATGCTTCACTTTTCTAAGAGAACAACCTTCAACCACTTTTGGAGAAACATAACTATGAGTAGATCCTGAATCAATCAAAATAGAAATACATTGCTTAGCAATCTTACCTTCAACTTCCACCACTGTTGATTGATGGTTTTCCTGATGATTATCCAACGCTGCATAAATTTGAGGTGTTTCCCTTTCCATATCCTCCACTGTAGCTACTCCCTTTAAGTTGTATAAGCTCCGGGGATTCTCCCTCTGATGTGGACAATGATTAAGCATGTGGTTTCCTCCACATCCCCAACACTGAAGTGGCCCTTTTGATGTCTTTTCTGCTACTACTGCTAGCTTGTTACCACTCTGTGCTTGTTGGCCATGTGGAAACTTTCTTGGCTTATTTTTGAATGGTGGCTTGAATCCATTTTTCCTTTTATCAAACCTCCATTTTGGCTTTCCTTTCCATGCTGGGTGAACCTCTGATTTTCCTTTACTCTACTCATAGCAATGCATTTCCGTCCTAATGGCTTCATTAAGACTTGGTAGATTAACAAACTCAATCCTATCTCTGAAACTTTGAGGTAGACTCCCAAGGAAGCATTGGATCTTTACACTCTCATCTTCAATATAGTCCACATACCTCAACAATCCCAAAAATTTATGGACATGTTCTTCCATAGATTTATGTCCCAACTTGAGTTCATTGAATTATTTCCTCTTACTATCATAATACCTAGCAGAAAGGTATTTTTTCTTGAAATACTTCTTAAATCGCTCCCAGTTGATCCTCCTTTTATTGATCCATTTTACTTGCAAGAGGTGTTCCCACCAAATTGAAGCTCTGCCATTTAGATTGTAAATGGAAATTCTGGCCTTTTCATTCCCTGAGTAGTCTCAGCATGTTCTTCTTGCACATTTTATCCTGGCACATCTTCATCATGATCATAAGGATACTGAGCATCATTCATGGCCACCATTTTCCTTTGGAGACCCCTTTCCCTGTATGTTGCCTCTACTACAACTATTCAAATTTTTATCAACTACAACCACTGTGCATTGTAAAGGTATTTATTAGACATCTTAGGAATGCATATAGAAACATAAAACATCAATATTTAGTAGAATTAAACTCATGGAATAATTCACAGAGCTATTATGCCTTCTTTTCTTTTGCCTCATTCATGCAATTATGGAAATTGTCCATATTGACAACAATTTTTTTTTTGTCAAAACAGTCACTGGCACTTTTCTGCTCTAAATATTTATGATATATGAAAACCTCATTCTAATTCTGGTTATGCGCCACTGTTTCCTGATAGATAAGCTTTGCAATGCCTATCTACATGCTTCATTCTGACTTCGGGTGTGGAAATCACATTACTTCAAAAATGAAAATTTTACCAAATTTCTACACTTTTTGCACAACTGCATTTTATTCTGAAAAGCCAACTTCAGCCGTTTGTAGAAGCAAATCTAGAAATAACCATGAAAATTTTTCTACCAGGAGAAGTTAGTCCATATAACAAGGAACACCCATCAACATTCGAATCCTCATTCCGATGCACCAATCAACTTCTATAAATTTATGGGTTTTACTATTTTTTTTTACTTTTAACTTTCCCCAAAATTTCAACCTTTTAGCCAAAAATGGTTATCTTCCAAACTGAGCATTTCTGGAAAATATTTGTCTAACGGAAAATGTATGTGTTAATGAGAAGATGAAATGTTGAGTTCAGTAGTAGATTTCTTGAATACTACATCTAGGGTCACTTTCATCCACTGCAAGCTTTTCACAATCCTCAAAAAGTGGCCCGGAATAGTGTTTTTTGGCCTTCTCGTTCACCCCAATTCCACATCCTTTGATGTTTGGCTCCAATATTTCAAACTTAACAGTGTACCTGCTCCATGGCCGCTCCATTGCGATTTCAACTCAACTCGACCTTCTACCAAGATTCAGGACACCGATTTATGAAAGTCATTATTTCCCATTTTATGCCAAATTGGAGCATAATGGGTTTGGGACCCTATTTGGTTCTTTCATGGCCTCCGTTAATGGCCTCAGAACATCACAGGACTCATCCAATTCTGAGTCTGATTGCTCCTGCTATCCAAAAATCGAGTTTCGGGCTCTATACTTTTTTTTTTAACCCGACGCCCTGCCTTCCACAACTTGCAATGCAGGAGTCGGAAAGTCGGAACCCCAATGCGGAATGCCAATTTTCCAACTTCGGAAAATATCACTTCCTCAATACGCAATGTGGAACGCCAATTTTCCAACTCCTGAAAATATCACTTCCGCAATCCGCAATGCGGAACTCAGAAATGCGGAACGCCAATTTTCCAACTCCGGAAAATATCACTTCCGCAATCCACAATCCGCAATGCGGAACTCAGAAATGCGGAACGCCAATTTTCCAACTCCGAAAAATATCACTTCCGCAATCCACAATCCGCAATGCGGAACTTGGAAATGCGGAATGCCAATTCGCAACCCCGACGAAAATGCCCTTCCGACTTCCGCAATCTGCAATCCGCATTGCGGGTTTGCAAAGTCGGAAGCCCAACTACATAACTTCTCAGGCCCGTAACTTTCTCATCCCAAGTCCATTTTTGGCAAACTTGGTATCGTTGGAAAGCTCTTGGTGAGCCCTATGCAACGGTGTGATCCTCTGCTACACCTGAGAACTCTGATTTTTTTATTATTTCAATCAAAATGTTACCCAAACTTCATCAATACCTCTTTTAGACATTATGATATCTTCCCGTAAACTCACAGTTTGGCCAAAGCAGCCCCAGTGCTGCAATATGGGCTTTGATACCACTCTGCCACGTCCCCTCCCTTAAATCTGATGCAAGGAAGGGAACATGACTAACATTCTAGGATTATTTGGGAAACTTGGCCCCATTCATGAAGAATAAATTCCTAATAAATAAAGCTCATGTGTGCAGATTCATACTCAAATAAACACAGCGAAATGAAAACATTATCCACACACAATTGCATCATGCATTCAACATATCAATAACATACATCAAATTAAAATGTTGTAGAACACAGAATGGACATAATTTAAACCATAGAGAATACTTATCTTTAAGATGAAGTTGTCCAAGCAACTGGTTATGTGAGAGCAACGTTCCACCCAACCATAGGTCTTTTTCCAGCCTATATTCTTTCAGCTGAGAGACCACCCCCGAGTTGGGCTTTGTATCCACTAAGGAGAAACTAAACAGGCTCACTCGCAGCCATGGTTTCACACAAACAGTCATGATAATCCAACACACAGTTGGGTTTATCAAGCATGCAAGAGACAAAGGAGGAGGATGCTAAGCCAGATCTCAACCATAGAGCTATAGGCATCTCAAACTAAATCCAAACAACCTTGGCACCCACAATACCTACCACACCCAACACAAGGAAGGTCCCCTTCTCTGCTACACAGTCCCTCAAGCGGCCCTTCCCTCCCATGCTCTTCAGGGTGGGAATAGAAAGTTCCAAGCTACTAAATCCTTGAAATTATAGCCTTCACTGGGTTTGTCAAGCAATTCCAACCTCTGTTTTATCTTCTTCTCTGTCATTCACGCTTGGATTTTCTCACTTCTATGGCCAATTGACTTTATCCCATAATTGGATTTTCGGGTTATCAAATCGGGGTTTTCCTATGGATTTTTGGGCATCTAACACTCTCAAATTCACCCCAAGGTTCAGGTCTATGGATCCCCCATTGGATTTCGTTGTCCACACAAATTTATGGGCGCTTTTGGCACTTCAAAACGTGGCTTAATTCAAAGTTGCGATTTATGGTTTTTCTCACTGCTGGGCATGTGTAATGGATGAAAATTGATGCTATCCTCATCAACAATGGAATGAGAATGAGGAAAAATGAATTCCCATGAGGTAGAGTGACTTGTGGTTCAAGGAAACAGATCCCATACCCTACCATACGAATTTATGGGCTTCCCATGCTCCATTGAAGCCATGGACTGATTTTTTCAACCACTTACTTACAACAGAATTAATTGTCAGCAAGGAAAGTCAAATGGGTTATCAAGATGACATTTGGAAGCATATGGTTCAACCCCACAACCCCCTCACCAGTTCCTAGTGGATACACATGGCCCCCTCTTATTAGTTGTTTCCATAGCCAGTTTTTGGTATTTTTATTGCAATATTAATATTTACATCATTTTACAATGCTCCATGGCTTAATAGCACATGGATAACGTAATATCAAATACTTGCATTTTTAAATAAAATCCGAGCATCCACTAGCGGGGCCTTGGCCTTGAGCTCCACGCTAGGGAAACATACATCGCATGTATACAATATTTACATTAAAAGCCAATATATCCTAAGGGTCAAAGTGGGGGTATTACACTATTTCCCTATCGATGCACCATAGTCTTCAAACAACCTTAGGATAGGGTCATCACCCTCTCCTGTTGCAACATGACCATTTTCCAGGCAGTCTCATTACACCCCCATGGTTTATATTTGCACTATACCCCATTACATTATGGCACCCATGCCACATTACCCCCTAGGGTTGGGAGTTTGTATGGTTTGCATATATGATAAAAACCCTCTTATTGTGTACTAATCATTATGTGGACCCATAAAATCATGTTGGCTCACAAATTATTTACAGATTGTTATGCCATATTCCTCACTACATATCATTGTGCTCTTATCTCATTTGTGGCCCATATACCATCTGCATTTCACCCCATCATTATGTCATGTCCCCAAATTTTGCATTGGGTCACAATGGCCTAAGCCACTTGGCCATGTTCATGATAGTTTGTCAAATTGGTGCTAAGGGTCAAATAATTTCCAACCATGATATCCAAGTTAGTAATAATGTAAAATTAGAGCCAAATGGACAAGGTGGGTCACACGAAGAGCAAATTCCCAATTCAAAGTTTGTAATGTCCCTGTTATGGAAAATGTTGCACAAGTGCACTCTTCCACTTGGTGAGGGGCTAATCCTTGTAGGTTGTTGCAAGGCCTTAGTCCTTGGAGCCCCTTTTTGGTGGTTGGTATTCCTCCAAGTGATCTTACAAGAGATTGTTAGTGTAGTTCACATTCAAAAATGAAAATATTGATGAAAATAAAATAAAAGAGATGGGGAGAAAGATGTAGCAAACTCCAACAACAACCAAAGGTATGCTAAACCACTCTTATATTTCCCAATGGAATAGATGTACAACACCTAGGAGGTGAAGGCTTCAAGGGAATCCAACAATATCCCTTAAGGATTCCTTTCTTGTCCAAACTAAATGCTAAGTAAATGGAAGAACAATGGAGAGAAACACTTGCCCCTTGATGGTAGGTGGCAAGCAAGCTTGGAAATGCTTGCAATGGTAGGAAATGGTGGGCTATGAGGAAGCTCCAACTCAAATACAGTAGCATAACCTTGCTCTAATTTCTCTCTACAAGATGCATGACAATGGATTTCTTTTATAGGCCAAACAGTGTCCAACAAACAACTAAATCCAAATGTGAACTCTCCTCCTTCATGAACTGGTTCCAAGGTACACAAGGGGGGTTGATTAATGCCCCCAAGTGTGTGAGGCTCTGAATCCTGATCCTTGGGGAGGATTGAGTCTTTAATGTGCCACTAGGTGTTAGTAGTCCTTTTGTTTTGATAGTAGCGTGGCTATCGAAGGAAAAGTCATTCGGGTGTAGCGTAGGCATTGTTAAGGCAACCTGCGCTATAGCGCGGGTTAACTATGTAATACCCGTGCTCTTTGTTTTGATTGTTTCTTGGCACTTGTGGACTCGTGCTATGTTTTGGATCTGTTGAGGATTCCTATGGTGAGATGCATTCTTTATGTTGTTGATGCTTTACTAGATGAATCGCCGAAATGTCGCATGTGTGCGATTTTTAGGCGTTAACATATGCCCCCTGATGTATGAGGTTCGGAGGGTACTGTAGAGCCGATAATGCATCATGTTTTATGTTGTTTCTCTCGTGTTCTATATGATGAAGAATATGTGTACAAAATAAGGTTCTCCCAGGGGGGAAGAGTGTTGGTGACAACCATTGGAGCGGTAATGAAGAATAGCTTTTATACAAACGAGGCGGGTATACCCATGCTCATGAAATGTTTTCAAAGTGATGCTCGGGTAAAATAACCCTCAGAGAATGGAAACTAGGCTACCCCGTTCATGGTACATCCAGAAAAAGCGTTCTTCATGTCAGTCCTTTGGTCGCTGCACCCCAAATATGGAAGTGCAACGAGGACAGCGAGTAGCTGTCCTTTGGAACTAGGTGGAGTGCGGCAGTCCACGTAGTCCTCCGGAACCAGTCTCACGACTTGCCCTCCTAGGGAAAAGGCATTTTCTGACAAATCAGTGTGTAACCGTACCAACAAGTAATAGGGGATTTTGGTACCCTAACAGACAAATTCTATGTCTCAAGTGTAAATGACAGAGGGGTGTTGTTTGGATGCCTATCCCCAATGTCCTACCTAACTACAGGATTCTTTTGTGTTCCCCAAATGGGGTTAAGTGTTGGTTGAGTTAAGTAAATTTTATGGCTCACTTGAATTAATTTGACAGAGTGTGTGTAAGTGAGATGATATACCCAACAAAATGCCACGCTGTGGCAACTATCTAAAAAATCTAAATGCTGAAATTTAACTGCTATGTAAAGAAAACAAAAATTCTTTTCAATGTAAATGCTGTAAATGCTAAAAATCTGTAAAGTGGTACAGTTAAGCACATAGCAGAAAAACTCAATGAGTAACTAGGGCTGCAGGCAAAACAGCGGGTTGTTAAGGTGCAGAAAAAATGCAGAGAAAACAGGGCAAAAATGGGTAAAAAACTCAGAAAATTGAGCGTGGTTTTTGGGCCAAAACTAGTGGCCTAGGGCGCGACTGTCTCGTCGACACCTGCGGCCTGGGGCGCGGTTTTCGTGTCGGATCGTACGGCTTGGGATGAAGCTATGGAGCTAAATGTTGCGGTCGGTGTCGCGGGTTCAGCTCTGGGATCTGCGGTCTAGGCCGTGGAAACCGGGATTATCCTACGGCTAGCACCGCGATTGGGCTGTGAAGAGCTGCGGACCACGGGTGCGAGGGTAGGAGTTGCAGTGAGAGCCGCGGGTAGGGGGGCTGGGTCTACGGTCGGGGCTGCGGTAAGTCGCAAGATGGGTGCGGCCGAGGGAACGGGTTGGGAATGCAGGGCTGCGGAGATCGGAAAGGGTTCTGCGATGGGGGCCATGGGACATAGGTCAAGCGAAGCGATCAGGGCCGCAGGAAGAAGCCGAGAACCTGCGTCACAGGCCGCGGCTGCGGGCTAATGAGATGAGCTGCAGGCCGCGGGTTAGGGATGAATAGTCGCGCTATGGGACGCGACTGTGAGATGGAAAACAACGCTTTACGGCGCAAAAAACGGCTACTGAAAAGGTAGTCGAACAGAAAAAATGGGGATTGCAGGTTTTGCAGGGACATCAAAGGGCTTGGGTTGCAAGTGACAGGCTCAAAGGTAAACCAGATCTGCAATATTAAATCAAAATAACAACTAAAACAAAAAAGTTAATTAAATTTAACCAAATATTCAAGCTAGTGGAGTCACCAAAACTGCAGCTAGGGTTTTCACCCTAGCTTGTGCAAATCAGCACCTACTAAGGAGAATAGACTCCTTAGTAGCAGTCCAAAAATAGTAAAATAAACCTAGAATAAATGACAGAAATAAGAAACTAAATCTAAGCATGTGCATGGGCATTTATCAAATAAATTTGCAGTAAAAGACAGTAAACAGTGAACATTCATAAATTTTTTATGCAAAACAAATATACAAGAGAGTTATATTTTTTCATTAGATGAAAATGGAGTTTTTACATGATGTTTTACCTCAATGGTGGGGTTGATGAAGCTTTTTCAACGGTAGGGACGAGATGCTCCAGCACTCCAAGGTCTCCTTCTCTTCTCCAAATGCTTAGATGGTTGGCCAAAGGGGCACTCAAGTGGTGAAAGCTAGCTCAAATGGATGGCTTGGGTTTCAGGAGTGATTTTGGCAGCATAAGGGTAGACTGGATTGTGGATGAATAATAAGGGGCCTCCACCACCTTTTTATATGTTTTTTGAGTGGTGGAGTATTGACCCATGGTATTTGGTACCACATGGTTTTGGTTATTGGTTTAAGGTTTCTTTCCTTCTTTTTCCCTCTTTTTTCCTTTTTTGAATTAATTTTTGAATTTTATTCCCTTTTTATTTGATTTCTTGGGAATTTTGTGCCCTTCTGGAGGGTTTTTGGTATTTTTGGAAGAAATTTAATTATTTTGAGGAGAAAAAGATTGATTTTGGCCTTTTTGGTGACCATTTGAAGGTTTTTTGAGGTTTTGGAGGCTAAAACGGTAGGAAAAGTGGACAAATGGGTCAAGTGCCTAGGGATATGAACTAGTGAGCATTTTTTGGGTGTTAACAGGGGGCTCATAACTTTCTTCGATCAATGTAAACATGGGGAGTGGGGATGACAACTTTTCGTTTCAAGACGGAAGGAGACAAGCTGTAAGTGAAAGGGATTTGATGGAGACACAAAATAAATGGTGACGGTAACCGAAAAAATAAATGTTGTTGAACATATGGAGACTCAAATACATTGATCAAAGGCGACCATGGGTTGCTGCCAAAATAATATGGTGTTCATGCAATATGAGGTGATGTGGGAACTATTTGTACATAACAAATGTTGGTGGGGTCCCCACAATTTTGTGCATGTCGGGGGACCAATTTGATAATGGGAGGAGTCCTCACGGTTTTGAGTGAATCAGAGGACACTTTCCAATGATGAAGTTAGGGTTAACTTGCAGACACAAAGACAGGTGCCCCATGGAACAATGTTATGCATTGTAGTCCTGCGGGATAACTGAATAGAACTGGTTGTTTCTTTGGGGGGGGCGCATAGGTATTTTTGCGGGGATGATGATACAAGTGGGATTACGAATGCTAAAGTGCTCATGGAGGTATGAGGGAGATTTGTGAATCAACCTCGTAACTTATGCCAAGGAATTTGACATGTGTATACTTAGTTGAGTAAATGTGCAATTATGAGATGATTCCCTAAGGGAGGGTCATTTCAAGTTTGGTCAGATTCCTCATACTTGTGGGGGATCAACATCATGGGTGTTTGTACTTGATATTGCATTCTCATCATTTCAAGACGAGTTTTTCATTTGGTGCGTAAAATGGGGCACTGAAAGGAGTAATGGGTGGTTTCTCCACAAGATCTGCAAGGTCTTCATACATAGGGATAGAAGCGCTCTTGGTCTTCTTGGGTATTGATTTGCTACATTATGCTTGCAATAGCACTGGGAGGGAGCATATGGTTAGAGTTCCCACATGACGAGCATTCATGGTGTGATGCTGTCATCATAATTTTAGATGGTTCTTGCGACATTACAGCCTCTACCACTTCGTCGGTAGTTGGCGCCAGTTCTATGGGAGGGGTGGTTGGTGGTGCCATAGAGGTGGTGATCACGTTGATGGATGCTACTTCTTGGTGTAATGAGGGGGGTTCCTCAATGGTTAGTTGAGTGAGATGGAATGTTGCCAACGCCTCGCAATATCGAGGGAGTTCTGGGCAATGGTGCATATAATGCCCATGCTGAGCACAGATAGAACATGTGTGGTTCGTACTCAATGTTTTGGACTTAGATGTGGGCGAGGGAGGTGTGCCCCCTTTCACCGGTTATGGAGTGTGGATGATGCTCACGAGAGTGTTGAAAAAATTCCTTAGCTATGGTAGAGAAGCACATAAGTTTCTTGTGTGGCCTTGCTTCCCGCAAAGAGAACACAACGATGTGACCCTCTAAGTGGAAGTATTGAACATAACTGGGGATTTTAACTCCTTATGGTTGATGCTCGCTACTTTAGGCTTTGCGATTTCTATTGGATTGGATGTAGGGTTTGTTAATAGGGGACCTTTCAACTTTGGTTATTTGGTACCCCCATTGGCAGTCTTAGGGATGACTGATTGTGGGGCAATTGCAGTTGTCATAGGTTGGGCTATCGTAACTAGATGTGTTACTGGTTTTGCAGTCACACTAGCTAAAACAGGGAGAAACTCATAATGGGCGGCTGGTTTGGAAGCCATCTCTGGGAAAGGTGGTTTAAGGTACTGTTATCACACCATAGTAGCAGGGCTACTATTCTTGCTTAGCAGATATCTGTACATTCCAGAGCCTAGATTATTCAGAGCTTGGCTATGATAACTTTATATTTTGAGATCACTCATAATCAGAGCAGTGTATTATTCAGACTTATGTTAGACCTTGTGTCAAGGCTGAGCCTTGAGAGTTCATATTTGATGACCGATGTGACCCTTTATTTCATACAGTTTCAGCTCAGTGCTTAGAGATGTATTGGAGTAGTGTTTCAGATGATATATGATGATTATTCTTATGATGATGTTGTATGACCTATGGATTTCTGATCATTGACTGTGGATTATTATCTTGTTTCTTTAGTCATGTTCACAGCATTAGCTTGGTATATGATTCATGATGTGGCAAACTTTGTAAACTTAAAATGGACTATCTTGATGATGAATTATAAAATGGACATTTTACTTGCACATTTAGGTTGTTTGACAAAACTCACCGGTTTACTACCTTGCATAGATATGGTCTTTCTTGACACCAGTTGTCTGCTAGATTAGGCTCCACTTTCACTTCACTCCATCCATCCATGACTTTCCTTATTTGGCTTTAACCCTTGACTTGTCTTACTTGACTTTCTGATATTGAGGACGTCCATTTTTACTGCCTCTGTTTTTGGACCACATCCATGTTTGTTTAGTGTCTTGGCTCTGAGTTGGTGATAGAACTTGCCTTTGGTAAGTTGGATTGTAGGCCTAAATCATGTCGGTCGGTTGTCCCGATTTTTGGCACTGGCACAAACTCCCCCTAGTCACTTGAGATGTTGTTGGCTAAAACTAAAATCTCATGTACTACTTATGGAAACTTATGTAAATTCGCCCATGGAAACTAAAAAGGGAAAGAGCGAAGAACTGCTAAAAATACTCCTTGAAGAGTATAATAAAGGTCCAAAAAGCAATGGTTCTTAAATTCTATATCTAAACGATTGCTGACCTTATATATGTATAAACATGCCCTGGATGCAAGCTACAATTAGTTGTGCTTATCAGCACACCTGAGATCCAAAGGGTTATGTAGGCCAAAAAGGCCATGAAATGAAATCAATCGATCCTAATGAAACTAGATCATCTTTTATAAAAGTAGACACGATGCCTAAGTTGAATAAGCACTCTCTAAACAACTTACCCATTTGTGAGGCACAGCCATTCCCCGTGTTTTATTTGTCCAGCACAGAGTTTGTAGCTTCCCCTTTCTCCCAGTCCAAAGTGTCTTTTAGTTGAGTTTAGACAAGTCACCCCCTTTGCACAACCTTGTTCCTAGCCTTCATCGTAGCTAGCAGTTAGACCATGTCCAATGGGTGAGCTTGTCATTTAAACTATTATACAAGTGAATATAAATAACAATGGAATATGCTAACCTGATTAAGGCCACTAAATGATGTTATGCTTTAAGTTAAGCTATGAGTATGATTAGAGGAACATGTCTTAATCTATTGATATGATTTATCCTTGGTTGTATATGGACCTAGTCAAACCCAGTTTGACTATGGTCATTTCTTGGGATCCATGATGATGTGGGCCATGCATATTTATTGATGAGGATAGATGAACCCACATACTCTTGATGATGATACTATATGATGGACATATGATTCAGATGGTGATTGATGCACCTGAGCAAGTTTTATTATTACTTCATATCATCAGATTATGCACTGTCCATATATGGTGGACCCTATAGTTAGCCCATCAGGGCAACCCATGGTGTATGAATACACATTCTTAGTAGTCTTGGGTCTTCTGGATCCGATGAGACACTTATCTTTCAGTTTCGGGCACTTCTGAAAGTGATAGATGCAGTTTTTCACTTGTTGACCAGATTTGGGGATGATTTCCCAGCTTGACCAACAGGGGCCCTAAGAGGCCAGTTCACGTAGGGCGCTGTATGAGAAGGGGGTGCTCCAGCCACTTGATATTACCATCTACCCCCCCTTCTGGAGAGCCTGGTGGGCTCAGTTTGACAGCGCAGATGCCCTAGGAGGCAGTTTCAGCACTTTCACAGTTACCGAGGCAAGTTAAAAATGGAATAAAAGGGTCACTGAGGAATTCGATTTGAGAAATTGAGGAAAGGTTTTGGCACTTGGTTTTCACAGAGGTCTTCCAGGGTGCACACCCCATCTTCCAGCTAGTTTTCATCAGTCAGTGGGGTCCATAGAGGCCACAAGAGACCTTTTGCTACATGTCTCTCACAGATTTGAACATTTGTATTTATTTTGGACATGTTATATTATTTTATTGTGCCATGGGGATGAGCTAGCAAGGATTGATGCCTCCTAGCCCCACCATGTGCTTCATGTGTCATGTCCTAGTCATATTAGGTGGGCCCATGTACTTTTGTCCCCTCTAGAGGATGACGTCACCCTTCATGAGTACTTTATAGCTATGGCATCATCACTATTTTGAGTGATCCATGTGTTATGTTGTTATGATTCATTGCCATTGATTATGTATTGAGATCTTTTAATCTCAACCACTCATTTCAAAAAGTTGTTTTGAGATCTAGGGTTTTGGTCTTTATTATCCTATATAAGGAAGAGACCCCCTATTGTATAGCTCACCTTTAGAGCTCTAGAATATTGGAATAGAACACTTCTTTGTGGAGCATATTTCTCTTGTCTTGTGGATTCTCTTGCATCTTGAATATACAGTATCTCTTCTATGTATCATTGTGGATTTTGGAGCTACACGTTGTTTTCTTGCAAGGAGGCCGAATTGGTGGAGAGGAGGACGATTTGAAGAGGGTTATTATTGGAGGGATCCACATATTCTCTCTTGGGTTGATCTTGGTGACAGGGAGTATCATTATTGCATCTTTGTGACATAGTTGATGCTTTCTATTACATCTTTCCATCATTTTCATAATCATCTTACTTGGCTTGTTTCACTTGATCTTGTCTTGGAGGAGGAGGACAATTTGGCATCTTGGAGGAAGACGTTTTGGCTTGGAGCAACAAAATATCACTCTTGAATATACACATAGGAGAATGTTATCAATTTGCAAGGTGGCCATAGGAAATTGAGGTAATTTCCACAAGGTATGTGCTTGGATCCATCCATTTCTTCTTCATTGGTCAACAAACCCATAAAATCAAAACCGTTGTTTTCATTTTTTCTTAGATCTACAAAGATCTAGCTTGGCTTTGGGTATAATAAAAGGAACCCACCTCTATAGTATCCATGGAAATTTGGATCTATAGTTTGGTGGCATTTGGACTTAATTTGTCCATTCCCCCAAGGCACTTAGCCTTCCTTGAGTGAGGTCGCCCTCCTTGGGTAGGTGATTTATCTAGTTCCATCACATGGGTAGGTGAGATCCCACTTGATTCATGATCCTCATACTTGATAACCTACCCCTAGTGCTTCACTTCATTGATTTTCACCTAGTGGGCCTCATTCCTCATTTTGAGGGTTATGCCCCACTTGGATCAATTTGGTGATGCATTTTCAATCTCAGATCTATGGAGATCTAAGCATTGGATCCCTTTGATTTTCAAGATCCACATTGATAATTGACTTAACTACCCCGATCTAAAGTTTGGTGGCTTTTGGACTTGATTTGACACACTTTCCTATGCATTTAGCCCTCCTTGGCCAAAGTCACACTTCCTAGGGGTTTGGGTTGTCCCACTTCAAGGACTTGGGTGGTTGAGATCCCGCTTGATTTTAAAAGAGCATACCTTGAAACCTACATCTAGTGTCTCACTTTGTGGATTTTTTCCTTGGGGGTACCATTCCTCATTTTGAGGATTGTTGTCCACTTGGGTCACTTAGTGAAACATTAGATCTTGTAAGATCTAGCCATCACATTTACTTGATCTTGATTAGCACCCTTGATTTGCATCTTAAGTGTCCCGATCTACATTTTGGCATCCTTTTTTACTCCATTTACCCATCCATTTCAAGGCACTATTCCACCTAAGGCAAATCGCACTTCTTGGGATTAGTGTCAAGTGCTAGATTCCATATGTGGGTATCTCCAATTTCATATTAGATCCATAGATCTACTCTTTGCATAACCCTTGGTACCATTTGCACCCTTAACTTCCCCTTGTGGGTCCCATTTGAACCATTTCCATATCCCAAAGAAGTGGGCCCCACTTGTGTATTTCATGGTACTAGATCTTGTCATTTGATCTCATCATGTGGCCTAAATCATTCATTGGTTGAAACATAAGTCATCCCTTAAGCCTCTTTCAACCATAGTAAAACTTCTAGGTCCACCTAACCTTGCATTGGTTTCTGTAACTTGTCTTTCGCATATCCCTAGGAACCTTTGCTTTGGTCCAATCACCTTTGATTGGCTATAGGGACTCCCCCTTGGTCTTGATTCATCTTGATCTAAAGTGAAGATTGCCTCGGTTTACGTGACTCCCAGCTTGCATTGGGAACCGTGGCATCTCTTGGGTCACCTCTTTAGTTGTCAATCTCCTCTACCATCCCGGATGGGATACCGTTAGGGACAACTACAAGTTATGTGATAACATTTTTGGCGCCCTTTTTTCGGGGAAGGTAGAGGCTTACCTTAGGTGTCTGCGATTATCCATGCATAATTCATATCTTATCGCATCCGGATTAATCTAGATGGTTATAATTTCAGTCCTTAATTAAGCATAGCGATCTATTTGTCGCTCATCTTCTCCCCGCTTATTAACGACATACATCTTGGTAGAAGAGTTTTAAAATCTGCGTGGCGACGCCACATAAGCAAATCCACTGGTGATCGATTCTATCATTACCTAGAACCCATGGGTTGCATCATTTTGTATTTAGGTTCTTAAATTTAAAATAAAAAATTTAAAAACTTTTTAAAGAAAACAAAAAATCTTTTGCCATCCATGGCTGCTTCTGAGTGGCCTAGGACTTTCGGAAGATTGAAATTTATTGACTTCTCAAAGATTGTTGGGTATCCCCATCATATTCCTCATCAATCCCGTGAAAGGTTTCCCAAATTCGATGAAAGTTATGATAACTTTGCTAAAAGGCACCTTCTCACCTGTAGGGAAATTTTTAATGAATTGTCTATAACCCATGAGGATGTATGTATGAAACTATTGGCCTCATATTTCCAAGGAAGAGCTGAGCTCTGGTTCCTAAATTTAAAGACCAATAGCATTTCTGGATATGACATGTTTGAAAGAAAATTCTTAGAAAAATGGGAAAGTGAATTCGATGATATGTATTCTTCAATTCAAATCCAAGATCAGAACCTTCCCCTTTCCGATCCTATCATTGAATCAATCAATAATCAAATATCAAATGAATTGTCAAAATCCAGATATGACCCCTCCTACCCAATTTATTTTGAGGATGAGTCTTCCACTTCTGAGTCAATGGAAAGTCAAATCCATAATCTTTGTATAAATGGTAATTTTTCAAATTTCTTTTTAGGTAGCCCTAGTCCTGATCCTGAGGAAATTTCTGAGGATAAGCTTTTAGTCAACAAGTCTATTGAAGTTCCTCCTCTGAAGAAACTCATTAGTCATTCTATCTTTATTGATCATTCAATTCCTTATCACCTTATTGGAGAAGAAGAAAGTGATTAGTAGTGCAGTCACATGATCATTGTGCAAATAATCAAGATGTTTTAAATGAACATGTTAATTTTCTCCCCGACAAATTAAATAAAAATGATCATTTGTCCTCATATTATTTTAATAATGAATCAATAGAAGGTCAATCTCAAGATGAGGATGAATTAGTGAATTACACTAGATGCTCCAATCTTTGTTCCACTTCTTATAATGAATCTTTAAATTTTCCTTTTTTCATCTATAATCAAGACAACTTAGAGTTAGATAGTTATGGTCAATCTTGTCCTCATATTGTAAATATTAAACTTGATCAAAAGCTTGAAATTATTCCTAGAATAAAGAGTGTTTTCTATTGTCAAAATCCAAGGTCAAACTTGTTTATCCATTTGGAAGAATTTTCATATTTGCAATCCACCCTCCCTTCCCAACTCTTTCAATCATCTTTGGGTTGGTGCTCTAGTCGATCTTTTGCCTTGGAAATTTTCAATAGGAAGTATAAGCATGATTACATGTTTGGAGAAAAAGCACTTCATTTCCCTTTTCAATCACTTTGGAACCAAAATGCTTGTTGTCAAGTTATCAATCATTCTTGGTGGCTAGAAAAGGTGTTTAAAGTTCAATTTCATTTTTTCTCCATTTTTGAACATCAAGTGGGTTTGATTTTGATTTTTCGTCTTCTAAGTTTTAATTTATCCCCACTTGGTTTTTTGATCATCAATCCCAAGGAGAATCAAATTGTGTATGTGAGAGAAGTAAATGAAGAAGTTAATTTGTGTAAAAATGAATCGAATCACATGTCTTATGTCTTTCCTCCATCCATCTCTGAGTTTAACTTGCATAAATTTTATGATCATATCAGTTCTTTGATGGATGATGTTTGCATTAGTCAGTCTTCTCCTTGGCATAATTTCATATTGCATCATTCAAACCATTCTTCAATTTTTGAACAAGTCAGGAAGATTGTGCCCTCAAATTTGTTAATCTTTAGCCCAATCTTGACTTGTTCTATTATCAAAAATCAAATAAGAATCATTAACCTATTTGATGAATGGTTGCACTGGATTTATGATTTTACCTAACATTTGTGCTGACTAATTAGAGTAGGGTAGGTAGTTTTCTGAATAAGCTCGCTTGAGCAGTAGGATTTGTGTGCTTTTTCTTTTTTTGTGTGTTGAGTATTGCCATTCTTCTTTTCAGTTTCATTGTTTTCCTATTGAGTTGTGGATTGAGTTGAGTCTTGCTCCTTCCTAAGCCTGTCTCACCTCCTGCATGCATTGAAGAGTGATTAGTTTTCTTATTTTTCCTTTTGGTTTTCCTGTGCAAGTTGAGCTGAGTGTGCTTTCCTGAAAAAGTCTTATTTTCCCCCTGAACAGTAATAATTTGAATGATGAATGATATTTACATGCCATGTTAGCTTAGATTTTTCTTTTATGCATTTCAGTTTCTATTTTTCAGTTTTATTTTATATGTCTCCCATACATGCTCCATGAGGTATTCTAGTGTTCGTGAGTGCAGATACAGGTGCAACATAAAAGCTGAAAGCAAGTATGGTGCAGTGTTGGGTTGAAAATTGTTGCAGAGTAGTTCAAGACCAGAGATTCTGAGGTTCTCAAGCACTCTCTCCCTTAGAACACTCGTCCCAGCTGGAGCCAGATGTTATCACACCATAGTAGCAGCGCTACAATTCTTGCTTGGCATATATATGCACATTCTAGAGCTTAGATTATTCAGATCTTGGCTTTGATGACTTTATATTTTGAGATCACTCATGATTAGAGTAGTGTATTATTCACACTTATGGTATACCTTGTGTCAAGGCTGAGCTTTGAGAGTTCAGATTTGATGACCAATGTGACCCTTTATTCCATACAGTTTCAGTTTAGTGCTTAGAGATGTATTGTAGCAGTGTTTCAGATGATATATGATGATTATTCTTATGATGATGTTGTATGACCTATGGATTTCTGATCATTGACTGTGGATTATTATCTTGTTGCTTTAGTCATGTTCACAGCATTATCTTGGTATATGATTCATGATGTGGCCAACGTTGTAAACTTAAAATGGACTATCTTGATGATGAATTATAAAATGGACATTTTACTTGCACATTTAGGTTGTTTGACAAAACTCACTGGTTAACTACCTTGCATAGATATGGTCTTTCTTGACACCAATTGTCTGCTAGATTAGGCTCCACTTTCACTTGACTCCATCCATTGATGACTTTCCTTATTTGGCTTTAACCCTTGACTTGTGTTACTTGACTTTCTGATATTGAGGACGTCCCTTTTTACTACCTCTGTGTTTGGACTGCATCCATGTTTGTTTAGTGTCTCGGCTCTGAGTTGGTGACAGAACTTGCCTTCCGTAAGTTGGATTGTAGGCCTAAATCATTCCAGTCGGTTGTCCCAATGTTTGGCACTAGCACGAACTCCCCCTAGTCACTTGAGATGTTGTTGGCTAAAACTGAAAGCTCATGTACTACTTATGGAAACTTATGTAAATTCGTCCATGGAAACTAAAAAGGGCAAGAGTGATGAACTGCTAAAAATACTCCTCGAAGAGTATAAGAAAGGTCCAAAAAGCAATGGTTCTTAAATTCTATATCTAAATGATTGTTGACCTTATATATTTATAAACATGCCCTAGATGCAAGCTACAAGCTGCAATCAACACACCTGAGATCTGAAGGGTTATGTAGGCCAAAAAGGCCACAAAATGAAATCAATGGATCCTAATGAAACCGGGTCATCTTTTATAAAATTAGACATGATGCCTAAGTTGAATAAGCACTCTCTAAACAACTTACCCATTTGTAGGGCACAACCATTCCCCGTGTTTTATTTGTCTAGCATAGAGTTTGTATCTTCCCCTTTCTCCCAGTCCAAAGTGTCTTTTAGTTGATTTTAGACAAGTCACCCCTTTGCCCAACCTTGTTCCTAGCCTTTATCCTAGCTAGCAGTTAGACCATGTCCAATGGGTGAGTTTGTCATTTAAGCTATTGTACAAGTGAATATAAATAACAATGGAATATGCTAACCTGATTAATTGTTAAATTTAAACCAAATAGACAATCAAGATCACTGAAAGAAACACAATCACAAGATAGACACAGAATATACCCTGGGAAACCCTCATGGGTTAGAAAACCCAGCAAAGCTTTCCTCAATAAGATGATCAACCAAAATACAAGATGTGCTCCTTCCTTCTTTGTCTCCTTAGCAGATCTCCCAGACAAGTGCGCACTCTTCCACAAGTGAGTGAATGATCTAATGAGGAGTTCACCTCTCTTATTTATACTGACTCCTAACTGACTAAAAGACCTAATGGGGCCGACCTCTCCTGGAGAAGTCTAATAACCCCAAAAATATAACCACAGGGCCGACCCCCACATGGTGGGTCTAATAACCCTAGTTAATACAAACCCTCGGAGGAATAAACATCTCCGGATACATAATAGGGTTACCTCGGAGGGATGAAACATCTCCGGAATAATAAAGTACAAATTTAATATTCTTTGAAGTTACAATATTCAACACTCCCCCTTAACGAGAAGGATATTATAACAGCATCTGCAGGAGCAAGGAGTCATTATACATGATACATCTATAAATCATCGGAAGCTTTCTTCAATTTGTCTTCATCAGTAACTCAAACAGTTACTGGTACATCAATGTTAACATCAACATCAACATCACGATCTTTAGCATCGTCATCACACGATCAGCAACATCGTCATCACACAATTAGCAGCATCGTCATCACACGATCAGCAGCATCGTCATCACACGATCAGCAACATCGTCATCACACGATCAGCAGCATCATCATCACACGATCAGCAGCATCGTCATCACACGATCAGCAACATCATCATCACACGATCAGCAGCATCGTCATCACACGATCCGCAGCATCATCATCACACGATCGGCAGCATCGTCATCACACGATCAGCAGCATCGTCATCACATGATCAGCAACATCGTCATCACATGATCAGCAGCATCGTCATCACACGATTAGCAGCATCGGCATCACACTATCAGCTGTACAAGTATTCATGCCAATACAAGTAACCATATCAACAATACGAGTATCCTACCGATACAAGTAGCCACATCATCAATACAAGTATCCATACAGATACAAGTAATCACATCATCAATACAAGTACCCTACCGATACAAGTAACCACATCATCAATACAAGTATCCTACCGATACAAGTAACCACATCATCGATACAAGTATCCTACCGATACAAGTAACCACATCATCAATACAAGTATCCTACCGATACAAGTAACCACATCATCAATACAAGTATCCTACTGATACAAGTAACCACATCATCAATACAAACAAAAATCACTTTCTCAGAGACCATTCGTCTACGGATCAATTCAGGGACCAAAGTCCGGGGATGATACAATCCCCACTTCTCGGAGACCACACGTCTACGGATCAATTCAGGGACCGAAGTCCGGGGATGATACAATCCTCACTTCTCGGAGACCACACGTCTACAGATCAATTCAGGGACCGAAGTCCGGGGATGATACAATCCCCACTTCTCGAAGACCACACATCTACGGATCAATTCAGGGACCGAAGTCCGGGGATGATACAATCCCCACTTCTCGGAGACCACACGTCTACGGATCAATTCAGGGACCAAAGTCCGGGGATGATACAATCCCCACTTCTCGGAAACCACATGTCTACGGATCAATTCAGGGACTGAAGTCCGGGGTGATACAATCCCCACTTCTCGGAGACCACACATCTACGGATCAATTCAGGGACCGAAGTCCGGGGATGATACAATCCCCACTTCTCAGAGACCACACGTCTACGGCTCTCTTTAGGACTGAAAGTCCAGGGATGATCCAATCCCCTCAACTGTCCACTAAGGACTTCATTCTCGGAGACCTCACGTCTACGGCTCTCTTTAGGACTGAAAGTCCAGGGATGATCCAATCCCCTCAACTGTCCACTAAGGACTTCATTCTCGGAGACCTCACGTCTACGGATCTCTTTAGGACTGAAAGTCCAGGGATGATACAATCCCCTCAACTGTCCACTAAGGACATCATTCTCGGAGACCTCACGTCTACGGCTCTCTTTAGGACTGAAAGTCCAGGGATGATCCAATCCCCTCAACTGTCCACTAAGGACTTCATTCTCGGAGACCTCACGTCTACGGCTCTCTTTAGGACTGAAAGTCCAGGGATGATCCAATCCCCTCAACTGTCCACTAAGGACTTCATTCTCGGAGACCTCACGTCTACGGCTCTCTTTAGGACTAAAAGTCCAGGGATGATCCAATCCCCTTCTGTATTCTCATCTATACAGGTACAAATATCCAAGAGCATGTATCACATTTAGCATGTATTCTCACTAATACATCTAATCATCAAAACATGTATACATCACATCTAGCATGTATTCTTACTAATACATCTAACATCAAAACATGTATACATCACACCAAAACATGTATACATCTAGCATGTATTCTCACTAATACATCTAGCATCAAAACATTTATCCATAAAAATAAAAGATATATCAGAGTTCTAAATCTAAATAATTGTAAGTAGCTAAGTGCAACAAAACAAAATTGTTATCAAATACTATACTACTCCCCCTTTCGAGGAGGGTCCTTCTGGACTATACCAAGCATGTCTCGGAAGTGTTCAAACTTTACTCGAGACAAAGGTTTAGTCAGGATATCAGCAATCTGATCCTCAGTGCTTATGTACTCGAGCTTGATGGCTCCTCTCTGCACCATGTCTCGTATATAGAAGTAACGGATCTCAATGTGTTTTGACTTATCATGGAACATAGGATTTTCAGTCATCTTAATGCAGCTTTGATTATCACACATAATCACAGTGGGATCCATTTCTAAGTCAAAAATTCCAGATAAGAGTTTCCGAAGCCACACTGCTTCACAGCTGGCAGAGCAAGCGGCTATATATTCTGCTTCAGCAGTACTGAGGACCACACTAGATTGTTTCTTGCTGAACGAGGAGATCATGGCAGATCCAAGACCATAACATCCGCCTGAAGTACTTTTTCTGTCTGAGACACTACCTGCCCAATCAGAATCTGAGTAACCATGTAACTTGAGTTCATTACCTCCAAGATAGTATAGGCCAAAGTCCACTGTACCTTTTAGGTACCTCATTATATGCTTTGCAGCTATAAGGTGAACCTTTCTAGGTTCTACTAGATACTGACTTAGGGTATTTACAGCAAATCATATATCCGGCCTAGTATTTGTCAAATACATCAATGATCCAATGATTTGTCTATATAGGGTTATGTCCACTAGTTCTGATGAATCATTAACTAATAGTTTCAGGTTGGAGTCCATGGGAGTGGCCATGGCTTTACACTCCAACATATCAAATCTTTTGAGAATCTCCACAGTATACTTACCTTGATTTAGAAATATTCCTTTTGGCTCTTGCCACACTTCTAGGCCTAAGAAGTAGTGCATTAATCCAAGATCTTTCATTTCGAATTCTGAAGAAAGCTTCTTCTTGCTTTCAATAATTTGATTCTCATTTCTGGTTAGAAATAGATCATCTACATATAACAGCAATATAACAGGTTCATCATCCATCACTTTAAGATAAAGATTGGGGTCAGCTTTACTTTTGGTAAAGCCCATGCTTGTTAAGAAACTGTCAATCCTTCCATACCAAGCCCTGGGAGCTTGCTTCAATCCATATAATGCCTTTTTCAGTTTGCATACATGGGTCCTTCCGTCTTTGACCTCAAAACCTTGAGGTTGTTCTATGTACACTTCTTCTTCAATTACACCATTCAGAAAAGCTGTCTTAACATCCATTTGATGCAATTTCCATTTCATCATGGATGCAAGTGCCATGATAGTTCTAATTGAAGTATACCTAGCAACAGGTGCAAATGTTTCTTCATAGTCAATTCCCTCCTTTTGAGAGAATCCTCTGGCTACAAACCTTGCCTTGTATTTTTCAATGCTACCATCTGCAGCATGTTTTATCTTGAAAATCCATTTGGAAGAAAACACACTTTTATCTCTTGGTTTGGGGACTATATCCCAAACATCATTTTTCATTATCGACTGATATTCTTCTGTCATTGCTTCTACCCATTCTTTCTTTTGAGCTGCTTCTTCATAGCTAGTAGGTAGTTGATCCACAAGATCACACATCAAGGCCATATAGTTGGACACTAGCTTTGGTTTCTTTCTTTCTCTAATGGAGCCTTCAGGAGCACCATATTTTTCAGCCCCTTGGATAATATCTCTAGCCCATGCTGGCCTTCTTTTCTTTGATAAATCTGAGATAGGAGGTTCTTGTGGTTCCAACATGTCATGATCCTCTGGTGGATTATCTTCAGGGATGTGAACAGCCTCTGAGTTTCTAGAAGAAGGATCTTCTTCATAGATTTCTTCAAGTTGGCATTTTCTTGATTTCTTGAGAGCTGCTTCTTCATCAAAAGTTACATCTCTACTGATTTCTATATGATGAAAGCCTGGTATGTAAATCCTGAAAGCTTTGGATGATTCACAATAACCAACAAATATTCCTTTCTTACCAGAAGGATCCAACTTGGTTCTCTTTTCTTTTGGAATGTGGATGTACACAGGACACCCAAATATTTTAAGATGGCTTACCTCAGGCTTCTTTCCAGTAAACACTTCTTCTGGAGTTTTGAAATCAAGAGCACTATGAGATAATCTGTTTTGAACATAGACTGTTGTCTTGGCTGCTTCAACCCATAGATACATGGGAAGATCCTGGTCATGTATCATAGTCTTCACAGCTTCCATGATGGTTATATTTTTCCTTTCTGCAACCCCATTTTGTTGGGGATTGTAGGGAGTGGTTAGTTCTCTCTTGATTCCAACTTCTTTACAGAATTCTTCAAACTCTTTTGAAGTATATTCTCCACCATTATCTGTTCTGAGAATCTTGATTTTCTTTTCTGAGAGATTTTCTATTAAAGCCTTGAACTCTTTGAACTTTCCAAAAACTTCATTCTTACCTTTTAGAAAGTATATCCAAGTTTTCCTTGAATGATCATCAATGAATGAAATATAGTATTCAAATCCACTTAGAGAGGTGGTGGGCATTGGACCACATACATCTGAGTGTATTAACTCCAAGATACCCTTAATCTTTGTTTCACTCTTTGGAAAGGGGTTCTTGACATTCTTCCCTTTCTTACATCCTTTACATGAGCCATCATGATCAACCTTCAAATCTGGTAGTCCTATGACCACCTTGCTTACATAAGGTAAGGCTTTGTAGTTAATGTGAGCTAGTCTTCTATGCCATAGCTCACTGGGGCTAGAGGTTTCATGAACAAAAGCAGCTTCCGGATGACCCTTGAGTTTATATAAACCTCCTTCCTCTTCACCAATAACAATTGCATCCTTAATAGATTTGCCTTTGGACCACATTAACACTTGTCCATCAATGAATGCAACTCTATAGCCTTTCTTGTCTAATGCTAAGATTGAAAGCAGATTCTTCTTCAATCCTGGAACATAAAAAACTTCCTTCATCTTCATGGGAGTTCCAGAATCGAGTTTGTAGTTTTCTTCACCAATTCCCTTAATGGGATATTGATAGTCATCTCCTAGAGATACCTTTTGGGGAGAAGTCTTTTCTTCAAGATTTGAGAGAGTCCTTTTCTGACCTGTCATGTGCTTTGAAGCACCACTGTCAATAAGCCATGTACCTTCTCCAGGGGTTATAGATCCAGAGAGTGCGGAGAAGAGAACATATTCTTCTGCATTTCTCCTTGACCTTCTTTTGAAGAAGGTCCTTTCTTCTTCTTCCTCTTCATTTCTAAGTCTTTTATTGTGAGACCTTTCTTCCTCTACTTCTTCTTCTTCACTATCATCTTCTGCAAGATGTGCTTGGTGTCTTTTGTAGTGAGTGCCCTTTTTCTTCTGTAGAGGGCAATCTCTAGCAATGTGTCCTATTTTGTGACAAGAAAAGCACTGGAAAGAAGAGTAATCTCTTCTTTGAGTAGATCCTCTTTTCTTATGAAATCTGTGTGGAGGATGAGACTCCTTGTGACTACCCGGAGTAGGATTGACTCCTTCTTCTTTTGGTGTGGGTAGCCAAGGCTTGCTCATCCTCTTTGAGCAAGGCTTCTCGATTTGCAACCCTAGCCTCCTCTTGTACACAATCCTCCCAAACTACATCAAACTTCATACTTTCTTTTCTGGCACACATGGTTTTAATGAATGACTCCCAAGGTCTAGTGAGACCATTTAGAGCTGTCATCACAAGTTCATCTTCATCAAGAGTATCACCAATGGCATCTAGTTGCTCCTTGATTAGAGAGACTCTTGAGAAGTAGTCTTGAATGGATTCTCCTTTGTGCATCTTGGTACTCTTCAATTGAGTCCTTAGATTCATCTTCCTATTGATGTTCTTTCCTTCATACATTCTTCCTAGGGCATCATACATTTCCTTTGGAGTCTTCTTGGAAGCCACTTGGGGAATCAAGTGGTCTTTAATAGAGTCAGCTATGATTCTCTTTGCCCTAATCAAATCCTTCCTGTGTTTTTCTTTGGCTTCATCTTCTTCTGGTTCTGCAACTTCCTCCTTGATATAATGAGCAAGATCATTCTCCTCAAGAATGAGACCAATTCTGTATTTCCATGCCCGGAAATTCTCTATACCTTCTAGCTTGTCTTCAAGCTTAGTGTTTGGAGCCATCTTCTCTTGGGGGAGTCCAAGAGACAGAGTAGACTTACCTGGGAAGTTACTTTTCACTTTTCCGGAATCTGGAACAGAATTTTATCGCACTTTTGGTAGAATTAGGGTTTGACTTTCCCGGAGTTCTACCCAACCAAAAAGTTCGATCTATAGCTCAAAAGAATGCTCTTGAGAAGGGCTATCCAGCCATGTAATCAGAATTCAAAAATTCCAACTTTTTTCTGAAACCAAATTCTGACGTATCACACTTTTGGTAGAATTAGGGTTTGGATTTTCTGGAGTTCTACCCAACCAAAAAGTTCGATCTATAGCTCAAAAGAAAGGTATTGAAAAGAGCTATCCATCCATGCAACCAAAAATCAATAATACCAACTTTGGTCTGAAACCCTAACTTCACCAAAGAGAGAGAGAGAGGTATTCTTACCTTGTGAAAGATGTCCTATTCAGTCTAGCTCTGATACCATGTTAAATTTAAACCAAATAGACAAGCAAGATCACTGAAAGAAACACAATCACAAGATAGACACAGAATATATCCTGGGAAACCCTCATGGGGTAGAAAACCCAGCAAAGCTTTCCTCAATAAGATGATCAACCAAAATACAAGATGTGCTCCTTCCTTCTTTGTCTCCTTAGCAGATCTCCCAGACAAGTGCGCACTCTTCCACAAGTGAGTGAATGATCTAATGAGGAGTTCACCTCTCTTATTTATACTGACTCCTAACTGACTAAAAGACCTAATGGGGCCGACCTCTCCTGGAGAAGTCTAATAACCCCAAAAATATAACCACAGGGCCGACCCCCACATGGTGGGTCTAATAACCCTAGTTAATACAAACCCTCGGAGGAATAAACATCTCCGGATACATAATAGGGTTACCTCGGAGGGATGAAACATCTCCGGAATAATAAAGTACAAATTTAATATTCTTTGAAGTTACAATATTCAACATTAATGCCACTAAATGATGTTATGCTTTAAGTTAAGCTGTGAGTGTGATTATAGGAACATGTCTTAGTCTATTGATATGATTTATCCTTGGTGTTATATGGACCTAGTCAAACCCAGTTTGACTATGGTCATTTCTTGGGATCCGTGATGATGTGGGCCATGCATGCTTATTGATGAAGATAGATGGACCCACATACTCTTGATGATGATACTATATGATGGACATATGATTCAGATGGTGATTGATGCAGTTCAACAGGTTTTATTATTACTTCATATCATCAGATTATGCACTGTCCATATATGGTGGACCCTACAGTTAGCCCATCAGGGAAACCCATGGTGTATGAGTACACATTCTTAGTACTCTTGGGTCTTATGGATCCGACGAGACACTTATTTTTCAGTTTTGGTCACTTCTGACAGTGATAGATGCAGTTTTTCACTTGTTGACCAGATTTGGGGTTGATTTCCCATCCTGGCCAGTAGGGGCCTTGAGAGGCTAGTTCACCTAGCGCGTTGTATGAGAAGGGGGTGCTCCAGCCACTTGACATTACCATTTACCCCCCTTCTGGAGAACCTGGTGGGATCGGTTTGACAACGTTGATGCCCTAGGAGGTAGTTTCAGCACTTTCACAGTTATTGAGGCAGGTTAAAAATGGAATAAAAGGGTGACTGAGGAATTCGATTTGAGAAATTGAGGCAAGGTTTTGGAACTTGGTTTTCATAGAGGTATTCCAGGGTGTACCCCCCATCTTCCATCTAGTTTTCATCAGTCAGTGGAGTCCACAGAGGCCACAGGAGACGTTTTACTGCATGTCTCTCACAGATTTTGAGGACATATTTGATCATTTGTATTTATTTTGGACATTTTATATTATTTTATTGTGCCATGGGGATGAGCTAGCAAGGATTTATGCCTCCTCGCCCCACCATGTGCTTCATGTGTCATGTCCTAGTCATATGAGGTGGGCCCATGTACTTTTGCCCCCTCTAGAGGATGACGTCACCCTCCATGAGTACTTTATAGCTATGAAATCATCACTATTTTGAGTGATCCATGTGTTATGCTGTTATGATTCATCTGAGTCATCGATTATGTATTGAGATCTTTTAATCTCAACCACTCATTTCAAAAAGTGGTTTTGAGATCTAGAGTTTTGGTCTTTATTATCCTATATAAGGAGGAGACCCCCTATTGTATAGCTCACCTTTGGAGCTATAGAATATTGGAATAGAACACTTCTTTGTGGAGCATATTTCTCTTGTCTTGTTGATTCTCTTACATCTTGAATATACAGTATCTCTTCTATGTATCATTGTGGATTTTGGAGCTACACATTGTTTTCTTGTAGGAAGGCCGAATTGGTGGAGAGGAGGACGATTTGAAGAAGGTTATTGTTGGAGGGATCCACATATTCTCTCTTGGGTTGATCTTGGTGACAGGGAGTATCATTATTGTATCTTTGTGACATAGTTGATGCTTTCTATTACACCTTTCCATCATTTTCATAATCATCTTACTTGGCTTGTTTTGTAAAATTAGTCACAGCAGATCTAATGAACAAGTAAATCAATCACAACAGATGAATATAGAAAATATGGTGTAAAACTGTGCAAAACATGCAGCAGTGCTCAATATCCCAAAAAGGGTGAATGAATTACAATAGAATACAATATATGTCAATGAGCAATTCGAATTGACTAAGTAGGCCATTCGAATCACTGAATGGAGTAGCTTGACTCCAACTAGGAGTCCTCATCATCAATCGGTGGTGGTCATCAATGCACAAGAACCAGTCATCCAAGTGTCAATCTGAGTCTAACTGAGTGTAATAAGTGTAACTGAAGTGTGTAGCACTGATTAAGGAGAGGGAGGCTCAGTGGGGGCGCATGGGAGGCTAACTGAAGTCAGAACAAGTCATCTAGTCAATCTGGAGGTCCAACGGAAGTGAAACAGTCAGTCGGGAGTGAAACTAGCCTCAAATCAAGGAGAATCGGAGCTAACTGAGTGTAACTGAAGTGGAACTGCAGTGGTAGGTGAACAAGTGCGCCCTTCTCTGGCAGTAGGTGAGAAGTGGGCGCCTTTCAGCCTAGGAGGGATAAAACTCTGTAGTAAGTGGCTCCCGGGTGCTAGAATGAGGTGGCTAAGGTGCTGGAGGCATCAAACTGGTGACTGGGATGCATGCAAGTGCATGCAGGTGCATGCAAACCCTAGATTCTGCATGCAAACCCTAATTGCATGCAAGATCCTGAAAAAGATGATGTGGATATCCGAACACCCCCCCTCAAGCTAGACTATGATGTGCCAACAAAAATAATGTGGGGCCCTGGTAACTAAGACCAAAGGTCACCCCAATACAATAATCCAAAAAATGCTGAAAATAAACTAAGTGAGGAAAGAGGGAAAACCCAGTGGGAAGAAATCCCCCCCTCAAGCTAAAGCATAATAATGAATCAATCTGTCTCCACCATGATGGAACTCACCCCCAACAGTGAACGGAGGTAAGAGAACTTCTTCTCAGTGAAGCTCTTGGTGAAGATGTCTGCAATTTGCTCATCAGTAGGGCAATATTGCAGAATGATGGTGCGGTCATGCACCAACTGTCGAATGTAATGCATATGAATCTCAATGTGTTTGGTCCTCTTCCGCTGAACTGGATCTGTGGAGATCTTGATAGCACTTTGATTGTCACAAAATAGGACAGTCGAAGTAGTTCCACCAAAACCAAACTCGGAAAGAATACCCTGCAACCAAACTGCCTGAATGCAGGCATTGACTGCCCCTCGATACTCTGCCTCTGCTGAAGAAAGTGCAATGGCTGCTTGCTTTTTACTGGACCAGCAAATAGCACCATGACCAATCATGAAAACATAACCGAAAGTGGACTTCCTATCAATGCTATCACCTTCCCAATCTGAATCAATAAAACCAATGAAATCTAGCTCAGAATCTGCAGCATAATGTATGCCAAACTGTCTTGTACCTTGCACATACTGCAAGATCCGCTTGGATGCTCGCCAATGAAGCTCATGTGGCTGCTGCATATATCTTGACACGGCACTCACGGCATATGAGATATCAGGCCATGAGTGTGTCAAATAAAGTAGTGAACCAATCAACTGTCGATACATACTGCAATCTGCAAGCGGTGTAGAATCTCCCTCCTCAAGACTGATTCCTGAGAGGAATGGGAATGGGGCTGCCTTACATTCAGCCATTTTAAACTTCAATAACAGGTCGGAAGCATATTTTTGCTGAGATATAGTGATCCCATCAAAATTTTGAGCTATCTCCAAGCCCAAAAAGTGACTCAGCAAGCCCAAATCGCTCATGTCAAAAGCTAGATTTAAGGCAGATTTTAGCTTGTTTATTGAAGTAAGTGTGCTACCAGTAATAAGAAGATCATCAACATAAAGTACAATAACCAACAAATTACCTTTAACTCGCTGAATATACACATTCGGATCAGATTTGCACCTTTGGAAATTCTGAGAAAGAAGGAAGGAGTCCATCTTTGCGTACCAAGCTCTTGGGGCCTGTTTTAACCCGTACAAAGATTTCTTCAATCTACAAACCAATGATGGATCTGATGTATAACCCTCTGGCTGCTGCATATAGACCTCTTCAGCAAGGTCTCCATGTAAAAATGCACTCTTCACATCCATGTGGTGCACTTCCCAATGCTTGGATGCGGCAATAGCTAAAACAAGGCGGATGGAATCCATCTTTGCAACCGGTGCAAAGGTCTCAGTGTAGTCCACTCCTTGGACTTGGGAGAAACCTTTTGCCATCAACCTTGCTTTATATTTGCTAATAGTGCCATCAGCAGCAACTTTAGTATGGTAGACCCATTTACACTTTACTAATTTTCTTCCAGGTGGAAGAGAAACTAGCTCCCAAGTGTTGTTCTTTTGAAGAGAACTGTACTCTTCGTCCATGGCACTTTTCCATCTCGGATCTCGATGAGCTAAATAGTATGATGTAGGATCTGAACCAGCCATCAAATAAAAAATCTCAGGAAGAAATGGATCAGCAATAGAAAGAGCCATACCTGCTCTTTGAAAGTCTCCTCTTGTTCGTCTTGGATCAACAGGATTTCCAAGATTCGAACCAGCAGAATGTAGAGTGTTTTGGGCCCACTTTGGTAACTGAGGAGGATCATAATGGTCGGATTCCGAACCTGATATGTCATGATCATCATATGCTGCTACAATATCAGAAATATCAGAACTCATACCTTCATTATCGCTGCTCGAATCTTCTTCTGGTGAAGGTGGTGAATTGGCAGTCTTCTCCTCGACTAGTTGCAATTCTTGAAGCGGTTCTTCAAATTGCACACTGCGCTCTATGAATATCTTTTTAGATCTGATATCCATGATTTTATATGATTTTGATTCTTCCCCATATCCTATCAATATTCACTCGATACTTTGTGGATCCAAAGCTCGTCTCTTCTCAGAAGGAATTCTAGCCCATGCAGTAGAGCCAAAAACTCTCAAATTTGACACATCCGGTTTGTGACCAAAGAATGCTTCGAAAGGAGTCATACCTTTCACGGATGAATGTGGAACACGGTTCTGTATATATGCAGCAACATTGATTGATTCAGCCCAAATATTTGCAGCCAAACCTTTCGATTCAATCATGCATGTAGCCATCTCTTTCAGTGACCGATTTTTCCTTTCCGCTACACCGTTCTGCTGGGGTGTCTAGGAAACTGTATGTTGGATCTTAATTCCGCTTTGGGCACAAATTTGCAGCAACTCGGACTTGATATATTCCCCACCATTAACAGATCTAAGAGCTTTGATCTTGCTCTCAGTGGTGGTCTCAACAGAAGCCTTAAAATCCTTGAATTTTCCAAGCACTTCTGACTTGTTTTTGAGAAAGAATACCCATGTAAAGCGGGAAAAATCATCAATAAATGTCAAAACATACCTTGAACCATTTAATGACATATGGGGCAGCGGACCACTGATATCAGAATGGATTAATCCCAAAATAGTAGAAGCTCTGCTAGCTTTGCCGCGGTCGAATCTGTGCTCGGGGTGCTTCCCAATGATGCAACCAGTGCATATTCCCTTCAAGGAACGGAGTTGTGGGAGCCCATCTACCATGGATTTGTTTGATAACAACAGCAAATACTTATAATTAAGATGTCCAAATATTTCATGCCAAATCCTACTAACCCCATTACCATGTGTGCGAAGAGCAGTGGGCTTTGCAAGCGGAATAAAGTGTGAAAACTCATAGCATTTTGCAGTGTGATTTGCCTTTCCGACTGCAACTAGTCTTCCACTTTTGATATCAGAAATTTCAACTATATTAGGGATGAATGTAACTTGCTTTGGTTCACCAGTATGTGTCATTTGATACACAGAAAGGAGATTTGAAGCCAAGGAAGGCACATAGAGAACATTCTGAAAGCTTCCATGTTCTACATGAATCGTACCTTTTCCCTTTGAAGAAATTTTTGAGTCATCTCCCAAATGGATGGGGATGGAGCTGTTTGGATCGAATGAGGAAAAAGAATCAATATTTGCAGCCATATGATTTGATGCACCCGAATCTATCAAGAGAGTAGTGGGATTCGAAACCGTTGCCATGAGTGCTTGTCCTCTTTCATGATCATCATTCCTGTCCTTCTTCCTTGCACCGTCAGGAAGGGTTATGTTGTTCTTTTCCAAAAGGAGGGCCATTTGATCTATAGTCTTCTTCATACATGAACTTTCGGGATGAAATCCACGGTTACAATAAGTACATTTAGATTTTTGGTTACCTTCTTTGCCCTTTTGCTTGGATTTCGAACTGGATGGTGCATCCGTTTGCTTGCCTTTGTCTTTTTGCTTGTGAGGCTCGAATTTGGGCTTCTCCTTCTTTTGCTTTCCTTTACCATTCGAGATCTTGGGTCCTTGAACATATAGGGCTGAATCTTTGGAGCTTATGGACCCCATTTGAATCAACTTGTCATGCTCTTTTGTGACGGACTCAATGAAGGCATTCAAGGTAGGCATCTTCCAATTCGGGGTAGTTAGCCGACCGGAATTGAAAGTAGAGACAAATACCGAGTAATCTTTCCCAAGCTTGCTTAGAATGGAGAGGATCAATTGTTTATCCTCTTTGATAACTCCACTGTTCTTCAATTGCAAGTTCAAGTTCTTGAATTTTGTGAAGAATTCATTGATGGTCTCGAAATTCTCAGGATTAAGGCCAATCAATTCATTCTCTAATTGAAAAGCCCTAAGCTCCTCCTGCTTGCCAAATAATGTTTCAAGTTGCTCCCATATGGCTTTTGGAGTCTTCAATCCGCTGAGATGGAAGTGAAGATCTTTGGAGATGGAGAGACAAAGAAGACCATAAGCTTCATCAAGCTTGTTGTAGTGTTTGGTTCGATCTGACACATTGTTTGGCTCCAATTCAAGACCAAGAGTGACTCAGTAGTAACCTTTTGAATGTAATATGATCTCCATATCATCTTTCCAATCAAAATAATTGAATGGGGTGAGGATAGGCTTTGAAGAAGAGTATTCCATTGCTAGGAGCGAGTCAAACTGATGTAGATGAGCTTGCATGCAGAGAGTAGCGAATGCAAAAGAGGAGTTTGCATGCACAGTATAGAGAATGCAAGAGAGGAGCTTGATAACCTGCAAATCACAATCAAACCAAGAACCGTAAGGTCGAACAATCCACCCTTTTAGAGTTGCATCACACCTGGGATTGGAGATCAAACAATGTTGAATGGGTCCAATGTATCAGATCCAGGAATTATGTGGAAACTCAAGCTTCTGGAGTGGTATTGGAAGTATTTTTAAGCTTTGCATGCACAGGAGCGAATGCCCTTGAGATATCTCATGCCAAAACTTTTTGTAATTTTAGCAATTCAGTCAAATCTTCTTGTAGAAACACCTGTAGAAAAGAGATCTTGTCCCTGCAATGGCTCTGATACCATGTAAAATTAGTCACAGCAGATCTAATGAACAAGTAAATCAATCACAACAGATGAATATAGAAAATATGGTGTAAAACTGTGCAAAACATGCAGTTGTGCTCAATATCCCAAAAAGGGTGAATGAATTACAATAGAATACAATATATGTCAATGAGCAATTCGAATTGACTAAGTAGGCCATTCGAATCATTGAATGGATTAGCTTGACTCCAACTAGGAGTCCTCATCATCAATCGGTGGTGGTCATCAATGCACAAGAACCAGTCATCCAGGTGTCAATCTGAGTCTAACTGAGTCTAATAAGTGTAACTGAAGTGTGTAGCACTGATTAAGGAGAGGGAGGCTCAGTGGGGGCGCATGGGAGGCTAACTGAAGTCAGAACAAGTCATCTAGTCAATCTGGAGGTCCAACGGAAGTGAAACAGTCAGTCGGGAGTGAAACTAGCCTCAAATCAGGGAGAATCGGAGCTAACTGAGTGTAACTGAAGTGGAACTGCAGTGGTAGGTGAACAAGTGCGCCCTTCTCTGGCAGTAGGTGAGAAGTGGGCGCCTTTCAGCCTAAGAGGGCTAAAACTCTGTAGTAAGTGGCTCCCGGGTGCTAGAATGAGGTGGCTAAGGTGCTGGAGGCATCAAACTGGTGACTGGGATGCATGCAAGTGCATGCAGGTGTATGCAAACCCTAGATTCTGCATGCAAACCCTAATTGCATGCAAGATCCTGAAAAAGATGATGTGGATATCCGAACATGTTTCACTTGATCTTGTCTTGTAGGAGGAGGACGATTTGGCATCTTGGAGGAGGACGTTTTGGCTTGGAGCAACAAAATATCACTCTTGAATATACACATAGGAGAATGCTATCAATTTGCAAGGTGGCCATAAGCAATTGAGGTAAGTTCGACAAGGTATGTGCTTGGATCCATCCATTTCTTCTTCATTGGTCAACAAACCCTTAAAATCAAGACCCTTGTTTTCACTTTTTCTTAGATCTACAAATATATAGCTTTGCTTTGGGTATAATAAAAGGAACCCACCTCTATAGTATCCACGGCAATTCGGATCTACATTTTGGTGGCATTTGGACTTCATTTGGTCCTTCCCCCAAGGCACTTAACCTTCCTTGAGTGAGGTCGCCCTCCTTGGGTAGGTGAGTTAAGCTAGTTCCATCACATGGGTAGGTGAGATCCCTCTTGATTCATGATCCTCATACTTGATAACCTACCCCTAGTGCTTCACTTCATTGATTTTCACCTAGTGGGCCTCATTCCTCATTTTGAGGGTTGTGCCCCACTTGGATCAATTTGGTGATGCATTTTCAATCTCATATATATGGAGATCTAGCCATTGTATCACTTTGATTTTCAAGATCCGCATTGATAATTGACTTAACTACCCCGATCTAAAGTTTGGTGTCTTTTGGAATTGATTTGACACACTTTCCTATGCATTTAGCCCTCCTTGGGCAAAGTCGCACTTCCTAGGGGTTTGCGTTGTCCCACTTCAAGGACTTGGGTGGTTGAGATCCCGCTTGATTTTAAAAGAGCATACCTTGAAACCTACATCTAGTGTCTCACTTTGTGTATTTTTTCCTTGGGGGTATCATTCCTCATTTTGAGGATTGTTGTCCACTTGGGTCACTTAGTAAAACATTAGATCTAGTAAGATCTAGCCATCACATTTACTTGATCTTGATTAGCACCCTTGATTTGCATCTTAAGTGTCCCGATCTACATTTTGGCATCATTTTTACTCCATTTACCCATACATTTCAAGGCACTAGTCCACCTAAGGCAAATCGCACTTCTTGGGATTAGTGTCAAGTGCTAGATTCCATATGTGGGTATCTCCAATTTCATCTTAGATCCATAGATATACTCTTTGCATACCCCTTGGTACCATTTGCACCCTTAACTTCACCTTGTGGCTCCCATTTGAACCATTTCCATATCCCAAGGAAGTGGGCCCCACTTGTATATTTCATGGTACTAGATCTTGTCTTTTGATCTCATCATGTGGCCTAAATCATTCATTGGTTTAAACATAAGTCATCCCTTAAGCCTCTTTCAACCATACTTAAACTTCTAGGTCCACCTAACCTTGCATTGGTTTCCGTAACTTGTCTTTCACATATCCCTAGGAACCTTTGCTTTGGTCCAATCACCTTTGACTGGCTAAGGTCTCCCCCTTGGTCTTGATTCATCTTGATCTAAAGTGAAGAGTGCCTCGGTTGACATGACTCCCAGCTTGCATTGGGAATCGTGGCATCTCTTGGGTCACCTCTTTAGTTGTCAATCTCCTCTACCATCCCGGATGGGATACCATTAGCGGCAACTACAAGTTGTGTGATAATAGGTACCACACTGGGATTCCCAAGGTTAGCCCAGGAAGAGTTAACTAAGCCATAACTGGCATCCCATGTACACCTGTGGGAGGATACAAGAATGGGATTTCAAAATTGGTGGTACCAATGGACTCAATGTGTGTTCAATGCCATGACTCAGTGGTGGTGCGGATGACAGTGTTGAGGTGGAGGCGGCTCCATTTTTAGTGGTGAAAATTGTGCACAATATGCCATCAGTAGAGGTAGGGATATTTGGTGGTGGTCCCAAGTATGCCCCTAGCAGATTGGATTCCTTGTACATACCGGGTGAAATGTCAACATACGGTTGATCATCACCTAGTATAGTTGGTAGGACATTGTTAGGATTTCTTGTGGTATTAGGGTCATAATAGTTAAGCTGGTCTAGGGTAACTATCTTCCTATTTAAGGGAAACATCATGATACATAAGACTAGGGAAGCTACCACCTTCATGGCGTACATGTAACTACGCCCCAAGAGGATGTTGTAGTCGAATTCTGCATCGATTACTTCAATAAAAACCATAACCATCTTTCCCCCCGGCTCTATGGGGACATTTTGGTACAATCCTCTTGGTTGGGATGGTCTCCCATTGTATGCGTGGAGAGCGATAGATTAGGGGACAAGCTCGGGGGATCCTAATCATTTCCAGATTTTGTGAAGAACCTGCAACAATTAATTAATCAAAATACACGATATAGCAGCAATAATAGAACTCAGAAGCACTTTTATATTGATCAGAGGCCACTTCGAGGGGGCAACCTCCTTTGAGAAAGCTCAATACAAATAACTTCACGGTGCCTTCATAGGCCTCAACATACACTTATACACTAAGTCTAGGCACCAATAGTATGAGTCAAAACCATGGGCCAATACAAACTATGGATCAACAAAACTATGGGCGACTTACAAAGCATATGCGCCAACAACAATAACACAAACTATGGATCAACAAATACTACGAGACGACTTACAAAGCATATGTGTCCAACAACAATATACTAACAAAGTAAAGACATGGGTTCCTAACATCCCCTCTCCCTTTGAAAAAGCTTTGTCCTCAAAGCTTTAGATGTGGAAATTGATGCAGAATCTGAAGGAGTGGGTCGCCTGTAGCATCCTCGGGTTGCATTCCGGGCCACTGACGCCTTTTGAGTTTCAGGGAGGATTGCGTGGAAGGTTGTAGATGAAGAAGAACCATATCAGCGACGTGAAAAGTGCACGCAGAACGGTGTTGATCGGCTTGTTGTTTCAGTCGAATTCTTGCCATGTGAAGATTGTCCTGCAGAATGAGAAGAAGTTGATTGTGGTTTCGAAGAATTGAGTCAATTGCCTGAACTGGGGAGCTACTGAAGGTGTATGGAAGAAGAACTGGCGGTGCCTGTCCAGAGACTGCTTCATATGGTGTCCTTTTAGATGTGGTACTATACCACTGGAGTGCTTCCAGGAAATCCATAGAAATAGTTGTCCAAATCTGTGTAGGGATGGGCAAGGGTTCGAGCAGTCCCGAAAGGAGGGTCGTTTCACCCTTGTTGACCTAGAAAGTATCACAGTTAACCACCATCCATTGAATTGTCATTTTCAATCCCTGCCAAAAGAAGTTACATTGTTCCTGTTCATACGTTTTGAGGAACCCAGAGTGCCCTATTGATGAAGAAGCATGGAGTTCATAGAAGAGATAGCCCCATTGAACAGATTGCAACAAATTTGGAACAAGCAGAGAAATAGCTGTAAGAGAAACTGGGTCATCAAATGTGCGATAAGGAGCATCTCCCACCATATTGTCCTTACCCTTCTGGTAAGTGGTCGCATAGTCATAACCCATGAGTCGGAGAACCCATTTCAGGTGTGCTGGGGAGGAGACCTGTTGTTCCAAGAAAGTTTCCAGACTTTGGAGATCAATCTTGATGCAGAAATAATTCCCCAATAGGGATGGCTGCCACTTCTGTACTGCATGAAAAATAGCCATCATGTCCTGCTGAGATGTAGATGCGGCAAAATGCTTACCAGAAAGGTCTCGTGAAGGCGGCAAGCCCACTGGTGCAACAAAGACACCTTCATATCTATCCAAGGAAGTAGTGGAGACCGTTGGTGGGTGCATCTGAAGGGAATGGAGCTGAGCAATGACACCATGTGAATTCTTCTTAAGGATCTTTTCCAAGCGATGTGAACTGATGATGCATAGAGACCCTGGTTGTAAGCCCATAAATTTGTGTTGTGTCCCATTGACTGAAAACTGCATCCAAAGTTTAGCAAAATCCCATAAGATGGGGCCAAGTGTGCGTAACCATTGAACGCCCAAAACCACATCACATCTGCCTAAGGACAAAGAAAACATGTCAGAGCGTAGTTTATAATCTTCCATAGAGATACGCACATTGTGACACTTCCCCTTGCAAGGTAAGGTGCCCCCATTGGTAACCATGACTTCAAAGTTGGAGCAAGGATGGACAAAACAATCAGCCTGTTTGGAAATCCGAAGGTCAATGAAGTTATGAGTGCTACTAGAATCAATGAGTATGGTAAGAGGGAGCTTCTTGAAGTATCCCCTGACCTGCATTGTTTGTGGGGTGGTGACGCCGGTTACAGCATGGAGAGAGATCTCGGGTGGGTTGTCCTGAGATGGGACGTCAACAGGTGGGTGTTGAATGTCGACCTGATCATCTACTGTATCTGTAGCTTCTTCACCAAGTTCTGAGGCAGGCGGAGAATCCATATCCAAGAGATAGAGCTTTTGTTGAACACATCTATGTCCCCGAGTGAATTTCTCATCACAATTATAACAAAGCCCTTTTTCTCAGCGTGCCTGCATCTCTGTTTCAGACAATTGCTTGATAGGAGTTGGTTGAGGAGAAAGCGTGATGGGAGCTCCTTGGGAACCCATATTTCTGAAGGGAACAAAGGTGGGTTTGGAGCGTTGTTGAGCTGCGATCTTGTCTTCTGCCAACTTAGCCAAACCTAGGACTTCCATCATTGTGTTGGGACAGAACATTTTAACCTCTGACCGGATTTCATCCTTAAGACCACTGATAAAACAACTCTTGTAAAATTCATCAGACAATCCTTCTATGTGATTGGCGAGTTTCTCAAATTCTGTCTGATACTCTCTCACTGTGCCAGTTTGGTGAATTTTAGTGAGGGCTCCTGTGAAGTCGTCAAAAGCACTAGGACCAAATCGTGGCAAAAGGAGTTGGAAAAAATCTATCCAGTTTTGCTTGGGATGAGCTTTGATGTACCAATGGTACCATTGAAGGGCTTCCTATTCTAAATAAAAGGATGCAAGTGGAACTTTCTAGACATCAAAAGTATTATGCAAGCTAAAATAGTGTTCTGCACGGTATTCCATCCAGTCGGATCATTGCCATTGAAGCGAGGAAAATCAAGCTTCGGCCCACGAAAATTGTTGGAAGAAGAGAACCTGGTGGCTGCAAAAGATTCTGGTTGTCGATTATTGTTCATCGCTGAATGCTGAACATGGAGGCTGAGAAATTTTTCATCCAGATCTTGGAGTTTGGTTTGGATGGCTGCAAGTGCTTCCTCCATGGTTTTTGCTCCTGCGTGGGTGACAACCATAACCAGGAGTTTTTTTTTTTGGGGGGGGGGGGGGGGTGGGGGAGGGGAATGGATAGAAAAACACAAACAAAAGCTTATCTAGTAAAGGGAAATTTGGATTTGGAAAAAACTTGGAGGGGTAATTGGGGTGTGACTAGGTTTTGGACACTTTCTAATGGATAGGGAAGCAAAAAATGGGGATTTCAGAAGCGGGGTGAAGGAATGAGAAAAGTTGGCAGAGAGGGACAAAGAAGCAGAATTAGAAAAGGAACTCTGTGGTAAAATTTGAAGGCGATCGGGTGAAAATCGAAGAAGTTATGGCAAACCCTAAAAATAGACAAATGTGAGATTTCGGGTGTTGGGAAGTGGAATGTAGGATAGGGTCCTCAGAAATGAAATATGCAGAATGGGATTGCAGGGGTGTCAGAGAAGTTTCAAGGGAAACGGAGTTAAAACAAGGGAGATATGGAGAAAAAACTGAATTTTCTACTCTTTTTTTTTTGAATGGAGCGGCTATAGCTCAGAAGGGATCTGGAACAGATAGATTTGCAACGGCCTGGAAGTGAGCAGAAACAGAGGGATCTAAAATGGCACCAAATGGATCGAAAACGGCTGGATCTGAAATAGATCTGAAACGGTTGGATCTGGAACGGCTTTCAGAATGGATCTGAATGGCTGGATCTGAAATGGCGTAGTAGTGATCGACAACAATTCAGCTGAAAATAGATATGGACCCCAGGTATATGCGGCTTCCTAACAGTCAGGGGTTTCACTCGGCCACCAATGCTGTCTGACGGCTTACGTATTGGGGCAGTACCCCTCACTCCACAGCTCAGGTAAAACTGATAACCACTTTGCCACAAACGATAACTCTTGGTTTACCTCACGGGTGGGAACTAGTCAATCAGGTAGGGGTCGTTTCCCTTTTTGCTGGCAGGTCCTCTCAATGGGCCAGCTACTTCGGGGTTCCTGTGGTACTCCTCACAATGAGTTTTAGGGCTTATGCCCAAGTACTTCCCACAGTTAAGCGGATAAGGATTATTCCCAAATCCGAACCTGCAATAGATGCGAAAAAAAAAATTGGCATAAATTCCACCCAACGAGCCCAAGAAAGTGCTTTGATACCAGATGTGAAGAACCTGCAACAATCAATTAATCAAAATACATGATATAGCAGCAATAACAGAACTCATAATCACTTTTATATTGATCACAGGCCACTTCGAGGGGGCAACCTCCTTTGAGCAATCTCAATACAAATAACTTCACGGTGCCTTCATAGGCCTCAACACACACTTATATAGTAAGTCTAGGCACCAATACTATGAGTCAAAACCATGGGCCAATACAAACTATGGATGAACAAAACTACGGGCAACTTACAAAGCATATGCGCCAACAACAATAACACAAACTATGGATCAACAAATACTACGGGACGACTTACAAAGCATATGCGTCCAACAACAATATACTAACAATGTAAAGACATGGGTTCCTAACAGATTTTTACGGACATAACGCAAGTGGACGCGCCTTCGTCAATGATACAACAATGGATCATGACGTTTTTAACTGTAAATGGAACTTGGAATGCGATTGACGATGGTAGCCGCAAGTCACCTTTGTCAAGATCAAAGGTCATTATGTGTGAGTCGGATGGGTTGACCGCACCAAGTGCATTGAGTAATGTCGTGCGTTGTGTTGGGAAATACTATAACACTTCTAATGTAGCCACGGGGTGTTGAGCCAAGTCGTCCACAATACTATAATTGTGGGCGGCTTTCATATGGGGGTTATTAGGGGTACGCCTAAGTGGTACTTTTAGAATCTGTGGGATTGTTGGATATTCAGGCGTGGTATTTATAGAGGTCCCCCCGAGGGGATAGGAACATCTTCCACTTGGGGGCTGGAAGGCCCATCATAACACTTGGCTCACATCTGGAGGTTTATATCCAACGTATAGATATTTTGGAAAGAGCCATCGCTAGGTGGACGAGGATCTTGGTCTTGTGTAACTTCCCCTTGATTGGAAAAGGGTTGTTGCAATATAGTTGTTTGTGGTTGGAGAGGATTCGTTGCCTGAGTGATCCAGGAGGATCATCTCATCGTTGATCAGATTTAAAGTCTTCAAACAGCAGCACAAAGGTTACCGTGCTAAAGAGCTCTTCGACAGCTTTTCGTCGATGCTTGTTTTGTGTGAAATGACCTTAGGATGAAGAAGTTGTCAGCATTTGAAGTTTCGATAAGGAAGGTTAAAAATGGTAAAAGTGGTTTAAAAAATGGTTTTCGAGCCATGGGAATTGAACCCAAAACCTATACAAGGTCTCCACAAGCTCCATTTAACAAAACAACATGGTTTAAATTTTATTAAGGTTGAAAGTTATTGTAAAATGCGGGGGGGGGGGGGGGGGGGAGGGCATAGCCCTTGACCCCATGCCAACACTGAGGCCCCCATTGCAAACTATATAGTATAACCATATGATAACCATCACAATCGGCAGACCATATCAGAACCATCGGAGGACCATGTCACAACGTGGGTCAATATATAATCTAATAGCGCGTGGACCAATGTTCAAACCGTATATCGTAACAAACCTTAACCATATCGTATAACGTGGAGCCATATTAATAAACCATTCAACAAACTATATATATTCACGTCACATTCCAGCATATTAAACCATATGATATAGCGTGGTATAAAGTTACACATGCCACTTGTTAATATTCAATATGCTAAGACAGAAAATAGCAGCATTACATTCCATTTCACAATAATAGCATATACAGGATCACTGAAGAAACAACAAGCATAGCATAAACACAAGAGACAGAGATTTATCCTGGGAAACCCTCATGGGGTAGAAAACCCAGCAAAGCTTCCTCAATATAGATGACCAGCAATATACAAAGATGAAAACCCTGAGCATAAGCTCCTTCTCCTCCATAGCAGACCTCTCCTCCACAGATGCGCCTTTCTCAAGTGAGTGAATGTGTATAATGAGGAACACACCTCCTCTATTTATACACTACACTGACATGTATTTTACACAGGTACACGTAGGCTCGTATTTAACCAATGGGTTAAATACCCCACTACAACTAACTGGGCCGACCCCTCTAGGGTGGTCTAATAACCCTTTGACCCACATAACACATATAGGGCCGACCCCCAATAGGGAAGTCTAATAACCCGAGTTACCACATTCCGACGGAGGAATAAACATCTACGGATATACAATAAGATCTTCACGGAGGAATGAAACATCTCCGGAATAATAAAGTACAAATATAATATTCTTTGAAGTTACAATATCTCAACACTCCCCCTTAACGAGAAGGATATTATAACAGCATCTGCAAGGATTCATCATACATGATACATCTATAAATCACTGGAAGCTTTCTCAACATCATCAGTAACTCAAGCAGTTACTGGAACATCTTTAATACTGGAACATCAACATCGTCACACGATCATCAGCATCGTCATCACACGATCATTAACATCGTCATCACACGATCATCAGCATCGTCATCACACGATCAGCATCATCGTCATCACACGATCAGTAGCATCGTCATCACACGATCAACATCATCATCACACGATCATCAGCATCGTCATCGCACGATCATCAGCATCGTCATCATACGATCAGCATCATCGTCATCACACGATCAGCAGCATCGTCATCGCACGATCAACATCGTCATCACACGATTAGCAGTATCGTCATCACATGATCAGCAGCATCGTCATCACACAATCAGCATCATCGTCATCACACGATCAGCAACATCGTCATCGCACGATCATCAGCATCATCATCGCATGATCATCAGCATCGTCATCAATATACATGATCCTTCCTTTCGGAATTACTGGATCAATCTCATCACAATCATATTTAAGACTATCCTTCCTTTCGGAATTACTGGATTTACTGTCTAAGGATGATTAGTCCAACCACAATCATATTTAAGACTATCCTTCCTGGATTTACTGTCTAAGGATGATTAATCCAATCACAATCACATTTAAGACTATCCTTCCTGGATTTACTGTCTAAGGATGATTAATCCAATCACAATCGCATTTAAGACTATCCTTCCTGGATTTACTGTCTAAGGATGATTAATCCAACCACAATCATATTTAAGACTATCCTTCCTGGATTTACTGTCTAAGGATGATTAATCCAATCACAATCGCATTTAAGAATATCCTTCCTGGATTTACTGTCTAAGGATGATTAATCCAACCACAATCATTTTTAAGACTATCCTTCCTGGATTTACTGTCTAAGGATGATTAATCCAATCACAATCGCATTTAAGACTATCCTTCCTGGATTTACTGTCTAAGGATGATTAATCCAACCACAATCACATTTAAGACTATCCTTCCTGGATTTACTGTCTAAGGATGATTAATCCAATCACAATCGCATTTAAGACTATCCTTCCTGGATTTACTGTCTAAGGATGATTAATCAAATCACAATCGCATTTAAGACTATCCTTCCTGGATTTACTGTCTAAGGATGATTAATCCAACCACAATCGCATTTAAGACTATCCTTCCTGGATTTACTGTCTAAGGATGATTAATCCAACCACAATCGCATTTAAGACTATCCTTCCTGGATTTACTGTCTAAGGATGATTAATCCAAGCACTTCATTCTCGAAGACCTCACGTCTACGGCTCTCTTTAGGACTGACAGTCCAGGGATGATTCAATCCCCTCAAGTCCATCAAGAACTTCATTCTCGGAGACCTCACGTCTACGGCTCTCTTTAGGACTGAAAGTCCAGGGATGATCCAATCCCCTCAAGTCCATCAAGGACTTCATTCTCGGATACCTCACGTCTACGGCTCTCTTTAGGACTGACAGTCCAGGGATGATCCAATCCCCTCAAGTCCATCAAGAACTTCATTCTCGGAGACCTCACGTCTACGGCTCTCTTTAGGACTGACAGTCCAGGGATGATCCAATCCCCTCAACTGTCCACTAAGGACTTCATTCTCGGAGACCTCACGTCTACGGCTCTCTTTAGGACTGAAAGTCCAGGGATGATCCAATCCCCTCAACTGTCCACTAAGGAATTCATTCTCGGAGACCTCACGTCTACGGCTCTCTTTAGGACTGAAAGTCCATGGATGATCCAATCCCCTCAACTGTCCACTAAGGACTTCATTCTCGGAGACCTCACGTCTACGGCTCTCTTTAGGACTGAAAGTCCAGGGATGATCCAATCCCCTCAACTGTCCACTAAGGACTTCATTCTCGGAGACCTTACGTCTACGGTTCTCTTTAGGACTGAAAGTCCAGGGATGATCCAATCCCCTCAACTGTCCACTAAGGACTTCATTCTCGGAGACCTTACGTCTACGGCTCTCTTTAGGACTAAAAGTCTAGGGATGATCCAATCCCCTTCTGTATTCTCATCTATACAAGAGCAGTTATCACATTCGCATGTATTCTCACCAATACATCAAAACATGTATACATCACACCAAAACATGTATACATCACAACTAGCATGTATTCTTACTAATACATCAAAACATGTATACATCACATCTAGCATGTATTCTTACTAATACATCTAACATCAAAACATGTATACATCACACCAAAACATGTATACATCTAGCATGTATTCTCACCAATACATCTATCAACAAAAGCATGTATGAGTAAAACTAAGTATTCTAAGTATAAGAGTCCTAAATCTAAATATTTCTAAGTAACTGGGTGTAGAGAACAGGTTACCTCATCATCGACCTTGTTGTTCGATGAGACAATCTCATCAGCAGTGACTATACTTCTCCCCCTTTCGAGGAGGGTCCTTTTGAACTACACCAAGCTTGTCTCGGAAGTATTCAAACTTCACTCGAGACAGAGGTTTGGTTGGTAACTTCTTCACTTGACGTAGAGGTTTGGTTAGTACAACGGTAACCTGTTACAAATTCAAACTTTAGAGTTCCTTTCTGCGTCATATCTTGTTAGTTCCCTATGTTCTTTGACTTATCATGGAACACTACATTCTATGTCATCTTGATACAACTCTAATTATCACATAGGATCTCAGTTGGTTCTATCTCTAAGTCAAACAATCCTAAAGCCAAACTTCTTCACAACTAGCAGAGCAAGCAGCCATATATTCCGCTTGTGCTGAGAGCCACACTAGACTGCTTCCAGCTAAACCACGAGATCATGGCTAATCCCAGACAATAACATCCTCTCGATGTGTTCTTCTTGTCTGATACACTTCCTGCCCAATCAGAATTTGAATAGCTATCTGAAGTCATGATCTTCAAGATAGCATAGATCAAATTCTATCGTGTCCTTTATGTGCCTCATCACATGCTTTGCAACTATCAGGTAAACACATCTAGTTTCCACTAGATACTAACTCAAGGTGTTCATAACAAAACATATATCTAACCTAGTATATGTTAGATATATCAAAGACCCAATAATTTGACTGTACAGAGTTATATCCACTAACTCTGATGAGTTATCCCCTAACAGCTTCAAGTTGGAATCCATAAGAGTGGCCATTCCAACACCTCAAGTCATATTTCTCATCATACTTTCCCTGGTTGAGAAATATTCCTTCTGAGCCTTGCCATACTTCCAGACCTAGGAAGTAAAGCATCAATTTGAGATCTTTCATTTTCATTTCTGCATTGAATGATCTTCTGCATATCTATCTGTGCCATCTCTCGTTAGATGGGTCTACTGATATGAGCCTCAATATCATTCGAACTCTGTGGTGAGTTCCTTCTTGCATCCATGTCATATGTGTATCATATTCAACCTTGTAGCAAAGGTTGAGATCCACATCACCCATGGTGATCATTAAGCTTATCAATTTATTGTCGATCCTAGGTACCTATACAGAACCTGATTCACACTTCTTCTTTAATTACACCATACTTGGAGCAAACATCTTGTCGTGATTCTCTTCCCCTTTCTAAGAGAATCTTCTAGCCATGAGCCTTCTATATTTTGTTTGATTTGTAAATCTTCTTGTTTGAACATCCACCACTTGTACGGTGTCCATCATTCTTCATGACCTTTCCTACAAATCAAAATTAAGTACAGGATTAGTAATACTTCATAATCATCAAATCATATTGACATGATAACCTATTATGCATACAGATATCATTTACATAGTTATGCAACTATCTTGACCAATACTTTGGCACAACACTTTCCCATATCCTGTATGCATACAGTGGCTATCTAGATGCCTTCCATCTCTACCAGAACATACTATCGAGAGTGTGCACAGCTCTCGGCATGTCAGCAAAGAGGTTTCATTCTAGACAATCAACAATGGAATGTTTGTCCAACTTGTCAATCATATGCACATTAGTAGTATACTGTTCAATGCTCTATGAATGTTTACACTCAGCATTATATATTATGGGAATACAAATATGCATACAACCTATTATAGGCAATATTATTACTATTTCAAATAACAACTCAAATACTTATCTTTTATGTTTGTGTGGTTGCCTCCCGCTTGATCTTTTGTATGTCTTTTGAATTTCTATTCATTCTGTACCACTGTGCATGCTCAAGAGTCATCCTCATGATCTCATACACAAACATATACTCATTAGTATATTCTAAATGCTATCAAAACATTATAGTACTAAATAATCTTGAAAATGTATAGTCATGATTATAGTTAATAAACATTAGTATTCAAGATTTCAGGGAAGTCTTCTTTTTCTCATGCATATCATCAATCAAGATAAAAGATATAATATGCATAATCCTTTGATTACTAACTTTATGAATAAGTATAACCAATCATTCCAAGTATACTTATATAGGGGATCCTAACACAAAATAAGATTCATGGGAAACATACCTGGATTAGTATACCTACTTGGTTATGTACAACATACCTAAACAATCTCTTCAATGATTTAGAGATCCTGAGCTAGAACCTGCATGTCTCATAGGTTAAGCATAATATAACAAAGTCATACATACCTCGTAAGTAGAACAAAGATTGTGGATGAGTCTTTGTCTTCATGTTTTCATGGTCATGGAACCTGATTTGTCTTTTTTGATGTACCTGTATCTTGTTAGCGGACAACATCAACCTCACACAACATCATAATGCATTAGTACAATCATAAGTGTCAACACCCTAACCAATGAATATATTCTATCATGCATTCATAATTTTGTTAAGGTGATACAACAAATCTAAAATCAAGATTGTACTAACCGTAATAACATGAAGACAAACATATCATAAACTTAATCATGAACAAATATCAAAACATACCTCGATGAGTCATACCTGTCGAGATCGCTTGTAATCTCCTTATGTAAAGCCTTAGCCTCATCTCCCTCTGAAACAGGAACTCCTTCACTTATGCAGGTGACCAATCCATCTTCTTCTAGGATTAACCCTATCCACTTGATTTGCAAGAACTGGACCTGGAGCTAGATATGGGTTTGTCAGAGAAACCCCAAAAATTCAAACTTTGAATTTCAAACTTCCGAAAGGATAGAAATATGCGCCTTGATGAGCTGATCAAACTGATATATTCAGAATTTGAAAACTGCAAAGTTTCACTCCTTAATTTTTCCTTTGAAACTTCTGGATTCACTGGACGTGACCCTGAACTGGGGTTTGATGAATCCCACTCTTCTGCCCAATCAAAATGTTTAATCCAAAGCTCTAAGCTTCTATTTTTCTGAGGAGCTTCCAGCCATGGTCACAGATTTCAAAAATTCCCATTTTTACAGAAGCCCTAATTTTCCACTTTTCTGATCAAAGTCCCGAACTAGGGTCTAATCAATCCCGGCCTTCTGCCCAACCAAAAATTCTGATCTTGGTCTCTAAATTTCTATTTTGATGAGTAGCATCTATCCGTGGTCTCCGATTACAAAAATTCCAACTTTCTTCAAAGCCCTAAATTCCGGAAGCCATGAATGAAGATACCAAAAAATAATTCTATTTTGACAGAAATATGTACCTGATTGTTTCTGGTGTAACTCCGAAATTTTTGATCCACAAGGTCTGAAAAAGTTTCCTGAGATAGCCTGACCTGTTATCTTTCCATCCTGACAGGTCTGACCTCAATTGGATTCTCTGAGAGAGAGTTATGCCAAATGTCGCAACGTGACCTGTTTTGGGATAAAACAGGAGAGAGAACTTGTACGGCGTTCCACATGTCACTATTTTAACTTCGGCCTCTGAAAACGTTTCCTGAGATAGCTCGGCCTGTTACCTTTCCATCCTGACAGGTCTGACCTCAATTGGACTCTCTGAGAGAGAGTTATGCCAAATGTCGCAACGTGACCTGTTTATGGGAAAATACAGGAGAGCGCACTTGTACGGAGTGCCACGTGTCACTAGTTCAACTTCGGCCTCTGAAAAAATTTTTTGAGATAGTGCAGACTGTGTACTACCTGTCACTTTTTACGAAATTTCATTTGGAGCTTCCTAGCCCAAGATATGACCTTTTTCCCAAGGTCACCTGATTTTGACTCAGATCTGGAAGAGGCAGAAACCCTATATTGTACAGATCATAAATCACAAAGTACAACGAATTAGAGGTTTTCCTTTGGACACAAGGTACCTGGAGATTTAATATTCGTCCTGTAACAATTTCAGATCCGAAAACTTCGCCAAAACGGATTTATAGCGAAAGTGCTACGATGACTGGTTTTTGCTATATAAAACCCTAGCCTTCAAAATGTCGTAAGTAAAGCAAGTGTCGTTAGTGCCATACCTTGTCTTCCTTCAGGTTAGCTCTGATACCATGTTAATATTCAATATGCTAAGACAGAAAATAGCAGCATTACATTCCATTTCACAATAATAGCATATACAGGATCACTGAAGAAACAACAAGCATAGCATAAACACAAGAGACAGAGATTTATCCTGGGAAACCCTCATGGGGTAGAAAACCCAGCAAAGCTTCCTCAATATAGATGACCAGCAATATACAAAGATGAAAACCCTGAGCATAAGCTCCTTCTCTTCCATAGCAGACCTCTCCTCCACAGATGCGCCTTTCTTAAGTGAGTGAATGTGTATAATGAGGAACACACCTCCTCTATTTATACACTACACTGACATGTATTTTACACAGGTACACGTAGGCTCGTATTTAACCAATGGGTTAAATACCCCACTACAACTAACTGGGTCGACCCCTCTAGGGTGGTCTAATAACCCTTTGACCCACATAACACATACAGGGCCGACCCCCAATAGGGAAGTCTAATAACCCGAGTTACCACATTCCGACGGAGGAATAAACATCTCCGTATATACAATAAGATCTTCACGGAGGAATGAAACATCTCCGGAATAATAAAGTACAAATATAATATTCTTTGAAGTTACAATATCTCAACACCACTTTACCAAAATGGCGTGGGAAGGGGAGAGGCTCGCGGGCTTGACCCCAGGACCTCTACCCCCGGTTGTGAACATTTTACCATTGGGCCACTGGCCCCCCGTTGGATAAGCAATGGGATAATATATTTAAAAAATGAAACTACTATTTTCAGTTCAAAAGGGGCACGTGGCTCCTCCACGCGCTCCCATTTTTCATATAAAAATTCACTTTCTGTGCCTATTCTGGGAGGGAAAAGGACGCAATTTGCACAGTTTTTAAGGAAGGTACAGGCATGATTCCCAAGGCACAAAGGCCATCAATGGGCATGGATCCCGAGGTGTAATCCGTATACAGAGTGTTATTTTTTCTTCTTTGCAGAAGTGTTTTCTCGATTTGTGTGCCAGAGGAGGACTCAGGCAAAGGTATTCAAGTTTATACTCATTTTTCTCGAGACAGACGCAGCGGTGCAATCTGTTTCTGCGTTTGACAGACAAAACTCAAAAGTGTTTCCAAAACATTCAATTTGTAACCTTTGAAGACTTAATAAGATTGGCCTTCCCATTGGAAGCAGCCCGGAGACGTAGCCCAAGAAGGGTGAACTTCGTTATCAGCTCTTGTCTTCATTTTATGGTTTGAATATCTCTTTTATTTGCTTATGTGCTTCAAATATGCTCTTAAAATTTTTCATTTAAGCCTCTTTAATGGATTTTAGCATTTAAACATTCACATGCAAATATTGGTTATAAAGATCTTGGATAATTTTTAGATCAAGTTTGGTATTGGAGTAGCTTAACCATTGCATTGTGAGTTTTTGAATTAACAAGATCTAGGATTCAAAGAGGTGAAGGAGAGCTTGAATAGTTTGATCCTGAGATTGGATCAAGAAGAAGGAAAATGGCTTCAGAAAAAGGAGATGATGGGACTTCTTCAATTCTTTCTGAAGGGGATTTTCTTAAAGCTTTCATGAGGATGCAAGCTATGGTGGAAGAACTTTACCAAGATCGGAAGAAGGGCGAACAAGGTGGTTCTTCTCATGCAAAAGGTAAAGAAGAAGAAGAAGTTTGTGAGGAACCTCCTAAATCTCCTCCATCATCACCATCTTTTCTTAATGGTTCTTTAAATGCCTCACCTAAACAGAAAAATGGTCTCAATATGCCTCAATTAAAGCTTGATATTAAGTTTGAGTTACTTGTTTATAATGGAGAACTTAATGCTGAAACATTAGATAATTGGATCCGTCAGATTGAATTCTATTGTAGGATTCAAAATTTTAATGAAGATAGCTTGAAAATTCAGTTAGCTTCTCTCCAACTTGGAGGGACCACTCTCATATGGTGGGAGAGATGAACTCAAAAGGATTTGGTCTCAAAAGGAAATATTATATCATCTTGCCATGAATTCAAGTCAGCATTAAAGAAGCAATTCTATCCATTGGGTTACATACAACAAGCAATGATGGATTGGAAAAATCTGAGGCAAGGTAAGGGTCAAAGTGTACAAGATTACACACAAGAATTTCAAAAGAGAGCTTTAATACTTGGTATACTCTCTACACTCAAGAAATTCTTCTCAAGTACATAGGTGGATTACATCATTATTTGCATCATACAATACTTATGTTTAATCCTACTAACCTTGATGAGGTATGTGTGCAAGCTACGCACATTGAATCCAAAGGGAAGAGTGTTCATGATGTTTCTTCAGATGAATCCAATCAGTCAAAAGAAGGCAAGGCAAAAGGGAAGAGCAAGCATACAACTACCATGAAGAAAGGGGACACAAAAATTTCTTATTCTCATTGTCAAAGAGATGGACATGATAAAGAACATTGTTGGAAGCTACATCCAGAATTGAAACCAAAGTGGTTTAAGGATTAGAAAGGGATGCAAAAAGCTATGGTTATCGTTGAGGACCTTGGATCAAATTCTGAGGACAAAACCAAGATATCAATCGTAGGTGTGAAAGGTAAAGCTATTGTTGGTAATGATTCTAACATTGGCTCTTCATGTGCTTCTACTTCTAAAGATCATGACAATTCTAAGGATAGAAAAATGAATGCATTATTTCATATAAGGGTAATCACTAAACAAACTAAGATCGACACACTCATAGATAGTGGATCTCAAGCTAATCTTATTTCATAAGAAGTAGTTAAGCAGTTGGGATTAATAACAAAACCACACAAGAAACCTTATCCATTAGGCTGGGTATGCAAAGATAAAATATTACAAGTAACAAGGAAATGTGATCTAAAGTTTGCAATTACATCCAAGTTTGTAGATGAAGTTGAATTTGATGTGGTTCCACTAGATATATGTGGAATTGTGTTGGGAAGCCCATATTTATATGATCAAAAAGCAATCTTCTATCGAGAACATAATCAATATCATTTTTTTAAGGAAGGAATTGAGTACATAGTACATTCACATTCATTTAAAAATGACAAATCATTGGGAACTACACAACAATTAAAAATGGTTCTTAATGCAAGTCGGAATTTGGCACTTATATCTATGCAATGTAAAGAAGAAAAGAATCCCAAGCATGAAGAGGGAGTGTTGTTGCATCACAATACATCTATTATGGTTGATAGTGTTCCTATGATAAAACATAAGCATGATATAAGTACAATCTCTTTCACATGTTCAATGTTTATATTCAGCTTATTACTGACCAACAGTATATGGTTGGTCCCTACAATATTGAATGGATATTTTGTTGAAAACAAGGTTAATGTACTTAACAATGTCTGTGCAGTGTTAATTATTGTCATGTTGAGTGAGATGTACAGGTTCCAAGAATGGACAAGTGATACAAGAAAAGTGAGACGAACATGTCTTCACTTGATTGCATAATGATTCCATGCTTTTGGTGGTCTAAAAGCTTCGCAGTGGGGAGGTTTGATACAGTAATATCATCTCATCGTCAATCAGATTTAAAGTCTTCAAACATCAGTATAAAGACTACCATGGTAAAGAGATCTTCAACATCTTTCTGTCGACGCTTGTTTTGTACGAAACGACCTCCTGATAAAGAAGTTGTCAGCATTTGAAGTTTCGAAAAGGAAAGTTAAAAATGGTAAAAGGGGTTAAAAAATGGTTTTGGAACCATGGGAATTGAACCCAAAACCTATACAAGGTCTCCACAAGCTCCATTTAACAAAACAATATGGTTTAAATTTTATTAAAGTTGAAATTTATTGTAAATGGGGGGGGCAAGGGCATAACCCTTGACCCCATGCCAACACCGAGGCCCCCATTGCAAACTATATAGTATAACCATATGATAACCATCACAATCGGCGGGCCATATCATAACCATCGGCAGACCATATCACAACGTGGGCCGATATATAATCTAATAGCGCGTGGACCAATGTTCAAACCATATATCATAACAAACCTTAACCATATCTTATAACATGGAGCCATATTAATAAACCATTCAACAAACTATATATATTCATGCCACATTCCAACGTATTAAACCATATGATATAACGTGGTATAAAGTTACACATGCCACTTTACCAAACACCGAGGCCCCCATTGCAAACTATATAGTATAACCATATGATAACCATCACAATCGGCAGGCCATATCATAACCATCGGCAGACCATATCACAACGTGGGCCGATATATAATCTAATAGCGCGTGGACCAATGTTCAAACCATATATCATAACAAACCTTAACCATATCTTATAACATGGAGCCATATTAATAAACCATTCAACAAACTATATATATTCATGCCACATTCCAACGTATTAAACCATATGATATAACGTGGTATAAAGTTACACATGCCACTTTACCAAAATGTCGTGGGAAGTGGAGAGGCCTGTGGGCTTGATTCTAGGACCTCTTCCCCCGGTTGAGAACATTTTACCATTGGGCCACGGGCACCCCATTGAATAAGCAATGGGATGATATATTTAAAAAATAAAACTGTTATTTATGGTTCAAAAGGGGCGCGTGGCTCCTCCACCCGCTCCCATTTTTTTGTATAAAAACTCACTTTTTGTGCATATTCCGATAGGAAAAAGGACGCAGTTTGCACAGTTTTTAAGGCAGATACAGGCACGATTCCTAAGGTGTAGAGGCAATCAATGGGCATGGATCCTGTTATCCCTAAAGTTAACTCTCTACTGCAAGAGAGCCAAGCTTAGAGAAATCTTAAGAATAATATAGGATAACTAGAAACTAGATATATGAAATTTGGTGGTAGGCAAACTATCATTATAGAAATCAAAACTGTTTAAATATTGGACAACAAGGGATGTATCAGTATTACTATCAAAGATATTAATATGACATGGCTATGAGCATGACTTTGTGAATGTAATGATTCAGGTTCTATTTTCAAAACATTAAAAATAGTTGCACATTGATCAAAAGAATCATAGTATGGAATATTAAGACCACACATAGACAGAATGATGATAACATGTACTTTATTTATTAAAACAGAAAAGCCTCACAGATCACAATCATTTCAAAAAAAAACTATTCATATCAAGAAAAACAGAGTGTATATGAATAAATGCCCCTGCCTCAGCCCTCGGCTGGAACCCTCCACCTATTACAAAAATCAATCAAATATATAAGACTTTGCAATTTCTAGACTATTCGGGCTGTTACCAGCTTTTTGAACCTAAATCTAACAATAAATATCTAATTAATCACAAGAACACTAGAATTGCTCTATCTTCAAAAGCTAGAAATATTTGATGTTAATCTTCTGCTTCGGAATCTTCAAATGCTCTGGAGATTGCTACTTGTTCACTAAATATCTGGAACAACCCTGTGTTTGTTGATTCTCATCATAAAATTTAGGATATATACTTTACCATCGCCATAAAATCTGGATATGATTTTTTAGCCCAAAATATGTTATACCACCTGTTCTTCGGATCCATTGCCCGTTGTTCTTCATCCACCGGGTATGAAATGTTTGTTTCCAAAGTACAATTGTCTTTTTATGACTATCTATCGTTTGATATTTTCTCTCCAACCGACTGCTCTGCCTCCAAGAATGCAACATTTGATGATTATCAAACTGGAGAGAATATCAAATGTTTCTCTTTGGATATGCATTCCTATACTCTTGTGGACTTATCTTTTGTGGCATTTGTGCTCTTCATTACCTTCTTCAATACCAAAACCATTACCTTAACATATAATGACTTTGATATGAAAACCAGATCAAAGAAGGGGCATGAGGATTTTCAGATGTCGAGCCAAACGGTCATTTTGTCAAATTCGGTGAAGAAGGCTTGATCATGAAATGTACAAGAGCATCCTGAGAGTGAACTGCTTCCTGGACCTCATTACTCCATTGTCTTACTATCTCTGGATTGGTCATGGCTTACCTCATCTCATTGTGCATTTAGTTCAGTTCTCCACATGTCTTTCCTTTGATAAACCATGGATCCAAAACTATTGGTAAATGATTTAATTAATTCTTGTTTACTGCAAGCACCAATTTAATCAGAATCTGAAATTCCATAATCACGTTGAACCCTAGCTGCTCGTTGTTTAATATTAGCAATTTACACAATAAAATTTCTGCATCAATGTAAGTGGATTCTGGAGCTTATGATCTTCATGATACTAGCATGAAATCATGGTGTTTCTGCTTAAAATGAATATGTTGAGGGATTTGAAGCACTCATCCACATGTAATGCATATCTTCCAACCCATAGACGTTTCCCATAGATGTTTAATGCTGGAAACTTAGTATTCACTCATTGATGTTTAGCGTGACATCTAGAAGCTCGATGGCTTGGGATTTATTCTTTGGAGATACATTCGGTACTTCTTTACATGGACACCTGGTGGAGACATTCTTAACTCAAATGCGAAACGCTTGGTTCTTTGTGAATGCTATCAAGCTTAATGCAATTTTAACATTTACATTCCATAACTTACTTTTCTTCCACATGAGTCCCATTGTGAGTGCTTTTCCATCTGATATCGATATTCAAATTGAAACCTAAGTGGTCACTTTAACATATGGATGCTGCCAGAAACTGAAATTTTGTTGGATCAAATCTAGTGACAACATCTGGATTCATCTGGGGATGGTATGCTCCATGCGAGCTGCCAAGAACAAGTAAACTAAGTGCCTTTTCCTTTGGGCTGGAGTCTTCATGCTACTGCAAACTAAAGATTGCAATCTATTCTATTGTATATCAAATGCTGAATTAATCCTACTCTATACCAGTGCTCTACTAAACTGGAACCTTATTCAATTAAGCCATCTGAACTACTGAACACTATAACAAGCTGAAAGAAAACTACAAGAAAAAACTGCATGCTGAACTGCTGAGAAAGGAACCACAAACTGAAAACAATATGCTCAGGAATTAGAGCTTATTTATGCACACTCCTATTCTATTCTTGCAGACATCAGGCTAATCATGTGTAATTCCATTTCCAATGAAACCAGGTTAAAAATTGACTTGGCAATTGAATTCCTGGAATATGCTTCTATAAATAAAGATTGAAAAGCTTATAAGCAACTCATCATGAATCTGAAACCCATATTTACAGCTGAACAAAACTGAATGGCTGGAGTTGATAAAAACCTCGATATAAGCAGCTACTGGATCATAAAAATAATTAAAAACCATGTTTTGATCAGATATCCCTGTTTCTTCTTCAAGATAAGTGAGCTACCTTTGGATAAGGTCTGACCTTACTGTTTCCATAAAACCATTTTTTTCACAATCATTTGAAAACCACTTTTTACTTTCTAAGATATGTTGATTTAATTCTTTATTTAAAGTCACGCACATATCTTCAAAAATGTTTGGAACAACGGTAATACTAACATCTTGAGAAGTCTTTTCTGACAACAAACTTTCATATTCTAACTCAAATGCTTTTAAAAGCTTCTTCAAAAAATCAATTTTATCTTCTTCACTATAAATGTTATCAGAATATAAATAAGAAGACAAATCTTTGTCCCATTCATCATCAAAAGACATACTCATCCATTCCTGAAAACCTCGAAGAAAAACATGATCTACCTCAAACCCTGTTGTCTTGGTACAGGAAACAACTCGCTCAGCAACTGAATCTGCCATTCTGAAACAAATGGAGTCACCAGTTGAATATCGCAGTCACTGTGTCATCAGCCCTTGTTCACCATCAAACACTGAATATATTCACTGTTGTACAGCCCCGGGAAGATGACTTCGTTCCTCCGTTCCTGACAACGGCGCCAGAAGATGTTATCCCTAAAGTTAACTCTCGACTGCAAGAGAGCCAAGCTTAGAGAAATCTTAAGAATAATACAGGATAACTGGAAACCAGATATATGAAATTTGGTGGTAGGCAAACAATCATTATAGAAATCAAAACTGTTTAAATATTGGATAGCAAGGGATGTATCAGTATTACTATCAAAGATATTAATATGACATGGCTATGAGCATGACTTTGTGAATGTAATGATTCAAGTTCTGTTTTCAAAACATTAAAAATAGTTGCACATTGATCAAAAGAATCATAGTATGGAATATTAAGACCACACATAGATAGAATGATGATAACATGTACTTTATTTATTAAAACAGAAAAGTCTCACAGATCACAATCATTTCAAAAAAAAACTATTCATATCAAGAAAAACAGAGTGTATATGCATACACACCCCTGCCTCAGCCCTCGGCTGGAACCCTCCTCCTATTACAAAAATCAATCAAATATATAAGACTTTGCAATTTCTAGATTGTTCGGGTTGTTACCATCTTTTTGAACCTAAATCTAACAATAAATATCGAATTAATCACAAGAACACTAGAATTGCTCGATCTTCAAAAGCTGGAAATATTTGATGCTAATCTTCTGCTTCGGAATCTTCAAATGCTCTGGAGATTGCTACTTGTTCACTAAATATCTGGAACAGTCCTGTGTTTGCTGATTCTCATCATAAAATTTAGGATACATACTTTACCATCGCCATAAAATCTGGATATGATTTTTTAGCCCAAAATATGTTATACCACCTGTTCTTCGAATCCATTTCCCGTTGTTCTTCATCCACCAGGTATGAAATGATTGTTTCCAAAGTACAATTGTCTTTTTATGACTATCTATCGTTTGAGATTTTCTCTCCAACCAACTGCTGTGCCTCTAAGAATGCAGCATTTGATGATTATCAAACTAGAGAGAATATCAAATGCTTCTCTTTGGATATGCATTCCTATACTCTCGTGGACTTATCTTTTGTGGCATTTGTGCTCTTCATTACCTTCTTCAATACCCAAACCATTACCTTAAGATATAACGACTTTGATATGAAAACCAGATCAAAGAAGGGGCATGAGGATTTTCAGATGTCGAGCCAAACGGTCATTTTGTCGAATCTGGTGAAGAAGGCTTGATCGTGAAATGTACAAGAGAAGCCCGAGAGTGAACTGCTTCCTGGACCTCATTACTCCATTGTCTTACTATCTCTGGATTGGTCATGGCTTACCTCATCTCATTGTGCATTTAGTTCAGTTCTCCACATGTCTTTCCTTTGATAAACCATGGATCCAAAACTATTGGTAAATGATTTAATTAATTCTTGTTCACTGCAAGCACCAATTTAATCAGAATCTGAAATTCCATAATCACGCTGAACCCTAGTTGCTCGTTGTTTAATATTAGCAATTTACACAATAAAATTTATGCATCAATGTAGGCGGATTCTAGAGCTTATGATCTTCATGATACTGGCATGAAATCATGGTGTTTCTGCTTAAAATGAATATGTTGAGGGATTTGAAGCTCTCATCCACATGTGATGAATATCTTCCAACCCATAGACATTGCCCACAGATGTTTAATGCTGGAAACTTAGTATTCACTCATTGATGCTTAGCGTGACATCTGAAAGCTCAATGGCTTGGGCTTTATTCTTTGGAGATACATTCGGTACTTCTTTACATGGACACCTGGTGGAGACATTCTTAACTCAAATGAAAAACGCTTGGTTCTTTGTGAATGCTATCGAACTTAATGCAATTTTAACATTTACATTCCAGAACTTACTTTTCTTCCACATGAGTCCCATCGTGAGTGCTTTTCCATCTGATCTCGGTATTCAAATTGAAACCTGAGTGGTCACTTTGTTGATGTATATATAACTTCGGAATGTATTTCACATATATGTATATTGTATTCCTATAGAGATGTTATTATTCCTCTATACGGAAGTGTCGTCATTTATATTGTAAGTGTCATAACTTATACTTGATATGTTATTAGACCACCTTGTTGGGGTCGGCCCTGTATAAGTCATGTGGGTCAAAGGGTTATTAGACCACCCTATTGGGGGTCGGCCATGTGGGTCAAAGGTTTATTAGACCACCCTAGTGGGGGTCGGCCCAATTAGCATTATGTTAAGTGGTTAAGTTGAGGCCGACCTAGTTGAGTAAAGGTCAAGTCAACTTAGTGTATAAATAGAGAGTGTGTCTCTCTCATTTTACACATTCTATTCTCTCACTCACACTTGGGAGAGTGGCACACTTGGGAGAGTGGCGCACTTGTGGAGGAGGAGGCTCTGCTGCTAGGAGAAGACTATCTCTTGTATTCTGGTTGTATCATTGCTCTATCTATCTCTGAGGAAGTTATTGGGGTTTTTCACCTTTATGGTTTTCCCCAAGTAAAATATGTGTCTCTTGTGTGCTTGCATTATTGTGTCTCTTGTGTGCTTGCATTATTGTGTCCCTTATTGATATGTTGTAGATTTGTTGTACATGTTGTTCTCTCAGTTAAGATCCTAGATCATATTGAAGTAAATTCTGAAAATTTAACATGGTATCAGAGCTAGCCTGAAAGAAGGCATGATATGGCATGTATGACACTTGTTGCACTTACGATGCTAGGGCTTGATATGGCAAAAACCAGTCATCGTAGAACTTTCGCTATAAATACATTTTGGCAAAATTTTCAGATTTGAAACTTTTACAGGTTGAAGATACGATCCCCGTGTACCTTGTGTCCAAAGGACAACCTCTAATTCGTTGTACTTTGTAATTTATGATCTGTACAATATAGGGTTTCTGCCTCTTCTAGATCTGAGTCAAAATCAGGTGACCTTGGGAAAAAGGTCATAACTTGGGCTAGGAATCTCCAAATGAAATTTCATAAAAAGTGACAGGTAGTACACAGACTGTACTATCTCAAAAAAAACTTTTAGAGGCCGAAGTTGAACCAGTGACACGTGGCATGCCGTAGAGGTTCTCTCTCCTGTATTATCCCATAAACAGGTCACTTTGCAACACTTGGCATAACTCTCTCTCAGAAAATCCAATTGAGGTTAGACCTATCGAGATGGAAATATTACCAGTCGGGATATCTCAGGAAAAAATTTCAGAGGCCGAAGTTGAACCAGTGACACGTGGCACGCCGTACAAGTTCGCTCTCCTGTATTATCCCATAAACAGGTCACGTTGCGACACTTGGCATAACTCTCTCTCAGAGAATCCAATTGAGGTTAGACCTATTGGGATGGAAATATAACAGGTTAATATATCTCAGAAAAAAATTTCAGACCCTATGGATCGAAAAGTTCAGAGTTACACCAGAAACAATCATGTACATATTTTTGTCAAAACAGAATTATTTTTGAGCACCTTCATTCATGGCTTTCGGAATTTAGGGCTTCGAAGAAAGTTGGAATTTTTGTAATCAGAGACCATGGCTGGATGCTACTCATCAAAATCGAAATTTAGAGACCAAGATCAGATTTTTTGGTTGGGCAGAAGGTCGGGCTTGATCAAACCCCAGTTCGGGACTTAGATCGGAAAGATGGAAAATTAGGGCTTCTGCAAAACTTGGAATTGTGGAAATTTGTGACCACGGCTGGAAGATCCTCAGAAAAATCGAAGCTTAGAGCTTTGAATCAAATATTTTGGTTGGGTTAAACTTTGGGAAACTCAAACCCTAATTCAGGGTCCTCCCCAGTGAATCCGGAAATCTAAAAGGCAATTTCAAGGGGTGAAACTTTGCAGTTTTCAAATTCTGAATATACCAACTTGATCAGTTCATCAAGGCGCATATTTTTATCCTTTCGGAAGTTTGAAATTCAAAGCTTGAATTTTTGGGGTTTCTCTAACAAACCCTAATACAGCTCCAGATCCAGTTCCTGCAAATCAAGTGGATTGGTTTAATCCTAGAAGAGGATGAATTGGTCACCTGCATAAGTGAAGAAGTTCCTATTTCAGAGGGAGATGAGCTAAGGCCTTACATAAGAAGATTACAAGCAATCTTGACAGGTATGGCTTACAGGTATGTTTCATGGTTAATTATATCATATGTTTGTCTTCATATCATTACAGTACAATCTTGATTAATTACTAGACTTGTCATATCACCTTAATAGAAGATATTCATTGATTAGGTTTTGACACTTATGAATGTACTAATGTATTGTGATGTTGTATGAGGTTTATGTTGTTCGCTAACATAAAAGGTACACCAAGAAAGACAAATCATGTTCTACTTCAAGAACATATGATCATGGTGACATGAAGATAAAGATTCATCCATTGTCATGGATCACATAGAAGATCTACTTTCAAGGTATGTATAACTATGTCCTACAATGGTTAACCTATGAGACATGCAGGTTACTAGCACAAGTCACTGAAGAGAACCAGAAGACATTATGCGGGTATGCTAGACATAACTAGCTAGCATGCTAATCCATGTATGTTTTTCCTATATCAAGCTAGAATCCTACCTTGTGTTAGGATCTTATACTGTTGTGTTGTTGATAATGATTATTCATGAAGTCATAGGTTTGAATAGTCATGGTTGTATGCATATTATGTTTCTTACCATAATTGATGATATGACTAACCAGAAGAATCATGAAGGTATAGGTTTGAGTAATCACGGGTTTATGCATTGATGATTTAACTAATCAGAAGAGTCCTATGATCAAATAAGAATATGCATGAGTAAAAGAAGACTTCCTTGAAACCTTGAATACTAATGTTTATTATATGTGAATGATCATGACTATACATGTTTAATATTATTGTGTTTTGATAGTATTAAGATTATACTAATAAATGTGTGATTATGTATGAGACCTCAAGGATAACACAATGATGATACTAATAAGCATGCATAGTGATTAAGGATGGATGTAAGTTCAAGGACAGGTAATCCAGGAAGCAAAGATCAAGAGGGAGCACACTCCAGTTGTTCCTGCAAGAAAGCAAAGGAGCACACTTCAGTAGTTTCTGCAAGGATGTAGATATTCAAAGGTAGTTGACCATCTTTCTACATTCCACAACAGAAAGGTGTAGAAGAAGCTACTTCAAACAGCTCTGCAAGGAAGCAAAGACTCAGAGGGAGTCCACCCAGCAACCAAACAAAGATAAGTATTTTTCATTATCATTTCTTTCATATTTGTTTGTTTAAATAAAATTGTTCAATGATGTATATGCTCATGTTCCTAGACTTAGGATATGTATTGTGCATATTAGAATGATTGCATTAATGAACAGTATACTACTAATATGCATGTGATGGGTAAGTGGCCTATGGCACTGTACAACATTCCAGTGCTACTTATCTAGAATGAAACCTCTTTGCTGACATGTTGGGAGTAAGCAAACTCTTAACAATGTTCTGGTAGAGACTGGAAGGCATCTAGAAAGTTGTGGAACATGGATAAATGTTGTATTGAAGCATTGGCTAAGATAATTGCATGACTGTATGACATATTTCTTTATGAGTAAGAATTTGTCTGAAAATTATGAGATGTTTCTAATCATGCAATTTAACTTGTTTTGTAGAAAAGACCGTATACCTTCACCTACAAAAGAAGGAGTACAAAATTTGTTCAAGCAACAAAATTATCTAATGAAGATATTGAAGTTCCCAGGATACGGGAAGAATGCCATGATCCGTCGATCATGAAGAACGATGTTTGGGATGCGGTCCCAAGAGCTGAAGGGAAGTCTGTTGTGACTTCCAGATGGAACTATCAGATCAAGCATGCTGCAGATGGTAGCATATAGAAATATAAAAGTGATGAAATAGAAGATACACCAGATGGATTTCAAGACAGCCTTCTTGAATGGTGTAGTCATATATGTGTGCAGAACTTGGTAGGATAGACAGCTTTCTATCCAATTTGGGCTTTACCAAGAGTAAAGAGGATTCCAACCTTTACTACAAGGTTGAGGAAGGCAATCCAGTCATAATACTTTTGTATGCGGATAACCTGTTTGTTATAGGTGAAGATAGATTGATTGCCGACACGCAGCAGAAGCTTGCTACCGAGTTCGAGATGAAGAACTTGGGGATGATGCACTATTTGCTTTTGGCATGGAGGTGTGGAAGAGTGCAGATGGAATCGTCCTTGGACAAGGGAAGTATGCAGTAGAGATCCTGAAGAGGTTCGGGATGATGGATTGCAAGGCCATGTCCACACCTATGGCATCAAATCTGAAGCTTCTATGTGATGCTTCATCTGAGCCAACTGATGTCTCTATGTATCGTCAGATGATTGGGTCCTTGATGTACCTGACGAACACGAGACCAGATATTTGCTTTGCTGTGAACACATTGAGTCAGTTCCTGACAGATCCGAGGAGTGTTCACCTGGTTGCTGTAAAGCATGTTCTGAGGTACCTGAAGGGTACAGTGGATTATGGGCTCAAGTATGAAGCGAATCAAAGTTTTAACCTGCAGGGTTATGTTGATTCAGATTGGGCTGACAGTGCTACAGATAGGAAGAGCACATCTGGATGTTGCTTCAGTATGGGATTAGGTGTGATATCTTGGTTTAGTAGGAAGTAGTCTTGCGTAGTACTGCGTACAACTGAGGCAGAGTATGTTGCAGCCTGTTCAGCTAGTTGTGAGGCAGTATGGCTACGGAAGCTACTGTCTGAGTTATTTGATCTCCCGTTGGATGCTACTGGTATCATTTGTGATAACCAGAGTTGTGTGAAGCTGTCCGAGAACCCAATGTTTCATGACAGGTCGAAACACATAGAGATCAAATATCACTATATCAGGGATATGGTGCAGAGAGGAGCTGTGAAGCTCCTGTACATTGCGACGGATGAGCAGATTGCAGATATGCTGATGAAGCCACTAGCCAGGGTGAAGTTCGAGTACTTTAGGGAGAGGCTTGGTGTTCTTCATATTGATGACACTTCGAGGAAGAAGTGATGGACACATTTGCAGAAGCCATTCCAAGCATGTTGGAAGGAGGATCCTTCACATGGCTGTGGATATAAGCGCTGGATGATGAGCATCAGGACGATGCTCCAGTTACTACTCTGTGTACGCATCATGTTGGATGCTGGCTATGATCAATTGGATCATTTATATGTATGCACGCATCATGTTGGATGCTGGATATGATCAGTTGGATCACTTGTATGTATTTTTGTATATGCATCATGTTGGATGCTTGGACCATGTATCTGTATATGTATCAGGTGGATACACTGTATGATCAGGTGGATCATGTATGATGATATGTATCAGGTAGATACTTGGTATGCATCAGGTAGATGCATTGTATGATCAGGATGATCATGGATGACGAGCTTCAGGATGTTTCTCCAGATGACATGCAACAGGATGTTGCAGTGATGATGATCAGGATGATCATGTGTACATCAGGATGATGTATGGTGAGTATCAGGTTGATACTCTGTGGCCGTGGAACAGGTTGTGCAGATAAGCATGTAATTTGTGCCCTGGGAGATTTGCAGATAGTCTTTCGAGGTTTTGCCTATGGCATGTAATTTGTACCCTGGGATATCTGGCAAATGCTCTTTCGAGGTTTTGCTTGGGAAGACATATAATCTGTGCCCTGGGAGATCTGCAGATAGTCTTTCGAGGTTTTTCCTATGGCATGTAATTTGTGCCCTAGGATATCTGGTAGATGCTCTTTCGAGGTTTTGTCCTATGGCATGTAATTTGTGCCCTGGAAGATCCGATAGGTTGAGCCGTGTGCTCGTAATTAGTCCTGGGATGCTCTTTCGAGGTTTTGCCATGACCACATGTAATTTGTTCCCTGGGAGATCCGATAGGTTGAGATTTGTGCTCGTAATCAGTCCTGGGATGCTCTTTCGAGGTTTTGTGGTGACCACATGTAATAAGTCCTGGAGATCTGGACAGGATGAAAAAGGCCTCAGATGCTCTTTAGAGTTCTTACTAGTCAGGAGACTCTTTTAAGGTTTTGTGACGCACGTAATAAGTCCTGAGATTTCCATAGTATGGCCAGTGATGACGAAGACCTGCAGGTGGTGGGCCTACATCTAGTATGAAAAAGGACTGGCTTTGTAGAACTTCCTATGATGAGTAGATTCAAAGATTGATTGAGGTAGCAGCAACAATGACGATCATCCAGAGAAGATGACTTGTGCTAAAAGACCTGTGTTGAGAAATACCTTCCTATTTAAGAGGGAGTGTTGATGTATATGTAACTTCGGAATGTATTTCACATATATGTATATTGTATTCCTATAGAGATGTTATTATTCCTCTATACGGAAGTGTCGTCATTTATATTGTAAGTGTCGTAACATATACTTGATGGGTTATTAGACCACCTTGTTGGGGTCGGCCCTGTATAAGTCATGTGGGTCAAAGGGTTATTAGACCACCCTATTGGGGGTCGGCCATGTGGGTCAAAGGGTTATTAGACCACCCTAGTGGGGGTCGGCCTAGTTAGCATTATGTTAAGTGGTTAAGTTGAGGCCGACCTAGTTGAGTAAAGGTCAAGTCAAGTTAGTGTATAAATAGAGAGTGTGTCTCTCTCATTTTACACATTCTATTCTCTTGCACACACTTGGGAGAGTGGCGCACTTGTGGAGGAGGAGGCTCTGCTGCTAGGAGAAGACTATCTCTTGTATTCTGGTTGTATCATTGCTCTATCTATCTCTGAGGAAATTATTGGGGTTTTTCACCTTTATGGTTTTTCACCTTTATGGTTTTCCCCAAGTAAAATCTGTGTCTCTTGTGTGCTTGCATTATTGTGTCCGTGATTGATATGCTGTAGATTTGCTGTACATGTTGTTCTCTCAGTTAAGATCCTAGATCAGATTGAAGTAAATTCTGAAAATTTAACACACTTTAACATCTGGATGCTACCAGAAACTGAAATTTTGTTGGAGCGGATATGGTGACAACAGATCCCGAGGTGGAATCCGTACACAGAGTGCTATTTTGTCTTCTTTGTAGAAGCATTTTCTCGATTTGTGTGCCAGAGGAGGACTCAGGAAAAGGTATTCGAGTTTATACTTGTTTTTCTCAGAATTTCAAGACGGATGCAGTGGTGCAGTATGTTTCTACGTTTGACAGACAGAACTCAGAAGTGTTTCCAGAACACTCAATTTGTAACCTTTAAAGACTTAATAAGATCGGCCTGCCCATTGGAAGTGGCCCGGAGACGTATCCCAAAAAGGGTGAACTCTGTTATCAGCTCTTGTCTTCATTGTCTGGTTTGCCTATCTCTTTTATTTGCTTATGTGCTTCAAACATGCTCTTTAAATTTGTCATTTAAGCCTCTTTGATGGATTTTAGCATTTAAACATTCACATGCAAATATTGGTTATAAAGATCCTAGATAATTTTCAGATCACTGAGGAGGGTTCGTCGCCATCTTCTTTTTTAGCTTCCACCAACTGTTGGCAATCGGGGAGAAGAGGGCAATGATGTGTGTAGTGACCATAATTGTCGCAAATGGAGCAGCAATAATTGGTTCTCAGGGGTGGATTCTTCCCTTATTTGGGGGGATTGTTAGTCACTATATTTGGGTCACTCGTGTTCTGTTTTTACTGGGGAGGGGGGTTTCCTCCTTGACCTGGTTGTTATTTATGCATGTTCTTACCTTTCTTCTTCCCTTGATTCTATGGATTCTGGGGGTTTGTGATGTTCAATTGTTCGAATTGTTGAGCTTGTTGAACATAATTAGGTTGAACTAGGTTAAACCCCATGTGGGGGGAAGGTTGCTGACCAGTTGGGCATAGAAACAAGTAATATGGGTTATACCCCGTTGGTGGGATAAATGCAGCTTGTGCTCCATAATATGTGGATATAGGAGTGACTTGCGCCATTGTTGGTGTTCAAACCATCATTGCTTGGCTAACATTTGGGTACGTAGGACTATATGGTCCATACTATAATTAACCAACTGATGGTGTTGGTACCGGTGCAGGGGGTACCGACGCACTTGGCATGACTGGGTAATATGGTATCATGGTGAATGGTACCGATGCGATGGGAGGAACCTTTCCTAAATGGGAAATGGACCCAATAAGGCCATCTGTCGAATGTGACGAGCCCAAAGGTGTAGGATCCAATGACTGATGTCGTGGGGCATCAAGGAGGATTGTGTAAAGATATCCAGACTGTGCATATATGACGTCAAAATGTTGTGCTTTCAGGATAGCCTTTTCCTCGCTTTGTGGCATGGAGGTGGCGACATATTTAGCTATGGCGGGTTGGAGACATTTAATAAACCAATCCATTAAAAAGGGAGGTTGTATTTCAATCTTATATAGTGTGCGGTGTCTATGCCACTCATGGATGTGGTCCGCGATGTGGGTGGAATTATTTTGACGAAACTCAGTGAGAATTTCGAGGCCTAGATCATGTTGAATAGGTAGTTGGAAGTATGTGAGAAATGTGGTGGCCAAAGTCACAAATGTGGAATGGGTTCCACTTTCTAGGTTTACGTACCATTTTGTTGTCGTTCTAATGAGGGTACGCTGAAAGAGACGAAGTTTCACAAGGTTATATACTATATTGTTTGATGAGCACCATATGTGGAAAGATATAACGTGGTTGGTGGGATCATCTCCCTGCTTTCCTTCAAATTTGGGAATAGCGGAAGGAAGCTTATCTAGCATAGCCATCCATGTTGCATCATGAGCGATGGGATCATTAGTCAATTTGGCCAAATATGGTAGATTTAAGCTAGCCATAAATGGTAAGGTAGGGACGATTGGTCTTTCCATTTTGTTTGGGATGTGATTACCACGAGGGGGAGACCCAGGTGGTGTTGTGAACAACAGTTGACCTCCTATGATATAGGATGGGTCAAAGGGCTCTGAGGGATCTCCTTGGGGAGAATCCAGCGGGATACTACTTCTGATGGGGGAAGAAGTGGTGTAATTTATAGAATCTCCGAGAGGAGAGAAAGTACCTAGTAAGGATTGGCCTTGACTAGATGATCTTATCATTGTTGCTTGGTAACGACCCCAGCTTAAATTTCGTCTGAGTGGAATACGGGGGGAAGGTGTGAAAACACCCCTTGAGAGAGGGGATAGGCCTTGCAATCTGCAAGACTGTCTTAGGATGTTGTTTTGTTCCTCAATGGTGAAGGCTTTGTGTCAATATGAGAGTGATAGTGGAATTTAAACACAATTTGAATAAATGCAAAAATATGCCAACCACAACAAATGCAAAATGGTGCGATAAGTGAGTGGTATGTGCAATGTTGGTTTTAGTGCATGAGTTCCCATATGTAGGTTCTTTTTATTACAAGTTAGTGAACTTGTATTTAAAAATAAAATAAATGTAAATTCCCTAGAATACCTAACATCCTACCTCTCAAATGTAACTAGGCCTCCCAAAAGCACAATTGATGGTGATAATGGTATCCACTCACCAACTGACTAGTGGAGGTAGAAAAGAGCTAGTTCTACCAACGATGGGGCCAATGATCCAATCAGGAATTCTTGGAAATACCTCCCAATGGCAATAGCTAAATTCAGGAGTCAATTGCACTCACAATTGCTCCTTGGTGATATCCTAAGTTTGGGCCACTAAGATACCTTGCGTCAAGTGTGGATCAATGGTTCGTCCTGCATGGCATAGTGTCGTATCCCTACAACAAGATGAGTGGCTTGTAGGGGAGAGCAGGGTAGCTATACCTTGGCGTTCATCTCTTTGGTCACGACGCACTTCTGATCCGGGTTTTCTCTTAACACTTGCTTATAGTAGGATTTTGTAAGTACCCTAAAGGACAACAATGTAATGTTTCAAAATACACTTAATGAAACTATATTGGTGGGAATTAATGGATTCCTAGCCCAATCAATCCTACCTAACTAAAATGTTGTTTTGTGACCTCCTGTGGAGGATTTTAATTGGTTGAAACAATTACAATGTTGATGTTAAGGAGTTTGTATGTTTCACTTATGGAGTGTAAGAGGGGTATTTCACAATTCCTACCTTTATGATTCACCAAGATCACATGAAGTGCGAGGTGAACAACATACTTTGGATTTGGAAGAGTCTTTAGGCCTCTTATTGTGTGCTAGTGGAGCAAACACCTGTGATAAAAGCAAAAAAAAATGATTCTGTCAGCAAATTAACTAAAAGAGTATATCAAGCAATATGTACTTTTAACTCTAAGAGATTCTCATGACACTTTGCAAAATCGAATTAATATATCTAATAGACAAGTGTGCAATTGAGGTATTTCACACTTCTCACCCTTTTTCTGATTCACCAAGATCACATGAAGTGCGAGGTGAAGAGCATACTTCGAGTGACAAGTGTCTTTAGGTCCTTGCTTGTGTGCAAAAAGTGTTTTCTACACTAGCAATACTACTAAAAACAACATGTTGATTTAATGCATAAACAATAAATGGTCTTGAATGCTAATAACAACAATGAGGCCTGTTGGAAGCCTCAAAGTTGGTTACCTAGTTAAGTTTCAAGAGAGATGTACTCTTTACTTCCTAATATTCTTCTAGCTGCACTAATTACTAAAAAATTAAGTAATTGGGTGAATTAGCCTTCATTTAAGTTCACTAGTAAGCAGAAATTGGTCTTCCAAACTAAGCTATGCAGATAAAAAGCAAATAAATAACAATAGCGCAGCCAAACTAGATTCTACCGCGCGTAACGCGCAGGTTAATACAAAAAAGATGAGTTGTAGCGTGGGTAATACACTAACCTTCAGCGCATGTGCACTGAGAGGTGTAACGTGGGTGTGACATTGGTAACCTGCGCTATGCACGTGACTGTCCAAGTCGAATCTGCGCTATTAGTGCGTCAGAGATGTCAAGAACCACACAGCTGCGGGAAAAAAAAAGATATGGCCATGACAAGGCCAAATTCTGGATGCAAGAGGTGGAATACCTTCTCTCCTACAAGTGAAAAACACCCAGAATTAGATACTTACCATAAAACAACCTAATTTAAAAAGAAATGAACAAAAATAAGTATGGTTTCCATTAGAACTGTTATGGAAAAAGTTGCACAATTGCACTCTTCCACTTGGTGAGGAGCTAAGCCTTATAGGTTGTTGCAAGACCTCAGTCCTTGGAGACCCTTTTTGGTTGTTGGTATTCCTCCAAGTGATCCTGCAATAGATTGTTAGTGTAGTTCATATTCAAACATGAAAATATTGATTAAAATAAAATAAAAGAGATGGGGAGAAAGATGCAAACTCCAACAAAAACCAAAGGTATGCTAAACCACTCTTGTATTTCCCAATGGAATAGCTATACAACACCTACGAGGTGAAGGATTCAAGGGAAGCCAACAATCTCCCTTAGGTAGGCCTTTCTTGTCCAAACTAAATGCTAAGTAGATGGAAGAACAATGGAGAGAAACACTTGCCCCTTAATGGTAGGTGGCAAGCAAGCTTGGAAATGCTTGCAATTGTAGTAAATGGTGGGCTATGAGAAAGCTCCAACTCAAATCTAGTAGCATAACCTTGCTCTAATTTCTCTCTACAAGATGCATGCCAATGGATTCCTTTTATAGGCCAAGAGGTGGCCAACAAACAACTAGATCCAAATGTGAACTGTCCTCCTTCATGAACTGGTTCCAAGGTACACAAGGGGGATTGATTAATGCCCCCAAGTGTGTGAGGAGCCAAATTCTAATCCTTAGGGAATATTGAGTCTTTAAATCATCGTTGAGCGTGAGTGGTCCCATTGTTTTGATAGTAGTGTGGATATCGAAGGAAAATTCACGCGGATGTAGTGCAGGCATTGTTCAGGTAACCTGTGCTATAATGCGGGTCAACTGTGTAATACTCGTGCTACCGTTTGTTTTGACTGTTTCTTGGCACTTTTGGACTCATGCTGCGTTTTGGATCTGTTGAGGAATCCCATGGTGATATGCATTCTTTATGTTGATGACTCTTTACTGGATGAATCGTCGAAATGTCGCATGTGTGTGATTTTTAGGCGTTAACAGTCTCCATCCAAATAAACTATCATGGAGGAAAAATCCACTAACTTACTAGTTCCCTAGGTTGAGGGTGGAAGCATCAAAAATTGGAATAAGGGAGCTACAAGACCCAAAATGACATTAGAATTACTTATTCACATTAAATGGGTCAAATAAATAATAATGAAAAAGAAAATAAGGTGGCATTGGATCATGAGGGCACATAAGAGGTTGTGGGACCCACATGTGGCAAGATTCCCCACTACACTTGGCATCATCCTCACACAAATTTGAGTTCAAGTTGGAGGGTAACATACTTTGGTTTGATTAAGGGGAAATATTCATGGAAAATATCAAGGAGATTCAAATTGGAGTGGAAGAGTAACTCCCAATAAAGAGGAAGAAGCATAATAGACAAATTGTGACAATATTCCATGGCATCTATGACAACAATGATGAAGGAATCTATGAAAAATATGACAAATTCAGACCTGATGGAATACCTATGACACATATGACATATCAAGGCTAAAAATATCCACCAAGAGGGCACATAGAGGGGGTTTGGTCAGCCAAGATTCCCAATTCGAATTGGGGAAAGAGGAATGCAAGGAAGAAGTGGACAAGTGTCTCATGAGAGGATCCATCACTAATTCAAGTTGAGTGAAGTCTCTTGGATGGAATTCAAGCTCTTGAGTTCACTTGAGGTTAATAAAAGAGGAGGATGAGGAATAAGAGCAGCTTATGGTCATTTCTCATTTGCACTCTTAGAGAGCTTAGCTTGTCCTTGCACGGTGTATGTTCATCCTCCCTGCCTTAGAACCAATTTCGAAGGTGAAAGATACCTATCCAAGTTGGTTGGAGAAGAGGCCATTTAGACCTGTAAACAAATATTAATGGATATTTTTTTATGCAGGTTAAAGTCCCCTTTCAGTTCGAGTTCATCTTCTACCTTCTTTCTCCACTATCTCTCTCTCAATACTCTCTCAATGCCCATGTTCAAGTGTGATGGCGCACTCATAGATGCATAAAGTTTGTGGGGAATGATATTTTGAATCTATGGTTATTTTTTCTGATGTATATCACTGTAATGAACTGCATATGGGAGCCACAGCTCGAAATACCATACCTTTCATGTAATATTTCCCAGCAAACTCAAGATTCGAGTTAGTTTCCTTCCTATTTTCACATGGTGTTTTTGGAGTGAATTTGTATCTATTTGACATCAGAATTTTTCTGAGTTTTTTATTATGTTTCGATATTAATATGAAGTACTATTGATGACCTAAATGTTATGTGCATACCCTTTAATTTTTGCTTAAATATTGTGCAACAAATATTATGTCCACTCTTAACCATTTTCTCACAATTTCTATGTCTCACAACCTGTTGTTTTATGGGAGTTATAGCAGACCCTAAAACCTGAGTTAATGCTGCATTTTAGTTGACATTGAGGTAATATATCAAATAAAAGTCTCCTTTCATAAAATATGGAAGGTCGCACAATGTTTGGGAGGCCAAAAATTTCATAGACTATTGGGTTTTTTAACCATCGAATTCACTAGTATTTTTCCCCTTCTTTCCTCCTTGAGAAATGAAATCCCTAAATGTTTCTAATGAATTTCTAAGTGTCTTAGAGGAATTATGATGTATTAAGACCTCTCAATCCCCTCCATACAGAATTTGAAAGCATTTGGGTTATTTTGGAGCAGTTTGGGTTCACTAATCCAAGGTTCGAAATTTGGTCAAAATTGAGTAATTTTACATAGTAGGGACATTACAGTGGTATCAAAGAATGGTCCTTGCACATGTGCATTGGGTCATCCATTGAAGAAGGAAATTTCAGCCATGTCTTATTTAGATTCATAGTATGAGGAGGATTATTCTTTATATGCCTCAGAGGAAGATGATTTTGAGTTGTATGATGGCAGCTATGTGGATGAGGAACCCTTTTGCAGTACCTCTACCCAGTTCACATTTACAGATGACGATGGTTACTATTGTGATCACTTGAACAATAAATATGTATACTGGGATATCACACCACTAATGAAATATCCTTTGAAGGAAGTAGCATGGTGGAGGGAAACTTGCAAAACCCTGCCCCAACAATATCAAGCCTATAATGTTATTATGGAGTGATCCCCAATAATTCCTTTCAAAAAATTTGTGGATGATTTGTTTGGATATAGACCCAAGAATGAAGATGTGGAGTTAGTTAATAAAGGTCTATTCCCTTCTTGAAAAATAACTTGGAGAGAAAATCATATATGTTTGAGTGAAAAGGAGGAGTGAAATGAGGAGACCCAAGAGCCACCTAGTTCTGTAGGTGGTGAAGCGGAAGAAACATTACATGAAGAGGATCGAAAGTCACTCCCAAGTGACTTTGAAAAAGATGAAGAAACCTCACATGAGCATGAATAATATTACATTGAAAATACTAAATATCATTCTGAGACACATTCTACCTTGGACATGGATCAAAGAGCATCTACTGATGGATGCTTGAATTGTGAAGGAGTACCTACTGATGGGTGCTCACACCTCTATGTTGGTGATATAGAGATCATTTCGGACCCTGGGATCATTTTTGGTCTCATTGGTTTCAATTTTCGGGGCAACAAGAAGTATGGGAGATTGAGTCACCACTTGAGAAGGTGATTGTAATCATAGTAGTGCAGCAACAAGCATGGTGGTTCCTCTCTGAAATTTTCTTGGAATATTGGAAACTCAAAGTTTGGCAACTTAGTGGAAACTTCAAAGAATTACACAGTGAGCAAAATAGTTGAAGTTCAGAAAAGGTTTCCAAAATATGAAAGAGGTAAAGATTAATTGTGTGAATTTTGTTTTGGTGGATTTAATTAATCTTTGGTGTTTAGTGGTGATGTCACAGGAGATATCAATATCAAAAAATAAAATCCTCATCTCTTTACGTTTGGAAACACACAATTGCAATACATGAGTTGCACTACTCAAAGTTTTGGAAGGAAAGCAGGTTTTTCAACATCCACATTTGAAATTGCTTTAGGACAAGCAATATTGGGAGGGTAGGATTTTTCGTGTCCCCAAATTTTGCAATGGGTCACAATGGCCTAAGCCACTTGGCCATGTTCATGATAGTTTGTCAAATTGGTACTAAGGGTCAAATAATTGCAAAGCATGATGTCCAAGTTATTAATAAGGTAAAATTAGAGCCAAATGGACAAGTTGGGTTCCATGAAGAGCAAATTCTCAATTCAAAGTTTGTAATGTCCCCATCCAAATAAACTATCACGGAGAAAAATTTCCACTAACTTACTAGTTCCCTAGGTTGGGGGTGGAAGCATCAAAATTTGGAATAAGGGAGCTACAAGACCCAAAATGACCTTAGACTTAAAAATTCACATTAAATGGGTCAAATAAATAAGAATAATAAATAAAATAAGGTGGAATTGGATCATGAGGGCACATAAGAGGTTGTGGGACTCACGCATGGCAAGATTCCCCACTACACTTGGCATCATCCTCACACAAATTTTAGTTCAAGGTGGAGGGTTGATACAAACCGTTACACCAAAACCCTGAGGTGTTAGTGAAGGCCGCCCACTAGGATCTTAACATCCCACCACGCTCCGCAGTCCAGACTCTGGGCTAGATGTGCGCTCGTACGGTGGTGTCCCCTTTGCGCCGTACGAGCCCCGGACGAACACTGCAATGCCAACGTTGCCACCCGCTCTGTGACTTGAACCTTGGTGGAGGCTCTGATACCAAATGATACAAACCGTTACACCAAAACCTCGAGATGTTAGTGAAGGCCGCCCACTAGGATCTTAACATCCCACCATGCTCTGCAGTCCAAACTCTGGGCTGGATGTGCGCCCGTACGGTGCTGTCCCCTTTGCGCCGTACGAGCCCCGGGCGAACACTGCAATGTCGGCATTGCCACCCGCTCTGTGACTTGAACCTGGGTGGAGGCTCTAATACCAGATGTGATGCACCTGCAACGATTAATTAATAAAAATATGCGAAATAGCAGAAATGACAGAACTTAGAATCACTTTTATATTGATCACAGGCCACTTCGAGGGGGCAACCTCCTATGAGCAAGCTCAATACAAATAACTTCACGGTGCCTTCATAGGTCTCAACACACACTTATATACTAAGTCTAGGCGCCAATACTATGGGTCAAAACCATGGGCGACTTACAAAGCATATGCGCCAACAACAATAACATAAACTATTGATCAACAAATACTATGGGATGACTTACAAAGCATATGCGTCCAACAACAATATACTAACAAAGTAAAGACATGGGTTCCTAACATCCCCTCCCCCTTAAAAAAAGCTTTGTCCTCAAAGCTTTAGATGTGGAAATTGTTGTTGAATCTGAAGGAGTGGTTCCCATGTAGCATCCTCTGGTTGCATGTCGTGCCACTGAATTAAGACCTCTGTGATAGAGCGAGAGCGAAGCTGACGAGTGCGCCGATTGAGGATGGCCTCCGGCTCCAAAAGGATGGATCCTTCATTATCTAGTTCAGGTAAAATCGTTTGTCCACTGATGTTGGTACCAAGAACTTTCTTCAGACAAGAGACATGAAAGACTGGATGAATGCGGGAAGAAGGAGGAAGTTCCAATTTATAAGCAACGGACCCAATCTTCTGAAGAATCTGATATGTCCCATAGGACTTTGGAGCGAGCTTATGATGCCCTTTGAGTTTCAGGGAAGACTGCTTGTACGGCTGGAGACGAAGAAAAACCATATCACCGACTTGAAAAGTGCGCTCAGAACGGTGTTGATCAGCTTGTTGCTTCATGCGATTTCTTGCCATGTGAAGATTGTCCCGCAAAATGCGAAGGATCTAATCACGGTTTTGAAGGACCGTGTCAACTTCTTGAACTGGTGAACTGGTGGGGGTGTATGGAAGAAGAACAGGAGGTGCCTGACCATAGACTGCTTCATATGGGGTCATTTTAGAGGCAGTGTGGTAAGAGGTATTGTACCACCATTCAGCGAGAGGGATCCACTTTTCCCACTGATGTTGTTGTTCAGAGGTGAAGCAACGAAGATAAGTTTCCAAGCATTTATTGATAATTTCAATCTGACCATCTGTTTGTGGGTGATACCCTGAACTCATCTTTAGTTTGGTGCCAGTGTGGCGAAATAGTTCAGTCCAAAAATGACTGGTGAAAGTCGCATCACGATCCAAGACAATGGAAGAAGGGATGCCATGAAGATGAAAGATCTGGTCCAAGAAAATTTGAGCGACTGAAGAGGCTGTATAGGGATGGCTGAGAGCACAAAAATGACTATATTTGGAGAGGCAATCAACCACAACGAGAATCACTGTCTTCCCGCCAGATTTAGGGAGCCCTTCAATGAAATCCATAGAAATATCTGTCCAAATCCGTGTAGGTATGGGCAAGGGTTCGAGCAATCCTGGAAGGAGTGTTGTTTCACCCTTATTGCGCTGGCAGGTATCACATTCGGCCACCATCTGTTGAATTGTCCTTTTCATGCCCTGCCAAAAGAAGTTACGCCGTGCCCGTTCATATGTTTTGAGGAACCCAGAGTGCCCTGCCGATGGAGAAGCATGGAGTTCATAGAAGACAACCTATTGAATATCTGTGCTCTGGGGAAGCACCAGACGACCCTTGTATCTCAGAGAAGCACCATCCCAAGAGTAATGTGGTACGGCAGAAGGGTTGTTGGTCAAGCGTTGGATGATTTGAGATAAGGAAGAGTCATTGACATAACCCTGTTAAACAGATTGCAACCAATTTGGAACAGGCATAGAAATAGCTGAAAGAGAACCTTGGGCATCAAATGTGCGAGAAAGACCATCTGCCACAATATTGTCTTTACCCTTCTTGTAAGTGATCTCATAGTCATAACCCGTGAGTTTGCTAACCCATTTCTGTTGTGCCGGGGAGGAGACACACTATTCCAAGAAATATTTCAGACTCTGGTGATCAGTCTTGATGCAGAAATAATTCCCTAATAGGTATGGGCGCCACTTCTGTACTGCATGCAGAATAGCCATCATTTCCTTCTCATAGGTAGAGGAAGCTAAATTCTTACCTGAAAGGGCTTTGCTGGTGAACGCAATGGGGTGTTCATCTTGAAGGAGAACGGCACCAAGTCCATTGCCGCAAGCATCACTCTCAATAGTGAAGGGCTTGAAAAAATCGGGCTTAGCTAAAACAGGTGTAGTACACATAGCTTGTTTTAGTTTTTCAAATGCACACTGAGCAACATGTGTCCATGTAAAAGCATCCTTTTTCAATAGAGCAGTTAATGGAGTTGCAATCTTCCCATAATCCTTGACAAACTTGCGGTAGTAGCCAGTCAATCCCAAAAAACCACGAAGGCTCTTGAGTGTCTAAGGATGCGGCCAATTGTTCATGGCATCGATTTTGGCAGGATCCATGCGAACCCCTTGTGCTGAGATAATGTGCCCGAGATACTCAACTTACTTCTGTCCAAAAACACATTTAGACTGCTTGGCATGGAGATGATGGTCAGAGAAAAGTTGCATGACAAGATCCAGATGCTGGAGATGTTCATCCCATGTTTTACTGTAGATGAGGATATCATCAAAGAATACCAGAATGAATTTCCGCAAGTAGGGTCGAAATATTTTATTCATTAATGCCTAGAAGGTGGAAGGATCATTAGTGAGGCCAAAGGGCATAACCAAAAACTCATAATGGCCATCATGTGTACGGAAAGCTGTTTTAGGGATATCATCCTCATGAACCCGAATTTGATGATACCCAGAACGAAGATCCAACTTGGAAAAAAAGTGAGCCCCATGAAGCTCATCAAGAAGCTCATCAACAACAGGAATTGGAAACTTATCCTTGATGGTGAGGTGATTAAGTGCTCGGAAGTCAATGCAGAGGCGCCATGACCCATCTTTTTTGCAGACAAGAATAACTGGAGAAGAAAAGGAACTAGTGCTTGGGCGAATAATACCTTGCTTTAATAAGTCCCGAACGAGCATTTCAATCTCCGTTTTTTGGTGAAATGGGTAGCGATAGGGCCTGATGTTGGGAGGAACGCTTCCAGGAAGGAGCTGAATATGATGGTCTTCTGGCCTGGAAGGTGGCAATCCCACTGGTTCAACAAAAACACCTATATATCGATCCAGAATTTGTTGTAGATCCAAAGGAGTAGTGGAGACCGCTGAAGGTTGCATCTGAATGGAATGGAGTTGAGCGATGACACCATGTGAATTCTTCTTGAGGAGTTTTTCCATGCGATGTGAACTGATGATGCTGAGAGAACCTGGTTGTAATCCTGTCAAGGTGTGTTTTTGGCCATTAAGGGAAAACTGCATCCAAAGTTCAGCAAAATCCCATAAGATAGGGCCAAGTGTGCGTAGCCATTGAGCGCCCAAAACCAAATCACATCCGCCTAAGGTCAAGGCAAACATGTCAGAGCGCAAGATGTAATCTCCCATAGAGATACGTACATTTCGACACTTCCCTTTGCAAGGTAAGGTGCCCCCATTGGCAACCATGACTTCAAAGTTGGAGCAAGGATGGATAAAACAATCAGCTTGTTTGGCGATCTGAGGGTCAATGAAATTATGAGTGCTACCAAAATCAATGAGTATTGTAAGAGGAAGATTCTTGAAGTAACCCCTGACCCGCATCGTTTGGGGGTTGGTGATTCCAGCTAAAGCATGGAGAGATATCTATGGCTGGTCATCCTGAGATGGAGGGTCAATAGGAGGTTCCTGAATGTCGACCGGAGCATCCAGTGTTTCTGGATCTTCGTCACCAATTTCAGAGGCAGGCGGAGAATCCACATCCAAGAGATAGAGCTTTTGTTGAACACATCTATGTCCCCGAGTGAATTTCTCATCACAATTATAGCAAAGCCCCTTTTCTCTGCGTGCTTGCATCTCTGTTTCAGACAAACGCTTGATAGGAGTTGGTCGAGGAGCCTGCGGTATAGGTGGTCATTGAAAACCCATATTTCGGAAGGGAACAAAGGTGGGCTTGGATCGTTGTTGGGTTGCAATCTTGTCTTCTGCCAACTTAGCCAACCCTAGGGCTTCCATCATTGTGTTGGGACAGAACATTTTGACCTCAGAGCGGATGGCATCCTTTAGACCACTGATAAAACAACTCCGATAAAAGTCATCAGACAATCCTTCGGTGTGGTTGGCTAGATTCTCAAATTCGGTTTGATACTCTCTCACAGTGCCAATTTGGTGAAGTTTAGTGAGGGCTCCTGTGAAGTCATCAAAAGAACTAGGACCAAATCGTTGCAAAAGGAGCTGGCAAAAGTATGGCCATTTGGGCTCTGGATGAGCCTTAATGTACCAACGGTACCATTGAAGAGCTTCCTGTTCCAAATGAAAGGATGCCAACGGAACTTTGTTGACATCAAAAGTATTATGCAGACTGAAATACTGTTCTGCACGATAGATCCATCCAGTTGGATCGGTACCATTGAAGCAAGGAAAATCAAACTTCGGACCACAAAAATTGCTGGAAAAAGAGAACCCATTGTCTGATGAAGACTCGGACTGTCGGGTTTTTTTTTTCTTTTTTCGGTTGACTGGGTAAGAAAACAAAAACAAAAACAACTTCAGTAAAGGAAAATCTGGACTTGGGAAAAAATATAAAGGGTAATTGGGGTTTGACTAGGTTTTGGACACTGTTGAATAAACAGGGAAGCAAAAATGAGGATTTCAGAAGCGGGGTGAAAGAATGGGAAAATTTGGCAGAGGGGAACAAAGAAGCAGAATTCAGAAAGGAACTCTATGGTAAAATTTGAAGGTGATTGGGTGAAATCTGAGGAAGTTATGGCAAACCCTAAAAATAGACAAATGTGGGATTTCGGGCTTTGGGAAGGGGAAATGGGGGTAGGGTCCTCAGGAATGAAATATGCAGAATGGGATGACAGGGGTTCCCCGAAAATTTCAAGGGAAACAGAGTGAAAACAAGGGAGATATGGAGAAAAAATATAATTATATATATATCTATATATATATATATATATTTTCAGACTGGAGCGGCTACAGCTCGGAAGGGATCTGAAACGGCGCCGAATGGATTGAAAATGGCTGGATAAGGAAAGGCTTGCAAAATGGATCTAAACGACTGGGTCTAAAACAGCGCAGCAACGATCGGCAACAGTTCAGCTGAAAATCGATATGGACCCCAGGTATGTGCGACTTCCTAACAGTTCAAGGGTTTCACTCGGCCACCAATGCTAACTAACGGCTTGCATATTGGGGCAATACCCCTCACTCCACGGCTCAGGTAAAACTGATAACCGCTTTGCCACAAACGACAGATCTTGGTTTACCTCACGGGTGGGAACTAGTCAATCAAGTAAGGGTCGTTGCCCTTTTCGCTGGCAAGTCCTCTCAATGGGCCAGCTACTTCGGGGTTCCTGTGGTACTCCTCACAATTAGTTTTAGGGATTATGCCCAAGTACTTCCCACAATTAAGCGGATAGGGATTATTCCCAAATCTGAACCTGCAACAGATGCAAAAAAAAAATTTGGCAGAAATTTCACCCAGCGAGCCCAAGAAAGTGCTCTGATACCAGATGATAGAAACCGTTACACCAAAACCCCGAGGTGTTAGTGAAGGCTGCCCACTAGGATCTTAACAAGGGTAACATAATTTGGGTTGATTAAGGGGAAATATTCATGTCAAATATCAAGGAGATTCAAATTGGAGTGGAAGAGTAACTCCCAATAAAGAGGAAGAAGCATAATAGACAAATTGTGACAATATTCCATGGCATTTATGACAACAATGATGAAGGAATCTATGAAAAATATGACAAATGTAGACACGATGGTAGACCTATGACAGATCTGACATATCAGGGCTAAAAATAACCACCAAGAGGGCGCATATAGGGGGGTATGGTTAGCTAAGATTCCCAATTCGAATTGGGGAAAGAGGAATGCAAGGAAGAAGTGGACAAGTGTCTCATGAGAGAATCCATCACTAATTTGAGTTGAGTGAAGTCTCTTGGAAAGAATTTGAGCTATTGAGTTCATTTGAGGTTAATAAAATAGGAGGATGAGGAAGGAGGGAAGCTTTTGGTCATTTCTCATTTGCACTCTTGGAAAGATTAGCTTGTCCTTGCACGGTAGATGTTCATCCTCCCTACCTTAGAACCAATTCGAAGGTGAAAGATCCTTGTCCAAGTTGGTTGGAGGAGAGTCCATTCATACCTATCAACATAACTTAATGGATATGTTTTGATGTAGGTTCAATTCCCCTTTTAGTTCGAGTTCATCTTCTACCTTCTTTTTCCACTATCTCTCTCTCAATACTCTCTCAATGCCCATGTTCAAGTGTTATGCTGCACTCATAGCTGCATAGGTTTGTGTAGAATGATATTTTGACTCTATGGTTATGTTTTATTGTGTATATCACTGTAATGAGCTGCATATGGGAACCACTGCTCGAAATACCATACCTTTCATGTAATATTTCCAAGCAAACTCAAGATTTGAGCTAGTTTCCTTCCTATTTTCACATGGTGTTTTTGGAGTGAATTTGTATATGTTTGTTGGCACGGGATTAGTCCACATAAACTGCGGAAGTCAACAGCCGCGAAGAAGGACCATCCGCGGAAGGAAGGGTCATTTGCGAAGAACAAGGAATCGCAAGACTAGTTAGGTTATTAGAAAAGGGTCATTTGGACCATTATGTAACCGCCATAGTTGGCTATAAATAAGAGTAGGAATGTAATCCTAAGGGCATCCTAGATTTGAAGAATCAAGTGTTGTTTTGCTCTGTTTTGTCGCATTTTTGTATGGATCCGCGATAAGATGTTCTGAATTGTTTTTGCGAAGGTTATATCGCAGGTTTTAATGAGTTAATGGATGAAGATGTTCGGATCTATCTTTTTGCCTTTGTTTATGTTGAATGATGAATGATTTATGCTGATGCGGTCTCTGATATTTTCTTGTTAATGCGAATGTTAATCATGGGTTGAATATGTGAATGATGATTATCTGTTTAAGTTATGAAGTATTATGCTAAATCAAATCTCTTCTTTTTTATGTGATAGAATTGATGCACATGCATGTCCTTTCCCCACTGTGGAAACTTGGTTCTTGTAGCCCCCTTAACCATCTCAGGTGAGACCTCACTCGCTTCGCGGGTGTTGCTGGAAAGGGTAAAACCTTTCTGGGTCAGTGCTTAAGGGTGTTGGGTTGGTGTTTGTTGACGACAGTGCGAAGTGAACCACCGTCGACATAACTGTGTCAAAAAATGGTTCTGTTTTCGGGACCCTGAAGAAGAAAGAAGAGGACATGCTGTGGCACCCGAGAAAACCGAAGATCCAAGATTGGTTTGATAAGAAGGCAGAAGAATTTGCGGAAGCATAAAATTGGAACCCTGGGCAGATGACAAGCAGCTGGTTGGAAAAGCATATTTACTCTAATATCCACGAGATATTCTTCTACGAATTCCCAATGTTGTTGCATGAGTGGTTGGCGCAACTGACTTTTCAAAAGAACCATTACCAAGGAGGTGAACCGAACCACTGGACCCCATAACCAATCCAATAGCTGAAATGGGTCGACAATGAGTTATCAAGGGCTATTGATTTCTGGGTAGATAGTATCTTAGAAGGATACATCACCAAGTTTGCCGTGGACACGATCAAATCATATAGCGACGCATAAAGGAAATTTCTTCAAGGACCAAGAGGGAGGTTCCTCCTATCGTTGAAGTTATGCATTGAGATGCTCGTCTGCGAAAAGGGCATCCTGAGGATGAATTCCAACGAGTAGAAGAATCAGTGTGCGGGATTTGTGGGTATCACGTTGATGCGGGTCCGGTAGAAAGATGCAGGGTAGATGGACATGGGTGACGATGAATTTTTAAGGGAGGCTGAAGACGAGTGTGGTACCTTGAGGAGTGGAGCGATATTTCGGTGACCAGAGAAGAAGAGGAGGACTGAGAGAGAGTCTCCTGAGGGGACCGGAACGGAAGACTACGAAACAGGACCACACGGGACAAAGTGACCTTATTGTGACAAAGAAGAAGGTGAACATGCTACCCCAGAAGCAAAAGAAGGACAGACCTTAAACTATAATGTACCTTCAACTCCGCACACTACTCAAAACTTGATTGGACGAAATACCAGCTTTTCGCAGAGCTACCCTACGTGTCAGAACAGTAGTAAGAGCAGCGCATCAATAAATAATAATAGTAGGAGTGCAAGAATGGCAAGTGACGACGCAAAAATGCCAACCTTCCAGGGTAACAGGACCGAGGATCCCGAACAATATTATTTTTTGTGCGAAGCAATATGGACCGTGAAGCAGGTCCAGGATGAAGATATTAAGAAGGGACAGTTAGTGACCACCCTTAGGGGCCGTGCGCTAGACTAGTATATGAAGTTTACTAAGGTACCGATGGGAACACCAGGTAAAACACTACTACAGATCAAGGTGGGGATGATCGATGAATTCAGAAAACCAAAATCTGAGTCACAGTACATTATTGAGCTCAAAGAAATTAAGCAGTTTCCCAATGAGTCAGTATGGGACTTCGACCAGTGATATAAAACACTGATGGAAAAAGTGAGTTTTGGGATGAATGATATGCAGCAGAAAGAATGGTTTATCGTTGCATTGGTACCACACATTTGTGGGCCATTGATGCAACAGAAGGTAGTGACTTAGGCATAAGCGTTGGAGATCGCAATGAAGCTGGAGGCTTCACCAATCAGCGAAACAGGATTAGGTATGGATCGAATACAAGCACAGCTGGAAAATTTGACGATCCAGCTACAAGACATGAAGAAAGGGAAGGAATCCCATGAAGACGTCTGGTGCACTAGATGTAGGATGGAGGGACACCACAAGGATCAGTGACTAGAGTTTCGTGAATATTTGCAATCGGGCACACCGAATCCCCTAAGTCAGGGAGGGATGCCTTGGTGTCATGTCTGTCAAACAAGAGGCCATCAACCAGAAGAGTGTGTGTACTTGCAGAATATAGTGTCGTAACCAGCAAACTTGTATTACAATTTTTGTCAATCGGTTAGCCACGACGAGAAAGACTGTAGATATTATGACCTACTCCAAGAGAGGACTGCGGATACATACTTCATGAAGGCAGAAGAGAAACCACCGGTACAGCAGCCGTAGCACTATAATCAACAGTCGGCGCAATACGATCAGTCGCAGTATGGTCAACCGTAGTATGGCCAACCGCAGTATCTACAACTACAATTTCAACAACCGTAATACGATCAACCACAATATCCGCAGCTGCAATATAATCAACTGCAGTACCCACCATACGAGGCACCGCGAGGAGGATTTAGAGGGGGGTTCCGGGGAGGCCGACACACTGGCGTCGGCTGAGGAGGAGTTGTTGGACGAGGTCGAGGACCCATAATATGTTACAATTGTAGTCAGCAAGGGCATTATCAGAGAGATTTCCTGAATCCAACACCACAGTGCACTTACTGCAGCGCTGTGGACCATGGGGTTGAAGACTGTCCTCAGCTCATCGCAAAATGGAAAACTAAGAACCTGCCCCCACCTCCACAAAATCAGAATAAGAACCAGAATCCACCAGCAGTACAGAAGATATCAGCAGAGGTTAGAAGTCAAAAAGCGACTATCGAAATAGTGACTCGTGGAGGAACTGTAACACGGGACAACAAACCACAGCCCAGTGTTCGACCAGCTGCACTAAAACAAGTCACATTTGATGTGCAAGCAAAATGGAATGTTTTCTTACAAGCGCAAGAGGCAATGAGGCAGCTGAGACAGCCACCTCTAAACTAGATGGAAGTTACTTACGATATGCCGCCAATATTCGACATGACGAATTCGCAGAAAAAGGCTAACACCTTAAGAGCCTTTCTAGAGAGTTGCCTGGAGCTGGCCAAGTATCGGGACGCACTGGCGGAGATATCCAACCTGCTGCATCGATGGGAGGGTGCATGATAGGAGTGTAGGGTCAATCGCATACATAAGAGGAAGACGGGAAGAGAAAAGCGGTTGTCTGCGCAAGTTAGGGAATTTGATATCGACTCCATTGTCTTGGATTTGGGATCATATGTGAACATCCTGAAGAAGCAGACATGGGAAAAAATGGGGAAACCACAGTTGGCTTGGTCCCCGGTGTAGCTACTGCTAGAAAATCAAAGTAAACTCACCCCGGTTGGTCGATTGTGCCAGGTTCCCATTGAGATTGACGGACTCAGAACGTATGCATATTTTGATGTGATCGAGATTGTTGGCAACACATACCCCTACCCAGTGCTGCTAAGGATAGACTCGGCGATGGAGAATCAAGCTATTATCAACTTTAAGAAAAGACGATGTCATTTGAGAATTGCGAGATCAGGGTAGTCGCACCTCTGGACCCTACGGAAGGGAAGATGTGGAGTCGACGAGGGATTAATTCACTAAGAGATGGGACAATATTTACAACATATCTGATTCGGGTGGCGTAGTAGCAGTTCGGCGTCGTCAGATTCGGATCAAGCACTTCAAAATTAGAAGAATCGGATGAATGAGGTGTCGTTCAAGAGGTGCGCAAGGATCACTCAGTCGCTGCGAAGGGTAGCTATAGAAGAGTGCGACCTACCAACGTATGAGGGGTTGCCTAACTTGGCCGCATTTCTGACGAAATTCAAAGAAAAAGTGGCAGAACCACAGCGATTATTGGCCTTGGAAGAAGCCCTAAAGGCTACACCAGCGCGATGGTGGGAAACGCACAAGTCCACCATAACTATCTGGACACTTTATCGACACCTAATGATGGCTAGGTTCGGCAACACTGATGAACACTGTGGAACGAAGTATGACGGTAGAGGAGATTCGAAGGAGCATTTAACTGCATGTGAAAGCCAATGGGGATCACGGGCAATACATGAATGGGTCCATGCATTTATTCACATGTTGGATGAAGTGCCGCGGAATTGGTATGTCGCAGCAGAACTATGACGAGGAACATACTCATGGGAACAACTCACAACTGGCTTTAGCCAAACATTCAGTTTCTCCGACGAAAACCCCTTCATCCACAATGCACTACAGGCGGTCTGGGAAAAAAAATTTGACGCAGTTCCAACAGAGAAATCGATGGCACTTCAGTGGACCGCGACACCTCAAATGTTGATGGAATGTTACAACATCACAGGAGAACTAGACGATGAGGATGATCCGAGGGCTACATATATTCCAGATTCAGAAGGAACTCACAGTGTCGAGGCACCAGATATGCCTTCCGACAAGTTTCAACAGTCGTTCTGGATTAAGAAAGTGAACATTGGGTCGGAAGAGAACCCCAAGTTCGCAAGCATTGGAGACTACTCAGATGACTCGATGATTGTGCATATGACTGACCTACTGCACGAGTTTCATGATTTATTTTCGACAAAGTTCTTGGAGATGAAAGGGATTTAAGGGGCCTAGGGGAGATGAAAATCCCCTTGAAACCTTATGCGAAGCCAGTGAAGCAATAACCTTATAGGTTGAATCCAAGGTATAAGAAGCGGGTTAAGGCTGAGATCGAAAGAATGTTGGAAGCAGGAATTATAGAACCAATTGAGGAATCGGAGTGGATTATCCTGATGGTGTTTCAGGATAAGAAAACCAACGAAGTCAGGATTTGTGTCGATTTAAGAAAGTTGAACGACGCATGCCTACATGATACATCTCCCACGCCCTTTACGAATGAAGTGTTAGAAGGAGTGGGTAGTCAGGAAATATACTCCTTCACATATGGATTCTCCGGCTACCACTAGATAAAGATTGCAAACGAGGATCAACACAAACCAACCTTCGTCACTGAATGGGGATATTTTCAATACATGGTGATGCCATTTGGTCTGAAGAATGCGCCAGATAATTTTTTCAAGACTAGTAGTTGCGGCGTTCAAGGACTACATCCATAAAGTTCTTGCAGTATACATGGATGACTAGACAGTATATGGATTGGTCAAAGATCACATCGTGAATCTGCAGTTGATGCTGGAAAGATTTCGACAGCACCAGATTTCATTGAACATAAAGAAGTGCATTTTCTGCGCTCCGTTTAGGATTTTGTTGGGGCACATAGTTTGTAGGGAAGGAATGTTGGTCGATCCTGCAAAGATCACAATTATTGTCAACCTACCACCACCAACAACAGTCAAGCAATTAAGAGCGACATTGGGACACATAGGATACTATCGGAAGTTTATCAGAGGGTATGCAGCAATCACGACACCGATGGAGAAGTTGTTGAAGAAAGACACCAAGTTTGAATGGAACGAAGAGTGCTAGAAGCGTCTGGATATATTGAAAGCAAAGATGGTTGCAACACCCATACTCGCATTTCCAGATTGGACGAAGGAGTTCCATGTTCATGTCGATGCGCCATCGGCCGTACTAGGAGTTATCTTGGCCCAACCAGGAGAAGGTGTAATAGACCACCCGATAGAATTCGCAAGTAGAAATCTGTCTATTGTGGAGAAGGATTACACAACCAAGGAAAGGGAAGGGTTGGCGATGGTTTACGTCTTGCAAAAGTTTCAACACTATCTCTTAGGTGGCCACTTTAAAATGTTCACCTATCACTCATCACTTAAATACCTGGTGAACAAACCTGTGTTGGGGGGGGGGAATCTGCCAATGGTTGTTACTCTTCCAAGAATTTGATTTTGAAATCAGTGTGAAGCCAGGGTGTCTAAACGGAGGACCAGACCATCTGTCACGGATAGAGTCCGGTGAAGAACTAAGGAGCATTGATGAAGGGTGGTTGGGTGCTCAATTGTTTCGGATTGCAATGGTCGATGACCATTATGAGCAAGTTATTCATTTTTTGGCAATAGGGAAGGCGTCGAAGGGATTCACTACCAACCAGAAGAAGCAGCTAGTCGTCAGAGCTGCAGATTTTCAACTGATCGCAGGGAAACTATATAAGATGGGACCGGATGAGATACTTCGACGATATGTTCTTCCACATGAGGAGGAAATAATTTTAGCAGAATCTCATGATGGAATCCCAGGAGGACACTATGGAGGATGTGCCACTGCTAGAAAGATACTCCGAGCAAGATTATGGTGGCCAACAATGCATGGAGATGTTGCAGACTATGCTAAAAGCTGTGATGTATGTCAACGGACAGGAAAGCCATCATGAAGGGATGAAATGCCATTAGTACCACAATTGACACTACAGGCGTTCGACAAATGGTTTGTGGGACCCATCAACCCACCAGGAAAAAGAATAAGGTCGCGCTGCATAATTACTACGACAGAGTACTTGACACAATGGGAAGAAGCTGAACCGGTAAAGGATTGCTCCACTGCGATTGCAGCACGATTCCTTTTTGACAACATGGTCACCAGGTTTGGGTGCCCAAAGATATTAATGAGTGACCAGGGGACTCATTTTGTTAATTAGACAATTGCAGCAATGACGGAGGGGTTTCAAATTAAACAGAGGAAGAGCACCCCATATTATCCATAGGCTAATGGGACAGTAGAGGCATTCAATAAAATCTTGGAGCATGCACTCACAAAGGTATGCAACACAAATTGGGATGATTGGGATTTGAAGATCCCTGCGATACTTTGGGCGTATCACACAACTTGCAAAAGATTGATCGGCCAGACCCCATTCAAACTTGTTTATGGGAAGGAAGCCGTAATGCCAATGGAATACATCGTCCCCAATTTGTGCATTGCAATAGCCACAGGAATGAGCGACGATGGAGCATTGGAAGAGCGGTTGGCACAATTGGTACAACTCGATGAGGATCTATTCATCGCAGGCTTTCATCGGAAGGTAGAAAAGGATCGACATAAGGCTTAGCATCATCGACATGTTAAACCAAAGCACTTCCAGTGCGGAGATATGGTTATGTTATATGACAGTAAGTTTTCCAAGCAGCCAGGTAAGTTACAGATGCATTGATTAGGTCCCTACATAATAAATTTTGTCACTAACGGAGGTGCGGTGCAGCTGTAAAGTTTAGATGGGGTAGTGTTGCACAAGTTATTCAATGGGAATTATTTGAAACCCTATCGCCATGATCGAGTGCATAGAAGTTGAGAACCCGTAGTATAAAAAAAAAAAAAACAATCATGACAAAAAGTGGAAAACATGGCCAGCCAGGTCGCTCCGCACATTTAGCACGTGGGAGTCAAATCCAAGCATGGTTACTGCGGATAAGCATCACTGGAAGACGACGGAGGTAGATGATGACACACTCAAGGATAGAATCAGATGGCTATGGGAAAGATTGCGCGCATGATTAGATGATCAGACGCCAAGGACACGGAGAGCAAGCATAAATATAGGTGTAGAGATTGAAGAACGTAAGTCAAAGTAAAAAGAGAAGAATCAGTAGGTTGCATGATGCAATTTAGTAAGTCTGATGTAGAAAGATAGGAAGTTGAGTGAGCAAGCCCAAGGAAGTTGTGGAAAAGGGAAGTGAGATAGTTTCAATGGTGTACTTTGTTTCCAGCAGAATCACTCCAGGTGTGCTAAGGGCTAGGACGATGAGTGTCCATGAACAACCAGCACAGAAATTGGCGCAGGCGATGAGGAGAAATGAAGATGAAGTCTTACCCGAGATGTCTAAGAGAGTATTAGTAGTTAGAAGAGTTGTGGTCTTTGCGACCACTAGAACACCAAAAACGGAGGCACACTGGCTCTATCAGCGACCAGACAAATGTGTGAAATAGATGTGTCAGAGCAGTTGGCCTATTTCCCAATTTGGTGACATTGATGAACTTTTCCCTAGCTCGAAACAAGCCTGAAGCGTAAGAGACAACCTAGAAGGGATAGATGACGAAGGTTTCAAGAGACTGGAGGATGAGTTCGAGAAGTAGATGACAGTGACCAAGAGACTAGAGGATGAGTTCGAGAAGTACATGACAGTGAGCTCCATACATCAAGAACAACTTCAGAAGTTAAGCATAGCGAAGGATGAGAACAGAACCAGAGGTGTCCAGTTGAGGTGGCTCGAGGGAGAGCCACAAGTTTGTGTTGCGGGCCTGTTGGCACGAGATTAGTCTACATGAAGTGCGAAAGCAGACAACTGCGAAGAAGGACCATCCGTGGAAGGAAGGGTCATTCACGGAGAACGAGGAAGTGCAAGACTAGTTAGGTTGTTAGAAAAGGGTCATTTGGACCATTATGTAACCGCCATAGTTGGCTATAAATAAGAGTAGGAATGTAAGCCTAAGGGCATCCTAGATTTGAAGAATCAAGTCTTGTTTTGCTCTGTTTTGTCGCAATTTTGTATGGATTTGCGATAAGATGTTTTGAACTGTTTCTGCGAAGGTTATACCGCAGGTTTTGATGAGTTAATGCATGAAGATGTTCGAATCTGTCTTTTTGTCTTTGTTTATGTTGAATGATGAATGATTTATGCTGATACAGTCTCTGATATTTTCCTGTTAATGCGAATGTTAATCATGGGTTGAATATGTGAATGATGAATATCTGTTTAAGTTGTGAAGTATGATGCGAAAGAAAATATCTGGTTTTTTATGCGATAGAATTGATGCACATGCATGTCCTTTCCCCATTGTGGAAACTTGGTTCCTGCAGCCCCCTTAACCATCTCGGGTGAGACCTCACTCGCTTCGCGGGTGTTGCTGGAAAGGGTAAAACCTTTCTAGGCCGGTGCTTAAGAGTGTTGGGTTGGTGCTTGTTGACGATTGTGCGAAGTGAACCCCTGTCGATGGAACTATGTCAACAAATGGTTCTGTTTCCGGGACCTTGAAGAAGAAAAAAGAGGACATGCTGTAGCACCCGACGAAACTGAAGATACAAGATTGGTTTGATAAGAATGCAGAAGAATTTGTGGAAGCAGAAAATCGGAACAGTGGGCAAACAACAAGCAATTGGTTGGAAAAGCATATTTACTCTGATATCCATGAGATATTCTTATGTGAATTCCCAGTGTTGCTGCACGAGAGTTGGTGCAACTGACCTTTTAAAATATCCATTTCCAAGGGTGAACCAAACCACTAGACCTCAAAATTGATCCAACAACTGAAACAGGTCGACAATAAGGTATCAAGGGCTATTGATTTCTGGGTAGATAGTATATTAGAAGGATACATCACCAAGTTTGTCGTGGACATGATCAAATCATATAGTGATGCATAAAGAAAATTTCTCAAAGGACCAATAGGGAGGTTCCTTCTATCGCTGAAGTTGTGGATTGAGATGTTCGTCTGCGAAAAGGGCATCCTGAGGATGAATTCCGAGGAGTAGAAGAATCAGTGTGCAGGAGTTGTGGGTACTGCGTTGATGCGAGTCCGGTAGAAAGATGCGGGGTAGATGGACATGAGCAAGGATGAATTTTTAAGGGAGGCTGAAGATGAGTGTGGTACCTTGAGGAGTGGAGCGATATTCTGGCTACCAGAGAAGAAGAGGAGGACTCAGAGAGAGTCTCCTGAGGGGACCAGAACAAAAGACTGCGAAACAGGACCACACGGGATGAAGCGACCTTATTGTGACAAAGAAGAAGGTGAAGAGGCTACCCAAAAGCAGAAGAAGATAGGACCTTAATCTACAACGTACCTTCAACTCCACACACTACTCAGAACTTGCTTGGACGAAATACCAGCTTTTCGCAGAGCTTCCCTACGTGCCAGAATAGTAGTAAGAGTATCTCATCAGTAAATAATAATAGTAGGAGTGCAAGAATGGTGAGTGACGATGCAAAAATGCCAACCTTCCAGGGTAACGAGACCAAGGATCCCGAACAATACTAGTTTTTGTGCGAAGCAGTATGGACCGTGAAGCAGGTCCAGGATGAAGATATTAAGAAGGGACAGTTAGCGACGACCCTCAAGGGCCATGCGCTGGACTGGTATATGAAGTTTACTAAGGTACCGATGGGAACTCCAGGTAAAACACTAATACAGATCAAGGCGGGGGTGATCGATGAATTCAGAAAACCAAAATCTGAGTCGCAGTACATTAATAAGCTCAAATAAATTAAGCAGTTTCCCAATGAGTCAGTATGGGACTTCGACCAGCGATATAAAACACTGATGGAAAAAGTGAGTTTCGACATGAATGATATGCAACATAAAGAATGGTTTATCGTCGAGTTGGTACCACACATTCGTAGGTCGTTGATGCAACAGAAGGTAGCGACTCAGGCAGAAGCGCTAGAGATCGCAATGAAGCTGGAGGCTTCACCAATCGGTGAAATGGACTTAGGTATGGATCGAATAAAAGTGCAACTAGAAAATTGACGATCCAACTACAAGACATGAAGAAAGGGAAGGAAGCCCGTGAAGATGTCTTGTGCACTAGATGCAGGATAGAAGGACACCACAAGGATTAGTGCCCATAGTTTTGCGAATATTTGCAATCGAGCGCACCAAATCCCCTCAGTCAGGGAGGGATGCCTTGGTGCCGCGTCTGTCAGACGAGAGGCCATCGAGCGAAAGAGTGTGTGTACCTGCAGAAGATACTGTCAAAACCAGCGAACTTGTATTACAAATTCTGTCAATCGGTTGGCCACAATGAGAAAGATTGCAGAGCTTATGACCTACTCCAAGAGAGGACAGTGGATACTTACTTCATGAAGGGAGAAGAGCAGCCACCGGTACAGCAGCCGCAGAAGTATAACCCATATTCATAGTACGATCAGTCGCAGTATGGTTAGTCGCAGTATGGCCAAACGCAGTATCTACAGCCGCAGTTTCAACAACCGCAATACGGTCAGCCACAATATCCACAGCCACAATATAATCAACTACAGTACCCGCCATATGGGGCACCGTGGGGAGGATTTAGAGGGGGGTTCCGCGGATTCCAAGGCACTGGCATCGGCCGAGGAGGAGCTACTGGATGAGGTCGAGGACCCATAATATGTTACAATTGTGGTCGACAAGGGCATTATCATAAGGATTTCCTGAATCCGACACCATAGTTCACTTACTGCAGTGCTATGGACCATGGAGTTGAAGACTTTCCTTAGCTCATTGCAAAATGGAAAACTAAGAACCTACCCCCACCTCCACAAAATCAGAATCATAACCAAAATCAGCCAATGGTACAGAAGATATCAATAGAGTTTAGAAGTCAAAATGTGACTGTCGGAATAGTGACTCGTGGAGGAACTGTAACAGGGGACGACATACGACAGCCTAGTGTCCGACCAGCTACACGAAAACAAGTCACATTTGATGTGAAAGCAGAATGGGATGTTTTCTTACAAGCGCAGGAGGCAATGAGGCAGCTGAGACAGCCACCTCTAAACCAGACGGAAGTTACTTACAATATGTCGTCGATATTCGACATGATGAATTCGCCGAAAAAGGCTAACACCTTAAGAGTCTTTCTAGCGAGTTGCATGGAGTTAGCCAATGATCGAGATGCACTGGTGGAGATATCCAACCTACTGCATCGACAGAAGGGTGTACGACAGGAGTGTATGGTCATTCGCATACATAAGAGGAAGACATGAAGAGAAATGCGGTTGTCTGCGCAAGTCAGGGCATTTGATATCAACTCCATTATCTTGGATTTGGGATCAGATATGAACATCCTGAAGAAGCAGACATGGGAAACAATTAGGGTGGCGCAGTAGTAGTTCGGCGTCATCAGATTCAGATCAAGCACTTCAAAATTAGAAGAATCGGATGAATGAGGTGTTGTTTAGGAGGTGCGCAAGGATCACTCAGTCGCTGCGAAGGGTAGCTATGGAAGAGTGCGACCTACCAATGTATGAGGGGTTGCCTAACTTGGCCGCATTTCTCACGGAATTCGAAGAAAAAGTGGCCGAACCACAGCGACTATTGGCCTTGGAAGATGCCCTAAAGGCTACACCGGCGCGATGGTGGGCAACGCACAAGTCCACCATAACTACCTGGACACTTTATCGACACCTAATGAGGGCTAGGTTCAGCAACACTAATGAACACTGTGTAATGAAGTATGACGGCAGAGGAGATTCGAAGGAGCATTTAAGTGCATGTGAAAGCCAATGGGGATCACGGGAAAAACAGGAATGGGTCCATGCATTTATTGACACGTTGGATGAAGTGTCACAGAATTGGTATGTCGTAGCAGAACTACGATGCGGAACATACTCATGGGAACAACTCACAATTGGCTTTAGCCAAACATTCAGTTTCTCCGACGAAAATCCCTTCATCCACAATGCACTACAGGCGGTCCGGGAAAAAAATTTTGACGCAGCTCCAGCAGAGAAACCGATGGGACTTCAGTGGACTGTGACACCTCAAATGTTGATGGAATGTTACAACATCACAAGAGAACTAAACGATGAGGATTATCCGAGGGCTACGTATATTCCATATTCAGAAGGAAGTCGCAATATTGAGGCACCAGATATGCCTTCCAACAAGTTTCAGCAGCCGTTGCGGATCAACAAAGTGAACATTGGGTCGGAAGAGAACCCCAAGTTCACAAGCATTGGAGACTACTGGGATGACTCGACGATTGCGCAGGTGACTGTCCTACTGCACGATTTTCGAGATTTGTTCTCGACAAAGCTCTCATAGATGAAAGGGATTTCAGGGGACCAAGGGGAGATGAAAATCCCCCCTGAAACCCAATGTGAAGCCAGTGAAGTAGCGGCCTTATAGGTTGAATCCAAGGTATAAGGAGCAAGTGAAGGCTGAGATCGAAAGAATGCTGGAAGCAGGAAATATAGAACCAGTTGAGGAATCGGAGTGGATCAGCCTGATGGTGGTTCAGGATAAGAAAATCGATGAAGTCAGGATTTGTGTCGATTTAAGAAAGTTGAACAACACATGCCTACATGATCCATTTCCCATGCCATTTATGGATGAAGTGTTAGAAGTAGTGGGTGGTCAGGAAATATACTCCTTCACATATGGATTCTCCGGATACCACTAGATAAAGATTGCAAAGGAGGATCAGCACAAAACAACCTTCATCACCGAATGGGGATGTTTTCAATACACAGTGATGCCATTTGGTCTGAAGAATGCGCCAGCAATTTTTTCAAGACTAGTAGTTGCGGCATTCAAGGACTACATCCATAAGTTTCTTCCAGTATACATGGATGATTGGACAGTATACGGGTTGGTCAAAGATCATGCCACGTATTTGCAGTTGATGTTAGAAAGATGTCGACAGCACCAGATTTCACTGAACCTAAAGAAGTTCATTTTCTGTGCTTCGTTTGGGATTTTGTTGGGGCACATAGTTTGCAGGGAAGGAATGTTGGTCGATCCTGCAAAGATTGCAATTATTGTCGACCTACCACCGCCAACAACAGTCAAGCAATTAAGAGCGACATTGGGACACACATGATACATCGGAATTTTATCAGAGGGTATGCAACAATCACGACATCGATGGAGAAGATGTTGAAGAAAGACGCCAAGTTTGAATGGAACGAAGGGTGCCAGAAGAATCTGGATATATTGAAAGCAAAGATGGTTGCAGAACCCATACTCGCATTTCCAGATTGGACAAAGGAGTTCCATGTTCATGTCGATGCGTCATCAATCGCACTAGGAGTTATCTTGGACCAACCAGGAGAAGGCGCAATATACCACCCGATACAATTCACAAGTAGAAAGTTGTCTACTGCGGAGAAGAATTACACAACCACAAAAAGGGAAGGGTTGGCGATGGTCTACACCTTGCAGAAGTTTCAACACTATTTCTTAGGGGGGCCACTTTAAAATGTCCACCGTCACTCATCACTTAAATACCTGGTGAAAAAACCTGTGTTGGGGGGGGAATCTGCAAATGGTTGTTACTCTTCCAAGAATTTGATTTTGAAATCATTGTGCCAGGGAATCTAAACGTGAGACCAGACCATCTGTCACGGATAGAGTCTGGTGAAGAACCAAGCAGCATTGATGAAGGGTTGTTGGATGCTCAGTTGTTCCGGATTGGAATGGTCGATGACCATTACGAGCAATTTATTCAATTTTTGGCAACAAGGAAGGTGCTGGAGGGATTCACTACCAACTAGAAGAAGCAGCTAGTCGTCAGAGCTGCAGATTTTCAACTGATTGCAGGGAAACTATATAAGATGGGACCGAATGAGATACTTCGACGATATGTTCTTCTGCATGAGCAGGAAAGTATTTTAGCAGAAGCTCATGATGGAATCGCAGGAGGACACTATGGAGGACGTGCCACTGCTAGAAAGATCCTCCGAGTAGGATTATGGTGGCCAACGATGCATGGAGATGCTATGGACTATGCAAAAGTTGTGATGTATGTCAACGGACAAGAAAGTTGTCAAGAAGGGATGAAATGCCATTAGTACCACAATTGAAACTACAAGCGTTCGTCAAATGGGCGGTTGACTTCGTCGAACCCATAAACCCACCAGGAAAAAGAACAAGGTCGCGCTACATAATCACTGCGACAGATTACTTAACGCAATGAGCGGAAGCTGAACTGGTAAATGATTGCTCCGCTGCGACTGCAGCACGATTCCTTTTTGACAATGTGGTCACCAGGTTTGGGTGCCCAAAGATATTAATGAGTGACCAGGGAACTCATTTTGTGAATCACACAATTGCAGCAATGACAAAGGAGTTTTGAATTCAACACAGGAAGAGCACCCCATATCATCCACAGGCTAACAGGATAGTGGAGGCATTCAACAAAATCTTGGAGCATGCGCTCACGAAGGTATGCAACACAAATTGTGATGATTGGGATTTGAAGATCCCTACGATACTCTAGGCGTATCGCACAACTTGCAAAAGATTGACCGGCCAGACCCCATTCAAACTTGTTTATGGGCAGGAATCTGTAATGCCAATGGAATACATTGTCCCCAGTTTGTGCATCATCGTAGCCACAGGAATGAGCGACGATGGAGCACTGGAAGAGTGGTTGGCACAATTGGTACAGCTCGATGAGGATCGATTCATCGCAGGCTTTCATCAGAAGGTGGAAAAGGATTGACAGAAGACTTGGCATGATCGACATGTTAAACCAAATTACTTCTAGTGCGGAGATATGGTTTTGCTATATGACAGCAAGTTTTCCAAGCACCCAAGTAAGTTACAGATGCATTGGTTAGGTCCCTACATAATAAATTTGTTCATTGACGTAGGTGCGTTGCAGCTACAAAGATTAGATGGGGTAGTGTTTCCCAAGTTAGTCAATGGGAATCGGTTGAAACCTTATCGCCATGATCAGGCGCATAGTAGTTGAGAACCTGTAGTATAAAAATAAAAATAAAAAACAATCATGACAAAAAGTGGAAAGCATGGCCAGCCGGGTCGCTCTACACCTTTAGCACATGGGAGTCAAGTCTGAGCATGATTACTGCGGATAAGCATCACTGGAAGACGACGGAGGCAAATGATGACACACTCGAGGACAAAATCAGATGGATATGGGAAATATTGCGCGCATGATTAGATGATCAGGTGCCAAGGACACGGAGAGCAAGCATAAATACAGGCGTAGAGATTGAAGAACGTAAGTTAAAGTAAAAAGAGAAGAATCAGTAGGTTACATGATGCGAGTTAGTAAGTCCGATGCAGAAATATAGGAAGTTGAGTGAGAAAGCCCAAGGAAGTTGTGGAAAAGGAAAGTGAGATAATTGCAATGGTGCAGTTTGTTTCCAGCGGAAGCACTCCAGGTGCGCTAAGGGCTAGGACGATGAGTGTCCATGAACAACCAGTACAGAAAGTGGCATAGACGATGAGGAGAAATGAAGATGAAGTCTTACCCGAGATGTCTAAGAGAGTATTAGTAGTTAGAAGAGCTGTGGTCTTTGCGACCACTAAAACACCAAGAACAGAGGCACGCTGGCTCCAGTAGCGGCCGGACAAATGTGCGAAACAGATGTGCCGAAGTTGTTGGCCTATTTCCCAATTTGGTGACTTCGATGAACCATAGGTGTCCAGTTGAGGTGGCTCGAGGGCGAGCCACAAATTTGTGTTGGGGGGCTATTGGCACGGGATTAGTCCGCATGAAGTGCGGAAGCTGACAACTGCGAAGAAGGACCATCCACAGAAGGAAGGGTCATTCGCAGAGAACAAGGAAGCGCAAGTCTAGTTAGGTTGTTAGAAAAGGGTCATTTGGACCATTATGTAACCGCCATAGTTGGCTATAAATAAGAGTAGGAATGTAAGCTTAAGGGCATCCTAGATTTGGAGAATCAAGTGTTGTTTTGCTATGTTTTTTCGCAGTTTTGTATGGATCTGCAATAAGATGTTCTGAACTATTTCTGCGAAGGTTATACTGCAGGTTTTGATGAGTTAATGCATGAAGATGTTGGATCTGTCTTTTTTTCATTGTTTATGTTGAATGATGAATGATTTATGCCAATGCGGTCTCTAATATTTTCCTGTTAATGCGAATGTTAATCATGGGTTGAATATGTGAATGATGAATATCTGTTTAAGTTGTGAAGTATGATACAAAAGAAAATCTCTGGTTTTTTATGCGATAGAATTGATGCACATGCATGTCCTTTCCCCACTGCGGAAACTTGGTTCTTGCAGCCCCCTTAACTATTTCGGGTGAGACCTCACTTACTTCGCGGGTGTTACTGGAAAGGGTAAAACCTTTCTGGGTCGGTGCTTAAGGGTGTTGGGTTGGTGTTTGTTGACGACAGTGCGAAGTGAACCCCTGTCGATAGAACTGTGTCAACAATGTTTGACATCTGACTTTTTCTGAGTTTTTTATTATGTTTCGAGCTGAATAGGAAGTACTATTGATGACCTAAATGTTATGTGTAGACCCTTTGAGTTTTGCTTAAAGATTGTGCAACAAATTATGTCCATTGTTAACCATTTTCTCACAATTTATATGTCTCACAACCTAATGTTTTATGGGATTTATAGCAGACCCTGAAACCTGAGTTAATGCTGAATTTTGGTTTCCCTTGAGATCATATATCAAATCAAAGTATTGGTTCATAAAATAGGGAAGGTCTTACAATTTTTGGGAGGCCAAAAAGTTCATAGACTAGTGGGGTTTTTAACTATCGAATTCACTAGTATTTTTCCCCTTCTTTCCTCCTTGAGAAATGCAATCCCTGAATGTTTCTAATGAATGTCTAAGCATCTTATAGATGCATTAGTATGTCTTAAGTCCTATCAATCTCCTTCATATAGAATTCAAAATCATTTGGGTGCTTTTGGAGCAGTTTGGGTTCACTAGTCCAAGGTTCAAAATTTGGACAAATTTCAGTAATTTTAGATAGTAGGGACATTTGTAATGACCCTTTTTCAAAATTCTATTAAAATGCCAATTTTTCCACTTTTTCCCCAATTTTGACCTTTGACTAGTTTAACTGTTTTGACCTCCAAATCAACCCAAATGCTCCCAAATCTTCTGTAGGAGTGTATGAATGGTATTTAGACATGAATATCAGGTTTAAGGATGTTTTATGGCCCTCCAAATATTGCTGCAAACTTGATTTGTATTCTGATCAATATATGTAATTTTGACTAGTAATTTGTGCATCAAATCCCCCCCTGGGTAACACTACAAATGGCCTTCCAAATACCTCCAAACTCCCACGAATTTATGAACAGAGGTATATAATGTGTTAAGTATGTGATTAACGTCTCATATGAACCATTAATTTATTTTTAATACTTTTCTAACTCTCTCACATTCAACAACAAAAACCCACAATTCGACCCTTGGGGAAATGGCACTATTTCACCTCCCAATACAACTAAAGTGAGTAAAAATGCTTCAAATGCTCAAGTACAGTACATGAAACTTGTAGAATACATCCGTGGAAATATATTGATCACAAATATATCAGAGAATCATCCATCCATTCGAAATAATCAACATTATAGTGTCATACATCAATGCATTGGGGAAATGGACATTGTTTGCTCATTAATCAATAGTTTTGCATACAACCAGTGGGTATTTCGACCTGAGACTTTCTGAATATTAATAATAGAGGATATGAAGCTATTAAAATCAGAAATATATAATGAGAAGCTCTCTCAAGAAGCACAAGTGCTCACCAAAAACGCCCTCCCTCAAGGAGCATGAATATGCCTTCAAAACTGGAAACGGTGGAGAGAAAGTGTTGCACTAAACCAAACCATGAAACTTCCTGTAGCTGCTACCTGCAAATACAAACTCCATTAAAGCACCATGAAAGACCTGAGTGGCCTCTCCAAACACCAACTTGGATGGGAATCTTTCACCCTCGAAATTGGCTAAGGCAAGAAACTAGTCATCCACTAGCTCTCTCTTCACAAATGCAATTTTTCTCAAATCATCAAAAGCCATTCTCATACTTCATTTCTACATTTCATAACCAACATTATCCTTCTAAGGTCTAAATCCTCTCAATAGATTCAACAGATTTCCATTTAGGAAATATTCCACATTTGCCACTTGTCTCCTAGTTCCAACCTTCCATCTTCTCCCAAATTTGATTTTGAGTCTCTTTGGCTTCTCCAACTCCCAAATTCGCCTTCCTTTAGCCTATTTTTGGTGCTGACATGTCATAGTGGTCAGATGTTAGAGGTCAGGTCTGCAATTTGTCATAGTTGTCATAGATGCTCCATCATTGGTGTCATAGGGGCTAGGGAATCTAGCCCAAGTGTCCACAAACTTCTACTTTGACTCTTTATCTTCCATGGAGGTTACCAATCCTTCCCAATTCGATCTAAGATGCTCAATGACATGTGTTATGACTTACCAACTCACCCAAGAGTGTTCACATTCCCATTAATTCGAATTTGCAAAAGAGAGATACCATGTATTATGAAAAATCAAGCTAGTGTGGGTCCCACATCCTCCATATGTCTCCAAAACCATTTGTCGCCTAGGATTTCTTTTGAATTTCTTTATTCACTCTATTTATTAAATACTTGAACCCTTCTAATGTCTAAACATCATTTATTAGCTTCCTTATTACCATTCCACATGTGCCCATCCAACCTAGGAAACTAGTAGGATTGATGGGATTGTCTTACTATGAAATTATTGGAATGGGGACATTACAACATTACACACTCATTGTTCTTTTTCCTAAAAAAGGAAGTATTATTATTTCTAGTAGGAAACCAAAATACATTCTTCAATATCCTATTATAAATGTACATAGACAGGTTATTCAGTAGTATCCCTTTTCATATATGATATGGACATAAAACTATAATCCAAATCCTTCCAAAAAACAAAACTTGATAGTATTGTTCCATAAAAACTACGATTTTTAGCTTGAACCTAACATATTACATGAACTAAACCTCCCACGGACTGAAGAAGTATACATTAGCTTATGAAAATAATAATACAAGAAAACTACCCATACCCCCCACAAAGTATTACAACTTATAGAAAAGACATGATATAGAATCAATTACATTTCCGTCATGGAATTCGTCCTCCTGAACCAACAACTGCACCCCCGAGAGAGCATCCTTTGATGATTTGATTTGCTTGACCATTTAATTCCTATAAAATATGTGTAAGAGTGATTGCCTGAAATAATCCAACAATTTCTTTCAAGTGATTCATCAGGTTATATAAAGCATGGCTATTGACCTATAAAGAGTCATTCATCCAACCGATAGTGAGAGAAAAATCTCCAAATACCTAGATATGTTTTATCCCTTTGTTAAGTGTTGATTTCATATGAGCTAAAAAAGCCTTGAATTCCCCCATATTGTTGGTACCAGCTCCTATGTTTTCCTTCCCAAAATAAAAATGAACATAAAAAAGATATAGAATGTAGCCAATACCACACACAAAGTCTTGTTCTTGAATACCACCATCAAAAAAACCTCAGGTCCTTGTTTTATCCAGAACCAAGTCAAAATATGAGCCTTTGGACCTTGAGACTAGGATGATAGTAAGAGACTAAAGCTAGAGAATGTGTAGTCACTTGAAACGTTGGGGTTTGGTTATTCTCAGATATACATGAATTCCAGGATAACCAGATTCGCCAAGTAACAAGAAATGGAATTGCTCAATAAAATTTTAGCTTGTTATACGGACAATCTACCAAGAACGGACTCAAGGCATGATCTCCCTAGCTTAATGCAAGACTAGAACAAATGAGATAGAATATGAAATAACTTTCCTAGATCTAATTAGAGATCGAGTGACTATATGCTTTACCTTTCAGATCGCAGATCCTTTCTCCTTGATGTCGTTCCAAGCTTTATGGTCTTCAGATCTCAACTGCAAAACCTGTCAGGACATACAGAACAACACAAGTAGTAAAATGCATCTAAACAATAACAGATCTAAGTAAGTAGTTAAGCAGGAAAACTACACAAACATCATCAATGCAACAACATTTGGTGGAAAGCATTTATATTACTGTATAAAAGGGGAAAGTACATAGAAGGAAGTGATTACAACCAAGACTTAACATAGCAATCCTTCTCCAACAAGCCAATTCCAAAGCCTCCAAAGGAAGTATAGATCTCCCAAGAGATGAGTAGAGATCTCCTAAGCTAATTTCACCAACATGTAAGTATTGTAGGCTTCCCCCCTTTGGAATGGGAATGACCTTCACTTATATAGGACTAAGAGGATAGGGTAGGTTGAGATATGGTAGGAGAGAGTTAAGGGATCCCACCAAGGGGCTAGGGAACCGAATGCCATCTCTCCTGTAGGTTAGGGATAGGGATCCACATCAACCACCTTCGAGAATGGGCTCGAATATGCTCCTTTATCCAATTAACTGACATCATCGCAGGCTGCAATAGGACAACCTGCGACGTCGCTGGCTGCAATAGGACAACCTGCGATGTCGCAGGTTGCATTAAGATGACCAGCGATGACCTCACAAAACCTAGCAAGAAAAGGTTAGTATCTCTTCCAGGTTGATGACTTAGTCAAAGGAACTTCATGGATGTTTACACTAACTATCATGATGGTAAGATTTAGGTGTAATAGAAAACCCCCAAAGCATGAAGCTGTTGAAACTGGACAAGTGAAATGCTTTGACAGAAGGAATGGCAATGGCTCGTTGGATAGGAAATGCTGCTGCAGTACAACTGACTCTGAGTACACAGTCTTATAAGATTCACAACATGGCTACCGACCAATACAATGTAGATCCATGGCAGTAATGACTGACTGAACACAATCATGGCTACTAGACACAAGCGTAGATCCATGATGTGATGATAACTGTTAGGAACCCATGTCAACTGTTCTATTTACTTTGTTAGTATATTATTGTTAGATGCATATTCTTTGTAAGTCGTCCCGTAGTATTTGTAGATCCATAGTTTGTATTATTATTGTTGGATGCATATGCTTTGTAAGTCGTCCCGTAGTAATTGTTGATCCATATTTTGTATTGGCCCATGGTTTGTATTGACACATGGTATTGACCCATGGTATTGGCGCCTAGACTTAGTATATAAGTTTGTGTTGAGACCAATGAAGGTACCGTGAAGTTATTTGTATTGAGCTTGCTCAAAGGAGGTTACATCCTCGAAGTGGCCTGCGATCAATATAAAAGTGATTCTGAGTTCTGTTATTTCTGCTATTTCATGTGTTTTCATTAATTAATTATTGCAGGTTCTTCACATCTAGTATCAGAGCACTTTCTTGGACTTGCTAGGTGAAATTTCTGCCAAAATTTTTTTTCGTATCTGCCGCAGCTTCAGATCTGGGAATAATCCCTATCCGCTTAACTGTGGGAAGTACTTGGGCATAAGCCCTAAAACTCATTATGAGGAGTACTACAGGAACCTCGAAGTAGCTGACCCATTCAGAGGACCTGCCAGCGAAAAGGGCAACAACCCCTACCTGATTGACTAGTTCCAACCCGTGAGGTAAACCAAGAGTTGTCGTTTGTGGCAAAGCGGTTATCAGTTTTCCCTGAGCGGTGGAGTGAGGGGTACTGCACCAATACGCAAGCCCTCAGACAGCATTAGTGGCCGAGTGAATTCCCTAAACCGATAGCAATCCGCACATACCTGGGGTCCGTATCTATTTTCAACTGAACTGTTGCTGATCAATTCCGTGCCATTTCAGATCCGTTCCAGGCCATTTCAGAGCCAGTCATTTCAGATCTATTCTTACAGTCGTTCCAGATCCAGCCATTTCAGATCTATTCTGAAAGTCGTTTCAGATCCAGCCATTTTTTCTCCATTCGGCATCGTTTCAGATCCATCTGTTGCCGATCCCTTCCACTTTGGTGTAGATCTATCTGTTTCCAATCCCTTCTGCGCTGTTGCAGATCCATTCCGATATTTTTTATTTTTTTAAAAAAAACCATTTTTTCGCCATATCTTCCTGGTTTTAACTCCATTTCCCTTGAAACTTCCCGGACACCCCTGCAATCCCATTCTGCATATTTCATTCCTGAATACCCTATCCCAAATTCTACTTCCCAAAGCCAGAAATCTCACATTTGTCTATTTTTAGGGTTTGCCATAACTTCTTCAATTTTCACCCAATCGCCTCCAAATTTTGCCACCGTGTTCATTCCCTATTTCTGCTTCTTTGTCCCTCTCTAACAAATTTTCTCATTCTTTCACCCTAATTCTGAAATCCCCATTTTTTGCTTCCCTGTCCATCAGAAAGTGTCCAAAACCTAGTCAAACCCCAATTACCCATCCAAGTTTTTCCCAAATCCAAATTTCCCTTTACTAAATAAGCTTTTCTTTGTGTTTTTCTATCCATTCCCCCCCCCAAAAAAAAAAAAACTCCTGGTTATGGTTGTCACTTGCGCAGGAGCAAAAACCATGGAGGAAGCACTTGCAGCCATCCAAACCAAACTCCAAGACCTGGATGAAAATTTTCTCAGCCTCCATCTTTAGCATTCAGCCATGAACAATAACCAATAGCAAGAATCTTCTGCAGCCAATGGGTTCTCTTCTTCCAGCACTTTCCGTGGTCCGAAGCTTGAATTTCCTCGCTTCAATGGTACTGATCGGACTGGATGGATCTATCGTGCAAAACAATATTTATGTCTGCATAATACTTTTGATGTCTAAAAAGTTCCACTTGCATCCTTTCATTTGGAATAGGAAGCCCTTCAACGGTACCGTTGGTACATCAAGGCTCATGATGAGCCCAAATGGACAGATTTTCGCCAACTCCTTTTGCAATGATTTGGTCCTAGTGCTTTTGATGACTTCGCTGGAGCACTCACTAAACTTCGTCAAATTGGAACTATGAGAGAGTATCAGATAGAATTTGAGAAACTAGCCAACCACACAGAAGGATTGTCTGATGAATTCTACAGGAGTTGTTTTATCAGTGGTCATAAGGATGAAATCCGCCCAGAGGTCAAAATGTTCTGTCCCAACACAATGATGGAAGGCCTGGGGTTGGCTAAGTTGGCAGAAGACAAGATCGTTGCTCAACAGCGCTCCAAACCCACTTTTGTTCCCTTCGAAATATGGATTCTCAACGACCTCCCATCCTGTCAGCTCCTCGACCAACTCCTATCAAGCATTTGTCTGAAACAAATATGTAGACACGTAGCGAAAAAGGGCTTTGTTATAATTGTGATGAAAAATTCACTCGGGGACATAGATGTGTTCAACAAAAGCTCTATCTCTTGGATGTGGACTCTCCACCTGACTCTGAAGTTGGTGAAGAAACTCGAGATACACCGGATGATCAAGTTAACATTCAGGAGCCTCCTATTGACTTCCCATCTTAGGAAGACCACCCAGAGATATCTCTCCATGCTTTCTCCAGCGTCACCACCCCCCAAACAATGTGGGTCAGGGGTTACTTCAAGAAGCTTCCTCTTACAATACTCATTGATTCTGGTAGCACTCATAACTTCATTGACACTCGGATCGCCAAACATGCTAGTTGTTTTGTCCATCCTTGCTCCAACTTCGAAGTCATGGTTGCAAATGGGGGAACCTTACCTTGCAAGGGAAAGTGTCACAATGTGCATATCTCTCTGGAAGATTATAACCTGCGCTCTGACATGTTTGCCTTGTCCTTAGGTGCATGTGATGTGGTTTCGGGTGTTCAATGGTTACGCACACTTAGCCCTATCTTATGGGATTTTGCTGAACTTTGGATGTAGTTTTTAGTCAATGGGACACAACACAAATTTATGGGATTACAACCAGAGTCTCTCCACATCATCAGTTCACATCGCTAGGAAAAAATCCTTAAGAAGAATTCACATGGTGTCATCGCTCAGCTCCATTCCATCCAGATGCACCCACAAATGGTCTCCACTACTTCCTTGGATAGATATGCAAGTGTCTTTGTTCCACCAGTGGGCTTGCCGCCTTCAAGAGACCTTTCCGGTAAGCATTTAGCCGCATCTACATCTCAGCAGAAAATGATGGCTATTTTTCCTGCAGTACAGAAGTGGCAGCCATTCCTACTAGGAAATTATTTCTGCATCAAGACTCATCTCCAGAGTTTGGAACATTTTCTGGAACAACGGGTCTCCTCACCAGCACACCGGAAATGGGTTATCCAACTCATGGGTTATGACTATGAAATCACTTACAAGAAGGGTACGGATAAGATGGTGGCAGATGCTCCTTCTCGCTAATTTGATGACCCAGTTTCTCTTACAGCTATTTCTCTGCTTGTTCCAAATTGGTTGCAATTTGTTCAACGGGGCTATCTCTTCTATGAACTCCATGCTTCTTCATTGGCAGGGCACTCTGGGTTCCTCAAAATCTATGACCGGGAACAATGTAACTTCTTTTGGCAGGGACTGGAAATGAAAATTCACCAGATGGTGATTGAGTGTGATACTTTCAAGGTCAACAAGGGTGAAACGACACTCCTTTCAGGACTACTTGAACCCTTTCCCATCCCTCCACAGATGTGGACAGCTATTTCTATGGATTTCCTAGAAGCACTCCAGTGGTACAATACCACATCTAAAAGGACACCATATGAAGCAGTTTACGGACAGGCACCGCCAGTTCTTCTTCCATACACGCTCAGCAGCTCCCCAGTTCAGGCAATTGACTCGGTTCTTCGGAACCACGATTAGATTCTTCTCATTCTGTAGGACAATCTTCACATGGAAAGAATTCGACTAAAACAACAAGCCGATCAACACCGTTCTGAGCGCACTTTTCACACAGCTAATATGGTCCTTCTTCATCTACATCCTTCCAAACAATCCTCCCTGAAACTCAAAAGGCATTAGTGGACCGGAATGCAACCCGAGGATGCTATAGGGGAACCACTCCTTTAGATTCTGCATCAATTTCCACATCTAAAGCTTTGAGGACAAAGCTTTTTCTAAGGCAGAGGGGATATTAGGAACCCATGTCAACCCTTCTATTTACTTTGTTAGTATATTGTTGTTGGACACATATTCTTTGTAAGTTGTCCCGTAGTATTTGTTGATCCATAGTTTGTATTATTATTGTTGGACGCATATGCTCTATAAGTCGTCCCGTAGTAATTGTTGATCCATATTTTGTATTGGCCCATGGTTTGTATTGACACATGGTATTGACCCATGGTATTGGCACCTAGACTTAGTATATAAGTTTGTGTTGAGACCAATGAAGGTACCGTGAAGTTATTTGTATTGAGCTTGCTCAAAGGAGGTTGCCCCCTCGAAGTGGCCTGTGATCAATATAAAAATGATTATGAGTTCTGTTATTTCTGCTACTTCATGTGTTTTCATTAATTAATTATTGCAGGTTCTTCACAATAACATAGCCATGATCAATACAAAAGTGGATCCGTGTAATATGACTCAAAACAATCTCCATCGCAACCTGGGTACAACATGACTCCCCTGGGTCTTCAAGCCGAACCCGCAATGATACGAGTCTATCCATGTGATTACAAATGTCTTGACGTCGAACATGGTAGAAACCACTTGATTACCGGTCATTGATGTATACCGTTAACAAGCGCGAGGGAAATCACCATTAATGTCAATGATCCCCAAGGTATCACAATACATATCGTCAAGCATGAATGAATGAGTTGAAGTCGAACGCTTAACGAAACCTTTCGATCAAGAGTCAATGATGTAAACTCATGTCGAAAGCAAGGTAACCTGCCATTGAGGCATGCAGGCCCAAGGTACTTGGTTGGTTTCTAGATTCAATCCTTGGATGATGTGTTGAAGTCGACAAGGATGAATCTGTCGAAGGAGTGCCATGATGAATCCCCCATCATCGACACGAAACACGACAAATGATGTTTTGAACAGATCAGATGGTACAGTAACATACAAGACTGACTCGGAGTAAACCCGACATGGTGGAAGGTGTGTTGATTGCAAATGATGAGTGGTGAAAGTATTCTTGAACATGGGCATGGCATGACTTGGCAGTATCAACATGATGAGAATGACGCCAATTCCTAATGCAACTGATGATGGAAGTATTCTTTGGATGACCCAAAGTAGTAACAAGACTCAGGAAGTGGGTAAAACTCGAGGAGAAACGAATGACCCAAGTATGGTATGCGAATGCAAATGAGTGCCATGTTCAAGAATGACTAGGTACTGCCACAGGTAAAAAGTGTAACACAAAAGCTTTCCTTTTTCCCCATCATGACTGATGAGTGCCTCATGTGTTTTTTACGAGCTTGATGAGGGTAACCAGATGCTCGGTATAGCTCATCTCATAGATGAGTCCAACCCCAAATATTTTTCAAACTTGGGAGAGGAGGGGTTCGTCTCATAGCGGGGCCTTCAATGTTAAATTTTAACGAGTCCATAGAAGGTAAACTCAGTCGTCATTTCATGTTTAGAGACTCTGAAAAGAGTTAAAGAAGACTTCAACGGTCATTTTTTGTAAGATTAGCCTCTTCACCCGAAAAAGGGTAAAATGACGTGGGAGAGGACTCTTCCAGTCATGATTGGCTAGAGTATTCTTTTTTTGTAAATAGTGCCCCCTGGTTTGAAAAAGGGGTAAACTATCACCAGGGAGATGACTGTTCAAATACTTTAGCAAGCGTGAATGCGACAAGTTCACTTGGCAATCTTTTCATATTTCGAGAGCCTAAAAAGAGCTTAAAGATAGACTCTGGGGGGCTTCCTTTTCCGTAGGAGTTTAACGATCCCAGAAAAGTGATAAATCATAACTCGATAACTTATTCTCATGGTTTTATGAGCACGAGAAAAAACAAAGAGTTAGCTCGTCATCATTAAATAACCGAATTCTAACGGGAAAAAATAACAACAAAAATATTAAACGGGTTGTTCATACCTGACAACATTTATGAGATGATCGCTACGACGTGAGAATGGCGAAATGAAACACTTAATGTCTCTTGCATGCTTGAAAACTAGGTCAAATAGTCAACCGGGTATTAAAATAATCCAAACTATAGCAAATAACCCATAAAGCATCTAAATTTGAAAAATAATATTCCCTTTTGTTTATAAAATAGGAAAAATGACCAAAAATAGTTACCATTTTCATTTGCCAAGTTTGGGGAGAAGAAAGTGTCATTTGGAGTAGATTTTCATTCGTCGATTGTCGGAGCTACGATTGACCATTTCACGTATCGTCAGGAGCAGGTAAACCTAGACCTTAGCCATCATCTTTCTAGTGGTTTACAATTTTGTTTTTTGTCCATTTTTTAGGTTTTTGGGTTGATTTATGAGGGGATTTTGTGCCCTCGGGTCGTCGCAAGCCTCCTTTACAGGAACTGCGGCGAACCCGGGTCGCCGCAAAACCCGTAAGGGCACTTTGCGATGACGTCGCCCTGTCAACAATGACGGGGTGCGACGACGGAAACACCCATCTCCAAATCAAAACCTAGCCGACAAGAAAAACTTTCAATGGTTTGGGTGAGTTCTAATAGTGTTTAAATGCTTCCTTTGACAGGTTTACGACCGTCACCATGGTTCTTGAATGGAGTGAACGTGAACACGAAGTAGAAGATGTACAAGCGGCAAATGATCCATTGTGTGTGGATGCATTGAGAAATTGTGGACTATTGAAGTAATTCCAAGTTTAGGGCATCAGGGCCCATGTCCCACTACTGGAGCATATGATCCGAAGTTGGGACGCAGCCCAGCAGTACTTCATGATTGGGGAACATGTGCTGAATATAGATGTTGAAGACATCTATTTATTGACAGGACTATCCCGTAGGGGGGATAATGTGTCTCTCACCGGATCACGAGGGGGTGACTGGACGGTGGATGATTTGATTGCTCAACATTGTACTCCAAATACCGTTGCTACTAGCGGGAAAATTCCCATTAGGGGGGTTCGAGAACGTCCATTGCGCATCATACTCTTCACTATAGTGAGGGTAGCAGGGAGCCAAGTGGCTCATTTGGCTACCAAGTCCCAAATGTTATATGCAGAGGAGTGTATGTCTCCCAAGGTGTTCAACTGGTGTGAGGGACTCCTCACCAACCTTCGAGCTCAGCTGACCAAGTGTCGGCGTGGTGAACTCAAGCAGTTCGGTTATGGATCAGTAGCGATCTCTTTCTTATTGGAGCGGGTACCTCTCTTATGCCTGCATGTGACCTTGGATGATAGGGATGCCAAGGATCCTCATATGGCTCGATAGACAGAGGTGATGGCCCGCCATGGTGGTGGGGGTCCGATCATCGGATATGGTTCTGGATTCTTCACCTAGATGGAAGGCCAGCTGCTCATGATCGAGGACTATCCGTACAGTGGTACGGACTTCATGGAGGATCCAGACCTGGTGTTTCCTGAGGGAGCAGAGTGGGGAGATATCGGTAAGAACAATGACCATTGTACTTTTTCATTTTGTGTATTTAATTTTTTTTTTTGGGTAGTGCTGATGAGTTAATAACATGTTTGTGCAGATGTGGGCCCTTCACGACCAGTTGGATTTTCACTTCTTGCGAAGAGGGGAGAGGCACCATGTATAGCCCCAGCCATGCATGATGCCATCGTAGAGATGGAAGATGTCTATGAGAACCTCACTAGGTTGACATTAGACATTCCAGAGCCGACAGTGCATGAGTTACCGCGGGCCATGCAAAGGTACACGGTTGGCGTGACCTTGTGTTTCAGTAAGCTGCTCTGCAAGGTAGTGAGGGCGGTTGATTGTTTCCATGGCCAACAGGCGAGGGCTGCGAGACCTAGGGGCGCATGGGCCAGGCATTAGGCCCCATGATATTATGTATGCACTGAGAGCTTGTGAGCCTCATATTTTGTACTATTGAAAGCTATCAGGCTTCAGATTTTGCATAGACTCGCTGAAAGCCATCGTGCTTCAAATTTTGTATCAACACTACTTTATCTCGATTTATATATATACAGACATTTTGGCGGATTTATACATTTGTGTTCCATATGAGATCTTGTTTATATGTTTGCTTATGTGATGAGTTATTTACAATGTTATGTCTGCTTTTACAGTTCATGAATATTCTATGTGTGTGCACTGTACCAATCTAAGATGAAGTTGGCCATGGAGTCGGCAACTGTGTTCATGTCTCGTGGAATGTGCAGGTATTGAATAGATTCAAGGGACCTTTCCATAAGACGGACTCGTCTGTAGAAACGGAGTAGGATAGGGTCACGGATAGCATAAATCCGGTTGAGATGAGAGACCACCAGTTGCAAATCCAAATAGATAACAACGTGGTCCATACCCAAGGAAAGAGCGTCGGTTAGGGTTCCAATGACTGCCTGATATTCCACAGCATTGTTGGTTGCGAAACCTAGACACATTCCTCCTGAGTTGATAAGCTTGTCGTTGGGTGAATAGAGCACCCAGGCTGTCGAAGCAAGGTTACGGGTATGCCGGCTGGCGCCATCCGCGAATCCACAACAGGTTGCCATCTGCAAACGCAGACAAAACATGGTATAAGAAGCAAAAACAAGATCTAAGCGCGCAAAAATCAAAGCGTCACACTACACAAAACACATGCCATCTACAATATATACAATGTACTTATGCATGAAAGACTCAGGAATAGTACCTCGTCAAGTAAATCCCATTGCGGGGCTCACCTAAAGATATCCCGTCATAGTCGTCAAGCTCATAGGCTCCCTTCTCTAGGATGCGTTTTACTATGTAGGTTCCATGCCACATGGACTCAAACTTTCTTGCCCCCATCTTATCATGTCTTTGGTCATATGTAAGGACCAAATCACCCTCGTTATAGACGCGAGGTTCTACCGACTTGTCATACTGTGCTTTGATGCGTTTCTTATGTGCCTCATTGGCAAGAGCGGCATCGCGGTGAGTCTCGTCGAGTTTTGCCACATAGAGGAAACGTTCTTCCTCAGTAGTAGTGTTAGGGAGAAGTTCAACTGCGAGTTTGAGGGACGGAATCTCGCACTCAGTCGGTAGGACTGCCTCCAATCCATAAAATAATTGGAAGGGGGTAAATCTAGTGGCGGTCTTGACAGAAGTTCGATAAGTCCATAGTGCGGAGAAGAGCATATTGTGTCAGTTGGACTTGTGCGTACCCACCATGCATTGGATCATGGTTTTCAAGACCTTGTTAATGGCCTCTACTTGTCCATTGGACTGCGGGTAGTACGGTGTTGAGTTTTCATGGTGAAAACCCAATCTAATGATCAATTCGTCAACCATGTGGTTCATGAAGTGAGAACCATGGTCGGTAACTATAGCTTGAGGAACTCCGAACCCCGCTATAACATGATTGAACATGCAGAGTGTGGCGGTCTTGCCATCCCCCGTGTATGTAGGCATAGCCTCGGCCCACTTTGTAAAGTAGTCCACGGCTACTATGACGTAACCATGCCCCCCGGCCGAGGTAGGATTACAGTGCATGAAGTCAATGCCCCATTTAGCAAAGGGGCCAATGGAAATAACCGGGTGTAACGGGGCTGGGTGGGTGCGCTTTTTAGTTTGAAAGTGCTGGCATGGGGGACATTTTTTTATGGCCTCAATACAATCTTACAGATAGATGGCCAATAATATCTCGCGCACAGTATCTTCTGGGTTGTAGCCATCCCAGAGAGATGACCGCCACACGCCCCAGCGTGACAGTCATTTAAGACATGTTCAGCCTCTTCATGAGTGAGACAACGTCGAAGAATAGAAGCAATACCACGACGGTACAAGGTATCACTAATGATCATGTAATACTTTGCATGGTGGCGTATTCGACGACGGTTGTCCCGCGAGAGTTGGGGGCTGAAACATTGGGTCTAAAGATATAAAGTGATATCTCCATACCATGGATCAGACGTGCTGATGAGGAACAATGATTCGTCTGGAAGAGAATCATTGGGCTGAAAGTCGACATCATCTCGGGGAATATCACAGATCAGCTCGGCAAACACCAAAGACTTTTTAGACTTGGCCTTTTCAAATAGGAGATCAAATTCCTGCAGTATCATGATCCAACGTGAATACTTTCCCCCAAGCACCTAAAGTGTCAAAACGTGGTACATGGGGTTCGAATCGGCGATGATGGTGGTGGTGCGAAGCAAGATGTAATGATGGAACTTCTGGGCAGTAATGACTGCCGCGAGAGCGAGCTTCTCAACATGTGAGTAGCAAGTTTTAGAGTCAATGAGACCCTTACTTAGGTAGTATATCACATGTTCCTAGGCGTTGGCGTCTTCTTGAACCAAAACCATGGCAATCGTGGTGGAAGAAGTAGCAAGATACATGATATAATCCTTGTAGTAATTGGGCGGTTGCAGCACAGGGGGGGTGCGTGATAGCATGTTTGAAACTATCGAAAGATTGTTGTGCTTGGTCGTCCCAAATGAACGGGACGTCTTTCTTGAGTAGTCTCATGTAACCCTGTGTCTTTTGCGCGAAATTACAAACAAAACGCTTTAAATAAGTTGCCTTCCCTTGCAAACTTTGAAGTTCCGTGATGTCAGTGGGAGGTGGGAGAGCGACGATGGCTGCCACCTTCAAGGGATCAATGTGGATCCCATCTTCTGAGACAATGAAACTGAGGAGGCGTCCAGACTCGACGCAGAAGATACACTAGTGAGGGTTCAAGCGGATGTTATACCGCCTGATCTAAGGAATACCGCTGTCATATGGTCAATGTGATACTCACACTGCCATGAATGGGCAGGTAGATCATCCAAGTAAGGTTCCACAAAGTCCTTCACATCGTGAAAGGCATACGACATGGCCCGCTGGAATGTGGCACCAGCATTTTTAAGGCAAAAAGGGAGCTTGCGATAAGCAAACGTGCCCCAAGGATAGATGAAAGTTGTCTTGTGTTGATCAGCCGGGTGGATCTCAATCTAATTGCAGCCGAAAAAGCCATCCATAAAAGAAAAAATGACACTTCTAGCACAATTATGAATGATCTGGTCGATAAAGGGAGTTGAGTAATTGTCCTAAGGACAAGCCTAATTGAGATCCCGATAATCGATGCAGACACGAATGGTACCCTGCTTTTTAGCTACAGGGACGACGTTTGAGACCCATTCTGTCAACGGGACAGGGTAGATAAAACCAGCTTTCAAGAGCTTTTCAATCTCTACCTTGATTGCTGCAGTCTTTCAGGGGTGCACCGGTCGCAACTTTTGTCGGACTGGTTTAGAATCATGATAGGTTTGAATCATGTGTGAAACAATAGCGGGGTTTATCCCGGGAATCTCCTCATAAGTCCAAGCAAACACGTCTCGAAATTGCTTGAACAAGGCCGTGAACGTTGTAATCTCGTCAGGGGAACACTTCTGGCCTAAACGAATGTGTTCCACTACACCAGGAGTAACCGATATGTCGACCGAAATGGTAGGCTCAATGTTGGCCAAGTTGCCTTCAGAGACCGTTTGACATGTGAGTATTGAAGACTGAGAGCAAGGGTAGACATCCGGTGTAAAAATGGTGGTGATGTTGTTCTCCACAGTGTCCAATGAAAGAAGGAAAGACGACCGATGATGGAGGTCTTCCCACGGAGGGTATCCGCACTCATGATTTCCATCATGGACTCGTCGGAATGAAAAGTTTGGAGCAGAGGATCGGGTAGGGATGATGTCCGCTGTAGACAACAGGAGGTGGAGGCCACAGCTAAGTGGTCCTCCGGGGCTGACTGGATAGCCTCGTAAGTGAGTTCTGCAGGTGAAAGAGGCATAGTGTCTCCAATCAGGTGTGTGGTGGCTTCATCAGGTACAAGCCATTGATCAGTAGAGTTGGGGATAGATGAAATCCGAGAGGGGATCATGTTCACCTTGGCAACATGATTTGGGGGGTCTGAGGATGGAAAAACGCCCATAAGGGATGAGTCCTTAATGAGGCCAACCCCCATGCTCTTATAAGGATGTGAAGATTGTCCAAGTAATGGAACATTATCGCCCGGATGAGTAGCGGTGTTTGGTGTACAGAAATCCAATTGGTCGACAGTAACAATTCGACCTTGATGAGGGAATTGTACTATGCGAAAGACAGATGATGAGACCGCAGTCATGGCGTAAAACCAATTACGACCAAGCAGAATATTATAATCTAATGGAGCAGCAACCACTTCCATGTTAATGGTTGTGGTTTTTCCCCCCAACTCGGCTATTAGGGCTTGTAATAGCCCATGAGGTTGAAAGCCACGTCCGTCGAATGCTTTCAAGGTGGTGGGAGAACGATTCAACTCAGGAGAGCCAATGGCTCTCCAACATGAAATCGACATGACTGAAGTAGAGGCACCTTCATCCAAGACGGTACGATGGATTGTCTTCCCAACAATTTTTGTGGCAACTTGAAATGCCAACTGATGGGAAAGCCTCGGTTTAAAGTATTTCAACCGAAACATGATGGTATTAGAAGAATACGGATCAACCGCACCGATGGCAGTGAGGAGAGTCTTGCGCTGGTTAGGACAGTTCTGCAAGACCTCAAGCATCGACATAGCACAAGGAGCTTGTGCCAAGTCTTCTACAATATTGTAGTTCTGAGCAGCACGAGCATTGGGATTGAAAACATCTTTTTGAATAATGCTCTTGGGCGGACGCAACACTGACTCTAAAGAGGGATTGTCAATGGTGAGAGAAGCGTGCGGTACAGTGACGTCGGAAATTGAAGTGGAAGCTTTTTCAATATTACTTCCAACGGGTTCCTTCTAAGGGACGGAGTCATCTGAACGAGAACGGGTGTTCAAGTTGATGGTCTCACTACGCATCATGAGAACATGCACGGTGGAGGATGCTTCTCCTTGGGAAGGAGAGGTGTGTGTGATTAGTTGCTGGTTCTGAGTGGGGAAGGGATCATTGAGAACTGCGGTAGTAGAGTTTCCCTTGAGAAACTTCTGAACTTCGTCTCGGTGGGGACATTCTTTTGAGAAATGGTCTCCACCGCACAACAAACAAGGATACTTCAACTTCCTCTTATGTTTGGTGTCTTCCTGAGTGGGATGGGACTCCTGTTGATTAGAATATTTCTTAGGTTTCCCTTTGTTCTTCTTATTACCACCGGACTTTTGAGACGAAGCTGATTGCACAGAATTCACCTCTTCGATGGAGGCAGGAGTGGTGGACTTGGTAGTGTTGTTGCCAGCCTGTGGTGGTGATGAGGAAGAACCTTGAGGGTTTGACGAGCCACCAGTTTGAGTAGAAGGCTGGGAGGCAAGGGAACCAATGATGCCATCATCCTGTGGTCCCTTGGGTGGTTTCGTGAGATCATACGTAGGGCGGGGTGCTTCAGGAACAATTTCATACAATGTGTCGGATTGAGCATAGACCAAGTCTAAGTAATGGGCACGGGCAATAGCTTGTTCCTCAATGACGGCTCCTCCCATAGCTACGTCTCAAGCTACGACAGGTAAAAGTGACTTTGTGAACCACTCAGCTAAGAGTTGGTCCGGAATATGAGCCTTAATAAGACGTCATCTTCGTCGCCATTCATGAATATGATCGAAAATCTGAGTGGCAGTGTTTTGGCGAAGGGAGGTCAATAAGTCCATACCAGTCTCATAGCGGATGGGTAACTAGAAGTGGGTCAAAAATGACATAGCAAGAGATCGAAAATCTGGAAAAGAATTGGTTGGTAGTTCAATATACCACTTGGCAGCTAAGCTGGTGACAGTCCGTTGAAATAACCTAAGACGGATCGAGTCGTCCATCATGGAGTTGGATGAGCACCATAAATGGTATGTCATCACATGGTTTTTGGGATCTTCACCCGACTTGCCATCAAATTTGGGGATATCTGAGGGTAACTTAACCGGAATGGGTGGCCAGTTATGCATGTGGAAAATGGGATCATTCGTCAGACGAGACAACTTGGGAAGGTCTAACGTAGCCAAAAAGGGTAGTTGTTGGTTCGGCTGCGGGTACTGATAGTACTGATAGGGCATGTATGGACCGGTAGGACCTTAAATCAACTGGTTGTAGGGTGTTCCTGGAGGAAACTGACCGTAAGGGGGTATGCCGCCTGGACCATAGGTAGGTCTGCCACCATAATAAGGTGGTCCATTACCATAATCGGATGGTTCGTTACCATAAGGTGGGGGGCCTACCTCCACCACCGGGAGGGGGTGGGCCACTTCCAGATGGTGGGGGTCCACTACTACCACCTGGATAGGATGGTGCTCCACCGCCTCCGCCAGGAGGAGGTGGTGGTCCGACGCTGCTACCGGGATAGGGTGGACCTCCGTCGCCTCCGCCGGGAGGAGGTGGTGGTCCACCACCGCCGCCAGAAGGGTAAGGGCCTCCTCCACCACCTCCACCAGGATAGGGTGGTCCTCCACCACCACCACCGAGATAGGATGGTCCTCCGCTACAACCACCAGGATGGGATGGTCCTCCGCCACCACCACCAGGATGGGATGGTCCTCCACCAACTCCACCAGGATGGGATGGTCCTCCACCACCGGGGGGTGGCCCTCTGCCTCCACCTGAAGGGGGAGGGCCTCCACCTCTGTCGCTAGGGGGGTGGGTCGTAGTTTCCAGTATGAGGTGGTCCTTCACTAGAAGGTAGAGGTCCGCCTCCTCTGGAATTCTAGGTGGGCCCGCCGCCTCTGACGGGAGGTGGGGGTGGACCAAACGGGGGTGGTGGGACTTGAAGGACTATAGGTGGGGGTCCATGTTGTAAAACATTTTGCTGCCCCCATAAAGTGTATGGCTTTCCGGGATAAGTTATCCTGTAGAGTGTGTTTCTGGGATTGAGTTGAACCGACATAGGGTTAAGATAACCTGGATACGCTTAACTCCATGGTGGTTGAATTACATTAGATGGTCCCCCAACATGGAATAATCCCGTAGTGGAAGGTCCGGGAGGTAAGGAATTTCCAACTGAAGGAGCGATGGGAACTCCTCCTCCAATATTATGGTTAAGAGATGGGGGTTCTCCCCCAGCAACAACTTGTTGACCACTAATCAAAGGTTGACCCAACACGGGTTGTTGATTATCTACTGTAGGATTAACATTACCGGTAAGGACGGTAGGGGGTAAAGAGTATCCTCCCCACGCGTTTTGGGGTGGGGAGGAGCAGGTAAAGTAACCGTGGTAGTAACAGGTGTGTTGGACTGTTGTCCTTCAACAGGTTGGGTTGTTGGAGGTATAGAACTGGTCTCCTGTCTAGGCGGTGTATGTCCAGGAAGTGAGGGTTGACCAGGTTCAGAAGTGGTCATGTGTTGTGTGGATGATTATGGTGAATCAAAAGATAAATAACGACTTGGGAGTGGTTGATAACGAGGTAACGTCGGATCTTCAACCCTTTGTGAAAGACTTTGTCTTCGAAATTCATCACCCATGGCACGTAATTGATCCAAGCAATCACGAATGGGTCCGAAAAGCTCCTTAGGAGTAACCCAACTAGGTGGGGATGCAATGGCAAAATGAGCCACTAGGTGGCCTAGAGATGATGTCCAATAAGCTGCTGTGGGACCAATAGCTGCTGGAGGGTTGTCCTGGGGTGGATTTAACCATTCCACCGATCCAAGCTCTCCCGGTAAAACAGAAGGTAGGTCTTGTGAAGTGGAAGTTCGCGCTTCTTCACCCTGTGGGGGGTTAGAGGCAGGTGAATTTGGAGGGAACATGTGTGCTCCAATATTCAAAGTAGGGTTTTCGACTTCAGGTGACACAACCGTGGCTTGTAGGTCCATCCTTACTCTCGAAATTACCTCCTGGTTAAGGGGATATTCGGGTGGTAAGTTCTGCATCCTACGGGACCTTCTCCAAGGAAAGTCAGCCAGAGTGACTGAAACAAAAGTTTCTCCTAGGGCAAGCTAAATAAAAGAAAAGCAGTTGTTAACACTCAGATTTTATCCCGGTTGTAAAAGAATAACACCTAAGGTAACTTATTTCAAACCAAACTTTAGGTAGAAAACTTAGCCATTTTTTCCACCAGAGAGGGCTCTCTCACAAGATATGTGTAAAGGCTAAAAATATATAGAAACACGCTCAAAATTTCTCAAAATGATTTACTTGGTTGAAAAGGAAACAAGAAACATTGGGTATGGAGTCAACTTTCAAATATCTAACGTGCCAGCAAGAGATTTATACCAAATAGATTTTCACAGAGGCAAGATAGCAACCATATCACAGTCAATTTGATTTTGCAAGTGGTATAGAAATAAATAATGATAATCCATCAACAACAGGCATCTAACTAGGATGAATCCATTGTCAACTTTGGAGAAATAATGGATACTTAAATGCGATAAAACGAGGCATAACCAATATGAATCTCGATTTATTTCAAACGTTCATTTAAGCATAGAAGAAGAACATAATGGAAGATATAACAAAGAAAGTAAACATGCACATATAGAGATGAGGGAAAAGATAGACTGTAAAGATGATCAACACATGAATCTCTGGTCTCCAAAGATAGGTATTTCCACTGTACGGCTTTATATTATTCTATCAAAATCCGACTTCAAAACTTATTGTCTCTCAAAGAGTTTCCAACCCTTTCAAAAATGATTCTCATTGTCTTTTATACAAAATTCGAAAGAAGCTTGACATAACCGCTTCTTTTAACTAGTAACTGAAAATGTCTTAACTCGAAAGATAACCGTCTTTAAACAATATTACAAATTTTTTAAAATAAAAACATCATTTTTGCCACTTGGCAAAAATTCTGAATGTATCTATGAATGGACAGAATATCTTGTCCTTCCATATTTATCCACATAGTTCCATTGGTCGACCGTGGGTAGATCATAACTGGCCATTTCCTTCACCAAGACTCGCATTTCAAGGTGACCTGCATAAGAAACAAGAGGAAGATTCTCACAGATTGAGATCAACATATTTAAAATTTCAAAGTCCTCCGCAATTTTCTCCATTAAAATCTTTCCAGTAAGCATATGATCCAAATGCTGAAACTTTTTGTGATCCATTCTTATGTCAAATAATAACCTCTTATATTCATTTGGAGGAATCAATTCATGCTTTTCATCCCAAAAAGCAGGGAATCCTTTGTTTATTAATTTTTCAAATCGCTTCTTAAACTTTATTACTTCCTCTTGTATATCTCCAGCTTTAACTTCAACATTTTCAACATGTGAATATTTTCCCAAAATTCTTCTGGCCCATGTAATGACTGAAATTCTATCCATTATATTCATTGCTGTCAAATCTCCTTCAGTTAAACTATTTAGGAAAGTTATTGCCCTTTGTGCTATTTCTTTTGGCTTTCTGTTTAAATTCTCTCTGACTGCTCTGTAACTTTCAAAAGCGTCTTTGGCCACTTTTTCTTTGATTCTCATATAATCAAGATAAGGTCTTAATTTTTCAACTTCCTTTATACTTTGATCCCATACCATATGCTTGCAACCTTGCATTGCAACCTGTCCTGTTACATGAACTGCCAAACCTTTATTATTATCAGATAATTCCTGATTCCTTGTTTGCAAAGTTTTAATTTCCTTATCCTTTGTTTCATTTTGTTCTTTTGGCTTCTATACTCCAATTTTCAATTCTTTAATCTCGACATCTTTCAGACTTACCTGGGACATGGCTTGTAAGAGACTGTCCAATCCAGTTTTATCTTCATCTGTACCTACATGTACCTGTTGCTGACCTAATTCTGCTAACTTTTTCTTTATTTCTTCGAATTGCTCTTCCAAACAAATCTTCTCTTTTTCCCAATGAACTTTTTCTTCGGTGAGCTTCAACATTTTTACAGTAATATCTTTTACTTCATTTGACAGCTCTTCTTTTCTTTTTCCAGTATTGTTAGTTTGGCTCCTTGGATAAGCAAAGTGTCTGGGATTTTCAGCTTCCTCCTTAACATTTGAATTGTGTCATCCTTTTCTTTGAGTAAATTTGTTGCTGCATCTCCCTCTTTGTTTATCAAATCTATTTGCAATCTTTTTATTTGCTGCTGTCGAGACTTATTTTCTATTTTTTCTTGTCTCAACTGGTTATTTAATTTATCTACTAAAATTTTCAACTTGTCTACCTTTAAGATTGCTCCCAAATAATCTAAGTATATAACCTCTCTTGTTTGTCTATGTAATAAAATTTTATCTGGGGCATTGATTTTTGTCAGATCAACTTTCATCTCTGAGATCTTATCTTTAGTAACAACTGAAAATTTTAAAGAATTTTCTTTGACATTTCTGCTAGTAAATAAACTGACTTCTGTGTTGGATATATTCATAATCTTTGGAAATAACTGAATGGTTTGCCGAGAGGATTCCTGTTTATTTTGACTGTGCTCATTAAATACATCCATCAAATTGTGTGGTTTATTTACATCATCTTCTACCGGGGATTCTTTAATACTGTACTCATTTACCATGACCTCTGGTATTTTGACTTCGGTTCTCCCTTCCTCTTCTGAAACTGCCATTAACTCTTGTTGCTCATCCATTTTTAATTTTTTCCCTTTTTCTGATTCTTCACTTTCAATGTTCACTACGTCTTGTATGGGCCTTTTAAACCCTACCATTGCAGTATTCATCGTGCTTTCTGCCTCTACTGTTGTATCTGTCAATATCATTTCTTTATCTTGAGAATATTGAATGATTTCTTCCTTATAATCCAACCAATTTGCTCTATCAGACATTCCCTCAATCACCTGATGATTCAACGCTTTGATGCGATGATCCGTTCTCCGTTTTGATATTATGTTTAACGGATCATATTCAATAGCCATGTCTGTCTCAAATTCCATATCTTTCAATAATTTTTCTATATAAATAGCAGCGTTTTTGTTCTTCACTGTGAATGGGCCAAGTGTGAACAGATACTTGATATCTGTTGCTTGTTTGAAAAGCAAGAAATTATTATATTCAACAATTAACTTCTGCCTAAGGAACTCCAAAGCGAAAACCCTTAAGGTAAGAAACGTCGGTAAAACATAGGGTTTATGTTTGAAACCATATAACCTGATCACTGTATTGTCTTTTGACAAAAACCAATCTCCTACAGCGTATTCTGCACTTAATTGCATACATGCTTGCATTTCTGGTAATACTCTAGGCAATCTTTCACCAAAAATCATTCTGTAAATTTCTGAGAGCATATAATTTATGTAATTAAACATATTATTTTCCAATAACTTTGTGAAAATGATTTCAGGGAATTGTAATTCTTCATGACTGGCCACCATGATCATTTTCATCAAAAATGAATGAAATCTGAAATGTCTAAGAGTAGGGAAATTGACCATCTGGTCATGGATCTTTTCAGTCAGGAATTCTTCAAAGTTAAGTCGAGGAATTTGATTTTCATCAATCCCTGGTGGAATTGTACTCATTTTATACAAAAGGCTTAACTGAAACTCAGTTATATACATGTCTGTGTCGAACCCTAGGATTAAAGCCAACAATGTCAGAACCAGCTGGGTATTTTCATCAAATAAAGTGATGTCTATAGGGTAAGGGATATCTGAAATGTTTGTTTTTGGTTTAAGACACGTAGACAAGAACTTTCTCTATTATCTTGAAGGGTTTGATGATAACATTCAATAACAGAGGTTTCAAAAAAACTTTCAAACTCGAGGGTTTGGGAAAAATTTATTTCTAGGGCTTTGATTATGACGGCAGGCTCTATTTTACAGACGACTCTGGTTTTTCGACTGTCTAAAACAGTTCTTTCTTCTCTGGAATAATTATCAGCACACCACGACACAAATTCTGGAAAAGACGGCATTTGGTCCGGGCAGAAGGCTACAAGGATGACTGGTGGACTCTGTGTATGCCTATACCTTCTTCTAATAACTTAGACAACTTAAGCTTGACTTCAGCGACCGGTAACCTGATTAGGGTATCGTAAATGTTCCCATCTCTATCTTCTAGGGCTTCTTTGGCCTTAAAAACATATATATCATGCACAGTTTCCATTTAAATCGTTTCTACAAACAAATTTCCTTTAAAATATGTGGGCCAGGTCACCAGACCCTACCTGTAAAGACACGTCTTTATCCTTCTGTCGCAACTACCAATCTCCACCGGTCTTCAGAGCTTCAAGGAACAGCGACACATAGACAAAATGTCGTTATTTGAAAACCCTTTCGTTTTATATAAGCTCTTTTTCTTAACTTTCTGGCAGCTTTCCGAATGTACTTTATTTCTAACCGTTGATCACATGCTTTTTGATTTGAGCCGTTAGATCTTGCGCCTCTTTATTTCCCATGGTGGTATCCGCGATCCCAATAATGGTTTTCCTTTTCGGTTTTAACTATGTGCGGATCAACCATTTTCTGACACCTGTTAAAGTGGTTTAATTACCGCAACCACTCTTTCCTTTATTGAGTGTGCACTTCCCATGATGCGGATGAATCTCGTCCTTAGATTTTATGCCAATGTATATCGTCCATCCGATTTATGTCAACATATGGCGTATTCCCTTGTGCCTTCTGCATCTGGCACGTGCTATGGCCCACGTTTACCACGTATTATCCTTTGGTGGTTCTGCACGGTGCTGTAGTGGTTTGTGATACCACTATCATGTTGATGCGGGGCAATAACAATGCGACACGTACTCCAGTGGTATTATGTCCGCAACCACTCGCCATTGTTTGCAAATGAACTTTTGGGCGGTGCGGGGATCCACGATAACCGTTGATATTTTCCTTCGTCATCTCCGCCGTTGGAACTTCGCTAAGATTTAACCTTTTCAATAATTTTCTTCGGACTATCGCACTTGTAGGTTTTTTGCTTTGTTGATTTTGTATTATAACCCTTCATTCAACACATCCTTAGTAAATTTACTTCTTTTGGGTATTTTTGACAAACCTTTTAGGGTTTCTTTGAGTATTTCAAATACGGTGTCAACAGCAGTCTAGAAAAATCCTACACAAACTAAGGTCGCAAGCAAACTTATGTGATAGGATTGGATTCAAAAGTCTGGAACCTCACTGGATTGTCAAGGCTTCACAAATCACTATATACCGCAGGGTCCAACAGTAAAACACGATAAGGAGGATTGGGACCGTACCCTTGCCTGAATACTCAACTACCTGGACAATAAGCCCCCTAGACAGGAGACCAATTCTATACCTCCAATGACCCAACCTGTTGAAGGACAATAGTACAACACACCTGTTACTACCACGATTACTTTACCTGCTCCTCCCCCACCCAAAAACACACGGGGAGTATACTCTTTACCCCCTACCTTCCTTACAGGTAATGTTAATCCTACAGTAGATAATCAACAACCCATGTTGGGTCAACCTTTGATTAGTGGTCAGCAAGTTGTTGCTGGGGTAAAACCCCCGTCTCTTAACCATAATACTGGAGGAGGAGTTCCCATTGGTCCCCAGTATGGTCGCCAAATTTGTTATACGGACAATCTACCAAGAGCGGACTCAAGGCGTGATCTCCCTAGCTTAATGCAAGACTAGAACAAATGAGACAGAATATGAAATAACTTTCCTAGATCTAGTTAGAGATCGAGTGACTAGATGCTTTACCTTTCAGATCACAGATCCTTTCTCCTTGATGTCGTTCCAAGTTTTATGGTCTTCAGATCTCAACTGCAAAACTTGTCAGGACATACAAAAAAACACAAGTAGTAAAATGCATATAAACAATAACAGATCTAAGTAAGTAGTTAAGCAGGCAAACTACACAAACATCATCAATGCAACAACATTTGGTGGAAAGCATTTATATTACTGTATAAAAGGGGAAAGTACATAGAAGGAAGTGATTACAACCAAGACTTAACGTAGCAATCCTTCTCCAACAAGCCAATTCCAAATCCTACAAAGGAAGTATAGATCTCCCAAGAGATGAGTAGAGATCTCCTAAGCTAATTTCACTAGCATGTAAGTACTGTAGGCTTCCTCCCTTTGGAATGGGAATGAGCTTCACTTATATAGGACTAACATGATAGGGTATGTTGAGATATGGTAGGAGGGAGTTAAGGGATCCCACCAACGGGCTAGGGAACCGAATTCCAGCTCTCCTATAGGCCATGGATATCGATCCACATCAGCCACCTTCGAGAATGGGCTCGAAGATGATCCTTTATCCAATTAACTGACATCGTCGTAGGCTGCAATAGGACAACCTGTGACATCGCAGGTTGCATTAAGATGACCTACGACAACCTCACAAAACCAAGCAGGAAAATGTTAGTATCTCTTCCAAGTCGATGACTTAGTCAAAGGAACTTCAGGGATGTTTACACTGACTATCATGATAGCAATATTTAGGTGTAACAGAATGCCCCCCAAAGCATGAAGCTGTTGAAACTAGACATGTGAAATGATTTGACAGAAGGAATGGCAATGGCTTGTCGGATAGGAAATGTTGTTGCAGTACAACTGACTCTAATTACACAATCTCATACGATTCAGAACATGGCTGCCGACCAATACAATGTAGATCCATGGTAGTAATGACCGACTGAACACAATCATGGCTACTAGACACAAGCGTAGATCCATGATGAGATGATAACACCTCCATGACCAATACAAAATTGGATCCGTCTAATATGACTCAAAATAATCTCCATTGCAACCTGGGTACAACATGACTCCCCAAGGTCTTCAAGTCGAACCCGCAATGATACGAATCTATCCATGTGATTACAAATGTCTTCGTCGAACATGGTAGAAACCACTTGATTACCGGTCATTGATGTATACCGTTAACATGCGCGAGGGAAATCACCATTAATGTCAATGATCCCCAAGGTATCACAATACATATCGTCAAGTGTGAATGAATGAGTTGAAGTTGAACGCTTAACGAAACCTTTCGATCAAGAGTCAATGATGTAAACTCATGTCAAAAGCGAGGTAACCTGCCATTGAGGCATGCAGTCCCAAGGTACTTGGTTGGTTTCTAGATTCAATCCTCGGATGATGTGTTGAAATCGACAAGGATGAATCCGTCGAAGGAGGGTCATGATGAATCCCCCATCATCGACAAGAAACACGACAAAGGATGTTTTGAACAGATCAGATGGTACAGTAACATACAGGACTGACTCAGAGTAGACCTGACATGGTGGAAGGTGTGTTGATTGCAAATGATGAGTGGTGGAAGTATTCTTGAACATGGGCATGGCATGACTTGGCAGTATCGACATGACGAGAATGACGCCAATTCCTAATGCAACTGATGATGGAAGTATTCTTTGGATGACCCAAAGTAGTAACAAGACTCAGGAAGTGGGTAAAACTTGAGGAGAAACGGATGACCCAAGTATGGTATGCGAATGCAAATGAGTGCCATGTTCAAGAACGACTAGGTATTGCCACAAGTAAAAAGTGTAACACAAAAGCTTTCCTTTTTCCCCATCATGATTGATGAGTGCCTCATGTGTTTTTTAAGAGCCTGATGAGGGTAACCAGATGCTTGGTATAGCTCATCTCATAGATGAGTCCAATCCCAAATATTTTACGAACTTGGGAGGGGAGGGGTTCGTCCCATAGAGGGCCCTTCAATGTTAAATTTTAACGAGTCCATAGAAGGTAAACTCGGTCGTCATTTCATGTTTAGAGAGTCTGAAAAGAGCTAAAGAAGACTCCAATGGTCATTTTTCGTAAGATTAGCCTCTTCGCCCGAAAAAGGGTAAAACGACGTGGGAGAGGACTCTTCCAGTCATGATTGGCTGGAGTATTCCTTTTTCGTAAATAGTGCCCCCTGGTCTGAAAAAGGGGTAAACTATCACCAGGGAGATGACCGTTCAAATACTTTAGCAAGCGTGAACGTGACAAGTTCACTTGGTGATCTTTTCATATTTCGAGAGCCTGAAAAGAGCTTAAAGATAGACTCCGGGGGGGTTCCTTTTCCGTAGGAGTTTAACAAGCCCGAAAAAGTGATAAATCATAACTCGGTAACTTATTCTCATGGTTTTATGAGCACGAGAAAGAACAAAGAGTTAGCTCGTCATAATTAAATAACTGAATTTTAACGGGCAAAAATAACAACAAAAATATTCAATGGGTTGTTCATACCTGACAACATTTATGAGATGATCGCTACGACGTGAGAATGGCGCAAATGAAACACTTAACGTCTCTTGCAAGCTTGAAAAATAGGTCAAATAGTCAACCGGGTATTAAAATAATCCAAACTATAGCAAATAACCCATAAAGCAAAATTTGAAAAATAATATTCCCTTTCGTTTATAAAATAGGAAAAATGACCAAAAATAGTTACCATTTTCATTTGCCAAGTTTGGGGTGAAGAAAGTGCCATTTGGAGCAGATTTTCATTCGTCGATTTCCAGAGCTACGATTGACCATTTCACGTATCGTCAGGAGTAGGTAAACCTAGACCTCAGCCAGCATCTTTCTAATGGTTTACAATTTTGTTTTTTGTCCATTTTTTAGGTTTTTGGGTTGATTAATGAGGGGATTATGCGCCCTCGTGTCATCGCAAGCCTCCTTTACGGGAACTGCGATGAACCCGGGTCGTCGCAAAAGCTATGAGGGTGCTTTGCAACGACGTCACCCTGTCAACAATGACGAGGTGCGACGGTGGAAACGCTAGGGTAAGGGATTTCCACTAGTTGGAAACATTTTGGATATTTTTCCTTCTGGTCCAGACCCAATCTAAAATAGAATTAGGTGTTATTTATTTATAAATAATAATTCTACTCCATAGACTTTCCTTAGTCATCATTTTCCATAAAGACTTTGTTGCTAATGCTTTCTCAAAATTGTGAATGTCCTTCAATCCCTAGTGATCTAGCTTCTTTGGAACAACTATAAGCTTCCACGTGGCCAAGTGTAAACCTCTATATTCCTTAAATCCTTTCCATAAATAATTTGCACAACATTTCCTTATATTGTCCAATATTCCTTTTGGAATATGAGCTAGAGTCTGCCAAAACGTCACAATCGCTTCAAGGATAGACTTAATCAAAACAAGTTGACCACCTCTATAAATCCATCTGTTTCACTAGAAAGTGATTCTCTGTTTAATCCTATCTAGTAGCCACCTATAGTCCTTCTTTCCATAGCAATTCAATTTTAGAGTACAGTCGAGGTATTTAAAACCACCATCCATATCATGAGTTTGAAAGGAGTATGTTCTTCCAATTTGGTCCACCAAATCCTCAACCACATCAAAAGCATATAGAGCAAATTTTGTCAAATCTATTTCCATCCCATTGGCAAATGGCAATAAGTCCAAAATTTATTTTAGTACTTGATTTTCCCTAATAGTCCCTTTTCCAAATAAAAGAATATCATCAATGAAGTAAGATAGACCCCTCTCCCAACCTGAATCTCATATATCAGTCTTTTCCCTCTAGCATTATAAATATCCTTGTTGAGGCCTTCAACAACCAAAAAGAAGGATAAGGGGACAAAGGGAACCCTTATCTTAACCCTCGAGGAGATTGAAAAAAGGGAGATACAACAACATTAATTAACATAAATAAATAAACATTTGTAATACATCCCATTATCCATTGAACCAGGGCGTAAGAGAAGACCAAGTGAATTAAAAATAGCCTCAAGTAAAGCCAATGAACTCTGTCATAAGCTTTGATAGATCTCGTTTTATGATAGTAGTAGATTACTGCTTTGACCTAATAGCGTGGAGACCTTCTTGATCACAACCTATCGATTCATGGATCAAGCCTCCTTCCAAGAATCCAAATTGTCTCGAGAGATATGAAACGAGATAGAATAGCTCAATTGACATAGCAATGGTTTTTTATATGATCTTGTAAATGAAGTTCCACTGAAAAATTGGCCAAAAACCCTCAAAGTTGACAAGATAATATTGCTTGGGGATAAAAGTTATAAATGTAGAATTGAAATTTGATGGAACTTTCCTTTTCCTTCTCGCCTCATCCACAACTCTTAACATGTCCTCTCCCATAATGCCAAAAAAGTCCATATAAAATTCAACTAGTCACTTGTCAGGCCCCAAGCTTTTGTCCTTCTGAAATGAATGCAGAACCTTCAACAATTCAGCTTTGGAAATTTCCTGAAATAGAGCCTCATTCTTATTATCCTCCACCATCCATGGGAAATATGAGATTAATTTCATAATTCCCCCCAAGTTTTCCCGTCTTGGATCCTTAAATATATTAGAGAAATGATTTACAGGAAGACTAGCTAACCCCTAGAAGCCATGAATTTTATTATTTTCCTAATCAGAAAGCTCCCATATAGTATTTTGGCTTCTTCAATGATTTGCAAATTTATGAAAATAACTTGTGTTTTGATCTTTGGATTTCAACCAAGTAGCCCGACTTTTAATTCGCCAATATTTTTCCTAACCCAAAGAAGCTTCTTTTTTCTGGACTTCTAATAGTTTTAACAGAAACAAAGTTGCTTTATCATATATACCATCAAAATTTTCTTAATATAGTTGTGAGATCTTTTGCTTATACTATCACAATAGGTGATCCCTTAAACAAAATCTCTCACAATCCCATGAAATCACTTTCCCTTTGAGTACAAATAAAGACACAACAAACTATGCACATGCTGACTCCCTTGAATGGGAATCATATACCCTCCACGAAGATTTCACAATCTCTTGAAAGTCTTCCTTATCCAACCAAACAAGATTTTATTTGAAATGGTCATTCAATTTTATCTCCCCCCTTCTCATCTCTAGGAATATGGGAAAGTGGTCAGAGCATCATGATGACCCCACCCACATCTAATAGATTGGAATCAAGTCCAAAAGCGAATGGTGTACTAGAAAGCGGTCTAACCATTTGGAGATCCTTGCATTCCCACTTCTATTATTGGTCCAAGTGCGTTTGATTTCAATCGGTTTCATATCGACCCATGCCATAGATTTAAACTTGTCCACAAAGAAACCAACCAACCTGTCATTCTAGCAGTTGCTCCCCAAATCCCCTCTGTTAAGAGTGAAGTTAAGGTCCCCCCCAATCACTAGGTTATCCTTCTTTATCCACTGTGAGGCACAAAGAGATGTCCAAAAAGGCCTCCCTTCTTTCATATGGCCCATATACATTGAGTAGTGAAACCTCTAGCCCAAGACTGTTGCAAAACAATTATGTATATAACCTTGGATGAACAACAAAGAGTTGATTAAGGTTATGTGTGAACAACAGCCAATTATCATCCCACCCGAGAGTCCCATAGCATCTAAAGCAACAAAACTCTAGTCATGAAGAATGTTTTTCAAATCCTTTCCCATGATGTCACCCTTGCCCAAAGATTCCTGGATCAAAACCATTTCAAGAGAATTCAAAGAAATGATCTGTCTGAGGGCCAAATTCTTGGCCTGGCCCCCCAAGCCTTTAACATTTATACACATCAATTTCATGAGGAACCCTAGGATGGGGTTGATCATGCTATAAGAACCCCAACTAATAGCCTTTGTTTCCCTCGATGAACCAATGCGAGGGCCCGAGCTTGTGCCTGCTTTAAATCTAAGATGCCCTTTTTGGAAGAGTCAAAACCTAGACCTCATGGAGGGTTGAGACTCTTAAGAGGACAATTAAGGCCTGAGCTGATAATTCCCTCCGCCTCTACAATGAGAAGAGGATGAATCAAAGTGAAACTCAACAATAGATATAGAGCCCAAATCAAGGTTAACTTTTGAATCATAAGGGATATTAACAATTATAGGCATGTCAAAATGAGAGACTGAGCCTCCTTCCTGATAATGAGAACAAGATGGAACATCCTTAGAGACAACTTCCCCTTGGTCGACCATTGAACCAATTCAACTAACAGGAGCTCGAACACCTTTTAGACAAAGAACCCCCAAAAATGAATTCAAGGGAGACCGAGTTAAAGAAAAATGCTTATGTGAACCTTGAATTGGGTGAATCCAAGATGAATTTACTAGTTGGAGTTAATATGGAGAAAGGTCCGAACATTCGATAGATGGAAAGGAGGTTCCCTAGTCCTAGTACAACTCATGCCTTTCCATGAATAGTGGAATGGAAAATTCTCCTATTCTAACCTCCGAGTCACCCAGCAAGTTCCCTTTTCCCTCCTCTCCCCTTCTATCCCCTCAACAACCCACTTCCCTTCTACCGACATGCTAGCATCCAACATAGAGACCACTTTTACCAAAGAATCATCACCTTGGAGCAACTGACAGTCCTTTGAATCACCCAAAACCCCCAGTTCACCTTGTGGGGGAGAAGGAGTTACATAAATCCCCTTCAAACCATTGACCTCAATCAAGGATATACTTTTACGCTTCCATACATGCTTAACAAAAGGCTTGGGGAAATCCTTAACAATATGCTCATAAAGATGGCATCTAGCACACCAGAACATAAAGTGTTGATAGTCCAATACCTAGGTATATTTATGGTTTCCAATAAATATCTCTATAGTCTCAAAAACATTTGACCTTAAATTGATCTCCACCAATATTTTTGCAACTGGATGAAATGAGCATTCTTTATAGCTCTCATCCACTAAAATGAAGGTCCCCCAATACTGCCCAATATCTCAAAGTGTACTAATCAACCAAAGCTCCATAGGTGAATTCAGAAGTTTGACCCAATTAAGCATCGAACCCTGAACATCTCTCGAGGCGTCAAAGTTTGATTGCCAAGGTGTAAAATATAAGTAGGCCTTGTCCATAAATAAAAAACCACAGAAAAATCTTACTGCATCTTGTTCAGAGCAGAAAATAAAACCCAGGCAAACCCTAGCCAGGATATGGAAGATTGATCCATACCCTAGCTAGGAGGCCTACTCCTCCTGCACCTAATTATTCAACGCACCCATATTGATTTTATGCCCCATAAACCTTCCAACCAAATATTTTCCCACCAGCGACCCGATCTGTGCAAGACCTACATTGTTCCCTATCACTAAGGAGACCCCCTCGCCAGAAGACTTAATAATTTTCCTCTTTCACTTGCAATTGGCAATCTATTTCGGCTTGTTGAACCCCCCCACAAGATCTTGCTTCGCAATCCTTGAGCTAACAAACCCCTTATCCTTTACGTCCTCTTGCTTCCAATCACCAATATCCAAAACTAGATTCGAAAAAAGGTAAACCATAGGAGACGATGGGGACTTCAATACCCTTTGGAATTTTAGTACTTTGATCCTTAGAGGATGAAAGGATACCATGGGAAAGATCAAGGGAAGCTATACAAGATCCATGGAGTACAAGCTCCCAACGATAAATCCCTCCCTTGTATGCTCTTCCAGTTGTCTCCTCAAGGAATCCACATCAAAAAGCTTGTCATTATATGTATGCATACCCAAGATCAAATGTAATTCTAATTGATCAGGTCCCCTCGAGCCTGATGCTCCATCTAATTGCACCAACTCCCCCTTCGCACGCAGCAATAATAGGATCGCAAGGTTGTCCAGATAATGGGTTAAATGCTCGACTACTGATGTGGGGGAGCAAAAGATCTGATCCTTGGACAATATGTTGTTGGAATAATCGACTAGGATAGGTGAGTCCATGGGTGGGGCTCCCCTTGTCCACCTGGCCTCATAAACTTGCATAAAACCTAATCCAAAATCCTCCCCGCATCTATGTTTCATAATTTCCTACCTTCCAAAATCAATGTGAAAGTAGCATCATTCATTGTTACGAACCGAATCCTTAAATTACCATAAGAGACAAGAGTACACACAACGTACAACAATGTAAATGTGGAGAACAACTCCAATATAGATAAGAGAGATGAGTTACACAATAACTCCTTAAAGAATAGGAGATCCTTCTCCAAATACCCCAATACATTCATATAATCAATTCACATGTTTCCTCAACAATGAATACATTAATAGCTTGGTTGAAATCAAAGGAAATGAGTCTATTGCATTGAAATTTGGAATGTTGAGTATAAATAGGGAGGTTCCCAACATCTCTCACCTCCCGTGAAATTAAGATTCGTAAACCATGGATTATCCATGACAACAAAGCTTGTGAACAAGTGACATATTAACATTAAGATGATAGGATGGGAAATAAATTCATCCCAAACCTTTATAGTCCCTTCTTATTCCACATCAATGAAGGGATATGTAATAAACTTGCAGGCATGGATTGGAGCAATGAAGGTGGGATTTTCTTCTCTCTAGTCTTTGCACTCCCAATGTGCTTTTTGAATGCCGACAAGGTTGGGTACATAGACTAATCCTGATATAATAGGTCCAAAGGTTTGGTAGGGTCTAGTCATGGTTTTCCTTTGGATCGAATCCTCATGTGAATTGGGTCTTTGTTCTTAGATCTCAACCCCATGGTCTCCCTTTGGCCTCATTTCAAAAGTCTTGGTTGTCTCTTGTTTAGGAGCTAATAGGTAGTCCCTTTAGTTAAAGGCCTTGGTCTTGTTTAAGTGCAAAAGTTGTTTGAACATTCAAAATCAAGTTCGAATGTAACACCATGTTTCTGACCCTAGAATGTAATTATATAACTATGATAGAAATGGCTAGAAGCCAAACATGAATGGTTCACTAAGACCAAAATAATGAAATTTTGTGCATTTTACATTTAATATAAAAATGCACAACTACTACAGACCAAGAAGGACAAATATGAGATGGGGGGCTATCTTTCCACAAGGAGGAGAGAGATTATCCCAAGCCTAGGATTAGAGGGGGGAAGGTACCCAACCCAAGCATGCCACTTGTCCAACTCTATTTAGGAAAGGGAAAAGTGTCCAACTACATGGATACCAAGTGGTTAGTCCCTATCACCATGGGCGCCACTTGGCTAGTCTACACCATGCATATACATAGTGAGAACTAGCCCATTCTTCAATCAATCCTTCAAGCGAGAGACACCCATTTTGGCCGCTAGACCATTGATTCAACATTCTTCCATGTTTGAACCATCACTGCCGTCAGAACTAAACCACCCATGGTGTTGGCTTGGTTTTGCAACCAAGCTTTGTGCAATGGGTACCTATCAACAATGTGATAGCAGTTTCAATATAGAAAGCAAAAATGATTATGAATTAAATCTAAATCTAAACTAACATGTGCATATAACAAATAAATTTAAAAACGATTCATGGAAAGAACAAGGAATAAAAGAATAGATGTTTTGTATTAAGATACCTCAAATGGTGAGGATATGATGTTGAGCAACTCCAAGGGTGAGTAGCTCCAAGCTCCAATGGTCTCTTCTCCAAGATGCTGAAAATGGCCAAAAGTCTTAGGAGAGATTTTGACAGCGTGAGGATAGGATGATGGATGGATGGAAAGTGAGGAGCCCCTACCACCTTTTTATAGTTTTGGTGGTGGGGAATACCATTATGGTTTTGAGGAAACCAATGGTATTGACCAACATGGTTTAGGTACCTTTTTCCCTCCTTTTTTTTTTTTTTGAATATTTTGAATATTTTTATTCCCTTTTAATATTTTTGGGAATTCTGGACCCTTTTTTAGGGTTTTTTTATGCTTTTTGAGGAAAAATATTCATTTTGAGGGGGAAAAGGGGTGTATTATGGTCTTTTGGTGACCTTTTGATGGCTTTAGAGGCTCAAATGGTGGAAAAGTGGACAAATGGGTCATGTGAATAAGGAAATGAGCTAGTGAGCACTTTTTGGGTGTTAACAGATTGCCCCCTGATGTGTGAGGGCAGGAGCTCATCGTATGGCCGACAAACATCATAGTTCTTTTGTCTTTTTCCTGGGGTTTGGGGAAGAGAAGAGACATGTTGGAGACTGGATCAACGACCCTTGGAAGCTGCAAAAACAAAAAATATTACATGGCCTCAATATGAATGAGGAATAATCTCCGATAATGGATGAGGTGGGCATACCCATGCTCGTATCAAGACATATACATAACAATTAGTCCCAAGAAGGGGGACCTGAATAATACATAAAAAATCTGCCGGTACATCATAATGGTCCAAAGGGGACACTATTTTGGGATGTACTCATGATCATAAATGATACACTAGAATAAAGCGACAACCGTTCTGAACAAGGTCTTAGAAGGGTTGATGAACTGTTCAAACTGAAGGTGTCCAACATCTGTAGGGACTCAATGACTGTGAGTCATCTTTGAGAAGTATATGTAACTATATACTCGAGGGAGTATAAAACTGGGGTACATCTGAATACTGTTGCCATGCGCAACCCGGATATCTATAGGAAAAATGTAACTGGTTGTTTCCATAAGTAGACTCTCAAATGTGGAAGAGTCAGGTGGTATCCGGGGTCTTCCACAAATAACTGAAGGGACCAATACCCTGTGCGAGTCTCAACGATGCGATAAAGGTGTTGAAGTCGAGCATGTGAGAAACAACCATTTGGAGAGGCACTGAGGACTCTTTTCGAAATGATTCGTAGGCACTCATCATAAATGGTGATGAGTCCAAGACACAGGGACCTCTAGGTCTATCCTCTGGAATAAATTTGGTTGTCGTCGATAGAGGGAGACCAACAACTAACAAGGGAATGATGTTTCCTTGATAGGAGCGCGAGGTGTAGAACTGAAGTGTGGTAGTACTGATGGTAGGACTGACATGCTTGTGGGGATGGGAAGTAACTGGGGTCATGGAGTGGGTGGACTCAAACTTCCTTTGTTCAAAGCATGATGACATGGTTGACCTGGTAGCGTAGGGAACTGACTTGTAGGTGCGGGGATCATAGCTTTTAAGGATTGAAGGGTATGTATTGACTCTGGGGGGACAAGCTGATGGGTGCTATAGAGGGATTCTCAGAGTGACATACTGCAAAATACTCTGAACAAAGGCGACCAAAATGGGGAAGCTGCCATATGAGTAGAGATGATTTGTTGTGGCGCCGAGAAGCACCGTTGGGTCCTTCTTCGTAGTTTTAATGAGCTCCAAGAAGGGAAAAAAAGTGTGCTCTGAAATGGTACTGTCATGTGGATTATGTGAGCCCAGGATTGTTCGTGCTCATTGGTGCTTTCATTTTTAATGAGTCTGAAAATTATAAGAAGACTCTGCAGTGGTGGTGTAGTACCGTCTTGTGGGTTTTTACGAGCCCGGGATGGTGATTGCTCGTGGTCGCTTTCATGTTTAGAGAGTCTGAAAGCGGTAAGTGGACTCCATTGGTGTTCTTTTTCGTAAATTAGTCTCCAAGGCCCAAAAAAAGTATAAAATGATGTAAATGGAGAACTCTTATAGCCGATGTGACTAGAGTATTCCTTTTTCGTAATTAGTCTACAAGGTCCGGAAAAGGGGTAAACTTATACCAGGTAGACGCCCTTTCAGATACGTTTAGCGAGCATGAAAGGAAGCAAGATTGCTCGACGATCTTTTCATTGTTTTAGGAGTCAGAAAAGAGCTTAACAGAAACTCCCTCGGTGCCTTTTTCGTAAAAGGAATTGCTCGGGCCGAAAAAGGGGTAAAACTATACCGAACAAAAAGGTATTGATGAGAGCAAGAAATGGTCTCAAGCATCGTCATGAGTGCGGAATACTGAATTCGGTGACATAAAGATTGTAAAAAATGGGCAATGGCCAATGTGGCACGCAAACCTAGGTGATGAGTGACATTTTGAAAAAAACCCGAAAATTATGCGGGTGAGAGCGAGAAATGATCTCAAGCATTATCACGAGCACGAAAAACTGAATCCGACGATATCAAACTTGTCAAAAACAAACGACGACCGATGTGGCATGGAAATCGAGGCGACGAGGGGGCATGTAAGAAATGCTCGAAAATTCTAGGTGTGAGAGCGAGAAATGATCTCAAGCATCGTCACGAGCGCAAAAAACTGAATCCAACGGTATAAGATTCGTCAGAAACGGACAACGGTCGATGTGGCACGTAAACCGAGGCAACGAGGGGGGATGGAAAAAATGCCTGAAAAATCTGGAGGTGAGAGCGAGAAATGATCTCAAGAGTCATCACGAGTGCAAAAAACTGAATCCGGCGATATAAGACTCTTCAGAAATGGAGAACGGTAGATGTGGCATGCAAACCGATGCGACGAGGGGGCATGGGGAAAATGCTCGAAAAATCTAGAGGTGAGAGTGAGAAATGATCTCAAGCGTCATCATGAGCGCATAAAACTGAATCCGACGATATAAAACTCGTTAGAAACGGAGAACGACCGATGTGGCACGCAAACCGAGGCGACGAGGGCATGAAAAAATGGTCACAAAATGGACTTGGTTAAAACAGGAAACAGAAAGAACTATCATGAAGTTCTCGTTGTGCTGATTCCAACGGTTTGAGGAATGGACGTCGTATGATACCGCAATGGTTGTTTGAAAAATGGTCAAATCTCTATAAATAGTGTGTGGGGCCAATATGACATGTCATTGTTACGTGCGAGTTTGGCAGAGCAATCAGAGCTCTTTCTTGATTTCTGGGAGATTCGACCATTGGTTTTCGATTCCGCGAGTTTTAGGTAACCCTATTCGCCTTAGCCTTTTGAATTATGTCTTTTTTGGTTAGCGGTGGGCCCCCGAAGGCCGCGAAATTCCATGTTGGCCTTCCAACGTGGAATATCGCGGGTTTCGAGTCCCTTTCCGCGATGAACATCGCGGGTTTGGGGCCGACAGTTTCGATGTTCATCGCGGCTGTCAGGCTGAAAGTCGCGATGTTCATCGCGACTGCAGGGCTGATAGCCGCGATGTTCATCGCGGCTGTGGGGCTGACAGTTGCGATGCGCATCGCGACTGTGGGGTTAATACCCGCGATGTTCATCGTGGGTTCACAGATGAGAGATGCGATGATCATCGCGGCTTTTGATGGAAAAGCCAAGATGAAAGTTTTTGAAAAAAATTTAAGTTTCTAAAAAAATTTCTTCGTTTTTTGGCAGGATGTTGAGGAGACCGCTGGTGTCATGGCGGGAGCAGGAGATGGAGGAGGACCTGACGATTCGCATTCGGACTGATCAGGGTGTCCGACAGACTTTGGCTGTGAGCAGGCTTCTGAAGTTCGCTCAGATTCCACTGATGCGTTTAGTAGGACCGCTGCTGAACAAATTGGTGGGTCTTTAGGTCCTTGTAGAAGGTGCTTTCATGGTTGGGGGTGAGAGGTTAGAGATCACCCTCACTAATGTGTACTTTCTTACTGGGTTGCCTCGCTTAGGGGAGGTAGGGGATTTTCTGCCAAGGATCCCGGCGGGTTTGGATATCGAGGATCTCTTGGAGACGTTCTGTGTTCCGGGGGATATCGTGCAAAACAGCGCCCTGAGCCTAAGATATCTGCGGGAGTGGGATATGCGGGCTGTTGGGGCTTGTGTTCTGCGGGTGTTGGGTGCCGCGGCACCACATGGTTTGTCTAGGGGACAAACGATGATGGTGGATTCTGTGCTGAGAGGGACCTACTACGCGTGGGGTCAGATGTTTTTGGCCGGTGTCCGGAGAGATCTGGACAAGGTCAGCCGGGAGGGGGGAGAGTTCTGCTATGCCTCCTTTCTTTGTTGTTACTTCTTTGAGCGGGTACCGACCTTGCGGCCACGGGTGCCGGTTCGAGACGGGTTGGTGAGTGAGCCACGCATGGTGCGGTGGGGGCAGATGATGCCCTGCGGCAGTGGTGGTATCCGCGGGTTCTTTTCACAGGATATGTATGAGCAGTGGGAGCATATCCCCCTGGTGATTGATGACTATCCATATGCTGGTATGGATTATCGAGGAGATCCGGAGATGCCTCGAGCCCAGGGATAGGCCCGAGGTTTAGATGGTATGTTTTTGTGTTTGGTTCTCTACTATATCATGTGTTTTTTAGATGTTGTTGTTCTGATTATAGTTAGAGATATTTATATGATGGTTCACTTGCATGATTGTGCAGATGTTGGTCCTGTACCACCGGCCGATCATGTGGTTCGTAGGGGACGGGCGATGGTGGTCGTTCCGCCTCCTGTAGCGGTACCGCCTCCTCATGCTTGAGGAGTTGGGCCTCGCGGTCAAGGAGCTGGGCCTCGAGATGATGCCGTTGAGGTCGTACGAGAGACACTGGACATGATCCTGGCAGGATTGCTAGAGGATGGGTGGAGGGACTTGGATCAGGACATCGTCGAGCATTGTTTCGATGCGCCTCGTGAGTGGCGGTCTATCCTGCTTAGAGAAACATTGGTGGTGGCTGAGTGGAGGGATGGGGCTCATCATGATCCGACAGGGCCGGTGGAGGGGAGGATTCAGGTGCGGGATGATCCAGCGAGGCCTGCGGAGAGGAGGGTTCAGGCACATATTATGCACATGGATGCATTTATTTTGTTTTGGTATATAGTCGTGTATGCACATGGATGCATTTATTGTCTATTTGTTTTCCCGTGGAGGCACATATTATGCACGTGGATGCAGTTTTTTAATTTTGTATATGCCCGTGGATGCACCTTTTGTATTTACTACATGGTTGGATTGGTGTGCCAATCAAGAATGTTGTTGGCCATATGGTCTGCTACACTGTTGAGATTCCTTGGGACATGTGTGAATGAAATGGATTCAAACCGTTGAACCATTTGTTTAGTGCGCAAGAATTTTCTGAAAAGACAGGGATCGTGTACCTGGTAATCATTATTGAGCTGGGAAACAAGGAGTTGTGAGTCCAAGAAAATGTTAAGGTGATTTATGCTCATTTGGAGAGCAGCGACCAGGAGACCGGTCACGGCATCGTATTCAGCTTGGTTGTTGGTGGCAGCACCTATGCACACTCCGTCGATGTGTATCAACTCATGTGAAGGGGAATATATTACCCAAGCTGCGGAGGCGAGATTGGGGGACCAACGGCTTGCACCATCAGCGAAACCAACGTAGCAAAGTGGAACAGGATCCATCTGTGGTCATGCAGGAAAAACAAATTTTTAGGTTTTTGTATTTTTTGTAAAAAAAATAAAAATAAAAAATAAGACTGTACAATTATGGACGGTGGTGTCCATCAGATTTTCTATGGGTAAAATTGCTTGAGATACAACCCGTTGCGTGGGTTGCGTAAGGGGTTGCCTTCTGAATCGGTCAGAATGTATGCCCCCTGTCCGAGGCAGGTATGTATAATGTATGGGCCTTGCCACATGGACACAAACTTTCATTTTCCGGTTTTGTCATGAGCTTGATCATAGGCGAGGACAAGGTCCCCTTCAGTAAAGGTTCTTGGGTGGACATGTTTGTCGTAACTCAGTTTGGATCGATTCTTGGCTACTTCCATGGTTTGGAGGGTTGTGCGCCGATCTTCATCGGCTTGCTCCAAAAGTAGTAGGCGTTGCTCAATTGCGGAAGTGTCTGGTAGGAGTTCAACGGCCATATGTAGGGCTGGAATCTGGCATTCAATGGGGAGGACGGATTCGACACCGTGAACTAGATGGAAAGGGGTAAAATCGGTGGTGGTTTTGGTTGATGTGCGGTATGCCCATAGTGCTGGGAAGAGCATGTGATGCCAATTTGATTTGTGTTTGTGAACAGTGCGCTGGAGGATGGTCTTCAAAATTTTGTAAATCGCTTCGACTTGGCCATTCCCTTGGGGGTAGTAGGCGGAGGAGAAATGGTGTTCAAATTTCAGTAGGGTTGATAATTCTCTCCAAACGGCATCTTCGAAGTGAGAGCCGTGGTCCGAGACTAGTTGCTTTGGCACTCCAAAACGAGCGATAACATGGTTGAGGAAAAAACGTGCTGCGGTGTCAGCTTTGTAATTGTAAGTTGGCATGGCTTCCGCCCATTTGGTGAAATAATCTATGGCCACAATGATGTGTTTATGACCGCCGGCTGACGTGGGATTGCAATCTAGGAAGTCGATGGCCCATTTGCAGAATGGTCCGACAGTGACGACTGGATGAAGGGGGGCGGGTGGAGTTCTTGCCTTGGGGGCAAAAAATTGGAAGTTTTGACAATGTTTGACTGCGGTGATGCAATCAGTAAATAATGAAGGCCAAAAGTAACCTGCGCGGATGATCTTTTGGGCGGTGGCCATGCCGGAGAAATATCCTCCGCAGGCACCGCTATGGTAGTCATTAAGGACTTGTTCTGCTTTGTCATGAGATAGGCAACGTCATAAGATGGTATCGACGCCGCGTCAATAAAGTACATCGCCTAATAGGAGATATCGGGGGGCGTGGTGTCGTATACGACGACGTCCGTCACAATCGATGTTGGGTCAAAATTTTTGTGTGCGGAGGTAGATTAAGATGTCGTCGTACCATGGGTCGTTAGAGGAAATGATGAAAATGTGGTCATCAATGAGGTCCGTTTGGATAGCGGGTGATGACGAAGAGGATGGGAAATCTGTGATGAGTTGAGCGAGTGCTAGGGCCTTGGTGCTCTTTGGGGTTTTGAAAGTTAGGTCGTATTCTTGCAGAAAAATCACCCATTTAGCTACGCGTCCTTGAAGGAGGCGACATGTCAAGAGGTAAACCATTGGATTGGAATTGGCTACAACTGTGGTGTGGCTAAGGAGAATGTAGTGTCGCAGCTTTTGTACTGAAAAGACGACGGCGAGGGCCATCTTCTCTTCATGTGGGTAGCGGAGGGGTGGGCCTGACAAGGTCTGGCTCACATAGTAGATGGCATGCTCTTGGCGAGCAGTATCTTCTTGGACAAGAACTCCAGATACGGCATATTCGGATGCTGAAACATAGAGGGTGAAATCTTTTGTGAAATCTGGAGGAGAGATCAGCGGGGCGTTCATGAGTTCTTTCATTAAGTCGATGAAAGTTGATTCTGCTTGTTGGTCCCATATGAAACGGGTATGCAGACGTAGTAGTCGAAGGAAACTGTGGACTGTCGTGGCATAGTCAAGGACAAAGCGGTGGAGGAAGTTGGACCTCCCTTGAAGGCTTTGAAGTTGTCTTAATGTGTGGGGTGACGGTAAGTCTACAATGGCTTCGACTTTCATGGGGTCTACAGTGATGCCTTTTTCTGAAATGACAAACCCCAACAGGCGACCTGCTGTAATGCAAAAGACACACTTGAGTGGGTTCAAGCGGATGTTGTATTTTTGACAACGCAAGAAAACTTGTCAAAGGTCATCTAAATGGTCAGATCGTTTCTTAGATCGAGCGGTGAGGTCGTCTAAATAAACTTTTATGATTATATATAGATCGTGGAGGCAATAAGTCATGGTGCGTTGGAAAGCGGCTCCAGCATTCTTAAGACCAAAAGGCATGACGTGATAGGTGAAGGTGCCCCATGGGGTAGTGAAAGCTGTCTTGTATTGATCTTCTTTACGGATTTTGATTTGGTTATATCCGGAGAAACCGTCCATAAAAGAAAGAACCTCATGCCCCGCACATTCATCAATTAGTTGGTCAATGAATGGTGTGGGGAAGTTGTCTTTGGGACAAGCGAGGTTGAGGTCTCAGAAATCAGTATAAACGCATATGGTGCCCACTTTCTTGTTTACTAGCACTGGGTTAGAAACCCAAGTGGTGTAGGCAATAGGATATATGAATCCTGCTTTTTGGAGTTTCTCAATCTCAGCCTTAACAGCTGGGAGCTTAGACGGGTGAATTGGGCGTTGTTTCTGTCGGACAGGAGGCACATTGGGCCAAGTGTCGATGTGATGTTCCACAATGTTAGGATCGAGGCCAGGCATCTCGGTGTAAGACCAGGCGAAGACATCACGAAACTCTTGGAAGAGTTTCTTATATGCCTGAGTCTCCACTTGAGTGCATGATGCGCCTAGCGAGATGAGCTCAGGTTTTCCAGGTGTGGTGGAAATGTCTATTTGTATAATAGGGGAAATGTTGGACATATTCCCCTCTTCGAAGGCATCTGGTGCTGGGATGGGGTCTTTGAACCAATCAACCTTAGTTGGTAGAAAATCTTTTTATTCGACTGATAGTTGGTTTTCCGTGGTGGATGTAGACGCCTCAGGGATGAAATATGATCGATGGTGCATATCGTCCTGAGGGTAGTCCGGTGCATTGAGTGTTTCTAGAATTTGCTCATTAGTATGAAAGTAATCAGACCATAAATCAACGGGTTCGGGTTTGTATGTGGTTGAAATCATATAGATGGTATTGATTTCTTCCGAAGAAGATGATTTCGGAGGGTAGATCTCCTCGATGAGGGGAGGAGATATCTCTAAGTTGGCATTGTTCATCTCGTATAAAACTGCTCTATAATCCGGGAGATCAGGGCAGTGGTGTGAATAACGGCCATAAATTCCGCATATCGTACAAGGGTGGTTAGTGCGAAGCGTTTTGTTGCGAGGTTGAGGAGGTGGCTCAAGTCTTATAACTGGAATTCCGGTGTCGTCATCCAACATATTCATGTGTTCTTGAAGTGTTGGTAACTGTGGACATTGATGAGTGGCATGGCCTACGTCGTCACACAACAAGCACTTAGGGGGAATGCGAATAGTTGGGGGGTTCTTGGCTACCTTGGGGGTTGCTAGGGGTGCGAGTTATGGGTCCGGTGTTATAAGTTTGTGGGCCTATGTCCCCTGTGTTTCATAACGGAGGTGGGGCGTTTCTAGACACTGATGCCGTAGTCAGTATTGGGGGTGGTCTGTTTGCAGATGAGTGACAGGAGGGGGTGGGTGGTTGGTAGTAGGGATAGGTTGTACCGGTTGTAAAATAACACTCGGATTCGGCAGGGGGCTCGGAGCAGGTAAGTACCATACAGGTATCCCTAATGTTAAACTAGGAAGGTTGAGTATAGCCATTACTGGCGAACTGACAACTCCGGAAAATGGGAACAAGAACGAGATAGTATGAATTGGCATTGTTCCAATATGAGTAGGCACTGTGGGTGTTTGTGGTAGTGACGAGGGCTGTTGTGTAGTGTGCGACAGGGTGCACAAATCGGATGTTTTTGTTATCGGTAAAGGTGGTGGGATCGATGGAAATGTGGAAGTCATAGGTGACTCGGTGTAGATTCCAGGACCAATTGACGAGACAAATGATGTCGGTGCAGTTTGAACGGTTTGTTCAATCATTGGTAGCACATTTTGAGGGGCTACGGGGGCGTTAGGATCATAATATGTGAGTTGATCAATCTTGATAACACGACCTTCATGTAGGAACATCATGAAGCAGAACACAGATGAAGCAATGGCTTTCATTTTGCACATATAACTACGTCCAAGAAGGAGGTTGTAGTCGAGCTGGGCATTGATCACTTAGATGTCGAAGATAACTAATTTGCTGCCTAGTTCTATGGGTACGTTCGCTAAGAGGCCTTGTGGTTGAGTTGAGCGCCCGTCGTAAGCTCGTAATGTTGTGGTGGATGGTTGTAAAGCGGGGGAGCCAAGTTTTTGCCACACAAGAGTGGACATAATGTAGGTTGAAGCTCCTTCATCGATGCACAACAAGGTTTCGAATGTTTACTGATGCTTGGAAGGCCAAATTTGATGGCAATCGAGGTTCGTCTTGGTCTAAGTCGAAAGCCATCATGTGTGTATCGTCAGGGTCTACTCCTCCGATGGCGGATAGTAGTAGTTTTCATTGTGCAGGGCATGTTTTCAGTACCTCTAAAGCAGACATAGCAGCGCGGGATTGTGCTAGGTCTTCCACGACGTTATAATTGGATGTTGCGCGAGCATTAGGATTGTTGTTAATCCTTCGCAAAGGGATGCAAGGGATTTTAGGTCCTCCGTCCAACGGCATATTTGGTATGCGTAGTGGTTGATCTGGTGGAAGGGAGGTGGATGCGTCAGTGGGAGGAGTTTCTGGGGGTGGGCCGTACTGATTCCTGCGAGTCTAGAGGTTGATGTCATTGGATGACATCATTAATAAATGGTGTGTGCCTGAATCCGTACGCTGATGATCAGTTGCGGCATATGTGATTTGCTGCTGAGGTGCAGTAGACCCTTATGGGGGATCCATTGGGCGAGCATTTACTACTCCTTGGTTTGGCAATGGGTTTTGCAATATCATGGGTTGCGGTTGATTAAGTGGAGCTGGCTGTCCAGGGTGGCCCTGGCGTTGGGCATCGTTAGCCCAAAGCTTATGTGCTTTCTCTAAATGGGGGCAGTTGTGAGTGTAGTGTCCATAGACTCCACATATAGAACATGGATGGTTTGTTCTAAGGTTATTGTTGTTTGCTTGCTTGGGATGACGATCAGGATTCTGGTTTGGGGGAGCAGCGTTGTTATTATTTGGAGGATTGGGTGGTGGTGGACCTTGATTATGTTGTTGGTTGTTGCCGCGGTTACGTCCTCTTCCGTGGTTTTGTTGTCCGCCCTGGTTGCGTTGGTTGTTTTGGTGTTGGGGCTGATTGTGTTGTGTGTACACTTGCCCTTGAGTAGTGGGAGGATTTTGGGGTGCCGCAGGTGCGGGAGCAGGTTGCGGTGGATAATAAACAAGCTGGTGGGGTTGGAGGAGGTCCAGTTTCCTGCTGGGGTTGTTGGTAACCCTGAGCTATTGGAAGTGTTGGGTTAGCTGGTGTAGCTTGCTGGGGGTAATACATTGGTTGGGCCGGTAAATGAATTGGGTTCTGGGTGGCCAGTTGGTTATAGTATGTGGGTGGTACATATGTCGATGGCGCTTGCCCATAGCAATGTTGTGGACAAGAGGGTCCATGAGTGTGATGAGTCTGATTCGTTGGAGCGTACAAAGTCGTCGCTCCAGAATTAGATGTAGCCCTAGAGAGGTCTGGGGCATTTGTGGTGCTCACCATGCTAAAAGGTTTATTTTGTGCAGTGACTTGGCCGATAATACCATCAGCGGCATGTGATGCCCCCAGAGCGTCACCGCATGAAGAATCGCCTCGTGGGGCGTCTGGTATGATGGTGTAGAGATAGCTTGACTGGGCATAAATCAGGTCAAACTGTTGAGCTTTTAAGATAGCTTCTTCTTCTGACTAGGGTCGTTCGGAAGCTACATCTTTGGCTATGAGGGGTAGGAGTGATTTGAGAAACCAATCCAAAAATATACGGTCGTCCAGTTTTATCTTGCAGAGGCTACGACGCTTGCGCCACTCATGAATATGGTCGGTGATGTGGGTAGCTGTATTTTGTTTGCAAGACAACAGTATTTCAAATTTTGCATCATATCGTACAAGTAGTTGAAAAAACTGAAGGAAAGTTGAGGCGAGGGACGTAAATGTATGGTGGGTCTCATGTGGTTGTTCAATGTACCACTTGGCTGCAGAGCCAGTGAACGTTCGTTGCAACGGTCTTAGTCTAATGGAGTCATCCACTATGGAGTTAGATGAACACCATAGGTGAAATGACATTATGTGGTTTTGGGGATCCTCCCCAGGTTTTCCTTCAAACTTGGGGATGCCCGAGGGGAGCTTTGTAGGCATGGGTGGCCATCTAGGGTTGTGCCTGATAGGATCGTTGGTTAACCTGACTAGGTCTGGTAAGTTCAGACTAACCATGTATGGTAAACTAGCAGATGGGTGTGGCGTAGTGACTGGGACATAACTGTTAATGGTGGAATTATGTAGTGGTCCAGTAGCCCCTAAGGGTATGCTAGGTATTGAAGGTATGTGTCCTCCAACCGTTGTGGTGTTGGATGGGCCAGCGCTCCCAAGTGCAACATGGGTTGCAGAGGGGTTAGGAATAGTGCCAGGAATTCATGGGATCTGGGTTGTGGTAGTGAGAGGGGGTGTGATTCCTATGTTGGGCATACCCATAATAGGAGGTAGTCCTGTGTTGGGCATACCTAAAGGTGGAGTGGCCCCTATATTAGGCATGCCTAAAGGGGTTGTTGTTACCATGGGTGGCACAGTAGTAGAAGGGTTTGTCAATGTATCTCCAATAGCACTGGTGAAGAGGGGGTCGTATTGTGATCCAGCCATGGGGTTGGTTGGTGATATTTCAGTAGGGTTTTCGGATTCAGACTCGGAATCAGATGTGAAGTGAGGCACGTCAGAATCGGAGGACTGTGGTCTTGGTCGATGACGTGTCGAGTCAAGGGATAAGGCTCTACGTTTATGACGTGTAGAGCCAAGTGTACCGAACTGAGGGGGTTCACCCTGAAGACGGCGAGATCGTCTTAAATTCTCAATGGTGAGAAATATTTAAAAATTTCAGTGGAAGGTGGTGATGTAAAAAACTCGAAACCCTAGTGCAACAATGAGTGTAAGAGGGGAGTGAAAAATAAAGGCTCTCAGGCCAACAACCAACCTCAAAAGCACTTATTATAATAGCTGTGCTATAATAAGTGGAGGGATCCAACAAAGTGGTCAGAATACCAAAAGTCAAACAGATCCTAGAAAAAAGTGGTGCTCACTAGACCAAAGGTGGGTATTGTATCATGCAAACACCTAACTAGAAATATTGTGAGTCAACAAATGATATTCTCTACAAGGTGATGAAATCCAAATCAGGCAATATAGAGTGTTGAATCAACGGCTAGATATCCCCCTACCGAGAGGGACACTGGGTAGACAATCCTAAAGAGTGGCAACTAGGATACCCCGTTCATGACACGTTCGGTTGGGTGAATCTGCAGTTTGGTTCTATCACCACTCTACCCCCATTCGGGTGTACACCGAGAACTTCGAAAGGTATCCTTCGGTTACTGAATGGATTGTGGTATTCTTATATTAATTATAGAATCGAAATAATGGCAATATAAATGCATTCCTATGGTAATAGTTGGTAGAGCATTCATATATGTTTTATGAGTGATTATACACATTATTATTTCTACTGTAAATGTATACTTAAAGTCATTAGAAGAACAAAATTACATATCAGAGGCAAATTCAGTTAGCATAATTAGTACCTTGTAACCCCAGAGTAACCGTGAGGTTTGTTAGACACAATGCTCACTGAGAGGGGGGGGGGGAATCAGTGAGCCTATACTTGAACCAAATTTCAACTTCAATCACAATCTTATATCTTCATTCATACATTCACTTCCATATCATATTCATCAATAACCTATATCATTAATCATTTATCAAATAAAGCATATCATGATCAACACATTGCACAAGAGACACACAATATAGTTTGAAATATTTTTGTAATTGGTTCAACGACTACAACCGTGAGGCAATTCAACACCAACTGAAATAAAAGAGCACCAACTCTTTATCTAGGACCCTGCCTAGTTCTTCTTAGCTCCTACTAAGAAGTGGATACAAGACCCAGCTTGTAAGTATATTTCTATACAAGACTCAGCTTCCAAATTATAGGTACATATACATTACACTTGTCAACATTGTCTTGTCATCAATGTCTCATCTTGTCCGGTCATCAACTCAGTCATGTCATCAACTACAGCACTTGTCTCTTCTCCATATTCAGACTGTCATCAACATTGATCATCAAGCCCAAATTCGCATCATTCAGAATGCCAAATAAGTCTTCAGCATACTGTCATCACAACAACATAATATCACCATTTTGTCCACAAGCATTATTGCAATTCACCATGTCTTCTTGAACATCTCTTTCAACATCACATCAACATCATTGCACTGTTCATATTCAGCGTGATCACTGTCATGCACATATCATGATTATCAACTCTTCAAGATTAACAAACTATCCACAAATTCATTTTTTCAAAAACATCAGACTGTCCAGCATCTTCTCATTGTTTGACCCTGTATTTCATGATGTCCTAGATCATTCATATGCAAATCAACATTCTGTCCCTATAAATCTTTATGATGTCTTCATTGTTCACCAGTTTCCCAACATCATCTCAACACATGCATATTCAACCAAAATATCTTCAGCATGATCACACATTAGTTCAACCCAGAAATCAAGAATATTTATATCTCCATTCTGTCCTGTAGTAGCCCTAACATATCAACCAACTGTCCATTGTCTTCAACAATCAACTAATTATGTCTTCAACCAGTCTAGAGGTAAAAATATAAAACAAAAATTACATTGTTGCTATAGCTGCTGTTCACTCCACCGAAATCATCTGAGCCATGCGAACTGCTCCTCCTAAGCCATACGAACTCCACATCCACATCTATTAAAAAACAACGAATTCCTCTTCTTTTTATACTTTTTTTTGTCCATCATGTTAGGGGCCGACTTGTCAAAATTTTATTCATTAATAATTAAATGATACTTTTATTACCACAATATCTGGAGGTCGACTTGTCACATTGTATTTTCATTTTATCATTTAATAAATTAAATGATTATATATTTAAGTTTGTGTTTCTTACCACCTCATCAACAAATAAATATATTTACAAATATATATTTAATTTACATCCCATGTGGCTTCCACCATTTAAGATGCCCTCACTGTCCTTCATTTTCATGCCCGCAAGGGTTAGATGGCATGCCCACATGGGGTTTAACCCTTCAAAAGCTGAGCACGCAACTTTGGTTAAGTGTGCCTTCTTGTTTGCCTTATTTGACATGCCCGCACTTTGTCTTTCTTACCACATGCATGTGGTCTTAACACCCACATGACCAACTTCTTTTGCTTTTAGCATGCCCACACTAGTTAATTTTCGTGTTATAAAAACACGCCACACTTCTTGCTTATGTTAAAAATTAATATAATTTTTCCAGATCACCATAAACGGCCGTAGGAAGACACGTCAAACTTCTCACTTGTAACTAATATTAATATAGTTTTTTCCAAATAACCATAGAGGGACTAATTAAGAAAAGGGCGAAGAGAACATATGAATTTATATAACAAAAATCACTCTTGTCATCCTTCGAACAAAGGGCATAACCGGGATCGAAAAGGGTTTTAGAACATAGGAAGTCCCGGATATTGCGATGTTCGTTTATGGAATTCAATCCAGTTTTCGATTTGTTCTTTATTTTGCTTGATTAGAGGCAGATCAGGCAGCTAGATGAACTCGATTGCTTCGTTTTGAGCTCAATTTTACTGAATTCAACCACTTATCGAGATTTTTCAGCCAAAACTATGTCAGAATACGGACACGGATCTGCAAGTGCGCCAGAAAGTGCTACGGTCGATCCGGATAGGGTCGAGAATGCGAATGTGGATGAACAAGATTTTGCAGATTTCAGCGTCTTAGCTGAACGACAGAGGCAACAAAATGACGGATCGGAGGGCTTAGAAGGTGAAGCTGCGGTAAAGATAGTGGAAAATTTAAATGATAATGCCGAGCCAGCTGTAAAGGAGGCCGAAAATAAAAATGAGAATGACAAACCTGCTGCAAATAAGGTAGAAAGTTCAAATGAAAGTGTTGAAACTGCTATAAAGAAGGTCGAAAACTTAAATGAAAACGAAGATCAAGCGAATAAAACGTTTACTATGCGGGAGCTAATAAATCGTTTGGACGAAACTGAAAATGATCAGTCACAAACGCTGCATGGAGTCGAAGAGAACGGAACTCTTGAAGAAGAGATTCGAAAGATCGATGATGGAATTGTGGAAGCAAGCGAACAGGAAAATGGCGTACTGTTCAGAGGTGTAACTGTTCATGACGACGAGAGGCCAGATGCAATGTTGTCTTACCCGTAAGTCTACAGTTCTTTTTACTTATTTTTTCTGAAAATCTTGGAATTTTGAATTTAAAATCGACTGAAGAATGTGCTTTATTTTATCATTTCGGAGAGCGTAATATAAAATAATAAAAAAAGGTCCTAGTCGTGAGTCTGCAGTCTTTTTAGTTATTATTTGTTAAAACCCTGGAATTAAGTTGACTTCAGAAATGCGTTTTATTTTATCATTTTGTAGAGCTTAATTTGAAAGGGAAGTAGAATTCAATACAATAGTCTTACCAGTATGTCTGTAGTCCCATTTACTTAAATTTTAAATTTTTGTTGAAATCCTGGAATTAAAAATCGAGTTAAGAAATGTGCTTCGAGTTACCATTTTGGAGAGCTTGACTTGAAAATGGGAGGAGACTTCAAGGAAATATAGTCTTAACCACAAGTCCGTAGTCCTGTTTCCGTAGTCCTGTTTACTTGTATTTTTTCAAAACCCTGAAAATTGAAATTCAAAGTCAACTTAAGATATGTGCTTTATTTTATCATTTGGGAGAGCATAATCTGAATTAGAAGAGGAATTCAAGTAAATTTAGTAATGTGCCGGTGGAACGGAATTACCTTGCTAATATTTAGGCCTTTAGGGATATAGTGAGGGTGGAACTGAAGTGTTTTACTTTTAAATGTAAATGTAATATAATAATAGTAATGATTATAATCTAATTTTAAGGTTACAGTTTAGCCAGACATCAAATTGGTGTATGAGACCCTTTTGTTTGTGACAGAAGGTACCCCTCTGCACAGTGATTTGACTACTAAAGTATGTCAGTGAAATCTCCACAAAAATGCTTCACAGTTAGTAATACACAAACCAAAATCCATGAATTTGCTGGTAACTGAATTTTCAATTTAGTCTAATCCAAATAGTATTGTCAACTGGCCCTAATTTTGGGATTTTAAAAAAATAAATTGGAAAAGCAACCTCTATTTCTGGATATTGGAATCTATGCAAACATAATTTCTAGTTATGAACCCAAAACACTATAGCAATGTATTATTAGTTATAAGGATTGAATATTTAGAACTGCAATTGTTTTACCAAAAGGTGCATTCTACAGGGGGATGTCCATCAAGTTATCACTTATCAACTATTCGTGTGTGTGGGTATAACTCTTAAAAGAGAAAAAGTAGCTAACGTAAATACTATTCAACTACACCAAGTGGATTTGAAAACATTGAGATTGTTACTTGAGCAATTTGATACCCCTCAGGGCATAATAGATTCGGGGTTAAGATGGATCTGTTCTAAACTCTAGTGTAATTGTGTAGCTCTGAACCGAGTCATGGAACATGCTTTTCATTGCTTTCTGAGTTTATGGTATTGGACTTTGTCATTTATCATCACTTATATATAGTTACTCCAGTCTTCCTGAGAAATGTGGCTTCAGTCTAGGAAGATTAAGCATACAAGGCGAACAGCACTAATTTGAAAAACCACATTTTTTGAATCATTCTCCTTTCCAAATGATTCAAGGAGCTTGAATATTGAGTTGATTGCAATTAAGATCCAATTAAGATCCTTTTAGAACCTTTAAATGACAGAGAAAAAAAAATGTCAGGAAAAGTGCTGAGGAGTGTAGCGTTGCTTTTTAAAGGGTTTATGGGACAGGTTTGATGTGGTCGAATTGTATGATGAGTTTGAGGGACAACTTTTGTTAAACTTGCTAATTTTGTTGTGTTATTGAAAAGTGCCAAATCAAGCAAGTTTGACCTGATTTTTGGCATTCCTAACAAAAATTTGGCAATCTTAGTCAACTAGACGAGCTATGTGACTAATAACGGTGGTTACAAATATGTCCATGATTGATCAAACTAATACCTCGATGCATGCTAGGTCATCCGATTCATTAGGCACATAATAGGGATGACATATTTTATAACACTTTAGCATTTTGATTTAGGGCTAATAAGACTTACAATGCATATCTATGGCAGAAGTTATTTGTTGATCTTGATTCTTAGGCATTAAATGAGCATATGATTAACATTGCTCAAACTAAAATGGGTGCAGAATTGAAGTGCTACGTTCTCACCCCGCATTCTTTGTTAAGGTGGGCTTGTGATGTTATGCTTACATAGCTTTTCTGTGTCTTAACAATAACCAAAATAAACATAATAGGTTTCTTCTAATAGTATTGTGGTAGACACTTAGAAAACTGTAACCTGAGTTTTCCCAAGGTGAGTGTAAATTCCTATAATCACAAAACACTTCAGTTCCGCCCAAATGATTATGTTAAAACTATGCTTTGTAATGGATGATGATAACTACACTGACAGATTAATGGATGTAATCATGATAATATACCTGGTAACCGTGCCTACCATTTTCCTATAAGGTCTCCATGCATTGATGACAAAGTTGCGGAATCACATGGTTTGGTGACCCATAGTGGAAATAACATCAACAACAATCTTTGGATGGCATATTTTATAACACCTTAGGATTTTGATTTAGGACAAATGAGAGTTACAATGCATATCTGTGGCATAAGTTATTTGTTGATCTTAGGCATTAAATGAGCATATGATGACATATTTTATAACACCTTAGGATTTTGATTTAGGACAAATAAGAGTTACAATGCATATCCATGGCATAAGTTACTTGTTGATCTTAGGCATTAAATGAGCATATGATTAACATTGCTCAAACTAAAATGGGTGCAGAATTGAAGTGCTGCGTTCTCACTCCACTTGCTTTGTTAAGGTGGGCTTGTGATGTTATGCTTACATAGCTTTTCTGTGTCTTACCAATAACCGAAATAAACATAATAGGTTTCTTCTAATACTATTGTGGTAGACACTTAGAAAACTATAACCTGAGTTTTCCCAAGGTGGAGTGTAAATTCCTTTAATCACAAAACACTTCAGTTCCAGCCAGATGATTATGTTAAAACTTTGCTTTGTAATGGATGATGATAACTACACTTACAGATTAATGGATGTAATCATGATAATATACCTGGTAACCATGCCTATCATTTTCCTATAAGGTCTCCATGCATTGATGACAACGTTGCGGAATCATATGGTTTGGTGACCAATAGTGGAAGTAGCATCAACAACAATCTTTGGCATCAAAGCTATGTGCATTTGAATTTCTATTTTTCTAGCGTATTTTGTTATTTACAAAAGGGAAAATGTTGTATGGAGAACCGAGCCAATTTTGGATTTGAATCATGGTGATATCTGTGGTCCTGTTTCCTCTCAAAATCCATAATCATTTTGAGCTTTCGAGGATCAGTTCCAACAGTTAAAGTAGGAGTAAAGGCATCTCTGGGCTGCCATTTCAAGTCATTTTGGGGGTAGCAGTCAAAAGACCATTTCCAGCATTGTTATTGGCATAGTTATGAAGCTCACAGTAGAGGCACATTTATCTATGTAAAGAGCAGCCTCTAGGCCAGCAAGACAGTTATGCTCATAATTTTTCTTTCTAAATCATGGTCTCAGCAATAAAAGAGATCTATAACAGATTCCTCCAGCAGGCAGATCACCCACAGTCCTGTAGCACAACTCATCTGCAGCAGCAATACGGCATACTCAATGGAAGGTTGGAAGCATTTCAAAGTTGAGTTTGAATGTGAAATTAGAATAGGAAGGGCGTTCAAATAAGATCATGATTGATCTGTTTCTCTGAAGTTACCAGCATTAATTGCATTAATCACAGATGGAGATAGGCAGTGACATAGAAGTCATGCTAATGGCCAGGCCATTGCCTGAAGCGTCACATATTTCTGTACATTCACTAGAATGAACAGGGCGTTCTGTCAAAGAAAAATTAGATGATTTGAGGAAAAGAACTTGCTCAAGAGAAAGCTAAGGCTATTGTTATTATTACACTTGATGAGGTTGCTTGACTGTGCAATATCCATGGATCTGATGTAGCATATTATCCAGTTGTCAATGCATATGTAATTAACTAATTATAGCTGCTGCTTTCTTATATGAGGACAGAGGAAAAGCAACATCTCAGATGGAGAAATATCTATGTGCAAACTGGAATCATAAGGCAATACTATTTGACTCAGTATTTTCTATCATTGGGTCAGCTACTGGGAATCATGAAAAATGAAGGTCTAGACTCTAGAAGAGTTTGAAAGTCTGGAAAAAGAATCAAGTAATGCCACTGATTCTAAAGAGAAGAAACCTGCAACAATCTGATCTGGATTGACCCCAGAACATGATGTTATGTCTTATACTCAATGCTGTCACCTGATCGGGTAATACAGCAAGCAGTCACCCCTGGCCCTCTCAAAAGACTTGAGGAATCCTGTAGAGTTTGATGATGTAAGAAAAACCCATATTCGTGAATTTGCATGGCTTGATAGATAGATGCAAGAGATCTATGGAGTCATGGGTTATTTCTTCGAAGTCAAGGGATCAAATAAGTGAAAGTACTCTGAGACAACTCCAGATCACTGCTATCTAGAGCAGTTTCAGCGTTTAAAACAGCATATCAATTTCCGATTGTATGCTTGAGCTTGGCTTTCACAAAAAATTCAGTTGACAAGGGCTTTGTAGTGAAGGTTATGTTGCCTCTATGTATTCTGGAACCTCTGTTAATTACTCCCTGGAGGATTATGGCACAAATTATGGTACAAATCAATGTGGGCACAGAATTAGCTAACCAGGAATATGTCCAAGAATTAACCAGTTGACAGGTTGCATTAAATCTAATAAGCATGCTACCGGTGTCATGTGCAATTTGTGATAGAAATTTTTAATCTCACTCCTGAGCAATATATTCTTCAAGTTGGCGATGGTACTGCAGCCCCCAAAAATCATGGTGTAAATTTATAGTTGCATATTAGACCTCCTTGGCATGGTCAGACAACCCAGTTTGATGGAACGCCCTTCATTTTGTGACTGTTTGGGAGACTTGCTTACATGCTCATTGCATCCACAAATACTTAGGGAAAGAACGCTCCATCCAAAGAGGTACTAATGCATAGGGTTAACAAAGATGCGGTTAAAAGCTGAAGTGTTCCACTTTACTTGACCATACAGCTGGCGTATTCCCCATTGTTTGACAAGGTCAACAGCCATTCTTAAGTGGATGTTCCAGCCTTATTGTAGTTGGTTATTCTGATTCATTTGATTAGGAGTGGCCCTCTATTTATGTAGAACTGTATTAGTCTATTATTAATTCTTGGAGCAACAAGTGGATTTGAAAACCACTTAATTGTTATTTTATTGCAAGTGGTTGAAGAGGTCAAAGAATAACTATTATTATATCCCTTGAGAAAACGACTCGGGGGTTATTACTATTCTAGGCAGGTGGTTACTATTTGATCATTTTTTATCTTATGAGTTAGTTGAGCGCTCCCTCAAGGGAGGACCTATGCACACCTTTTGACCTATGCACACCTTTTGAAGTATTTTGATGGATCGTTCCATAGGAAGAGAAATGGCCAACTTGGAGGGTCTTGTTGACTTCTTCTCATATTATTTACTATTATTCTTTAAGAAGATCATGGATCTAAAAAGTGCTTGAAAATTTTATTGTTATTTCTCGGAGAAGAAAGTAGATCTAAAACCACTTGGAGAATTTGTATTTTATTACTTTTCCTTGGAGAGATTTGTGGATCTAGATAAGATAAGATAATTTTATTAATGTCCAACTAATGACCACAAAATTAGGTCAATGGGACTGCTGAGTACAATGATGTCATCAAAATATAGAAGACATGAAAGAAACATAAAGTAGAATAGAGCGTGAAGTCTATGCTAGGTCATGAAAAACATGAAAAGCCCTCAACCCCGAGCACGGGAGACCGCACAGTGGTCGAGATGTACAAGAGTAAAAGATCCAGGAGCAAGAAGATCAAGACGTAATAAGGTAGATCTATCATAGAGTAGACCCATCTCTCCTAATATTTGAGGCTGAATGAAGGAAACTCAGAACAGTATGCTGTCCAAAGGAAGAGTTGGTGGGAAACTTGGGCCACCCACTGTGGTGTGTTGAGAGGAGGTAGCCCATCGTTGGGTCCTGGGGGGTTCTTGTCTACCTCAAGGAGAGGGATCTGTCATGCCATTGAGATCTCAGCGGTTAGGGGTAGAGAAGAATATTGTTATTTTATTGTAAGAGGTTGAGCTAGAGACATCTAAAGTGTAGCTCCATCATTCATTGACGTGCTGGGATTTGGGGAGCTCTACCCTATTGAGTTATTGTTGAAGGTCTTGAAGGCAATGCAAGATGAAGAATATTGTGTGTGAGGTATCATAGATTCATATGTTTTATCTTTTATTTGCTGAATACTTTAGCCTATCTTTCTTTTCTAGCAACTGTATGTTGAAGGGTTGAACAATTTGTAGCATGATGGCGCATCAAGTTGATTGCACTATTGCTAATAAGGTGTAAGTTCTCATTCCCCTTCCTTGTATCTTGATATTTATCATTGAAATGTTTCATTTGTATCCTTTACCCTAATCAATATTAAGCTACCATGTAATATTTCCTTTGGTAAATACACCTTCATATGCATTTTGAATTTCTCTATGATTAGGGTCATTCACCAAGAAATTCCTGGTTTTAGGGCTGCCAAATAAGATTATAATCACATAAGCGAATGCATTCACATTGTTTCGTTAACTCAATATGCCCAATGGACTTGGCAATAGGCTTGGCCCATCATCCATCACTATTTTAAAATCTATGCTACAACATTTTGTTTTGCTAAAGATACTCTTCCATTTCACCTTGTATTTAATGCCTAATGCTTTAGCAATCCTAGATAGGGAAACCCCCTTTGTTTGAGGAGAGCCAACGAAAAGTGTAGAAGATGATTGGTGAGGTGACAATGGCTCCCCTCTTAGTTGCACATAGGCTAGCATTGTAGTTTTTGGACTTCAAGCTCTTGCAAGTTTGTGCTGTAACAGGTGCAATCAGAACAATTTGTCTTTGGTTCAATGTATTTTTTGTTGCTTGTTGATGAATTTTCCTAGAAGATGTTGGTATATTGTCTTCAAAAACATCGGATGCCTCTATTGAGTCTAAAGCTCTTTGGATGCCTGGGTAGCAACATTAATGAGTTTGCTAAATGATGTAAGAAAGGAGGCATCCACAAGCAGTTTTACACCATAGACACTGCAACATCACGGGGTTATGGAAAAGAGAAATAGAACGATGTATGTTTCCAGGTCCCTTTATTTTGGATAGAGAGGGTCTTTAAAAGTTTTTGGAATTATAACAAACTGCTTTAATGTGGTCCCTATTCTACTTTAACATGGTTCTTTATTGGTTGGGTCAAGCATGTCGGGATTCGACTTGTTATGGTGGTAAGAGCCTCCACTTACCACTACACCCTGAGCCAACAAAATTATCAACTGTTTTCTTGTAACGGGTCAAAATTGCCATTTAAAGAAATGTTTCACTATTACAAAGATGTAGTGATATTGACTTTGCCTTATAGGTGAGCTGTTGATGGAATCAATGAAATAAATTCCCAAGGAACATTGTGCAATATAGTTTTCAACATCATTCTACATGGATGACTAGTGAAAATATTTATAACCAGCATAGATCCATGTTAAACCCGGATCTATCAAGCACCCAAGAGGGATCCAATTTTTCTTGAGGTATAATTCTTTTTATCTTAATTTTTTTACACATTAAGAAAAAAATTACACCCCAAGATATTTGATCCCTCTTGGTTCTTGATATATCTTGGTTTAAGATCAAATCAATATAATTTAATTTTTTTAAGCTGACATCATTTTCATTTTTATTTCTTTTTTCATGGGAACGGCATGTTACATAATGTTACACAACGTTATGCATTACAACATTTCTCCATACTGGGTTGTAAGCACCTCGCTACTCTCAGTGCAAAGATGTTCAAGATTCTGCACTCAAAAGTTGTGCACAATAGGAATGGAGCACACATGCCCAAGAAGTTATCAAAGCTTGTTCAATCTGTATTACATAGGGATACATATTTTTAGTACAAAATTTGTCCTAAAATTGAATGGTTGAATATATGAATTAACACCTTGCCAAAAATAGGCTGACCTCAAAATGGTTTACCATCTTCAAATTTGTCATACACTTCTAAACTTGACCCTACCTCTAAATTTTGTAGAAGTATATAATGAGCGCAAATGATTCTCTGTTGAAGTGCTCATCTGAAATATCCTTTTTATTGGGCAGTGATTTATACATCTCTACTTTTGAAATATTCATCTACAATTGCAAATTGGTGCTTGCCGTTGAGCTTCTGGAAAAAAGCTACTACCTTGTGTTACTTGTCTCCTTATGCAATGTTCCACCAAGTTTCCGGGACACGGGAGCAGCATATGTAGAAGTCCCCACATATTTTAAGGAACATTGAATGGGATGTCGGGGTTTTCAACACAGGGGACCCTGCCTGAAATACTAAATTTTTTAACTTAGAATACATGAAAATTGAAACATTAATCAGTGAAATTTTATAATCTAATACAAATGTAACATAATAATTAATGAATAATAATAATGATTCTAAATCATCTATAGACTATCACTATTGTATTTCTCATTATATTTAAAAATTTAGAATATAAAGATCATCCAAGTCTCAAGATAAGTTGATAACTATTACTAATACATGTTTACCACATAACAATGTAACATAAAAATTAATAAATCATAAATCATCTATAGACTATCACTATTGTATTTCTCATTATATTTAAAAATTTAGAATATATAGATCATCTAAGTCTCAAGATAAGTTGATAACTTTTACTAATACATGTTTACAACATTCATCAAGTGAAAACCAAAATACAACCATACCGAATGAAAATTCAAAACTGTGAACTCTCAATCTTAGACATCAAGATTCTTATTTTTAAATGTCTAAGGACTATCAAGATTCAAAAACAAAAACAAACTAAAAGTAGATAGAAGTAGAACATGTCAAATGACAAATGAGCATCATTGCTCAAGGCAATTCCCCAGTAGTCTCTTTGTCCAATTGCTACACGAAGGAATCAGGATCGAATCAGGATCAACCATGGGAATGCCGCTATTTGAATCATAATCATTTGCATTCCCAGTCACGCTCAATGGCACACTAACCAACCCAAGTTGTGCCTACACGAAGGAATCAGGATCAACCATGGGAATGCCGCTATTTGAATCAGAATCATTTGCATTGCCAGTCACGTTCAATGGCACACTAACCAACCCGAGTTGTGCCTCATTAGGTCCCTCCTCATCTACCTATGCATCATCCTCTAGTTCAACATCCCACTGTGTTGCTAGTCCCTTCAAATACTCAGGTGTCTTCTATGCTTAAGACGTAGGGCACTGTGCACATCAACTAATATGTTGATGAAGCTATATATGGACCAATTTCTCTTTGCTATAGAGGAATTATCAATCTAAGGCAACAAACGAATAGCAAGATGTCCAAGCTCTAGAGCTTCCTCCCCATGCATCCTCCACCAACCATTTGTGTCATCATGGTCTAGATCTATGCAATCTGCCTGAGCATCAGGCTTTTTAAAGGAGCTGCCAAGACCTGCATGTTTAACAAATTGTCTCCAAAGTTTTGCCCCTTCCTCTTCATTGTACATCTTTCCAGTTGCATCTCGAAAACCATTCTTTATCTTAGGATTGTCAATGGGAGGAACTCTCCCAGGCTTTTCCACATACCATTGTGGGTTAAGTGCATATGCTGCCATGTGCAGAGGTGTGTTCATGCGGTCTTATCTATGTTTAATGATTGGTTGAATCTGGGTCATATAGAACTCTAATGAGGGCTCCCTCTAGTGAATGGCTACCCTTACACAACCCAACATGTTATCAAAAGTCTCATAGATTTCTCGAAGACTAGGAGCATCATAATCAGTGTAATGGATGACCACCACCATAGGGGTCAATAATGACACTAAATAATGATATGCCCACCAATTGCTGTCTAACACTTGAAGTTGACCTTCTTCTCCAAGTCTGTCTTGGAATCCAGCCACCTTGTCCACTCTGGACTCACAACCAAATATTGCAGTGCTGGTTGTACCTCCAACATCCTCTCCAATAGAGAAAATAGCAAACATTTCTAGTATCAGTGGTCTTGACCTCCATGTTAGTTTTGTACCTAGGGAAGTGTTCCCCTAGTGACTTTTGCCTAAGTCACTTAGAAGGGGGAAAAAGTGACCCTCACATTAAAAGCTACTTAATGAGACTTTATAAAGTTAAAGTCACTTTTTGATAAATCTTAAGTGGGTGAGTGAAATTTATTTAAGTGATTTAAATAAAAGGTATTTTCACTCTCAATGAATCTCAACCATCGGATGAGATCTAATCTCCACCGTTGGATTAGAACAACCCTAGGGTTTAGACAAAAAGGCTTGAGGGAGGCATTTGAGCTCACTCTTGAGAGATTCAAGAGGAGAGAAAGAGCTGGAGAGAGCAAGAGACCAAGAGCACGAATTTCAAGAGAGCATTTTAGCAGGTTTTCAGGTGGCATGACTTTCAAGGCAGCTTGAGGACATTAAATGCAGCACGATTTTCAAGGCAGCAGCATTTAATATTTCAGCACAGAAATCGAGGCATCCGTACAGCAGGTTGTGGGCACGATTTTCGAGGTGTACGGATTCCGCACCATACGGATTCCGTACAGTACGGTTTTTTTGGGCATGGAAATCAAGGTCCGTACAGTCGTACAGACGGTACCAGTTTGGCACAGTTTTCGAGGCACAAATCTGCACAGAAATCGAGGTTGGCACAGTTTTTGAGGTGCTGGAAATTAGCACAGATTTCGAGACAGCAGTGTGGCACAGAAATCGAGGCAGCCTTTGTGTATTTTTTCTGGGTGAAGATAAGTACATTTTTTGCTGGAAAAAATTATTGTACCGAAATTACATTTGCTGAAGAATAATAAATCTCTCTCTCTCTAACTGGTTTTCCCCGTGGGGGTTTTTCCAGGGCTTGATTTTGGCCAAAAATTTCTGAGTCTTTCATTTTCATGGTGTGAATGTTTAAATGTGTTTTTCAGCCTGTTAGAAGCATTTTACTGTGTGTTTAATTGTTACAGTAATTTTTCATAAGTAACCTACAGCCAATGCATAACCGGCTGTAAGTGAAAACCACAAAATGTTGACATAAACCAGCAAACAGTAAAGTGCAGAAAGTTCTACACTCCAGTATTAGTTGGCTTGAGGAATTCCTTCCTCATGCGAGCCCTATACATTGCTAAGGAATTGTGGTGGTTGTAGATAAACATCTGCCCATCTCTAGCAGCTATCACCAACTCCGATATCCACTGAATTTTGCCATTGTACTTCAGTGCATTATTGAGTGCATGCACACAACTAGGAGTCCAATAAATATGCTTATATCTGCTCTGGATAAATAACCTAGTCGATCTACAAACTGCTGTTGCATTTGTCACAACCTGCACCACATTGTAAGCCCCAACATCCTCTATAGAATCTTGAAGAAGCTCAAATTGGAATGGTACACCCTTGCGCTTTTCAGAATGATCAGTGGATTTCAGAAAGAATGGGCATGCTTTAGATGTCACTATGATGTTGATTAGTAGGCGCTTACTGATGTCTGTCCACCCATCCATAACAATAGAGCACCCTGCCCTCACCCATGTCTGTCTCAACTGCTCCTTTTGCACAGTAATTTTCAATACTTGCCTTTCTAAAGTAGTTTTTCTTATCTTATGTTCACTAGGGGTGGTATCCCCCATATTGCATCGGTGCCCTCTTGTGATCTTATCACAATCTTCGGTGGGGGGATTGCAACTTGTGGTGGCCTAGTGTTTTGGTTCTGATTGCCCTGGAAAAAGCCAGTGATAAGCAAACTCGCAAGTTTAAAAAACTGCAATCAGAACAAAAACCTGACTAAACCCTAACCCTAAAAACTAAACCGACATGTTCCAGTTAAGACTAAAACAACTATGCTAAACCCTAACCCTAAAAATACTAAACAAACAATATTTATACTTCATTTCCCCGTACTAAAAAGAGTGAGATTTGCTTCTCCCGAGGATGAACCTGCTTAAAAGGTTCGAAACTGTCGAATTTAAAAATTCATCTGCAGATTTCGTCTCATCACTAATATCAGCCTGTTTGACAATTCCAACCCATGGATGTTGCCTATAAAGAACATCTATAGCATTTGTTTCCTTGTCCATTAGATCAAGCTTTGTCAACACTCCAAACGTTCTATCACCTGAAGGATCAACTTCTCGGGTCAGTTTCATAGTATCAGCCGTTGCAATATCTTGGTTTGCAGAAGAAATTGCTAATATAAGACAATTGGGCTTATCAACATAACTGCGAACCATATTTTCAATATCACCACCAATACTATCTGCCTGTCCCTCTACAACAACCCTTTGTCAAACCAGGCAGATCAGCAAGTGTTAAATTAACAACATTAGGAGAATATATGCTAAGATGAATTGGTAAGGAGAAATCATTTTGGAGTGCCTTGTCACTCTGTCAGTTTCTTCTTGAATCTCATTACGCACTCTAGCTCTGCTGGTTTGTCCTTTCCAGGAAAATGCAACCAGGCTTCCAGACCTGCTGCTGGAGGAGGAACACAGGCTGCTACAGAACTGCTATGCTGTCCATGGTCATAGGTCATCTCTGCTGAAGCCATACCTTTTAACTTACTGCTATAGATCTGTACTTTAGGGCAGCAAAACGAAGACTTCCCTGTGCTCAAACATGGGCTAGAAAGTGACCAATAACCCAAACAAATGCCACCAACCTCCTGTAGCTTTCTCGAAGGTGTCAGCCACCCGGACAGGTTATGATAGAATTTTACATGTTGAAACCCCTGTCAAAGTGGGGGTAACAATCCCAACCAATCTAAAGCTTATTAAGTTCATCCCTACTCTTGAACTGTTTATGGACAGCTCAAGAGTGGGTCTTTGTGTGTCAATCATCTTGGAGTTTTTGCAGATTTAGGGATACCACCTGGAGACTGGAAAGGCACAAGTCCGAATGGAGAGGGATCTAGTGGTGATAGGGTTAGATTGCCTATAATTGCACCGAGAGTAGCTAGGTGCTCTGCAGCCCAGTATGGGGGAGATGTTGTCACATAACTTAACGTAATGTTATGTAACATTAAAAAAAAAAAAGTAATTAAAAAAATTCATGTCGGCTCAGAAAATGAAAAAATTAAAACCAGCATAAATCCATCTTAAACCCAAATTTATCAATCATTGAGAGAGGCAAAATTTATTGAGGTGTAAAAAAGTTAAGATAACAAAAAAATTACACGTCAAGAATTTGGATCACTCTCAGTGCTTGATAGATCCGGGTTTAGGATGGATCTATGCTGGTTTTTAGGCAAGTCTGCTGGTGCAAATTTGGGTGATAACGAGTATAAAATTTAAATGTCATTGAAATATGATAGACAGGGATTGCCTTATGGACATACATAACTAGAGTTGGCTTTTCTCCCAGGGAAAACCATCTATTACAACAATTCTGGAGTCTTGGGATCTAAATCAAGCATCTACAGGACCTAAATCATGATCAGATTCATGATCAGATTCACCAAGAACATTGAAAATTCATCCAAGAGTAAATTCATCAACTGGAACATATTGTTCTTTGTTGTTAGGCTTCTTTTCTTTTCTTACTGTGATTAGACATTTTTTGGTTTTTTGTATTGACTATCTGTACTGTGCTTTGCATCAGAGTATGGTGCTGATTTCAGTTGGTTAAAGAATCCTTTTGAGCAGTTATATCCCTGGTATCTCTATAATTAGCATAGATCCATGTCAACCCTGGATTTATTAAGCACCAAGAGGGATTAAAAATCATGAGGTGCACTTAATAGATCCAGGGTTAACATAGATCTAGGCTAGTTTTTTAGTTTGTTGGGCTGGGATATATATATATATATATACTGTGCTACATGAAGAAACAAGGATCTCGATTATTTATACCACAATGTTTTGACCCTTAAGAGTGTAAATGCAAATGTGGGCTTTAGACAAATATTTTTCTCTATTAATAACTTTGTTTTGTTTTGAATTCTTTCAGCCAGGAAAACATCAATGAACATTCCATAAATCAGAAAGATATGGCAGCAGATCTTCTTAACAATGTCATTGTTGAGGATGAAGAGGGTCGGTCCCGTCAGCGGATCCTTTCTTTTGCTGCAAAACGGTAACCTGAGAAATTCCCGATCTTCCTAGAAAATGCCATGAATCCTTTTAAGATCCGCCTAATGTGCTAAACTGTATAAGAAAACAAACGACACAGTGGACTTGCTTCACAGTTGAAAGTGCTTATGAGGGTAGTGCATTATTGACTTCTATATCTTATCACATTCAAATTTCACCATGTCTTCAGTGTAGCTTTTGATTCCAGGGAGGCAACTGAAAATATAACCCTTGTACTTGGAACCTAGAAAACCTGAATATAATTTTATTCTCCTGCTGTACTTTTATTGTTTCTGGGAAGCTAAAGTAAAGCTTTTTAGCTTTCCATGCATGTTGATGCATTTACATTTTTTGTGAAGTCAGATTGATTATTTTTTAAATAATGTTGTAGTTATCTTCATTGCATGTGCTTTACCCATATGGCCAATTAAGACGATACAATGCTATTAACATCTTTGAAACAGTTTTATCTCGATTCAGCAGCTGATTATATTGAAGCATTCTACTTCATTTCAAGTTGTTTTCTCTGGGAAAGCAGCCAGAGGCAAAGATAGTTTTGGAAATGAAAGATTTGATACTTTATGTAGCTCTAAGCGATATAAGAATTTTCTCTTACATGTGTGTTGGAATCTAATCCATTAGGTAAGTGAAGATGAATAGTTAGGAGCAATGTTGAAAAAGTCGGCATCGGCAAAAAGTCGGCAAGGGTCCCGAAAACAATTTCTCGGCAACATCGGCGAAAAAATATGGAAAAATCGACAAACATTAAAAAATACAAAATACATTCATTTTTTTTTCAGAATTTTAAACATATAAAGCAACAATAACATCATATAAACACATTGGAACATAAATATGGAGAAAGCACTGATATATATCATCATCATGTAGTCATGTCAAATATAAAATGATAAATCAAAGTCGATACTGAATCTTGAAACACCATAGTTGTCCAATCAAGGACTCAAAAATAGATAACCAGTACAAAATGACATCACATATATAAATGTATCTCAGGAAAACTAGTAGCTATCTATCTAATATCAACGCCCTCTTCCCCTTTTACGGGAAAAGGTCATGGGCCATTTGTCAGGCATGCCCCTAGCACTAGTAGTAGCAGCAGAAGACCCTGGCCCTGCATCTAACATCGGACGATGAGTGATGGATGGAGGACTAGCTGTATCAATCGGTGTAGAAGGTGGTGGCGATGCTAGCACATCACCCTTCGTGGTGTCTCCGACCTCCTCCTCCTCTTCCACCTCCTCCTCCTCCTCCTCCGCCCGCCCTTCCTCTATCTCTAGCCATGTAGGTGACTCCTCCATGATAGGAGTCTCAATCTCCACCCTCCACTCAGACAATATATCAATATTGTCTAAAGCGATGGCATCAACATCTGGTACTTTCTCTATTTGTCTCATCCATAAGCAGAGATTGTAATGGATATAGACCAAGTCATTGAGATGTGTGAACTCCAACCTATAAGAGGATAATAATTTTTTTTTATGAGTCTAGTGGTTCAAGTTTCAAAAATTAATGAAATATAATATGTGAAGATGATAGATTTACAAATTACATTAAATGAAATTGATTTGTTGAAAATTGAAATTCTAACCTTCTACGTCTCTTTGCATGTATTTTTTCAAACACACTCCAATTCCGCTCACATCCTGAAGCGGTACATGTTTGGCTAAGAATCTTGATGGCAAATTTTCGTAAATTTGGTGTCCTTACACCATAGGTTCGCCACCAAGTAGCTACAATAAATAAGAAAGAAAGAGAACAAAATTACATTTCATTGCATTGGAAAACTGAAATAGGAAATAAATAAATCATAATTCAAAATTTCAAATAAAAGTGAAACACTTTAATAACTTACCTGGCTTGAAATTCGTCCTGTCACGAATAGCATCAACAAAGCTAAATACTCTAGTACCATCTTTATACACCTCTATCTCCCGATTGATTGCATTGCGAGTCTCATAATCATGTACCATCCTCTGAATACAAGTGAGGAGCCCCTCCAACACCTCGCCATCAAAATCAAATTTGCATTTGTAGGAAAATGCAGGGTCGAGGAAGAGTGTTGCTGCATGAATGGGTCTATGAAGCATCCCGGTCCATCGACTTTCAATCAACTCCCATAACAACATGTGCCTATTGTGCCCCGGGGTACCCTTTCCCACATAATAATTCCGGATGGTCTCTTTGGCCCTATCCATGGCCTCATACAAATAGCCCATTGCGGGATTATCACCATCAACAAGTCTCAGAACCCTTACCAAAGGTTCACTCACCGAGCACACTTCCTCCACTCCTTCCCAGAAGGAGTCAATGTACACCAACTTGGCAATGGTTCTCCCATCCTCTCTCCTGCTGTAAGCACAATCACGCCACTCATCACAAACAAACATTTGCTTCAACTCAAACTGACATTGAAGCAAGGATTGAAGAGTAATGAAGGTGGTGGCAAAACGCGTGATTGCGGGACGCTTCAACTCCCTGTTTTTGGTGTGCCTCCTCATGAGGCTGAGAACAAAAGTATGGTTGCAAATGAACTTGGGGATGCTCCTAGCTTGATCAATCACCACCTTGATAAAGGGAATTTTTCCCATATCCTCCAGCATCAAATCAATACAATGAGTAGCGCATGGAGTCCAAAACAAAGTGGGGTGCCTCTCCATAAGCATCCTGCCAACAACCACATAATTAGCTGCATTATCCGTAATAACTTGCACAACATTGTGCACCCCAATATCCTGTAGGAACCCATCTAACAACTCACATAAGAGCGCTGCATCTTTTACATATGCCGATGCATCGAATGATTTCATAAACATGGTACCTCTAGGACAATGTACCAAAAAGTTGATAAGGGATCTACCCTTACCATCTGACATGACTGTGCATTCACTGCTCTCCCATGACTGCTTGAACTCCTCCAACCTAGCGCCAATGTCCTTCTTTTTTGCTTGAAGGATTGGATCCCGCAACTCCTCGAAGGTGGCACTTTGATACCCCGGGTGAAATACGGCAATGGCATCACACATTGGCTGCCAAAATGGATTGTTTTTTTACGATGCTGAGAGGTATGTGACTCCAGTAAAGACACCTCCCCATCATCCTATCCGCTTCTACCTTCTCTGTTTTCTTTATCAATGCCTTGATAGAAGGTTGTGCTCCACCTCCTGTTCGTGGAACAAAAAAGGATGAGGCCCCCGCCCTCCCGATAGGTGAATCTGTGGCTGTGGAGCCGCTCGCGCTACTCTCACCGGCAGTGGCAGATCTTGATGCCCCCACACTTCTTGCTAGGCCAAAAGTTGCAATCTCAGCTTTGTTTGCGGCGATCTCATCCTTCTTTTTATTTTTTTCATGGATTGCGTCATGGGCAAATCTCATGATCTTTGGGGTCACTGCAGTACAAAGGCCAACATCATGCCCAGGGAGTTTAGCTAGATGGTATTTCAACCTGTTAACCCCTCCCGACATGTGATGCCCACACAATTTGCAACTCAAATTTTGCCTGTTTGTTCCATCCTCGGGCTCACCATACTGCCAAAATGGGTCCAATGGCTTTGGCATTTTGGAAAATGGAATGGCAGCCTCAAAATGCAAGCCTAGGGCACAAAAATACAAAAACAATAAATTAAACCCCATTTGAAAAAATTGCAACAATTTGGCTTAAAAAATCAGACCTCTAAATTTATATTTTTGGCCATGAAAAATGATAACAAGAGGGTGGCTAAAGATCTAAGAAACAAGCATGCTATTCCATTCTAAATCCCCATTACATTTTGACTAATTTTAATATTTATGGACATGGAAATCATTGGCAAAATGGCAAAAAAAAATAGAGGAATATAGGAAAGAAAATATGCAAGCAAACATGCAAAAAAATCATAGAAAAGATAGAAGAAAGTGAAACACTACATACCTGTGAAAGGAATTGGTTGATTGCCAAAGTTTTGACTCTTGAAGTTGAACCCTTTCTCCACCAAAATTCTCAATAGTGTTCTTAGATGGTGTTTGGAATCTTGGATGCCTCCAAGGTGGTTGATGGTGCCCTCTTGCCCTTCACACTCCTTTTCCCTCTTTAACCCGCGGATTGGATGGCCTGGTCGACTTTTTTAGTCGACCCATGGTTCTTTCCAAAAAATTGCACCTTCCCGAGGTTTTAAAAAATCGCGCTTTTTGCTGGCCGATTTTTTGCCTGAGGGAAAAAGTCATGATTTTTCGCTGAATTTTTCAACACTGGTTAGGAGGAGTCCAAGGGACAGCTTGGAAGATGAAAACCGAGCATCACCTTACATTGTATTTATATGTACATTCTTCATGTAAAATTGTATGAGCTTTCACAACTATTTCCTATTGTCTATGCTTGGCTTTGTTTAGTCATTTGCTTATCTGCCCACCTAGGTGTTCCAACAGTGGTATCGGAGCCTGGTAAGGTCTGCCATAAGTCCTGCATGGTTTGCTTGCTCAAAACGTTTTTTGTGCTCTGTGTAGCTCAGTCTCCTCTGTGGCGAATTCTTTACCTTCTCTGTCCTGCGTATTCATTCCATCTCAGTCCATTATTATCTCCGTGCATTTCCATTCTACTTTTTTGAGTGAAAATCCTATTTTCATTGCCTAAACTTCTATGGAATCATTACACTACCAATCTCCAGCTTATTCCGTCTACCAAACCCTAAATTTCACAGTTATATCCCCAATTGCGCTACCAATCTCTAGCTTATTTTATCTACCAAACCCTAAATCACGCAGTTATATCCCCCAAAGCTTGCTAAGTTCATCGTTTCTAACAACCAACTGTATGTAGTGAGACACAATCCTGGTCTTCTTGTTATTCCTGGGTGTGTTAACTGCCAACTCCAAAATCTAAGTAGACTTTCCATGACCTGCCATCTTAGATTCAGACAAATGACCTAACCTTAGAATCTGAGATTCAAACACCGTATCATTTGCTCGAATACTGTGTGTATCCATTTGAGATTTGACATATCCATTTGAAGACTGCACATGGAGCATTGAATGTGACCTGTGATCTTGACATTTTCCCTCACTCCAAACTTTTTTTTTTCCGCGGAAAATGCCAACACCTGCTATTCTGAAAGAATCAAGGTATGGCCAGATTTAACCTGCAAAAGTCAAAACCAATGACCATGCGTAGATGATCTTCAAGGCTGTAGTGCTTGTTGACTTGAGAGGGAGTCAAAGAAGCCATTCTCTTTCTCAGAAACTAGAAGACTATGCATGTTGGTCTTCTCTGCCTAGTTTGCGTAACTCCATCAGCTGGATTTCTATGTTTTCCCCCGACTGCTATTCACATACCCGCAACCTGCGAGCAATAACTCCCTCCTCTTCTTTGTCACTCCTCTTGAACCTGCAACCTCATGCGTCCTATCCCTTCTCTGTGCTGTTGGTTTGAAAGAGAGGTTTTTCTTATTAATCTCATTCTTTCCTCTCAATTTTCTTGATTGCCAAAGCATGCTTCTTTGACCCAAAAATTTCTTTAGTAACTGAGACTTCAAATGCATCCACTTCCATTGGTTCAATATTTTCTTAGATTGGATGAAATCCTAATTTGGTTGAACATAGACGAAGGCTTGAAGAGTTATGTACACCTGTGTGGAGACTTGCGTGGAGGTTTACCCCCACATGGAGAATTATTGACTGTGCGTAGAGACTGCATATATCTCTTGCTAAATCTACACTGCATAGCATTGAAGAATGTAAGCAGAATTGTCTATCGTTGAGTGAAGGCTACTGTATGATGTTGCTAATGTAAAGCTCATACTTTACTCAAAGATAAACACACACTTCTCACCCTGTGGCATTCAAAAGGCATATTAAGTAACGCATGTGGGAGCAACGCCAGGGAAGAAATGAGACAGTGGTCTCTTGATTTGATATGGTGTTCAAATTCTGCAGAGTTTTATAGAACTGGTTGCAAAGGCAGATAGAAAGAGATAGTGAAGATGAAGACAATCAATCTCTACATTCTATCATCCGTGAGAGATCAATGTTTGTTTCGTGAGGTTTTTACTAACTGCGACTGCTCAGGCCTTCAATGAGATTTGTGGTTTGTGGCTTTTGTTGTTGTAAGCCGCTTCGAGAAATTTGTGCGTGCGTCCTATGTGAGTAGAGACACTCTTACTTATCTGTGTGGTGCAGTGGAAGCATGGTGTAAACCCTCTGCTTGGTAGGAAACTCCCATCATTGCTACGTGTGTGAATATTGTGTGATATTTGATCGCCAATGGAACTGTTTGAAAGAATAGAGCTGCATTGGTATCTCTGTGTGGTCTGCATACTATATCACTGCCCTTAGAAAAGACTCGTCTATTTGCATGGAGAGTTGAAGAATTTGGATTCTGTGTAGTGATATTCACATCTATTTGGATCATTTTTCCTATTAGAGATGCGCTAGGAGGAGTGATTTCCAATGGACATGCAACTATATTAGTCGTTGAGTTTGTGTCCTTTGCACCTTAGCTGAGCATTGTCATGTTGATTTTTGTACCTAGGAAGTGTTCCCCTAGTGACTTTGTGCCTATGTCACTTAAAGGGGGGAAAAGTGACATGACCCTTGCATTAAATTGCTTGAGATGAGCATTTAATTCACTTTAGAGATTAAAATGACTTTTTGTTGATAAATTTAAGTTGTGGTCAAGAGAAAAATAATTTATGTAGAGAAAACGTGTTTTATTCTCATCCATTGATCCTAGAGCACTGAAGCCAATGTGGGCCCTTGGATTTGGTGACCCCTCAGCTACCTCCATGAGAAACACAAAGGCAAGGTTAGGCATTTCATTTCTTATTCCAAGAGCATTGAGAAGAGAGCAAGTCAACCTCACTAAGAAGAAGAGGAGGACGAGTTCAGGAGAGAGGGAACCAACACGATTTTCAAGAAGCTAAGACAGGCTCGAATTTCAGAGAACCTGGGCACAAGTTTCAAGGTGAATTGAGGAGCTGACAGAGAGAGTCTGGAATGCTTTTCCAGGACTGTACAGCAGCTGAAATTGGCACAGAATTTGAGAAAGGGAGCTCTGTCACGTTTTTCCAGGTTGGCATGATTTTATAGACAGCCGTACAGCAGTATTTAATGCAGATTGTACACCTACAGGCTGCATGAAATTCGAGATTGAGTTGAGCACTGAATTCGAGGGAGAAATCTGCTGTTACAGTGGGCACAATTTTTGAGGAAGCTGACTGAGAAAGAACAGTCCGTGTGCACAAATTATGGGACTGTGTGCACAGAAAATGAGGCAGCATTCTGCACAGTTTTCGAGATAATCTTCAGTCATCTGTGGTAGAGATAAGTTGTTCTTACTGTGAGAATCTTACTGCTGTACTTTCACTTTGAAGAAGAATACATAATAAAATCTCTTTCAACAGGTTTTCCCCTTTAAGGGGTTTTTCTTGGGCTAGTTGGCCAAATTTTTTTGAGTCTGCAATTGTCAATGGTGTGAATGAGTTTTTTAATTCTGTTCATTAATTTGTAAAATTTTCCTAGTGTTTACTGTTTAGTTTATGAGTTAAAGTCCATTTGCAGTTGTCAAAGTTGAATGGGTGGGCATTAAATACTGCTGTACGAAACTTGAAACCGGGCTGGGGAAAACACAGTGAAATATACATGGTATCAGAGCGTTGTGAAGAGAAGAAGGGCAGAATTGTTGACTGTGAGTTTCAGACTTGAGGGAGACCTACTTTTGTTCACTAGGCAAACTTGTTGGGCTTTCATTTTCAGTGAGATGGCCATAGGATTGAGGATAGAGGACAGGTTGGACGGGGCAGCCAACTTCACTCCTTGGAAAGCAAGGATAGTGTTAATTTTGCACGAGAATGAGTTGCGGCCCTGCGGGATATAGTGAATAGTACGCAAACTAATCCAGTGGAGGTACTCGCAGCCACAGATGCAATAGCGTTGGCAGCCTCTAACAAGAAAGATATCAAGGCTAAGAGGATAATACTTGATGCGGTAAAGGACCATGTCATTCCTCATGTATTTGGTAAGGATCATGCCTATGAGATGTGGGATGCCTTAACCAAGCTGTACCAAAGTTCCAACAAAAATCGGAAAATGGTACTTAGAGAGAAGTTGAAAAGCACAAGGATGGCCAAATCTGAAAATGTGACTTCCTACCTCACTAGGATTACATAGGTAAGGGATGAGCTTGGAGTTGTTGGAGATGTTAGTTTCTATGGTATCTCGGGATGTCCTCCATGGTTCACATGCCTTGCATGGAGGTACATCAGCAGTGTAGGCATCATGATGGAGTAGAGGGTGAGATACACTCTACTCAGTGGCATGAGCCCAGTGGTGGCTGCATGTAGACCTTTCGGGGTGTTTTGACCTTTGCATGCATGAGTTTTGCATGACCTGTCTGCGATCATAGGATGCATGCAAAAGTGACTTTTTGCATGCACCGAGATTAGGTTTTTGGTAAACCTAATTCATTGGTGAGATTATTATAGAGGCAGGGGGTCCCTGGATGAGGTGCTCAGTTGATTTATTAGAGAGTGATAGCTCAAGAGTGAGGAGGGCGCATTAGTGCATGCATGGTGACTTTTTGAGAGAGAGAGGAGCTGCTCCAGGAGCTAGGGTGGTCAGATCTGAGCTGGATCAGTGACCATTAGCTTCAGAGGCACTAGGCACCCAGATCTGTGGATTGAGATAGTTCACTGAGGTGGTTTTTGCTGAGTTTGAGGTGGATGTGTTCCAGAGAGGACGTGGGCGCATTATCTGAGGAGAGAGGAGCTCATTCAGAGCGTGATCGATCGATTCAGAGTCTGAGACTTCTAGGATAGCCTTGCCTCAGCATTTGAGGAAGGTTAGGGACGATCAGAGCTCAGATCTGTTGAGATCTGGCACAGTACGAGCATCAGACATCCAGAGGGGAGGGCGCATTTCTCCATGCATAGGAAGGTGCATTTCTTTAGTTGAGCAGTTGGTTGTCTTCTGTTGCAGAGCAGATCAGAGCAGTGTGATAAAGAGAGGCAGATTAGTCAGGGGCACCTGTAGAGATTCTCAGATCCAGTTTGATTGTTAGGGCACATTCTTCCAGTGCATGCATCAGCTGATGCATGCAGATCTAGAGTTTTTCCTATTTAGGGATTGAGTTACTTCTGAGGTAACACTGTATTGTATTTGTTCACTTATATATATGCTCTGGGCTAGAGAGAGAAGATAGCCCCACAAGATTGCCGGTTTTCCCCGGTTGGGGTTTCGAGGGTATATGCAGTGTTATTTGTGTGATTGCATGTGTGTTAAAGTTGTAAAGAGATCTAGCTGTTGAGTTTATGTTGTTATGAGTATGTATTGACATATGAGACTCAAACCGCTTGAGATCTCAAGGCTATCCAGAGTGAGTAGTGATCTCTGGATTAATTAAAATTTACAGAAGAGAAGGTTGAGAGCAGTGAGCTAGTGTGGATAGCCTTGAATGGCATGACCAAGCCATGGGCTGTATTTGTGGAGGCCATTGTTTCCAGAGAGAACATGCCTTATTGGGATTGTCTTTGGGATGACTTTGTTTAGGAGGAGACCTAGAGAGGATATGTATAGGTAGTTCATCACATAGTAGGGATGATGAGGAGACCGTTGCTTTATCAACAAAGGGGTAGAAGAAGTCTAAGAAGGGTCCCAAGTAGGGTGGGACTAAGCAACAGGGTGGATAGAAGAAAGATCTGAGCAAAGTCAAGTGCTTTGCTTGCCAGGGGTTTGTGCACTATGCTGGACAATGCTCGAACAAGAAGAAGACGCAGTAGCAGACAACAACTTCAACAGAGATTGATGCATATGCAACTAGATTTGAGAGAGAGTTTTCTCTTTGTGCTGGTCATTCAGAGAGAGCATCTATTACCAACGTAGATATGGAGGATGATAGAGAGTACTCACTGTTGACTGCGTCCACCACCACCTGCACCTGGTACATTGATAGTGGAGCTTCGAGCCACATGACAGGTGTGCGGGATATGTTCTCAGAGTTTACACAGATAGGATTGGATCTGGAGGTGGTGTTGGGAGATGACATAATTGCTAGAGGAGTTGGTCGGGGGACCATCACGGAGCCCATGACTTTGCAGGATGTCTTGTATGTCCTCGGGATAAAGAAGAACTTGGTTTTAGTTTCCATGATTGAGGATAGAGGATTTGGGGTGTACTTCCTTAATGGACATATGCACATTTTTCCTAAGGCATCAGGACAATCTACTTCTTTTGCTAGTGGAGTTAGATGTGGGAAACTATACTAGCTCTTGTTTCAGCCTTTACATGCTTTGGCACATAGCAGTAGTAGTGATCTATGTGAGCTATGGCATAGGAGGATGGCTCACTTGCATCATCCAGCTTTGTGGATGTTGAGAGACACGGTGACTAGTTTGCTTGAGGTCAACACAGAGCACAATGATGTATGCAGTGGGTGTGCTTTGGGAAAGTACACCAAGACTGCTTTTCCTAGTAGTGACAATAGATCAACAGGAGTACTTGACTTGATACATTCTGACTTATGTGGGCCTATGTCTTTTGTTTCATTGACTGGTTTTGAGTACTATGTTTCATTCATTGATGACTACTCCGGGAAGACTTGGATCTACTTTTTGAAGAGAAAGAAGTCATAAGAAGTCTTGTAGAGGTTCCAAGAGTTCAAAGCTCTTGTGGAGAACTAGACAGGGAGAAGGATTCGAGTGTTGAGATCAGATAAAGGGGGTGAGTGTCTCCAATGCATTCGACGAGTTTTGTGCGCATGAGAGCATCAAGAGACAGTTGACGGTACCATACATACCAGAGCAAAATGGGGGTGGCAGCGAGAAAGAACATGGCCATTGTGGGATCAACAAGAGCTATGTTACATGATCAAAGTCCTTCACTCTTTCTTTGGGTCGAGGCATGCAACACAACTATTTACATTCAAAACAAGAGTCCTCACCAAGCCTTCGGTGTAAGATCCCTGAGGAGATGTTCATAGGTAAGAGGCCTAAGGTTGGCCATTCCAGGATTTTTGGTTTCCTGACTTATTCTCATGTCCCTTCAGAGAAGAGGACAAAGTTGGAGCCCACTGTAGAGAAGGGCATCTTTGTGGGTTATGATGAGACTTCGAAGGCCTTCCGCATTTATCTTCCCTTGTAGAGGAAAGTTGTGAGGAGGTAGGTGAGATTTGAGGAGCGAGCCTTCAGGGAGTCTCGTGAGTCAGAGCAAGGGGAGCAGTAGGCTTCCACACCTCAGATGATTACTTAGAGTCCAACTTCACAGAGTGTAGGGTCATTAGTATCATGGGTGATTGGTCCATTGATTATAGGTGCTTTAGGTTTAGTTAGGGACACAGGTCACAAGTTCACCTGGTACAGGTACAGGTTCTTGGTTTACTAGTTAGCCAGTTCCAACTTCTGATTCATAAGTCACCAGCTTCTAGTTCACAGGTTCATGGGTCACCAGCTACAGGATGTTCTACTCCTGAGTCTCAGTCTTCAGAGGATGATACACTTGTTTGGGAGGATTCTTTAGGGGAGAGGAAGCTCAAGTGGCTTTGAGACACCTTGAAATAAGCAAAGTCAGTTGGAGAACCCAAGAGACTCGTTCGAGAGATAAAGATGCCATACAGGTATGGTATGGCTTTGTTGGCTAGCTATGTTACATGGGGACCTGTCGCCCCTAAAAAAATCCTCATACCTATCGTCTCCGTGTTTCAGGGACCCCTAGGAAACGTCCCTAATCTTTTGGGGACTTCATTAGGGACTTGGGGACTTGTTGGTTGTACACAAAATGTCCCCAACAGATTTCAGGGACTTCCGGGTAGATTTTGGAGACATTCCAAGTAGATTTCAGAGATGTCCGAGGCAGATTTTGGAGATGTTTTGGTCATGTATCTTCAGTTTTGACAATGGACAATATGATCATTTATCCCATCCATATTTTTCGTTTTATTTTAAATCTAAATCTATACAAGTTGCAACACAAAGTATGGGTTGTGTATGATGGCTTTTGATTTGGGTTTATGGTGATTTAACTATTGTCTTTTTAGCAATATCATTACAAGCACCAAAGTCTCAATGTCAACAAACTAAGAAATGCAATAACTCAAAGGTTTGATCCTTTTGGGTATTGCTCTTGTTCTTCTCATTTTTAGGGTCATCTTAGATTTTACATATTGTACATAGGTGTCTAGGAGTTATTCAAGCCCAAATCTCCCCCCATCCCAATCTCAAGTGCTATGAAAACAATTGGATAGTAAAGAGTCAAAGACTTAGATTGGGTACCGAACATTTGAATAAATTCCTATTCAAATCCTTCTTAATCTAAAATATGAATCTAATCTCTTACAGAATGAAAGCATGTATATCCCAAAGTGTTTTTAGTGGTTTTCAACACAGTTGTAAAAATCTACAGAACCTATTGTGAAGGGAATGCTTTTAACCCAATCATTATAAACAATAAATTTAAGGAAGAAGAGTTGTCATAGAGACAAGCATTCTTCTCATAGACCCTTCATGGACCTTAATGTAGATTGAAAATAGTTGAACTTAAGTTTCTTAAAGCTAAACTACTTTTTGTTCACGTTCAAGGACAATGATGGTCACTCAGTCCTTTTCTTAGTTGCTTGAGTTTTTTCAAAATTAGCAAGTGTAAGGGATGTGCATAATACTAATATAGTTTAAATTATTGTGCTTACAAGCAACTACAAATGTTTATGGTGAATTCCAAATATTGAGGACAGACAATGGTGGTGAGTACATCGACAAAGAGTTCATGGAGTATTGTGCATCAGAGGGGATCAAGAAGGAACACACTGTTCCTCATACCTCGCAGCAGAATGGGGTGGCAGAGAGGAAGAACAGGACATTGGTGAGTGCAGCCAAGGCCATGTTATTTGATCAGGGATTACCACTATTCCTATGGGCCGAGGCATTTCAGACTACAGTATATGTCCAGAACAGGTGTCCCCACACAGCATTGGGGAGGAAGACACCTGAGGAGGTATTCATAGGTACTAGACCGGTTGTGAGCGATTTGAACATATTCGGGAGTATCTGCTATTGTCACATTCATGCTGACACTAAGAAGAAGTTGGATCCTTCTGGAGAGAAGGGGCTTCTAGTTGGGTATAGCGAGACTTCCAAGGCTTATAGAGTATATGTCCTAGCTCGCAAGAGGATCATTGTGAGCAGGGATGTCTCAAGGCTCTATCCAGTTTGACGAGGATAGAGCCTTGAGAAGATATGTGGACTTACCAGCACAGGAGCATCTAACTGAGGACTCAGAGGGAGTCAAGTTGGAGGAGTCACAGGTACAGGTTCAGACATAGGGCACAGGCTCTGGTAGTCAGAGGGAGTCAGGTGGACATGATCCTCCTATCTTTGATGGAGAGGATGAGCAGCAACAGGAGGAGGACATCCAACAACCGCAGTAGGCAGACACTAGGCCACGACCTAAGTGGTACAGGTTCACTGTTTAGGATTCCAGATAGGTGAGTCTTCCACAAAGATCATTTAGACGGAGCGTACCACCAGACAGATTGAGTTATATGGCACTGATGACAGAGTTGATTGACTCTGAACCTTCTAGTTTCGAGGAGGTTGCACAACATGATGTGTGGCAAGAGGCCATGTTTGAGGAGTATGACTTAATCATGAAGAATCAAGTATGGGAGGTTGTTCAGAGGCCACAGGATAAGAAGGTGGTGGGATCTAGATGGATCTATAAGGTAAAGCATGCAACAGATGGAAGTGTGGAGAAGTACAAGGCACGCTTCATGGCGAAGGGATATTCGCAAAAGGAAGGTATTGACTATGAGGAAACCTTTGCCCTTGTCGCTAGGTATTCTTCTATTTAGACTATCCTATCATTGGAAGCAGAGATGGGTTGGCGCGTTCATCAGATAGACATGAAGATAGCCTTCCTCAATGGAGTTATTGAGGAAGAGGTTTATATTGAGCAACCACAGGGGTTTGAGGTGGAGAGTAGGGAGTCGCATGTATGCAGGTTGCATAAATCTCTTTATGGGCTCAAGTAGGCACCTTGAGCATGGTACTCGAGGATTGACATCTATCTACGAGAGATGGGGTTCTAGCGGAGTGAGGCAGACCATAACCTGTACTTCTTGGCAGGTGAGGTACCTCTCATACTGGTTCTATATGTGGATGATCTCTTTCTTACAGGAGATGAGGAGCTGATTAGGGACTGCAAGTCCAATCTTGCAGTGGAATTTGAGATGAAAGACCTTGGGTTGATGCATTACTTCCTAGGTCTGGAGGTTTGGCAGAGAGATGGGTGCTTCTTCATTGGACAGGGGAAGTATGCAGTAAAGATCTTGAAGAGATTTAGGATGGAGGACTATAGACCTATGGCCATACCTCTAGTTTCCAACTGGAGGAAGATTGATGTATCGGGATCATAGGAGTTTGATCCTACACTGTATAGGCAGCGTATCGGGTCACTTATGTATCTGGTCAACACTCGACCAGACATTAGTTTTGCAGTTAACTCTTTGAGTCAGTTCATGGTGAACCCTCGAAGAGTACATTGGATAGCTACGAAGCACATACTTCGCTACATCAGAGGTACAGTGGAGTATGGATTGGTTTATGAGCGCAGTGGGAGTATATAGTTAGCAAGTTTCACAGATGCTGATTGGGCAGGGTGTGTAGAGGATCGGAAGAGCACTTCAGGTTGCTGCTTCAGCATTGGATCAGGGGTTGTCTCTTGGTTCAGCAGGAAGCAAAAGTCAGTTGCATTGAGTTCAACAGAGGTTTAATACATGGTAGCTAGCATGGCTGCATGTGAGGGGATGTGGCTGAGGAAGTTGCTCTCAGGATTATTTGAGAGTGAGCTAGAGACTACTGTAGTTCATTGTGACAATAAGAGTGGTATCAACCTTTCTGAGAATCTAGTGTTCCATGACAGGAGTAAGCACATTGACATCCGGTATCACTTCCCAGAGATTGTGTTCAGAGAGGAACCATTCGGTTAGAGTACATACAAATAGATGAGCAAGTAGTAGACATATTCGCCAAGGCACTTAGCAAACTCAAGTTTGTGAAGTTCAAAGACAAGTTGGGGTTGTTATCGAATCCCTTCCTCGTTGAGAGGGAGTGTTAGAAAGTGACAACAAGGAAGGTGCATGTGTCCTTGCATGTAGAAGACTTAAATGGAAGAAGCCAATAAAATGTATTTAATTTAATTTTCCTAAGTTTAATTTGGAAAATAAATTAAAGTGGTCTAATTATTGATTGGCTTAATGAAACACTTTTTTATAAAGTGTAAGTGAAATATTTAAGTGATGGCAAGATCTAATCTTGGCCATCCAATCTCATTGGAGGATCTCATCCTTAGATCTATAGTGAGGTTAGGGTTTTCGCTTAGCATTGAGTTATAAAAGAAAAGATCAATTGGTGGAGAGGACACAATTGCATTCCGACAGAGATGGAGGAAGAGAAGTGTGAGAGAGAGAGTTTTGGCGAAGAAGACGGAGGAGCAGCCATTCGGAGAAGGCAACACAGTTTTGTAGAGGAGAGAGACAGAGATCAGCCAGAGGTGACTGTACAACAAGTAGGAAGTATAGTCCATATAGTCCCACGGATTCCGTGCAGTCTGTACAGATTCTATATAGCAGGACGTACGGATCCGTACAACAGGCCATTCAACCGTACAACAGCAGTAGTACAGCTGCATTGGTATTTGTGCCCATCCATAGGTTTTTCTCACTGTTTTCTGTGTGGTACAATTTTTCCAATTGGGCAGAATGTGATTTCTGAATTGTATCGCTTCATATTTTATTAATAAAATAATTTCTCATACTGCTGCACTGGTTTTCACATCTTGGGTTTTGTCCGGGGGTTTATACCCAAAAAGATTGAGTTGTCTCTATTGATGTGATTGCTGCTATATTTCTTTCAGTATTTATTGTTCTGCTGCATAGTGAAGAAATCCATGTGTGGTTATTAGTAGTAATTAATTTGCATGCTTCTAGCCCTAGTTCTATTTTAAGGAAATTTACAGTATGGTTGGTCAAATCACCCTTAAACAGATAAGTATGGCCTGCTGAAGAGGTTTATGGCCTGCTCGAAAAAGGGGAAAACAACTACTACAAAAGTATGGCTTGTATGGCTTGCTATACTACTGTTGTACGACCCCTGCTTTTTCTCCTTCCTGAACTCTGGCTACACTCTTGCTTGCTAAATTTGCTCAACTGCATTTGACCTCTCTATCTTGTCTATCTTTCTGCTTTTCCAAAACTCTAATTTGCCAAAACCATTATCTCATCTTGAGTTGGATGAATTAGATCAAATTTAGTCTTCATTAATGTATGAAATACACTTTATTAGACTCAACTTCAAAACATAAGATTTCACTTTTTCTAGTGAACTATAAAATAGGAATATTACCCACTTTTCCTAAGTGGGCACTTTATGAAATGTCTGGAACCACTCCTTGCGGGTTGATAATGAAACTTGTGCAAGAAGTTCTTGTCTGAGCTACATTTCTCAACAATAAAATCCAACAATTCTTCACAAGTACCTTTCTCATCAATGTTTACCACATAAAAGCAGACATACACTTTTGATTTATTCAATAAAAGACTTCTCTGAAATCAAGTTGCCTTCTTTTTGTCCCACTGTGTGTGATTGCCTTTTTCTGGCTTCGTCATAGAATAAGAAGGAGAGAATATATTGAAAGGACAACGTACGGATTGTACAGTCCTCGAATTCTGTGTTTGTTTTTTCTCGAAATTCACGCCCAAATTTGTTGCCTCGGGATTCATGCCCATTGCCTCGGGATTCATGCCTAGATTGCTGCCTTGAATTCTGTGCCCACTGTACCCTGCTATACGATCTTGAAATCTGTGCCATTGTACCTTCACGCTATCTTGGGATGTGTGCTGTACGGATTTCTTGGGAAATGTGCTTGCAATTCTCTCCTGTAATGTCTGCTCCTCCTCTCAAGGAAATCGACCTCTCTCTTGCTCATTCTCTTCAAGTGAAGTGAAAAAAATGCCTTTCCCTTGCCTTTTTGAGTGAAAACCTAGGGTGAGTGAAAAGCCATCTAATCCAAGGGCTCAGATTGGTTTAGATGAGTGGATGAGAATAAATGCACTCCTATCTAATCCAAGGGCTCAGATTGGTTTAGATGAGTGGATGAGAATAAGTGCACATTTAATTCTCATGAATATTAATTTCACTCTCCTCACTTAAATTTATCAAAAGGTAACTTTAATCTCTAAAGTTAAGTTAAATGCTCATCTCAAGTCATTTAATGCAAGGGTCACTTTATTTCCCCTTTTTAAGTGACTAAGGCAAAAGTCACCTAGGGGAACACTTTTCTAGGTACAAAATTCAACACTCCCTCTTATCAAGGAAGGTGTTCTGCACCACTCCCAACTTGTCCCTGAAGAAGACAAACTTGCCCCACCCTAAGGATTTTGTCAGAATGTCAGTAACGTGCTCATCAGTGGAAATGTATTGTAACTCCACAGCTCCTCTCTGAACATAGTCTCAGATGAAGTGGTATATCATCTTTATGTGCTTTGACCTGTCGTGAAAAACTGGATTCTTAGATAGCTGGATGCAACTTTGATTGTCATAGTATATCACTGTGGGCCTTAGCTCCTGACCAAATAAGTCTACCAATAACTTGCAAAGCCACAGTGCCTCGCAACTAGCCTGACTGGTTGCCATGTACTCAGCCTTAGCTGAACTCAAGGCAAGAGACTTTTGCTTCTGACTGGGCCGCGACACTGCTTCGAGCCCAAACTGAAGCAACAACTGGAAGTGCTCCTTCGATCCATCACACTGCCTGCCCAATCCGAATCCGTGAAGCCAACCAAACTAACTCCACCCGAAATACTGTAGTCCAAACCAAAATCCACTGTCCCTGTAAGATATCTCAATACATGTTTCGCGGTTGTCCAGTGCACTCTCCTAGGCTCCACCATGAACTCACTGAGAGTGTTCACCGCAAAACATAAGTCTAGCGTGGTGTTGACCAGATACATCAATGAACCAATGAGCTGACGATATAATGTAGGATCTACCAACTCTCCCTCAGAAGCATGAAGCTACTTCCAGTTGGTAATCATAGGTGTGGACATAGGCCTGCAGTCCTCCATCCGAAATCTCCTCAGAATATCTGCAGCATACTTTCCTTGTTCCAGGAAAATATGACCAAGCTCCTGCCAAACCTCCATCCCCAAATAATAGTGCATTAGCCCAATATTTGTCATCTCATACTCTAAAGCAAGTTCTCTCTTGCAAGCCGCAATGAGACGCTCCTCCCCTATTGTAAACAAATCATCAATGTACAACAGAAGAATGAGTGGATCCCCATGAACCACAATGAAGTAAAGATTGGGATCAACCTCACTCTTTTGAAATCCCATCGACATCAAATATGCATCAATCCTGGAATACCAAGCTTGAGGAGCTTGCTTCAGACCATACAAGGCCTTCTTTAGCCTGCACACATGAGAATCCCTCCCATGAATCTCAAAGCCCTGTGGTTGCTCCAAATAAACCTCCTCCTGTAGAAGACCATTGAGAAATGTGGTCTTCACATCCATCTGGTGGATCTTCCAACCCATCTTTGTTGCCATGGAAATCCCTTCTCTAATAGAAGAATATCGAGCAACCGGTGCAAAGGTCTCATCATAATCTACTCCCTCTATCTGTGAAAACCCTTGTGCCACAAAGCGAGCCTTGAACTTCTCCACATTGCCATCTGCAGCATGCTTCACCTTGTAAATCCACTTGGAAGTCATCACTGACTTCCCATCTGGTCTTGGTACAATCTCCCATGCATCATTCTTCATGATGGAATGGTACTCTTCCATCATGGCATCTCTCCAAACCTGATGCTGAGAGGCCTCCTCAAAAGTAGAAGGCTCCGACTCACAAAGACTAGCAACTAATGCCATACCCAATCTGTTAGGCATCACAACAGTCCTAATTGGCTCTCGGGGCCTACCAAATGACTCTGCTTCCTTCAAGGTATCACGAAGCCATTTAGGCTTCCTCTTCCCTGAAGGTGGCTCCCAAACTGGTCTATCCTCATCTGAAGAACTACCAGAAGTAGATGGCCCAGCAACCTGTGAACCAGTAGCTGATGAAATAGCCACTGGTGAACTCAGTGATCTAGAAGCTGCAACTGGTGAACTTGTGACCTAAGATCCAGAACCTGTCCCCGAAATACCTGCTGGCTATACCACTTTACTTGTAGAACCTGTCCCTATAACCTGTGGCCCAATCACTCCAGAAACCTGTGGTCCAGTACTCTGAATTGAAGATCCCTGTGTCACCTGAGGTGTGGAAGCCCGCGACTCCTCATACTCCAACTCTCTAGACTTCCTGAAGGCTCTCTCCTCCTCAAATCTCACTTCCCGTCTCACAACCACTTTCCTCTGCGCAGGAAGATAAATATGAAAAGCCTTCAAAGTCTCATCATAGCCCACAAAGATGCCTCTCTCTGCAGTGGGATCCAACTTTGTCCTCTTCTTTGAAGGGACATGATAGTAAGTCAAGCAACCAAAAATGCGAAAATGACCAATCTTAGGCTTCTTGCCTGTGAACATCTCCTTAGGAGTCTTTCTCCCGAAGGCACGGTGGGGACTCCTGTTCTGAAGGTAAACAGCTGTACTGCAAGCCTCTGCCCAAAGAAAGAAAGGAAGACTCTGATCATGAAGCATAGCTCTCGCTGCTCCCACAATAGCCCTGTTCTTCCTCTTAGCTACTCCATTCTGCTCAGGAGTATATGGTACTGTCAACTGTCTCTGTATGCCCTCCTGTATGCAAAACTCATCGAACTCATTGGAGGTATACTCGCCCCCATTCTCTGATCTCCGAACCTGAATCCTCCCTGTCTGATTCTCCACAAGAGCTTTGAACTCTTGGAAGGTCCGCAAGACATCAACTGACTTCTTGCTCCTCAAGAAGTAGATCCAGGTTTTCCTGGAATAGTCATCGATGAAAATCACATAATACTCAAATCCTGTCAAGGAAACAAATGACATAGGACCACATAAATATGAGTGAATCAAATCAAGCACCCTTGCTGACCTGCTGTCACTGCTCGGAAAAGCAGTCTTGGTGTACTTTCCCAAAGCACACCCTCTGCATACATCACTGTGCTCTGTGCTGAACTCGGGTAGACCTGTAACCATACTCAACAATCTCAAAGCTGGATGATGCAAATGAGCCATCATCCGATGCCAAAGCTCGCAAAGCTCACTGTTGCTACTATGTGCCAAAGCGTGCTGGGGCTGAAATAAGAGCTTGTATAGTTTCCCGCATCTAACCCCAATGTCCAAAGAGGTAGATGGTCTTGCAGTCTTGGGGAATATACGCAGATGTCCATCCATGAAACAAACCCCAAGTCCTCTGTCCTCAATGGTGGAAACTGATACCAAGTTCTTTTTCAGCCCAGGGACAAACAACACATCCATCAGAATCATAGGACTCATGGACTCCCTCTGAAAAGTAATGGTCCCACGACCAACAGCTTTGACAACTGTGTCATCTCCCAGTACAACCTCCACATCTACACCTGTCTGTGAAAGCTCGAAGAACATCTCTCGAGCACCTGTCATGTGACTCGAAGCTCCACTGTCAATATACCAAGTGCTGATGGTGGATGCACCCATCTGATGGCCAGTCAACAAGGAATGCTCCCTCTCGATATCTAAATCAATGCTGGTGATAATAGAGGCTCTCTCTCTCTCAACATGTCCAGCACAAAGAGAAAAATCTCTCTGAAATCTCTCTCCAAAATCATCAATCTTTGCTGAGGCTGCTGTCTGCTGCTGCTTCTTCTTCTTTGAACTCTGTGAAGCACAGTGGCCAAATCCCTGACAAGCAAAGCACTTGACTTTGCTTAAGTCTTTCTTTTGCCCACCTTGCTGTTGCTGCTTGGCCCCACCCTGCTTGGGGCCCTTCTTCTTCCCTTTTGCAGTCAAAGCCACATTTTCTTCATCCTCCTTACTCTGTGAAGAGCTGCCCTGCACAAGACCTCTCCTGGTCTCCTCCTGTACAAAGTCATCCCATAGTCTATCCCAGGAAGGCATGTTCTCTCTGCCAACTATAGCCTCCACAAAAACAACCCATGGTTTGGTCACACCATTCAATGCTGTCCGCACTAGCTCAGTGGCTAAAACTGCCTCCCCAACTGCTGCAAGCTCATCTCTAACTTGAAATATCCTAGTAAGGTAAGACGTCACTTCCTCTGCTTTGTTCATCTTTATACTTTTCAGCTTCTCTCTTAAGACCATCTTCCGGTTCTCATTAGTGCTCTGGTATAAACTGGTCAAAGCATCCCACATTTTATATGCATGGTCTTTACCTGAAATATGTGGAATAATATGGTCTTTAACTACATCTAGAACAATTCTCCTAGCCTTATAGTCCTTCTTGTTGAAAGCTGCTAATGCTTGTGCATCAGTGGATGCGGGAATCTGAATTGGTTTAGCTGTTGTATTGTTGACCACTTCATCCCCATCCCAAAGTTCATTCTCTTCCAAAATCAACATAATCCCAGCGTTCCATAGAACAAAATTCCCTGTCTCATCTAGCCTATCTTCCAACCTAAGTCCTGTAGCCATCTCACTGCCATCTCAACAAGGTGCTTCCCACTGACAAAAGAAATTATTGACAGTCTGAAATAACTTTAGTTTTTTGCCACCAAGCTCTGATACCATGAAAGTTTTCTTAGAATTCAACCAACCCGGTTTTAATGTCACACTTTGATAGTTTAATGCCCAACCCACATTTTCATAATAAAAATGTGCCAAAATGGATAGGTACGGACTGTACTGTCTTCGAAAAACGTGCCTGTACTTTTCTCTCTACCTCGGGAGTCGTGCTGCTGCATTAATTGCCCTATACCGCTACCTAGAAAATCGTGCCCTCTCTCTTTGCTCTCTCTTCTCTTCTTCTCCAAAAAAAAGATGAAGTCTAAATGCCTTCCCTTGCCTTTTTGAGTGAAAACCTAGGGTGAGTGAAAAGCCATCTAATCCAAGGGCTCACATTGGTTTAGATGAGTGGATGAGAATAAATGCACATTTAATTCTCATGAATATTAATTTCACTCTCCTCACTTAAATTTATCAAAAAGTAACTTTAACCTCTAAAGTTAAGTTAAATGCTCATTTCAAGTCATTTAATGCATGGGTCACTTTATTTCCCCTTTTTAAGTGACTAAGGCAAAAGTCACCTAGGGGAACACTTTCCTAGGTACAAAATTAAACATATATTGATACATTATTCAGTGATGCAATGTCTCATTACATAGTAGGAGGGAGAGTAGTTATGTAGTTCTTGAATACCTAATCTTTTAATGACTACATTTATTTACTCATAGTTACATCAATTATTTCTAAAAATTGTATCCAAGACTTTATTACCTATTCATGACCATTATATTTAAAGCTAACAAGGTAGACACATTTCATAACAGTCCAATAAACGAAAAACAAATAGCACAATTAATGCATATGAATTACTTGAACGTCCAAAGGTCATTGTAAGTTATTGTTATTCAAAGCTTAAAAGTAATTTTTTGAAGGAACTATGTAAATAAATATCACTCATGGTGAGCTTTGCAATACCACTGTCAAACTGATAGACATATGTACACAGTAAATAAATGTATAGAGGCATACCTCAGTTGCTTCTCATCCAATAAACCAAACAAGTGAGTAGAGTGGCTACATTTAGAAGAATGGTGGTGTGATTCTAACTATCACATATCATCCAAAATGATGCCATTTCAAGCTTTACATGAATATGAACCTCCAAGGGTGAAGACATTAATCCAAGCAGACATTTTTTTTGTAAGTAAGAAGACTATATTATATAACAATCAAAGAATTACATGTTGCTTCTGTCAAAACAGATCCCCCTCCCATCAGTCTAAATCCCTGTACATACATAGCAATGCAATCTTACAACATCTGGACTCCAAAATTATCCTTCCTCTGAGGAAAACAGGGATTTTACCAGTCTTTATCCCGAAATTCTACATTAAAAGCAAACATACTACTATTATTGACGACTGGAACAAAACAATAACCATACTATTCAAACTGTTTGCAAATACTACAGAACAAAAACCATCCACTAAGACCATAACAATTATCAAGGAACTTGACTATCGGTTGATGAACCACCCATTTCTGCAAGCGACACCCTTGCATCAGCACTGCCCTTAGAAACTGGCCTCGGCAGGAATGGGATGCCTAGACGCTTGGCAATAACATCAATTTTCTTGTGCATGAGCCTGGTATCAGCATGGTGTTCCTTCCAGAAGTGCACTGGCACTTCTTCTCCTTTATTTTTCTCCTCCTGCTCTAGCAAGACCAGAAGTGCACTGGCACTTCTTCTCCTTTATTTTTCTCCTCCTGCTCTAGCAAGACTTGGGTCAAAATCCCCTTCATGATCCAGAACATTGACACTGCCCTCTCATACTGTGACAACCGCGCTCGGGTGGATCCAGGATCTTTTATCCACTCCTCTAGCGCCGAAAATTCGTTGATGGGATTCACCACCTCCAAATCCGCCCAGAGATCCTTTTCATCCTCCTCGATCTCATCTCAAATAGTTTGCGGGATCATCGCTTTATATAGCTATGCCACTTGGGCTGCCCGGAGCTGCTCTTTGTTGGCTCGCTTTGACCCACTACTCGCACTTCCCTTGCAGTCGCCGCTTGGCTCTATCGTCACAGACCACCCTTTTTCCAAGCTATCAACAACTGGCTTATCGACCACCTTCAGTAGAGTTTAAACATCCCATTGTATCCTCATTAACCCCCAACATCTGTCATTATAGAACATGGAAACACGCATGACATAAACACCATTAAATCCAATGATATCACCACAAGTTGCCATGCCTTAGAGCAAATGCCTGTACCCATTGAAGAACGACCACCAATAGGAGTAGACATTCCCTGCGGACAACACATTTGCTCCCTCCAAATCCGGAGCTTGCCATTAAATCTCATTACCGCGCCCGTACTTCCCTCCCGCCTGCCTACTCGCCTCATAATCCCATTGTAGATCCGTTCATAATGATCACCTTTTATTATATAATGCCGATCTCCCAGCATGTGTCCGCAGCTATTCGTCGTGTGCTCTGGCCACATGTTCCATTTGGGTCCTGTTAACACCCGCATCCAGGGAAATCCAAGTAGACATTAATGTTGCAACAATTAAAGATTTTATAGATGAATATGAGAAAGTATTCCAAATATTGAAAGAAAACTTATCAAATGCCAGGAACTGAATAATATAGCAAGCAAATTGCTACTGATTGGAATGGGAGTCTAAAGTGGGCAATAGGTTGTTTGTGTGGTTACAACCAAAGTAATAGGAATCGGGAAAAAAACGCAATTTTTTCGAGTTTGACTCAGATCGAAGGCTATCTGAGTAGATTCAACGCGGAAATCGGATCGGAAATCGGGCACACGAGTGACCACCTGTCAGCTCGTAATTTGCCCTTTTCCGACGCATTTGTGGCCCATTTTCGCGCGGGTTTTTTGCCCTGGAATTTCCTGCGTCGTTTTATTCGTTGTCGGGGCATGCGGGCACTGAGCGTCGTTTTTTTCGTTGTCGGGGCACGCGGGCACTGAGCATCGTTTTTTCGTTGTCGGGGCATGCAGGCACTATTTCAATGCTGCCTCTATAAAATTCCCGACACCCTCGACCTCGTTCACATATGTTAATTATCGATCATACATGTATTAATTTATATACAAATATGTTAATTTTCGATCAAATATGTAATTTACATATATATGTTAATTTTCGATCATTGCTAGTGAAGACTTGATTTATAATTTTATATATGTGTTAAATTTTGAATGTTATGGTTGGGTTTTGTTTTATGTTATAAATTAAATTATATTATTTATTAAATATTAATTATTTTTATTATATGTAAAATATATAAAATTTAATTTTTTATAATACCTAATTATATGTGATATCTGAATATTTTTTTTCCAAGGAAAAAAGCGTAATTTCATTTAAGCAAAATCAAATTACATATTGTATAAAAGCTTTTGAGAGCTTTTTCAAGATTTAAGCTTTACAGCTTGTGTGTCCAAAAAATATGCATAAATAAAAGTTGCGATCCTGTGGGATCCATAACATATCCATCTGAGATACATTGCTATGAATAGACATAAAGGAAAAAACCAGAGTTGTTGAAGATAATGCAGATCTAATATGTACAAAAGTTGTTCAAAACTGTTCAAATATGCTCAATATTGTTGATTGTGAGCTTCGATGAAGGGTCTGTGAAAGTATTCATGGAAGATGTCGTTTTGATGTTCAACGATCCGCCATTGACCATGGGGAAGAGTCAAACCCTGCTTGGAGAGTAGATCTGCATCCACGTTGCGTTCCCTGTAAACATGTGTGCAATTAAAACTGTCAAACAATGTGGCAATTCTGAGAGTATCCTCAAGGATTGTGTGAAGTATCAAATGATGGCATTGTTGTGTTTTCTTTATCCATTTTATAATGTTCATTGAATCGCCGAAGACTTGCAGATGAGAGCAACGTGTTTCCAATGCAAAGTGGAGCAGCAGTTTGAGCGCATAGAGCTCAGCAAAATTGTTAGTGCCTCTGCCAAGGCCCATATGAAGCTTGAAGTAGTGTGTGGTGGAAAGATACAAAATAGCACCTCCCCCACATAAATTATTTTGGGACGCACCATCAAAAAAAGCCCAGGGGATGTTGGGAATGATAACTTCCGCAATGGGATGTTGGAAGGGGAGGGATCAACCTGTGGGATGTGTGAGAGGATTGAGAGTGAGTGGCCGATCAGTATAGAGGGAACAATGCTTTTGCTGCAAAATATCAGTTGGTTTCTAGCAAGCCAAATACCCCAAATTACAATCAATGGTAGAGCTCTGATTGCTGTGGTGTCTGTTGAAGCAGTCCATGTTTTCCATGCAATTTCGAAGGTTTGCCCCCTCCAAAGGTCTGCCGAAGGATGTATGCCGAAGGATGTGTGTGTCTCAGTTCCATCCAGATATTCTTAGAAAATCTGCAGTCCAGAAAGAGGTGTGTAATGGATTCATCATCCTGTTTGCAGAGGATACACCATCCCAGCGCTTCAATGTGTTTATTTTTGATACGATCCCAGATGGGGATATGTTTCGCTAGTGCACACCACATGAAGATTTTTGACTTGTTTGGGTAGTGTGCTTTCCAAATGGTTTGCCACCACCATTCCGGCTCCATTGCTTGTTGTTTGAGTTCCATTAAGTACCCGTATCCCAACTTTGGTGCGTACTTACCATTTGGGGCTGGTATCCACATAAGTTTATCGGGAGTATCGGAGATACGGGCATGTGACAGACGCAAAATATAAATGTAGTGTTCCCAATGGTTGTGTAGATCTGCTGGCAAATTTAGGGCCTCCGCTGTGGTCCAGCCTTGTTGCCATAGACTGGTGGTGAGAGGATCCGCTATTTGGGATAGGTGAAAAAACCCATTCTAGTGGAGGAAGTGTATGAGAGGGGCTGGAAGAATATGACTGTTTTGGCATTCGATCCATGTGTCAGAGTCAATGCGGATCTGTGTTCCATTCCCTACTTTCCAGGCAAGACCTTGAGTGATGAGTGGTAGAGAGTCCAACACCGCTTTCCATATTATTGACATCCTTGATCTGGGTTTTGTTGGATTCCGAATGCAGTTGAGGATGGATGATGGAGCAATATATTTTTGAGTCACTACCTAAGTCCAGAGATTTGTTGTTGTAAGCAACCTCCAGCTCGCCTTCGCTGCAAGAGAGGTGGCAAAAGTTTGTATGTGTTTTAAACCCCAACCCCCGAGAGACTTTGGCCATGCTATACGCTCCCATTTGACCCATGGGGAGATGGTTTTTTGCGCATGTCCCGAACATAGGAAGCGAAAACAGAGTTTTCTAGCCCTGTCCTTGATGCCCTTGGGGATCCAGGCCAGTGACATCCAATATACTGGTATGGACTCCAGAATTGACTTTACAAGGACTAGTCGACCGGCCCTGGATAGCCACCGGTGGCTCCATAGTAGAAGTCTCTTTTCTAGTTTGGCAATGAGCCAATTCCAGTCACTTTTTTTGTATCCATTAGGTTTTAGGTGAAAGCCCAAGTATTTTATCCCATCGTCCAAGAGGAGACATTCAAATGGGAATATGGTGGTATACCTAAGAGTTTCTGCCACAGACAATCCATAAAGAGAGAGAGTGGATTTCTGAATATTGATGGTCATTCCCGTGGCATCTTGGAAAAGAGTGAGTATTGAGTTGAGTTGTTCTGCATCCCCAATAGAGTCATCACAAAATATGAGAATGTCATCCACAAAAAGTAAGTGTGAAAGTCGGAAATGTGAAGTAAGTTGCAATACATGGAAGGTGCCTTGCCGAATAGCATCTTTGATTGCTCTGCTGAGACCTTCTGCCACCAGAAGAAAGAGTAGAGGGGATAAAGGACAGCCTTGTTGAAGTCCTCTTTCCACACAAAAGAAATGAGTGGGCGAACCATTGATAAGTACTGCAAATGATGCAGTGGTGATGCAGCTCATGATCCATTTGATGAAAGCATAATCAAAACCAAGATGAGTCATAAGAAGACGGAGGTAGAGCCAGCTTACTCTGTCAAATGCCTTAGAGAGATCAATTTTGATAACTGCCCCCTTGATACCCTTGGATTTTTGGGAATGAAGACCTTCTTGTGCTACCCCAATGGCTTCATGAATTTGTCTGCCTTCGAGGAAACCAAACTGTTCTTTGGAAATGAAATTTGATAGAACAGATTTTAGTCTCTTTGCCATGATCTTTGCCGCAACTTTGTAAGTGATATTGCAGATGAGATGGGACGAAATTCATCCATAGTTGCAGGTTTGTCGGATTTTGGAATAAGGGCTATGAAGGTGGCATTGAGAGGAGGGTGTATGTGTCCCTCTCTCCTGGATTCCTCAACAAGATGTAATAAATCAGCTCCAATTATGTCAAAATACTCAATGAAAAATTCAATTGTCCAGCCATCCCGTCCCGGACTTTTGTCCTTTTGAAAGCTAGAGAGTGTGGCTTTTAGCTCCTCAATAGTGACCTCTGCCATAAGATTCTGGTTATCATCCTCTGTAACAGCTCCTGGAAAATATTGTGATATTCTGATTACTTCTGCTATTGTTGCTCGGTTATCTTTTGTGAAAAGAGATTTGAAGTGTGTGGATCCCAGAGAAGCTAGGTCTTCAAAGGAAGAGCAAGTTTCTCCAATTGCATTCGAGAGTTCCCATATGGTGTTTTGTGCTTTTCGGCCTTATGCATAAGCGTGGAAGAACTTTGTGTTTTCATCCCCATTGTTCAACCAGAGAGCTCTGCTTTTAAGTCTCCAAACAGCCTCCCTCTCAATGAGAATCTTGTTTCGCTTACTTTCCAGGGTTTTGAGTTGTGTAGTGGAGTCGTATGAGGCGTAACCTCCCCCTGCGCTGTCCTGGAGAGTGGCCAGTTCAAATTCAACCTTGGCAAGTTCCATAGTGTCAAAATATTTAATTTTTTGTATCTGCCGATTTTTTCACGATTTTTTCCCGATCCGATTCAAACTCTTCGCTCTTTTGCCTCACCGATTTATTGCCGATTCTGAGTCAGGTAAGTATGGTTACAACTGTACAAACAACTATCACTTAAACAGTTAGGAAAGAATAAATTAGCCCCTAAATTCTATGGTCATGTTTCCTTTGTTAAGAATTTATGAGGAGGTCATTGCCAAGTCCAAACAGAGCTATCAGTACTAGATGAAGAAGATAAACTTGTATTAAAGAGTGAAGGGATCATTTCAACCAGGACCAGGTCCCTGTGATCAAGATGTATCAAGGAACACCTGCTAAAATGGAAGAATTTACCAGTGTGCGACGCATTGTGGGAAGATGAAGCATTCATCTGAGACCATCTGTTCTTACCCATGCTTTTGAGGTCAAAATAGGCGAAAATATTTCTACAGTGGAGGACTTGTACTATACCTAAGTATATTATGTAGTCCCAAAACATTATATAATAAGCCACATATACTTTAAATTTAAATATAATAAAACAATATATTAATTAATACTTTAAGTCAACCTATTTAATGAAGAGTCATGACTTATAACGTGACTCACCTTTTAAGTTTTATTTATACAAGTAACATACATTGTAAAAGCATCAGATTATCAATATCAAATCATTTTATTGCATTACATCTCTGTACAATCTTGTGTGTAAGTGTATATACACTGTACATTTTGTAACATTGAGATTATAGATGCTGTAGCCATATGAAAATCTGGAGATGATGGCTTCGTATTTCGTAGTCAGGCCGATTCTACTTCAGAAGTAGAACCAGGGCCATTCTTGGATACTCTACATGTCTTTTGGTTTATAAAATAATACTACAAAGAGCCTACGGCACAGAATTTTTCTAGAAACTAGTCTGTGCAATTGAACTTATCTGGTTTATTAGATTGCTACTATATGGTCGCAAACCATTAAATAGAAAATATGCATACTAAATCTTTCTTTTGAAAATCTAGAATGTTTGAATGCTCCGCCTCAGCTGAAACCTTATTGACTGTAGTACTATCCAAACTACTCACAATAAAACTTCCTGAACTACATGCTTCTGGGGTGAGAGGGGCCATCAAAATTTATCACATCCAATTACCTTCTTGTAAAAATGGGAGGCCTTCCCTTTTCCTTTAGGTTATTCCTTCCCTAATATGTGAAATTCAATATGCAAAGTTTAATCAACATTGGTTTAGAGCAGACTGTCATACACTATCTAACACTAATGTTTCCATCTTTCTATGATCTCCTTGTTTGCAATGCTATGCCATACAAATATTGATAGTTTTATTGGGCATATTAAATTTTAAGACTTTTCGTATATTCCTATTTTATGGTAAGTTTTACACCTAAGTAAATATTTTTCCTTGTAGCAGTCTTTCTGAAACATGATTCATGCTTTGTCATAAATTATTATCATGCCAAATTCTGCTGGTGTGATAGTTCTTACATCGCTGTTTTAGATTTTGGCAATTTTGTTTCCAGTTTAAATCTGTGAAACTTCTTGAAAGGCTTTGAAGGATTTGGCTAGTAATCCCTCTGTTTCACATATATTTATGTCAATGATTACTTTAATGCTTAAGCACATCTGCATATGTACTACAGGTATGCAAGTACAATCGAAAGGAACCCACAAGACTATGATGCGCTTTACAATTGGGCCTTGGTTCTGCAGGTACTTACTGCATGGTTAAATGAATGGATTAAAATTTGTTACCAATCATAGTATCTGTAGACTTAATTTTTATAATGGTAAAATTATCAATGAATGGATGACTGACAATGATAGGTGAGAAGGTGTATCTTATCATGATTTATCAGACTGGTAGTATAGATGGGATTATTTTTTTATACCTTATGGGGTACAGAAGCCTTCTGATTGTTAAAATGATTCCTAGAACAAAGACATAGATTGGCATATTCAGATAATATAGTAAGGATGGGATGCTATATAAAGGGAAGGAAATGTTTTACCATGTTGTAAGGAAGCTCGAATCGTATGTGATGGTAAAGTTCTTTTAAGGAATATCTGGAACTGAAATCTGAAGAGGCGAGGAATTTCTTAGAAGGATCAGAGCTAAAAAATATTGTCACTTGTCAAATAAAATAAATAAATTGAAAAGACCAAGACAAAGTTCAAAGAAAATGTCAAGGACCGACCTATGTTCAAACCTTAATTGTCACAAACAAGATTTAATGCCTTTGTGCAGTGACAGAATACAGGTTAGAGGTCCATCTGTATCTTAGACCATATGATTTAATCAATACTGAGTTATCCCAAATACAAAATTTTATGCTTCCATCTGCTGCTCTTGAAATTGGGAATCAGTCTACCGTTTCCCTGCTCTTACCTCAGTTTGAATCTGGACATGGTTTGGTTTTCTTGCCAGGCAAAATTCTTTCAATAGGATTTTTGTGTACATATTGATGATGTAGAAGTTCAACCACGTTTCCTAGCTCCAAGGCATTGAACCTGAGGAAATCCAAGAGGTCAGGGACAAGTATTTAGGCCCCGACAGTGAGAATAACATGATTTAGATAGAGTGTTTCACAAGTTATTCGTTTCCTTCTGGTATTATTTGACATTCACAAGAAAAGATGACATAAGATGTGTAGTTGTACCAATAACAAAACATGAAACTAGGGCCGACTCATGCTAATTTCAATAATAAACAAATATTTATACACTTATTTGGGTTCCTTCTTTTGGGTTTCATTTCGGTGACTGGCTCAGAGCAAAAGCTTGTTTTCTGATATCCAAGTCAGCTTAAAGTTCGGGTCCTATAGCCTATTCTCGTCAGTGGTTTCCAATGTGAATATTTCAGGCCTGTTAGCACCTGTAACAACAGTATAAAGATCAGACCTAAATGCTTTTTGTCTGGCTCATGGATAATCTTATGGGATCTTTGACCTGTGCAAAGGGAGCCATGGAGTTTCTCCACCAATGAAGAAAAGTGTTGCTAATGCTTCAATTCATCCTTCTATTCAGAAATCCCACGGCAGCCTTATTTGGCTGATTTTTACAGCCTTTCTTGAGGAGTTTTCAGATGAAGCATTACATTTAGAGATTCCGTAGACAGCAATCAAAAGGTATGATCTCATCATTAATGTGGAGGTTTTGGAGGTTAGTAAAGAATACCAGTTGCAAGATTAGCCCAAGATTTTGTCAGTCCTGTAGGGAAAACTTTTCCTCTGTGGTTGCACATCAGCTATAAAATTCTGGTATTATTTACAGCAGCACTGAGGATGTGGAAAGGTATCTTCAGCATGATTAAGAGGCGTTCAGAATAGAATAACCTAAAAGGAATATATACTTGAGGCAGAGAGGCCTGTGAGAAATATGATTGGACTGGCTTGCTGGTACGATTTTACAATCACAATTGTAAGAAGCTGGCAGGTTTGTATCCATCATCAGGTTGCAGCTTGAAAGAGTATATCTTCTAGGTGTGTTCTGGCCTTCATCAAGACTGACCTTAATAGATTAAAATAGCACCTTCAAACAAAACGGGTATGCACATATTTGAGGAGGTTGCTGCCTTAGGGAATGAATCTGTTCGATCCTGGGATGAGGGAAGATATCCAACATTCAAGCCCCTTTCAATTACTTCTCCCAAATTCATGGATCTAAGAATTGGTTTATTATTATTAAGGAAAATCCCAAGGAGAGAAACGTCCAGCCTTTGAAAAATTATCATGCTGTTGATTAACGGACTCTCCTTGCGGCTGTACGGATCGACCTCTCTGCCCGGTTCGATTGGATCGATGGTTGAATCGACTTCTCTCTCTCTCAGTTGGATTGGCTTCTGCTCTCAAAACATCCTTTTTTCCCTTGCTGCAATATCTCTTCTCTCTTTCTCTCCAGCTACTGAGTCTTTCACTCTTCTCTTCCGAAAATCTCTCTCGGAATATGATCTTGTGTTGTGTGTTTTTAACTCGATATACACAAATCGTCAGCGCAGATCCCAAAAATTACAGGATGATCATGGTGGGCCATACATTCTTGAAGCTCTATGCCATGAATCTCCATAGGAAGCTTTCTAGTGAGCTTGAGCATAGACACTTTAGAGCTAAGGGACATAAGGATTCCTACCCGCTCATTAGACCATTGATCACATCTTTACCCTCTGTGCCATCATTGAGGAGGCATGACATCGGTCTTTGAAAGTCTACTGCTTCTATGTAGATTTTAGGAAGGCTTTCGCCTCCGTCTTGAGAGAAGCCTTGCTCTAGAGGCTCTAAGACATTGGCATCTCCCATATTTTATTCACTGGCATCATGCGCCTCTATGAGTTGGTTCATGGTCACTATTGCCGCTGGATTGCGCACCTAGTTAACACAACAGAAATCTTTGCTACTGCTCAGTGCGCCCTTGGGGGCAAGTCTCAAGTCAAGGCTGTCACCTGATCTTGACTCCTCCATTTAGGCCAACTCCTAACCGAAGCCAAGGGGGGTAGTCCCTACGGAAGGTTTCTAAGGTTATTAGAATGTTTTTTTTAGAAAAGTTAATTAAGGATGTTTTTAGGAGTTTTAGAGGGTATGATTACTATCCAAGTTTGTTGCAAAATATTTTAAGAAAATGCTTTCAATAGTAGAAAATAAACAACCACTAGCATACAAAGATTACACAACAATTTACTGATATTAAGCAAATGTGAAATATGTTGTTGCTGGAGACCAATGCCAATTGAGTCAATATATAAAATAGATGCTGTTGAAAGATAAGGTTTTGCAAGTGTATCTTGGTTGTAAATTTTAATCCAGAGATCACTACTCCCTCTGGATAGCCCTGAGACCTCAAGCGGTTTGAGTCTCGTATATGAATAAATACTCATAAAGACATAAACTCAACAACTAGATCTCTTTACAACTTTAACACACATGCAATCACACAAATAACACTGCATATACCGTGGAAACCCCAACCGGGGAAAACCAACAATCCTGTGGGGCTATCTTCTCTCTCGAGCCCAGAGCATATATATAAATAAGCAAGTGCAATACAGTTACCTCAATAGTAACTCAATCCCCGGATGGGTCAAACTCTAGATTTGCATGCATCAGCCCAGAGCATATATATAAATAAGCAAGTGCAATACAGTTACCTCAATAGTAATTGCGCCGAGAGGCGCTCTATAGCCCAGTAGGGGGGAGATCTTGTTAGTCGAGTAACAAAATAATAGAAAGTAAACAAAAAAAGAATAATGCAAAGTAAAAAGTAATAAATATTATGTCGACCATAAACAAAAAAAAATAATACAAAGTAAAAAGTAAATATGAGACTTAAACTAGAGACTTTAGAGCTTAGGATTAGGTGGTAAATATTATGTCGGCCATAAACAAAAAAAGAATAATACAAAGTAAAAAGTAAATATGAGACTTAAACTAGAGACTTTACTTTTTACTTTTAATACAAAGTAAAAGTAAATATGAAACTTTAGAGTGTTTGTCCACTAACAAAATAATACAAAGTAAAAAAAAATAATAATACAAAGTAAAAAGTAATAAATATTATGTCGGCCATAAACAAAAAAGAATAATACAAAGTAAAAAGTAAATATGAGACTTAAACTAGAGACTTTAGAGCTTACGATTAGGTGGCTCAGGTATTGCACTCAAGGAGCTATTCAAGGAGAGGTTTGCACCTGGGGAGATTTGATCCCTCTCAGCGCTTGATAGAGCCTAGGATTTGGATCTAGGCTGGTTTTAATCCAGAGATCACTACTCCCTCTGGATAGCCTTGAGACCTCAAGCGGTTTGAGTCTCGTATATGAATAAATACTCATAAAGACTTAAACTCAACAACTAGATCTCTTTACAACTTTAACACACATGCAATCACACAAATAACACTGCATATACCCTGGAAACCCCAACCGGGGAAAACCAACAATCCTGTGGGGATATCTTCTCTCTCGAGCCCAGAGCATATATATAAATAAGCAAGTGCAATACAGTTACCTCAATAGTAACTCAATCCCTGGACGGGTCAAACTCTAGATCTGCATGCATCAGCCCAGAGCATATATATAAATAAGTAAGTGCAATACAGTTACCTCAATAGTAACTCAATCCCTGGACGGGTCAAACTCTAGATCTGCATGCATTAGCTGATGCATGCACTGGGAGAATGTGCCCTAACTGTCAATCTAGATTCGAGACTCTCTGCAGGTGCCCTTGACAGTACTGCCTCTCTCTATCCTCTGCTCTAATCTTCTCTGCAATAGAAGATAACCAACTGCTCAACTAAAGAATGTGCCCTCCTCTGCATGCAGAAGTGCGCCCTTCCCTCTGGATGTCTGATACTCGTACTGGGTCAGATCTCAACAGATCCGAGCTCTGATCGTCACGAACCTTCCTCAAACATTGAGGCAAGGCTATCCTGAACATCTTAGACTCTGAATTGGTTGAACAGACTCTGAATGAGCTCCTCTCTCCTCAGGTAATGCGCCCTCCTCCTCTCTGGAACACGTTCTCCTCAAACTCAGCAGAAACCACACTGATGGACTATCTCAGTCCACAGAACTAGGTGCCAATTGCCTCTGGAGCTAATGGTCTCTGATCCAGCTCAGATTTGACCACTCTAGCTCCTGCAACAACTCCCCTCTCTCTTAGAAAGTCGCCTTGCATGCACTAATGCGTCCCCCTCATTCCTGATCTATCACTCTGATAAGTCAATTGAGCAACCTCATCCGGGGACCCCCTGCCTCTATATATAATCTCATTGATGAATTAGGTTTAGCAAAAACCCAATGTCGGTGCATGCAAAAAGTCACTTTTTCATGCATCTTTTAATCACTGATAGGTCATGCAAGTTTCATGCATGAAAAGGGAAAAACACCCCGGAAGGTCCGCATGCAGCCACCACTGGGCTCATGCCACTGAGTAGAGTGTATCTCACCCTCCACTCCATACTGATGCCTATACTGGTAATGTACCTCCATGCAAGGTATCTGAACCATGGAGGACATCCTGAGATACCATAAAATCTAACATTGGTTAGTTTTAATTTATTAAAGATTGAACTTAGTTACGGGAAAAAAGGGAAACTCGAGATATACTGTGAGGTACAAGGAGCAATGTCCGGAAATTGAGTGAAGGTGGCTCCTCACAAAGACGTGTGGGCTGGAATGGAGTTTCCAGGGCGGTGTTCAACACTACACCAACATGGGTGTAGCCTAACTGTCCCCTGAGGGCGCCTTCCAGTGGTTTCCGCTTCTTCTAAGGAATTTCTCCACACAAAACTTAATGTTCTAAGTGCCAGATTTTCACTATGTTTGGGGTTGCTACTTTTATTATGATGAGTTTATAGTTAGAATGTGAGAATTAATAAGTTGCTACAATACTTTTTGATTTTCCCAGGACCAGGCAAATGTCCGCAAGGGGAAAGAGCATACTTTGAGCAGTAGATTTTTTTTTTCAAATTTGATGCTTGAAAAATGCTAAAAGAAAAACATAAAGATATGGATCACCGGATCTATGTGTCACTTTCTAATCAACCACCACTAATCAACAATGCCTTATGTGGTGGTGAGAGCATACTTCGTGGCAACGAGATCGATGTTATTTCTAATTTACTTTTGCGAAATAAAATGGAAAAAAATATGAAATATTGTAAGTATACAGTCCTGCAGTAAAATGTGGTTTATGTGTTTGTGTTTTGTCAGAAAAGTTCACACCACAAAATTTGACACTGCGAATCCCCCTGGGGGGATGGGGTGTGGGTGCTGTGTAGCCCACTTGCTCTCGTTTAATAGATGTTACAATATTTGCTCAAAGAACTGCCTCTTAGTCTATTTAAACTTGGATCTAAGGGCTTACAAATTTATAGAATGAAAGCATGGTGAAAGAGGATCCATAGAATGTCTTTTTGGCACTTTCTGGTGAACATTGGCTAGAGATTCCTTTTATTTTTCCTTGGACCTGCTAAAAACCAGCGAGCTAAATATGCAAAGTTAGTGGGTTAAACATACACAAATGCACAAAAAATTACAAAGTTCATATTTGGAAAAAATTGGGAAATTTTTTGTGCTTCTAATATGAAAAATATGGATCTAGATCTAGTTTTTAGAGTAAAAATTGAAGCTACTCTAGATCTGATATTTATGCTTGATGAAAGAAGATATTTGATTTGCAAAAAATGTAGATCTATCTTTTACTAAAGCTAAAGAAACAAGTAACCAAGAGATATTTGAAAGTATAAAGATGATAGAAGGAAACCCTCAAGCTCAAGCTTGATCTTAATAGATGATAAAGAAGGGGAATTTGTGGACAAGAAACTTGTAGATCCAAAGCTTGAAAATGATGGAGAGAGGGTGGATGCAACCGAGCTCCAAACTCCCTTCACCTTGAGGCTTCCTGCAAAGCTTACACAATTCTCAAACAAGCAAGATTAAATTAGTATGTTCATCAATCAAAACAAAGAGAATAATCGTACAACCAAATACTAATATTACTCTTTAAAATCTTGAAAGCATGAACATAAAACAAACAAATTGAAAACCAAAAATGCTTGTTCCAAAATAGCTAGATCTAATCATTAACGTGCATAAAGAAAAAAGCTTATAAAGATGCCACCTCAACGAATAGCACATGCATGGAACAAGAGCCACAATAGACCTCCAAAGCAGTGAAGCACCACTCGTCGGGGACTCGCGAGTACTTGCGAGTCTCCCCGAGCGAGCTCCCGAAACGGGTAACCAGCTAACACTCGGCGAAGGACTCGTGGAACTCGCTAGTAGTGAGTCGGTGAAGGTGTGAAGCTACAGTTCGTGCTAGTGTTAATGCTCTTCGTGCGTGAAGGTTCAGTTTGGGCATAGTTTCATGAAGGTGCAGTTCGGGCATAGGTTTGTGCGGCTTGTTCCGGTGCTGTGCAGTTCAAAGGTGTGTGATGCAGCTCGACATCGGCCAACTCTTCGAGGTGCAGCTCGACCTCATGTTCTGGCACTATCCGTTGCTTTTTTTTCTTAATTTTTTTTTTCTATTTTTTATTTATAATGTGTATTATATGTTGGTTTTTATATATTATTTATTATATAGTTTTTTTTTTATTTACAATTTTTTTTGGATGTTATATATTTTTTAATATTTTGTATTTTATTATATTTTTGTTATGTAGTTTTTATTTATTTTAATATTTTTTGTTATATATATATTTTTATTTTAAATTTTAATTTTAATTATTTTAATTTTATTTTATTTTCCTGGGAAAAAAAGCATAATTTTATTTCATCAGCGGTGAACAAAATTACATTTTGGATATGCACTTTAAGTGTGCATGCGATAATCAGTACAGATACTGTATCAGTTAGAGTAACATCATAGTTCTCATCAAGAGTTCTATTAAAGAGCTTATACATATACTGGCTACTAGTTCAAATATGTTTCAAATTAAAATATTACATCCAGCTCTCGGAGCCGCATTCAGATACATAATATAGAGTCAAAATTATACAAAAAAACAAGTTGCCCAGGTGTTGATAAGTAGTAACAGTGAGAAATCTGCAAATCCTTTCACATTGTAGCTGCTTCTATGAAGGGTCCATGGCAGTATTCCTGTGATGCCCCTTCACGGAATTCCTTGACCTTCCACATGCCTAGGGCCAAGTGCCGACCCTCCTTAGAGGCCGCGTTCGCCTCCTTGTTGTTCTCCCTAAAAACATGTCTGCAAGAAAAGTTGAGAAATGAGTCTTGTAGTTCTCTAATATCCATAAGAATATTAGCTAATCTAATGTCTCTGCACTGTTTAATGCCTTTAGACCAGTTTATGACATTCATAGAATCACCATATAAATTGAGGTTTTGACAACCTTTCTCAACCGCAAATAGTAAGAGTAATTTAAGACTCATAAGTTCAGCAAAGTTGTTGCCACTCTCCCCTAACCCCCAATACAGAATGTAGTAATGTGAAGAAGTGATATAAAGTAAAGCCCCACCCCCACATCCATTGTCTTGTGCAGCCCCATCGAAAAAACCCCATAGAACAGACCGATCAATCTCCACCTCAAGAATCTCCCTCTGTTTGATAATGCGAATGTGTTGAGGAAAAGTAGTGAGAATGCCACAAATATGTGCAGCAGAAATCTCCGGGGTGCAATTCTTATCTGAAAAGATCATGTTGTTACGATCTAGCCAAATGCCCCAACATACCATTAATGGCAAAGCTTTCACAGTTTTGTGTAATCGTATACCATTCCATGAGGCCCAAGCTTGTGCCAACGAGTTCCCAACCCAATTACACCGAATCCATGATAACTGTTAAGTTTAAACCAACTAGACTAGCAAGATCACTGAAAGAAGCATAATTATAAGATAGACATAGAATTTACCCTGGGAAACCCTCATGGGGTAGAAAACCCAGCAAAGCTTTCCTCAATAAGATGATCAACCAAAATACAAGATGTGCTACCTCCTTGTTTATCTCCTTAGCAGACCTCCCAGACAGGTGCGCTACTTTTCTCTAGTGAGTGAGTGTATCTAATGAGGAGTTCACCTCTATTTATATTAGTCCCCGACTGGCTAAAATCCCTAATGGGGCCGACCTCTACTTGAGAAGTCTAATAACCCCTAAAATATATTATCAGGGCCGACCCCCACATGGTGGGTCTAATAACCCTAGTTACCACACACCCTCGGAGGAATAATCATCTCCAGATAAGTAATAGAGTTACCCCGGAGGGATGAAACATCTCCGGAATAATAAAGTACAATTATAATATTCTTAGAATTTACAATATTCAACACTCCCCCTTAACGAGAAGGATATTATAACAACGTCTGCAGGAGCAAGGAGTCATCGACTACATCATACATGATACATCTATATATCATCAGAAGCTTTCTTCAATTTAACATCGTCATCTCACGATCATCAGCATCGTCATCGCACGATCATCGGTATCGTCATCTCACGATCATCAGCATCGTCATCGCACGATCATCGGTATCGTCATCTCACGATCATCAGCATCGTCATCACACGATCATCAGTATCGTCATCTCACGATCATCCGCATCGTCATCCCACGATGATCAGCATCGTCATTCCACGATCATCAGCATCGTCATCTCACGATCATCAGCATCGTCATCGCACGATCATCAGTATCGTCATCTCACGATCATCAGCATCGTCATCGCACGATCATCAGCGTCGTCATAATACAAGTATCCATACCAATACAAGTATCCACATCTTCAATATAAGTATCCATATCATCAATACAAGTATCCATACCGATACAAGTAACCACATCATTAATACAAGCATCCATACCGATACAATTAACCACATCATCAATACAAGTATCCTACCGATACAAGTAACCACATCATCAATACAAGTATCCTACCGATACAAGTAACCACATCATCAAAGAATCACTTTCTTAGAGACATATGTCTATGGATCAATTCAGGGACCGAAGTCCGGGGATGATACAATCCCCACTTCTTGGAGACCATACGTCTACGGATCAATTCAGGGACCAAAGTCTGGGGATGATACAATCCCCACTTCTCGGAGACCATACGTCTACGGATCAATTCAGGGACCGAAGTCCGGGGATGATACAATCCCCACTTCTCGGAGACCATACGTCTGCGGATCAATTCAGGGACCGAAGTCCGGGGATGATACAATCCCCACTTCTCGGAGACCATACGTCGACGGATCAATTCAGGGACTGAAGTCCGGGGATGATACAATCCCCACTTCTCGGAGACCATACGTCTACGGATCAATTCAGGGACCGAAGTCCGGGGATGATACAATCCCCACTTCTCGGAGACAATACGTCTGCGGATCAATTCAGGGACCGAAGTCCGGGGATGATACAATCCCCACTTCTCGGAGACCATACGTCCGCGGATCAATTCAGGGACTGAAGTCCGGGGATGATACAATCCCCACTTCTTGGAGACCATACGTCTACGGATCAATTCAGGGACCGAAGTCCGGGGATGATACAATCCCCACTTCTCGGAGACCATACGTCTACGGATCAATTCAGGGACCAAGGTCCGGGGATGATACAATCCCCATTTGTCCACTAAGGACTTTATTCTCGAAGACCATACGTCTACGGATCAATTCAGGGACCAAGGTCCGGGGATGATACAATCCCCATCTGTCCATTAAGGACTTCATTTTCGGAGACCATACGTCTACAGATCAATTCAAGGGACCAAAGTCCAGGGATGATACAATCCCCATCTGTCCATTAAGGATTTCATTCTCGGAGACCATACGTCTACGGATAAATTCAAGGGACCAAAGTCCAGGTATGATACAATCCCCATCTGTATCCTTATCAATACAGATGTCATTAAAACATGTATTCTTATCAATACATCAATAAAACATGTATCCTCATCAATACATTAGTAAGACATGTATCCTTAGTAAGACATGTATCCTCATCAATACATCAGTAAAGCAAAAGTAAGTGAGAGAAAATAAGTAATCTAAGTATAAGAGTCCTAAGTCTAAGTATCTAAAACAGGTATCCACATCATCGACCTTGCTGTCGATGAGGCAATCTCATCATTAGAGACCACACTACTCCCCCTTTCGAGGAGGGTCCTTTTGAACCACACCAAGTTTGTCTCGGAAGTATTCAAACTTCACTCGAGACAGAGGTTTGGTCAAAATATCAGCAATTTGATCCTTAGTGCTCACATACTCGAGCTTAATAGCTCCTCTCTGCACCATGTCTCGAATATAAAAGTATTGGATCTCTATGTGTTTTGACTTATCGTGAAATACCATATTTTCTGTCATCTTGATACAACTTTGATTGTCACACATAATCACAGTAGGATCCAATTCTAAGTCAAATACTCCAGATAGTAGTTTCCGAAGCCATACTGCTTCATAGCTAGCAGAGCAGGCAGCTATATATTCTGCTTCAGCAGTACTGAGAGCCACACTGGATTGTTTCTTGCTAAACCAAGAGATCATGGCAGATCCAAGTCCATAACATCCACCTGATGTACTCTTCCTGTCTGAAACACTTCCTGCCCAATCAGAATCTGAATAACCATGTAACCTAAGTTCATGATTTCTGAGGTAGTAAAGACCAAAATCTAAAGTACCTTTTAGATACCTCATTACCTGCTTTGCAGCTATTAGGTGAACCTTCCTTGGTTCTACTAGAAATTGACTCAGAGTATTTACAGCAAAGCATATGTCTGGTCTAGTATTTGTCAAATACATCAATGACCCAATGATTTGTCTATATAGAGTTACATCCACTAATTCGGATGAGTCATCAACTAATAATTTCAAGTTGGAGTTCATGGGAGTAGCCATGGTCTTACACTCCAACATGTCAAATCTTTTCAAGATCTCCACAGCATACTTACCTTGATTTAGGAAGATTCCTTTTGGTTCTTGCCATACTTCTAGACCTAAGAAGTAGTGCATTAATCCTAGATCCTTCATTTCAAATTCGGAAGAAAGCTTCTTCTTACATTTTCTCATTTCCTGTTAGAAATAGATCATCCACATATAATAGTAATATAACAGGTTCATCATCCATAATTTTGAGATAGAGATTTGGATCAGCTTTACTCTTGGTAAAGCCCATACCTGTTAAGAAGCTGTCAATCCTTCCGTACCAAGCTCTGGGAGCTTGCTTTAATCCATACAAAGCCTTTTTCAGCTTGCATACATGAGTTCTTCTATTTTTAACCTCAAAACCTTGTGGTTGTTCCATGTACACTTCTTCTTCAATGACACCATTCAGGAAGGCTGTTTTGACATCCATTTGGTGTAATCTCCACTTCATCATAGATGCAAGTGCCATGATAGTTCTAATTGAAGTGTACCTAGCAACTGGTGCAAATGTTTCTTCATAGTCTATTCCCTTCTTTTGAGAGAACCCTCTGGCTACAAATCTTGCCTTATATTTTTCAATGCTACCATCTGCAGCATGTTTTATCTTGAAAATCCATTTGGAAGAAACCACACTTTTATCCTTTGGTTTGGGAACTATGTCCCAAACATCATTTTTCATTATTGACTGGTACTCTTCTGTCATAGCTTCTACCCACTCCTTTTCTTGAGCTGCTTCTTCATAGCTGGTAGGTTGATGATCCACAAGGTCACACATTAAGGCCACATAGTTGGATACAACCTTGGGTTTCTTCCTTTCTCTAGTGGAACCTTCAGGAGCTCCATATTTTTTCAGCTCCTTGAATAATATCTCTAGCCCATGTTGGTCTTCTTTTTCTAGATATATTTGAAAGGGGGGGTTCTTGAGGTTCTATCATATCATGATCTTCTGGTGTATCATCTTCAGGAATGGGTACAACTTCTGTAGCTCTAGGAGGTGAATCTTCTTCATAGATTTCTTCAAGTTGGCATTTCCTAGATTTCTTGATAGCTGCTTCTTCATCGAATGTTACATCTCTACTTATCTCCATATGATAAAAACCAGGTATGTAAATTCTAAAAGCTTTGGATGTATCACAATATCCAACAAATATTCCTTTCTTGCCAGAGGGATCCAGCTTGGTTCTCTTTTCTTTTGGAATGTGAATATACATAGGACATCCAAATATTTTGAGATGACTTACCTCAGGCTTCTTTTCTGTGAATACTTCTTCTGGAGTCTTAAATTCAAGAGCACTATGAGAAAGTCTATTTTGTACATAGACAGCTGTCCTGGCTGCTTCAGCCCATAGATACATGGGAAGATCTTGATCATGTATCATAGTCTTTATAGCTTCCATGATAGTCCTATTCTTCCTTTTAGCAACCCCATTTTGTTGGGGATTGTAGGGAGTGGTTAGTTCCCTTTTGATTCCAGCTTCTTTGCAAAAGTCTTCAAATTCTTTTGAAGTATATTCTCCGCCATTATCTGTTCTGAGAATCTTGATTTTCTTTTTTGAGAGATTTTCTATTAAGGCCTTGAACCCTTGAATTTTCCAAAGACTTCATTCTTACCTTTTAGAAAGAATATCCAAGTTTTCCTTGAGTAGTCATCAATGAATGTGACATAGTATTCATATCCGCTTAAAGATGTGGAGGGCATTGGTCCACATACATCAGAGTGTATTAACTCCAGGGTACTTTTAGTCTTTGTTTCACTTCTGGGAAATGGGTTCTTGACATTCTTCACTTTTGCACAGCCTTTGCATGTGCCATCATGATTAGACTTTAAGTTTGGCAAACCTATAACTACCTTGCTTACATAGGGTAGTGCCTTGTAGTTAATGTTAGCAAGTCTTCTATGCCATAGTTCATTTGGGCTAAAGGTTTCATGAACAAGAGCTGCTTCTGGAAGGCCCTTAAGTTTGTATAAACCTCCTCCTTCTTCACCAATGATAATTGCATCCTTGATAGACTTTCCTTTGGACCACATTAAGACTTGTCCATCAATGAATGCAATCCTGTAGCCTTTCTTATCCAATGCTGAGATGGATAACAAGTTCTTCTTCAATCCTGGTACATACAATATTTCTTTCATTTTCAGGGAGGTATCAGAATCAAGCTTGTAGCTTGCTTCACCAATTCCCTTGATGGGATATTGAAAGTCATCTCCTAGAGATACCTTTTGGGGAGAAGTCTTTTCTTCAAGACTTGAGAGAGTCTTTTTCTGACCTGTCATGTGCTTTGAAGCACCACTATCAATAAGCCATGTATCTTCTCCAGGAGTTATAGATCCAGAGAGTGCGGAGAAAAGAACATATTCTTCTGCATCTTCTTCTTTATTTCTCCTAGATCTTCTTTTGAAGAAGGTTCTTTCTTCTTCTTCTTCTTCACTTCTAGCTCTTTTATTGTGAGGCCTTTCTTCCTCTTCTACTTCTTCTTCACTATCATCTTCTGCAAGATGTGCTTGATGTCTTTTGTAATGAGAACCCTTTTTCTTCTGCAGAGGGCAATCTCTAGCAATGTGTCCTATTTTGTGACAAGAAAAACATTGGAAAGAGGAATGATCTCTTCTTTGAATAGTTCCTCTTTTCTTTTGAAATCTATGTGGAGGATGATACTCCTTGTGACTAATCTTTTTGGAGTAGGATTGATTCTTTGGTGTGGGTGGCCAAGGCTTGGTCATCCTCTTTGAGCAAGGCTTCTCGGTTTGCAACCCTAGCCTCCTCTTGTACACAATCCTCCCAAACTACATCAAACTTCATACTTTCTTTTCTGGCACACAAGGTTTGAATGAATGACTCCCAGGGTCTAGTGAGACCATTTAGAGCTGTCATCACAAGTTCATCTTCATCAAGAGTATCACCAATGGCATCTAGTTGCTCCTTGATTTGGGAGACCCTTGAGAAGTAGTCTTGAATGGATTCTCCTTTGTGCATCTTGGTGCTCTTCAACTGAGTCCTTAGATTCATCTTCCTATTGATGTTCTTTCCTTCATACATTCTTCCTAGGGCATCATACATTTCCTTTGGAGTCTTCTTGGAGGCCACTTGGGGAATCAAGTGGTCTTTAATAGAATCAGCTATGATTCTCTTTGCCCTAATCAAATCCTTCCTATGCTTCTCTTTGGCTTCATCTCCTTCCGGTTCTGCAACTTCATCCTTGATATAATGAGAAAGGTCATTTTCTTCAAGAATGAGACCAATTCTGTATTTCCATGCTCGGAAATTTTCTATACCTTCTAGCTTGTCTTCAAGCTTAGTGTTTGGGGCCATCTTCTCTTGGGGGAGTCCAAGAGATAAGAGGTAGAGTAGTACTTACTTGGAAACTTTTACTTTTCCGGATCTGCAGCAGAAATTTCTGGATTTATCGCACTTTTGGTAGAACTAGGGTTTGACTTTCCCGGAGTTCTACCCAACCAAAAAGTTCGATCTAGGGCTCAAAAGATTGGTCTTGACAAGGGCTATCCAGCCATGTAATCAGAATTCAATAATACCAATTTTTTGTAGAAGTCAATTTCTGGTTTATCGCACTTTTGGTAAAACTAGGGTTTGACTTTCCCGGAGTTCTACCCAACCAAAAAGTTCGATCTAGGGCTCAAAAGATTGGTCTTGACAAGGGCTATCCAGCCATGTAATAAAAAATTAATAATACCAACTTTTTGCAGAAACCCTAACCTTTACTGGAGAGAGTGAGAGAGATTCTTACCTTGTGAAAGATGTTCTATTCAGACTAGCTCTGATACCATGTTAAGTTTAAACCAATTAGACTAGCAAGATCACTGAAAGAAGCATAATCACAAGATAGACACAGAATTTACCCTGGGAAACCCTCATGGGGTAGAAAACCCAGTAAAGCTTTCCTCAATAAGATGATCAACCAAAATACAAGATGTGCTCCCTCCTTCTTTGTCTCCTTAGCAGACCTCCCAGACAAGTGCGCTACTTTTCTCCAGTGAGTGAGTGTATCTAATGAGGAGTTCACCTCCTCTATTTATATTAGTCCCCGACTGACTAAAATCCCTAATGGGGCCGACCTCTACTTGAGAAGTCTAATAACCCCTAAAATATATTATCAGGGCCGACCCCCACATGGTGGGTCTAATAACCCTAGTTACCACACACCCTCGGAGGAATAATCATCTCCGGATAAGTAATAGAGTTACCCCGGAGGGATGAAACATCTCCGGAATAATAAAGTACAATTATAATATTCTTAGAAGTTACAATATTCAACAATAACTTGGAACATTCAGACCAAACGTTGATCGTAAATGGACACTGTAAAAACAGGTGTAAGACGGTCTCCTCAACCATTTTACACAAAATACACCAGCCCGGGCCAATTCTGTTCTTTTTCTGAAGATTATCCCAGGTCGGGACTTTGTTTTCCAGGATATTCCACATAAACAATCTATGCTTAGAAGGGCATTTTAGTTTCCACAACGACTTCCACCACCACACCGGTTCACGGAGGTTTTCAAGTGTGTTGAGGCTAATATACCCTCCCTTCGGAGTGTATTTGCCAATCGGATCTCCTTCCCAAAAAAGTTCATCGGCCCTATCCCGAAGTTTTACCTGGGATTGATTGAGAGCCAAATATAGCCGTGCCACCTCCAATTGAGCCGGTTCAGTGAGGTTCAAGGTGTTCACTGCTCGCCAGGACTGAACCCAAGGTTTATCCAGAACCTGATCAGCCAACTGATATACAAAAGTTATGCCCTTGTTCCTGAGAGACTTCGTTGTTCTATCCGAAAAAAGATGACGTCCCCCACATCCAAACCAAGGATCCTCCCCAACCTGCAAGCTTTGTCCATCACCAATATCCCAAGCCAACAAATTCCCAATAACCGGAAAGGAGTCAACCACAACTTTCTAAATAACGATCCCCCACGATGATTCTTTCCAGTATCCCTAACCCACTCAAGAATAGATGCCGGAGCAATATATTTCTGAATGACCACCCTAGTCCAGTGACTATCTGACTTCAAAATCTGCTAACTCCCCTTAGCCGCCAACGCTTTGGAAAAAAGAAAAATGTTCTTAAGCCCCCAACCTCCCAGTGCTTTAGGGATCGCAATCCGCTTCCACCTTACCTAAGGCGAGACGTAGGTATCATCTTTGCCACACCAAAGGAAGCGAAAACAAATTTTCTGTGCCTTCTCCAAGATCCCCTTAGGAATCGAGGATAATGACATCCAGTACACAGGAATGGCCTCCAAAACAGTTTTAACCAGTACCAATCTGCCCGCCCTGGAAAGCCATTTATGACTCCATACCTTTAATCTTTTGTGCAATTTCTCAATTAACCAGAGCCAATCCAGTTTTTTGTATGCATTTGCTTTTAGCAGGAACCCCAAATATTTAATACCAGCATCTGAATCTGTGAGAGTAAAGGGAAAGACCCTTCGAAGGGTTATGACCTCAGCATCCCTTAACAAGTTTACCGACAGAGTGGATTTCCTAGTATTGATTTCCATCCCCGTGGCTTTTGAGAAAAGTTGCAAAGTATCTTGAATTGTATCAACATCACAAGATGCACCAGTGCAGAAGATAAGAATATCATCGACAAAAAGTAAATGCGTTATGAAAAGATCAGGAGTCACCTCAATACCCCGTAGAGTGCCCATTCATTTAGTTTCACTGAGTGCTTTGCTCAATCCTTCCGTGACCAGAAGAAAAAGTAGTGGGGACAAAGGACAACCTTGTCGAAGACCTCTCTCAGAATGAAAAAAAGGGGAAGCCGCCCCATTGATAAGAACAGAAAATGAGATTGTGGTAATACAACTCATGATCCATCTGATAAAACCTATCGCAAAACCCAAATGAGTAAGAAGCATATGAATGTAGAGCCAACTTACCTTATCATAAGCCTTCGATAGATCAATCTTAAGTATATCTCCTTTCAACTTTTTCTTCTTCATGCTGTGAAGCCCTTCCTGAGCAACTCCAATAGCCTCATGAATCTGACGATCCTCAAGAAATCCAAATTGTTCTCCATAAATATTCTTGGACAAGATAACTTTCAACTTTCTAGCAATTATTTGAGATACAACCTTATACACACAATTGGAGAGAGATAGGTCTGAAATCATTTAGGGAGGAAGGGTTGTCCAGTTTGGGAATGAGTGCATTGAAAGTAGAGTTAAAAACAACCGGAATCCTTCTCGAAATTCTGGTATCTTCCACCACCTGTAAAAGATCTTCCCCTAAAAAATCATAAAGTGCCAGGAGAAATTCAATGGACCACCCATCTGGGCCCGAGCTCTTATCTTTTTGAAAACTGTGAAGAGTCCCTTTTAATTCCTCTTCAAATATCTCTTCCACCAGGACTCGATTATCCTCATCATCAACAAAGCGGGGAAATAATTGTGCCACTCTAATTACTTTAGTGACAGAAGCATGGCCGGGGGCCTTGAAGAGGTGCTGAAAATGTTCCACCCCTACCCTCTCCATACCCTAAAAGGATGTTTGTGGATCCCAATGAGAGTCATCCAGGCTCCAGATGGTGTTTGCAGATTTCCTACCTTTGGTGTATGCATGGAAAAACTTAGTGTTCTCATCACCCGCCTCCAACCAAAGCGCTTTGCTTTTAAGTCTCTAGGTTTCCTCCTTTTCCAACAGAAGGGTATTTCTCCTTCCTTCCAAAGAGACAAGTAAAGCCTTTGCCTCCAATGAACCGAAACCACCCCCCTCGGTCTCGTAAAGCCTCACCAGCTCCAACTCAACCTGTTTGAGCTCTCTATCCTCCCTGTTCCGTTTTTCATGAGCCCAATCCTTAATTGGCCCTTTAAAAAGTTTTAAATTTGCAGCAAATTGGAAAGAGGCCGAGACATTGGCTTCGGGGTTGTAGGGAACCCACAAGGAGTGAACTAGTTTAAAGAAGGACTCATCTTTCAACCAAGTCTTATTAAACTTTAATGGCTCGGAGGGCTTATCAGGGCCAGGACGAAGTTCCATAAAGATAGGGAAATGATCAGAGGATCCCCCTGAGCCTACCCATTGTCTCATAAGGAACATCCTGTCCACAAAAGATTCTGAAACCAAGAAACGATTGATTCGCTTCGCCACCCGATTGTCTCCAGCCCTGTTGTTCCTCCAAGTAGGCTTGAGTTTAATGGGTTCGAAATCAATCAAGCTGTTATCCATAAGCCTCTGAGTGAAGTAGCCAGCCAGAGGATTAGATCGGGCCTTGACCCCCCAAACTTCATCCTGACCCAAGGAAAAATTTAGATCACCACCCAGCAGTAGATCCCTTCCCTAGAGGAGTGGATTATTAAAAAGCAAGTCCCAGAAGGGGACACGATTAAGATAAGGGCCATAGACATTTACCACAGTAATCTTCTCACCAATGTCCAAAGCCGAGCAAGTCATCCCAAGAACCGATTCCATCGCCCAAATAGTGTGAATTCTAACAGTCTTGCCATTCCATCCTATCGCCATACCACCAGAACGACCACGAGCATCCAACGTAACAAAGGTCCAACCACTGAACCAACTTTCCAACATAGTTTTCACCATCTCCCCAACACCCAAGGTTTCTTGAAGAAGAATGATATCCGGATGTTCTAAAGATACCACTCTCCTAAGTGCTGATCTTTTATGGGGACCAGCCAGACCCCGAAAATTGAAAGACATAATTTTCATTAACGCCCCTTCTTCTAGGCACGCACTACTCTAAGCGCCCTATCAATAGTCTGTTGTTTTCCCTCCAAGAGTTCCATCTTGGCTTTGGACTGTGCCTTGGATGAAAAAGACTTCCTGCAGCGGCTTTTAACAGGACTGGCCAAACCAGCTGCGAAACCCCTCGAGGCAAGCTTAGTGGCAGAACGAAGAAAATAACTTGAATCAAAAGATTCATTTGGAGAACAGTAGCCGGTAACAAGACAGGTATGACCTCCTCAAGTGAGGCCGACAGGGGTTCAATAAGATTGTTTGAAACCAAATCAGAAATGGGAGAGATCTTCAGATTTTTTAAAGCCTCCACCCAATCCAGTCCATCCAATGTAACATGATTCAAAACAAAATTAAAAGGAGTGGTGGAAGGAGGTATAATACCCGTAGCAGAAGGCACCAACGGTTGCAAAAGTTCATAATGACCATCACCAACCCCAATAGTCGTATCAGGATGCACTTCTTCCTCCGATGATGTATTCTGCACTTGTTCCGAATCATTCCTAGAACCCTCCTGTTCAGTCGATGAAAGAACAGGTGAGTGTGGTTCTGCTTGAGTTTTGTCCTTTTCACCATCCACCCTGTCATTTCTACCACCATTACACATCCTGAGAGAGAGCTTGCATTCTGCCATTGAATGGCCATATGCATGACAGCGCCTGCATCGGAATGGTACATTTTCATAATCCAACTTCTGAACATAGGTAAATGGACCCCAACTAAGAGTGACATCTTAAGCTAGACCATCATGCACATTCAAACTGACCAGAATGCGAGCCACTTTCCACTGTTTAGTATGAAGGAAACTGTAATCACCTTCCAGATATTGTGCCCAAGAGATCACCAATACCTCGAAAATGATGTTCAGACCAATAATGCAAAGGTAGTCCAGGAAGACGAACCCAAAGGGGTACCATATCCAATCTTTCCCTGCTTGCATCAAACATCGGGTGCCAGGGCTTGAGCAAAACAGGGCAGTGATCCCAGCTCCAATTTCGGTCGAGTACCCACTGGGCATGTTCCGCAGACAAGAAATTAAAGGCAAACCAATTCCTGGTTAATTCCACCACCTCATGGACATAACCTAAATGTGCCAGCCAATGTTTCGAGGTCCACCCCACAATAGTCTGCAGAGCGAAGGATCGGTCCAGTGCCTTCCCAACCAAAGTTTTGTCCGTCATTTGTAAAATCTGCTGCCACTCGACGTCTTCACCTAGTGCATAATTATATTTATTACAACTCAACTTCAACCACCGTTTCCTGCAACGCTTCGCCGAATTTGTCGCATTGTCAGATGAGCCCCCACCCCAGTCTTCAGAGCTCATGCTCGAGCCAACCCTGGGGCTGGCAAACCCACGCTGCTCCTGAGCCCCAATACACCCCAAGCCACCGCTTTCCACCGGCCCTCCAGGTCTGCCACCAAAAAACAAAGAATCAGACAGTGTGTTCTTTAAACCTTCGACCCGCGGCGTCAAGCCCTTACCAGAATCAAACCCCACAACCCCCCCATCAGTGCCATGCAGCGCCTGGATGGCCTGTTTAGAAGACCATAGTGGAGTAGAATCCTCATGAAACAATGATTCAGAGGGAGCCTGATTATGCGTAACCGCCAAAGGTGAAACATAGGTTGGAGAGTTAACAAAAAAGGACGGTGAAAACCCTAAACTCTGAGCATCCCCAGAAAACCCCCCAGAGAAACCCTTTGTTCCGGTTCCAACCACCTCGTCCCACACCAAGCCAGGTGGCGACATCCAGATTGCCTCCCCATCCGATGGGTCAAAGGAGTAGTCGACCTGTTCACCTAAATCCATTCGGAGAAGATACAGTAAATTGTGACTTACCACCGTAAAAACGAGATCAGAAAGGTAACACCGGGATTCGTTCTTAAGTTCACCAGGAATGCGGAGTGCAGACAACAGACCCTAACCGCGTCAATGTAAACCGTCCTCTAATACCCCAACCTGCACACAAAACGATGTAACCCAGTACACGACACGTTCTCCTGACAATTGACATCACATTGTGCCCTCCCGCCTACACCTGTGAGGTTGGCCGGTAGCGGCCATCAACCTTGTCAGAGAACCGCCATGATTCCAAAACCTAACCCTCTTAATTAATTTCTTTTATTTATTGGTTTATTATATATTATTTATTATATAGTTTTTTATTTATAATATATTTTGTATGTTATATATATTTTCAATATTTTGTATTTTATTATATTTTTGTTATATAGTTATTCTTTATTTATATTTTTTGCTATATATATTCTTTATTATATATTTTTTGTTATATATTTTTTGTTATATATTTTAACCTCTTTTTTGTGCCCAAAATGTACAATATTTTTATTTTTTTTCCTAGTTGTCGAGTCTTTCCGAGTCTGTCCCGAGTCTTTCCCTAGTTTTCCCGAGTCCATGAGTCACATGCCAACCGAGTATTTGTCGAGTTCGAGTTGTGCAACATTGCTCCAAAGTCTTCAAATCTTATTACTCAAAAGAAACTTCACACATTACGGGAGCAAAGGTTCTATGGCTTCGTATCATGGAGAAACAAGCAATAGAGACCTTGCTTATATAGCATTTGGAGGGCGAGTTGGAATTGGGAAAAACCAAGAACTAACCCATTCCTTAATTCACGCATCTAATAAAATCAATTAAAACTGACAAATAAGATACCCCCTATCCTCCACATTGTTTGGGATTTATATTGATGAGCTAGACGCCTTTCTCCACGAGCATATCCATGACTGTGACGAGTGTCTCCTCCATCATGTTCTAATATCCATCTTGCTTTTCGTCGATGACTTGGTCTTCCTAGTCTCGTCTCCAATGTGGTTATAGATACAGTTTGATTCCCTAGCTCTCTTTTGTGATCTTCGGTAGTTGACAGTCAACCTATGTAAAACCAAGGTTATGATCTTCAATGGGTCGAGGGGAGGAGATCGAGATCACCAACGCCTGCACGTACTTGGGAGTGCGGTTTTCAATACCTCATTTCAGTTTGTGATCGACCTTGCAACCTCAGATTGCCTAGGGTTACTGGTCTTTAGCCCTTCTCGAGAGACAGTGTTCTCGCCACCATTTTCAGGACATCTCATCCAAGATGTCTCTCATGGACTCCCTTATCCGACCCAATTTTCTCTATGGCTTAGAGATCTGGGGGACTTTGTTACTGGAGTCTAATTGGGCCTTAGTTGAGAGAGTCCAAACCCTTCTCCTCCGATGCATCATTAGATGCAAGTAGGTAGTTCCTTATCACATCATCTTAGTAGAGTTTCGGGCTCGACCCTTCTGACTAGAGATAGTGTTTGGATTGGTCTCTTTTCTACATTGCATCCGGGGCTTAGCCAACTCAGCGAATGTGCGAGACTGGTACCCATACTTTGTTAGACACAATGGCACACTGAGAGGGGGGGTGAATCAGTGGGCCAACACTTAATACCGATTGCAACTTCTTCAAAACTTAGACATATATCAGTTAACATTTAGCCAGAGTTCATCATTCACACTAAGCTATACATCAATAATCATCAAACTTAAACATGTCATTCATATCATCAATCCACATAAATGTAAACTTTTTATATTTAATTCAATTGACCACAACTGTTAGGTTACACCAGCTACAACTGATTGAGAAACACCAACTTCTATTCCAAGTCACAACTTGGTCTTTTCTTAGATCCAACTAAGAAAGGGGTTTGCAAGTCCTAGCTTACAATTACATACATATACTTGTCACATCACATTTCATCAACCTGTCCTTGCTTACATAGTCATGTCACAAATCTGTCCACAAACATGTCTTCAATCTGTCCACAGTCATGTCATCAACCTGTCCATAGTCATGTCATTAACCTGTCCATAGTCATGTCACAATGCTGTCCATAGTCATCATATAACTGCCATCAATCTTGGTCATCTGCTGCTCCATAAATAACATAATTCACCTTAACCGAAATTCCTTAGAAGCTGCCTCAGTTAACCCCGAAAATCAGAGAGATAAAAAATTACTTCATTCCTGCTCCTGTTGATCTGCTGTTGCCTCAGAGTACCCCCAAAAATCTCAGACCTCTCCTTTCTTCAACCCCAAAAATCAAAGCTACACACACTTCGAATTCACACTCTGCGAATTAGAGCTTTGTCTCTTATTTATACACTTCTCCATAACTTATGCTAGGCTGACATGTCAAAGAGATTATCATATCATTTTTATTTTTATCATTAAATAATTCAAATAAGATTTAATTTGGTTGGTTGTTCCTTCAATCAAGGAGATAGAGTTAATTTCAAGAACCCACACATGTGGGTTCAAGACCCAACCCTTCACACGTCATCATTTTCATGCCATGTCATGGACTGCCCTTCCAAAATGCCCGCAATCCTTCCATATGCCTGTAAGGGCTGCTCAATCATGTGCCTGCATAGAGGATGCCTGCAAGGGGTTCTTAGATATGCCCGCAAGGGCTCTAAGAGATGCCCGTAGGGCCCTTAGAAGATGCCCGCAAGGGCTTTTTATATGCCTGCATTGCTCCTTAGAAGGTGTCCGCAAGGGCTCTTTAATATGTCTGCACTGCACCTTAGAAGATGCCCGCAAGGGCTCTTTAATATGCCTGCAAGGGGCTCCTTCTCCATGCCCGCAGTGCTCTAGGGTATGCCCGCATTGACCCTTTGAGGATGCCCGCAAGGGCCTTTAGCAAATGCCCGCAAGGGCCCTTTTACATGCCTGCAAGGGCTCTTAGGAAATGCCCACAACTGCTCCTTAGAAAATGCCCGCAAGGGCTTCTTTGAAATGCCTGCAAGGGGCTTCAAGAGATGCCCGCAAGGGCTCTTGAAAATGCCCACAAGGGGCTCTTTGAAGATGCCCACAAGGGCTATTTTGGATGCTTGCAAGCTGTCCTTCAAATGCTTGCCATGTCGTTGTCCTTTGCCATGTCATTAACCTTTGTCAAGTCTTGCTTACCATGTCATCAACCTTTGTCATACTTGCCATGTCATCACCTTTGTTATTGCTTTGTCATTAATGTGTTGCTCATGCTTGCCATGTCATCACCTTTGTCATTAATGTGTTGTCATCAATGACAACCATGCTCATCAATCTCCCCCTTTGTCATTGATGGCAACCTACTCAAAATTTCTCTCCCCCTTGGACATTAATGACAAAGGGCCAATCACCTATCCATCAAAGACTTCACAATGTCCAAAAAAAATTGTATCCTTGAATACTTCTTGAGATCATGCTGAAATGTTTGCTCACCCTTTTACATTTAGCTCCTTAATCTTCATATATCTGCTCCCCCTTAAGTCATGCTCTTCTTGTCTTCAAAGTTCATAGATATCTTTTAACTGTATTCCCCCTTTGAATGTGCTCATGAGTTATTGCAAGATTGATGATCTTTCTCTCTGATTTGACCACAAAGACACGAGGTAATCTCTGTTGGTCCCCCTGTCAATCAACACTCTTATTCTGGCTGCCTTGATAAAATTTTCAAAGACTTCACAATACTTTTACTGCTGCACTGATTAGTTTTATGAGCTTCAATTTCTACCAAGAGATTTAACAAGAAACTCCATGAGGGAAACAATTTATCCAACGAAAGCTTCTATGCATCAATCACAATGTTGCTTCACTTCAATTGTTTCTTGGCTCACCATATTCCTATCAACATGCCATTGTAACCATGATACATAAGTTCTGCTCTTCACAAAGTCTGACTCATAAACTTCTTACAAGTCTATTCTACAAAAGGTTGTCTTTAGTGTCAAAATCATAACTTATTACTTGCCAAACCAAAGTTTTCATTGTCAATTTTCAAGACAAATTGATCAACCCCTGTGGTTAAGATCATGAGACCTCTCATATCAAAACATAGCTTGATTTACTACTGTCCTTTGGATGCAAAAGTGTGCTCAGAGGTCAACTCCACAAGCTACCCGAATTTAGAGATCATTTCTTTCAAACAACTTTATGTTTCTTCTTAGTTCGAATTCATGCTTGCGGCTGTCTTCACAATTGCTTCTGATTTCCATCTTTATAAATTTTTTCTCTAGCTTGCTTTTAAATACTCATCAATGTCATCAACTTACCTGTGTCACTCCTTGCCAAGTTGTTGTCATGCATTTTTATTTATTTATCAACTGATGTTCTTGTCATCAATTCTGCTTCACCAAACTTGTCCACTACTGTTACTATCAAGTCAATTCAACTTGTCACAGTCATGTTGGTCTCGGATATGTCTGCCTCCAAATTCAGAACTCATAATTTTGAAACTCATGCTGTAGTATACCCGAACTTTTGACTTGCTTCTGTCACTATCTTACACGAACCCAAGGAGGACTTTTGTTCACTGTCTAAATTGATCTTCTGAAAACTTGCTGCAACAATCCTCAGTTGTTGTCTCAGTCATCTATTGACCCGAATTCTAGAGCTATACATTCAGAGGTTGCTTGTCATTCACTGTCTTAAGCATCCGCCTTCTTCGAATTTCTCTTGTATGTTTTCCCAGTATAAGTCATACACTCAGAATACCAATAACAAGTGTTTCCATATTGCTCCCCCTATTAGTATGCATATCTATCTTCCATTGTAATCAAGATCCTTGGACTTGTTTATTCACTTGGAGTAATCATGTTTTATTCTTGAGTCCATCCTCCAGCCCCATGAACTCAAGGTGTGCCAAGATCTTTGAAGGACCTCAAACATGGCTTGCCATATGGCAACCATCTTCTGTGCAGGGATCAACTTCATTTACATTTAACAAAATATTCTTTTTTACCCATACCTGAGAATGTCCTTGGCTGTGATCATTTGTCCTTTGGTCTTCAAATCTTTTTGCATTCTTCTTCTTCCAATATTCATCTACTTTCCTTGCTGATGGATACGAAAAGCTTCTCATGGATTGTCTTCTTGGACTTGCACAATCTTGGGATTTGTGACCAAAACCACCACAGGTGAAGCATCTCAATGTGTGACAGTTAGCAACAAAATGTCCAATTCGGTCACATGTCCAGCATCTAATTGTGCCACTTCGACTTCCAACACTTCTTCTTTCATGGAATGTACAGTCCATATCCTTGTGACCAAAACCATTACATGAATAGCAATAACCATTAAAACTACTATCATACCTGAGTGCTTGATTCCATCTTGGAGTTGTCTCTCTTCTGAAAAATTTGCTTTGAGGAGTGGGACCAACTTCTTGATGCATTCCTGATCTTCTGAAATCTTCTTTATGTTGTGCAGATTCTTTCCAAGGAGCTTTGCTTCCATTCTTGGACATAGAAGAGCTTGCTTCAGGAGACTTAGGGGATCAAGTGCCACCTTCAGATTTTTCTTCTTCCTTGTACCCAAGACCAAATGTGTCAAATGGGGACCTTTGACAATTCAGTATTTCATCCAAGATAACTGAACTGTTTTTGAACTTCACATGAGCATTTGACTTTTCAATCTTCTTTCTGAAATCAACAACTTCCATCTCAAGCTTTTGGTTTGTCTTCTCTTTTTCCTTCAGCTGGAACTTCATGATTTCTTCTATTCTTTTGGCTTCCTCCAACTGAGTCTTCAAATCAATAGTAGCCTTTCTTGTCTTTACTAGTCTCTTCTTGTTCTTTTGCTAATTCAGTCTTCAATCTTCTAACTACATCATTTTGATCTTCTAGCTCATCTTGTAAATCTTTGTTCTCGAGTTTTAATCTCATGAGCAATGGCTTTGTCTCCTTTTCGTATTTTCCAAATGACTCCAAAATCTTCTTTTTAAGCCTCAGATTGAATTTGAGATCAATATCCAGTAGGGTACATGCAAATGCATGATTGACTTTCAACAAGTCTTCCTTTTCATCTTCTGTAAGTAGAATTTCAACATCATCTTCTCATCTTCAGCGGGCTTGACTTCTGTTTCCTTCTCTGTCTTGATTTCTTTTTTGATACTCACCTTCCAGTTTGAACCAAAGATCGTTGGTAGAGGTGTATTCTCTAACACTTTCTTTGATAGGGCTTGAGAGTCCATCTATTAGAAACTTCAAGGCAATGTTATTGTCCTTTTCGACAGCTATCTTTGTCTTCTTTTTGGTCTGGACAGGTGGATTAACCACAATTTCCCAAACACCAAACCTTTTCAAGTAAGCTTTCATTTTACTTCTCCAACCAAAATAATCTGATATTTCAAAAACTGGAACTTCATTGTTAATAAGCTCTGTTGGTCCTTCCATTTGTGTCCACGCATCTCCTTCAAGCTTACTAGGCTTGTGATGAAGGCCTAGCTTTGATACCGATTGTTAGACACAATGGCACACTGAGAGGAGGGGGGTGAATTAGTGGGCCAACACTCAATACCGATTTCAACTTCTTCAAAACTTAGACATATATCATTTAACACTTAGCCGGAGTTCATCATTCACACTAAGCTATACATCAATAATCATGAAATTTAAACATTTCATTCATATCATCAATCCACATCATTAGAGACACATCACAAGATAAGCTTTGTAAACTCTTTATATTTAATTCAATCGACCACAACCGTTAGGTTACACCGGCTACAACTGATTGAGAAGCACCAACTTCTATTCCAAGACACAACTTGGTCTTTTCTTAGATCCAACTAAGAAAGGGGTTTGCAAGTCCCAACTTACAATTACATACATATACTTGTCACATCACATTTCATCAACCTGTCCTTGCTTACATAGTCATGTCACAAATCTGTCCACAAACATGTCTTCAATCTGTCCACAATCATGTCATCAACTTGTCCATAGTCATGTCATTAACCTGTCCATAGTCATGTCACAATGCTGTCCATAGTCATCATATAACTGCCATCAATCTTGGTCATCTGCTGCTCCAGAAAAACATAACTCACCATACCCGAAATTCCTCAGAAGCTGCCTCAGTTAACCCCGAAAATCAGAGAGATAAAAAATTACTTTATTGCTGCTCTTACTGATCTGCTGCTGCCTAAGAGTACCCCCGAAAATCTCAGACCTCTCCTTTCCTCAACCCCGAAAATCAGAGCTACGCACACTTCACCGAATTCACACTCTTCGAATTAGAGCTTTGTCTCTTATTTATACACTTTTCCATAACTTATGCTAGGTCGACATGTCAAAGAGATTATCATTTCATTTTTATTTTTATCATTAAATAATTCAAATAAGATTTAATTTCGGTGGCCATTCCTTCAATCAAGGAGATAGGGTTAATCTCAAGAACCAACACATGTGGGTTCAAGACCCAACCCTTCACACTTCATCATTTTCATGCCATGTCATGGATTGGCCTTCCAGAATGCCCGCAATCCTTCCATATGGCCGTAAGGGCTGCTCAATCACTTGCCCGCATAAAGGATGCCCACAAGGGGTTCTAAGAGATGCCCGCAAGGGCTCTAAGAGATGCCCACAGGGCCCTTAGAAGATGCCCGCAAGGGCTTTTTATATGCCCACACTGCTCCTTAGAAGATGCCCGTAAGGGCTCTTTAATATGCCCGCACTGCACCTTAGAAGATGCCCGCAAGGGCTCTTTAATATGCCTGCAAGGGGCTCCTTCTCCATGCCCGTAGTGCTCCAAGGTATGCCCGCATTGACCCTTTGAGGATGCCTGCAAGGGCCTTTAGCAAATGCCCACAAGGGCCCTTTTACATGCCCGCAAGGGCTCTTAGGAAATACCCTCAGCTGCTCTTTAGAAGATGCTCACAAGGGCTTCTTTGAAATGCTCGCAAGGGGCTTCAAGAGATGCCCGCAAGGGCTCTTGAAAATGCTCGCAAGGGGCTCTTTGAAGATGCCCACAAGGGCTATTTTGGATGCCTGCAAGCTGTCCTCCAAATGCCCGCAAGCTGTCCTTCGAATGCTTTCCATGTCATTGACCTTTGCCATGTCATCAACCTTTGTCAAGTCTTGCTTACCATGTCATCAACCTTTGTCGTACTTGCCATGTCATCACCTTTGTTATTGCTTTGTCATGAATGTGTTGCTCATGCTTGCCATGTTATCACCTTTGTCATTAATGTGTTGTCATCAATGACAATAATGCTCATCATACTTGGCTTACTGCTCTACTGAGGCCATTTCCCTCTCTAGCCCATTAGGCTACGCTCGAGGTTGGTTGTAGGGATTTTAGATCTTCTAGGGTTCGTGGGCATTCAAATTGATCGCCTCACTCCATTTTAGTATTCCTCGGATGCGCCTGACCATCTCCTACCAACCAGATAGGTGCTGAACAAGATCATCATATATGACATTTATAGGCAGTTTATCCAGATCACTTGGGTTAACCCCACTGGGAGGTTATGCCCAAAGATGAATTTTTATGTCGAACATTTCTTGGAGCTTAGGGATGGGTTCATTGTTCAACCATAATATACGTTTTGACATTAGGTGCATGCTCTTTGCATTCCTCTAGGCTAGTTCAGAGAGGGCTCTCATAGACTTCAAGTAGAAACAGACTACCATATCAATCGACTAGACAGGATCTGTTAGTTATGGTAGCTATAGGAGGTTGATATTGAGGAGCACTTCATCTTCCGTTGCACCATTTACTATGAGACTAGTGGGTGGTTTCATTGCTTATTCAAGCGGACTCAGACCCTCATGGGCATCTTTAGGTATCTGGATCAACTGTGTTTAGCCTTATACATACATGCTTTGACCCTATACTCTTCAACCTCCTAGGAGACCAAATCCTATTTGGTGGATAACCTCATCCTTCCTGGTGCTACTGCGAGGAAGGGGCACTAAGAGATAGACCAACACCAACGCAACCCCGTACTCTAGATCAATGTGGACCCGTCCATGCTTTCCTTGTCACACGAGATTATAGTGACATGGACAAACCAGATCTCCTCCCAGGAGACAGATGAGATCCCCCAGACCCAGTCTATGCACTACCTCTACCAATTAGCAGCACAACGGACGATCCAGGCACCCCACTAGCCAAAATGGTTAGTAGGTTCTTAGTTAGCCCTGGTACATATAATACGTCCTTCACCTCCAAAGGTCCTCCTAACTCTAGCTGAAACTGAATATATCCAATCCCCTCTACTGCATAGTTGGCATCATTACCAAGCTCCACATGTAGCATTGAGTCGTCCTCAACAATACTAGTGGAAACACCTCGCATTCCTGTCATATGATGAGAAGCCCCACTGTCCACGAACCATGCATCCTTCGCTAAGGTGCTAGAAAGACAAGATACCAATGAGAACTCCTTCTCAAACTTTGCAGTGACCTCACTCACCTGTGTGTTTGCTGATGCTGCAACCTGTGTCTTATTCTTAACGTTCTTCTTGTTCGGATGTTGACATGCATAATAGCCAAACTTGTGACATGCAAAGCATTTGACTTTGGTCATGTCCTTTCCTTCCTGAGTGGAAGCCTCTCCACTAGTATTCTTCTTGGTCTTCGCTTTGTCCTTCCTTGCATGACTAGCAAGAGCAACATTTTCCTCATCTCATTGGATTCCATATATAGATTACTTTCGAGTCTCCTCTTGGATGAAGTCATCCCACAACCTCACTTAGTTAGGAAGATTCTCTCGTGCAACAATCCCTTTGACAAATGACGCCCATGGCTTGGTGAAGCCTTTTAGGTTATCCTTATCAACTCTAAATCTGTCATTATCTCCCAAATGCTTCTAACTTATCACGAACTTGTTTGATCTTGGTAGGATAAGAAGCTACTATATCTGATTTGGACATATTGGTGGCCTTGAGTTCCTCCCTTAGCACGATCTTCTTGTTGTGGTTATCACTCTAGTATAGCTTCATGAGAGCCTCACGCATTTCCTTGGCTGTCTTCTTTACAGATAGATGAGGGATCACCCGATCCTTCACTACATCCAAAATGATCCTCTTGGTTCTCACATCCTTTTGAGTATCAGCGACTAGTTCTGTAGCATCAATAGGAGGGATTTTTTCTGTTGTAGAACACTAGTTGCTCATTTAGTCCATTTTGTAAGTAGTTTATTAATTGTTAGTTTAGTCACTTCATTTTTCAGTTATTTGAGCTTTCACTTGGATTCATGTTTATAATCTGCTTGATCTTTTAAAAAAGAACCAAAGTCTCTTGAACTTGCCATAACACAAGTCAAGAGCACTCTCTGTCGGAGAGCATTCCCATTGCATTTTCCTTGCATCAAGCATATAGATTAGCTAAAGTTTCTTGAACTTTTGTCGTAAGGCAAAGTCAAGAGTACTCTCTGTCGGATGTGCTCTTAATAATTTAAAACTTTTCATTTCACATTTCCCTCTTAAAATTTTATCTTCGTTGCTTTCCATCACTTAGTATGCTCTGCCGACCCTAAAAGGTTGGACTCGTACTCAGAACGGTGATTGGAATTGTTAATCTTACAAGAGATAACCTTAATAAAATCATTACCCCACAACCGACGAACCGACGTTGTTATTTCGAGAAATACTCAGGTAGTGGGCAAAGTATCTAACTGGTGGCGCCGGAAATCACTGTTGTCATAGAGTTCTAGTGCTGGTTAAATCATTGGACACCTAGCCGAAGAATACTGGATGGTTCGTCATGTCACCAAGGGGAAGCCACTGAAAGTATACTTTTCCGGTTGGATGCATACCTTGCTTTTTTTTCAGCCCTAATAATCAAGATCACTAAAACTTTCAATCAACCAAGATAATTTGCAAAACGATTTCACGAACATTACATTTTGACACACTTTTCAGCATCCAAGCACTATTTTTGACTCCATAAGGCACTGGTCTTTGAAACTCACTTGTATCTCCTAAATCTGGACCATATGTCCTTGTCATTTGCTTAAAGTTTATCTTGTGGATGCCTATTTGAATTTCAAGTCATTGTATTGTTCATCTTGCAATCATATTTTGTAATCGCAACGTGGATTGCTTTATCTTGTGTTTATTTTACTCTTATAAAAACTGTGATCTCATCATATAAAAATCCTAAACAACACTCATCCGCATCACCACATACAAAAACACTTAAAAACAAGAGCCATAGAAAACTCTTTGTAGGGACTACCCCCCTTGGCTTCGTTAGGAGTTAGCCTAAACGGAGTAGCTGGGATTCAGGTGACAGTACCTGGCTTATTGCTTGCCCCCAGGGCCACACTTTCCCCACTTGTAGTGAGGGAACAACTTTCGAAAGATTTCTGCTGCTAGTGTGCATCTCGGCGGACATCTTTGGCGCCGCTGCCGGGGACAAATCTTTTTGTTCCTGGACGACCTTAGTTTTTTCTAGTTTTTTACCTTTTTGATAGATTTGATATCTATCTGGCGACTCCACTGCCTTTTTTAGTTTTCCTTTTTTGTAGATTTTTAGTCCAATCACTCTTTGAAATTAGACTTGAATCCACCTGGCGACTCCACTGTCAGTAAACACCTCAAGGTATTCAACAAGAAGAAACTTTGAAGGCTTGCTTAGTTTCATCCTTGAGCCTGAAAAGGTTTATAGGAGAAGACTAAACAAGTTTGCTTCTCGTAGGATCCTTGAAGAAATTGGATCTGAGTCTATTTCAGACATCCATTCTTTGTCTTTGGAAAACTTAGAAAATTTTGAAAACTTTGAAAATAATACTAATATTTCCGACATCATGGGCGAGTATTTTATTCAGCTTGATTTCTCTCAGATAGCAGGTCAACCCCATCGTCTCCCAGACAAAGCTGTAGAGAAATTATCGATGTACACCGACACTGATGCCACTACTTCCGCTGCTCATCTCAGGAGCTTTTTGAGATGTATTAATGCCTATGTCAGTGACCCTGCAAACCAACATGACGACGTCTATATGAAGCTGTTTGCTCTTTCCTTGGATGGAAAAGTTGGTGATTGGTATAGCAACCTACCAAACAACTTATTTGCCACACTTGCTACCTTCAAGACTGCCTTCACCAACAAGTTTGGTGAGAAGAAAGAACCAATGCATCAACTCGCTTCTTTGACAAACATCAAGAAGGACACTGAAACAATGGACGATTTCAACACTAGGTTCACTGAAGTATCAAATGCTATTCCTGCTACCTATGCACCACCTGCACCTTCCATCCTGGTTTACTACATTGAGGCACTTAGTGGCAAGATGTAGTGTCAGATAAGAGACAGGGAACCCACTACTCTGCTTCAAGCCCAAAACATGGCTCTCAAAATTGACTTAAACATGCAATCATCTAGTGAGTCCAACATTCAGGGTTACTCAAGATCCTCGACACCTTTGAAGACTAATGAACAAAAAGATAAAGATCCTTTATCAGTTATAAAGGAGACTCATGAAAAAGAGATGTTAGAGATGAGAAAGGAAATGAAGAGAAAGATGGAAGAAGCTGAAGCTAAACACCTTGCTCAACTAAAGGAGATATAGAACCGGGTGGAAACTATGGAAAGAACACAGACACAACCACCTCCTAGAACCTTTGCTTCAAAACCTACATGGCAGAGAAAAATTTGCAATCATGAACAGAGGCCTCCTCATCAGCTAGAGGCTGCTAACATGGTTGAGTGTCACAAGCCATTTCGTAGGCCATTGTAGAGATTTCCATAAAGAATCTGGATGCTAGTATGCACGCTATGTTCAGGAGCATGGTCACCCAGAGGGTTGTGGTCCCAACACATCTACAAGCGAGCCTGAATTCATTAATAATGTGGGTGATATCGTGGCATTCCCAGGATTGAACCTTACACACCATTTTGTAGGGCATGCCAAGAATTCCATAAAGAAGACACATGCCATCTTGCATGCTACATCCAAAAGCATGGTTTTCCTGAAGGTTTTATTGGTCAGTCTTCATCAAGTGAGCCTGAGTGCATAAACTATGCGGGTGACTTTTATGATTTTCTTGAAGAGAGTTCGAAACAGTTAGGTCAACTTATTACAGAAAGTATGACTTTTTCCCATCAGACCCCTGATGATCCCATCGAGGACATTTATCAAAGGCCGAATTTTGTTGAAAACCCTCCTCATAGCACCGAAACAAAAGACATTTATGAGTGGGAGGTTTTCCAAGACTACTTAAGTGATGATGAACATATATGTACTCCTGAGCCACCTCTAGAAGAAGCCATTACAAATATGGATACTTAAGAATATTTAGAAAGATGGATCCCTTGTGATGTCTTTGAAACCCATTTGTTTGAAAAGGATTTTCATGAAGTTGAGGAGGATAGCCATAGCTTGAAGGATGACATAAGTGATGATGAGTCCATCATGGATGACATAGACATTGGTAATAATGAATGGATCTTTTTAGAGAACCCTATCTATGCCATATCTGAAGAAGTTAATAATGGACAAAATTCCTTTGGAAGTTTTGTTAATAATCCCACTTATGAGCCTGAGGACACATATAACCAAGAATATGGTAAAATTCATGAGGACTCCCCCATATTTCACAAAAGTGTGAATTTTGAGCAATTGAACATGGAGGAAGAGCATGGTATGTTTGCATATGAGTAGTTAGAGCCACACATGATTATCGACAAAAATGATCTAGAGAAGCAGTACAGTGAAGGGTCGGATCGGGTCCAATTAATCAAGCATATATCTCAGCCATCGGAAATCCCTTGTATATTAGAGCAGTTTGAGGCTTGCACTTTCATAGAAAGTTATTTTCAGAAGAGCCTTTCGGATCAGTATGACGAGGTACCGGGACTGCCTTATCATCCTGAGTTTTTTCACCCTATCCTGTTCTAGATAGAGGATGCCTGCAGGAGGACCTAATATAGTGGGAAGCACTTCAAATATTTTTTACATACTTATGATTCCCCATCCAACCCTCCCATTCAGAAGATCCAAGCAGGTTTGCACTTTCTGATTAGCATGCCCTTGCTCTGGCTGGTAACCAAAGACAAGGTTAAAAATTATTTTTACATTGATTACATGCTTAAATGGTTACATTGGATTTTTGATTATACTTAACATGCTCTTTTTGTATTATGTTAGAATAGGAAAGAACAAAGTTTTTTGCTTGCATTTAGACTTCTTAGAATTTATTTTCAAACATTAAAATATAATTAGTATTTCATTTTGGTTTTTTCATAACACATGTGCTACTGAAGGTTTTCTCTCAAGTTGAGATGTTTTTACAGGTTATATATATAAACCAGAGATTCTGGTGTTCTTGTATCCTCTCCTTGCATGATTTCCAGATCGAGCACACGTTCCGTAGTTGGAGCCAGATGTTATCACCTATTTTGTACAATAGCTGAATTTCTTGTGAGCCGCCAGTTTATTGAACATGATCCATGTTCATCATCAGTGTTTAGAAGTTTAGAAGTCATTTTCAGGGTATTTTTGCCCCTTTTGTAATAACTGCATGTTCATACCCCCATGGGGAGTTTGTAAAAAGTTGGTCTAAACGGGGTCCTTTTATAAAAGACTCGATTATCCTTGGGTTTAGCCATTCAGGGGATACTCTAGAGTGTTTTTTCCTTAGGAATTATAGGCTACTCATCGGTGGCGTATAATCACTGAGTTTTTCACTCAAACCTCCAAAGCTGGAGTATTTTCATGGTGGTCAAAACCTAAGCTGGTTATTAGAGTCTTGTGTGTAGGATTTTTTACGTGTTAGCCATCTTGATTGAGTCGTATGAACATGCACTAGGTCCCCTAGGAGTTTCATTGGATTCCGAGAAGAATAAAATTCTCCATAAATTAGACCATTTTTTAATGGTTTAATTAACAAATTTCAAGTTGTGATAAAAACCTCAACTGGAGGCGGAATTGGGCGTGGGGAGGCTCGTTTTGACGCCCAGAGTGTCTTCTTTACCCTAGCGCCCTCATTCTTCAGTTTCTGGGCGATTACGTCACCTCTGGGGGAGTTTTGGCTAAAAATGCATCATTTTGGCATTTAATTGCCAGAAAAACACAAAATGCACTTTTGACAAAAATTAAAAAAAAGTCAAAAGTCATTATTTTAATGATTGGAAAAGGTATGGTTAGTGGCTTATGTGATGTACGACCATGATGAGATATTAAAGGCACATGCTAAATAAAAGTTTGGATAAAGAATTTGAAAATCTCAATTTATGCAAGCGTGGTTTTCTCCTCCTTCACGTGGGCAGCTTACATCAATTCGCATGAGTGGTGGACCAAGGTTCCAAGGAGTATGACCATGTTTTAAAAATAAAGCATAAACCAATCGAAACATTGGATAAGCAAATTGTGGATTAAAAATTATGACGTGAGCATTCACGTGGGTCTCCCTCATGAGCTCTCACACTTTTTGATTATGCGGCATGGTTTTAATGGATTGGTGGTATGGTATTAATTATATGGTAGGCGCCTCTCTCAAATGGAGGCCACCTCACCATGCTTGGCTCTCTTCTAACTCACGTTACCATTACTACAACGTAAGATGTGATCTCCCTCATAATTCACGCATTCTCTTCATAGCTCACGTGAATTCCACTTGGCATTTGCGAGTTGGTTTGATGGTTATTCCAAGGGAAGGATGGGGGGCTCTTGCCAAGGTGGAGGCCACCTCCCCATCCACAATTAATCCATATACGAGTTGTCACCTAGATCTCAAGCTCCAAGCTTGGCTTTGATTGAGTTTTGATGGGAATTTCGAATTAGACATATGCTATTGGCTCCTTCCTTAGCCAATTCGAATTAGGGTTTTAGGCTTTTAGTTTTGTATAAAGAGCATGCCTTTGGGCACTCTTAGCATGGAGATTTTGGGCAAGAGAACTCTGCCAAAATATTGTAATGTACTATTTGTTTAAGTTTGGAATAAAAATGACTTTGGAGGTCTATGCATGAGTTATTAGCATTGTGAATTCATCTTGTGGGAGGTGATATTTCTCTAACCCTCACTCTTTCTTTATGCAAGTGTGTTTGTCACTGCTAGCTTAGGAAGGCTATCAATCTAGCACGCAAGGTTAGCCATTTATCGTCTTTAATTTGGTTATCTATGCAAGATCTTTGATTATCTAAAGCGGACAAGACGTAGTCAGTTATACTAATGTCTTTTGGATCTTCATTTGATTTAGCATTCTAGTATTTGATATCACTTGCATCTTGAGGTTTGTGGCTTTTCAGGGATCACAAAAGGTGGAGAAAGGTGTGAGCTCGGTTGCATCTATCCTCTCTTTACAAAACAAGAGCTCTTTTCATCTAATGCTTTCATTGTGCAGGATTTACAAGGCCTTTCTACTTCCAAAAGAAGAAACATAGCTACAAGGGCCTCTTTCTCATCCATCAACCTTAAATTTAAAATTCATCTTGGTTACTTGGTTATCCAGTGCTTCTTTCCTCTAGCACTCTTGTTTGCTCTTTGATCTCTTTTGTTTTGCTTTCCCTCTCCTAGATCTCTCCTCTCAACTCTTGATCTCCTTCCCTAATTTCGTCTCACTCTTTCCAAGCTTTCCAAAGCCCTTTGCCGTAGTCTCCTAGCTTTCGTTTTGCTTCCCTTTGCTAGCCTTCTCTTCTTTCCTTACCTTCGTTTTGCCCTCTTCTCTCTCATTTCGTTTTTGCCTCATCCCTCCTTTCTTTCTCCTTTCCTTCTACTCTTCTCTCCCTTTCGTTTCCCTCCTCCAACACTTCCTCTTCTTTTCGTTTTCTCCCCTTACCTTTTGGCTTGTTTCCCCATTTCGTTTTTGCCTTTCTTGCTTCCTTTTCCCCCTTAAAAGGTTAAAAAACTTTAAAAAGTATCTTGTATATTCTATAGCTTTAGTCTCATCTTAGTTACATTTCATTTTACTTGTAGATCTTGCATTTGGTCATTTGTTATTTGTATTTTTGGAATCTAGATCTCACATTAAAAATTGCATTTCATTTTTATACTATAGATTGGTTTGCTAGTGTTGCATCTAGTTTCATTTGTAAGTTTAGATCTTAGATTTATATTTCTTTTGCTTAACAATAACGGGTGCCTTGAGTTGAATTGTTTTGTGTAGGTACTTGAAGGAGAAAAGGACTCAAGAAGTCTTGAAACAAGAAGAGGAGAAAGTAAAACCAAAGAAAGCCTTGAAAAACCAAGGAGATGATCCAAACCAAGAAGACATGAACCAAAATCACTCTCCTTTGTAATAGCTCTTAAGAGCTTGTTTCAAATATTTTCTAAGTATTTTCCTCTCAAAGTCCTTTCAAGGGTGTTAATCCCAAAGGCATTTGTACTCATAATAAAGTTGCAGGTAGGGTTTTCTAAGCCCCCACATTCACTTCTCCCATTTGGGGAAGCCTTGTAGTCTTCTTTGCTTGGTTGTTTTTTCTTAGCTTAGATTTGCTTTGAGTTCTTTTAGAATAGTTTCATTTTGTGCTTAGATCTTTAATTATCATTTCAGTTTTGACCTGAGAAGTGTCTTGGGATTTGATCCCAAGTGCCGCATTGACTTTGCGTGCTACTTCTCTTTCCCCACTGTGTACTGCGTATGACCAGCTAGCTGGGAATTTCATGAACAGTGTGTAGAAGTCATTTTTTGACTCCACTTTGCTAGATTAGTTTCTTTCTGTTGTAGGACCCTTGCGGACATTTTTAGGCATGCTTGCGGGCATATTTTGAAGAACCCTTGCGTTCATTTGATAAAGACCTCTTGTGGGCATATTTGGGCATGCCTGCAGGCATTTTGATGGAGCTTGCAGGCATATTTAAAAGGCCCTTGCGGACATAAGTTTGGAGCCCATTGCAGTCATTTTAAGGGCAAGCAAAAGTACCCTTGTGGGCATTATTGAAGGCTCATGCGGGCATTTCAAATGGCCCTTGTGGGCATTTTCATGAGGTTGTGCGGGCATTCTGGAGGAAGTCATGAGGGCATGAAATAGAGCCCTTGCAGGCATATGGAGCAAGTTGTGTTAAGCTTGATGACGTGGCAAGAAGATTAAATATATATATATATATATATATATTTTAAGAGGATAATATGGAAATGATCTAATGATAAAAATAAAATGATAATATTGACATGTCGGCCCCCACAATTTTAAGGAGAAGAACAAGTATAAATAAAGAACAAATTCTTGTTTTTCATTTGTGGAATTTGGTGAATATAAGATAGTGAGTTTGGGGGTACAGAAGGAGGAGGACCGAGGAGCAGGAAGGTGGGTAGAGGAGGAGGTTGAAGAACCGAGAAGAGGAAGTGAGAACCTGTGGAGCAGTTTGGGGAATCACAACAGATCAGAAATCTTTAATCGTTTTCTTTGCAAATCTCGGTGGAAATTGGATTGATTAAGGAACTCTGAAAAATCCTTGTTTGGGAGGAAGGGTGGAGCAAGGGAACAATCTATGTATATGCTCAGGTTGCAGCCTGAATCAATTATCTCAGTTGGAGCTGAAGATAACTTTTGTTGAGGTTGAAGCGTCCAAATAACCAGTTGTAGATGGTACATGTAATCTGTGTTGTAGCACAGATCTTCAATGTAATTTTTATAAATTTATATAAGCTTGAAGAATTCATTATTGGTGTCATTATTGTTTCAGTGGTTATGTTTTGAATTTAATTTATTAGATCAATTTTTGAAGTGGAAATCAGATTAGTGACAAAAACACTAATTCACCCCCCCCTCTCAGTGTTTTGTGTGTTTCTCATAATGAACATTGACACTTGTATTAGATGGTACATATGTGATGGCTCGATGTACTATGGAGCCCATGGTTGAAGTTTGATGGTAAAGAAATCCTTGGAACCCCTTTTCTTATGGGTCCTTGATACCCTTGATGAAGATCATGGTGGTAGTATTCTCTTGGTCATAAGCCCAAGATGCCCATGGCTTATTAATGGGGTCTATGTCTTGATGAAGCGTTTGAAGAAACCTCGAAGCTCTTACTCAGATGAAGCATTGCTTAAAGTAAGCATGTATGGATGTGGATTAGCAAAGATGTCAAGTAACCCAAAAGGAAGCTCTTTGCAAAGTTGTCCTGCTAAAGAAACACTTATTAAATTCTTTAATAAATAAATGAGGGTTGATGGGCCGACCCATTAAAACAAGTTTCAAGTTTATATTTTCAAAATATAAAAAAAAATAATTTAAAATATGATCTAAGGTCGGCCAGCTCTTATGGATTAAAAATGATTTGAAGCCCTTTCTTAACTCTCTGACCTGTATAAATATACAAGTCTTCCCACTTATCTATGCGTGAGTCTGAGATGGAGTTTTATGTACTCTGAATTCAGTGGATGATATAGTTCTGAGGTAGCAGCAGAGAAGTATTCAAGTTTTTTTTATATGTCTCTGAACACGAGTATGCCAAGTTTATATCAGTAAAGACAGTCCGAAGGAAAGAAAAGTCTGAGTTCTGATTCTAGGTAACCAAAGGAATGATCTTGTTGACAGTGTTGAAATGTACAAAAGTCTGAACACTTCTAGGGCATACAAATAGCAGCTATAAAGTTTTGATCAAAGACTATCAAGCATGTAATTTGGGCAAGCTAATCTCTGTACATATTGTATATATTATACATACTTGGTTCCTTGTGCATCTTTCAAATTCTCAGTGCTGAAGGTCAAATCTTTTGAAGACATCCGAATATCTGTACAGTAGCTGATTGACAGTGATAACAGATAATTGATGATGATAACAATGACTTGACTCGGATAGAGGTGACTTGGCTTCTTGAACAGTAGGTTGAATATAGTTTATGAACAGTCTTGGCATGACCAGGATTGCATGGGCCAATAAGTTTGAGCAGATATTTGTAAGCAGACCTTTGTGCACTTGAGCAGATTCACGAGTAGAGTAGGTTCTTTGGTAGTTGGACAATACAGATCCCTGAGCATGAGCAATGAGCAAATTGGAGAACATGTTGATTGACAGTTGATTGACAGATTGTTTCTTGATTGGCAAGCTGAGACTTGCAACCTTGGGGATTGGATTCCTCAACCCCTTCTTAGTTGGAGCTAAGAAAACCAGGGTGGGCCTTGTTGTTAGAGTTGGTGCTCTTTAGTCAGTTGGTGCTGATATAATCGCGAAGATTGAAGTCTTCCATTGTACTTCATATAAAATTATAAACAAAGTTTACTATACTTGTCTTGTCATGTGTCTCTTGTTATGCTCTATGTTGATGACATGCTTATGTAGATTTATGACATTTGTTGATTAGTTGATGAATGATAATGTACTTGATAGTTTTATGCAAATGATGAACTATGTCTAAGTTTTGAGAAGTGAAAATTGCTAGAAGTGCTAGAAGTGTGCCATTGTGTCCAACATCCTTGCCACCACATCCTTGCCACCACTTAACAAAGAAACCCTCATGCTAGTGCTTAGAGCTCATGACTCCATGAGTTTCGATCTCAGTGTTCACGAATCACTGCTACTGCTCACAGTCACCAACTCACCATTTGATTTACACACTATAATCTACAAGTGCAACTGCAATCATAGACCCGTGATTCTGCTGTGCTGCCGCTGAAGACTGAATTTAATCACTATCTAGATTAAATTTACCTAAGCAGATGAGTTGAAAATTGAAACAAACCCCAAGTCGTGCGTTTCTAGTTCCACGAGTAAATTGTTGATGTAAATTTTTATTATTTTGCACTATATTTCAGTTATATATATATATATATATATATTCAAATCTAAAGACGAATCTCAAACGAACCTCATCGATAAATTTGAATTTGATTCGAATCAAATGGTTGTCGAACTCGAATTAGAACTCGAACCATGTGACTTAGTCTGTAGCATCGGTAGGCACAGTAACTGGTTTAGCTTGAGTACTATTAACTATATCCCATAGTTCATTCTCTTGAAGAATTAGTACTATTCGAGCCTTCCACGGACAAAAATTAACTGCCCCATCCAGCCTCTCTTCAATCCTTAACCCAGTAGCCATGATAACAAGAAGTCCATGAACCTGTAGATAAAATAACCACCTGTTTTCCCTTCTCTTCGAAGTCTGAAATTTCACTCTGATTTTATTTATGCCCTTTAAAGAGGCTCTGCTATCATGTAAATTTTCTAATCCCCAACCCGGTTTCAAGTTTTGTCTTTCACATAGAGTTTAATGCCCAAACGCTACTGCTGCAAATTAGCTTCTCATGCATAAATAGCAATCTGACCTGAAACACATGGAAATTTTTACAACTTTAAAACGCAGAAAATTAAACCAATCACACTATGAAAATTAGACTCAGGAATTTTTGACCAATCTTGGTCTAGGATAAAACCCCGAACGGAAAACCTGATAAGAGAGATTTTATTTTCAGAGACAAATTACAAATTCAAAACAAAAGTACTTATATCAACTTTCCATCTCGAAAAGTGTGCCAAACTTCAACATTAATTCTGTACTCTTCTGACAGCAGCACGGCCTCACACATGCCAGCATTTAATATAGCAGTATGGCCTTGAAAACTGTGCCTGGCAGCAGTACAGATTGACCTTGATTTCTGTGCCTTCTCTGCTCTGAAAAATGTGCCTAGAAATTACAGCAGTATGGCCTGCATTTACTGCTGTATGACCTCCTTGATTTTTGTGCCTGTAGCATCCTCCTTGAATTCTGTGCCCGTAGCAGCCTCAAATTCTGTGCCTGATTTCTATCTCGAAATCTGTGCCCTCTCTTCTGCTGTAAGGTCTGCAATTAATGCTGTACGAGTGGCCTAGAAAATCGAGCCCTGTTCCTTGGGATTTGTTCTCTTACTCAGCGTTGAAATCTGTGCAAGGGTTTCTTCTCTCTCTTTTCTCCTCGTTCCTCTCCTCTTCCTCTCCAAAAATCTCTTTTGTGAAAGTGAACAATGATGCCTCAGTCCCTAAGTTTTTCCCTTTTTGTTCATGATAACCACCTTTCACAAAATCAATGATCAAGATCAAATCTTGACTTAGTGAGATCTAGGGCCCACATTAAATGCTCATACTTTTTTTCATTAAATGAATTAATTCACTTTTTATTTAAATAATTAATGAGACATTTCTCATAAAGTCAATTTAAAAATAGAATCATGAGCAACTTTATAAAGTGACTTTATATCTCATAAAGTGCTTCTCACTTTAATAAAGTGACTAGGGACCACATTTAATGTTTTTTCACTCTAGGCATCAAAAGAAGTGGAAAACACCTGCCATGGTACAAATTTTAACAAGGGTAACTCCCCTGACTTTTTGAATTCTAGGGCTGAGATTAGATCTTGGCCCACAAGATCTAAGGTAGAGATTTATTCTCAAGATGACTTTAAACTCCTAAGTCATGACTATATTAAATTTCATCTTTTCGAAAAGTGACATTTAACCCTAAATATTTAAATGTCACTTTATAACATTTATAAGACTTCATCATCTCAGACCCCTGCACCTAGACACCGGATGTAGGAGTACCTCCGAGCTACAAATGCTAACATCTTCTCTTCAGAAAATCTTTCTGGGAAATTAAGCTTGTGTTGTGTGTCTTTCTCCTCTCCTTAGGCTTTCTATTATAACATCTCAATGTCCAAAACCCTAACCCTCAATCTCCAGAGTGATGGATGTCTGATTAAATCTTGATTCTTGCTTAATCTTAGGTTCACTTTTAGTCATTAGCCAACATTAAATTAATTAATGTGCTTTTCTTAAGTTAGACTTAGGAAAGAGATATAAAAGTCACTTACTCAATAAATTAATTACCTAGAGAGGTAATGGACAACTTCTGCATACTTGACACATAGCCTATGCAGAAACACTTGTCTGAGCTATAATCATCAGCATAATGATGAGGAGCACTGCTAGGTCATACGGTCAAATGATTCTTCCTAGATTTGTTATCCACTGTGTTGATTTAACATTCATACAGATGTAGTATTCAGTGGGTGGTGTGTAATCAGATGAGGCACCACTAGAAAGTAATTATTTTTCAAGAAGGTAGCTGACATCCTTCTCAATTCAAGAACAAGGGCTGCTGATCAGCTTATTTACAAAACCTATTGGGCATTTCAATCTAGATAAGATTAGAGTGTTAATGGAGTACACACCACTAGAGCATGTGGTGGATAATTTCATTAGCTCCTTCAGTGAGTAGGAATAATAGCTTCAGTTCTAGATGGTATACTAGCCTGAATTATTAACTAGATTGAAGATTCCTCAGACATACATCAGATTTTTCTTTTTCTATAGTATTGTTCTTTGGCATATTAGTGCACGCATCAACTGGGGTCGTGCTTGTTTGCAAGTATGTATTTTTGCTAGTATGATTTCTTTTTCTGGTTTTGACATATTATAACATGTCTTCCTACAGCAATGTCTGTCCTTGGGAATTTATATCTTAGAAGGAGATTTTTGTCGATGTTGTCTATTGCTTTTACCATTTGCTTGGATTAATTTTTTTAATTTTAATTTTTAATTTTTAATCATTTCTAATAAAACATCTACTTATATGTTCCAAAATGAAACACTATTATTGCAACTTCTAAAGCTCTTACTACATTTACCATGCTTTGCAGGAAAGTGCAGATAATGTTGAATCAGATTCTAGCTCTCCTTCAAAAGATACTCTACTGGAAGAAGCCTGCAAAAAATATGATGAGGCTACGAAGCTTTGTCCTACTTTACATGACGTAAATGCAAACCCTTAACTATTTTGAATAGATATATACATAGGATTTTCTTCCTCAGATTTATAAGTGTTGAGATTTAATAGTTGATTGTTTATAACAGCACCTCCAGATTCACATGGTTGATGCATGTTATCAGTTAATTAAATTGTAGTGTAATTGTAAACAACGACCTTGCAAGTTATGAAATCTTTATGCTGTGGGTAATCTTATGAGAAACCTTATATCTCTGGATTGTGCGAGTAAAGAGCATTTCATCTTTTGATAGCCAGTCTAATATGAAATTCAAGATGGATGCTATTATTTAAGTAGGGAGTCAGATAGGTCTCCCGGTATCTTCTTTAAATACAAGGCTTAGTTGTTCCCATAATTATTTATTAGGGAGTTATTCACCCATGGGTGATTGTTGCTATGAGGTATAACATTTTCATCTAGATTATTTCTCATGACTTCATCCTTCTAGCCATCTCTTTCTATTATTGGTCAAAAGCAGAACTGAGGCTCCACAGATCTTACAAGGCCGGAAGATACTATCCGCTCGCATGAATCAGTTGATAGCATAAGCATTCTATAAGAGCTCCTTGTTGGACTTCAAAGACTGCTTTGTATTGTTTTATGTGCGGACAAATTACTAGCTACTTTACTATGCAACATTTCCTTTTCTGCATATTTTTAATGTTCACTTATGCCTGTTGAAGAATATTCTATTTTATTGTGTTTTGTTGATAGCTGCTGTAAGCTTTTCAAAGAACATATATTATTTTGATACTGTTGCAACTTCCTTGGAGTATTATGGATTTCCTTTGAAGATAAACTGCCAGGTGTACAAGAAACTCCCAATATAATTCAGCTTCTGGCTGGAGAAATGTGGGGCGTCAGCAGTCTCAAGAATTTCGTGTCAACATACTATGATAGAGACAAGAATTCTAGGCCCTGTTTATACACAGCGTAGTGGCCTCTTGATTAGTAAGGAAAATCAGCCTCTAGCCTGGCACAACTATAGGATTTCCCTCACAATGTGTTACTACCTAAGGAGAACCCCTCTTTTAGCCTTTCTAGATCTTTAAGCAGGTAGACCTAGACAAACCAAGGGAGAGACTAACTAGATTATCCTTGATGTCAACCAACGAATGTTAGTTGATCCAAGTACTTGTCTAGTTACTTGTTCATGATATCGTGTGTCCTAGCTAGGTTAAGGATTTAAGGAACAATACACACACGTATGCTAAAGGTGTATAATATGCTTGCAATATTAAAGTTTAGATACAACACCAGTTTAACCAACAAGCAAATTCAGGCAACAAATGATATAGCAATATGACTAGTTAATATAAAAGAGAAATGACATGATACATTTGATTATAGCTCATAATTACGTGAAATACACCAACATTTACTATGAATAGTAAATGTTAATCAGGGGTTTCAAGGTACTTGTTATCACCAAGATTGTAGCTGCTACTAAAAATGATCCTATCCAAGATGGTAGAGGAAGAGCAGCTATGATCCACATCGCAGTTGGCATTTGTTGTCGGATGCTAACTTTGACACATTCTTGACTAGTCTTTGCAGTTGATACAACTTCGACAAGTTTTTGACGCAACAAGACTTTGACAACTTCGCACCTTCGACATATTTAGCGACCTCACAGTTCGTGACATCAACATACAACGTCGACATGCGACCAACGACTGTCGAACCTTGATAGACTGTCTTTCTGTCTTCCAGTCGACTGTAACGGTTGAACAGTTGAATTGCTCTAACTTCTTCTTTGTAACTGAACGTAACGGGCAGGCACCCAAGCGTCTCAGATTTCTTTATAAGCATGTAAACTATTGTAATATACAACTAATCGGAATTTATCAGATCTTCATCTTGATCAATCTAGAACAGTTCACATTCCTGCATATTGCCAGTGTGTACTTGTGTTATCTGTATTGCGTAACACTGTTTGCTTTTTCTGTTTATTAAGCTTCTGCCATAATAGAGCCGACTCATTCAGTCGAACTGTTGTCCCCCTCGTGCTTCCTGGACATGAAACAGATCATTGGTATCAGAGCATACTCAGTTTTCTTGCTTAAGTTCTGCGTATACACTTCTCTCGAAGTTACCTGACTTATGCCGGTTCAAACTCGCTTGCAATCGCAGCAATCCAAGCAGACGCGATCTCTAGATATGACAGAAGAAACATATGATAGACATGTAGCCGACGAGACAACACAGCTTATTGAGCAAGCTCTGGCTCAACAACGAACTGAAATGTTTGCCCAGTTCAATGAGATTCTCTTGCGATTCGCCTCGACATCCGGAGGATCCTCGACGAAAACTCACTCCGATAAAATCAGCCCCTTCAAAGTACAAATGAATCTCGATATACCGAATCTTGAAGGAAAGATTGACGTGGAATCCGTCGATAATTGGGTGCAACAATTGGAATCCTATTACGCCGTCAATCAACTCTCCGAAGCTGAAAAAGTCACCATTGCATCCTTAAAAATGTCAAACTCCGTGCACTGTTGGTGGGAGAACCTCTCGACAAAGATGGAGAAAAACGGAGACCCCATTGACACATGGGATAAATTCGTCGAACACATCCAGAAGGAATTTTACCCGCCGAAATACCTCGAGCAGCAGTATAAGAAGTGGCAGCAGCCAAGGCAATGGAAAGACCAATCAGTACAGAGTTACACTGACGAGTTCTACCGACTCATGGCAAGACTTGGCGTCCAAGAGGAAGAGAAATTGCTTGTTCTGAAATAAACCAGTGGATTGTCTCAGTACATCCAGCAGGAGATGGAATTTTTGACTGTCAATACGCTTGCGGATGCTTTCCACTACGCCAACAAACTGGAAATCAAGAAGAAAGGAAAAGCACGTTTTGCGACAAAGCCGACATCAGGAAGACCACCCGATAAAAGGACACCCGTCGACTACGACAAGCCGAGATCTTCTCAGCCGACACCGCAAAAACCTAACGACGGTAAGAAGCCTTTTCATAAAAAGGAACGTAGCAAACAATCGCCGACCGGAAAATGGTGTGATTACCACCACTCATCTTGGCATGATACGTCTGAATGCAAAGCTCGGAAGACATTTTTGGCGAAAGTGTTGACCTCCGACGCGTTTGACAAGACGGTGGAAGAATCTGATCCAGACGCGACAACCCTTTTGACCTCGACAACTCAAGCAGCCTCAACTATTGTCGACGAGGAGGAGCGAGAGCGCCTGTTCCATACACGGATATGGGTCCAAAGCAACCAATTGCATTTGATTGTGGACAACAGGAGCCAAAAAAACTTCGTTTCTGAAGAACTGGTGAAAAAATTAGGTCTTGTCACCACTCCACATCCTCAACCTTACAACATCGGTTGGATGAAGGATGGACAAGAACTACGGATCACTCGACAATGCAAACTCGCCTACTTCATAAAACCTTTTGAAGATGAAGTACTCTGTGACATGGCACCACTCTCCGTAGCCGACGCCCTGTTTGGGAAACCTTACCTCTGGGATAGACATGGAAGTTATCAGTCACGGCTTCAGAAGGTGATTGTCAGAATCTGAAATCGATGGTTCAGCATACCAGAGCGTCAACCTACACCGACGGTTGCACTGATATCTGCAAAATAGACAAAGAAGCTTATCAATCATGCTCATAAATTTGCATTAATTATGATCAAGCCGCAACATTCTAAGAAGACCGCGGCAACGAGCCGAGTCATCGACCAATGCAGCTCTCGACAGAAGCAACAAGTGGATCATATTCTCGATGAGTACCAGAACCTCTTTCAAGCTCCAGATGGAGAACCTCAGCATTGCCAAGTAAAACACTCCATTGAACTTGTTCCTGGTTCTTCTTTGCCTAACGCATCTGTTTACATAAGATCCATTCTTGAAAATGAAGAGATTTGCAGACAAATCCAAGAGTTAATCGACAAAGGTCATATCCGACCCAGCTCCTCTCCTTGTGGAAGTCCAGTCGTCCTAGTTCCGAAGAAAGACAGGACTTGGCGCATGTGCATTGACTACAGAGCTCTCAACAAAATATCGGTGAAGAATCGGTACCCTCTGCCGCGGATAGACGAGCTTATTGACTGTCTGAAAGGTGCTAAATTCTTTACTAAACTCGACCTCAAGTCGGGATACCATCAGATTCCAATCGAGCCCTCAGATGTGTGGAAAACTGCTTTCAAGACCAAGGAAGGATTGTTTGAATGGTTAGTCATGCCTTTTGGCTTAACCAACGCACCTGCGACCTTCATGCGACATATGGATAACCTTCTCCGACCTTTCATCGGCAAATGGGTTATTGTCTATCTCGATGACATATTGATTTTTAGTCGATCATGGGAAGAACATGTCGGACATCTTCGACAAGTCCTCGACACTCTCTAGCAACATCGGCTCTATTTGAACATGGACAAGTGCTCTTTTGCGATGACCAGCATCAAATATTTGGGGTATGTAATTGACTCTGTAGGCATTCACGTCGATCCAGACAAAGTACAGATCCTCAAAGATTGGCCCATTCCTAGAAGCATTCAAGAACTAAGAAGTTTTCTTGGTTTGGCGAATTTCTATCGACGATTCATACTCGGTTTCAGTCACATAGCCTGGCCCTTGAATCAGTTGACGAAAGGAAACGGGAAAACTGTCTTTCAATGGACAGAAACACATCAAGCAGCTTTTGAACAGCTCAAACACAGGCTCTGCACTGCACCAGTACTTGTGTTACCTGATTTACATCAGCCCTTTGAGATTGAGATGGACGCATTGGACTATGCCCTGGGCGCAATGATCACTTAGTCTGGTCACCCAGTCGCTTTTCATTTCGAGACTTTTAACGACACAGTTAAAAGATACTCGACGTACGAAAAAGAACTGTATGCCATTGTGCAAGCTCTCAAGCAGTGGAGGCATTACATCCTTGGAAAGGAAACGGTCATTCTTACTGATCACAAGCCTCTACAGTTCGTTCCGACACAATCAAAGTTGCAAACAAACCGACAACTCAAGTGGATTAATTACCTACAACAATTTTAGTTGGTGATTAAGTATCGAAAAGGCAAGGCTAACGCCGCTGTAGATTGCCTCAGTCGACCACCCATTACTCTCCTCTTGACAGTGATGAGTATGCAGGGTTACGACACGACCACTTGGCAACAGTTGTACGAGGACGACAATGACTTCTCAGCAGTCTACCGCCAGTTACAGACTAACAAGTCGTCGACCTCAGACTTCGAATACTTCTTGAAAGATACCTTTCTATACAAGCTTGGACAGCTTTGTGTACCGATCGGTGAGCAACGACAGCAGCTCATTTGGAACGTGCACTATAGCAAGACCGTAGGACACTTTGGAGTAGCAAAGACACTTGCTATTCTGCAGAAGTATTTCTTTTGGCCTACACTTAAATCTGACGTCAACAAGTACATTCGATCATGTGTGGTTTGTCACTTTGTGCCATTGATAAGCCACCTAATCGACAACAGGGATTGTACACATCTCTGCCAGTTCCTAGTCGACCATGGGAATCTATTTCTATGGACTACTTGACGGGTTATCCTACTACCAAACATTAGCATGATGCGATATTAGTAGTAGTCGACCAATTCTCCAAGATGGCCATTCTCATACCATGTAAGAAGACCGCGACAGCGCAGCATACTACCCAGCTCTTCTTTACACATGTTTGGAAACACTTTGGTTTACCCACAACCATCATTTCCGACCGAGATGCCAGATTCGTCAGCATCTTTTGGAAGACTCTTTGGCAATAGCTAGACACACGACTCTCATTGTCGACAGCTTTCCACCCTCAGACCAACGGATAGACGGAAGTTGTGAATCGCTTGGTAGTACAACTGTTTGCATGTACAATCACCAGCATCGACGTGGGATGATAGTCTTCCATACATTCAGCATAGTTACAATTGTGCTCAGCACAGCTCTACAGGCAAGAGTCCCTTTTAAGTTTGTTACGGATTTCAACCCTCAGCGCCTATCGACTTGATCACCTCCTCGACACATCCAAACTCCGACACAGATTGTAGTCAGCTAGAAGTTGATAAAGCAGTCAAGTTTTGAGAACAGATTTGCGACATTCAACGATAAGCACAGGATATGTTGCATAGAGCAAATGAGAAAGCTAAGGCCCGACACGACAAGCATCGCATTCCTCATACATTTCGCATTGGGGATAAGGTTTGGCTACATCTTAAGAAGGAGCGTGTCACAGGTCCTTTCAAGAAGTTAAAACCTTTACGATATGGTCCTTACAGTATTCTTCGACAGATTGGCAAGAACGCTTTCCAGTTGGACATTCCTGCTTGCTTGGGTTTGCATCCAATCTTTAATGTGGATTTACTTCGACCATACCATGCACCCTTGTTGGAACAAAATGATTTCTCAACAGCAAATCCCGCAGACATCAATCCAGATATTCAGGAGCCTCTTCCTTACGACACCATTGTGGGACGACGGGTACGCCTTACAAGGACGAACACAATTCCCTTGTATCAGGTTGCCAAAGCTGGCCAGATTCCATCTCAAGGAAAGTGGTACTCTGCTACTGAAATGTTCGACAAGTTTCCTCACCTTCACGAGCAAACAATGGGGTCCATTGTTTCTTAAGGAAGGAGGTTTGATCCACATCGCAGTTGGCATTTGTTGTCGGATGCTAACTTCGACACATTCTTGACTAGTCTTCGCAGTTGATACAACTTTGACATGTTTTTGACGCAACAAGACTTCGACAACTTCGCCCCTTCGACATGTTCAGCGACCTCACAGTTCGTGACATCGACATACAACGTCAACATGCGACCAACGACTGTTGAACCTCGACAGACTGTCTTTTTGTCTTCCAGTCGACTGTAACAGTTGAACAGTTGAACTGCTCTAACTTCTTCTTTGTAACTGAACATAACGGGCAGGCACCCAAGCGTCTCAGATTTCTTTATAAACATGTAAACTATTGTAATATACAGTTAATCGGATTTTATCAGATCTTCATCTTGATCAATCTAGAACAGTTCACATTCCTGCATATTGTTTGTGTGTACTTGTGTTATCTGTATTGCGTAACTTTGTTTGCTCTTTCTGTTTATTAAGCTTCCACCATAACAGAGCCGACTAATTCAGTCGAACTGTTGTCCCCCTCGTGCTTCCTGGACACGAAACGGATCAAGCTAAACCCAGTGACATCACAAGAGCCTTGATGGACACAATGGCACACTGAGAGGGGGGGGTGAATCAGTGGGCCAACCCTTAAGACCAATTTCAACTTCTTCTAAACTCAAACATATATCATTTTTCATTTTAACTTTAACACTTAGGCAGAGATCATCATTCACACTAAGCTATACATCAATAATCATTAAACATGTCATTCATATCATCAATCCACATCATTAGAGACACAAGATAAGCTTTATAATCTTTTTATATTTAATTCAATCGGCCACAACCATTAGGTTACATCAGCTACAACTGATTGAGAAGCACCAACTTCTATTCCAAGACTCAGCTTGGTCTTTTCTTAGATCCAACTAAGAAAATATGTACAAGACTCAACTTGTAATTACATATACATTCTTGTCATCAAACAATCATAACTTCTGCCACTTATGCTGTACAAACACATCATCCACATCATCATTGTGTCCACATCATCATTCTGTCTACCGGCACATCATCATTCTGTTTACCGGCACATCATCATTGTCATCATATCAATCATAAGCATGTCACTATGTCACTGTAGCTGTGATGTCCTCATCATCATTGCTGCTGCTGTGATGTCCTCATGCTCGAAAATCAAAGAAGAATATAAAATAAAATCATTTACTCCTGCTGCTCCTGCTGATCTGCTGCTGCCCCTGAAATTCTCAGACCTCTTCCTCTAACCCCCGAAAATCAGAGCTCACTTCCACAATCACTCCACCGAATTCCCCACCATCAATTGAGGCGGATGGCCTTTATTTATACTCTTCTTCTCCATAAATCATGCTAGGTTGGCATGTCAATTTTATTTTTATTTTTATCATTAAATGATTAAATAAACCAATTAAGATTTATTAGGATGGCCGACCTCATCACATTATCTTCATTTTATCTCATAGTTGCACGGGTACCGCTCCCGGGATTTTGGCAACCTGTACCCGAAGTTTCCCTGCTCCTGGGAGCTTGGGAGCTGGTACGAAACGTCCCCTTTCTGTTGGGAGCTTGGGAGCTTTCTGGGAGCTTTTTGGGAACTTGGTTTAGCCGCTCCCTTTTTTTGGGGAGCTTGTAGAAGCTTCCTGTCTGTTTAGGAGCTTCCAGAAGCTCCTAAACAGACAGGGAGCTTCTACAAGTTCCCAACCATGTGGAGCCCAAGATCATAAGAAAAGTGTCGAAAATCAATAGAATGATTGTTGTTTATTGTTCCAAGAAATCACCAATAATAAAAATTCCAATAGAATCTATCAATAACTCCATTTTAAAAATTTTCAAGGTTATATAAATTAAGAGGGATCACACCTCTTAAATGTTTAGATCCATTCACACTCAAAATATAAGCTGCCAGTGTACTTAAGTGAATAAACATGTATCTTTCTACAATACTAAGATATTGAACACCTTTAAATCATGTCTCAAATGTTTATAGCTAGCTTACATTATTCATATTGATTGATATAGCAATTTAGGATCATAAACCACATCAAACTGAAAATATTGAAGACTTTGAAAGTTTGTTACTTGAACTTGAAACAATCAAGCCTTCATTCACATAAGAAGTAAGTAGTAGTTACCATCAAATGCAAGGCACCCAAATACTAAGCACTCTTAGGAGCAATAATAGAGATGGAGTTGAAACAAGGAATTAGAAAAGATTGAATCTTATGATTTATGAAGTTATTTGTGCTTTGTACACACACACACATGCAATTTTCCTTTACAAACTCGTACATTGGGATAAAGTTGCAGGTCAAATTTACAAAACATACCATGGCACTAGATTCATGCATAGTTAGGGTTTACTTAAGGTCACACAAACACAATTTTTGTATAATGTGGACCTAGATGAGTGAGCAAATTTAAAATGATTGAATTTCATGACACTACTAGAGGATTAAGAGGCTAAAATAGTTTAAGCTATGAAATTAATCAATTATGTTTTTTTAAACTCTATTTTTTGTAATATATTTTAAAAAATTAATATATATTATTGCCGCTCCCAACCCGACGTTTCCTGCAAATTTGGGCAAAGCTTCTAGCCGTACCGAATACTCGTACCCACGTACCCAACGTACCCGCGTTCCAGAAAGTTGTGCAACATTTATCTCCTTCAAATATATATATATATATATATATTTATTAACCTTCTTGGCCACCATTTTCATGCCATGTCATGTCATTGAGTGTCCTTCCACATGCCTGCAGAGTCCTTAAAAGATGCCTGCAAGGGCTTTTTTTACTTGCCGTTATAGCTCCTATAAAATGGTCGCAAGGGATGCAGAAAATGTCCGCAAGGCCTTTGGAAATGCCCGCATTGGGCTCCTTCTCCATGCCCTTAGTGCTCCATCATATGCTTGCAAGGTCTTTTAGAAATGCCCACAAGGGCATATAAAAATGCCCACTGTGATGCCCGCACACCCCTTTAGAAATGCCTGCACAGGGTGTAGAAGATGCCTGCAGGGGCATCCAACAGATGCTCGCAACACTCCATGAAAATGCCCGCAGGCTGGTTCATAGATATGCCCACAAGGGGCCTTCAAATGCCCGCCAAGGAACCAAAATCTCCTCCATGTCATTGCCTTGTCCTTCATGTCATTGCCTTGTCCTCAATCTTTGTCATGCTTGTCCATGCTTGCCAAGTCACCAATCTTTGTCAAGTCTTTTGCCATATCATCAATCTTTGTCATGCTTTCCATATCAACCTTAATGCTCCTATGTCCTTTGCCATGTCATTAATGCTTGCTTGCTTGTCATGTCATCATCATGTCTTTGTCCTTTGCCATTGCCATGTCCTTGTCCTTTGTCCTTTTCCATGTCACGTCCTTGTCCTTTGTCCTTTGCCATGTATTTGTCCTTTGTCATTAATGTGTTGTCATCAATGACAACTATGCTCATCAATCTCCCCCTTTGTCATTGATGGCAACCTCCTCAAAATTTCTCTCCCCCTTTGACATTAATGACAAAGGGCCAATTACCTAGTCATCAAAAGCTTCACAATGCCCAAAAAAATTGTATGTTTGAATACTTCATGAAATCATGCTAAATAGTTTGCTTCCATGTCAACTTTTTCATTGGCTGATCTCCCCCTTTGACTGAGCTTGGTATTGTTTCTTGGAGATCATCCTTTTACCTTTTCACTTGCCATCTTCAATTGTTCATAATTATACATACTCCGCCTTGCATAGAGTTTACTTGCTGAGTTGTCAACTCCTCCTGTTAGGTATGCTGCTGTAGCTGCTTTAAACAAGCTCCCCCTGTTATGTAGACTTCTTGATTTGCTGAGCTAATCTCTTTCTTGCTGAAGTGCTTGCTCCTCCTTTCAAATGTACTCCTTACTTCTTATTGTGCACATAGATGGGGCTTGACATTTTTGTTTAGTCCTTGGAATGCATCAACAATTAACTAGTAAATTCATAAAAGGTAAGCATAAAGACAATCAACATATTGCTTCACTTCATTTGCTCACCATACTCACCCTATCAATCAACATTCTTAATCTGGGTGCCTTGATAGAATTTTCAATGACTTCACAATACTTTTACTGCTGCATTGATTAGCTTCATTTTCTACCAAGAACTTTAACAAGAATTTCAACAAAAATTTCTTCACAGCATGCATCAATCACAATGTTGCTTTAGTTAAATTTTTTTCTTTTGATCAATCATTTCTCTTCAATAGTCTTCCAACTTTTGACATCAATGTGTTCTTCACAACACTGCCAAGACATCAACAATGCTTCTTCAAGTTGGCTTTTAGGCTCAATATTTCAAATCTGATTTGGTAGGCATACTTTTTGTTATCACACAACTTGTAGTTGCCCCTAGAGGTATCCCATCCGGGACGGTAGAGGAGCTAGGCAACTAAAGAGGTGACCCAAGAGATGCCACGGTTCCCAATGCAGGTGGGAGTCACGTCAACCGAGGCACTCTTCGCTTTAGGTCAAGGTATAACTAGACCAAGGGGGAGACCCTATACCCCAATCACAGTTGATTGGACCCAAACAAAGGTTTCTAAGTGTAGGTAAGTAATGAGTTACGGAAACCAATGCAAGGCTAAGTGGACCTAAGGTTTAAGGTATGGTTGAGGGAAGTATAAGAGATTATTAACGTTTCAACCTATGCATGATCTAGGCCACATGATGGGGTATGATGACAAAGTATAGTACCATGTGTTTACACAAGTGGGTCTAGTTTTCTTGGGAAGTGTGAAGTGATTCTAGGTAGGCCCACAAGGTGAAGTTAGATGTGAGGTAGGTACTATAGGTTATATGTAGACTAGATCTATGAGTTGAAGTTGATTTCAAGGATACCCATGTGCTAGATCTAGGATTTGACACTAATCCCAAGGAGTGCGACTTGCTTGGTGATGGACTAGTGCCTTGTTAAGTGGGCTAATGGGGTCAAAAGGTGTGTCAAATTATAGATCGGGACACCTAGAAGCCAAGTCAAGTGGATTGGATGAGATCCAATGGTTGGATCTTACTAGATCTAGGTTTTTAAAAGATGACCAAAAGTGGACCACAACCCCTTAAAACAAGGAATGCAATCCCCAAGGCGGATCTTGACGAAAGGACAGTATAGACCTAGGTTTCAAGGCATGGGCATTCCAAATCCACGAAAATCTCCAACACCCACTTGCTAGAAGTGGACCAACTCAAAAAATCAAGGGGGTGCGATTTGCTCAAGGAGGGTCCAAAAATGGGTTTTGGTGGACCAAATCAAGTCCAATGGCCACCAAAATGTAGATCCGGGAAGTTAGTACCCCGATCTATGTTCCTTCAAAGTTTCAAGTGAATCCAATGGCTAGATCTTAGTAGATCTAAGTTTTAAGATGCCAAGAAGGTCAAAAGGGGGTTTCAACCCCTTAAAACATGGAGAGATGTCCACAAGGTAGTTTTCACCAAAGTAAAGATATGGGTATAGGTTATCAAATGTCTAGATGTCAAATCAAGTGGGATCTCACCTACCCATGTGCTAGATCTAACTCAACAAGCTTCTCTTAAGAAAATCGATTTAGGTTCAAGAAGGCTTTTTGGATTGAAAAGTGTGTCAATTTTTAGCCAATCACCACCAAACTATAGATCCAACTAGGGGTGGATCCTATAGAGGTGGGTTTTAAATATCTTTTCAATTGCAAGGCTAGATCTAAGTAGATCTAAGAAATACCAAAATTGGGGTTTTGATTTAATTAGGGTTTTATGACCAATGAAGATAGAATGGATGAAAGAGGCACATACCTTGTAGATCTTACCTCAATTGCTTATGGCCACCTTGCAAGTTGATAGCATTCTCCTATGTGTATATTCAAGAGTGAGATCCAAGTGCTCCAACCAAATCGCCCTTCTCCAAGATAGCCAAATCGTCCTCCTCCTACAAGACAAGATCAAAGAAACAAGTCAAGCAAGATGATTATGAAAATGGTAGAAAGATGTAATAGAAAGCATCAACTATGTCACGAAGATACAATAATGATACTCCCTGTCACAAGATCAACCCAAGAGATAATATGTGGATCCCTCCAACAATAACCCTCATGAAGTCGCCCTCCTCTCTCCAATTCGACTTTCCTGTCAAAAGGTTAGCAAAAGCACCAAAATCCACAATGATACATAGAAGAGATACTGTATATTCAATATGCAAGAGAATCCACAATGCAAGAGAGATGTGCTCCACAAAAAATCTTCTATTCCAATATTCCAGAGCTCCAAAGGTGAGCTTTACAATGGGGGGTCTCCTCCTTATATAGGATAATAAAGACCAAAACCCTATACCACTCTACAATACTACATCAAATGAGTGGTTGAGATTATAAGATCTCATCATACAATCAATGGCTAGGATGAATCCATAACAATATATCACATGGATCACTCAACATAACAATAGCGCCCTCACTAAATGGTACAATGGAGGGTGACGTCATCCCACTAGAGGGGTAAAAAGTACAATAATCCACCTCATGATGACTAGGACATGATAAAATAAGCTCATGGTGGGGCTAGGAGGTATTAATCCTTACTAGCTCATCCCCAAGGCACAATAAAATAATAAAATATGTCCAATATAATAAAAATGACCAAAACTGTCCTCAGAATCCATGACAGTCAAGCAGTAAATGTCCTCCTGTGATCAATCCGGGCATACCCACATGGTGAAAACTGACTGGAAGATAGTGATGCCATCCTGGAAGACCTCTGTGAAAACCAAATGCCAAAACCTTGCCTCAATTGCCCAAATCGATTTCCTCAGTGACCACTTTATCCCATTTTTTAACTGCCTCGGGAACTGTGAAAGTGCCAAAACTGCCTCCTAGGGTGCTAGCGCTGTCCATCTGAGCCCACCAGGCTCTCCGAAAGGGGGGATAAATGGTAATAACAAGTGGCTGGACCACCCCCTCCATCATCAGCGCCCTAGGTGAACTGGCCTCTCGGGGCCCCTGCTGCTCAGGCTGGGAAATCAGCCCCCAATCTGGTCAACAAGTGTAAAACTGCATCAATCACTGTCAGAAGTGCCCGGAACTGAAAGATAAGTGTCTCAATGGATCCAGAAGACCCAAATCCACTAGGAATGAGTACTCGTACACCCTGGTTTGCCCTAATGGGCCTGCTGTAGGGTCCACCATATATGGACAATGTATAATCTGCTGATCTGAAGAAATAATAAACCTGCTGTACTGGATCAAACATCATCTGCCTCATATGTCCATCATATGATATCATCATCAAACATGTGGGCCCATAAATCATCATCAATAATCATCATACATGGTCCACATCATCACGGATCCCAAGAATATATATAATCAAGGATAAATCACATCAGTAGACTAAGACAATGTTTCTCTAATCATTCCCATAGCTAAGCTCAAAGTATAAATTCCACTCAGTGGCATTAATCAAGTTAACATATTCCGTGGTTATATAAAATTACTTGCACAATAGTTCACATGACAAACTCACCCATTGGACATGGTCAAACTGCTAGTGAAGGATGAAGGCTAGGAGCAAGGTTGGGCCAAGGGTTTGACTTGTCTAACTTAACTCAAAAATACTTTGGACTGGGAAAAAGGGGAAAGCTACAAACTCTGTGCCGGACAAAAGAACACGGGGGATGGCTGTGCCTCACAAATGGATAAGTTGTTTAGGGAGTGTTTATTCAACTTAGGCATCATGTCTACATCAAGTTGATCCAGGTTCATTAGGATCATTCAATTTTATTCCATGGCCTTTTTGGCCTACATAACCCTTCGGATTTCAGATGTGCTGAGAAGCACAACTAGTTGCAGCTTGCATCCAGGGCATGTTTTTCATATATTTATACAAGGTCAGCAATTGTTTAGATATAACTTTTAAGAACCATTGCTTTTTGGACCTTTCTTATACTCTTCGAGGAGTATTTTTAGCTTTTCATTGCTCTTGCCCTTTTTTTGTTTCCATGGGCGAATTTTTTAGTTTCCATAGGTAGAACATGAGCTTTCAGTTTTAGCCAACAACATCTCAAGTGACTAGGGGGAGTTCGAGCCAATGCCAAACATCGGGACAACCGACCAGAATGATTTAGGCCTACAATCCAACTCACCAAAGGCAAGTTCTGTCACCAACTCAGAGCCGAGACACTGAATAAACAGGGATGCGGTCCAAACACAGAGGTAGAAAAATGGGGAAGTCCTCAGTATCAGAAAGTCGAATGAGACAAGTCAGGGTTTAAAGTCAAACAGGAAGGTCATGTATGGATGGAGACAAGTGAATATGGAGCCTACACTAGCAGACAACTGGTGTCGGGGAAAGACCATGTCTATGTAAGGTGAAATACCAGTAAGTTTTGTTAAATGACCTAAAAGTGCAAGCAATTGTCCATTTTATGATTTACAGTTCATTTTAAATAGTATGCCACATCAGGAATGATATACCAAGCACATGCTATGATCATGACTAAATCAACAAGATAATAATCCACAGTCAGTGAGAACATATCCATAGATCATACAACATCATCATAATAATCATCATCATGCATCATCTGAAACACTGCTGAAATACATCTCTAGGCACTGAACTGAAACTGTAATGGGATAAGTGGTCACATCAGTCATCAAATCTGAACTCTCAAGGCTCAGCCTTGACACAAGGTCATAAAATCTGAATAATGTACTGCTCTGATCATGAGTGATCCAAAATATATAGCCATGCTCTGGAATAAAGGAAGCTCTGGAATGTGCAGATATCTGCTGTACAAGAATAGTAGCCCTGCTACTATGGTGTGATAACACTTTCCTTTTTGGTTGTTGCTTACACAATTGTATTTCTTCTTTATGATATCACTTAATAAAACCTTCTTCAAATGTTGTACTACTTGCCAAGTTACTGTCATGTAAGTCTCGGATCTATCTCCATCCAAATCTTCTCTTACTCAACCAACTCTACTAGTATGCAACTAGTTTACTTGGATTCCAAGCACACTCTCTAATTTGCTTATCAAACAAGTATATCCCTGCTTGAATACATACTTGGAATCCTCTGCCTCGTCTTTGTCAAAAAGTATAGTCTCTGTCCTCAACGAATGTTTCAAAGTCTAATTGTAAAGTGCCCTGACTTCAACCCAATGTTACAAAAACCGAACCGGTGGTCGAACCGGCCGACCCTATGAACCGGAACTGAACCAGAACCAGACCAAAACCGGAATAAAAACCGGATCATAAAACCGGATTACCAAAAATACATAAAATATTCAAATTTTGAAAAATTATAAATATATTCATGTGCATCCATGTGCATTCAAACCCTTATACACAAAATACGAAAAGTATCTCATTTATATAGCAAATAAGAGTGCATAGAACCAAAATAGTAGTTAGCACTAGCAGTTAGCACTGAGTGCAATACATGTCTGAATCAAAATACACCAAGGCATAGATTATAATCTATATATGCATTTTGATTTTTGATTATGAGAATGAATAGAGCTATTCCCCGATGAAAGTAAATAGGGTTTTGTAAGTTGTACTAATGTATGAGTTGCAAACTACTATGCTTAGTACGTAGAGTTTGAGATATTGGAGAATTGGGACTATTGTGCCTCGACTTTGACACCCACTAATTAGTTTCTTGTGATGTGTTATATGTTTTTGTTCCTAACCATAGTATTGATCTATTAGAGATTTGGTAGACTCGCTAACACTAGGTTGCATTTTATTTCAATGTAACAATTTGGATCTAATTGACATTAGAAGCCTATTTTTTCTGAACAATAATTTTTAATGAAATTTTAGCTTTAATAGATTTTTGAACATTCTCCATACAATTTTGATCATTGAATGCAAAGGATATTTTATCACACGACACTCCTCATGGCATAAGATGTGGGGTTGGCTTATCATGGATCAATAATCGCATCGTACATAACCATTGTAGTTTTCAAAATTTAGTTGCTTCTTCATGAAATTGTCAACTTTCATCATTATAATCTGTACGGACTGATCGGTTCACAGTAAAAAACCGGTTTTATGCAAAAAAATCCGGTTTTGACCGGTTTGTGGAGTAAACCGGCCGGTTTTGGCAAAAACCGACCAAAAACGGTTTGGTTCACTGGTTTGAACGAGAAATGCTTGTGAACCGGTCTAACTGGCGGTTTTGCCAAAACCGGTCCGGTTTTGGTAACATTGCTTCAACCTCTGTCCAAATACTTACAATTGATCTCAGCAGAACTCAAAAATTCTCACAATGCTTCATCCAAAAGGGATCTTCCAATCGGTAAACAACTGAGTTCAACTTAGTCCTCACACGGGCTTTTGTTTTAAGTTCAGATTGTTTCATTTAGACTCAACAACTTCGTTCATCCAAGGACTTTGAGCCTTCAAGGATGCCATGACCTTGTTTATAGCTTCCAATCCTTCACAAATTTGTCTGATATACGGTGTTGCAATACTATCTTAGCTACCAAATTCACATCCAAGTGTCACCAAGTTCACATTCATTTAATCTCATGACTTTTCGACATTGTTCTTGTGATAAAACACAGTCACTATTCAATAACAACTGATCATGACAACATCAAAATCTTCAAGAGTCATCATGAATCTGTTCTTTTGATCTATCATTGAATGTCACACATACTCTTAAAAAGTATGCCAGAACCTCCTTAGCTTGTAACCTTGGTTATGTGATTTGTACATGGATAATCTTCTGCTGCTGCCCACCTGCTGTCCTCAGAATGCCTTCTTGCTCGAATTTGACAACATACTCATGCATGGATTCAGACTCATGTAAGGCAATCTCTTTAGTAATACCCTGGGCATTAACTGTCTTTGCTTCATGTTTGTCATCTGCCTCACATTTCCCATATCATCTACTTCCTTCTCATTTTGATAACCTCCTGTTCTACAATACCATCCTCATTTTGAGTCCATCCTCCATATTAATGAACTCAAGATATGCCAAGGTCTTTAAAAGACCTCAAACATGGCTTGTCATATGGCAGCCATCTACTCCGGTATGATCAACTTCATTTATATTCAACAAAATATTCTTTCTCATCCATACTTGAGAATGTCCTTGGCTGTGATCATTTGTCCTTTGGTTTTCAAATCTTTTTTCATTATTCTTCTTCCAAGAGTCATCTACTTTCCTTGTTGATGCATATAAAAAAATTCTCATGGATTGTCTTCTTGGACTTGCACATGCTTGGGATTTACGACCAACACCACCACAGGTGAAGTATTTCAAAGTGGGACAGTTTGTACCAACATGTCCAATCCGGTCACATGTCCAACATCTAATTGTGTCACTTCGACTTCCAACAGTTCTTCTTCCATCAAACGCACAGTCCATAGCCTCGTGACCAAAACCATTACAAGAATAGCAATAACCATTAAAGCTACTATCATACTTGAGTGCTTGATTCCATCTTGGAGTTGTCTCACTTCTGAAGAATTTGCTTTGAGGAGTGGTGCCAACTTCTTGATGCATTCTTGATCTTTTGAAATCTTCTTTATGTTGTGCAAGTACATGAGGAACAACTTTGCTTTCACCTTTGAAAGATGTGGATCCTAGTTCAAGAGTCTTGGGGGACTAAGTGCACCTTCAGATTTTTCTTCTTCCTTCTTGTACCCAAGACCAGATGTGTCAAATGGAGATCTTTGACAATTCAGTATTTCATCCAAGATAACTGAACTGTTTTTGAACTTCACATGAGCATTTGACTTTTCAATCTTCTTTCTGAGATCACTAACTTCCATCTCAAGCTTCTTGTTTGTTTTCTCTTTTTCTTCCAGCCGAAACTTCATGATTTCTTCTATTCTTTTGGCTTCCTCCAACTAAGTCTTCAAATCAACATCCCTTCTTGTTTCTTCAAGCTCTTTAGGGTCTTTGCCAGTCTCTTCTTGTTCTTTTGCTAGTTCAGTCTTCAATCTTCTAACTTCATCATTTTGATCTTCTAGCTCATCTTGTAAATCTTTGTTCTTGATTTTCAATCTCATGAGCAATGCCTTTGTCTCCTTTTTGTATTTTTCAAATGACCCCAAAATCTTCTTCTTAAGCCTCGGATTGAATTTGAGATCAATATCCAATAGGGTACATGCAAATGCATTATTGACTTTCAACAAATCTTCATTTTCATCTTCTGTAAGTAGAATTTCAATATCATTCAGAATTATCACCAACAAAAGAGTCCTTACCTTCGCTTACATCTGAAGCTTGTACCTCCTTTTCTTCTTGCTTCTCATCTTCAGAGGTCTTGACTTCTGTTTCCTTTTTTGTGTCTTGATTTTTCCTTTGGTACTCATCTTCCAAATTGAACCAAATATTTTTGGCAGAGGTGCATCCTCTTACACTTTCTTTGATAGGGCTTGAGAGTCCATCCATTAGAAACTTCAAGGCAATATTATTGTCTTTCTCGACTGCTGTATTTGTCTTCTTGTTGGGTTGGATAGGTGGGTTAACCACAATTTCCCAAACACCGAATTTCTTCAAGTAAGCTTTCATTTTACTTCTCCAACCAAAGTAATCTGATATTTCAAAGACTGGAACTTCATGGCTGACTTCTGCTGGTCCTTCCATCTCGTGTCCATGGATCCCTTCAAGCTTGCTAGGTTTGTGATGAAAGCCGACTCTGATACCAATTGATAGACACAATGGCACACTGACAGGGGGGGGGGGGGCTAATCCGTGGACAAACCCTTAAGACCAATTTCAACTTCTTCTAAACTCAAACATATATCATTTTTCATTTTCACTTTAACACTTAGGCAGAGATCATCATTCACTCTAAGCTATACATCAATAATCATTAAACATGTCATTCATATCATCAATCCATATCATTAAAGACACAAGATAAGCTTTGTAATATTTTTATATTTAATTCAATCGGCCACAACCGTTAGGTTACATCAGCTACAACTGATTGAGAAGCACCAATTTCTATTCCAAGACTCAACTTGGTCTTTTCTTAGATCCAACTAAGAAAATAAGTACAATACCCAACTTGTAATTACATATACATTATTCTCATCTAACAATCATAACTTCTGCCACTTCTGCTGTACAAACACATCATCTACATCATCATTCTGTCTACCAGCACAACATCATTGTCATCATATCAATCATAAGCATGCCACTATGTCACTGTAGCTCAACTATTGCTACTGTTGTGATGTCCTCATGCTCGAAAATCAGAGAAGAATATAAAAGAAAATCATTTACTCCTACTGCTCCTATTGATCTGCTGTTGCCCCCGAAATTCTCAGACCTCTTCCTCTAACCCTCGAAAATCAGAGCTCACTTCCACAATCACTTTATTGAATTCCCCACCATCAACGGAGGTGGATGGCCTTTATTTATACTCTTCTTCTCCATAAATCATGCTAGGGATGCTTCTCCATGCCCTCAGTTCTCCATCATATGCCCGCAAGGTCCTTTAGAAATGCCCACTATGATGCCCACACACCCCTTTAGAAATGCCCGCACAGGGGTGTAGAAGATGCCCGCAAGGGCCTCCAAGAGATGCCAACAACACTCCATGAAAATGCCCGCAGGTTGGTTCATAGATATGCCCGCAAGGGGCTTTCAAATGCCCGCCAAGTAACCAAAATGTCCTCCATGTCATTGCCTTGCCCTTCATTGTCCTCGTCCTTCATGTCATTTGCCTTGTCCTCAATCTTTGTCATGCTTGTCCATGCTTGCCAAGTCACCAATCTTTGTCAAGTCTTTTGCCATATCATCAATCTTTGTCATGCTTTCCATATCAACCTTAATGCTCCTATGTCCTTTGCCATGTCATTAATGCTTGCTTGCTTGTCATGTCATCATCATGTCTTTGTCCTTTGCCATTTTCATGTCCTTGTCCTTTGTCCTTTGCCATGTCATGTCCTTGTCCTTTGTCCTTTGCCATGTCTTTGTCATTTGTCCTTTGCCATGTCTTTGTCCTTTGTCATTAATATATTGTCATCAATGACAACTATGCTCATCAAGCCTCGTGCACTATTGATGGATTAGTTGTCACACTAGATGAGCTCTTTTCATTTTAGATCAAGCTAAATGCAAGACCAGGAGGGAGACCCTAGCTAGCCTGGAGAGACTACCTTCGAAACGAACAAAGTTCGTTACTCAAGGAAACTTCCAATGTAAATATGATAAATAATCCATAAAGGATAAATATATAATATAATGTATAAAATGAATAAGAGATATGATACGATTACAAATAGGAGAGCCCACATATATAATGCTTAAAGGGCACATAGTAACTCTTCGTAAAGAGTTGCAACTTTTAATAATTATTACTATTTTTATTTATTATTAATTAACAATTTATTTATTATTTATTAGTGTTTTTATATTCATAACATTGCCTTCCTCTTAGAGATGCTTTTTCCTCAAAGCATGATTATGGAAGACTTTTATCCTTGATCTTGCTCTTGACACTTTCTCGTGATCTTTTGTGTTGGTAATTGCAACACTTGACGATAGGAGATGATACGTTCTTTTAAACATTGAGTGAAATTGTTGCGTCATTTGTGCAGTGGTCCATTCGAGATCTACCTTCAATAGAACTGTTTGTTGATTGATTGTTTGGATAGAACTTCTCATTTTTTGCTTCCACTGAGTTTTTTAACTTTGTCCCAATTCTGTTTTGAAATCACAACTCATTTGTTTATGTTCCTCTTGACCTTGTCGTTGGTCATATCGATTTTTATGTTTTGGATGACAATAAAGCATTCTAATCTTTTGTAATTGTTTTTCAGAACCATATTGTCTTGATGTTTGTAGTGATTTGTCAATATTTTCCACTAACAATACGCAATCAAGGGGAGTGTAGTACCTAGTGTATGAGGTTGTTTCCCCTTTTTAATGGCATTAGTGTATCCTATGGTTGTTTATCAAGTCATAAAAAGTAGTAAAGTAATGAGGATAAACATTCTTCCAATTTTGAGCGCCATTTGATTCTCTTGCTCTCTTTCTCTTAACGTTTTTATTTTCTCTAGCAATTCTTGATTAACCTTCTTCAAGGAAGAATTTTCTTCGTCTTTTCTTGATAATTTTTGTTGGAGATCTTGAATCTTCTCTTCTAACTTTTGATTGCACTTTTTTTTCCCTTCATCTTCTTGATTTGAAGCAGCAATTTTTGATTATGATCTTTTAGACGAGAGATGTCTTCATCTCGTTCTTGTATGTCCTTGTCAAATTTGTTTTTTGCGGTTTCAAATTCTTTAATTTGTTTGGTGGACTCATGAATACGATTTTTTAATTTGGAATTTTTTGTCTTTATTAGACCATTAAAATATCTCTCTTTATCATTTTCAAATTGTAATTTTTTTTTGCTTTTCTTGTAGTATCCTAATTCGCCTTCCAATTTCTGTATTTGCGATTGCAATTCTGACTAACCTTGGTTTTCTTTCATAATAAAATATTTACCACATATTGGACAGGAGTGATTGAAATTCTTAAAAAATGTCACATACTGGAATTCCATCTCGCAATAAGGACACTTAGTCCAAAATTTAGACTTATATATGGAATCCATAATTCGCCACTCACTTCTTCAATAAATACACAAATATGCTTCAATAACTTCCTTCAATATCTTTTTACACCTTGGAAAAACCATGTGTAGTTTTATAAAACCATGTGTTGGTTTTAAAAACCATGTATTGGTTTTACCTTTTTTTTGTCTTTTTCCTTTCAAATGTTTTCTTTTTTATTTTTCTTTCAAACTTTTTTCCCCGCCACTTATTCTTATTTGAACGGAATAATTAATTACTTCGAATTGATGGCCATAAGCCAAATTAGACAAAATTTAAATAATGGCCAAAGGTTGGATCAGACAACGGGCTCTGATACCACTGAAACGAACAAAGCTAGTTACTCAAGGAAACTTCCAATGTAAATATGATAAATAATCCATAAATGATAAATATATAATAAAATGTATAAAATGAATAAGAGATATGATACAATTACAAATAGGAGAGCCCACCTATATAATGTGTGATTTTTCATTCACAGGATGATCTTGCAAAGCAAACAATCACTCTCACAAATTGTTTTGCAAAACTAGTTAAAGATCACATAAAACAATCATAAATTCGAGTAAACAGTAAAACTCTATTGAATAAGTCTACATCAGCCAAACTTGGGCTATGTAATGGCTGTCCAAATATATAATTACATCAAAGATTTGAAAGCCAAAGAAGGCATTCAAAATCATCACAAAAGTAGGCTTACTAAAAAGATGAAAACCCCCTAGGTGAAAAAATCACTTTCCAAATCACCTCTAAGGCTCATGAAGGCTTTTGGGGAGAAAAAATCAAGCAGGGCGAGTTGGCCAAAAAGATGCTGTTTCTAAACTCAATAGCTTTACCTTTTTCACTAAAAGAAGGATAAAGCATGAAGGATTTGCTTAGATTCTTGGAAATAAAGCTCATAGAATCTGAGCAAATCTTATCCAGAATCTCCTTAGGTGTGCCCTAGTGAATCAGGATGACATGTGGTCCCATATAAGACAAAATTAGGCCAACTTACCTAAACAACACCTAGGAAATTAATCATGGAGACTAATAAAAGATATCCTAAGAGAGGAATGTGTTTTTAATACTCGAACACCCCCCTTTAAGCTTGAATTTATGTGTAATATTGGAAATATAGGGCCCAACAATAAGGCTTGGTCACCCTTTTTACATATTGCTTGTCCACAAAACAAGGAAAGAAGGAAAACCTCATGGGACAAAACCTCCTCTCAAAACATGGACATGAACAAAATTGAAAAATTGCTTTTCAATCCTTTTTCTTCACACATGTTCACCCATCCCAAGCAGTGATCTGAGATGGCTGAAAGACTTCTCTGGAAAAACTTTGGTGAAGATGCCTACAACTTACTCAGTGAAAATTTTTGTAACCCCAACCCTGTTTCAAGTTTACTTTTTCACATGAAGTTTAATGCCCAAACCCCATGACTACAAATTAGCTTCAATACATAAAAATTTAATTTTCCTTTAAACACATGGAATTTTTGTCAACATTAAACAACTCAGAAATTTTTTTATAGTCAAACCACAAAATTTAAAGACTCAGAATTTTAGCCAAATTGGCTTAGGAAAAACCCCGAAGGGAAAACCTGATAGGAGAGGAATTTTTATTTTAAGAGACAAATTACAAAAAATTAACAACATTACTTATCTCAACAAATTTCTTCTCGAAATTTGTGGCAAACTATCACAATACGGCCTGTTAAAAATTCCTGTCTTTTTCCTCGAAATATGTGCCCCAAAAATCAACTATACAGCCTCATACCTATGGCCTCGAAAATTGTGCAAAATTTCGTCCCTCGAAATCTGTGCAAACACAACAGTCTGCTGCCTCTAAATTTATGCAATACAGTACAACCTGCTCACTGTACTTCACCTCGAAATCTATGCCAAACTCAGCCTTGATTTCTATGTAGCTGTATGGTCTGGTATTGTATGGTCTGCCTCGATTTCTGTGCTCTTTAAAGTTATTGTACAATGCCTCAAAAACTGTGCCTTAGTCTTGGGAATCGTGCCTCTCACAATCTCCTTGGCATTCATGCCAGTTTTTGGTCTCTCTCTCTCTAGGTTGAGTTCTCTTCAAAAACCTAGTCTTCTCTCCTTTCTCCTTTTGCTCTCCAAATCTCTTAGATCATAATGAATAAAATGAGTGCCTCAATCCGTGGGTTCTCTCTTTGTTCATGGTAACTTCTTCTTGAAATCCAATGGCCAAGATTAAATCTTGGCTCAATGAGATCTAAGGCTCACATAAAAAGCTCATTAATAATTTAATAAATGAATTTAATGCACTTTTCACTTGAGTACATTAATGAGCCTTTTAATTTCTCACCCACTTTATTTCTAATAAAGTCAATTAAAAATTAGAACCATGAGCAAATTTTATAAAGTGACTTAAAAAATATAAACTGCTTCTCACTTTAATAAAGTGACTAGGGACCACATTTAATGTTTTATCCACCCTTAGGCATCACAAGGTGGAAAACACTTCCTTGGTACTTTTTCAAAACATCCTAAGATACTTTTTCAACACTCCCTCTTAACGAGGGATGTCCTTTCGACACCACTTGCATCTCCTCTTCCTGTGTCACTGTTCCTTGCAGTTGCTCCGTCCTGCTCCGGAATCTAACTTGGAGATGAGTGCCTGTAAACGACTCTAAACTTTGAACTTTGAGGAGACCCTGCTCTCTTGTTTTGAACTTGCTCATCAACATCATACTGTCTAAGCCTCCTATTAGTGTTGGATTTTGTGCAACTTCGGAAGATATTATTGTTGTATTTTATTGTACTTGATTGCACCCCCTAAGGGAGATGAACTTGATGTAATTAATTATGTAAACCCTTGAAAGAATCAATGTAAACCTTGGGATGAAAAGCAAGCAAAAAAAAAAAAAAATTAATTATTTATTGGTCCCCAAGAGAGGTCGGCCCAGTTAGGGAAAAGTCCAGTTTGGCACTTGTATAAATAAGAGGTAAAGTCACCTCATTATTCACTCATCCACTTCACACAAGTTTGCATCACTTGGAGAGAAGTTCGCATCTGCAGAAGGAGAAGACTATTTTTGGGGTTTCTACCTGGAAAGTATTTCCATCTTTTCTCTTTCATTATTGTACTCTGATCTCGGAATTATCATCTCTATACGAAGGTTGCTGGGTTTTCTCCCGTTTGGGTTTCCCAGGGTAAAACTCTTTTGTTATTGTTTCTGTGCTTTGTCTTTCTTCTAGTGATCCTTTTGAATTCATGCAAGTAAATTTTTTATGCTATGAATGTATGTAAAATCTAACATGGTATCAGAGCGGTACTAGAAGAAGCCATTGTCGGAACCCTAGAAATTTTGCTCTAAGGAGGGCGCATCTTTTGGTGAAGACAAAATTCAATTCAGAGATTTTTCAATTTTTGACCTAATTCTACAGCTGCAGCGGAAATTAGGTTTTCAGTTTTTAACCCATTTTCTCCATAGTTTTGGCTCGGTCCTACCTCTACTCAACTCGCCTTGCTAGGGCGCATCTACCTGTGGAGTTAGTTTTCCAAAATTTCAACTTTATTTTTGACCTAGCTCCTGCTAGGGTTTCTGGTCCAAATCTGCAGACAAGATGATTGGAATGAAGGTTGAAGATCGGCTGGAAGGGGCCTCCAACTTTATCTCTTGGAAGTCTAGGGTTCTTCTTCTACTAGAAGAAAATGATCTCTTGCAGTTTGTCAATGAGAAGGTTCCAGAACCAGAAGCCGAAGAAGACAAATCTCGCTAGAGGAAGAGTGATGCCAGAGCAAGAAGGATTTTGGTGGACTCAGTTAGAGACCACTTGGTTCCTCAAATATCAGGTAAGAAGAGCCAAGCTACCCAAATTTGATAAGCTATGGGTAGATTGCACTCAGGAAGAGACAAGAATAGCAGCACAACAAAGACTTCATGGCACTCAATTTGAGGAGAATCAAGCATTCATATCCCATGCCAAGAAAGACAAGGGAAGAGGAAGAAAGTTTTACAAACAAAAGCACCAAGATAGAAGATCTAGTCCTCCTCCAGATCGGAAGAAGGAGAAGAAGAATTTCACTCAGATACAATGCTACAGGTGCAAGGCATATGGTCATTATGCCAGTAATTGTCGAAGTTCAATAAAAAGGAAGCATGAAGCCTCAACTGCTGATGTTGAAGAAGATACTCCTCACAAGCAGTCAAGGAATGATGATCGTTCGGAGTTCTTCTTCTAGGAGATATGAAGATCCAGGCTGCAAGAACAAAGATTTCTCATTGTTCCCACAAGAAGGCAATGGGAGCCCACACAAAAAAACAATAAGAGATAAGTATTCAGTTGTCTTGCTCACATAGATCTATTTTGTCTTATATGTCTTCATTATATGCAGATCTATCAGGAAGTTTGTTGAGCACTTGATATAGTTTACCTTGTTTTATTTATTATGCATATGAGCTACACAACATTTCATGAACACATGATGGAGCTAGTCTAGATGATATCTCCTTCCTGCATGCTTAGAGTAATGCACACTCTAGATGGCATGTTCTAGTGGAGATAGTAGACATCTAGATAGTTCCCAGATGTGTCTGGAAGACATGTTTATGATTGTTGTACTAAAGTATTAGCTAAGATGCCCGTGTAAACTATTATTGCATAGAAATATAAATTGGTTAAATTTGATTATACAATATCACTTATCATCATACGGGATTTGACTTGTAGGGAAAAGACCATGTGATATGGCCTACAAGAGAAGGATGACGAGACTTGTTTCGATGAACAAGAGATGGGAACATGAATCCCATTGATGTTCAGCAGAAAGCTTCCAGGAGTATGACTTAGCCTAGAAGGATGACCTCGAAAGAAGTTTTCACAGGAGTGAAACCAGAAGCAGACCACCCCCGAATTGTTGGTTCTCCAGTCTACATACATGTGCCTAAGGAGAAAAGATCAAAGTTAGAACCTTTAGGCAAGAAGGGAACCTTTAGTGAGTCTTCAAAGGCTTACAGAATTTACATTCCAGGATCCTGACAGATTGAAGTCAGTAGGGATGTGACCTTTGAAGTAGAGATGGTTGTCAGGAAAGGTAGAGGATCATACATGGAGATCGATGATGAAGAAATGCTAGAACCAAAGGAGATGAGATCATTTCCCCCTCCAGTTCAGAAAAGAGTTAGCTGAAAAGGATGAACCTATCGATCCCATTGATCCAATTGATATCACTAGAAACGTTGCAGGTCGGAAAAGACATAGATGGGCACAACAGACTCTGCAAGATGCAGAGGGACATGAAGCTCCACATGGTGCTTCTAGAGAAAGCAAAAGACCCAGAGGTTCTCTAGTTATGTGGCACTGATAAGTAACATCATTGATTCAGAACCAACCACTTATGAAGAAGCATCCAAACATCAAGTTTGGAAGGATGCCATGATGGAAGAATATCAATCCATCATGAAGAATGATGTATGGGAGGTTGTGTCGAGACTTGAGGAAAAGTCAATAGTGTTTTCTAAATGGCTATACAAGATCAAGCATGGAGCAGATGGAAGTGTTGAAAAAGACAAGGCCAGATTTGTTGCCAGAGGATTCTCTCAGAAAGAGGGAGACGATTATGATGAGACTTTTGCTCCTGTGGCTCAATATACTTCCATCAGATCGATCATTGCTATTGCTTCAGCTATGGGATGGAAGTTGCATCAAATGGATGTGAAGAAAACCTTTATCAATGGTGTTATTGAAGAAGAAGTTTACATCGAGCAGCCAGATGGGTTTATTGTCCAGGGAAAGGAGTCTCATGTATGCAGATTGAAAAAGGCACTGTATGGACTTAAGCAAGCACCTCGTGCTTCGTATGGACGGATAGACGGATTCCTGGAAATGAGAAACTTATCGTACGGTGTAAGAAGAATCCCGCCTCTGAGTTTGAAATGAAGGATCTTGGATTGATGCACTACTTCTTGGGATTACAAGTATGGCAGAGGTAGAAAGAGATTTTCCTAGGACAAGGAAATGACACCATAGATATATTGAAGAGATTCAGAATGTTGGACTGCAAGACCATGGCCACTCCGATGGATGCAAATTGGAAGAAGCTGAGAGATTTTGCTTCAGATTCAGATTTGATTGATCCTACTATGTATCGCCAGCTGATTGGGTCCTTGATGTATCTGACAAACACCAAACCAGATATATGTTTTGCTGTGAATGCTCTCAGCCAGTTTATGTGTGAGCCGAGGTAGATTCACTGGATTGCTGCAAAACATGTGCTCAGATACTTGTGTGGCATTGTGGGATAGGGCTTGAGATATGCTTCAGAATGTGACCTGAGATTGCAGGGGTTTACAGACTCAGATTGGGCTGGATGTGTTGTAGATAGGAAGAGTACTTCCGGATGTTGCTTCAATTTGGGTTCTGTAGTGATTACCTGGTGTAGCAGGAAGCATAACTCAGTAGCACTTAGTACTGCATAGGCCGAGTATATGGCTGCTAGTACAGCAACTCGAGAAGCGGTATGGCTTCGTAAACTCCTAACAAGATTGTTTGGCCAGATTCCAGAGCCAACCATGATTCACTGTGATAACCAGAGCTTTGTGTAGATGTCAGTGAATTCTGTATTTCACGACAGGTCGAAGCATATAGAGATTCGATATCACTTCATTCGTGATATGGTGCAGAATGGTGAGGTCGAATTACAGTATATTCCGACTGATGACCAGACTGTAGATGTTCTCACCAAGCCTCTTTCCAGGATGAAGTTCAGATACTTTCATGAAAGACTTGGAGTAGAAGAGAACGTGTCCCTCCTTGAGAGGGAGAGATGATAGAGAGATGTTTACCATGCTTACACCCAGGTGCCTCTACTAGTCCAGTTTCTCAGCTAGGTATGGGAGAAATCCCATCGGTAGATGAGACAGACATATAGTAAATGGTCGGGTTCACACAGCTGCCTCTGCTTGTCTAGGTTCTCAGCCAGGTATGGGAGAAATCCCATCGACAGATGAGACAGACAGGTAGTAGATGGCCGTGTGATGATTGCACAGGTACCTCTACTCGTTCAGGTTCTCAGCCAGGTATGGGAGAAATCCCATCGGCAGATGAGATGAACAGGTAGTAGATGGTTGTGCCCATCTGCTCGTCCAGGTTCTCAGCCAGGTATGGGAAGATCCCATCGACAGATGAGATAGACATGTAGCAGATGGTATAGCAGTTGGTAAAGCCTATATCTCAGACATCCAGGTAGGATGGAGAGACTCTCTTGGACTCGCCGAAGGACTGGTGGAGTTGATGCATGATGACACTTCTCGAAGGACTGAGACTGTGTTGACAACATTTAGTATGTATAGAGATGATGGAGATAGTATATATGTACAGATGAAACCCAGATGACCATGATGTTGATGAAGACCGAAGAATACCTTCCTTGTTAAGAGGGAGTGTTGGATTTTGTGCAACTTCGGAAGATATTATTGTTGTATTTTATTGTACATCAAGGGAGATGAACTTGATGTAATTAATCATGTAACCCTTGAAAGAATCAATGTAAACCTTGGGATGAAAAGCAAGCAAAGGAAAAATTAAAATTAATTTATTTATTGCTCCCCAAGAGAAGTCGGCCCAGTTAGGGAAAAGTCCAGTTTGGCACTTGTATAAATAAGAGGTAAAGTCACCTCATTATTCACTCAGCCACTTAACACAAGTTCGCATCACTTGGAGAGAGAAGTTCGCATCTGCAGAAGGAGAAGACTATTTCTGGGGTTTCTACTTGGAAAGTATTTCCATCTTTCCTCTTTCATTATTGTACTCTGATCTCAGAATTATCATCTCTATACGAAGGTTGCTGGGTTTTCTCCCATTTGGGTTTCCCAAGATAAAACTCTTGTGTTATTGTTTCTGTGCTTTGTCTTTCTTCTAGTGATCCTTTTGAATTCATGCAAGTAAATTTTTTATGCTATGTTTTGTCGCCGGGTTAGCACACTGGTTAATGCAACAAAAATCTATGCTATTGCTCGGTGTGCCCTTGGGGGCAAGTAATGCTGAAAAAGAGATGCTTCTTAGTCCATTTAACTTGGATCTAAGAGCTTACAATGATGTACAAAAATATTAAAATGAAATGGGTGTCCACCTGATTGTTTTATGCACTTTTTGGTGGTCTTGGTCACTTCAAATCTCCACTTTTAAAGTGTAGACCTGCTAAATTCCAACGAACTAAAAGTGTTAGAAAATGATGGGAAAGATGAAACAAAATAAAAAAAATGAAAAATTTGTACTAAGAAAAATTAGAAAAATTTACCAAGTGTAAGTACAAAATTCTAGCTTAGATCTAGTGAAAGATAATGCTTTTTAAAATACTTAGATCTAACTAATTACAAATGCTTTAAGAACAATAGGTCTAGAAAATAAACATGAACCAATGGATCTACTTCTTAAGCAAACTTGTAAAGCAAGAAATGAAAGAGAGAAAGAGAATTTTGTTTGAAGAGATGGATGAAACCCTTCAAGCCCAAGCTTGATCCTTTGCTTTGGACTTGGAAAATCCTTGAAAAACAAGTATTAGCTTCAAAATATGTGCCCAAGAGAGGAGAAGAAGCAACCGAGTTCTAATCCCCCTTCAAGCTTGTGATTTGCACAACTAAGAAAAGAAACTTGTACAAAGAGAGTTAGATCTAGTGTGTTTGAAGAAGAAAAATAGAAAGAACCTAAATACAACCTAGTATAGTTGGCTACTCCCTAATCTTTCAAAATCAAAACAACAAGTAAGCAAATCAACAACTGTGAATGCTTACTCTAAGAACTACTAAGCAAAATCTACCAACAAAATGAAACAAGAAAATGCTTAATTGACAAGATATCACCTCATGAAAGAAGAAGCATCACAATAGCACAACCATGGACCTCCAAAGTCTTTACTTGCATTAATCAAATATATCAATAGTACAATGAGCAGAGGTTCTATGCATCCATAGGAATAATGGAGCAAGACCCAACTTTTATAGCCTCCACAAAGAGGAATTCGAATTCAAGGAGAGAGGGTGAATTGGGGTTGAGAGGAGCCATGTGTAAGAGTCAATCCCATGATTGAAGTGGTGAAGAGGAGTTCTATTAAATGGGGAGCTGCCACCTCAAGAGGGTGCCTCCCTTATGAGCATTGGAAACTCCATCTTCCATTCAAAGAGTGACACATCAAGGAAGTCGCCCTCCTTGAGAGAGGGCACAAATCCCAAGAGAGGACACCTCTCACTAATCCAATCCTTGATTGATTTGCCAAATTTTTGATTGGGATATCTCTTAAATGCCCATGCCAACTCACTTGGGCCAACTCACCCAACCAAAATCCACTGATTTAGGAGTTTGGATTTTCTCCATTTTTATTATTCTTGAATTAAATAATTCTCTTTTATTAATTTGGAGAGAATATTTATTTAAGTGAATAATATTCACTCAATACTTAAAGAAAAGTGGGTTTTAGGGGTTTTATGAGTGCTCTGGGTTAGAAAACGAGCACCCCCATGCCAAATTTCACCTCCTAACCACACTTTTATCACTTTTTGGATTTTTTAAATTAAATTATTAAAAAATCTCCTAAAATGAGAAAAATTATTTTTCTCAGAATGACTCAAAAATCCTAGGGGACCTAGTGCATGTCCATATGACTCAATACTGATGGCTAGTATGTTTAAAAAATACATACATATAGGCTTTAATAATCTTCCTAGGTTTGACCACCATGGAAAATACTCTAGCTTTAGAGGTATGAGTGAAAAAATTAGGGATTATACACTACTAGAGCGTAATGCATAATTCCTAAGGAAAAAATACTCTAGAGTATCCCCTTGATGGCAAACCTAAGGTAGACCAAGCCTCTTTAAAAAGAACTCATGCTAGACCAACTTATTACAATTCCCCCGCAGGGGTTTGGACATGCAAATTATTACAAAGGGAATTTTTTTTGCCTGAAGAACACTGAACTCTGGCAAATGAACAATTATATTGTTCAAGTCTTCTGTGGTTTACAAGTTGTCCACCATGGTGCAACTTCAGTGGACAACACTATGAATGTATGTAAAATCTAACAATAAGTACAAGAGGAAGTAGCCTCTTGTCCGCTTCCCCATATTGTATACTGCATGCTTGGTATTGATTCAGTCTCTGGGGCATCCTGTTCTCCCTCCTTCTCTGAAACTGATCTAGAATTTGAAATCCATCCAGATCTCCCATACATAGGCCAACCATGCACTATGTATTCTCTATCTCTCCGATCACCCAACAACACTATTGCAACCGGACCCACTCTCACCAAGTAGATGAACACGTGTCCACGTCTCAACAATACTGCGTATCCATCCTCCTCTAGGGTTGATATTGAGAGTAAGTTATCTGTTAGCCCCGGAACAAAAAGCACATCATCAACCATCAGAAATTCTCCAAGTGCAAGTTGGAAGCAAACTCTCCCAACTCCTCTCATCTCATGCATTGATCCTACTCTAGTCTGTACATGATGTCTTGGACCTGTTTCTAAAATACTGAGGAACATATCCCATGTTCCTGTCGTATGTCTAGATGGTCTACTATCAATTGACCAAGTCCTAGCATCCTGGTAACCGGTACTACCACAACTTGAATTAAAGGAGGTAACTGTTAAAGTTAGTGTAGTTGCGAGACCCATTCTCATAAAGGATGGTACCCTAGTCAGTTAACTAGGGTTCCTGGTCAAGTTAACCAGATAGGGTAAAGCGTAAGAGACTAGAAGGTACCTTAGGGCCCCTAGCTGTCTCTTGGTGTTCTTGGTCGGGGACCAAGCAGGTTGTTGCCATGGAAAAAGTCCCTAGCATGTGGCTAGGGCCTCTACTTGTCTCTAGGGTATTTTGGTCAGGGACCAGACAATTTCTTGGTCATGAGGACCAAGCAGGTCCCGTAGGTTGAGACATAGACCTCCTAGTCTAGGACCAGGTAGATTCTTGGTCACGAGGACCAAGTAGTTCCAGCAGTGACATACCTGGTCAGTTAATTAGGTGGATTTTGGTCAATGGACCAAGATGATGATGTGTGATGTCCTCTTCTTCTAGGTCTTTGAGATGGTTGAGCTATATGGTCTTCTCAAGGGACTGGCCACCCCTTGATGGAGCCACTAACATTTGACCTAAGGAGCAGTCTAGAGGACCACATGATCACATCATCCAGTGTGGACTCTTCCTTATACAGTGATGATGAACTTTCAGGTTGTGTATGGAACACTTGTACATTTCAGAGAGAGATGATTGGTTGTACTTGTTGCCGCGGGAACACGCACTCGGGGGTTATCGCAGCAGAAATTTTCAAGCTGCTTAGGTGCGTTCCTTGGGGGCAAGTTTCGAGTTGCGATATTGTCACTCAACACTCAACTCCTCCGTTTAGGCAGAACTCCTAACGAAGCCAAGGGGGGTAGTCCCTATGAGTTACTAAGGCTGATTAAGCGTTAGGTTTATGATTGGGTAAGTTGTTTTAGGAGTTTGAAAGCGATTGACTGAAATAAAAAATTTACTTGCAAAATATGACTTTAAGATTAACAACACAACATGATCATGTAACACATAAGATCTAAATAAGAAATTGAACTATTGTAAAAATAAGATCAGTGCCAAAGTGGAGTCGAAAAAGTAAAGTGCTGTTGTACTATAGATGTTTTGCAAGTGCTTCTTGATCAGTTTTAGATTATTATGGTTCAAAATTTATTAGGGTAAAGGGGGGACTCTTGAGATACTGTGAGGTACAGGGAGGAATGTCTGGAAATTAGAATTGGTGGTTCCTCACAAGAACGTGTGGGCTGGAATAGAGTCTCTAAGGTGGTGTTCAACACTACACCAACTAGTGTGTAGTCTAACTGTGCCTTGAGGTCGCCTCCCAGTTGTTCTCGCTTCCTCTGAGAAATTTCCCCACACAAGTTTTAATTACGAAGTGCCAGATTTCCACTATGTTAATTTTATTAAATGAGTTGTTTAGCTTAGATGTGGAAAATTAATAAGCGGCTACAATCATTTCTGATTTCCCATTGGCACAGGCAAGATGCCCGCAAGGGGAAAGAGCATACTCCGATAATGAACCAACTATCTATTCAAATTTGTGGTAGTTGTAGAACAATTGTAAAAAGATTGAAAACAAAGGAAAGCAGCACAAACCTATGTGTCACTTTTCTGATCAGCCACCACTAATCGACAAAGCCTTTGTGTGGTGGCGAGAGCATACTTCGTGGCAACGAGGTTGTGTTATTTCTAATTTTACGCTTGCAAAAAATATAAAGTGAAATGACTTAAAGTATACACCTTGCAATTAAAGTGTGTGTGTGTTTGTTAGAAAAGTTCATTCACAAAAAAATTGACACAAATGCGAATCCCCCCTAGGGGATGGGGTGTGGGCGCTAAGTATCCCACTGCTCTCGTTTAATGATATTACAATATAGAAATGCTTGTGATCCCTTGTAGAATGGGATCACTAATCTTACAATACTTTGAAAAACTAAGTTTATTGAACAAGAGAGGTCCCGTGGTTGCCCTAGATGGCCAAAACTTCAAAAAATCGCCAGAGTTTCATTCTCTTTTTGTTAGACCTGCTAAAAACCAGCAAGTTATTAGTTCAGAAAAGTGCTCAAAAACACTTTGAAAGTGTTTTTTGGACAATCAAAAAAATACTAAAAAAAAATTTACAAAAAATTTTAAGTGTAAAATGCAAAAAGTGAACACAAGAAAGCAAGCTTTCTTGTGGATCTTGGCTTGCCTTTTGGGGCAGCCGATAAGAGTACTTTAGATTTGCTAAATATCAACTTATGATACTCAAAAGAAGAAAGCTAATCTAACAAGCCTTTAGATCTAAAATGATTAACTTGTAAAAGAAATACTTTCTTGCATTTAGATCTAGTTTAAACAAATGATTAATCTTTCTTTTAACAATCTAAATCTAAATATATGAGACTTATAAATCGGATCTGAAAATGATATGGACTTATTTGAAATCAAATCTAAGCAATAAGCCTTAGTAACCAAAGAAGAAATGCCTTTTTGTTTGAAGGAGAAGGAGAAGAAGAGATAGGCCCGATGTTGGATGAGAATAACTATAGAAGCCTTCGGTGAAATGCTATTGGACTAAGCAACACTAATATTCTTGGAGAGAGGGTAAACAATCTTGTTCAAACTCCTATCCAATGGTTATTTGCAACTACTCATAAGACACTTGCAAAAAAGGTTTGTGAGATCTAGTTACTCATGCATAAAAAAACTAGAGAAACATAATAATAACCTTATTAAAATGCCAGATCTATATCTTTAAACATGTATGAGCAAAAAGAAAGAAAATAATAAACTTATTAGATACCTTCTTCTTATCAATTGAGAACAACCCTACCGAGGCTAGATCCACAACACAAGAGTGCAAGAAAACATTAATCACATACAGATTACCTCAAACATGCGAGGCCATGATCATCCAAAAACACACTACACCAATGAGCCTCCAAAGCTTTTGCTTTTATTTCAACAATACATGAATGGAAATATTACTATGACAAGCCTCACTCATGCAACTCGAACTAGTTCTAATGAGGAGAGGAGCTTGTTTAAATAGATTAGCCAAGAGGGAGGGGCGCATTCAAACAAGAGGAGCGCCTTACCACAATTTATGGGATATGTAACAAGTGAATCATGGTGATTGATATGGTTTGGACTCATGTTAAGGGAGGGTGCACCACCTCTCATGAGGTAGGCGACCCTCTCTTTGGTTTTATGACCATACAATAAACGGCTGCCACATACCAAGAATGGAATGCGTCATTCTCATTATAGAGAGGGCGCATGGAATGATTCGAATCTCCTTCATTTGATTCCCAACATGTGCCTTTATTCATTGGGTTGAGTCGCCTTTTAATTGACATGGCATGCCAACTCATTTGGCACATGCCAAATAACCCTTTTTTTCTATTTTTTATTTTTTGCCTTAGTGCAATTTGGTTTTTTTTAGCATTAAAATGCCACTTTGCTGCATCTTTAAGGAAAAATGCTCCTAGAGGCGACGTAATTACCCGGAACATGGAGAAAGTGGGTCCTAGGGTTAAGAGGACGCTTTGAGCGTCGAAACGAACATCCCCACGCCAAATTCTGCCTCCAGACCACACTTTTATTACAATTTGAATTTTTCTATTTAAACCATTAAAAATGGCCTAAGTTTATGGAATTTTTTTTTTCTCGGAAATTAAAAAAAAACTTAGGGGGACCTAGCACATGTCCATACGACTCAATTTTAATATCTAGCATGGTAATATACATTGACACTTGAACTCTAACACTTGAACTCTAATAACCTCCTAAGATCGAGAAATCATGCCGACCACCCCAACTTTGGAGGTGTGAGTGAAAAACTCGAAAATTATATGTCGTTTATTCAACAACATTTAATTGACAAGGGAAAAAACAATCTGGGCTAGTCAGAGTAATAACTAAGTCTTAGGACAGTTGAGTCCTTTACAAAACCATCATGCTATGACATTTTTTACAATTTCCCCGCAGGGCATGGACATGTGATTTTATTAAAAAAAAAGTGCCAAGGTGTCCTGCTAGGACTTTTGATCTTCTGATTATGAACAAGTAAACTTGTTCTATCTTCACAGGCTCACTTGAAATCACCTAAGTGATGAATATGGTTGTCATTGTTGACAACATTAATGACAAACAAGCAGCTTGGTGACTTGGCATGAAGGTGATGGGCATTGGCACACCTAATGAGCCAAAAGCCAAATGACCCATACTGTGGTCATTTGAAGATGATTTGGACAAGTGTAAATGGACAAAGACATTCAAGATGGCCCTAGTACCCTAGATAAAGATAATGTGGACAATGCACATGGACAAGGAAAATTACATGGCTTGAAGGGGGATGAGTATGGCCAAGTGGACATGAATATCGAGCATGGACGGTGAAGACATATGCCAAGCAAGCTTAATCTTGCGGGCATGAAAATGACAAGTGGATATTGGATGGCATGATGGCAAACGTGATGGTGACAGGGCAATGAACAATTGGGTATGCGTACATCCTTCACGATCACTGTGGGCATTTTGGAAGCTGTTGTGAGCAAGAGGATTTGAAGAAGCTTGCAAGCCCTTGCGAGCATCTTCTCAACACACCCTGCTAGCATCTTCGTGGAGACACGTATGGGTGTGATGACCACCATGATGTGGGATCGAAGACAAACATAAATAAATAATCATTTAATTTATTAAATGACAACAAAAATACATTTGTTGAACAAGTTGAGCTGCTAAAGAAGGATTAACTCTATCTTGAATCGGGCAGCTAATTAAAATCTTAATTATTAATCTTCATGAAGGAAGTCCGCCCAACTATATTTAAAATTATAATAATAAAAAAATAAACTTAATTGATGCAGAGTCGGCTCGATAATCCAAAAGAGATATACAACACAAGTCGGCTCAGTTGGAAATATTTCTTTTTGATCTATATAAATACACTGTAAAAGCTTTATTTTTAGCTGGACAATTTCGCATAGCTCTGTGCAATTTCGGGACTGTATAGCTCTGTACAATTTTGGGGGTTCAGTCTGGTTGAGGACAGGCTCGATGGCTGGAGCAGAGGAGGATCAGAAATTACAGCAGTAAAGCTTCATTTCATTGTTTATCTTTTATTTCTGAATGACTGGTTATTATGGTATGATGCTGGAGCAGCATGAATACATTGTTTTCTGGGTTTTACTAAGACAATGACATAAATGTGTTGGCTGCTGATAATAAAACACATATGACCAGAATGATAAAGATTTCAGTGCTGCTGAGCAAGAATTTCGTGGAGCTGTGATGTGAGATCTCGGTGGAGTAGTGGAGGAATTCGCATGGTTCAGTGAATGGAGCAGAGGAGCAACAACATGTTTTTTGGTTGTGGCTACATATGATGGACATAATGCTAATCTGCATTTGAACATGATAATCTAGGGCAGTTTGATATGCATGAAATGATGCTAAACTGAATGATGGTCTAGGGCAGAAAGATTGTTGATAGAAGATGTGAATTCTGGTGAGATGTAGCTCTGAACTCGGTAGTGTAACAACTTTGATAATTTCGGTGAAGGAGAAAGCTCTGAGATTTGTGGTGTGAATTTGGTAAGTGGTGGAGTAAGCTCTGAACTCGGGCGGAGTTAGAGTGCTCAGAGATGGAGGTCTGAGTTTTTTGGATCAGCATGAACAGCAGGAGCAACAACAGAAGCAAAACGTTTTATCTTTTATGCCTGAGTTTTTTCGGTCAGATGATATGGGCAGAATGAAGAAGAACCTATAGGCTGAATGATGACTTGATGCTTGAATTCTGGGCAGCAGCATTTTTATGAAGAGGAAGCTGGTTTCATGGACAAAATGATGATTTTGTGAGCAAGAAGACAGTGATGTTAGGACAGCAGAATACTGAGATGATGATGGACAGTTAGACGACTTCTGTGGATAATGTTGACAAAGATAATGAGCAAGGACCGAGTGAAATACGAGATGTAATATGTACATGCAGTACAAGCAAGGTCTTGTTATGAATTGTACTTGAATACAAGCAGGGTCTTGTATCTCTTTCTTAGTAGGATCTAAGAAAACCTGGGTTGGGTCCTAGATGATGAGTTGGTGCTCATTGTATCAGTTGCTGCTGAATTGCCTCACGGTTGTAGTCGTTGAATCAAATACAAAAACATTACAATTATATCGTGTCTCTCTTGTGCAATGTGTTGATGTTGATGTGTTTTATTTGATGAATGACATATGGATTGATAGTGAGTTTATTGATGAATATGATATGCTGATATAAGAGTTGGTAATTGAAGTTGAAATCAAATAAAGTATAGTCTCACTGATTCACCCCCCCTCTTAGTGAGCATTGTGTCTTACACTAAGTGCAACTTAGCTGATAACAGTACCCCACCTTGGTTGCTCATCCTTGGTCTTTACACTTTGTTGATTATTGGTCTTGTGGTACCTTGTCTTTGACTTGTGGTTAATAGGGTCATTTATCCACCTTGAATTGTTTTTGATTTGTACCAGCCTTGATGTTTTTGGTCTTATTGGTTCTATGGTTGATTGCCCACGTCTAAGGTATGGTCCTAGGGGTTATGGGTCAATATACCCACTGTTGTTTTTTATGTTTTTGACTTGTACCATATTGATTGGTCATTGTACCCTCACCTAATTAATTGTATGACCCTAGTATCCACCTAAGGCACTACTTTATTTTATGTTATTAAATGTGACTTTGTTGTTTTGACCATAATGTTTTGATGGATTCATCCCCAAATGTTGGCTCAGATTTATGTACCTGGAAATATGACCAACTCTGTATTCATGGCTAAGTTAACTAACATTCAACATATCACAATTAAGCTTATAGTGAAAGAAAGGAACAAAATGATAGTGTGGTCACCAAACATGAATTTATTTGAATGAGAGCCAAGAAGCTTTATTCTTTCATTTATCAAGAAGAACCATACATTTGTACCAATCATCTTCTATATTCACATATATATGTGTGTGGGTGTGTACATGTGCGTGCATGTCTGCATAACCTTTAACTACTTAGTTGTCATGTATAACAAACCTTCGAAAGACATTCCCAACTAACATTTTGTTATCACCAATCTTGTAGTTGCCCCTAATGGTGGATCCTAAATAGGATGGTAGAGGGGATAGGCAACCAAAGTGGTGAACCAGAGGGCCTCGACTCCCAAGATGGATTGGTTGTCATGCCAATTGAGGCACTCTTCGCTTTATGTTATCTAAGCCCAAGACAACAATGGGGGAGACCTGGATCAACTCCCGACAGGAGAGATCCAACCAAGACACCAGATCAAATCAGATAAGTGAAGTACGTAAGGTGTTAGGTATGATAAACCGTAGATCTATGGATGAAGTCACAAGATGAATTATAAGTTGGATCAAGAGGCTAAAAGGATGTAAGTTTGGTCCAATGTGAAAGTACATGTGACTTATTAGCTTAGTTATAAGATCCAGGATCAAGGCACTAGCAAATGCTCGAAAAATCCACTGCCTTGGGAACCGTGTCCAAGGTAGAGGGGTTAAGATTATGATTGGGGCTTCCTAGTATCTTTTATTAGACTTGATTAAGAGATATGACAGTATTAACACACACAAGCCCAACACAAGCATCAAACAACAAAGAAACATGCCACAACAGGGAATGCGCAAGGGTAGAGAGATTAGTGCCTAGGGAATTGGGCCACAAGGAGTCCCTCAAAGATGATGCCTTTGAGAACCCACCTTGGGTTATGCCTAAGGTGAAATACCCAGAAATGGTTTGCCAGTAAACCAAGTTGTTTGAGCTAGGGAATTTTTCTAAGGAAAAGTAGCTTAGGGTTTGAACAGAAAATGAAATGGCCAATGGATTGGAACCCAAAATAACTAAATCAAGAGTAGATCTTACTCGGATCTTGCGGATACCTTGATGATGATGATCTATGCCTTCCCGATCAATTTGAGGTGATTTGAGTGATTGTCCAAGTGAAATCGTTTTTCCCAAAGAAGCCAATGCGCCTTCCTCTCCTGCACAACAAACTACCTAAGTTAGTTTTGAAGTATCAAGAGAAAATGACTATAGCAACAAGAGACATATCAAGATGAAATCAAAGATCACAATGATGCTATTGAAAACCCCCTGATATAAGCAAATTTAAACGAGACGAGTTGAGGAGCCCCCGTACAAAAGGCCCAAGTGAAAGTCGCCCTCCTGTAGACAAACATTGTTTCCACAATATATTTGGATTCACCACAAAATCTCAAATGCTAGGTGACAATCAACATCTAAGAACATCACATCAAAGAAGATCCAAGAATCTCTGCAAATAATTCTTCTTGTTGCCAACTAAGTTGTACTTGGTTGGATTATCAAGCGAGCGGGCAGAGTTGAACATGATACATGTTTGGTTTTTGATGATTTGATATCCAGCAGGCCTTTTTAAGACCCCTGTTTGAACTTTTTTACACATGTCCATGGCCCTGCGGGGTTTGTAATAAAATGTACTAGCATGGTGTTTTGTAAAAGACTTGGTTCCCTAGGACTTTTTGGCCAAGTCAGGTATTCCAAGGAGTTTTTTCACCAATTGATTATGTCTTGCATTAGTGCATAACATAATTTTTGGGTTTTTCTCCTGCTCCTCCATAGCTGGAATGCCTGGGGAGGCTGACGGGCCTTAGGGGATTGTTAAAGTCTATGGGTCAATGTATATGAACATGCTAGACATTATTTTTGAGTCATATGGACATGTGCTAAGTCCCCCTAGGTAGTTATTTTTAATTTTCGGCAATTTTTATTTTTTTCGTAAATGAGCCATTTTTTAATGGTTTCATTAAAAAAATTGTAATTGGCCTAGAAGTGGCGTCTGGAGGTCTTTTTTGCCTTAGGGGTGCTCGTTTTCTAACTCAGAGCACCCCCTTAACCCCTAAACCCATTTTTCCTAATGTTTGGATGCTTCAATTTTTACCTATGGCCAAAAAACCCAAAAAACCCAAAAACGTCATAAAGTAATAGCTCAGAACAGAACCTCAAGAATATACTCACTTCATCGCTGTGATCAATTTGCTAGTAGTGGGTGAAGATGGATGGATGAAAGGAAAGGCTAAGTGTTGATTTTTATACCTAGGAAGTATTTTCCCTAGTAACTTTTGCCTAAGTCACTTAAAGGGGGGAAAAGTGACCCTTGCATTAAATGACTTGTGAAAAGCATTTAATATGACTTTATAACTTAAAAGTCTCTTTTTGATAAATTTAAGTGGGTGAGTGAATTTAATATTTATGAGATTTAAATGAGAGCATTTAATCTCATCTAATCTCAACCATTGGATTGAGTGAACCCTAGGGTTTAGACAAAAAGGGCAAGGGAGGCAAAGAGTTTCCATTCTTGTGAAGAGAGTGAGGAGAAGAGAGAAAAGAGAGAGCACAACAATCGAGGGAGGCATTTGAGGAAGTTTCAGCTGGCACAGTTTTCGATGTAGGTTGAAGAACATTTAATGCATAGCACGGATTTCTAGGCAGCATTATTTATTACAGCATGAATCCCAAGACAGCCGTACAGTATAGATTCTGGGCACTAGTTTCGAGGAGATAATCTGGGCACTAATCCCAAGTTGCAGCATGAGTTTCTAGGTGCAGTTTTCGGCACAAAACCCAAGAACAATAGCGCGAGTTTTGAGGAGCATTTCTGGGCATAAAACTCGAGATTTGCAGGCACAGTTTTCGAGGAGTTAGACTGGGCACAAAACCTGAGACAACTGCACAATTTTCGAGATATATTACAGGGCACATTTCCCGATACAGTCAGCACAGACTTCGAGATGGTACAACACGAATCTCGAGGAGTGAACTGGCACAGAAATCGAGAAACAGTACGGATTTCTGGTTTGCTCCTACACAGTTTTCGAGGTTCAGATTGGCACAAAAATTGAGGCATTTTTTGCATGCTTTTCAAGATAGTCTGTGGGTGTTGTTATCAACTGATTTGTACAATAGTTGAAACCTTATTGAGCCGCCAGTGTTGGAACACATCAGTGTTCACTTCCAGAGTATCTGGGTTTCATTGTATTTGGGTATAGCTAGTTTTGGCTAGCCAGTTTTGTTTTTGAGTCGACATGACCATGGCCCCATGGGGGTTTGTATCAAAGTGTGCTAGTAGGGTCTGAGTGGCTCGGTCTCCCATGACTGGATTAAACAACTAAGGTATTCCAGGGAGTTTTTTTCACCGTCAGATTATACTTTGCTTCAGGCGAAATATAATCTCTTGGTTTTTCTCCCACTTCCTCCAAAGCTGGAATGCCCGATTTTGGAAATTTGGCCATGGGGGGTTATTAGGGTCCAACTATAATGTATAAACCTACTAGACACTATTAGAATAGGTTTTGGTCATGTCCTAGGTCTCTAGGACCCCAAGAAAAAATTTCGAAAAATTTTTACCGGACGCGTCGAAATTGGGGTTTTTAATTATTTAATTATTTTTAAATTTTAATTAAATTTCTCTATAGTTTAAATAGAGAAATTTGAGTCTGTAATATGTCAGTCATCCGGGGTCCGATTTCAGTGTTTGATGGCTCGTTTCATAAGCCAAAAATCACACATGACCCATGGAGCAGCTAAACCCAACTTTCGGATGTCATTTCCGCCCCGTAATTAATATTTTCTCTGAAAAGTCATTTACAGAGAAATTATTAATTAAAATAATAAAATTGATTATTTTGGAGATAATCCAAATCTCTCCAAAATTAATCAATTTGATTAAAATAAAGGGCTAAATGACATGGCAATGAGCATTAAGGAAGATCCCAATCAACTCCAAGCCCATCCAGTCACTCACCCAGTCACCAGCAAAGAATCTCCTCTAGAAAATTCGCCCTCCACATGCAATTTTCGATTTTGATGAAGTGTCAGCTGATGAATGGATTGGTGGTGAGCATTTATGTTTGAGGTGGGCGCCCTCATGACTCACCAAATCCACAAAGCTTGGCTCCCATTCAAAATCGAGTTATCACCTACCAAACTACCACATGTCTCCACCATTGCTAACTCGCCATCTCCAAAGCCCTCACGTCATCCCTATTTCCTCTCACGTGAGCCTTAGTTGGATCCTTTCTATTGGTTAATACAAACACGAGTTAGCTTGGCTCTCTTCATATTTCGAGTTGCACCTACCATTCCCCACGTATCTCCCTCACAACCAACTCGCAATCCCTTGAATCCTCACGCAATCCCTTAGATCCTCACGTCAAATCTCCTTGAGCTCGTGTTAGACCCTTGTTGGAGCTTAGGCATTGGTTGAATGAAGTAACACGTGGGCTTGGCTCTCACATAAACGCGAGTTAGTGCCTACCACTCCATAGCTCGCTCTCCACATTGGCTCACGTTTTCCTCACCCTAACTCGCCTTTGCCTTGATGTAATCTTTCCATTTGTTAGAGCCCTCACCTCCCACCTACCTCAAGTCGAGTTTGCCACATGGTGTCATTCACATCTACCTCAAACTCGACTTTGGCCATGTCTCTTGCTCCAAGCCACCTCTTGATTGGAATTCGACTTCATTGCTCACCACCAATTCGATTTAGGGTTTTAGTGTTTAGTTTTAGTATAAAGAGAGGCTCATTAGGAGCTATTATCTCATGGTCTTTTATGCAAAGAAACTCTGAGCAAATGTATCTGGAATTATATTTAATAAAGTTGTGACTTTGGAGGTCAAATTCTTGGGGGCTCTTGGTGGCCATGCTTCATTACATTTCTTGAGGTGATATTGTGTCAATTTTTCATATGTTTATGGCTATTTAGTTTTGATTTATATGCTTAGAAGGCTAACAATCTAGCACATGCATGTATATCTTTTCTATTCACTTAAATCATATGTTATTTGCAAGTATTGCTAATGGTTTTGTGAGCTTTTGCAGGTTCTCCTTCACTCCATTTTTTGGCCAAAGATCTCTACTTGTTAAGCATTAGCAAAAGAAGAGTCTCTTGCTTCACCATCATCCATTTTTCAAAAGTCAAAATTGGTTACCTTGGTACTAAAGGGCTCTCTCTTCAAGCCTTACCTTTTTCTCCTTGAATCTTTCCCCTTGAGTTTGCTAGCCCTACTTCCTCTTTGGCCCTAGATCTATCCATCCCACTCATTTTTCCCTTCTCCATTCGTCCTTCTCCCTCTTGCATTCGTTTTTCTCCTTTGGCATTCTACTCCCCATTTGCCCATCTTCCATAGCTATTCCTACTTCCCTCCTTTTCTTCTAGTTTTAGTTTTTTTTGTTCTCCTTAGGCTTTCGTTTCTCCATCTAGTTCTAGTTTCACTCTTAGATCCCTTCTCCTTCTCCTCTCGTCCATCCTTCCTTTTAAGTGCCCTAAAAAAAATCACACAAAAAGCAAAAACGAATTGGATAAGTTAGTGTTTGTTAAAGTAGTTCATTTGATTGGATAGATCTTAAATTATTGCATCTTGTAGATCATTGGCATACATTGGAAAGTTAACTTTAGGAGCATTCTAGATTTCTTGTTTCACACTAGTATAGTTTGCACTTTTAAACTCTAGTTGCAAGTTGAAAGATAGAAAATTTTACATAAAAATATTTCAAAATTTTTAAGTCTTAGATGTCATTTCTAGCATATTTAGAGCAACTTTTGTTCGCTGGTCCGTTTTCCCATACAAACTTTTTCGAACAAATTTCTCATGTCTCTTATGTTTTAGGCTCTATTTTTCAAGTTTGGACTTGGTAGATTAAATTTTCATTTTGATTTCTGACGTTTAATGGGTGCATGTTGAGCATTTTTTTTAAGCTTGTGTAGGTGCTTTGAAAGAAAGAAATTTAAAAAACTTTGAAGAAGTAAGATCCAAGCAAAGGACCAAGGAGAAGAGACCATGAAAATGAGCAACATTTGACACACTTATCCTTTGTAAAAGCAAGCAAAAATTGCTTCTTTCTTAGATTCTCCAAGTATCTTCTTTCTCAAAGACCTTGCAAGGTTTTAAACCCAAGGCATCTGTAACAGTTTAATAAAAGGTTTCAAGTGTAGGGGTCCTCCACCTTTGGTTCTTCTTCCCCATTTGGGGAAGAGTGTTGGGTCTTGTGGTTGGTTTTAGCTTAGATTTACATTTTCATGCTCTTAGTTTAAATTTTGTTCCAAATAAGTTAGCTTGATTATATTTCATATCTACTTACCCCCATGCTTTCCCGAGTAGGGTCTTGAACCTGAAAGAGATTCTTGGGTAGTTTAGTTCAAATTTTATCATTATATTTTGTTTCTCTTCCAATCCTTGACCAGAGAATAGCTAACTTTGGGATCGTATCCCAAAGGCCACATAGTTTTGTGGTAGCTTCTCGCTCCCCCATCAACTTCTTGTGGACATCCAGCTAGCTGGAAGGTTTCCAGGATTGGTGGTTTCTAGTGGTTGATCTTGTTCGGAGATCAATCCCACCTGGTAGATTAGAACTTGTATGGTAGAACACTAGATTTGCTTATCCCGCAAGTTTTATTTGCTGGTAGTCATTTTTATCTTGTTGATCAACACTGTGGTTAAATTTTATTTCAAGTAAAAATATACTGCTCTGCTTTTATCTGTCTTCTTAAAATAAACCAAAGTCTCTTGAACTTGGCCAAATCCAAGTCAAGAGCACCCTCTATCGGAGGGCATTTTAGTCTTGCATCATTCCCTGCATTAGGCATTGTTAATTTAGCAAGTCTCTTGAACTGTGGTCATAAGACCGAGTCAAGAGCGCTCTCTGTCGGAGAGTTGAACAAGGTTCTTTTAATAATAAAATTTTCCACTCACACACCCCTAATTAATTTATCTTGGTTTGTCCTACACCCGTATGCTCTGCCAACCGGAAACGGTTGGGCTAGTACTCAGAAAGGTGGAAGACTTGATAATAACGATCGATAAACTTAATTAAAATTTTTACCCATAACCTCAACCAAGGCAAAATACTAATCTTCCCACGAGGGGTGACGCCGGATTCCCACTGTCAGACTCAGGGGCGGTTCAAACATTGGACACCAATCCTTATCGAATCTGGGTGCTTCCGACAGGTCATTCAGGGTTGCCAGTATCTTTCTTGGGTAGGGTTCTACCATCTTCTGATATCTTTGGTTTTAGCCTTAATAAACAAGACAATTAAAACTTTTAATTTACCAAGATAAGCTGCATAACGTTCTCACAAATTCTCCATTTCAAGCACTTTCGTCAAGTTTACAATCGCTTTTATTTTCTGACTCCATAAGGCACTGGTCCTTTATCTTATATTTTGTTTGCCTAAATATCAAACATTGGAGTATTTGCTTATATTTACATAAAGTGATCTGTTTATTGCCCAAGTGTATCTTTCATCTCGTATGTGCAACGTGGATTGCGTTATCTTGTCTCATATTTAATTTTCAAAATTGTCTCTCATTTAAAAACTCCTAAACAACACTCATCCGCATCACTGCATCAAAAACACTATAAAAAACAAGAGCCTTAGTGAAACTCTCTTTTAGGGACTACCCCCCTTGGCTTCGTTAAGAGTTTGCCTAAACGGAGGAGCTGGGATTCAGGTGACAGTACCTGGCTCATTGCTTGCCCCCAAGGCCACACCTCTCTCACTTGTAGTGAAGAGACAGCTTTCGAAAGATTTCCGCTGCTGGTGTGCAGTTTGGCGGACAACAGGTGTAATTTTTCTGGTTGAGCTAAGTACATCTTGACTGAAAATTGTTGTACTAAATTTTTGCTGAAGAATGAAAACTCTCTCTTCGACTGGTTTTCCCCGTGGGGTTTTTCTAGGGCTATTGGCCAAAAATTTCTGAGTCTGAAATATTTTATGGCTTGCATGTGTATTTAATTTTTTCTGCCTGTAAATGTGATTTTCAGTGTGTTTTAAATGTCTGAAATTTTATAAGTAATTTCCATCCAATGCAAAAACTGGGTTGGGGATAAAACAATGAAAAAAAACTTGACATAAAACTAGCAAGTTGAAAATCTCAGAAAATCTACACTAAGGGATGACTGCACTAACTTAACACCATGATACTTTGGATGTAGGGACACTCAAGCGTATATCAGATAAAAATAACATAGGGGATGGCAGTGTCTCACAAATGGGATAAGTTGTTTGGGAAGTGCTTATTCAACCTTGGCAGAAGTCTACAACTCACATCCAAGTTGACTCAGCTCCATGAGGATCTTTTCTAGAGCCGCCATGACTAGGCGTCCGGCAAACCGTAACTCAAGACTCTAGTGGACACTTAGAATTAGCTATCCCTTACTCCATTTCATATCACAACCCGTAGGCCCCATGAGGAATTAATTATTACAGTCTAAGGCTAGCAGTCATTGGATATAACATATATTTAACCATTGCTTTTTGGGCCTTTCATTCATTTAATTTTACTGGCCAGCAATCTTTGGATTTAGCATACATTTAACCATTGCTTTTATTAGTCCTTTCATGTCCCTTCATTGGGGAGTTTACATTTCATTCATTTCCAAAGCCCTTCTTTCATTGTCTTTAGAAACACAGGTTTTGAATTTCATTTCAATGGGCTTTCACAATTGATATACAATAGTTTCCACAGGCATGTAATGATGGCAGTCGTATCTGCTTCAGGTTTTAGCCAACACAGCTTACACAACTTAGAGCCGAGACACAACTAAACATGGATGCTATCCAACAAAGAGGCAAGAGTGAGGGAATCCTCCATATCATAGGCTAAGGGGTAAGTCAAGGAAACAATGAGACTGGATGGTGACGAATGGATGAGGAAAGTGAAAGGTGGTGCCAACACTAGCAAGCCATATACTGGTGGGAATGATCACCTCCATTCTCCTAGGGAGGGTGAAACCAATGAGTATAGACAAGAACTTCATAAATTCTGAGCAAGCAGCACTATATAGATATAAGTTAACAACCATGTCCATAATATATAAATAGACCTCTAGGTCATGACCACTAAGTGTTAAATCAAGCTACAAGAATAACCAACAAAGCAATAATGAACCGATACACAACCATATACCTGCCTGGTCATATACCTTTACCAACTACCTGAACCATCATCTATCAACTGGAAACCTGCTGCTGCACATCTGGGCACTGCATACTGCTCTGTATGGCAAAAATGGCTACATCGGTCATCAAATCTGAGTTCCTGAGACTCAGTCATGGCATAAGCTGAACAAACTGCTCATGGGCTTCTCTCAAATCATAAGTGATCCTGGAATGAATGCTCATCCGATGCTCATCTCAAGCATCTCAGTGTAAAGGACTGGCTGAAATAAGGACTGGAATCTGATCTCATGTTATGGTAGCCCCAACTACTATAAATGTGATAACACATTGAAAATGGGAAGTTGTGGAGTCTACTTATTTTCCAATCATGCTATAGTTTAAGACAAAATTACATAATCAATTCAATTGTAATCAACATTGAGATTCCTTGATACCAATACTTTCTCCTTACAATACATCATCTGTCCCATCAAAGCATAGGTATTGTTAGCTTGACACCAAGCTAGATATAAGATGATAGCATAATGATTGCACTGAAAGTAATGAGATGCATATACAACCTAGTATGGATGAGATGTGTAACGTAATGTAGCACCAATAAAATAAAATGAAAGACTAATTTAAGCCTGTAATATAAAAGTGAAAAAATGCCAACCATAATATTAGACTGATGATAATAATAAAAAAGAATATGAAAAAACCGACGATAGTAATGAAAAATAATATAATAATATAACCCAGCATAGTTCCATCTCAATCCTGATCTTTTAAGCATCAATAAGTTTTTATATCACTATCTGTTCAATCTGTTTCAATGCTTAATAGATCTGGGATTAGGATGGATCAATGCTGGTGATAATTGAAGTCATTCACATCTTCATAAAGATCAACACAATACATAAGAGAACGCTATTTCTGTGTATGAATGTGCCCTTTAGATTTGCTTTGAATAAAATAGTTATATTGTATAATGATCTAATGTTCTATCTTGAATGATTAAAAATGAAGTGTTGATTCCTCTTATATAGAGGTGTTAGGGTAAGTTGGATGTATTGGTTAACCCTAGGTGTAGGACCACTATGCTCCCCAATTAACATATCATGTGATCATAGGCCAACAACTAAGCGTCACACTGTCAAAACAAGATGACTACCCTAATGCTAATGGTTTGAACCCAGTTTTTCATCACAATCAACAGTTTTCCTTACCACTAGACCGCGATTGGACACCGTGTGAGAAAATAATCATTACTCGTAAACATTTCTTGCTGTTCTGAAATCATAGTGCACATGATGGATAATATATGCTTTTCAATGGTAAAATTGTAAATGAACAATAAGGTTTTGTGAAACATATTTCCAAAATATCTATTTGATTCTTTAATTTTGCCAATCATTTTTCTCTTACCTTTTCTTGTAAATTATACTTACATTTAGCAATGAATAAAAAATGTATTTTCCTATAACCTCGTTCTGTATTTAATGCTTAAGCTTGTATATTGTCAAAACAGGCATTTTATAATTGGGCAATTGCTATATCCGATCGGGCCAAGATGAGAGGTCGTACAAAGGAAGCAGAAGAACTATGGAAGCAAGTATGCTCTCTTCCTTTTAAAGGCAACGCTTATCTCCATTCTTTCCAAGTGTTTTGGTAGTATTCTAGTTGAACGTAGTACTTTTACAATTATTCCACGACGTATTTTAAATGTAAGAATTGCGAGTTAAATTTTCTATCCTTGATCCAACTAAATTATTGCTGAGTTTCAAATATATCATATCTAGTAACTTTGTCTTCCTAAACTATTGGTCGATTACATTTTATGAAAAACATTCTTAATGGCAGAAAAATTAGTGTCTCAGAGCTTATCTATTATACAAAAAATGCCAAACATGAATTCCATAGAGAAAATACAATGGAATCATTTTAGACCCAACAACTCTTTTCAACACTTGATACACGATACATATTTATGGGTATTTATTAATTTAAATGGTAGCAGACCTTAGAACTATGAGCTCACTAGTAGTAGACAAAATCTACACCCATCGGATCAAGGAAAGATATGGGCTTGATCTTTTGGCATACACATGCCTAAATATAATTGTTCACATGGATGAGCATACAAAATTTCATATTAATTTATTATTACCTACAGCTGTGCACTTATCTTATTTAATGTTGAAAAATATAGCTCGAACAGGAACTTCTGCACACGTTCAGTGTGAACATGTCAGAAGTGGTTTGAGATATTTCAAAAAGTATTTTTATTTTTGTAATTCACTTTAGCAAAAAGGGAAAAGTCTTATATTTAGTTGTTGTGTCTAATGAAGTGTATTGAATACATTAATGATTTTGACTAGGATTAATCTTAATTATACATCTCACTTAGAGATCATGGTTTTAACACAAGTAGAAAGACAGGTCAAGATAGATAGATAAAATAAGATAAGATAATTTTATTAATGTTTGAATAATGACCACAAAAGTGGGTTAATGGGACTGCCCAGTACAATGGTCGTTATAAAGCAGGACTACCGAAAGTGAAGAACACACAGCCAATACTGAGAGGGGGGGGGTGAATCAGTATTGGACACTTTTGGTTTATTTTTTCTTTTTCAGTCCTTGCTAAATAAACAATATTAATGCTTTAATTTCGAATAATAATGAGCAGTAATCACAACACACAAAACACAGTATTTAATGCTTTACTGATGCATTAGCTGATGTGCTGCTGTCCCCGAGCCTGTCCTCCTCACCTCAACACCCGGAAAACAGACCTCTCTTATGCCTCCCAAATTCTTCTATACTCTACTCCTCAACACAATGATTTTGATCTTTACTTATACTTGTCTTCTTCCATAACTTATGAGGCCAACTTGTCACTATCAAATGATATATATTTTATTTTTGCGTCCACGTTATCGTCAACAAATATATATATATATTTGATCATTTTGCCATATATATATATATATATATATATTTGATCATTTTGCCACATAGACCATGTTATTTCTTTCCTTTCAGCATGCCCGCAATGCTCATCTGGAGAAGCCCGCAAGAGTCATTGAATCCTTCAAAATGCCCGCAGGTTTGTCCACAAAGATGCCCGCAGGCTTGTCTTTAGAATGCCCGCATGGTCTCTCCTAGAGATGCCTGCACTGGTCTCTTCAATGCCCACAGAGTTCACTTGACAATGCACTTAGGATGCCCGCAGCATGCCTTTTTCAGATGCTCGCAACTCCTTATGAAAATGCCCGTAAGCTTCATTAATTATGCCCGCAGGGTTCTTCAAAGGATGCCCGCAATGGGGCTTTGAAATGCCCGCAAGGGGCCTTCCAAATGCCCGCAGCCTCTTCCTTGTCCACCTCATCATCTTTGCCTTTGTCATTAATTCATTTGCCATGTCATCAATGCTAGCTTGGTCGCCAACACTTGCTTTGTCTTCATTTGTTAAACCTCATTTCAAGGGTTCATCATGTTTCTCAAGCTACACCTTCTTCAACATACTTTTGACATCAATGACAAGAAATTGCCAACAAAAAGGTCTCCTATAAAAAGAAATACTTAGAAAAGAAAGTAAAGTAGAGAAGAGAAGAGAGGAGAAATCTATGCGAGGCATGGAAAACCCTCGACCAAAAATCTATGCAAGGCATGGAAAGCCCTCGTCCCCGAGTAAGGGAGATAGCATGTGCGTGGAGAACTACATGGGGAAAGGATCCAGGAGCGATGAAGTCCAAAATAAATGAGGTAGGTCTATCAAGTGATAGACCCATCTCTCCTAACATTTGAGGCTGAATGAAGGAAACTAAGAATAGTATGCTATCCCAAGAAAGAACTAGTGGAAGGTCTAGGCCGCACTCTCTGTTGCTGTTCGGAGGAGGTAGACTGCTAGTGAGGCCTGGGGATCTCTTCTGCCACTTGGGGAGAGGTTTAGTTTAGTCATGCTGCTGAGATCTCAAGAGATGGGGGAGGGCGAGTTTGAAGTTGTGTTGATGTCAGTTTGTTTCTTAGTGCCCCTCCCTGAGGGTAGCATTGTGAAAAAGGAAGTGTTCTATTGGGTAGAATCTAGTCTGGTAGGAGGCTGAAGAATATGAGCTCAAAACCCGAGGGCCTCTTGCATGTATAAGGCCACACATCTCTAATCGGGGTATCTGGTGAGGGTTTGGCTCCCTTTGAATAGTTAATGGAACCTCCCTCTAATCTTGTAGTAGATGGGGTAGCGGAAGATGAAGTGCTCCTTAGTCTCGATCGGTGAGCCTGGTGGTCCATCTCTACTCGAAGTTTATGAGAGCCCACTTTGAACTTTCGTAAGGGAATGTGAAGAGCATGCATCCAGTGGTGGAGAGTATACTAAGGCCAAACAATGAGTTTGTCACACAGCTCCAAGAAGTGCTTAGCATAGAAGGCCATCATTGGGCGTAACCCACCATGAGGGTTAACCCAAGTGATCTAGATAAACCATATGTAGATGTCATCCTTTATGATCTTGTTCAACTCCTGTTTGAGGGATAGAAGGTGGCAAGGTATGTTTAAGAAATATCTAAACGGAGGGAGTTGGTCCATCTGAATGCCCACCGACTCCAAAAGATCCGAGACCCTCGCAAACCATCCTTGAGCCCGATCAAAGAGGCTGGATGAGGCTAAAGTCTTTGAAGAACAATATGCCAAGTATGGGTATCGGTCTTGCACTTTCGCCGAGTCAGTAAAGCTTCTTATGCGATGCATATAAGAGCCTAAACTAAACACCGTCTCAAGTCGGAAGGGCTAGGCTCCAAACTTTGCTAGGATGATGTGCTGAGGGACTGTTTGCTTGCATTGATGATGCGCTGGAGGAGAAGGATCTGAACTATCTCAGTCGAGGCCCAATCAAACTCAAGCAATCGAGGTCCTCAAATCTTAGAGCCATAGAGAACAGTGGGCCGGATAAGGGAGCCCATGAGGGACATCTCAAACAAGATGTCCTGACTCCTGAATGTTAGACACAATGCTCACTGGGGGGGGGGGGGGGGGTTGAATCAGTGAGCCTACTCTATACCCAATTTTCAACTTCAATCAAAAAACTTATGTCTTAATTCACACATCCACTTTCATATCATATTTATCAATAAACTTATATCATTAATCAATCACATGTCATAGCACATTTCACAAGAGACACAAGATTTAGATTTGTAATCTTTGTATATAAGTGAAGACTCCAATCTTCTGTATGGGCAACAACCCATAAGGTGGCACCACCCACCAGAATGGTTCAGTGAGCTACAACTGACTGAGATGCTACAGCATCCAGACAAGCTTCAACTTGTCAAAAGACCAATAAGTCTTTCCCTAGCTTCACCCTACCTCCCTATACAAATTTCAGATTGCAAATTACATACAACTTCTCTTATCAACGTATATCATATCATCACTCACTGTCATATCAAAAGCATTATCACATGTCTCTGTCTCTGCATACCATCATCATAATTATCCTTTTAATTCTGTCCATCAGCATCTCAGTTTGTCCACCATCACATTCACAGTGATTATCAAAACTCTTGGTGTCATACAACTGCCCAGAAATTAGGTCTTCATCATGCTGTGGCCCAGAGAGTCAAAGACAAAAATCCTGTTGCTGCTCCTGCTGCTTCTGAACTGTCCTCTGTCCTCTCTAACCCCACGAGATCAGAGTTTCCTTATGTCACACAGCCTCACTTCATCAGTCTTATCATATCAATCATATGTCACTGAATATCAGAGCTGTATGAACTCAAACTTCATTTTTGGCTTATTGCTGCTATGATGTTCTCATGCCCAAAAATCAGAGAAGAAGAAAGACAATTTTCTCAGCTGCTCCTATTGCTGGATCCGAAATTCTTAGTCAGTCTTCTTCTTCCTTTAATAACAACAAGTTGTCACTGTCATCAATCACATTATCATTCTGTCTAGCAGTATAAATGTATCATTCTGTCCAGCATTATGTCCCCAGAAATCAAAGATATAAATATTCCATGTTGTACTTGCTGCTCCTGCTCCTTACCACCAAACTGTCAACATCCTGACTGTCCCCCGAATTCTGAGCTCACCTAAACCACCGAATTCTCCACACATCTGAAATGAATGAGGCGAGCTGCCTATTTATACTAATTTTCCACCATGATTTTTATTGAGCCGACTTGTCTTTTAAACGGATTATTTTATTTTGAAATTTATCTTTTTGAACTGGGACGACCTGTCATACTTTGCTAATTAATTTTCCAAGCCGACTTGGCAATATAAATATGATTTTCATTTTAATAATAAACCAATTCTTTGCTAGGATGGCCGACTTGTCAATTGTATTTTTTATTTTATCATTTAATAAATTAAATGATTATCAATTTATGTTTGTTTATCCATTCCCATTTCCACATTATCCTTAATAGAATATATGTGATCTTCACAATAATATATATATATATGTGTTTGATTTTTCTTGCCACATTATCAACAAACATGTATTTATTTGGTCTTTGATTCCACGTCATGGTGGTCTTCACCAATGTTGCACGATTCGGACTCGGCAAAGACTCGACTGGCATATGACTCGTAGACTCGGGAAAAACTCGGGAAAGACTCGGGACAGACTCGGCAAATAGGAAAAAACATAAAAATATTGTACATTTTGGACAAAAAAGAGATTAAAAGCAATTCCAATCCATATTAAAACCTATAAAACTACAATTTATACAATAATTCATAACATTGTCTCGTCACAAAAATAAAAAAAATTAAAATATATAATAAAAATAAATCTAAAATATATAACATAAATAAAAATTTAAAAATAAAAAATACATAACAAAAATAAATATAAAATATATAACATAAATAAAAATTTAAAAATAAAAAATATATAACAAAAATAAATAAAAAATATATAACATCAATAAAATTTTTAAAAAAATATATATATAACAAAAATAAATATAAAATATTAATAAATAAAAATTTAAAAATAAAAAATACATACCATAAATAAATATAAAATTTATAACATATAAATAAAAATTTAAAATAAAAAAATATATAATATATACCAAAAATTAAATAAAAAAAACTATATATATATTATATTATATATAAAGAAAACATATATATAAACATACATTAAAAACTAAAAAAATAAAATTAAAAGTTGATGACTTACCTGGAATAGAAGCTTGAGCCCCGATCTGCACCTTCACGACCTCGGACCTGTCTGCACCTTCACGAAAAACACGACCTTGACCAACTCTCCACGCTTCACGGGCTCGATCTCTATTCTCAGTCAAAGCAATTCACGGCCAAAACCGAAAAAAAGAGCTGGGCCGGAACAGTCAACTCGCTCAAACAAATTTAAATATGTATTATTGTTATCGGGAGAAAGTGCCGGCCGGAACAGTCAACTCGCTCAAACATATTTAATAAATTTGTATTATTGTTATAAGGAGAAAGTGTTGGCCGGAACAATCAACTTGCTCAACCGGCAAAAAAATTTGGTGTCTGGCCTTTTCTCCCTTGCGCGAGGCTGCGACCGAGTTCGACGAGTCTGCTGCGAGTTCGACACGAGTCTACTGGATTTGCCGAGTGTGACAAGTTGGCGAGTACAGAGTGTGACAAGTCGGCGAGTACAGGGCCGAGTCTGGGCCAGTTAGTCGTTGCGGGAGGTCACTCGGGGAGACTCGTGAGTACCCGCGAGTCCTCGACGAGTGGTGCTTCATCGGTCTTCACTCCCATCTTCAAGATGCTTGTAGCTCCTCATGAGGATGCCTGCAGCATCAAATGTCATGCTCGCATATAGGGTTTTGTAGATGCTCGCAAACTCCTTCACATCAATGTTTGCCATGTCACCATAGTCCCATTCAGCATGCCCGCAAGCTCATGCTTGCTTGGCATTTGCTTGCCTTTGGTCATCTTGTCTTGTGCTTGCTTGTTTGTCCACATCTTCCTTGCTAGGGTATGGGTCATTAAGCTTGCTTTGCCGTGTCCTAGCCATGTGTTCTTTGTCCATCTCGCTATCTAGGGGATTAGGGCCAATCCCAAATGACCACAGTATGGGTCATTTGGCTTATTAGGTGTGCCAAAGCCCATCACCTTGTTTGCTTGTCATCATGCATATACACCTTTGTCATTAATGGTGTGTCATCAATGACAACCATATTCTTCACTGAAAATGGTGTTTGAATTACTGTCTCTCAAGGAGGGCTAACGATCTGTAGCCCTTGTTGACTCGAGGTTGAAAGGCTTGTCGCAAACTGAAGCGAGGTTTTGAGAACCGCACCCCCAAGTATGTGTAGGCACTGGTGATTTCAATCTCTTCCCCTTTGAAGAAGAAGTGAAGTTTTGAGGAAGTCTTCTTCACCCCATTGATCGTCAACTGTCGAAGATCACATAAAAGAGCTAAGGAGGACCACATTGTAACCCCTCTAGAAATGAGGTTAGGAGGACCACATTGTTGTTAAATAGTAGGATGGATATTAGAACCTGGTGGAAGAGGCACCCATCGTTGTTCTGGATATGCTCTTGAAGGAAGGCCTCCAACTCATCAATATAGATCCCAAACAAGGTGGGGGATAGGGGGCACCCTTGTTTAACCCCAATGGTACTCCTGATGAAATCTGACACCTTGTGAGTTGTGCGGAGCCTACCGAGGACCGACTCGTATAGACTCATGATGGCAATTAGTAGGGTCTTAGAGATGCCAATGTCTCTTAGCCTTTGGGGTAGGGCCTCTCTAGGGACAAAGTCAAAATATTTTCGAAAATCTACAAAGCAGTAATAGACTTTCGAAGAGGGATGTCATGCCTCCTCAATGATTGCTCGAAGGGCAAAGATGTGATCAATGGTATGATAAACAAGTTGGAATCCAGCCTGCCCTCTAGCTCTCAGGTGTCTCCTCTCAAGCTCGCATGAAAGCTTGATAGGAGGATTGTAGCATAGAGCTTTGAGAATGTGTTCCGCTCCATGATCGTCTTGTTGTTGGGATCTGAATTGGGACCTGATTTGTGTATTGGGTGAATGGTGTGATGTGACCAAGTCGGTGGAAAACTTGTACAGATCACATGATTGAAGAGATCAACCAAGTAATTATTCCGAACGTGAAGATCGTGCTTGAAGATTTCTTGGAATCCTTCCTCATTTGCTTCTTTTCTAGTGTTCATCACCCAAACGACTTCTCTGATGTCTTGGCAAGAGAAGAAGTAGCATGAAGGTGGCAAAGATGTGATTTGTATGTGGCTACCCAGGGACATCATAAAGAGTGCAGGTATGAGACAACATGGATCTGAGGTTAAGATCATATGGGAGTTAGTGGTGGGGAATGATGGTGCACCAGAAGTTTTAGAGACAATGGACGAGGGAGGCACACAAGTCCCATCTCTTTTAAGAGATGTGCAGGCATTTTTTGCAATGGAGGAGGTGGCGATGGGAGGCTGTAAGGTCGGGGTATGAGGGGTGAGCACGAGTGAATGAGTGCCAAAGTTGACGGTGGAGGGCTTTGCACTACTTGTCGTACCATTGGTTCATGGGGCAGAACCTGGATTCAGGGGTTGAGGGAGTGGACTAATTGGAGTGAGGGTAGGACTTAAAGGCTGCTTCCCAAATGGTGTATGATAGGAATGCATACTTGGTAGAGGTTGACTCGTGTGAGGAGAACTAGGACTTGGAAGGAAGCAATTGTTGAATATTGTAACTTCTAAGAATATTATATTTGTACTTTATTATTCCGGAGATGTTTCATCCCTCCGAGGTGACCCTATTGTATACCCGGAGATGTTTATTCCTCCGATGGATTGTGGTAACTAGGGTTATTAGATCTCCTATGTGAGGGTCGGCCCTGAGTTTATTTGTTAGGGGTTATTAGACCCTCTTAGGAGAGGCCGGCCCCATAAGGTAAAAAGTCAGTCGGGAAACAAGTATAAGTAGAGGAGGATGCTCCTCACTTATTACACAGTTCCATCACTCGGAAAGTAGCGCACATCTGAGAGAGAGGTTTGCATAGGAGGTAGAGAAGGAGCTCTAGTGTTGTACTACATCTTGTATTTGGTTGATCATCTTATTGAGGAAAGCTTTGTTGGGATTTCTACCCCATGAGGGTTTCCCAGGGTAAAATCTCTGTCTATCTTGTGATTGTGTTTCTTTCAGTGATCTTGCTAGTCAAATCAGTATAAACTTAACATGGTATCAGAGCTAGCCTGAATAGGACATCTTTCGCAAGGTGAAAATATCTCTCTCTCCGGTGAAAATTAGGGTTTCTACAAAAGTTAGTATTTTTGGATTCTGATTACATGGCTGGATAGCCCTTCCCAAAATCGAACTTTTGAGCCCTAGATCGAACTTTTTGGTTGGGTAGAACTCTGAGAAAGTCAAACCCTAGTTTAACCCAAAGTGCGATAAACCAGAAATTCTGTTGCAGATCCGGAAGGTGAAAGGTTGAAGTTTCCAGAAGCAGAACACACCAAAACTTTCATTCAAGCACATCTCCTGGTAAGTGTTATTCTATCCCTTGAGAAACTTCAATCTCATTGATCCCTAAAGAAGATGGCTCCAAGCACCAAGCTTGAAGACAAGCTAGAGGGTATAGAAAATTTCCGAGCATGGAAATACAGATTTGGCCTCATTCTTGAAGAGAATGATCTTGTCCAGTATATCAAGGATGAGATTGCAGAACCTGAAGAAGATGAAGCTAAAGAGAAGTATAGGAGGATTTGATTAGAGCAAAGAGAATCATTGCTGATTCTATTAAAGACCACTTGATTCCCCAAGTGGCATCCAAGAAGACCCCAAAGGAAATGTATGATGCCCTAGGAAGAATGTATGAAGGGAGGAACATCAATAGGAAGATGAACCTAAGATCTCAGTTGAAGAATACCAAGATGAACAAAGGCTAATCCATTCAAGACTACTTCTCAAGGGTTTCCCAAATCAAGGAACAACTAGATGCCATTGGAGATACCCTTGATGAAGATGAACTTGTAATGACTGCTCTAAATGGGCTCACTAGACCTTGGGAGTCATATATACAAACTATTTGTGCCAGAAAAGAAAGTATGAAGTTTGATGTAGTATGGGAGGATTGTATTCGAGAAGAAGCTAGGGTAGCCAATAGAGAAACCCTTCTCAAGGAGGATGACCAAGCCTTGGCTACTCACACCAAAAGAAGAAGAAAGGGTCACTTCAAGAAAGTTGACCACAAGGAGTCTCAACCCTCCCATAGATTTAAAAGGAGAAGAGGAACAAACTCAGAAAGAGACCTCTCCACAATCCAATGTTTCAATTGTCTTAAACTAGGACACATTGCTAGAAATTGTACTTCACAAACAAAGAAGAAGAAGTTTGTTCACAAAAGACATCATGCACATATGGCAGAAGATGATAGTGGAGAAGAAGAAGAAGAAGAAGAAGATGAAAGGCCTCGAAAGAAAAGATCTAAAGTAAAGAAAGAAGATGTAGAAGAATATGTTCTATTTTTTGCACTCTCTGGGTCTGTAACACCTGGAGAAGATACATGGCTCATCGATAGTGGTGCTTCAAAGCACATGACAGGTCAAAATAAAACTCTCTCAAGACTTGAAGAAAAGACTTCTCCACAAAAGGTATCTCTAGGAGATGATTATCAATATCCCATCAAGGGAATTGGTGAAGCAAGCTATAAGCTTGATTCTGGAACACCATTGAAGATGAAAGAAATTTTATATGTACCAGGTTTGAAGAAGAACCTACTTTCTGTCTCAACACTAGATAAGAAAGGATTTAGAGTTGCATTCATAGATGGAAAAGTACTTATGTGGCCCAAAGGAAAATCAATTGAGGATGCAATTGTTATTGGTGAAGAGGAAGGAGGTCTTTACAAACTCAAGGGTCATCCAAAAGCTGCCCTTGTCCATGAAACCACTAGCCCCAGTGAGCTATGGCATAGAAGGCTTGCTCACATTAACTACAAAACCCTACCCTATGTAAGCAAGGTAGTTATAGGACTACCAGACTTAAAGGTTGATCATAGGATGTGAAAAAGGGAAGAATATCAAGAACCCATTTCCAAAGAGTGAAACAAAGACTAAGAACATCCTGGAGTTAATACATTCAAATGTATGTGGACCAATGCTCACCACATCTCTAAGTGGGTTTGAATACTGTCTCACATTCATTGATGACTGTTCAAGGAAGACTTGGATATACTTTCTAAAAGGAAAGAATGAAGTCTTTGGAAAATTCAAAGAGTTCAAGGCTTTGATAGAAAATCACTCAGAAAAGAAAATCAAGATTCTCAGAACAGATAATGGCGGAGAATATACTTCAAAGGATTTTGAAGACTTTTGTAAAAAAGCTGGAATCAAGAGGGAACTAACCACTCCCTACAATCCCCAACAAAATGGGGTTTCGGTAACAAAGAATAGAACCATCATGGAAGCTGTAAAGACTATGATACATGATCAAGACCTACCCATGTATCTATGGGCTGAAGCAGCTAGGACAACAGTCTATGTACAAAATAGACTATCCCATAGTGCTCTTGAATTCAAGACTCCAGAAGAAGTGTTCACAGGAAAGAAGCCTGAGGTAAGTCATCTCAAAATATTTGGATGTCCAGTGTACATTCACATTCCAAAAGAAAAGAGAACCAAGTTGGATCCTTCTAGTAGGAAGGGAATATTTGTTGGATATTGTGAATCATCCAAAGCTTTCAGAATTTACATCCCAGGTTTTCATCATATAGAAATAAGTAGAGATGTGTCATTTGATGAAGAAGCAGCTCTCAAGAAATCTAGGAAGTGCCAACTTGAAGAAGTCTATGAAGAAGGTACACCTCCTAGAATCACAGAGGCTGTGCCCATCCCTGAAGATGCTACACCAGAAGACCATGACATGTTAGAACTACAAGAACCCCCCATTACAAACTTATCTAGAAAAAGAAGGCCAGCATGGGCTAGAGACATTATTCAAGGAGCTGAAAAATATGGAGCTCGTGAAGGCTCCACTAGGGAAAGGAAGAAACCAAAGCTAGTATCCAACTATGTGGCCTTGATGTGTGATCTTGTGGATCAAGAACCTACTAGCTATGAAGAGGCAGTTCAGAAGAAAGAGTGGGTAGAAGCAATGACAGAAGAATACCAATCAATAATGAAAAATGATGTTTGGGATATAGTTCCCAAACCAAAAGATAAAAGTGTGGTATCTTCCAAATGGATATTCAAGATAAAACATGCTGCAGATGGTAGCATTGAAAAATATAAGGCAAGATTTGTAGCCAGAGGATTCTCTCAGAAAGAGGGAATTGACTATGAAGAAACATTTGCACCAGTTGCTAGGTACACTTCCATTAGAACTATCATGGCACTTGCATCTATGATGAAATGGAAATTACACCAAATGGATGTTAAGACAGCCTTCCTGAATGGTGTGATTAAAGAAGAAGTGTACATAGAACAACCACAAGGATTTGAGGTTAAATATGGGAGAACACATGTATGCAAGTTGAAAAAGGCTTTGTATGGATTGAAGCAAGCTCCCATAGCTTGGTACAGAAGGATTGGCAGTTTCTTAACAAGCATGGGCTTTACCAAGAGTAAAGCTGATCCTAATCTTTATCTCAAAGTTATGGATGATGAACCTGTTATATTATTGCTCTATGTAGATGATCTATTTCTGACTGGAAATGAGAAACAAATTATCGAGTGCAAGAAGAAGCTCTCTTCAGAATTTGAGATGAAAGATCTCGGATTAATGCACTACTTCTTAGGTCAGTATGGCAAGAACCAAAAGGAATCTTTCTAAATCAAGGTAAGTATGTTGTGGGGATTTTGAAAAGATTCGATATGTTGGAGTGTAAAGCCATGGCCACTCCCATGGACTCCAACTTGAAGTTATTAGTTGATGACTCATCAGAGTTAGTAGATGTGACTCTATACAGACAGATTATTGGGTCATTGATGTATTTGACAAATACCAGACCAGGCATATGTTTTGTTGTAAATACCTTGAGTCAGTATCTAGTGGAACCTAGAAGAGTTCACTTAATAGCTACAAAGCATGTGATGAGGTATCTAAAGGGTACATTAGATTTTGGTCTATATTATCTTGGAAATCATGACTTTAGATTGCATAGTTACTCAGATGTTGATTGGGCAGGAAGTGTTTTTGATAGGAAAAGTACATCAGGTGGATGTTATTGTCTGGGATTTGCCATGATCTCATGGTTCAGCAAGAAACAGTCTAGTGTGGCTCTCAGTACAGCCGAAGCGGAATATATAGCTGCTTGCTCTGCTAGTTGTGAAGTAGTATGGCTTCGGAAACTATTATCAGGATTATTTGACTTAGAGATGGATCCCACTGTGATCATGTGTGACAACCAGAGCTGCATCAAGATGACAGAAAATCCAGTGTTCCATGATAAGTCAAAACACATAGAGATCTGATATTTCTATATACGGGATATGGTGCAGAAAGGAGCTATCAAGCTCGAGTATGTGAGCACTTATGAACAAATTGCTGATATATTGACCAAACCTCTGTCTCGAGTAAAGTTTGAGTATTTCCGAGACAAGCTTGGTGTAGTTCAGAAGGACCCTCCTCGAAAGGGGGAGTGATGTAGTCACTGATGATGAGATTGTTTGCGTCGACAATAAAGTCGATGATGTGGATACTTATGCCGACAGGGAGGTCGATGTATGAAGTCCTTAGTGGACAGGTGGGGATTGCATCATCCCCTGACTTAGGTTCCTTGAATTGATCCATAGACAGATGTCTTCGAAAATGAAGTCCTTAGTGGACAGGTGGGGATTGCATCATCCCCGGACTTAGGTCCCTTGAATTGATTCGTAGACAGATGTCTTCGAGAATGAAGTCCTTAGTGGACAGGTGGGGATAGCATCATCCCCGGACTTAGGTCCCTTGAATTGATCTGTAGACAGATGTCTCCGAGAATTGATTATAGGACTGCATCGTCCCTGGACCTTTGGTTCAAAATGTACGTGATCTGGATTGCATCGTCCATAGACATGAGACTTGTCTTAAAGTGATAAGGAATGATCCTCTTGGAAGTTGATCTGGATTGCATCGTCCATAGACATGAGACTTGTCTTAAAGTGATAAGGAATGATCCTCCTGGAAGTTGATCTCGATTGCATTGTCCATAGACATGAGACTTGTCTTAAAGTGATAAGGAATGATCCTCCTGGAAGTTGATCTGGATTGCATCGTCCATAGACATGAGATTTGTCTTAAAGTGATAAGGAATGATCCTTCTGGAAGTTGATCTGGATTGCATCGTCCATAGACATGAGACTTGTCTTAAAGTGATAAGGATTGATCATCCTGGAACTTGATCTGGATTGTATCATCCATGGACCTATGTCCTAAAAGTGAGCAGGATTGATCATCCTGTAATTGGATCGTGTGCATTGCAGAGTATGCTACTATGATGATCCAGATGCTGTAGATTGAGATGATGATCCAGATGTTGTAGATCGAGATGATGATCCAGATGCTGTAGATCGAGATGATGATCCAGATGTTGTAGATCGAGATGATGATCCAGATGCTGTGGATCGAGATGATGATCCAGATTCTGTAGATCAAGAAGATCATGATGATGCTATTCGAGTGCTGCAGAAGATGAAGACTCAGTACTGACGATGTTGATGTTCCAGTATTGAAGATCTTGAAGATGTTCCAGTAACTGCTTGAGTTACTAATGATGATGTATTGAAGAAAGCTTCCAATGATTTATAGATGTATCATGTATGATGTAGTCAATGACTCCTTGCTCCTGCAGATATTGTTATAATATCCTTCTCGTTAAGGGGGAGTGTTGAATATTGTAACTTCTAAGAATATTAGATTTGTACTTTATTATTCCGGAGATGTTTCATCCCTCCTAGGTGACCCTATTGTATATCCGGAGATGTTTATTCCTTCGATGGATTGTGGTAACTAGGGTTATTAGATCTCCTATGTGGGGGTCGGCCCTGAGTTTATTTGTTAGGGGTTATTAGACCCTCTTAGAAGAGGTCGGCCCCATAGGGTAAAAAGTCAGTCAGGAAACAAGTATAAGTAGAGGAGGATGCTCCTCACTTATTACACAGTTCCATCACTCGGAAAGTAGCGCACATCTGAGAGAGAGGTCTGCATAGGAGGTAGAGAAGGAGTTCTAGTGTTGTACTACATCTTGTATTTGGTTGATCATCTTATTGAGGAAAGCTTTGCTGGGTTTTCTACTCCATGAGGGTTTCCCAGGGTAAAATCTCTATCTATCTTGTGATTGTGTTTCTTTCAGTGATCTTGCTAGTCAAATTAGTATAAACTTAACAACAACTGGCGGAGGTGGGAAGTGAATGTGTCCCTGTTTGACATAGTTTTTGTCAGACATGGACAACCATCGGAAGAGAGAGAGAGAGAGAGGGAGAGAGAGAGAGTAGTGTGCATCGACTGGGAGGATCTGTATAGTGCAACAGAACTGTACAGCTGTATGGATCCGTACAATAGGACCTACTGAAATGTACGGTAGACAATACAAGCATACATGCTATATGACAACTGCTATTGTTTTCTCGTTTTTGGTGCAGGTCGTACCTCTCTTTAGTAGGCTGTACACCTTAAGTTGGGGTGGATTTGTTTATTGTGTATTTGTTAAGTTTTAGTGGCTGTGGAGGTTGCCTTGTAAGATTTGATTAGTTGAATGATAAGTGGATTTGAAGGAGAAATTCCCTGTGTATGTCTGTAATTGTTTTACGCTTCTGCTATTTACTTTCTAGCTATTGTGTTATTGTTGCTATGTGAAGAAGTTAAATTTCTGCAATTAAATATTATATTTGTTTGGTTGAAAACATAAGGACAACAATCACCTAGGAAATGGAAAATTTACATGGTATCAAAGTTTCTCTGGTTGAGGATTTGAAGAGTTTACCATTTACGGTAGTAGACTAACTGTCGGAAGCAACTATCAGGAACCGAGACCAACACTTAGAGGGTTTAAGAGGTAGTACTGATTTACCTATTATATTTAGGAGTTTGTGTGTTAGAGCTCAAAGATGGCATTAACTAGCTTCAGGTTTGTGCACAGATCCGAAGCAGGGTTCAAATTTGAAGGGTGGGTCATAATTTCAGTTTGAAGGGTATATATTCATGTTGCATTTCTAGGATGAAAAGCTTTAAAAAAATCACATTTCATCTGACAATAATAAATTAATTACACAATTCATAAAAAATTGCTAAACAAAATATTATATTTTCAATCAAATTTATGTCACTAAATAAATCAATAAATCCATAATTATCGCATCTACAAAAAATCATTGTTTGAATAACAAACACACGAAAACAAACAAAATGGAGGGAAGATACACATCTACCTTGAATCCTTGCTTAGAAATCATTGGTGTCCAACTTTTGAATCTTTTCTTGTAAATAGTTTATGCCCAACTTAGGAATCTAGCGCAGCTGAACCCAATCATGTTTTCCTTTCTTTTCTTTTTAATTAACCAATACCATTTCAAAAACTCATTCTTTGTAACCCTTTCTATCGTGGAACTAATGGTGAAAACCCCAAGTATGCTTAAAACCTGTCTCGGAACCCATGCATCCATTTATCTAGTATTTTTACTTCAAATTAAATGGAAGTCCACATCTGGGTTTCTAATATATAGACTTGAACCTTTATAATATTGTATAAACACTCAGATATTTGGATGACCGTACCTTGTCCCAAACTCTGCAACCTGATATTTTATCCAAAATCTCCTTTTCGTTAACACATGGCTCCCTTTAAGCTCCCTCGCTACACTCTCGAATATGCCTGCACATTCCTTCTAAGGCAAATATATTCATCCTTATATAACATTTACCCATTTTCAATTTTTTAATTTGGATTTATTGTTTTTTGCTGCGTTGCACGGGAACCGCTCCCGGAGTTCAGGGAACTCGTTCCAGAAGTTCCCGCGTTCTAGGGAGCTTAGGAACGGGAGCGAAACGTTCCAAAATCAGCTGGAACGGTTCCGGGAGCTTTGGAACTTTTCAGGAACTTCCAGCTTAAAAATTCGGGAACTCGGAAACGTGTTTTTTGCCGTTCTGTTGGTCGAGAGTGTTATAGTGTTGAGTTTGCCCCTCCTGTGTCTCCCTTGCCGGCAGTTGCGTAGAGGCTACGAGCTCGACATCCCGAGGCCCTGCGAGCTGTGAGCCGCGAGTTTGACACCCCGAGCTGAGCTGGTTCATGAACCTCGATAGAGGCAAAGCTTGTTCGACTGATCTACACAGAGGTAGAGCTGAGCTGGTGGTGGCACGGCTTCATTATGGTGGCGCGACTTCATCAGTGGCGTTGGTAGAGCTTGGGTAACAACTATTGTGTTGGCGGCTCGGCTGCGGCTTCGTGCTGGTCAGGTAACAACGACGGTGTTGGCGGTTGCGGCTTCTTGCTGGATAAAAGGGTTGCGACTTGTTGGCTCGGCTGTGGCTACGACATCTTGATGGTGTTGGCCGCGGACTTTATAATATTTTATAAAGTTTTAAATTTTTTGTTAAAAGTTTATTTTTTAAATTATAAATTGTTTTAATTATTAATTATTAAATGTTTTAGTTTATCATTAATATTTATATTTATGATTTTAAATTTTATTGTTTTAAAAATTATATATTTTTAATTTTTAATATATATTTTTTAATTTCAATTTATTAAATTTTAGTTATTAATATTAAATTACTTATTAGTTTTGAAATTTGAAATTTGTTTATTTAAATTTTTAAAATATAAAATTTATTTATTAGTTATAATTTAATTTTTTTATCAATTAGATTATACACATTGTTTTTTAAATTTAGGTTATTAAATTGGTATCAATTGCTTTATATGATAATTATTAATTATTAATTAATGTACTATTCCTAATTAGAAGATTTAGAACATACAATAGAAGTTTAATTTTGTTTTTTAATTATATTATTTTTATATTTTTTTAGTACATATTATTGCCGTTCCCAACTCGCCGTTTCCTGCAAATTTAAGGGAAACTTCTAGCCGTATTGGACACTAGTACCTGAGTTCCCAACGTTCCCGCATTCCGAAAACTTGTGCAACATAGGTTTTTTGGTGGGATGATTTAGTGTTGCTGAAATGTATTTATAGAAGTGGGGAAAGACTTCTTATTAGCATTAGTGAGAAGCATGGGCTATTCCCTCTATGAAACCCCTGCTACGAAAATGCAACGAGTAATTGAAGAACAACCAATTTGTTAAATGAATGCGTGTATAGTAAGTCGTGAAAATCTAGCCCGGTGAGTAATTTTGTGGTTGATAAAGGAAATTACGACGCGACACAACCATTATTTTCTTGTAATGGTGGCTGGGATAGAGACCAATCTTAACGGGTGAGGAGAGCATTGAGTCTTGATAGGACAGGCTGCCTCGAGGAATTGCCTTGAAGTGATACGACACCCTTCATCAATAGATTACATGTTCAGAAATTAATAGAGAGAAATAACGCGTTCTATGGTATGATCAATAAAAAGTAACTCAGGTAGATATAAATACAACTGAAGAATATTTTTATTCAGACTAACAAAATAACAAGCAGCCAAATGAATCATTTTCAAACCCAAAGCCCACTTGATCTTCTTCATGGGCATGCCATTTATACAAAGAATTGTAGTGGATGTAGGTACAACTATTGAACTGACTAGAGTCGAGACTACAACTAAAATTTTTCCGTGCTGAAAATTGTCATGAAGATCATGAATTAAGCAATTTGATGTGAACAAAAGGAAACCTAGTTGTATCATGTATCACTATGATATGTTTAGTAATGGAGACTCATAAATTCATATGTGACGTTGAGTAAAATAAATTAATTTCGCTCCGTCGCTAACCTATCAAGTTTGTCCTTTTGTTATTAAAGAAATCAAGAAACAAATAAATCTCAAAACTTGTTGAGATTTGATATGAGAATAGTGGGAGATAAGTTCGTAACAATGTATTTAATAGTTTTTATTTTTATTTTTTCAAGGGGCAGACTTGCAAATAGAGATGGCCAATAGCCATCCTCCATCCCGGATTTTTTTTCAAGGAGAAAAAAATGTACTTTTTCTATTATGTAAAATTAAAAAAAAAGTATTTTTCTAGATTATATAGACACTCTGGTCATGGCCATAAATAACCATTTAATTGAAAAAGACTGATGCAGACAAAAAATCTCACCCTTCAGATAAACAAAGTATCGGAGTCAAAGAAAGAGCAGCCTACATATTTGTTGTACGTGAAAAACCTTCAAAACAAGGAAACATAAAAACTGTTTCAACAAGGAAACCAATCAGCTTAGTCTTCAAGGAAAGGAGCACATCCCTTAAAGAGTAGAGCACCATCAATCCACTCTTCCCAAACTAATTTTCCTTCTTCTTCATAGAGAGATATTTCATGACCCATTTAATGCTAGCAGCACATCAGGTATTGAGCACTGAATTAAAAATATTTGACCAGCAGTTTGAAACTTAACACTTCTTATGCAATTTTAATATAATTATTGCACTTTTTCATAAAATGTCAAAATTAAAAATTATATTTTTTTTTTATGTGCAATTTTTTTATAACATTTCTAGAACGTGCCGGGATCCCTTTGACGTGCTGTGACATGTTCAATTTTGAACCCTGATTGGAAGGTGCCCCAAATTTCCTATCTTGGAAAGTCAAGGTAACTCTCTTAATGGAAGATAATGATCTCTGGGATATTGCCAAGAATGCAGTGACTTCTCCAGTGACTTCTCCGACAGATCCGTAGTATTTGGCAGTTCACAAGGAAGTGGAAGCTAGGTGGATGATCATGGATTCTATAAAGGATCAATCGATCCTTTGTATATTTGAGAAGACGATGAAGGATATGTTTGATGCCCTGGTTAGCAAACATGAGCCTCATGACAAACATGATAATAATAATAATTACATTAATGAAAAGTCAAAGGATACATACCCCTTCACCTTGTGACCAATCAATGCATATAAGTACAGCATCATGAGGCTCACTGTAATCATATCATTATATCAATTATTCATTATTCTATATATATTTTTATATACATTGCAGAAGTTTTCTGTCCATTTAATAGTGAACCAGATCTGTCCATTTCAGCACCATTTGTTAGGCCTCAAGTGTGGACTTGGAGCATGTAAATTTGTGAACGCCACCCAACGAAAAAATATGTCAAAAGAGGATGCTATTGGCTTGGGGAAGGTGGCAACAACAAGTAGGATACACAAAGATGAGGATTGTCTTCCATTCTAGAGGAAACCATCCAGCAGAAGTGAGAATCGGACTGTAGTTCAGCCAACAAGAAACAGGCCAACTCCAGGTGGCAGTCCAATGGACACAGTTAGAGGAGGTTGATCTTACCATTGAATTCTTTTTCTATCTCAACTTCATTTCAATTAATGTTACATGGTCTCCTTTGTTTTTTGAGATGTGTTGAGCTCTACTTGAATGGGCTCTAACCAGGTATGTGCCTCCTAGTTCAAAGAAGCTTAGAACCACATTGTAGGGTCATGAGGTGAAGTGGGAGGTGTATCTTGATCATTCATTAACCTTATTATTATTATTATTTATGTTTGTTAGTAACATGGTTCGAATTCGAATTCGAGTTCGACAACCATTTGATTTGATTCGAATTCGAATTTCTCGATAAGGTTCGTTTGAGATTCGTCTTTAGATTCAAATATATATATATATATATTACAAAATAATAAAAATTTAATTCAACAATTTACTCAAAATATAATACAAAATAATAAAAATTCAATTCAACAATTTACTCAAAATATAATACAAAATAATGAAAATTTAATTCAACAATTTACTTCAAATATAGTACAAAATAATAAAAAATTGCTTCAACAATTTACTAGTGGAACTAGAAACGCATGACTAGGGGTTTGTTTCAATTTTCAACTCATCTGCTTAGGTAAATTTAATCTCGATAGCGATTAACTTCAGTCTTCAATGGCAGCACAACAGAATCACGTGTCTATGATTGTAGTCTGTAACTGAAATGGTGAGTTGGTGATTGTGGGCAGTAGCAGTGATTCATGAACACTGAGATCGAAACTCATGGAGTCATGAGCTCTAAGCACTAGCATGAGGGTTTCTTCGCTAAGTGGTGGCAAGGAGAGAGGAAAAACTTCGCTAGCGGGTTGGGAGTCAAGACTGAGGTAGGTAGACCATGGTGTGTTAGGACTAAGGTTAAGGTTAAGAGACCAACTCAAATGTTTTCAATTTTTTTATTAAATTCGCCTTCAGATTCGAACCAGCTTGAGCTTCGGCAAAATTCAAACCTCAAGGTTCAAATTCGCTGAATCTTGTGACCACACATGCACATCAGTTAGTCAAGATCAAATTATATATGTTTAGATAGGAGAAGATTATATTACATCTGATTATAGAATTTTTTGAAATATATTAAATATTTTAAGGAACGAGAAAGGTCAGTTTTGAGAACCTTCCTGATGTGTGTTTTTTCTTTAAATGGTGATATATTATCATCTATCATTTAAATGGTGATCCAACAAAATACACTAATATCAAGAAAAGTAGTCAACAGATGGTCTGAAGTACAAGGCAGCTCATGCTGCTTTTCTTGATGTTCTGGTGTTCAAAATCTGCTCTTAGAGATATGCATCTATGGTTAGCATTTCCTGTAATATGTTGAGAGCCTCTGCAATTGCCGTTCACAGTAGCTGTTGGGAACACTAAGATCTGAAGTAGCATTTGTTAAAAAAATGCTAGTATCTTCCATAGAGGCATGTGGAGAGATGATTCTTTTTGACATTATTGTGTGTTGTTGTACTTAGTACATCACTTCTTAGGTAGTCTTAACTTTTATCAATGGACATTTACAGGAAAGATTGCTCTTGCATCATTTAATTTAGGTTGTGGTGTTTTCAGGCAACCAAAAACTATGAAAAAGCCGTTCAGCTCAATTGGAATAGCCCTCAGGTAAGATTAATCTGTTAGATTACAGCCCCTAATTGCACAAACTTCTATTGTTATTATTTGGAGGATGCTATGTTTATCATATCTTTTTTGCCTGGTTTATTTGATGTTCTGGGCATTATATTTTTGATTGAACTTGAGTGAGATACTGGAATTGAAAATCCTAAAAAGTTGGTGCTAAATGTGTTGACATTTTATGAGATTACTGGCTTTCTTGCTTTACTAAAGACGCATATTTATAATTTGCTAGGGCCAAATGTCTTATAGAGATACACTGAAGTTGGTTGCTAGTTAAAAGCAGTTTAGAATATTGAAAATTATATGGCCATTTATGGCAATTGGAGATGATATGTGGATAGATACTTCTAGAATGCCTTTTACTGACAGCTGTAGTAATTAATCTAGTTGATTTGTTCTCCCGGAGTGGAAATTCCTTTTCCAGATCAGAGTTTCGTCTTTTGTAATTGTGATGAAGTATTTGCTTTGAATCTGGTACAGTTCCGAGAATCCATGTTATCAATTGATTGTTTTGGTTTCTTTAAAATTTATTTTCATCAATACTTTTCACATACAATTTTAATTATTTAGGCTCTCTTGTTTATTGATTCCAGTGAAGATCTATTTAACAAACACCCATATAACAGTAGGTTGATGATTTATAATATACATAATTTGTCGTATCTGGGAACTTTTTTTCTGTGAAAAAAAGTAGTAACATTATTATTATATAACAAATTTACATTCAGTATATGCTATGTAAGCATTCCAGTGGTTTCAGCAAAGAGTATAAACTCTTGTATCAGGACCCTTCAGAATATATAAGACCAGAAATTCTAATCAACACAGTGGCCTTTGGCCTCTCTCCTATATCAGCCCAAAAAAAGTATTCATACTGTGCATCAAAAACATATTGATACACCTCATTTGTACTGGTTCGACCTGCTTAAAGTCCTTGTATGATGTTTAGATAGTGGAAATGTAAATAAAATTTGTAACCACAGTGCTGTCAAGAATCCCATGAACATAAAGATTAGAATGCAGTAGGAGGAGAGAAATCAAAGACTTTACCATCATGGTTCTCCCAAACTTGCCAGAGTTCGGGGGACATACCAAGCTCTTCCTTGGATGACCCATCCGCTTGCAAATTTCTTTCTCGGTATATATGCTGATAGGTAACCAACTGGCCAATAGTAGCTTGTGTCCTAATTTCCTCTTATACCGGACACGATATTTTATATATTGCATATTATCCAGTCATCCATCTAAGAATAACCTGAGAATCCAGAAATACCTGAACATTCCGAGCCCCATGATTCAAGCAAGATGAAGGGTAAGCTTCAGTGCCATCAGTTCAGCATAGTTATTTGATCCTCGGTCAATCTGGGCTTTAAATTTAAATCAGTGTCAGTAAATTTAAATCAGTGCCAGTATCTGGGAACTTTTCAAAGCTATTGTCATAATTAATTTCCAAGTCATCTAGTGACCAAAATTTGCACTTACTTGCCATTAGTAGATTCACCAAGGATTTAAAATTTTACACTCATTGATATTGAGTGCCCATGCCATTAATTGGCATACTTGGTACTTTTTCCATGGCTGGTTAGTCAAATACACAAATCCATAGAATAATATAACATCACTTGCATACTAACATATTTACATCACTTGCATAATCTGATTGCACTGAGAGTAGCGAGGTGCTCTACAGCCCAGTATGCGGGAGATGCCACGTAACGTAACGTAACACTATGTAACATTAAAAAAAATGTAATTAAAAAAATTCATGTTGGCCCACAAAATAAAAAATTAAAACCACCTTAAATCCATCTTAAACCTGGATTTACCAAGCAGTGAGAGAGATAAAATTTGTAGAGGTTTAAAAAATTTTATATAAAAAAAATTACACCTCAAGAAATTGGATAGCTGTCGGTGCTTTATAGATCCGGGTTTAAGATGGATCTATGCTGGTTCAATACAATACAGGGGTTGAAACTGGGGACATTACAGTTACTTTGGTTGTTTCTGTGGTCTGCCCATATTAATTTTCCAATTTTCAGTGATAAGCATTAGCAATGGCTTTTTGAAAATGCATTGCATAGTCATTGCAATTTGCGAAGCAATAAGAAGACAAGCTTCATAGATTGGTGGAAGTAATGTTTTGCATCGACTGTCTAATTATTGTGCAAAAGTGTTCATATTCATTTCATTGTAGCACATTCTTCGGTGTTCATATTTGTTTCTTTTAGTGCATTATTAAAGAAAAATTTGTTGTTAACTTTATGACCTGTTAAAATTTTGAATACAGGCACTTAACAACTGGGGACTTGCATTGCAGGTATTATTCTAATCTGCCATCTAGATCGTTTTCTTTGGATTTGAATGTTCTAAGCATAGTTAATAGTTGAAATTGAGAATATGGTATCCTAAATTCTTTTGTTCTGCACATGCAAGCAGCAAGCATAAGTTATGGAGTTAATATTCTAAAATACCATGTTCTCATATGTTTAGGTTATTTCAAATAGAGTTCTACAAATCATTTTTTAAATCGCATTCTTACTTGGGGAGTTTATGTAACACAATCATTTTTTTGAGACTATATAGCCTTCATGCATTGAGCTTTTGTGTCTATGGGCTTTACCATTGATGATATATATTCTAATGCTTGCTTAAAGGACATAGCTATATTTTGTGCCAAATGCTCCCAGTCTCTAAAATACTCCGACCTACTTTACATGAGCTGTCTAGAAATTGTATGTGCAGCTGGTTTACTCTTTTTTCTTATAGACTAGCATTGTTACATAGTTAACCACTTACTTCCAATGTTTTTCATTGAAATCTATCTATTGCCATAGTTACACTTTCCAACTAAAGGCCACACTTCTGTTAGATATAGCAGTCATAAATAATTAATAAAGTCTTAATTATTAACGTCATAATAAAGTGATGTAATTTCGAGTTAATTAATGTAGTCATTTAAATATTAGATATTCAGGAGTTACATAACTTCTCCCCCCTCTCTTGTTTTATGTAATGAGACAATGCAAGAATGAACAGTGAATCAATCTATTTACTAGGAGTTCCATGCTGCCACGGGCAGTTTCATTGTCTTTTCAGGGACCTTCTCACAGAGCTCCAGAATTTGACTAGATTCTTCAGATAGCCCGATCAGAGATGTCTAGCCTTGTACTTGTAGGAGGGGGCTTCGCTACTTTACCCTCCAATGACATTCTCAGTCAGGACTAGGCTCCACTCATAGTATCACTTCCTTCTTTCTGGTGCTTCCTTCCTGCAGGGGCACCAAGAGACAGACAAATGGTGGCACAGACCTTGACTGCTCAATTAGGACACGGCAGTCCACCTCTACCTCTTCCCACAGCAGCGCCGAGGACAGTCTTTGCCCCATCCCGACGGTCGGATGACTTTATCCAAGTCAAGCATCAAGCACCCTCCTCCAAGCAGTGGCGCACTACCCATTTCAGTTCCTCTTCTAGCTCTTCCTCCAGACAGAGTACACTTTTGAGCTTCCTTCGGTTGGCCTCAGATGGTAGGAGAGATACTCCCAATGCTTCCAGTGGCCCATGGTAGTGTCAATTTCACCATTTTTGCATCACAGCTCTCGGATCCACTCCCTTTATACATTTTCCTTTCTTGGATCAGCTCTCTTCATATCTCTCCTTGTATCTTTTTCTCCGAGATCAGCTCTCCATTTATATAGCTAGGGTTTGGTTTGAGTTCTGCTTTTAGCTTTTTATAGGAGATACTTTTATGCTCCCACTTTGTATTGTTATCATGTTATCGCACAGTCCCATTGACCTACTTTTGTAGTCATTTGTTGGACATTAATAAAATTATCTGATCTTATCCCATTCTTATGTGCATTCTTGTCTACGCTCTTTTGTGGATAAATACTGACATGGTATCAGAGCCACCTTCAGTAGCGCCCTTTTGTTTGTTGGTGTCTCCTTGGTCAGTCATTTCAGTTCTGCCAGTAACTAGATCTACCTTACGTTGCTGGGAGGTAGAGGATTGTCCTTTGAAAGTTTGAAGTAGAGCTAATGCCTTTTGGTACTTGTTACCGGCTTAGTTGCACTTAGATGGTTTCAAGTGAGCCTAGAAGACAGAACAAGTTTACTTGTTCATATTCAAAAGATCAGAAGTCCTAGCAGGCCACCTTGGCCCTTTTTTAAATAAAATTACATGTCCATGCCCTGCGGGGAAATTGTAAAGAAATATCTTAGCATGATGGTTTTGTAATGGGCTTGGATTTCCTAGGACTTAGATATCAGTCCTGTTATCACATTTATAGTAGCTGGGGCTACCATGTCTTTATAGATCAGATTCCAGTATTTTTCTCAACCAGTCCTTTACATTGAGATGCTTGAGATTGGCAGCTGATGAGCATTTATTTTAGTGAGATGCTTAAGATTTTCACTATGTTCAAGGTTGTTGATTTTATTAGTATGAGTTTTTATTAGATGTGAAAAACTAAGGAGTAGTTGCAACTCTTTCTGATTTCCCATAGGACCAGGAAAATGCTCGCAAAGGGAAAGGGCATACTTTGAGTTGGAAACTAAATGTTTATTCCGTTTGATTGCAAAAGATAAATAACTGAAGTTTAGTGTTATGCTAATTACTACAGGTAAAGAGTCTCTTTTCTGATTATCCGATCACATACTAAGGCAAAGCCCTTTATGTGACGACGAGAGCATACTTTGGGAAAGCAATGCCAAATTTGTTACTTCGAAGCAAAAATGAAACGACTAAAACAATATTTATAATGTTTACAATTTGAAAGTATACGGCATGTTGTGTGTGTGTGTTTTGTTGAAATTGTACCTAGGAGGTGTTCTCCTAGTCATTTTATGCCTAAGTAATTAATGAGGGAAAAGGGGACATGACCCTTGTATTAATTGCTTGAGATGAGTAATTAAGTCACTTTATTATTATAAAGTGACTTTTGGTTTATTTAAGTAGTAGGTGAATGAATTTAATTTATGGAGAGAATAATGTGCATTTATTCTCATCCATTGATCTAAACCAATGTGGGCCCTTGGATTAGATGACTCTTCAGTGACCCTTGAGAGGCAAACCAAGAGACAAAATTTTTGAATTAAATAAGCCTTCCCTCATTCATTTGCACACATCCAAGAGAGTTGGAGCAAGAGAAAATTGCTTTAGAGGAGCTTGAGATTCCGTACAACAGTGAAGGAGGACATGCAACTTGCATCCCAAGAACAACAACACGCTTTCCTAGGTTGCAGGCACGAATCTCAAGGCAGCTGTTACACATTTAATGCATATGTATAGTCATTAAAGCAGGTAGTCCATACTGATATTTGACTGGTTGAGAATCGTAGTAAGACATGAATCCCGAGGCAACATTCAAGCATGATTTTACAACATTTAACTGGTATGAAAAATGTGTTGTTTGAGGCAGTTTGGGCCGTACTATATTGTATAGTCCTATAGAAATCAGAGCATTGATTTTTGCGTTTGCTGGGCACGTTTTTCAAAGTGGAGAAGATAATACAGAACTTGAGATAAGTCTGTAAAAAATGATGTGTATTTATTTGCTGTAGGTTGCATTTGCCAAATCATAATAAAATTTTCTCACTCTCTCACAGGTTTTCTCTTCGGGGTTTTTCTTGTTGTAATGTCCCCATTCAAATAAATCTCAAGTAGGGAAAATTCCACCAACCTACTAGTTTCCTAGGTTGGGGTGGAGACATTAAAATTGGAATAAGGAGACTAATAAACCCAAATGGACTTTGTTTTGGGAATAAATATATTAATAGGGGCAAAATAAATATTGATGGTGAGAAAATAAGATGGCACTATTGCACGACATTGCAAGTAGTCAGCGCTCCTCGGTGTATCGTGACAAGGGACTAATCGCCTCTCGTGGATCCTTGAAATCTGGCGGTGGTGAGTTTACCAATCACCTGCAGGTTTTGGTGTAACGACAGCCATACTACCAACAATTGGTATCAGAGCTAGAGGTCACGAGTTCGATACACACTCGGCTCGCATTGAGGGGGAGATTGTTGCACGAAATTGCAAGTAGTCAGCGCTCCCCGGTGTATCGTGACAAGGGACTAATCGCCTCCCATGGATCCTTGAAATCTGGCGGTGGTGAGTTTACCAATCACCTGCGGGTTTTGGTGTAACGACAACCGTACTACCAACAAGCACTTGTTCATGGAGACACATTGGTGGTGTGGGACCCCCAAAAAGCTAGATTCCCCATGCCACATGGCATTCCACTCTCACCCATTCGAATCCAAGATGGAGTCCACTATTATTGGGATAGTTGGAAGGTCATATTACTTGGCATGACTCAATGAGGTCGAATTGTAGAAAAAGAGTAACTCCCATGGGAGAGGAAGAGGCATTTTGGAGCTAGTGGGACACTTGGGCTAGATTCCCTGTAACACTTATGACAAAATCAGACCTTATCGCTGACATCTGACATATATGACATGTCAGGGCTAAAAATAGCCTCTAAGAGGGTGCTCAAGGGAGTTAGGGAAGCCAAAGAGACACCTATTCGAATTTGGTGGAGGAGGAGGCTAGAATTGGAGGGACAAGTGGCACACATTGGAATCCCAATTTGAGTTGGCATGAAGCTCTTGGAAGGAATTCGACCCATGGAGGACCTTAGAAGTTTACAACTTGAGTTGGCATGAAGGTCTTGGAAGGAATTCGACCCAAGGAGGACCTTAGAAGTTTATAAAAGACAATAACAAAGAAGGATGGTGGTTTTTGATCATTTTAGATTTTGCATTTTGCATTTGAGAGGAGCTAGTAGAGAGCTAGTCTACTTGCCTTAGCACCAATTTCGAGGGTGACAGATTCCCATCCTAATTGGCAATTGGAGAGGCCATTCAGACCTTTCATTTGGAGCTACAATGGAGTGTTTAGTTACAGGTTGAAGCTACAAGGAAGCTCGTGGTTCATTCAGCTACAACTCATTCTTCCATCTCTTTCACATTTTATTGCATATTTGGGCCCCTAGAGGAATTGCGCCCTTGGGGAGTCCATGAATCTCCATGTCTCTGTATTCTGATATATATACTTTGTATTTATTGCTCATAAGACTCTCAGGTTGAAATACCAAGTGAAGTTGTCTAAAAATACCAAACAATGCATTAATGATGCCATTTTCCCTAGATCTTGTTGTTGGAGCTTGAAGAGACATTATTTTGAATTGTATCAGTCATTCTTTGTGATTTTGTTGATGTATGGAGTGTCATTAATGTTCTGAAGAAGTTTCATTAACAGTGCACAAGTCTTTGGCACCTAAAATTCGAATTTCATAACATATGGTGAAAATTACTAGCTTTTCCCCTATGAGAAGTATTGCACATAAACATCTGATTTAAGTGAGTTGCAGAAGGCAATAGGAACTAATTAATGATACATTGGGGAGCTTATTAAGGCCATTTATTAGTACCATACCTCTGTTCATAAATTTGGAAGTGTTTAACAGCATTTGGAGAGCTATCTTTGTCCACTACCCTTGGGGGTTTTGAAGCTCGATTTGACTAGAATTATTCCCCACTTTGTCGAGATTGTAAATGAATGTTGCAGAAGTGTTTTAAGGGTTGTTAAGCATCCATCAACCTCAGTTATATGTTTTAATACCTTTCAAATACCTTCAGACCCAATTTGGAAGCATTTGGAGTCATTTGGAAGCAGTAGTGACAATACTATTCTAAGGAATGAATTGGTCAAAATTGGCAATTTTTCCTAATTTGTGCAAATCTTAAAAAGTGACACTACACCTGGGCTATTTTGGCTAAAATATCCGAGTCTGAAATTTTCTGTGCATGGCTGTTATGCTATTTTGTTCTTAGTATTTAGGTAGTGTTAGTTTTTGTACCTAGGGAAGTGTTCCTCAAGTGACTTTTGCCTAAAGTCACTTAGAAGGGGGAAAAATGTGACCCTCACATTAAATGCACTTAATGAGACTTTATAACATTAAAGTCACTTTTTGATAAATTTAAGTGGGTGAGTGAAATTAATAAGCTATGAGAAATAAATGCAGCATTTAATTTCAACCGTAGATCTAAATCTATCTCATCCATTGGATTTAGGGAAACCCTAGGGTTTGATCAAAAAGCATGAGGGAGGCATTTTTGAGTTCACTTTTGCATTTTTGGAAGTGAAGAGAAGAGAAAGAGAGAGAACTAGGAGAGAGGCACAGAAATCGAGGGAGGCATTTTCAGCTGGCACGATTTTCAAGACAACTAGCTGAACATTAAATGCACAACACAGATCCAAGGTTGGGAGATAAATCCGTACAACAGTTTTTCTGGGCACATTTATCGAGGCAACACTCAACACAAATACCGAGGCATTCAACACGATTCTCAAGGTCCATACAACACAGTTTACGAGGGTTCAGTTGGGCACATTTCTCGAGAAAAAGACATAGGTTTCAATGCAGAAATTTGCTGCATGCACTTCGAGGTGACATGCACAAATTTCTAGAGTCCGCACAATTCGTACGGACTGTACCTTTCTGCACATAAATTGAGACAATCTTGCTGCACTGATTTTGAGGTTATTGGCACTGTTTTCAAGGTAGTCAGTTGGCATGATTTTCAAGACAACTAGCTGGACATTAAATGCACAACATAGATTCCAAGGTTGGGAGATAAATCCGTACAACAGTTTTTATGGGCACATTTATCGAGGCAACACTCAGAACAAATACCGAGGCATTCAGCACGATTCTCAAGGTCCGTACAGGCAGTATTTACTGCTGTCCGTACAACACAGTTTACGAGGGTTCAGCTGGGCACATTTCCCGAGAAAAAGACATAGGTTTCAAGGCATAAATTTGTTGCATGCACTTCGAGGTGACATGCACACATTTCTAGAGTCCGTACAGACTGTACCTTTCTGCACAGAAATCGAGACAGTCTTGCTGCACTGATTTCGAGGTTATTGGCACTGTTTTCGAGGTGCTGTTTTAGCATAGAAATCAAGACATTTCAGTGACATAGAAATCGAGGTGGTTTGGTTCAGTTTTCGAGCTGCAGATTGGCACAGAAATCAAGGCAGATTTCTGGGTGACTTTGGGTTGTCAAGATAAGTACATTTTTCACTATAATATTTTGTACTGAGATATTTGCTGAAGAAATAATAAACTCTCTCTCTCTCTCTCTCTCTCTCTCTCTATAACTGGTTTTCCTTGTGGGGGTTTTTCCAGGGCACAGTTGCCAAAAATTTTTGAGTCTCTATCTTTTATGGTGTGCATGTTAAAATTGTTTTTCTGCCTGTTAGTATGATTTTACAGCGGGTTTAATTGTTAAAGAAAATTTCATAAGTAACTTTCAACCTATGCAAAACCGGCTGAATGTGAAAACCACTAAAATGTTAACATAAACCAGCAAGCAGTAAACTAAGAAAAATTTACAGGTAGAACTTTTCTTGTGCTTTTAGTTTAGATGTGTTTATGAGTGAAATTTCATTTTCAGCTGTCTATGGTTGAATGAGATGGTTTATTAAACATTGTTAGTTTGAGTTAACTTGAAAACCTGTTAGAGAAGTGAAATTTTTACATGTTTGTGTTTAAGCAGAAAATAAAACTTGTTAGAAAAAATCTCGCCATAAAAAAAATGCGAATCCCCCAGGGGGATGGGGTGTGGGTGCCGAGGTAGCCCACTTTCTCTTCTTTTTATTTTTTGATTTACAATAAACTTTTAAAGAGAATGCCTTGGATCTTTACGGATCTAGATCCAAAGGCTTACAAAAAATGCAAAGGCGAAATGTCAGATGAAGCAGGGATGCCCCGGGAAGCTACGGAATGGCCCAAATTTGATTTTTAGGACCAAAAAGTGCCAAAACCTGCTAAAAAGTAAAACATGACAGCAAGCTAATTAGTGTTAGAAAGTGCCCAAAATCACTTTTAAAAGTGATTTGGGCAACTAGAAAAATTATGGAAAAAATCTAGGCTAATCTAGTAAAAATTGAATGAAAATGACTCAAAAGGACAAGTCCTTTTGAGGATCTTGGCTTGCTTTTGAGGGAAACCAATGAAACACTTTTTAAATTGCTAAATAAACTTTAAAACCCAATATAAAGCTACTCTAACAAGCTTTAAGATTTTTTAATAAATTACTTGCACGAGGAAGCTTAAAGATTCTAGATCTAGTGCGGAATATAAACTTTTGGAAACTAAGAACTAAGCAAACTACAAAATCAGATCTATGTATGATATTTCTTTTCAACAAAATAGATTCGAGAAGAATAATCACTAAGGAGATTTTCATTAAACTTATGAAGAGAGAGAAAGGAAGAAATGAAGCTTGGTGTTGGATGGATCAACTAAAGAGACTTCCAATGACAATATGTGGACTATGTTGGATGAATCCTTGGAGAATAAGAGAACAAACTTGTTCTAATACTTTTCTACGCTTTGTAACCTGTAAATAATTAGAAACTTGCCAAAGAGATTATGAGATCCGGTAATAAACACATAAGAAATCAAGAAAGCATGTCAATAAACTTATTAAACAATGCTACATTAGATCTCTAGATATGCATGAGTAAAAGAAACGAGCAATAAGCTTATTACTTGATCCTTTCCTATCAGTTGATACCAATCCTTTCAAGGCCAAATTCATAATACGATTGAACAAGAATCTAAAGATACATGTTACCTCAAGCTAATACAACAATGATCGTCCACAAGAGAGCATGGCACCATGTAGCCTCCAAAGATTCAACTTTATTCCAACAACACACAATTGAAAGTATTACAATAGCAAGCTTCTCTCAAGACAACTCCACCTAGTTTAAATGAGAGAATGAAGCCTCATTATATAGTAAAACCAAGAGAAATCCTCTTTGACACTTGGAGAAATGAGTTGATACACTTGGGAAAGGCTCGTTGACACATGTGAGAGGTTTGGGGAGGTTAATGACACCTTTCTCCAATCATTTGACACTTTTCAACCTCCACTTGACACCTCTCCAACCACAAATTCGCCCCCCCTTTTGGTGGATCTTCATTCTTCAATCAAATCATCATTTATTTGCTCAATATTGTCCCTGATTTGATTGCCAATCAAAGGAGATTTGATTCCAACACATTTCCTTGATCCGTGGGATTGGGATTTTGCCTTTATTATGTCTTTTTTGCTAATTAAATTGGTTTTTTTTGGGTTTTTTGAGTAAATATTATTTTATGAGATAAATACTCACTCAAAACTTAGAATAAGTGGGTTTATGGGTTTAGTGGATGCTCTGGCTTAGAAAACAAGTATCCACTTGACAAATTATGCCCACAAACCATACTTTTATTACATTTTTAATTTTTCTAATTAGACTATCAAAAAATAGTCTAATTTTTTGGGTAAAAATTATTTTTCTGATAATAAAAAAGAACTTGGGGGGACCTAGGACATGTCCATACGACTCAATTCTAATGTCTAGCATGGTAATATATATTGACACTTGGGCTCTAATAATCTCCTTGGGCCGAAAAATCATGCCAACCACCCCAACATTGGAGGTATGAGTGAAAAACTTGAAAATTATAAGTCGTTTATTCAACAACATATAATTGACAAGGGGAAAAACACTCTGGGCTAGTTGGACTGATATCTAAGTCCTAGGAAAGCTGAGTCTATTACAAAACCATCATGCTAAGACATTTTTTTACAATTTCCCCGTAGGGCATGGACATGTGATTTTATTTAAAAAAAGGGCCAAGGTGGCCTGCTAGGACTTCTGATCTTCTGAATATGAACAAGTAAACTTGTTCCATCTTCACAGACTCACTTGAAACCATCTAAGTGCAACTTAGCTGGTAACAAGGCGCTACAGATGGAGGATGGGGTCCAACCACTTGTTATTACCATGCTCCTAGATGTTTTGGTGCAGTCAGTTTTGGCCCCGGGGTACTAAGCAACGAGTTACATGCATTTTATTCTTTCACATGTGATTTTTCTGAGGATAAAAATGGTTAAAATGGTTATTGAGGGATTCGATTTGGGCTATTGAGGCAAAGGATTGGCATGAGATTGGTTCAGAGGATTTGTGTGATGCATCCCATACCTTCCAGCGCATGTTACAGCATCCAGTGGGGCCCACACACACTCCGAGCTTTTATTTTGTATTTTTATTATGTCATTGATGGGGTACGATTTGGCCATGTGTCACAATATGTTATTATTGATGAGTCATTATATGTTATTATGCCATGGGGACATGCTAGAGAAGGATGAGTGTTGAAAAGTTACCTAGGAAGTGTTGTTGACCTAGTGTTGCCTTGGGGTGGACAAGGACACTTTAATTGGTGACCCCTAGTCAATTTTAATTAATGAAGTGAGATGCACTTTATAATTTTAATGTCACTTCATTAAAAGGTACCGTCATGGTTTATCCTAAGTTCATATTTAATAAAAGTCAAGTGAGTGATTAATTAAAAGGGGGTGCTCACACTTTATTAAATGACATGAAGTGCACTAAATGCCATTTATTAATTATTTAATTGAGCATTTAATGAGAACCCCTCATCTAATCTAATTTGGACCATTAGATTGAAAGAGGAAGTTACTATGAACAAAAAGGACTTGGGCAAGGCAAACTCATTTTCATTTTATTCACTTTTCAAGAGAGGAGTTTTGGAAAGAAGAGAAAGAGGAGAAAGAAGGGTTTGGAGAGAATTCGAACCATGGAGAGAAAGGAAATAACCCAACACAGAAATGGAGGAGGATGATGCAGGGCACAATTTCCAAGACAATGGGCACAATCTTCTAGAAAATTGTACAACAGAAAATTGGCACAATTTTCGAGGAAGATTCAGTGAATTCGTACAATAGAATCCGGGCACAAATTTCGAGATAACTATATAACATTTATTTTGTCCGTACAACGCAACAATCGAGGCAACAGAATAGTCCGTACAATGTGATTCCTGAGGCAGAAAGGTACAGGTTTTAATTAATCTGTACAACACAGAATTCAAGGTATGGTTCACACGTGTGAGACAGATCGTACAACACAGTTTTCTATGCAACCGTACAGTGCAGTTTTCTAGAATTCCGTACAACAGTTTTCCAGTGAGATGCTGGCACGCTTTTTGAGAAGAAAAGCTGAGATAAGTACTTGTTATCACATATATAGTAGCCGGGCTACCATACATTATTTTTCTCATTCCAGTACACTATTCAGCTAGTTCCCTTGCATTTGAGATGCCGAGATGAGCATCTATATTGGATCACTATCAGATTGTGGACAGCAGTTGCATTCCCCATGCCATGACTGAGTTTCAGGACACTCAGAGAGATGACCGATGTAGCCATTATATTATTGGTACAGAGCAGACAGTAGTGCCCAGAGTTACAGCAGCAGTCTCAGAGGACAGATGATGGTACAGGTTGATGAGCTTGCAGGTATATGACTCAGCAGGTATATCATGGTGTTATGGTTAGATTGCTTTTATACTTATTCTTATAGCATGTCTTAGCACTTAGTGTCATGATCTGGCGATCATATAGATATATGGACCTGGTTGATCTATTATATATATTATACTGTCCCTACTCAGACTTAGAAGTTCACTATTCATACTCATTGGTTTTACCCTCCTTAGGGAGAATAGAGGTGATCATTACACCATACTTTGGCCTGCTAGTGTTGGCTCCATCATTTCATTGTCTTCATCCATCCATGGCCTACCTTTTAGATTATCACCCTGACTTACTACTTGACTAGTGGCATGGAGGACTTTTCCCCACTGTAGCCTCTGTATTGGATGAGCTTCCCTGTTTATTGTGTCTCGGCTCTGAGTTGGTGACAAAACTTACCTATGGTGAGTTGGAGTTCCTTGTGAATTCCCCCTAGTCACTAAAGTTGTGTTGGCTAAACCTGAAACTTTTAGTGCTGCCATCAATACAAAATCTGGAAAATGAAATGCTATATCTTGTATGAAAAGCCCATTCATGCAATGTGTTTCTAAACACACATGAATGAAAGGCATGCCAAATGAAAATGGCTATGAAAATAAAATGTTATATCTTGTGGAAAATAAATACCTAGGTAAACAAGCTGTCCATGACACACCTAGAAGTGCTCAGGTAAACAAGTGCCTTAAAAACACACTTGCAGCAGAAAGCCTAAAATAAATGTAAATCTATGCAATGTGTTTATAAACACACATAGATCAAGGCTATGGAAACTTCAGGCCCAAAAAGCAATGGAACTTAAAAGCTATATCTAAACAATTGCTGGCCTTATTTGTATTATGGATTGTGCGCATCTGTGAAGGTGAATAAACCCTCTTTAAACAACTCATCCATTTGTGAGACACCGCCATTCCCTGTGTTATTGCTCATTCAGTATATACTATGGTGTATTCCCTTTCCCTTGCCAAAGTGTCACAAAGTCAAGACAGCTAAGTCATCCCTTAGCCTAGCCAGTTAATTCAGCCTTCACCCTTCACTAGCAAATTGATCACAACTATGAAGTGAGTATGATCCTGAAAATCTAGTCTGAGTAATAATAATAATTAACGACACTATATATTTGGATGTAGATCGCCAGTTATGATCATTATGTGTTATAATTGCTATTTGAATAAGTTGTAGAGCATGTATTAACCTTGACACTTTGCAGCAGCCTTGGATGATGGCCTGAGTTATATTTGGTCTTGGTTAGACCTAGTTTGACCATGGAGGACCATGGGACATGAGATGTTAGACCTTATGATGATATGGATAGATGATATATGGTCTATGTACACGTACATGATGATTCTATGCAGCAGCTACAGGGTTATGATGATGATTCTTGGGGTACAACAGTGTTTGATCATTTACAGAGCATTATTATTGGCCTTGTTCCGGTATATTGGATATTTATTTTGATCATGCAGAGACTCATATGGTGTATGAGTACACATCTTTGATAGATTTGGACCTTCTGAGTCCAATGGGACAGTTTGTTTTCAGTTCCGGGCACTTACAGTGATGATTGAGCCTCAGTAGGCTGTCCCAGTGCAGTTTTGGTCTGTTGGAGGCCCTGTCGGAGCAGATGTGATTTTTATCCGGTTGACCTAGGGCGCTGATGATGGAGAGGGTGGTCCAACCACTTGTTTTTACCATATTACCCCCCCTCCCGGACACACTGGTGCCCTCACCTTGATAGCGCCAACACTCCAGGAGGCTGTTTGGGGCAGTTTCACGCTTCCCGAGGCATTTCAGGATTGGTATAAATGGCTATTGAGGAAATCGATTTGGGCTACTGAGGCAATGTTATGGCATGGGATGATCAGTGATGATAGATCGGGGTCTTCCACACCTTCTCCAGCAGTTTCAGCTTCATCGGGGCCCGCATCCATCACTTTCTGTGGATTTTTGAGGTCTTTTGAGGACCACGACTTGACTATGGAGGCACGATTTGGTACATTCATGATTATTTATTGGTTATTGTGCTATGGGGATTGACCAAGGAGGGCTAAAATTACCCCTTGGACCCACCATAAGCCTCTTATGATATTTTATCATCATGATTTGGTGGGATTCCCCTCTTATAGGGCGATTTTGTCCACTTACATTATATTTTATTAGTGATCCATGTATTTTATTGTTGAGCTCATCTCAACCATTGATTAGACATTTGTATCTTTTAATCTTAGCCACTCATTCAAAAAGTGGTTAGGGTTTTGGTGCCTCTCCTTCCTATTTAAAGGAGAGAGCCTCTCATTGTAAAGGGGACTTTTGGCTCTGGATTATTGGAATAGAAAATTATTATTGCATCTATCTCCAGTGTTGTGGTGAATGTTTTTGGTGTTCGTTCGTTGGTTCTTCCTTTGCACTGAGTTATTGAAGATCTTGTTTGCCATATCTTGGTACCACGATTTTGCATCTACAGGTGGAGGCCGATTTGCTTGGAGGAGGAGGTATTGGTAGGGGAAGACTCTCCCTACTTCTTCTTTGGAGCTCTTCGTTGGTAACAGGGAGTATTACTGTCCCAGGACCTTCTATTTCATGTTACTATTGCATTTCTCTTGTATTTCTTCCATACTTGATCTTACTGATTGAATTTTATTCCTTGGTTTGACAGGTAGAGGAAGGCGCACTTGTGGGCTAGGGCATCAAATTGGCAAGCAAATCAACAATCTCTCATTTGATCTCTGCGGGAATCTTCCTCAACATCAAGGCATCTCATCCACATCATTCAGGTATGATCTCAAGGTAAGTTCTATCTCCATGATCCATCCAATTGTCGAAAACATTTAAAACCCTAATTAATCAAAACCCCATTTTTACATTTTCTCAGATCTACTTAGATCTAGTGGGTTGTTGGGCATAATATTGAAAACCCACCTCTATAGCATCCACGGCATCCCGGATCTATAGTTTGGTGAGGATTGGCTTCCGTTTGACCCCTCTCCCATGCCAACTTAGCTTCTCCCAAGCAAGGCGCATTTCACTAGTTGAGCAAGTTGACCTAGATCTAGGTGGTGGGTGTTTGAGATTCCACTTGATTTGACATCTACACATCCAATAACATACACCCAGGTTGTCACTTTCCTGAAATTCACCTTGTGGGTCCCATTCCACATTTCAAGGGATTTAATCCCCATTTTGGACCACTTGGAACAGTTAAACTCAGATCTATTAAGATCTAACCGTTGGATTACCACGAAATTACAGATCCATACTCCCACCTGACCGATCTACCCGGATCTAAAGTTTGGATGCCATCCGACTTGTTTTGACCCACCTAACCCCGCTTTTAAGCCTCCTTGGGCAAAGTCGCACCACCTTGGAGAAGTGAGTTGACTCACTTCCAGGAACTGGGTACTTGAGATTTTTGGAGATTTAGAACCGGAATAATTCAAAACCTAGGTCTAGACTGTCACTTTGTCAAATCTTGCCTTGGGGATTGCATTCCTTGTTTTAAGGGATTGTGGTCCACTTAGGTCAAACCTAGATCTAGACACATTCATCCATCAAGACCTCCATTGCCCACTAGTCCCAAGTACTAGGAGTCCTAAACCACAAGTCAAACCTACTTTGACTCCACTTCCCAATTCCCAAGGCACTGGTTTCTCTCCAAGTTAATTCAACTTTCCTAGATTGTTGGATTGACTTGTGGTTTGACCTATGCATGGTGAACTAAACCCTTGAAGCTGTCATGTATCATGGTCAAGCTTGTCGTCTGTACTAGTTAGCCCCAATACAATCCTTAACTACCCTGCATTGGACACAGTTCCCAAGGCAGTAGACTTTCCAACATTGAACTAGTACACTAGCCCTAGATCTCACTACAAACATTGTAAGTCACTTTCACACCAACTATGAACCAAAGCTATACCTATTGAACCCCTCACTTGGCTTGTGACTTCATCTTTAGGTCTAGGATAAACCATACAACTAACTTCACTTAGAAATACCCTGATTTGGTGTCTTGGTTTTGATCTCTCCTGTCGGGAGTAGATCGGGTCTCCCCCTTTGTTGTCTGGGCTAGATAACATAAAGCGAAGGTTGCCTCGACTGGCGTGACAACCATATATATTGGAGGTCGAGGTGATCGCGGTTGCACCTTTTGAGTTGCCCTTCCCTATTGCCATCCATGACCGGATCCATCCATAGGGGTAACTATAGCTTAGGTGATAACAGTACTGTTGTTCTGTTTTCTAAATTTGTCGAAGAAAAATAAATCTCTCTCTCTCTCAGAAACAGGTTTTTCCTTAGGGGTTTTATCCTGGACTGATTGGTCAAAAATCTTGTGTTAAATTTTTCATGTGATTGGCTGATTTAAATTTCTGAGTATGAGTTTATTGGCTGAAAGTTAAAATTTCTGAGTTGTTTTGAATTTGAAAAAGAATCTCATGTGTTTCAGTTTAGTCATTTTTATGATAAAAATGTGCATACAAGGGTTTGGGCATTAAACTATGCAGAGAAGCTATCAATCTTGAAACCGGGTTGGGATTTACAAAAAATTTAATGGTATCGGAGCGGAGTTAAAGATCATAATTTAAACATTCAGAAAAATTTTCAAATTTGAAGAAAACAGGGGTTTTGAGAAAAATTTCAGATTTGAAGAAAAACGAGGGTTTGTGAAAAATTTCCAGATTTGTGAAAAAGTTCTTGAACATGTTGCTTGAGTAGGACAGGTTGTAGCCATGGTGTCTGGGGTTAGAGTAGAAGACAGATTGGATGGGGTTACAAATTTTAGCCCATTCAAGGCTAGAATTATGTTGATACTTGAAGAGAATGAGCTATGGGATATAGTGAACAATACAACAACAAATCTTGTGATAGTACCTACCGATGCCATTGATAAGGCAACTTTCATGAAGAGAGATGTAAAGGTAAGGAGGATTATACTTGATGCCGTGAAGGATCATGTAATCCCCCACATATCAGCAAAGACACATGCTTTTCAGATGTGGACATCTTTGACCAACCTTTACCAGAGTTCAAATGAGAATAGGAAAATGGTGTTAAGGGAGAAGTTGAAGAATGTACACATGAGCAAAGGGGAAGGCATGACTTCCTATCTTACCAGGATTACATAGGTGAGGGATGAGCTTGCAACTGTAGGAGAGGTTATACAGGGCACTGAGATGGTGCGCACAACCTTAAATGGCGTGACACAACAGTGGGGTGTGTTTGTGCAGACTATTATTGGTTGAGAGAACATGCCTACATGGGATCGTCTTTGGGATGATCTCATATAGGAGGAGACATGTAGAGGATACTTCGTCACATCACAGAGATGATGAGGAAAATGTGGCATTGGTAGCAAAGGGAAAAAAGAAGAAGTTCAAGAAGGGTCAGAAGGGTGGGGCCAAATAGTATACAAGTGAGCAGAAGAAAGACTTGAGTAAAATCAAGTGTTTTGCATGTCAGAAGTTTGGACACTATGCTGGACAGTGTCTGAGCAAGAAGAAGAAAGGGCAGCAGACAGCAATGACAACAGAGATGGATGACTTTTCTTCACGGTTTGAGGGAGAGTTCTCTCTATATGCTGGATGTACAGAGAGGACATCTTTCACCAACAGTGATATGGAGAGTAACATGGAGGATTAGATTCAATGTTCATTATTGGTTGGCCATTCTTTTAGTGCTACCACTACTACTTCCACTTGGTACATTGATAGTGGGGCTTTGAGCCATATGACAGGTGTTCATGATGTGTTCACAGAGATGACTGAGACAGGCTTGAGTCTTGAGGTAGTATTGGGAGATGACATAGCTGTGTGAGCAGTTCGATGAGGGACTGTCACCTTTGAGAGGGACTTTATGCAGTCCATGACTTTGAGGGATGTTCATTATGTCCCCGGGCTGAAGAAGAATCTTGTATCAGTTTCCACGATTAAGGACAGGAGCTTTGGAGTGTATGTTCTAGATGGGAAAGTTTATATCTTTCCCAGAGCAGCATGACCATCCACTTCATGCGCCATTGGAGTGAGATGTGAGAAACTGTACAAGCTTCTCTTCCAGCCTCACCATGCATTAGCCCATACTAGTAGTAGCATCGAGACGTGTGAGTTATGGCACAGGAAGATGGGCCACCTTCATCATTCAGCTTTGAGGTTGTTGAGGGGGATGTCTACAGGTTTTCCTCAGTTCAGCATAGAGCAAGGTGGTGTGTGTAGAGGGTGTGCTTTGGGAAAGTACACCAAGACTTCTTTTCCGAGCAGTGACACCAGAGTAGGTGGGATATTGGATTTGATCCATTCAGATTTATGTGGACCTATGTCTTCAGCTTTAGTGACGGGTTTTGAGTACTATATCAGTTTCATTGATGATCACTCCAGGCAGACCTGGATCTACTTTTTGAGAAGTAAACAATCTCAGGAAATCTTGCATAGGTTCCAAGAGTTCAAAGCTCTTATGGAGAACCAAATAGGGAGGAGGATTTGGGTAGTCAGGTCAGACAATGGGGGTGAGTATATCTCTGAGGAGTTTGATGAGTTTTGTAGACATGAGGGCATTAGGAGGCAGTTGACAGTTCCATACACTCCGCATCATAATAGAGTTGCGGAAAGGAAGAACATAGCCATAGTGGGAGCAACTAGAGCCATGCTGCATGATCAAAGTCTTCCTTTCTTTCTATGGGCAGAGGCCTGTAGCACTGCTGTTTATGTTCAGAACAGGAGTCCACACCGAGCATTGGGGTGTAAAATTCCTGAGGAGATGTTCACTGGGAAGAGACCTGAGATAGGTCACTTCCGTATATTTGGATGCCTTACATACTCTCATGTCCCTTCTGAGAAGAGGACAAAGTTAGAGCCTACAACAGAGAAAGGCATCTTTGTTGGATATGACGAGACTTCGAAGGATTTTCACATATACCTTCCTGCACAAAGGAAAGTTGTGGTGAGGAGGGAGGTCAGATTTGAGGAGGAGAAAGCCTTCAGGAAGTCTTATGATTCAAAGGTGGAGGAGCAACAGGTTGTATCTCCATAGGTGACAGGGTCACAGAGTCAGAGTACAGGGTCACAAATTTCAGGAGTGACTGGGTCACAGGTTATAGGGTCATCAGTTTCAGGGACTCAGTCTACAGGGACTTCTGGTACAGGGACAGGTTCACGAGTCACAGGTTCACAGGTTTCACCTTCATGTGATTCAGGTGGTACAGGTTTAGGATCACCAGGTATAGGTACATGATCTCAGGCCACAGGTATTTCTTCAGGTAGACAGTTGTCAGATGAGGAGGTTATGGAGGAGCACCTACAGGAGGAAGCTACTTCCAAAAAACATAAGCCAAGTTGGCTTAAGGATCTTGTGAAGGAAGCTGAGGAGTTTGTGGGACCACCCAAGAGGGAGGTCAGGGAGAGCAAAGCACCAGAGAGATTTTCCAGTTATATGGCGATGGTGACTAGCTTGAGTGATTCCGAGACTACTACATTTGAGGAGGCTACCCCACACCAGGTTTGGAGAGATGCATGATGGAAGAGTACAAATCCATCATGAAGAATGGAGTGTGGAAGGTTGCTCCGAGACCAGAGGGCAAGTCAGTGGTGACTTCCAAGTGGCTCTATAAAATCAAGCGTGCTGCGGATGGCAACATTGACAAGTACAAAGCTCGTTTTGTTGCATGAGGGTTCTCACAGGTAGAGGTAGTTGATTACTATGAGACCTTTGTACCGGTTTCTAGATTTTCTTTGATCAAAGTAGTGATCTCCATTGTGGCAGAGATGGGTTGGAGGATTTATCAGATGGATGTGAAAACCGCTTTTCTGAATGGTTTTCTACAGGAGGAGGTATATCTAGAGCAACCTCAGGGATTTGAGATTCATGGGAGAGATTAACATGTTTGCAGGCTGAAAAAGGCCTTGTATGGTTTGAAGCAAGCCCCTCGGGCTTGGTATTCCAGGATTATTGATACTTATTTGCTATCGATTGGGTTTCAAAAGAGTGAGGTGGATCCCAACCTATACTACATTGTGGTTGGTGGTGTTCAGCTCATTCTTCTGCTATATGTTGATCACTTGTTCATTATAGGAGGAGAGCACCTGATTGGAGCATGTACGAAATATCTTGCTTCATAGTTTGAGATGACTGACCTTGGACTCATGCATTACTATTTGGTGATGGAGATATGGCAGGAGGATGGACATGTTTTCCTGAGTCAGGGAAAATATGCTGTAGATATTTTGAGGAGATTTCAGATGGAGGATTGTAGACCCATGTCCACACCCATGACCACCAACTGGACGAAGCTTCATGCTTTTGAGGGAGAGTTGGTGGATCCTACTTTATATCGTCAGTCGATTGGTTCGTTGATGTATTTGGTCAACACCGGACCAGATATGAGTTTTGCAGTTAACACTCTCAGTTAGTTCATTTTGGAGCCCAGGAGAGTGCACTCGATAGCTGCAAAACATGTGTTGAGATACCTTGGAGGTACAGTAGATTTTGGTTTGGACTATAGGAGATCTGATGGAGTGTCATTGGTTAGGTTTATAGATTCAAATTGGGCAGGTAGTGTTTCGGACCAGAAGAGCACTTCCAGTTGTTGTTTTAGTTTGGGCTCTCAGCAGTTGTGTCTTGGTTAAGTCAGAAACAAAAGTCCGTAGCATTGAGTTTTGCAGAGGCTGAGTACATGGCAACCAATCAGGCCAGTTGTGAAACCTTGTGGCTTCGCAAGTTGAAGGTTGATTTATTTGGTCAGGAGATGGGACCTACTATGATACATTGTGATAATCATAGTTGCATTAGACTCTTTGAGATTCCGATATTTCATGACAGGTCAAAACACGTTGAGATCAGGTATCACATCATCAGGGATTATGTTCAGAGAGGAGCAGTACAGTTGCAGTACATTTCTACTGATGAGTAGGTGGCTGACATTCTCATGAAGTCTTTGGGTAGAGGGAAGCATGTCTATTTTAGAGATAAGTTGGGAGTGGTGAAGAACACCTTTCTCGGTAAGATGGAGTGTTGAAAAGTTACCTAGGAAGTGTTGTTCAGCTAGTGTTGCCATGGGGTGGACAAGGACACTTTAATTGGTGACCCCTAGTCAATTTTAATTAATGAAGTGAGATGCACTTTATAATTTTAAAGTCACTTCATTAAAAGGTAAAGTCATGGTTTATCCTAAGTTCATATTTAATAAAAGTCAAGTGAGTGATTAATTAAAAGGGGGTGCTCACACTTTATTAAATGACATGAAGTGCACTAAATGTCATTTATTAATTATTTAATTGACCATTTAATGAGCACCCCTCGTCTAATCTAATCTGGACCATTAGATTGAAAGAGGAAGTTACCATGAACAAAAAGGACTTGGGCAAGGCAAACTCGTTTTCATTTTATTCACTTTTCAAGAGAGGCGTTTTGGAGAGAAGAGAAAGAGGAGAAAGAAGGGTTTGGAGAGAATTCGAACCAGGGAGAGAAAGGAAATAACCCAACACAGAAATGGAGGAGGATGATGTAGGGCACAATTTCCAAGACAATGGGCACAGTTTTCTAGAAAATAGTACAATAGCACAATTTTCGAGGAAGATTCAGTGCATCCGTACAATAGAATTCGGGCACAAATTTCGAGATAACCGTACAACATTTATTGTTGTCTGTACAACGTGAAAATCGAGGCAACAAAACAGTTCGTACAATGTGATTCTCGAGGCAGAAAGGTACATGTTTTAATTGATCCATACAACACAGAATTCAAGGTATGGTTCACCCGTGTGAGACAGACCGTACAACACAGTTTTCTATGTAAGCCGTATAGTGCAGTTTTCTAGAATTCCGTACAACAGTTTTCCAGTGAGATGTTGGCACGCTTTTCGAGAAGAAAAGCTGAGATAAGTACTGTTGTTCTGTTTTGTAAGTTTGTTGAAGAAAAATAAAATCTCTCTCTCAGAAACAGGTTTTCCCTTGGGGGTTTTATCCTGGACCGTTTGGTCAAAAATCTTGTGTTAAATTTTTCATGTGATTGGCTGATTTAAATTTCTGAGTATGAGTTTATTGGCTGAAAGTTAAAATTTCTAAGTTGTTTTGAATTTGAAAAAGAATCTCATGTGTTTCAGTTTAGTCATTTTTATGATAAAAATGTGCATACAAGGGTTTGGGCATTAAACTATGCAGAGAAGCTATCAATCTTGAAACCGGGTTGGGATTCACAAAAACATTGAATGAGTACACCTCCTAGCCCCACCATGAGCTTATGTCATGTTGTCTAGTCACTTTCATGTGGTGCATCCCCCCTAGGGCTGCTTAGCTAGTGCCCCCCCTCTATTTCTGAGTTGATCCATGTATGTTTTATTTAGGCTCATTGTAGCCATTGATTATCACTTATGTATCTTTTGATCTCAACCACTTGTTAAAAAGGTGGTTAGGGTTTTGGTCTCTATCATTCCTATTTAAAGAATAGACCCCCCTCATTGTAAAAGGACTTTTGGCTCTTGATCTTTGGCAATAAAGAATTATTTTGGGAAAAATTTTGTGCCTTTGTTATAGATTGTTCTCGTGCTTGATTGTAGCTATGATATCCTGTCACATCTTTGTTGTTTGATGAGACTTCCATGCTAGATGTTTTTGCTTGATTCGTGCTCTGTAGGAGGGCGACTTCACTGGAGGATTTCGTATGGTTTCTCTAGATCTCTTCATTGGATGAGTAAAATAACTAGGGAGTAGTTCTTATTGTATCTTTGATCTATATTTATGCTATCTGATTCTTGCATCATCTACTTTCCTTTTCTGTAAATCAATTCTCATTGAGATTGTCATTTGCAGGAAGGAGGGTGCACTTGCTGTTGGAGGAAAATCGATTTCACCTTGGGAGTTGTCAAATCAACTTGGAATTGCTTTGAGGGAGTTGGAACATCATTGCACTTGGCATCTGCAAGTCACAGGAGCTAAGTACCATTGTTTTTCTTGAGTTATTCATCTATTCCATTTGTATGTAGTTACTTCTTCATTAAAACCCTTCAAATTATTCGGAAAATTCTCTAGGTTGGATTACTTGGTTTATTGGCAAACCATTTCCAGGTTTTTATCTTAAGGCCAAACCTCAGGTGGGTTCACAATGGCATCATGCTCTGAGGACTCCATCTGCCCCTTTTTCCTAGGCACTGATCTTAAACCCTTGTGCCCTCCTTGGTTATCCTGTCTGCCGGGTTGTTAAACCCTTACATGTTGAGCTTGTGTACCTTGATACCCTCAAATCTCTTTGCAAAATGTGCTAGAAAGCCTTAACTCTTCAGATCTACTCCTTGTGACCATTTTCCCTGATTTAAGGATCACGTTTCCCAAGGCAGTCATATTTGATCATTTGTCACGTTTCTCAAGTCACTGTGTCTAAACATCCAAAGTCTAATCCTATCTTTCTTAAGCCTCCATAGTGACCTCGTTTCCTTAAATCTAGGGTTCTTCACCCTTCACCTTACGTACCCTATCTACATAGCTTGATCTGGTGTTTGGGTTAGATCTCTCTTGTGTGGAGTAGATCAGGGTCTCCTCCTTTACTATTTGTGGCTTGGACAGTTTAAAGTGAAGAGTGCCTCGATTGGTGTGACAACCAATCTATCTTGGGGATCGAGGCCCTCTTATGTCACCTCTTTGGTTGCCCGTCCCCTTTGCCATCCTTTATAGGATCATCTATTAGGGCAACTACGAGTTGTGTGATAACAAGTTCGACTAGCATGGAGTGTTTTATCCCTTGTCAATTATATGTTGTTGAATAGACGACTTATAATTTTCGAGTTTTTCACTCATACCTCCAAAGTTGGGGTGGTTGGCATGATTTCTCGGCCCTAGGAGGTTATTAGAGCCCAAGTGTCAATGTATATTACCATGCTAGACATTAGAATTGAGTCGTATGGACGTGTGCTAGGTCCCCTTAAGTTTTTTCTTTAAATTCTGAGAAAAATAAAATTTCTCGTAAAATTAGACTATTTTTTAATATTTTAATTGGAAAAATTAAAAAATGTAATAAAAGTATGGTTTGTGGGCGTAATTTGTTAAGTGGATGCTCGTTTTCTAAGCTAAAGCATCCACTAAACCCATAAACCCACTTATCCTAAGTTTTGAGTAAGTATTTATCTCATAAAATAATATTTACTCAAAAAACCCCAAAAAACCAATTTAATTAGCAAAAAAGACATAATAAAGGCAAAATCCCAATCCCGCGGATCAAGGAAATGTGTTGGAATCAAATCTCCTTTGATTGGCAATCAAATCAGGGAGAATATTGAGCAAATAAATGATGATTTCATTGAAGATTGGAGATCCACCAAAGGGGGGGGGATTTGTGGTTGGAGAGGTGCCAAGTGGAGGTTGAAAAGTGTCAAATGGTTGGAAAAAGGTGTCATTAATCTGCCCAAACCTCTCACATGTGTCAACAAGCCTTTTCGAAGTGTATCAACTCATTTCTCCAAGTGTCAAAGAGGAGCTCTCTTGGTTTTGCTAGATAATGAGGCTCCATTCTCTCATTTAAATTAGTAGGAGCTGTGGAGAAGAGTAGTCTTGCTATTTGTAATAGTTTCATTCTTTGCATTGTTGGAATGAAAGGCTTTGGAGGTCTACTTTGGTGTCTCTTGCAAATGGTGGATGATCAATGTCTGTCATATTTGTTGAGGTAGCCTGTAGAAGTTTCTTGCTTTCACTTGCTTGCTTTGTCAATATTAGCTTAAGGAAGGATTTGTATTAGCTTAAGGAAGGATTTGTATTAATTGGTAAGAATGAATATAAAAGTCTCTTTTATTCATTTAAATCATGCTTTGCTCAAGATCTAGAATTCGCATTCTTAGTCATTTATATGTATGCTCTTCTTCTATTTAGTTTAGATTGTTTTACTAGATTTGACAAATCGCTTGGCAAGTGTGAAGGGTTTCTTTTACATGTTCTTTCGTTGGATTAGTGGATGATCTAGCTTGTTTCTACTACCCTCCAATATCTAATGTGCTTAAAGAAGACATAATCTTCCTTAGATCCATCGGAATGGCTCCATTGCCCAAAGTTCCAAGGGCTTTCTTTTCCACATATCTTCTTCCTTCTAAATCAAACTTTTCATTGGTTACTTAAGCTTATTCCTTAGATCTGATTGCTAATAAGTTTATATCATATTTCAGATCTGATTTATAAGTTTTACATGCTTAGATCTTGATTGCTTCAAAAGATTTAAATTATTTACTTTAACTAGATCTAGCTTCAAGAAAGTTTTTCTTTTACGAGTCAATCATTAGTAGATAGATCTAAAGGCTTGTTAGATTAGCTTCTTTTTTGGGTATTATAAGTTCATATCTAGCAATTTAAAAAGTGCTTTCATTGGCTGTCCCAAAAGGCAAGCCAAGATCCACAAGAAAGAAAGCTTGCTTTCTTGTGTTCATTTTTTGCGTTTCCACTTAGAAAAATTTTCGCATTTTTTTAGTAATTTTTTTTGGTTGTCCAAAAACAATTTGAAAAGTGTTTTTGGGCACTTTTAGGAACTAATAACTTGCTGGTTTTTAGCAAGTTGAAAAAAGAGAGAGAAACTCTGGCGAATTTTTGAGTTTTTGGCCGTTTAGGGCATCCATCCCGAGACCTCTCTTGTTCATAAAAATTGTTTTTCTAAAGCCTTGTAAGCTTAGTGATCCTATTTTACAAAGAATCACAAGCATTTATCGATTGTAATAAGTGATTAAAAAAAGAGAGCAAGTGGGCTACCCAACGCCCAGACCCCATCCCCCTTGGGGGGATTCTTTTTTTTTGTGGCGTGAATTTTTCTAACAATTTTTGTTTTCTTCTTTAACAGAAACACACATGCACAACAAGCAGTATACTTTAAGATCAAAGGTTCATATATATTGTCTTTAGTCATTTCAATTTTTACTTCATTTATTTAAAGTAACGAACTTGGCATTGCTCTCCCAGAGTATGCTCTCGCCGTCACATAAAATGCTTTGCCTTTTACGTAATTTGATGATCAGAAAAGAGACTCCTTGCCTTTAGTAATTAGCAAAACACTTTTATTTCATTTGCTTACTTTTTGATCAATCGGAATAAACATTTTGTTGTTCACTCAAAGTATGCTCTTTCCCTTTGCAGGCATTGGCCTGGTCCTTGGGAAATCAGAAAAGTGTTGCAGTAGCTTTCCTAAATTTTCACACTTAACTGAACACTCACATTAATAAAATTAACGACCCTGTACATAGTGAAAATTCAACTCTCGATTTAATTAAACATCGTGTGGGGAAATTTCTCAGAAGAAGCGGGAACCACTGGAAAGTGACATCGGTGCCCCGTTAGGCTACATCCTTGTTGGTGTAGTGTTGAACATCCCCCCGAGACTCCGTTCCAGCCCACATGTCTTTGTGAGGAGCCACCTTTGATTAATTTCCGGACTTTACTCCTTATACCTCACAGCATATCTGGAGCTCCCCTTTTCCCGTAATCAAATCTCATCTCATAATAAATTAAAACTATCCAAGAAGCACTCACAAAACATTTACAATACAACACGCAATTTTGACTCCATTTTGGCACTGATCTTGTTTACAGTATTTCAATATTTTGTCAGATCTTATATTGCTTATAACTATCTTATGTTGTTGATCTTAATGTATATTTGCAAGTGATTTTTTGCTTTTAGTCAATCTATTTCAAAACTCCTAAACAACTTACCCATTCAAAACTAAATCGCTTAAATAGCCTTAGTAACTCTTAGGGACTACCCCCCTTGGCTTTGTTAGGAGTTCTGCCTAAACAGAGGAGTCAAGATCAAGTGATAGTACTTGACTCGAGACTTGCCCCCAAGGAACGCGCCTAAGCAACTTGAAGATTTCTGTTGCGATAACCCCCGGGTGCATGTTCCTACGGCAACATTTTTTTGGCGCCGTTGCCGGTGATAAATCTTTTTATTCCCAGAGTACGACTTTTGTTTTCTCCTTTTTTGTTTTTGCTTTGTTTGATGAATGTTAGACTAGATCTTTTTATTTTTCATCTGGCGACTCCACTAACCTTTTTTCCTTTTTATAAAAATTTCAAAGAAAAGCAAAAAGTGGAATTTTTGTGAGTATTTTAAATGCATTTTTTTGGTTCGCACATGCTGATTCCATTGAAGGGCTAAAACCCTTGTATCTCATATATTGTTGAGACTTATTGTGTGTAGATGAGCTCATGCAATACAGTGAAATATTTAGAGCTCATTTTTTGACAACTCCACTCGTTCAACATAAGGCACATTCCATGATTATAAGGCACATTCCATGATTTTTTCCAGTGCATGCCTCTGATTGCAAATATGGATGATGAAGAGTCCGGTGCTGAAATTGCCAGTGCATATCCTCCCATTGATTTATCAAACATCCCGGGTTTTCCTAATGGTGAAAGTGTATCTGGTTACCTTCCGATCTTTCAAGGAAATGGTGATCCAGTTTTTTCACACATCGTAGCTTTCCTCCAAGTATTGGGAAATTTCAGTGTTTGTCATGAGGATAATATGATAGAAGTGTTTGTTGATACCTCGGAGGGAGAGGCTTATTATTGGTTTTATGAGGATCTTCCCTATAAATGCATTACATCTCTTCCAAACTTCTTTGAGGTGTTTTTTGAGAAATGGTATACTGGTTTGGGTGACTTGAGAGGTCTCCTTGAAGGGCTCCTTCCCATCCTGCCTGCCTAGGAAATTCATCATATGGAATAGCTTCAATGAGAGCCATTCATAGACATGCCTGAAAAAGAAGTATTTCCTGGTCAAACAAAAAAGCAAAAAGCAGTAAGCAGTCTCACTGGACTCACTTATTTACAAGAAGCCTGAAGGCATGAGTATCAATGTCATGTGGGTCCCCTGATCTAGGGATACTTAAAAAAGCAACTGCTAAAAATAACAATCTCGTATTTTGTTGGTTCTGGCAAGAACTCTGATCAGTATGTATGCCCCGATCAATAATGAATGGAACCAGCCTGATGGAATCTCACTAGATCTTAACCCTCCAGTAGTGCAAGCACAACTTCAAGTTAACACCAGTTTGTAATGACATCATTGTATCTAGCAGTCCCAATGACCTACTTTAGTGGTCATTTGTTGGACATTAATAAATTATATTATGTTATCTTATCTATCGATGCATATTTGAGCCCCATCAAGAAGAAAAACTCATTTCTTAGTGTTTTGTGTTCAGGAATCAGGAGTTTTCATCTACTTATTCTATGAATGTTATTTATCAGGCTTGTACATATCTTCATGAATCATAGCTGCAGTGCAGTATTTGTTATGCATGATTGAAGATTCGAGTCACATTTAGATGTTGTTGTATACCTAATGATCTTCTGTTAGATGATAGATCTCATCTAGAATCTTTAAGTCAGGAACTATTCATATCTAGCTTGTGAGCTGTTATTTTTCTTTTGAAAGTAGGCATAATGGAATATCAATGCCCATCAATTAGTCCTAGCTTTTAACAGGAACATACTAATGGTTATTTTCAAATGCAAATAACTGATGCTGCTCGCTTCTATAATGTAGGAGCTAAGTGCTATCGTTCCTGCTCGAGAAAAACAGACAATTGTTAGAACAGCTGTAAGCAAGGTATGTGTTTTATATATCGACCCTTGTATGTTGTGTCCTAGTGGCGCACAGATGGTTTTCCAGCACAGTGTGGATTTCAATTTACAGTTAAATCTTTTGTTTATGACAGTTCCGGGCAGCAATCCAACTGCAGTTTGATTTTCATCGAGCTATTTATAACTTGGGGACTGTGCTGGTATTCTTCACTTGTCATTTTTAACTGTTAGATGAATAAAATTAGCTTTTCTTCATTATAGTAGAGACACATTGGAGATAAGATTATACAGGAAACTGTGGGATTTTGAAGGAATGCATCTTTTAGCGATAAATTGCTTTTTGTTTCTCTTATATTCCTGTCCTGTTTATTTTTAAGGAGCTTTAGCAATAATTTTATGCTAGTCCTTTTTTCTAATCTCATATATTTGGCAGTATGGTTTAGCAGAAGATAGTTTAAGAAGTGGCCGTCAAATCAGTGCAAAGGAAATGACACCGAATGAGCTTTATAGTCAATCTGCCATATATATTGCTGCAGCCCATGCTTTGAGACCAAATTATTCGGTACAATTTGTTTTCCATTCAGATTTAAATATTTCCTTGCCTTTAATGTATTTCATAGATAGATGCATCATTCAAGTCATTTATCATCAGTTTTTCAAACTGCCTTACTATACTTGGAACACATTAAATCAAGCAACTTGGTATTGTATGGCACACGATACAGATATATAGTGATCTCTCTATCAAACCTAATTTAAATAAGGAGAGTTCCAGTTTTATAACAGCACTTAAATGATAAACAAGAAGACATTCACTTACTATAAATTCACCAAGATAGATCAGCCATAACCAAGAGCGTAAACCATAGTAAGTTGAGTGAATTCTTTGCAGGTTCCCTTTGGCAAAGAATAGATAGATTCACTTCAATAAAATTATATTACAAGTGAGGGAGGTTGTGTACTTATACCACAACTCTAGGGTTAAGGTGCTAGCCCCAAGGAGGGGACTAAGTTGGCCTTAGTCCAAAAAAGAATAAAATATAATACGATGCAATAATGGATTTAGGTACCCAAAGGTCGGTCCATTAAGAGCCTCAACTACCCACACAGTGGGTTGGCAAGTGCCCACAAGTGAAGATTAGCCACATATTCTCAAGGTAGGTCCATTAAGAGCCTCAACTACCCACACAGTGGGTTGGCAAGTGCCCACAAGTGAAGATTAGCAACATATTCTCAAGATCCACCCTTAATTTGGACAAGTAGTCATGCTTGTTGTATAGACACATTTTTTATTACTTTACAGTTTGCATGTGATTTAGCTGTAGTATCCCATGTTTGTATTCATTATTGATTTCCTTTGAATTTCACCACTCATGACATTGTACTTAACTGTGCAGGTTTATCGAAGTGCCTTGCGCCTTGTACGTTCTATGGTGAGTGTGAATTTAATTTTTACTGAATATGCTTCTTGTACATAAATCATATCAGTAGCAAATATGTTGCATATCAAATTTTCTCTCATGAAAGATGACATATTAGATGTATGCAAACCACGACATAGAAGACAATGTGCATATTTTGATCTTCAGACCAGGAAAGCTATTGTGGAATTGATTTCTTTTCGGTGATTAACTATCCTTTTACACAAGACCCTTTCGTGCCAGAAACCTTTGGCTTAGACACTGCATTTGAAGGTTTTCTATTCTGTCAAAGTTTCCCTTGCAATTGCCCTTGTTCTCTTAGTGCCTACGACAGAGTGCCTAACCTTAGTGAGCAATGATATATTTGAAGATAGCACAAATTGATCACTTTAGTGTGACACCATGTTCTTGGGTGGGATTGAATCTGGGGATGCATAATGAAAGTGCAGTTCATTACCATTTGGCCACATCCTACTTGATGCGCTGTGGTGGAACTGTTTTCGCTAGTTCCCGTAATCAAGAAATTTATAACAGAATTTTTTATGTTCACCTTTGGAGTTTTTAAACAAATCTCTTTGAGAAGTGGGATTTCAAGTGTCAAATTTTCATGAAATATTCAGTCTAACAAATTTACAGTTTTTTTCCAGGGAATACCTTGGGGTGAATCCCAAGGGATGCTTCCCATATTCATGGATGGCATCCCTAGTAAACCTGTTGACAACTTGTCGTAGACTAGTGCACCTCACTCGGGGGGATTCAAAGCAAGCATCTTCTGCAATGGAACTAGCCAAATCCCAACAAAATTAGATCAATTATTATGTTTATTTGATCATTAGATAATAAAAATTGTAAAAGTCACATCGACATGCTTGTTTTGAAGCTGTAGGATATTATCCAAATCAGCCCTCATTCGGAAGAAAAAAGGAATTTTTATTGGCATATCAGTGGATCACTAAATGTTTGAATGGGATGAACAAGAAAATCAACTAAAGTAAATCAGGGTAATTAGGATGCTCTTCTTGGATATTTCAATCGAAGAGACCATCTTTATCCTGTTGCCCCTGAAAGACTGGATCCCAAGGTGTCTGGCTAACCAACTAGAGAGTGCGTTCCTGTCACAAATCACTCTCCGACTTCCTGTTTGGTTTTCCGAGGGGGTTCTGCCTAGTGATTTAGAGCAATTAATCTTCAAAGATCAAGGATTATGATAATCCAAATCTGCAAACGACTTGCTGAAGTATGTGAGAAAAACATCACAAATCTACATAAAACTCTTCATATCTGCAACAAGAACTTACAGATCTGCCATTAAAAGTATTTTTTTCAATGTGTTTTTTTGTGGCACCTTTTATCCAATGGGTGTGGAGGGAAAAATAAAGAGAAAATTGATGAGGCAATTACCACTCTACTGGGTCATGGTAACCTGCACTCGGAAGTCAACATAGCCCACTGCTCCATATACAACTCATTCAACTTGCTGCTGCTATTAATAGGCTTCGACTGCAGCATACTCCTTTCGGCTCAAAATAAGATCCAGAAAAGGAACATATTGGATAAGACTCCAAAAGGGATAATATAGATATCCTCTGCCAAATTGTCAAGTTTCTAAAAAATAGATATGGAAGGTCTTAGTCCAAAAGCAAATAGATCCCCTCTGGAAACAAGAATCTCACTTCTGTCTTCAGAGTAATGTGCATCACAAGAGAAATAAAAACAAAAATGGTATTTGTGGCACAATAATTCAATACAAATGTTGGTTGGTGTTTGTGCAATAATATAACAGTCAGTCTTACTTTCGTTTTTTATTGTAGAAAATTATATAATCTTCTTATGTTCTTGTGTTGCTTTCATTCTCACTACATCTTCATTTTTGGACTAAATCTTTTTTTTTCATTGGTCATGTTTCAGCTTCCTCTTCCCTATTTAAAAGCAGGATATTTGACTGCCCCCCCTGTAGGGAACTCCTTGGCACCTCATAGTGATTGGAAAAGATTGCAATTTGTTCTTGATCATGAAGGTCTCTACCAGGTCAGTCTGATGCAGCATGAATAAACAATTGGTAGAATTCTGTTGTAATTGTAAAACTTTTCACTGGATGCACATCTTCACAACTGAGCAACCGACATATATATATATATATATATATATATATATATATATATATATATATATATCTTAACCAGCTCATTTTTCGCAGATAATATCAGAGTAAAACCTACTGTTGTACTTTTCTAAAATGTGGAGACAAATTACAGCTATAGGGTCACGTTCCATTACTTTTTTGGAAGGAATTCTTATTGAAATTCATTAGGTTTTGTCAGTGAAATAGATTCTTGCAGCAATGTCATAATTTCTGAGACGGGTCTTTTTATATTGGAATTGTGATACTTGCGATCATTTGAGTAGTTCAATGTGTGATGAAGCTCTTGGTTTAAACGTTTTGAAGGATCAACAAACAGAGTATAGTGAGTTATTGTATTGACAGCTTCTTGTTTCAAAAGCATAACTACTTGAAGTTCTGCATGTCCTTGTTATACATGTAATAAGTTTCGGTTTCACTTGTTGGACTTGTGGGAGATGTGATACTATTTGGTCTGATTGTGTTGAACATGAAGGATGGACAATTGCTGGAGTTTAATGAGCAATTAAATACTGAGTAATCGTAAGGATCAGGAATTTTTAGTCTCCTATTCTGGACTGATTGAAGATGTGTTACAGATTAAGCTTTGTGGGAGGTGTGATTTGTTTTTCAGTTTTAAACTGGGTTTGTCTTAGAAAACTGCAAGATGTGTATCTAATGTAGTATCAATAATGAAATTCACTCTTTGAGTCTTTTATTTTTTCTCCACCTTTGTGTTTATATAGGTTTGTATGTGTGTCCTCTAGAAATAAAAGTAATGAAATTTATATTAATGTAACAAAAGACCAAAATAGGTATCATTCCAGTAGTCGTAATATGTTTAATATAATATAATATTAGCTATACAATTATATTATAAAATATAATACCTGTTACATTTTAGCTATTAAATTCTCACAGGAAACCCAAGGGATGGTTCCCCACAATCGTGGCTGGCATCCCTAATATAATATAATATTAGCTACACAATTATATTATAAAATATAATACCTGTTATATTTCTGCCATTAAATTCTCACAGGAAACCCAAGGGATGCTTCCCCACATTCGTGGCTGGCATCCCTAGTAAACCCATTGGTGTATATTTGTGCACCTAACCTTGAGCTGGGCACATACTGGCATGGAGCTAGCAAACTTCTGAAGTTATTTTTATGTTTTGTTTTTATGTAAATATTCAGAACAGTTTTAGTTTTCTTGTTTTGCCAAACTCAATGCACCATTGTGGCTGATCTTTGGTTGGCTAAAACAAAAGGAGGCGGGAATAATAACCCTAATTTTATAGCCTAGAACATTACTTGATCTCAGCCTTCACCAATATCCGGTGAGATTATTTAAAGCATATCAAAGACACTACAGTGCTATATATTGATTATCTGACAGATTACAAGAGCATTAAAATTAAATCACAAATACGAAAAAACAAAACATAACATAATCACAATGAACAATGAACAATCTTTCTTTGTTCTTTATGTAAGTGGATGTCTTTACGAGCAGGAAAGTATAAAAGAACTATAAAGTCACATAATGTTGATTTTTGTACCTAGGAAGTGTATTTCCCTAGTGACTTTTTCCTAAGTCACTTAATGGGGGAAAAATTGACCCTTGCATTAAATGACTTGTGAAAAACATTTAATTTGACTTTAGAACATAAAGTCACTTTTTGGAAAACTTAAGTGGGTGAGTGAAATTAATATTTATGAGAATTTAAATGAGAGCATTTAATCTCATCCATTGATCTAATCTAATCTCATCCGTTGGATTTGGAGAACCCTAGGGTTTAGACAAAAAGGCAAGGGAGGCAAGCACAACTCATTCTTGTGAAGAGAAGAGAGTGGAAAAAGAGAGAGAGCAAGGGCACAGAAATTGAGGAACTGAAGAGAGAAAGTTTTCTGCCCAGCATGCATTTTGAGGAGGGATTTTTCAGTGGGCACATTTCCCAAGATTTGTACAGCTGCATTTATTGGCACAGTTTTCGAGGCACTTATTTTGCAGGTTGTTGGCACAGTTTTCAAGGCACTTTTCTGCAGGTTGGGGGCACGGTTTTCGAGGACCATACAGCAGCAATCAATGCTGTACCGTACAGCACGGTTTTCTAGACAGAATTTCTGGGCATGGTTTCCAAGAAGGGGGCACAGTTTTCGAGGTCTGTACAGCTGCATTAATTGCTGCTGTACTGTACAGTAAATTTCTGGGTGTGATTTGGCACAGAAATCGAGGCTGGGTTTGACTGGTTTTGGCACAAATTTCGAGAAGGATTTATGCATAGAAATTGAGGCAGCCTTGCACAGAAATCGAGGAAGATTGCTGGGTGATTTTGGTTGGTTGAGATCAGTACATTTTGACTGTAAAATTATTGTACTGAAATATTGCTGAAGGAATAAAATCTCTCTTTCTCTGACTGGTTTTCCTCGTGGGGGTTTTTCCAGGGCTATTGGCCAAAAATATTGTGTCTGAAATTTTTACTCTGTGTGTGCATTTATTTTTTATTTTTTGATGAAAGAATGAGTTACAACAGTGTTTTATGTTGTTTGGAAAAATGTCATGAAAATTTCCAGCCCTATGAACTTGAGTTGAAACAGTAAACTGAAAACATTGACACTAAAACCAGGAAGCTGAAAAACTCATAAAAATCTACATGGTATCAAAGCTTGGGGGCAGAAAACATTAAAATTTGCAGACAGTCAGAATTTTCCAGATTTGAGTATTTTCTTCTGTTCGTGAACAACACTTTGTTGGGTTGACAAAGATGGCTATAGGACTTAGGTTGGAGGATAGGCTAGATGAGACAGGAAACTTTGTACCATGGAAGGCTAGGATTTTGTTGATTTTAGAGGAAAATGAACTGTGGGAGGAGGTGGTAAGAAACACTACAGCAAACCTTGTTCAGATTCCCGCTGCTACATATGCAACAACATTATCAGTCTTCAACAAGGACTATAAGACTAGAAGAATAATTCTTGATGCAGTTAAAGACCATATCATTCCTCACATTTCTGGTAAAGCTAGGGCACATTTGATGTGGAGTGCTTTAACCAGTTTATACGAGAGTACTAATGAGAACCGGAAGATGGTTCTCAAGGAGAAACTGAAAAGTATAAAGATGAATGGTGGAGAGGGAGTGACATCAATGGTGGAGAGGGAGTGACATCTTACCAGGATATTTGCAGTTAGAGATGAGCTAGCAGCAGTTGGGGAGGTGGTCACTGCTACTGAGCTTGTGTGTACAATAGTGAATGGGGCTTCCAAGCCTTGGGGTGCATTTGTGCAGGCTATAGTGGGCAGAGAGAACTTACCTTCATGGGAGAGACTGTGGGATGATTTTGTGCAAGAGGAGACCAGGAGAGGTCTAGTACAGGGAAGTTCTTCACAGGGTAGGGAAGATGAGGAGAATGTGGCTTTGACAACAAAGGGCAAGAAGAAGAAGAAGGGTCCCAAGCAGGGTGGGGCCAAGCAGTAGCAGCAGCAGAGTGGGAAAAAGAAGGACTTGAGTAAAATCAAGTGTTATGGTTGTTAGACATTTGGGCACTATGATTCACAGTGTCCAAGCAATATGCTTCACAGTGTCTAAGCAAGAAGAAGAAGAGACAACAAATTGCAGCTTCAACGGAGGTTGATGACTTCAGAGATAGGTTTCAGAGAGAGTTTTCTCTGTGTGCTGGACAGATTGAGAGAGAGAGAGCCTCTATAGTTACCAACACTGATGTGGATATGGAGATGGAGTATTCCTTGGTGACAGGCCATCAGATGAGTGCATCCACCACTGGCACTTGGTATATTGACAGCGGAGCTTCGAGCCACATGACAGGTGCTCGAGAGATGTTCTCTGAGCTTTCACAGACAGGTACAAATGTAGAGGTTGTACTAGGCAATGACACCATTGTCAGAGTAGTTGGTCGGGGGACCATTACATTTCAGAGGGAGTCTATGAGTCCTATGACTCTGAGGGATGTGTTATTTGTCCCTGGGATGAAGAAGAATCTTGTATCAGTTTCCACCATTGAGGACAAGGGTCTTGGGGTTTGTTTCTTGGATGGGCGAGTGCAGGTATTCCCCAAGACTACAGGATTATCTAGCTCCATGGACATTGGGGTTAGATGTGGAAAACTATACAAGCTCTTGTTTCAGCCGTAGTGCTTTGGCACATAGCAGTAGCAGTGAGATTTGTGAGCTATGGCATCGGAGGATGGCCCACTTGCATCACCCAGCTTTGAGATTGTTGAGGAGCATGGTTACAGGTTTACCCAAGTTCAGCACAGAGCAGAGTGATGTGTGCAGGGGGTGTGCTTTGGGAAAGTACACCAAGACTGCTTTTCCAAGCAGTGACAGCAGAGCAGCAGGAGTACTTGATTTGATCCATACTGATATTTGTGGTCCTCTGTCATCAGTTTCATTGATTGGATTTGAGTATTATATCTCTTTCATCGATGACTATTCTAGGAAGACCTGGATCTACTTCTTGAGGAGCAAGAAGTCACCCTTAGTATTGAGAGTCTTCCAAGGGTTCAAAGCCCTTGTGGAGAAACAGACAAGGAGGAGGATTCGGATGTTGAGATTTGACAATGGGGGTGAGTATATCTCCAAGGAGTTCGATGAGTTATGCACATAGGAGGGTATACAGAGACAGTTGATAGTTCCCTACACTCCTGAGTAGAATGGAGTAGTAGAGAGAAAGAACAGGTCGATTGTGGGAGCAGCGAGAGCGATGCTTCATGATTAGAGTTTACCGTTCTTTCTATGGGAAGAGGCATGCAACACTGCAGTTTATCTGCAGAACAGGAGTCCCCATCGTGCCTTGCGGAGGAAGACTCCTGAGGAGATGTTCACAGGCAAGAAGCCCGAGGTTGGCCATTTTCGCATATTTGGTTCATTGAAGTTTGATCCCACTGCAGAGAGAGGCATCTTTGTGGGATATGATGAGACTTCGAAGGCTTACTGGATTTACCTCCCTGGCCAGAAGAAGGTTGTTGTGAGGCAGGAAGTGAAGTTTGATGAGGAGAGAGCCTTCAGGAAGTCTAGAGAGTTGGAGCATGGGGAGCCATCGACTTCCACACCTCGGGTGTCTCAGGCTTCCTCAGTACAATTCTCAGGTCCACAGGTTTCTGGAGTGACTGGATCACAGGCTATAGGCACAGGTTCTACAGGTTTAGTGGTTCAGGTGACAGGTACTTCAGGGACAAGTTCAGGTTCTGGTTCTCAGGTTACAGGTTCTTTAGGGACTAGTTCATCAGTCACTGGTCCTCGAAGTGTTGGACCTTCTGCTTCTGGTTGTTCTTCAAATGAGGAGAGAGCAGTTCATGAGGAGCCTTCAAGGAAGAGGAAGCCTAAATGGCTTCGTGATACCTTGGAGGACGCAGAGGCATTTGGTAGACCTCAGGAGGAGATCATGACAGTAGTGATGTCGGATAGATTCGGTATGGCTCTTGTTGCGAGTCTTTGTGATTCAGAGCCTTCCACATTTGAGGAGGCCTCTCAGCACCAGGTTTGGAGAGATGCCATGATGGAAGAGTACCATTCCATCATGAAGAATGATGCATGGGAGATAGTACCGAGACCAGAGGGGAAGTCTGTTGTGACTTCCAAGTGGATCTACAAGGTGAAGCATGCTGCAGATGGCAGTGTGGAGAAGTACAAGGCTCGGTTTGTGGCACGGGGGTTTTCACAAGTTGAGGGAGTTGATTATGATGAGACCTTTGCGCCGGTTGCTCGTTATTCTTCCATCAGAGCAGTGATATCTATAGCAGCAGAGATGGGTTGGAAGATCCACCAGATGGATGTGAAGACCGCATTTCTCAATGGTCTTATGTAGGAGGAGGTTTACTTAGAGTAGCCATAGGGATTTGAGATTCATGGGAGAGATTCTCATGTGTGTAGGCTGAGGAAAGCCTTATATGGACCGAAGCAAGCTCCTAGAGCTTGGTACCCCAGGATTGATGCATATTTGACATCGATGGGTTTTCAGAAGAGTGAGGTTGATCCCAACCTTTACTACATTGTGGTTGGTGGAGATCCTCTCATTCTTTTGTTATATGTTGATGACTTGTTTATCACTAGAGAGGAGCGTCTCATTGCACATTGCAAGAGAGACCTTGCTACGGAGTACGAGATGACTGACATTAGGTTGATGCATTATTATCTGGGGATGGAGGTTTGGCAGGAGCCTGGACATATTTTCCTGGGATAGGGGAAGTATGCAGTTGATATTTTGAGGAGATTTTGGATGGAGGATTGCAGGCCAATGTCCACACCTATGATTACCAACTAGAAGCAGCTTCATGCTTTTGAGGGTAAGTTGGTGGATCCTACACTTTACTATCAGCTCATTGGGTCGTTGATGTATCTGGTCAACACTAGGCTAGACTTGTGCTTTGCGGTGAACACTCTTAGCCAGTTCATGGTGGAGCCTAGGAGTGTACATTGGGTTTTCGCAAAACATGTGCTGAGATACCTTGTAGGTATAGTGGACTATGGTTTGGACTATAGGGGTTCGGGTGGAGTCAGTTTGGTTGGTTTCATAGATTCAGACTGGGCAGGCAGTGTGAGGGATCGGAAGAGCACTTCTGGTTGTTGTTTCAGTTTGGGCTCGGCAGCAGTTTCGTGGTTCAGTCGGAAACAGAAGTCCGTTGCGTTGAGTTCTACCGAGGCCGAGTATATGGCAGCCAGTCAGGCTACTTGCGAGACACTGTGGCTTCGTAAGCTGTTGGTAGACTTGTTTGATCAAAAGCTTAGGCCTACGATGATCTACTGTGACAATCAGAGTTGCATTCAGCTCTCTGAGAATCCAGTGTTCCATGATAGGTCAAAGCATATTGAGATCAGGTACCATTTCATCTGTGACTACGTTCAAAGAGGAGTAGTAGAGTTGCAGTACATATCCACTGATGAGTAGGTAGCAGATATCCTGACGAAATCTTTCGGTAGGGGCAAGTTTGTCTTCTTTAGAGACAAGTTGGGAGTGGTGCAGAATACCTTCCTCGGTAAGAGGGAGTGTTGATTTTTGTACCTAGGAATTGTATTTCCCTAGTGAGTTTTGCCTAAGTCACTTAAAGGGGGAAAAAGTGACCCTTGCATTAAATGACTTGTGAAAAGCATTTAATTTGACTTTAGAACATAAAGTCACTTTTTGGAAAACTTAAGTGGGTGAGTGAAATTAATATTTATGAGAATTAAATGAGAGCATTTAATCTCATCCATTGGATTTGGAGAACCCTAGGGTTTAGACAAAAAGGCAAGGGAGGCAAGCATAACTCATTCTTGTGAAGAGAAGAGAGTGGAAAAAGAGAGAGAGCAAGGGCACAAAAATCGAGGAATTGAAGAGAGAAAGTTTTCTATCCAGCACACATTTCGAGGAGGGATTTTCCAGTGGGCACATTTCCCAAGATTCGTACTATTGCATTTATTGGCACGATTTTCGAGGCACTTCTTCTGTAGGTTGTTGGCACATTTTTTGAGGCACTTTTCTGCAGGTTGGTGGCATGGTTTTCGAGGACCGTACAATAGCAATAAATGTTGTACCGTACAGCACGGTTTTCTAGACATAATTTATGGGCATGATTTCCAAGAAGGGGGCACAGTTTTTGAGGTCTGTACAGCTGCATTAGTTGCTGCTGTACTGTACAATAAATTTTTGGGTGTGATTTGGCACAAAAATTGAGGCTGGGTTTGACTGGTTTTGGCACAAATTTCGAGAAGGATTTATGCATAGAAATCGAGGTAGCCTTGCACAGAAATCGAAGAAGATTGCTGGGTGATTTTGGTTGGTTGAGATAAGTACATTTTGATTGTAAAATTATTGTACTGAAATATTGCTGAAGAAATAAAATCTCTCTCTGACTGGTTTTCCCCGTGGGGGTTTTTTAAGGGCTATTGGCCAAAAATATTGTGTCTGAAATTTTTACTGTGTGTCTACATTTATTTTTTATTTTCTGCTGAAAGAATGAGTTACAACAGTGTTTATGTTGTTAGAAAAATGTCATGAAAATTTCCAGCCATATGAACTTGAGCTGAAACAATAAACTGAAAACATTGACACTAAAACCAGCAAGCTGGAAAACTCATAAAAATCTACACATAAGACCTTAAATTTATACGGAAACATGTGAGAGTAACAGTAATAAGAATTTTATTGTTTTTATATTTTTAAAGAAAAATAACAATGACATTAATGAATGTTATTTTTTTCAATAAACCACATATGATATTTATTCACTAATTTTATACCCAGTCTTGATTTAACACATAAACTGAATCAGAAATAACAATACACTGATTTACTTTACAAATGATGCACAACGAAAATTCATCAGGAAATCATCACACCATTTGACACATTGAGTTTTACCCTGGAAACCCCAATCCTCGGGGAAAACCAGCAAATAGTTTGTCTTTATTGTAGATTTGTTAAACAACACTTACTGCACTAGGCTTCCGGATATGACACATCGGATCTCAGACTCCTGTCTCTTCCTTGCTGCAACTGAGCCCAAATCCTCAGCAATATCAACAAGCCCTAGCATGAGTGAATCACTCACTCCAAAGCCTCTAAGAGAATCCCTCTCTTAGATCTGATCACTCACTCTTATTGTATCTCACACACACTTACAGTGATGAGATGTCTACTACTTTCCATAGACTCTTTTATAACATTCACTTTATGCAAATACGATGGGATCTCATGGACCTTGTTGTCGCTTGAACATGCACATGGGTTAACGCGACATAAATCTTCAAGCTGCTTGGTGCATCCTTGGGGGAAAGTCTTGAGTCAAGCGCTATCGCTTGATCTTGACTCTGTTTAGGCTAACTCGTAACGAAGCCAATGGGGGTAGTCCCTAAAAGTTACTAAGGCTCTTATTAGTTCTTACGTTATGAGGGTCGAAGTTATTTAGGAGTTCAAAAATACTAAAACAAATTATGCAGAATACGAATTAATTCAATAACATATATGAATACATTCCATTCAACACTTAAATTTACTTATGAAAGAATAAAAGTACGATTGCTGCAAACTGTAAACCAATGCCAAATGGAGTGAAATGGAGTGCTGTTGTGACGTGAAAGTATTGCAAGAGTCAGGTTGTCAGTTTTAAATTATTATGAGATGAGTGGATTAAGGAGTGGGTTTATTCTTGGTTAATTTTAAATTATTTAAAGTGATCTCGATTAATTGGGAGGGGATTCCCGATAGACCGTGAGGCATGAGGAATATACCAGATTCACCAAGTGTGGTTCTACACGTGAAATGTGGGTTAGATTGAAGTCACGGGTGTGTGTCCAACAATAAACCAAACAAGGGTGTAGCCTGACGGATCCCCATGGTCACTATCTAGTGGTTCCCGCTTCACTGTAGACTTCGCCCACAAAGATAGAGTTCGAGATGTTGGATTTTCGTTTTTTAGGGAGGTTAACTGCAAAATGTGAATCTAATTACTATAGACTAGGAATCTCTTTCTTGATCATCCACCAATTACTCAGGGAAGGCCTGTGAAAGATGGCGAGAGCATACTTCAAGAAATCAAAGTTCGGGTTCGTTACTTAAAAGATGGAGAAAACAAATCAAATGTGTGACTAATTACTACAGTATGAATCTCTTTTCCCTTATGGTACTTTGGGAGAGCAGAGTGGGTTAGTGTTGTTAAAATTAGGGTTAGGTTAGGGTTTGAAGCAGAAAGTTAAAAATCTTTATACTTTAATGCAAAAATAAATTGCTAAAGTAATACTGAAGACAAAATAGTACAGCTATAACAATACCAGATTAAAACATAATTTACATCTCTTTCAACTTTAACACTCCCAAAGGTCCCTGTGTAAAAGTTGAAGCGTACAGTAACAATAACCAATAGAGCAAAAGTAGCAATAAGGCTATTTAGACAAAATTATAACAACAGTAATGGATCTAACTCAATACAAAAGAGTAAGTCTGATAACATACTAGGTGAGTTGAGACCTCCCTTATACTCATAAATTTAACTTTCAGGACAGACTGTGCCTCTCAGAGGCAAGGCAATCAACTGGAACAAAATTGACCCTTACCTGAGGGTTAGTACATACTTGAGAGAGAGAGAGAATGGGCTGTAGGAAAGATCTAGTCAGTTACAGTAGAGACTCAGGACAGTCAATAGGTACACAACAATTGCAACCTCAAATTAACATAGACTCAGACTTAAATCAAAGGATGTGGCAACCATCAGCATATCATAGCCCTAGATCAACAAGAGGCAGCCCTTAAGCTTCAGATTTGATCCAAACAAAGTCAAGTAGGGAGCAACCTCCACCAATGACAAATAAGACAGCCCTAACGCTTCAGATCTAATCCAAACAAAGTCAAGTAGGCAACGACCTCCACCAATGACAAACAAGACAACCCTAAAACAATTCACATGGCAGCGGCCTAGACAAACAACCTTCAATGGTAGCAGAACAATCCACAAGACAATCTACACGGGCAACGACCCTACCCAATCAGTTCACGGTGGCTGCAAATTAGTCCATAAGGGCAGTGACCCTACCCAATCAATTTACGGTGTGGTAGTAAGTAGCCCACAAGGGTAGTGAGTAACCTTAAATCAGTAGCGGTCATTCCCAGGCAGCTTCTAAACAGTCTCAATTGACAACGACAGTCTCAGTCAGGCCAAAGATGGATGTAACAGGTGGTAGCATAACCCTAGAAGAGGCATGGCCCTCTTAGACAAAGCAAGAATGAGGATGGTAGACCCTTGGTAACTTTCTAACATCTAGAAAACATCTCCAGGAAGAAATTGGCAACCTTAGGAGGATAAATCAGACTTGAAACCCTTGAACACAATGCTGGAAACCCTAGATCAGTCACCATAAATTAGAGCCGAGATAAATATTTTTGGATGCTCTTACAATGAAGAATTAGACTTGCATTTATAGCCTCCTAGTGGCTTCTAGATGGATCCCCTTTTTAATTCTTCATTGACTTAGGGTTTCCAACAAATAGGTTTTTTCATCATTTAAATAAGGAGGGTTACCATAAATATAATATAAATTAAAGTTATGATGTCTTTAGGAGTGCTTACGAGGGTCAAGACCATGGTAGGGTGACATGCACAAGGGCGAGCGCTAGCACATAGGACCTACAAGTAAAAGGTCAACACAAACAAGGCTAACGCAAGGCTAACCCCCATAGATCAAGGATGGGTAAGCACCCCTTAAACCACAAGACCAAAGGTGTTCCCACACGGTGGGAAAACAACCCTTCTAACCATAAGACAAAGTGGTAAGACAAACCTTCTAACTACAAGACCGAGAACAACAAGGTGGGAAGACCAAGGGTGTATAAACAAGGTGGGGATACATCCCGTTCATCTCTCTCGCAAATGTACAAGTGTTCCATACACTAATTGAGATTTAATCATCACTATATAATGAAGGTCCACACTAGATGATGTGATCCTGTGGTCCTCCTCACTGCTCCTGAGGTCCAGTGCTAGTGACTCCATCAAGGGTTGGCCAGTCCCTTGAGAAGACAACCTAGCTTAACCATCTCGAAGACCTAGGAGGAGGTCATCACACATCATCATCTTGGTTAACTGACCAGGTATGTACCTATAGGAACTGCTTTGTCCTAGACCAAGAATCTGCTCGGTCCCAAACCATAATGTCTCTGTCTCAGCCTACAAGATCTGCTTGGTCCTCGTGACCAAGAAACTGTCTAGTCCCAGAACAAATACCCTAAAGACAGATAGGGGCCCTAGCCACATCCTAGGGACTTACTGCAATAGACTGCTGGGGGCCCTATCTAGGGACTTACTCTGCCTGGTTAACAGACCAAGAACCCTAGTTAACTGACTAGGGTGCCATCCTCCTTGAGAATGGCTCTCACAGCTACATTAACTTTAACAAATATTCGTTTATTGAAAAGATAAACAAAACTGCTTAAGTGCTTTTTGTGTTGAGATGGTTAAAATGAAAAAGTATACTGCTTGCCAAAAAGGATTTTTAAATCCCAAGTCCTGAATGAGTTTGAGGTTCGATATTGGGTGGGGTGCCTCAAAAGTTAAATTTTAAGTTAACTTATTGAACAAAAAGAAAAAAACTGGAAAGAGAGCAATGCAACCACAACGTAGTGCAAAACGCCCCCAAAACAAGAAATACCTTGATACCACGACCTGCTTGCCTTGGGATCACTTGCATAGATGACAACTACGATAGGCCTTAACTCTCTCTGCTTGACTTAAGAACCCTTGACTCAGTTCCTTGGATCACTCTTAACTCCACACAACTGTGTTAGAAAGTGACAACAAGGAAGGTCTTCCTGCATGCATGTGTCCTTTTGCATGCATACGACTTAAATTGGAGAAACCAATAAAATGTATTTAATTTATTTTTCCTAAGTTTACTTTGGAAAATAAATTAAAGTGGTCTAATTATTAATTGACTTGGCATTGAGTTATAAAAGAAAGATCAATTAGTGGAGAGGATACAATTTCATTCCGATAGAGACGAAGGAAAAAAAGTGTGAGAGAGAGTTTTTGTAGAAATTTCACTTCTCTAACGGGCTTTCAAGTTAACTCAGATTAACAATGTTTAATAAACCATCTCATTCAACCATAGATAGCTGAAAATGAAATTTCACTTATAAACATATCTGAACTTGAAGCACAAAAGAAGTACTACCAAAATACTGAGAACAAAAAGAACATAACAACCATGCACATAAAATTTCAGACTTAGATATTTTAGCCAAACTGGCCTAGGAAAAACCCCGAAGGGAAAACCTGTGAGAGAGATATTTTATTGATTTCTTCTTCAGTAAAATGTACGTCAGAATTTTAATAGTAACAAGCACAACTTATCTCAACCAACAAAATTAATACGCTGCCTTGAATTTTGTGCAAGAATCTGCCTCGAATTCTGTGCATATATTTCTGGAAATCATACCCTTCTCAAGCAACATAGAGATGTATGGAGAACTCCTCGATTTTAGTGCCAAACTCAATTTTATGCCTGGAAATTCATGTCCAACAAAACAACACATAAATTAATTTTCTTCCTAAAAAATCGTGCCTTGATTTTCGTGCACTGTACGGAACGATACAGACTATATGGAACTGTATAGACTGTACAGAATTGTACTTGTCTCGAAATTCATGCCTCTGCCTGAAAATATGTGCCATTGTTTTCTTCTTGAAGATTGTGCCCAGAACTGCTGTATGTTCTTGGAAACCATGCTTTACCTAGCTGCTATCTCAGACAACCACTTTCTCTCTCTCAAACTCCAACTGGAACTTGATTTCTATTTCTCTTGGAATATCTCCACTTCTCCAACTCTCTTGGGATGTGTGCAAATGAATGGATGGGGTGCCTTATTTATTGTTTTTCCCTTGTCTTTTCACTCACCTTCCTGGGGTAGCTGAAAGGACACTAGATTAAGGGCCCACATTTAATCTAGTTTTTTCTCATCAATGGATGAGAAAAGTCACTTTTCTCTCCATTAAATATTTTCTCTCTCACGCACGACTTAAATAAATTGAAAAGTGACTTTATAACTCTAAAGTAACATTAATTGCTTTTCTCAAGCAATTAATGCAAGGGTTATGTACTTTGTCCCCTTTTTAGTGACTTAGGCAAAAGTCACTAGGGGAACACTTCCTTGGTACAAATTTCAACACTCCCTCTTACCAAGGAAGGTGTTCTCCCTCTCTCCCAACTTATCTCTAAAGAAGATAAACTGCTTCCCCACCAAAGCTGGTAAACTGCTCGTGCTTCTCGCACAATATCAAAGTCTGCCCATGTGCTTCTCGCACAATGTCGAAGATTCCCACCCTTTCTAAACTCTTCTCTGGAAAGGTCAAATCAAGTTTCCCTTCATGTTAGACATCATCACATGAAGGACATCATGCTGAGCTACAAAGCTCAGTGCTTCCGCTTCACGCGGGAAGACCTTCTGGCATATCCTCTGCCAGAACCTCTCTCCAGTCTCATACTATCAGCAGTAGAAGCTCCCCTTGTCTCTGGAATCTGTCCTGCATCCTGCACTGATGCCTCATGTTAGGACATCTCATCTCGCTCATCCATCAGTGACAAGTCATACCAGCTGACCCTCTTGCCAACACTGGAGGAAGTAGCCTCTCGCTGACTCCTCTGAATAGAAGATGAACTACTCGGTACCACAATAATATCTGGAGCATCTCGCTCTCTCCTCTGAACTGCGGACTGACTACTCGACACCACATCAATCCTCGAGGCATCTCGCTCACTGTCTGTCTCAGACTTGGGATCTGTTATCCACCCAGATCCTCCAACTGTAGGCTGACCATGCACTACATGCTCTCCATCTCTTCGATGACCTATAAGCACATGGTCAACCAGATCCACTCCCAATACATAAATGAGGATGTGTTCACTCTTGAACAATACTGCATATCCTGCTCCCCCCAAGGCTGGAATGGAAAGTCTGTTGTCCTGCAGCCCTGGAATATAACGTACTCCTGTAATCTCCAGAATCTATCCAAACTCAAGCTGGAACCATACTCATCCCAAACCTCTCACTGCATGCACTGTCCCATCTCTATCCTGTACGCGCTACTTTGGAATAGTCTCAAAAGTGAGGAAGGCATCTCGCCTCCCAGTCATGTGACTGCAATAGGAACTATCCACAATCCACTTCCTAGTATCAACTGGTCCGCTACTGTCGCAACTCAAAATAGTAGTGACAAGAGAGAACTCTTTCTTGAACTGTGTAGCAAAACACTCAATCTCTGTTGTAGTTGCAACCTGCTCCTCTTTCTCCTGTTTTCCCTTCTTCTTCTTAGGACATTGGCCTGCATAATGGCCAAAATCATTGCATGCATAGCACCTGACTCTGCTCAGGTCCCTCTATTGCTCACCCCTTTGTTGCTTAGCCCCTCCTGGGCCCTTCTTGGACTTCTTGCCTTTAGCTGATAAGGCAATGTTTTGCTCATCAGAATCCTGCTCAGTCTTCCCTTGAGACCCTTCTCGGATCTCCTCCTGAGTAAAAGTTCTCTTCCTGAGGGAAAGTTCTCTCGGCCAACTACACACTTCACAAACACATCCCACTCCTTAGTGAAGCCTTTCAGGGCTATCCGCACCAATGTTATTGGAACCGGACTGGAACCGGTAAAACCGGCCGGTTCAACCGGTTCACAGGCCCAACCGGTCTGGTTAGGTGCCTGAACCGGAAATTGATTTGGACCGGTTGTGAACCGATTGTGAACCGGCCGGAACCGGCCAAAACCAGCCAAACCGGCTATGAACCGGCCAGTTTTGACTGGTTCCGTACGGAACCAGCCAGTCCATACTTTGTTTATTTTTTGACTCTAGGGTCCATTTATAGCCTCTTTATTAATGTATTTTGGTTCAGAACTTCAAAGACGTATTGCACTCGGTGCTATTTTGGTTATTTGCACCCACAATGGCTATATATATGAGAAACTTTGCATATTTGTGTATTAATGGTTTGGATTCATATGTATGCACATGAATATATATCTTTTCTTACAAAATATGAATAGTTTATGTATTTTTTGGTCAACCAGTTTTTTTCCCGGTTTTTTTTTTCGGTTCCGGTTCGGTTCACATTTTGGGCTCTGTCGGTTCAATCACCGGTCCGATTCTGATACCATTGATCCGCACTAGCCCGGGATCGGGAATCACCTCACCAACTACACTTAGTTCATCTTTTACCTGTCGGAGTCTAGTGAGGTAAGAGGCTACATTCTCACCTCTCGTCATCTTTGTGCTATGAAGCTTATCCTTTAAAGCCATTTTACGATTTTCATTCTTGTTCTCATACAAACTTTTCAAAGTATCCCACATCTCCTTGGCAGTATGTTTCTCTGCAAAATGAGGAATGAGGTGATCACGAACACCATCTAGAAGCAATCTCTGCGTTCTAGCCTCCTTCACCTCATGTATGTCAAGGGCTATCGGATCAGCTGAGGGAGGAACCACTGTGGTATTGACGAAGGTCCATAACTTGTTCTCCTTGAGAGCCATTGTCATCTGTGAAGATTTTCTGCACTTTACTGTTTGCTAGTTTATGTCAACATTTCGTGGTTTTCATTCCCAGTCGGTTATGCATTGATTGGAAACTACTTATGAAATTTTCAGTAACAATTAAACACACAGTAAAAATGCACTAACAGGCTGAAAAACACATTTAACAATCATACCATTAAATGATAGACTCAGAAATTTTTGGCCAAAATCAAGCCCTGGAAAAACCCCCACTGGGAAAACTAGTTAGAGAGAGAGAGATTTATTATTTCTTCAGCAAAATAATGGAACAACAGTACAATGAAAAATACAACTTATCTTCACCAACAATGCACCCAGCTGGCTGTCTCAAAAACTGAGTCAAATCACCTCGAGCTTTGTGCACAAAATATTATCCTCGAAATCTGTGCCTCTACCTTGATAACTGTGCAGAGACAGACTTCAAATTCTATGCCTGAAAATTGCCTGAAAAATGCAGTCCGTACAGTCTTGTACGGACCTCGATATCTATGCCTGAAACTGCCTTGAAAACCGTGCAGGAGATCACCTCAAATTTTGTGTTGAGTTACTCGATTTCTGTGCCTGAAAAACTGCCTTGAAACTCGTGCTGTTTCTTGAAAAATGTGCCCAGAAAATTACATAGAAAATCGTGCCCAGAAAACCATACTGTACGGTACCTCGGGATGCGTGCAGCTGCTGTTCTTCTCCTCGAAATTCATGTTGTACAATACAGCAATAAATGCTGCTATACGAAAATCTTCTTGGGAATAGTGTTGATAATAAATGCACTGGTCTCCTCGATTTCTGTGCAAACTAGCTCCTTGGAAATCGTGCCAATGCCCTAGCTCTCTCGCTTCTCTTCTCTCTTCACTTCATTCACAAAAGTGAGCTCAAATGCCTCCCTCAAGCCTTTTTGTCTAAACCCTAGGGTTGTTCTAATCCAATGGTGAAGATTAGATCTCATCCGCCGGTTGAGATCAAATGAGAGTGAAAATACCTTTTATTTAAATCACTTAAATAAAATTCACTCACCCACTAAAGTTAAGTCAAAAAGTGACTTTAATGTTATAAAGTCTCATTAAGTGAATTAATGCTGAGGGTCACCTTTTTCCCCCTTCTAAGTGACTTAGGCAAAAGTCACTAGGGGAACACTTCCCTAGGTACAAAACTAACACTCCCTCTTACCGAGGAAGGTGTTTCGCACCACTCCCAACTTATCTCTGAAGAAGACAAACTTCCCCCTCCCCAAAGACTTCGTCAGGACATCTGCAACCCGCTCATCAGTGGATATATACTGTACCTCAACTGCCCCTCTCTGAACGTGGTCCCGAATGAAGTGGTACCTGATCTCAATGTGCTTCGACCTGTCATGGAATACCGGATTCTCAGAGAGCTGAATGCAACTCTGATTGTTGCAATAAATCACTGTAGGTCTCAGCTGCTGATCAAATAAATCTACCAATAACTTACGAAGCCATAGTGCTTCGCAAGTCGCCTGACTGGCTGCCATATACTCAGCCTCAACAGAACTCAATGCAACGGACTTCTGTTTCCTGCTGAACCACGACACTGCTGCCGAGCCCAAGCTGAAACAGCAACCGAAAGTGCTCTTCCAGTCCCTCACACAACCTACCCAGTCTGAATCTGTGAACCCAACCAAGATGACTCCATCCGACCCCCTATAGTCCAGACCATAATCCACTGTCCCTGCTAGGTATTTCAAGATGTGCTTTGCGGCCGTTCAATGCACACTCTTAAGCTGCAGCATGAATTGGCTAAGAGTGTTGACCGCAAAGCACAAGTCTGGCCTGGTGTTGACCAGATACATCAACGATCCGATGAGCTGACGATATAGTGTGGGATCCACCAACTTACCCTCTAAAGCATGAAGTTGCTTCAAGTTGGTGATCATAGGTGTAGACATAGGCCTGCAGTCCTCCATCCGATAACTCTTTAGAATCTCCGTTGCATACTTCCCCTGTCCCAGGAAAATATGTCCAGGTTCCTGCCAAACCTCCATCCCCAAGTAGTAATGCATCAGCCCAATATCAGTCATCTCATACTCAGCTACAAGATCTCTCTTGCACTGTGCAATAAGACGCTCATCTCCAATGATAAATAAGTCATTAACATATAACAAAAGAATGAGTGGATCTCCACCAACCACAATGTAGTATAGGTTGGGATCAGCCTCACTCTTCTGAAATCCCATCGAAGTCAAATATGCATCGATCCTGCAGTACCAAGCTCTAGGAGCTTGCTTCAAACCGTACAAGGCTTTCCTAAGCTTGCACACATGAGAATCTCTCTCATGTATCTCGAATCCCTGTGGCTGCTCCAAATACACCTCCTCCTGCAGAAGACCATTAAGAAGCGCGGTCTTCACATCCATATGGTGGATCTTCCAACCCATCTCTGCTGCTATAGATATCACTGCTCTGATAGAGGTGTTATCACACAACTTGTAGTTGCCCCTAGTGGTATCCCATCCGGGACGGTAGAGGAGGCAGGAAACTAAAGAGGTGACCCAAGAGATGCCACGGTTCCCAATACAAGGTGGGAGTCACGTCAACCGAGGCACTCTTCGCTTTAGGTCAGGGTGTAACTAGACCAAGGGGGAGACCCTATACCCAATCACAGTTGATTGGACCTACACAAAGGTTTCTAAAGGTAAGTAAATGAGGAGTTGCGGAAACCAATGCAAGGTTAAGTGGACCTAGAAGTTGAGGTATGGTTGAAGGTGGTGTAAGAGATTGTTAGTGTTTCAACCTACGTATGGTTTAGGCCACATGATTGGGTATGATGACAAGGTGTAGTACCATGTGTTTACACAAGTGGGTCTTGTTTTCTTGGGAAGTGTGAGAGGGTTCTAGGTGGGCCCACAAGGTGAAGTTAGGTGTGAAGTTGGTACTATAGGTTGGATAAAGGCTAGATCTATGATTCTAGGACTACCCACATACTAGATCTAGGGTTTTGACACAAATTCCAAGGAGTGCGACTTGCTTAGTGGTGGACTAGTGCCTTGTTTGATGGGCTAATGGGGTCAAAAAGTGTGTCAAAGAGTAGATCGGGACACCTAGAAGCCAAGTCAAGTGGGCTAAATAGGATCTAATGGTTGGATCTTACTAGATCTAGGTTTTTCAAGTAATGACCTTAAGTGGACCACAATCCCTTGAAACAAGGAATGCTACCCCCAAGGCGGATCGTGACAAAAAGACAGTCTAGACCTAGGTTTCAGGGTATGGGCATTCCAAATCCACGAAAATCTCAAACACCCACCTCCTAGAAGTGGACAAACTCACTTTTTCAAGGGAGTGCGACTTGCTCAAGGAAGGCCAAAAAGTGGGTTTGGTGGACCAAATCAAGTCCAATGGCCACCAAACTGTAGATCCAAATAGCTAGTACCCCGATCTAAGCATTTTCAAAAAATCAAGTCAATCCAAGGGCTAGATCTTAGTAGATCTGAGTTTTGAGGTGTCAAGGAATTCAAAAGGGGGTCTTAACCCCTTAAATCATGGAAAGATGTCCACAAGGTAGATTTCACCAAAGTAAGAATCTGGGGGTAGGTTATCAAGTGTCTAGATTGCAAATCAAGTGGGATCTCACCTACCCATGTGCTAGATCTAACCAAACAAGCCTCTCACTAGGAAGTGCGATTTGGGTCAAAGAGGGCTTTTTGCCTTGAAAAGTGGGTTAATTTTAAGCCAATCACCACCAAACTATAGATCCAACTAGGGGTGGATACTATAGAGGTGGGTTTTCAAAATCTTCTCAAGAGCAAGGCTAGATCTAAGTAGATCTAAGAAATACCAAAATTGGGGTTTTAATGAATTAGGGTTTTATGACCAATGAAGATAGAATGGATGAAAGAGGCACATACCTTGTAGATCTTACCTCAATTGCTTATGGCCACCTTGCAAATTGATAGCATTCTCCTATGTGTATATTCAAGAGTGAGATCCAAGAGCTCCAACCAAAACGTCCTTCTCCAAGATAGCCAAATCGTCCTCCTCCTACAAGACAAGATCAAAGAAACAAGTCAAGCAAGATGATTATGAAAATGCTAGAAAGATGTAATAGAAAGCATCAACTATGTCACAAAGATACAATAATGATACTCCCTGTCACAAGATCAACCCAAGAGAGAATATGTGGATCCCTCCAACAATAACCCTCATGAAGTCGCCCTCCTCTCCACCAATTCGACTTTCCTGTCCAAAGATTAGAAGAAGCACCAAAATCCACAATGATACATAGAAGAGATACTGTATATTCAATATGCAAGAGAATCCACAATGCAAGAGAGATGTGCTCCACAAAAAATCTTCTATTCCAATATTCCAGAGCTCCAAAGGTGAGCTATACAATGGGGGGTCTCCTCCTTATATAGGATAATAAAGACCAAAACCCTATACCACTCCTCAATACTACATCAAATGAGTGGTTGAGATTAAAAGATCTCATTATACAATCAATGGCTAAGATGACCCATAAGAATATATCACATGGATCACTCAATATAACAATAGCGCCCCCACTAAATGGTACAAAAAGAGGGTGACGTCATCCACTAGAGAAACATGAGTACCAAAATCCACCTCATGGTGACTAGGACATGACAATATAAGCTCATGGTGGGGCTAGGAGGCATCAATCCTTACTAGCTCATCCCCAAGGCACAATAAAATAATAAAATATATCCAAAATAATGTAAATGACCAAAACTGTCCTCAGAATCGATGACAGTCAAGTAGTAAATGTCCTCCTGTGATCAATCTGGGCATACCCACATGGCGAAAACTGACTGGAAGATAGTGATGCCACCCTGGAAGACCTCTGTGAAGACCAAATGCCAAGACCTTGCCTCAATTGCCCAAATCGATTTCCTCAGTGACCACTTTATCCCATTTTTTAACTGCCTCGGGAACTGTGAAAGTGCCAAAACTGCCTCCTAGGGTGCTAGCGCTGTCCATCTGAGCCCACCAGGCTCTCTAGAAGGGGGGGTAAATGGTAAAAACAAGTGGCTGGACCACCCCCTCCATCATCAGCGCCCTAGGTGAACTGGCCTCTCGGGGCCCCTGCTGCTCAGGCTGGGAAATCAGCCCCAAATCTGGTCAACAAGTGTAAAACTGCATCAATCACTGTCAGAAGTGCCCGGAACTGAAAGATAAGTGTCTCATTGGATCCAGAAGACCCAAATCCACTAGAAATGTGTACTCATACACCATGGGTTGCCCTAATGGGCCAGCTGTAGGGTCCACCATATATGGACAATGTATAATCTGCTGATCTGAAGTAGTAATAAACCTGCTGAACTAGATCAAACATCATATGCATCATATGTCCATCATATGATATCATCATCAAACATGTGGGCCCATCAATCATCATCAATAATCATCCATACATGGTCCACATCATCACGGATCCCAAGAATATACCATCAAGGATAAATCACATCAGTAGACTAAGACAATGCTTCTCTAATCATTCTCACAGCTAAGCTCAAAGTATAACATCCATTCAGTGGCATTAATTAAGTTAGCACATTCCGTTTATATAAAATTACTTGCACAATAGTTCAAATGACAAACTCACCCATTGGACATGGTCAAACTGCTAGTGAAGGATGAAGGCTAGGAACAAGGTTGGGCCAAGGGGTTGACTTGTGTAACTTAACTCAAAAATACTTTGGACTGGGAGAAAGGGGAAAGCTACAAACTCTGTGCTGGACAAAAGAACACGGGGGATGGCTGTGTCTCACAAATGGATAAGTTGTTTAGAGAGTGCTTATTCAACTTAGGCATCATGTCTACATCAAGTTGATCTAGGTTCATTAGGATCATTCCATTTTATTTCATGGCCTTTTTGGCCTACATAACCCTTCGGATTTCAGATGTGCTGAGAAGCACAACTAGTTGCAGCTTGCATTCAGGGCATGTTTTTCAAATATTTATAAGGTCAGCAATTGTTTAGATATAGCTTTTAAGAACCATTGCTTTTTGGACCTTTCTTATACTCTTCGAGGAGTATTTTTAGCAGTTCATCGCTCTTGCCCCTTTTTTTTTGTTTCCATGGGCGAATTTATAATTTTCCATATGTAGAACATGAGCTTTCAGTTTTAGCCAACAACATCTCAAGTGATTAGGGGGAGTTCGAGCCAATGCCAAACATCGGGACAACCGACCAGAATGATTTAGGCCTACAATCCAACTCACCAAAGGCAAGTTTTGTCACCAACTCAGAGCCGAGACACTGAATAAACAGGGATGCGGTCCAAACACAGAGGTAGAAAAATGGGGAAGTCCTCAGTATCAGAAAGTCAAATGAGACAAGTCAGGGTTTAAAGTCAAACAGGAAGGTCATGTATGGATGGAGATAAGTGAATATGGAGCCTACACTAGCAGACAACTGGTGTCGGGAAAGACCATATCTATGTAAAGTGAAAAACCAGTGAGTTTTGTTAAATGACCTAAATGTGCAAGCAATTGTCCATTTTATGATTTACAGTTCATTTTAAATAGTTTGCCACATCAGGAATAATATACCAAGCACATGCTATGATCGTGACTAAATCAACAAGATAATAATCCACAGTCAGTGAGAACATATCCATAGATCATACAAAATCATAATAATAATAATCATCAAGTATCATCTGCAACACTGCTGTAATACATCTCTAGGCACTGAACTGAAACTGTAATGGGATAAGTGGTCACATCAGTCATCAAATCTGAACTCTCAAGGCTTAGCCTTGACACAAGGTCATATACAAATCTGAATAATGTACTGCTTTGATCATGAGTGATCCAAAATATATAGCCATGCTCTGGAATAATGGAAGCTCTGGAATGTGCAGATATCTGCTGTACAAGAATAGTAGCCCTGCTACTATGGTGTGATAACAAGAGGAATACCGAGCAACTGGAGCAAATGTCTCATCATAGTCAACTCCCTCAACCTGTGAGAACCCCCTAGCCACAAACCGAGCCTTGAATTTCTCCACACTGCCATCTGCAGCATGCTTGATCTTGTAAAGCCACTTGGAAGTCACAATTGACTTCCCCTCAGGTCTCGGCACAATCTCCCAAGCATCATTCTTCATGATGGAATGGTACTCTTCTATCATGGCATCTCTCCATACCTGATGCTGAGAAGCCTCCTCAAAGGTAGAAGGCGCAGAGTCACGAAGACTTGCAACAAGGGCCATCCCATATATGTCTGGCTCAACCATTGATCTGATCGCCTCCTGAGGTCTACCAAATGCTTCTGCTTCCTTCAAGGTGTCCTGAAGCCACTTAGGCTTCTTCTTCCTTGAAGGCTCCTGCCAAACTGGTGTATCCTCATCTGAGGAAGTGCCAGAAGCAGAAGGTCTAACACCCCGAGGACCTGTAGCTGATGAACTAGTCCCTGAGGACCCTGTAACCTGTGAGCCTGAAACTTGTGATCCTGAACCTGTGCCTGAAGTACTTGTAATCTGAATCACTGATCCTGTAGAAGCTGTGCCTGTACCCTGTGATCCAGTCACCCCAGAAACCTGCGGACCTGAAACCTGTATCGAAGAAGCCTGTATCAACTGAGGTGGCTCCCCCTACTCCATCTCTCTTGACTTCCTGAAGGCCCTCTCCTCATCAAACTTCACCTCCCGCCTCACTACAACTCTCCTCTGGCCAGGAATGTAAAGCCAATATGCCTTCGAAGTCTCATCATAACCCACAAAGATACCTCTCTCTGCAGTGGGCTTGAACTTCGTCCTCTTCTCAGAAGGGACGTGAGAGTAAGTCAGAGAGCCAAATATCCGAAAATGGCTCACCTCAAGCTTCTTGCCTGAATACATCTCCTCTGGAGTCATCCTCCCCAAAGCACGGTGAGGACTCCTGTTCTGCAGATACACTGCAGTGTTGCATGCCTCTGCCCATAGAAAGAACGGTAATCCCTGATCATGAAGCATGGCTCTCGTTGCTCCAACGAACGACCTGTTCTTTCTCTCTGCTACTCCATTCTGCTCAGGAGTGTAGGGAACTGTCAACTGTCGCTGTATACCCTCCTGCCTGCAGAAAGCATTGAACTCCTTGGAGGTATACTCACCCCCATTATCTGATCTCAACATCCTGATCTTCCTCCTCGTCTGCTTCTCCACAAGGGCTTTGAACCCTTGGAAGACACTCAACACTAGTGGGGACTTCTTGTTCCTCAAGAAGTAGATCCAGGTCTTCCTGGAGTAGTCATCAATGAAGCTAATATAGTACTCGTTACCAGTCAAAGATACTGAAGACATGGGACCACAAATGTCAGAATGAATCAAGCCAAGCACTCCTGTTTCTCTCGTGTCACTGCTAGGAAAAGCAATCTTGGTGTACTTTCCCAAAGCACACCCTCTACACACATCACTCTGCTCAGTGTCAAACTCAGGTAAACCTGTGACCATGCTCCTCAACAATTTCAGAGCGGGGTGATGTAAATGGGCCATCCTCCTGTGCCATAACTCACATAGCTCACTGCTGCTGCTGCTGTGTGCTAGAGCATGCTGCGGCTGAAATAATAACTTGTACAGTCGTCCACATCTAACTCCAATATCCATGGGGGTAGATACACCTGTGGTCTTGGGAAACACTTGCACTCTCCCATCTGAGAAACACACCCCAAGACCCCTGTCCTCAATAGTGGAAACTGAAACAAGGTTCTTTTTCAGCCCAGGGACGTACAACACATCCCTCAAAGTCATGGGACTCATGGACTCCCTCTCGAATGTAATGGTCCCCTGACCAACTGCCCTAACAATGGTGTTGTCACCAAGTACCACCTCCACATCTCTAGCTGTCTGTGATAGCTTGGAGAAGAACTCCCGAGTACCTGTTATGTGTCTCGAGGCTCCGCTGTCAATGTACCATGTACCAGTGGTGGATGGACCTGTCTGATGCCCTGTCAACAATGAATGCTCACTCTCCATATCCATGTTTGTGCTGGTGGCTAAGGAGACTCTCTCTCTCTGAATCTGTCCAGCGTATAGGGAAAACTCCCTCTGAAACCAGTCACCAAAATCATCAACCTCTGCTGAGGCTGCTGTCTGCTGTCCCTGTCCCTTCTTCTTCTTCTTGCTTAGACACTGTGATGCATAGTGCCCAAACGCTTGACAACAATAGCACTTGATTTTACTCAAGTCCTTCTTTTGTCCACCCTGCGGTTGCTGCTGCAGCTGCCTCTTGGCCCCATTCTTCTTGGGACCCTTCTTCTTCTTACCCTTGGCTGTCAGTGCCACGTTCTCCTCATCTGCCCCAGCATGTGATGAACTGCCCTGTACGAGACCTCTCCTGGTCTCCTCCTGCTCAAAGTCATCCCACAGTCTCTCCCAAGACAGTAGGTTCTCTCTACTCACTATGGCCTGCACAAATGCACCCCAGGGCTTTGAAGCCCCATTCACTGCTGTACGTACTAGCTTAGTAGGAGATACCACTTCACCAACCGCTGCCAGTTCGTCTCGAACTGCAGAAATCCTAGTTTGGTAAGCTGTGACTCCCTCTCCTCCATTCATTTTGATACTCTTGAGTTTCTCTTTGAGAACCATCTTTCTGTTCTCATTGGAACTCTCATACAAGCTGGTCAAGGCACTCCACATCTCATGTGCCCTAGTCTTCCCGGAAATGTGAGGGATTATGTGGTTTTTTACTGCATCAAGGATAATCCTCCTAGCCTTATAGTCCTTCTTGTTGAAGGCTGAAAGTGCTGTTGCATCAGTGGCATCGAGAATGGTAACCGGGTTAGCTGTGGTATTTCTCACCACCTCCACCCATAGTCCATTCTCCTCCAATATCAGTAAAATTCTGGCCTTCCAAGGCACAAAATTTTCTGTCCCATTTAGCCTATCCTCAATCCTTAGACCTATAGCCATCTGAACACCAACCCAACAGAATGCTGCCCACTAATAGAAGATAAAAATACTGAAGTTTTTGAGATCTGAAAACTTCTGTGTGTCTGCAAACTATCACTGTTTTTTGCCCCCTTGCTATGATACCATGAAGATTTTCTGCACTTTACTGTTTGCTAGTTTTAGTCAACATTTCGTGGTTTTCATTCCCAGTCGGTTATGCATTGACTGGAAACTACTTATGAAATTTTCAGTAACAATTAAACACACAGTAAAAATGCACTAACAGGCTGAAAAACACATTTAACAATCACACCATTAAATGATAGACTCAATAATTTTTGGCCAAAATCAAGCCCTGGAAAAACCTCCACGGGGAAAACCAGTTAGAGAGAGAGAGATTTATTATTTCTTCAGCAAAATAATGGAATAGCAGTACAATGAAAAATACAACTTATCTTCACCAACAATGCACCCAGCTGGCTGTCTCGAAAACTGAGTCAAGTCACCTCGAGCTTTGTGCACAAAATATTATCCTTGAAATCTGCGCCTCTACCTTGATAACTGTGCAGAGACAGAGTTCAAATTCTGTGCCTGAAAAATGCAGTCCGTACAGTCCTGTACGGACCTCGATATCTATGCCTGAAACTGCCTTGAAAACCGTGCAGGAGATCACCTCAAATTCTGTGTTGAGTTCCTCGATTTCTGTGCCTGAAAAACTGCCTTGAAACCTGTGTTGTTTCTCAAAAAATGTGCCCAGAAAATTACATAGAAAATCGTGCCTAGAAAACCGTACTGTACGGTAGCTCAGGATGCATGTAGATGCTGCTCTTCTCCTCGAAATTTGTGCTGTATAGTACAACAATAAATGCTGCTATACGAAAATCTTCTTGGGAATAATGCTGATAATAAATGCGATGGTCTCCTCGATTTTTGTGCAAACTAGCTCCTTGGAAATCGTGCCAATGCCCTAGCTCTCTCGCTTCTCTTCTCTCTTCACTTCATTCACAAAAGTGAGCTCAAATGCCTCCCTCAAGCCTTTTTGTCTAAACCCTAGGGTTGTTCTAATCCAACGGTGAAGATTAGATCTCATCCGACGATTGAGATCAAATGAGAGTGAAAATACCTTTTATTTAAATCACTTAAATAAAATTCACTCACCCACTAAAGTTAAGTCAAAAAGTGACTTTAATGTTATAAAGTCTCATTAAGTGAATTAATGCTGAGGGTCACCTTTTTCCCCCTTCTAAGTGACTTAGGCAAAAGTCACTAGGGGAACACTTCCCTAGGTACAAAACTAACAATCAGGGCTTTCCACTGCAAGTAGTTGGAAATCCCTTCCAACCGATCTTCATGCTAGATGCAAGCCATCATTTACTGAGAATAACAGTCCAATAAATCTGCTAGGTGAACAAAGACTAAATCTCCCACAATTTTGAAAATTTCTGACTGTCAATTTGCCCTTAATAGGGCTCTGATACAATGTAGAACTTTCACTTCTCTAACAGTCTTTCAAGTTAACTAAGATTAACAATGTTTAATAAACTATCTCATTCAACCATAGATAGCTGAAAAATGAAATTTCACTCATAAAAATATCTGAACTGGAAGCACAAAAGAAGTACTACCAAAATACTTAGAACAAAAAGAACATAACAGCCATGCACATAAAATTTCAGACTCAGATATTTTAGCCAAAATGGCCCAGGAAAAACTCCAAAGGGAAAACCTCTGAGAGAGATATTTTATTAATTTCTTTTTCAATAAAATGTACATCAGAATTTTAATAGTAACAAGCACAACTTATCTCAACCAACAAAATTAATAGTCTGCTTCGAATTCTGTGCATATATTTCTGGAAATCGTGCCCTTCTCAAGCAACACAGAGCTGTACGAACAACTCCTTGATTTCAGTGCCAAACTCAATTTTTTGCTTGGAAATTCATGCCCAACAAAAAAACACAAAAATTAATTTTCGGCCTTGAAAATTGTGCTTTGATTTTTGTGCACTCTACAGATTGTATGGAACGGTACAAACTGCACAAAATTTACGAACTGTACGGAATTAATTTTCTGTACTTGTCTCGAAATTTGTGCCTCTGCCTGAAAATATGTGCCACTGTTTTCTTCTCGAAAATCGTGCCCATAACTGCTGTACGGTCTTGGAAACCGTGCTATACTGATCTGCTATCTCAGACAACCACTTTGTCTCTCTCAAACTCCAACTGGAACTTGCTTTCCAATTCTCTTGGAATATCTCCACTTCTCTAACTCTCTTGGGATGTGTGCAAATGAATGAATGGGGTGCCTTATTTATTGTTTTTCCCTTGTCTTTTCACTCACCTTCTTGGGGTAGCTGAAAGGACACTAGATCAAGGGCCAACATTTAATCTAGTGTTTTCTCATGAATGGATGAGAAAAGCCACTTTTCTCTCCATTAAATATTTTCTCTCTCAACCACAACTTAAATAAATTGAAAAGTGACTTTATAACTCTAAAGTGACATTAATTGCTTTTCTCAAGCAATTAATGCAAGGGTTATGTACTTTTTCCCCTTTTTAGTGACTTAGGCAAAAGTCACTAGGGGAACACTTCCTTGGTACAAATTTCAACAGTTTTTGCGAAGAAGATGGAGGAGCAGCAATTCAAAGAAGGAAGCACGAATTTGCAGAGGAGAGAGACAAGGAGGATTCGGTAGTGGTAAACCGTACAACTATATGCTGTACAACCGTACAACAGACAGCCCGTACGGATCCGTGCAACAGGCCGTACGGATTCCGTATAGGCCGTACAAAAGCAGGTCGTACAACTGCTTTGGGAACCGTGCCACCCTACAGGTTTTTCTCAGTTGATTTGTGTGATTCGATTTTGCCATTTTGGGCATAAATCGATTTTCTAATATTGTAAAAGGTTTCATATTTTCTTAATAAAATATCCTCTCATACTGCTGCATCGGTTTTCCCATCTTGGGTTTTGTCCCTACTCAGACTTAGAAGTTCATTATTCATACTCATTGGTTTTAGCCTCCTTAGGGAGAATAGAGGTGATCATTCCACTATACCTTGGCTTGCTAGTGTTGGCTCCATTATTCATTGTCTTCATCCATCCATTACCTACCTTTTAGTTTATCACCCTGACTTACTACTTGACTAGTGGCATGGAGGATTTTTCCCCATTGTAGCCTCTGTGTTGGATGAGCTTCCCTGTTTATTGTGTCTCGGCTCTGAGTTGGTGACAAAACTTACCTATGGTGAGTTGGATTTCCTAGAGAAATCCCCCTAGTCACTAAAGTTGTGTTGGCTAAACCTGAAACTTTTAGTGTTGCCATGAATACAAAGTATGGAAAATGAAATGTTATATCTTGTATGAAAAGCCCGTTCATGCAATGTGTTTCTAAACACACATGAATGAAAGGCAAGCCAAATGAAAATGGCTATGAAATAAAATGTTATATCTTGTGAAAGGTAAATACCTAGGTAAACAAGCTGTCTGTGACACACCTAGAAGTGCTCAGGTAAACAAGTGCGTTAAAAACACACCTGTAGCAAAAAGCCTAAATAAATGTAAATCTATGCAATGTGTTTTTAAACACACATAGATCAAAGGCTATGGAAACTCTAGGCCCAGAAAGCAATGGAACGTAAATGCTATATCAAAATATTGCTGGCCTCATTTGTATTATGGATTGTGCGCATTTGTTAAAGGTCAATAAATACTCTTTGAACAACTTATCCATTTGTGAGACACAACCATTCCTTGTGTTGTTGCTCATTCAGTATATGCTATGGTGTGTATTCCCTTTCCCATGTCCAAAGTGTCACAATGTTGAGTCAGTAAGTCAGCCAGTTAATTTTAGGCCTTCACCTTTCACTAGCAAATTGATCACAACTATGAAGTGAGTATGGTCTTGAAAGTCTAGTCTGAGTCATAATAATAATTAATGACATTATATATTTGTTGGTAGATCGCCAGTAATGACTGCTACTTGTTAGAATTGCTATTTGAATGAATTGTAGAGCATGCATTGACCTCTGACACTTTGCAGCAGCTTCCGATGATATTCTGAGTTATACTTGGTCATGTTGACTTGGTCAAACCCAGTTTGACCAAGGTCAGCCACAAGACATGAGATGGCTAGACCTTATGATGACACAGATAGATGATATATGGTCTATATACATGTACATGATGGTTCTATGCATCAGATGCAGGGTTATGATGATGATTGATGGTTTTTAGCATTATTTGATCATTTACAGATTATTATTATTTCATTTGTTTGGGCATATTGGATATATTATATGATCATGCAGAGATCCATATGGTGTATGAGTACACATCTTGGATAGATTTGGACCTTCTGAGTCCAATGAGACAATCTACTTTCAGTTCCGGGCAGTTACAGTGATGATTGAGCCTCAGTAGGCTATCCTAGTGCAGTTTTGCTCTGTCGGAGACTCTGTTAGAGCAGAGATAGATTTTATTTGGTTCACCTAGGGCGTTGTGCATGGAAGGGGTGGTCCAACCACTTGATTTTACCATATTACCCCCCTCCCAGACACACTGATGCCCTCACCTTGACAGCGTAGGCACTCCAGGAGGTAGTTTGGGTAGTTTCACACTTCCCGAGGCAGTTCAGAATTGGTAGAAATGGCTACAGAGGAATTCGATTTGGGCTATTGAGGCAAAGTTTTGGCATGGGATGATCAGTGATGATGAGTGGGATGTCTTCGACATCTTCTCCAGCAGTTGCAACTTCAACGAGGCCCACATCCATCACTTATGGCATTTTTTGATGATTTTTGGAGCCTCCTAAGGCTCACGATTTGTCCATAGAGGCACGATTTGGTACTTTGATGACTATTTTATTATTATTGTGCTATGGGGATTGACCAAGGGTGTCTAAAATTACCCTTTGGACCCACCATGAGCTAGTTGTTATATTTTGTTATCATGATTTGGTGGGATCCCCTCTCCTAGGGCGATTTTGACCACTTATTGTTATATTTTATTAGTGATCCATGTATTTTATTGTTGAGCCCATCTCAACCATTGATTAGATCTTTTGATCTTTTAATCTTAACCACTCATTCAAAAAGTGGTTAGATTGTGGACTCTCTCCCTCCTATTTAAAGGAGAGAGCCTCTCATTGTAAAGGGGACTTGTGGCTTTGGATTATTGGAATAGAAAATTATTATTGCATCTATCTCCAAGTGTTGCGGTGAATATTTTTGGTGTTCGCTCGTTGATTCTTCCTTGGCACTGAGTTATTGGAGATATTGTCTTGCCATATTTTTTGTACCATTTTTGCATCTACAGGTGGAGGCCGAATTCATTCAAGGAGGACTTATTGGTAGGGGAGGACCCTCCCTACTTTTTCTTTGGGTTTCTTCGTTGGTAACAGGGAGTATTACTGTCCCAGGACCTTCTATTTCATGTTACATTTACACTTTGCTTGTATTTCTTCCATTCTTGATCTTTGTGATTGAAATCGCTTTCCTTGGATTGACAGGTAGAGGAGGTCGCACTTGTGGGCTAGGGCATCATTTCGGCAAGCAAATTCAACAATCTCTCATTTGATCTCTACGGGAGTCTTCCTCAACAAGAAGGCATCTCTCTTCATCACTCAGGTATGATCTCAAGGTAATTTCTCTTTCCATGATCTATCCACTTGTCTAAGTTATTTCAAACCCTAATTAATTAAAAAACCCCCATTTTACATTTTCTCAGATCTACACAGATCTAGTGGCTTCTTGGGTAAGATATTTAAAACCCACCTCTATAATATCCACGGCATCCCGGATCTATAGTTTGGTGAGGATTGGCCTCCATTTGACCCTCTTCCCAAGGCAACTTAGCCTCTCCAAGTGAGGTCACACTCCTTGGTTTGGGTGAGTTAACCTAGATCTAGTACGTGGGTAGTTGAGATTTCACTTGATCTGCAATCTACATATCCAATAACCTACCCCTAGATTGTCACTTTAGTGATTTCTACCTTGTGGGCCCCATTCCACATTTTAAGGGTTGAAACCCCATTTTTGGACCACTTGGTATCTTAAATCTCAGATCTAGTAAGATCTAGCCACTAGATTGCCTTGATTTTCTAGATCCACATTTACACTTGCCTAAACTACTTGGATCTAAATTTTGGTGGACATCGGACATGTCTTGATCCCATTTACCACACTTTTAGCCCTCCTTGGGCAAGGTCGCACTTCTTGGGGAGATTGAGTTTGTCCACTTGTAGGACATGGGTAGTTGAGATTTTGGTGGATTTGGAATAAGCATACCTTGAAACCTATGTCTAGTATGTCATTTTGCGAAATCTTGCCTTGGGGGTAGCATTCCTTGTTTTAAGGGATTGTGGTCCACTTAGGTCATATCATGAACTATTAGATCCTAAAAGATCCAACCATCATACCTTTAGTAGCCCACTTGTCTTATGCTATAGGGGTCATGATCTACAAGTTAACCTCTTTTTGACTCCATTTGTCCCAAGTCCCAAGGCACTGATCCTTCTCCAAGCTCATTCAACTTTCCTAGATTGTTGGGTTAACTTGTGGTTTCATCCTTGTCTTGGTTGCTTGAACCCCTTGACATTGTCAAATCTTATAATCAAGCTTGTCATTGGTACTGGTTAGCCCCAATTCAACCCTTAAACTACCCTGTATTGGACATGGTTCCCAAGGCAGTGGATTTTCTCACAATTGACTAGTACTTTAATCCTGGATCTCATTTCAAATACTATAAGTCACTCTCACATCAATAATGAACCAAAGCTATACTCATTAAACCCCTTGTTTATCTTGTGACTTTATCCTTAGATCTAGGGTACATCGTACACCTTACAATACTTCACTTATACTTGACTTTGATTCGGTGTTTTGGTTTGATCTCTCCTGTTGGGAGTAGATCTGGGTCTCCCCCTTTGTTGTCTGGGCTAGATAGCATAAAGTGAAGGTTGCCTCGATTGGCGTGACAACCATCCATTGGAAGTCGAGGTGATCGTGGTTGCACCTTTTGAGTTGCCTTTCCCTCTTGCCATCCATTAATGGATACATCTATCGGGGTAACTATAAGTTAGGTGATAACAGTATCCTTCAACTATGCTAGCAAACTTGCAATCTGAACATTAGTAAACTGGAAATGCACTCATAAGATAAAACATGCACAACGGAAAATAAACAATACAACCACACACATTAAGACAAGATTTTTACCCTAGAAACCGTAGTACCTCTGGGGAACACCAACAAATCTGTTGTTCTTCTTTTATTTATTGCAGGATTTTAGAAGTACATTACAACAGTAGTTCTCTGGACTAAACTCTCAGGATCTGAACAAATAACCTCTCCCTACAACCTCACAAGATCTCTCTCTATGTCCTAACTCGACCTTTGAATGCTTTCCTTTGCAGCTCAACTTAGCTACCCTAGATCAGCCCTCAGATTTCTCTTGGGGGCCCTAACTCAACCTCCTGGATCACCTTTCTTGATTTCACTCCCTCTTTCTTGGATAGTGAGAATGTCTCGTGATTGGACTAACTTTGCAAATACCTAGCTTGGTATTGCTCATTTGATCCCTTAGACTCCTCTCTATAACTTAGAGTGAATCTCTCTCGCGATGCTTGAAAATGACAAAGGCATCTTATCTTATAACCCAAAATACACCCAAATACCATGGTCAAATACCACGTGACATAGAAAACCATGGGCAGACTCAACATAGCCATTTTAGGTGTTATAAAGACAAACTTTAAACATTGTCTAGGGATACAACTTTAGGCACTTCACACATTGCTAGGCACACCCAATGTGGAAGTAACTGCCTTGCTACACAAACTCTAACACTTAATAGATTAAAATTACCTTAAGGCTTAAACCCTTATGGTTTTCCCATTATCCAACATATTCCAATAAATTTTCCAAGAAACCACCAAAGATTTGCCTAGATCATTAGTGAACAAGAGAAAATCAAAATATAATTTTATTCCAGCCAAAATTCCTCCCGTAGAGCATTAATTCGTCCTCTGTAAATAGATTAGAGGGGTTGAATTTCCCTTCAAGAGGGTGTCTAGTGTTTTACGAGGTATTTACAATGTGATGATCTAAAAAATAGTGGTTATCTTGATCAATGGCCAAGATTAAACCACTTCATATTAACATATTACAAAATATGCTAAGTCGTCCTAGTGAGAGAGGTGCCCTCCTTGGCTCCAAGAGAAAAAATATTACAAAAACCCCAATACCATAGGTTGTTTTCAAAACCACAAAAGAAAACCATGTCTTGTTTGGAGAAACCAAGTGTTGGATGTTGAAACCATGGGTTGTTTTTCAAAACCATTAGCTTCCTTTACCAAATCACTCTTGTCCACATGATTTCATAACGAAGGACGATTTCATGATGGGAGGGCTAATCCAAGGGCTAGGATTTAATTCCTTGTTGAGATGAGATCTAGAGACCTGTTATCACCTAAGTTATCAAAAACGCCATGCTAAACCCCCTGAAATGTCGTTCCCCGAATCTTAAATGGAGCCGAAACAGTGTTGATACGTTTCAAGCGTGGTAGGGTACGGATCCGTTGACTGGGATACGGATCAGCGAAAACAGAAACGGATCAGGGAATTTTGGAATTGAAACGAAGAATTTGGGAAACAAAATCGAAACAAAAAATTCAGGAATCGAAATGGATCACTGTTCGCACTTCACAGAGTTTTGTTGTTCGCACGGGTTTAGACTTTCGTCTTCTCCTCGTTTGACGGCTTCCACGGGTTCACACTTCCGGCAACCGGCTTCTCGCTGTTTGATGGTTTCGCACGGGTTCACACTTCCGGCAATTGGCTTCTCGTTGTTTGACAATTTCGCACGTGTTCACAACTTCACACTTCCGGCTTCTCCTTGTTTGACGGCTTCCTACGGGTTCACACTTCCGGCAGCCAGCTTCTCGTTGTTTGCCCGCTTCACATAGTTTCATAGTTCTGGCTTCTAAGCACTTCCAGGCTTCCGACTTCTCGCCTATTTCTAAGCACTTCTCGCCTTTTTCTAAGCACTTCTCGGCTTCTAAGCACTTCCGACTTCCCGCCTTTTCTTGATATGTAAGTAGAATATGTAATAATTTACAAATTATTAAAATTATGAATTTAACACTACATTCAAATAATAATATTAAAAATTAATTAAAAAATTATTTTATAAATTTCTTATTAATATTTCATCATCTATATTGAGAAATATACTCTATTAAAATTTAAAAACTAATATTATTTTAGATTCAAATTTACTCTATTCATTGGGTAAACATAATTATATTATTGTAATTGTTTTTAGTTATTCTTTTTTATCGTTTTTTAAGAAATATGCTAAACATTAGGGGATATGCATCCCACTTTCTGGTCACTTTTCCAGCCAAAATCTAGCTAAAATTGTTGGAATTGGCGCTCCTAGATATAAACAGGCCGCTCCTAGATTTTAAATATATATATGACGTTTCCCTGCCATATTGTATCCAGATTTTTTGAAAATTTGTCATATCTGTGTCCCCCCTCCCGTATCCATATCTGTTTCAGTGCAACTTAGGTTATCACACAACTTGTAGTTTTCCCTAACGATGATCCTATTCAGGATGGTAGAGGAGATAGTCCACTAAAGAGGTGACCTGAGAGGGCTTTGATCCCTAGATTGATTGGCTGTCACGCCAATCAGGGCACTCTTCGCTTTATGCTATCTAAGCCCTAGATAACAAAGGAGGAGATCTTGATATACTTCCAACAGGAGAGATCTAATCGAATCACCAGATCAAACTAGTCAATAGAGTACGTAAGGTGAGGGGTGAAGGTGAAGAACCCTAGATCTCAGGGACAAAGTCACCGTAGAGGCTTAAGAGAGATGAAATTTTCAACCTTAGATTTTTTTGGATACAATGACTTAGAAATTAGAAACGGATCTAGGATATAGGTGCTAGAGTAAATGATCAAATCTAATTGCCTTGGGAAATGTGAATTAAAATTGTGGAAAATGGTCCCAATTAGTAGATCTGGAAGAGTTAAGGCTTTCTAGCATAGCTTGAAAGTAGATCTGACAGTATCAAAGCACACAAGCTCGAAAAACAAGGTTTTAACAACCCGAAAGATAGACAAACCAAGGAGGGCGCAAGGGTAGAAAGATCGGTGCCTAGAGAAAGCGCAGATGGAGTCCACAAAGGGTGATGCCCTAGGGAACTTGTTATCACATATATAGTAGCCGAGCTACCATACATTTTTTTGTCAGATTCCAGTACGCTATTCAGCTAGTTCCCTTGCATTGAGATGCTGAGATGAACATCTACTATGGATCACTATCAGATTATGGACAACAGTTTTATCCCCCATGCCATGACTGAGTCTCAGGACACTTAGAGAGATGACCGATTTAGCTATTTAGCCATTTGTATAGTAGTGCCTAGAGTTACAACAACAGTTTCAGACGACAGATGATGGCTCAGATGATGAGCATTCAGGTATATGACTCAGCAGGTATATTATGGTGTTGTGGTTATATTGCTTTTATGTTCATTCTTTTAGCATGTCTTAGCATTTAGTATCATGATCTGGCGATCATTTAGATATGTGGACTTGGTTGTACTTATATATCTATATATCTATATATATATATATATCATATTTGTCCCTGCTCAGACTTAGAAGTTCTTGACCTATACTCATTGGTTTTACCCTCAGGGAGATTAGAGGTGATCATTCCCACCATACTTTGGCTTGCTAGTGTTGGTCTCATTATTCACTATCTTCATCCATCCATTACCTACCCAGTTTGTTATTTACCTTGACTTACTACTTGACTAGTGGCATGGAGGACCTTTCCTTGATGTAGCCTCTGTATTGAATGAGCTTCCTTGTTTATTGTGTCTCGACTCTAAGTTGGTGACAAACTTACCTTTGGTAAGTTGGATTTCCTCATGAAGTCCCCCTAGTCACTAAAGATGTTGTTGGCTAAACCTGAAACTTTTAGAGCTGCCATGAATACAAAATTGTGAAAAGAAAGTGTTATATCTATTGTGAAAAGCCAAATGAATCTGGCAAAGAAATATCAAATGTTATATCTATTATGAAATGTAAATACCTAGGTAAACAAGCTGTCTAAAGACACACCTAGAAGTGCTTAGGTAAACAAGTGCCTTAAAAACACACCTGCAGCAAGAAGCCTAATGAAATGTAAATCTATGCAATGTGTTTATAAACACACATAGATCAAAGGCTATGGAAACTATAGGCCCAAAAAACAATGGAACTTAAACTCTATATCAAAAAGATCACTGGCCTCATTTGTATTATGGATTGTGCGCATCTGTCAAGGTGAATAAACACTCTTTGAACAACTTACCCATTTGTGAGACACCGCCATTCCCTGTGTTGTTGCTCATTCAGTATATGTTATGGTGTGTATTCCCTTTCCCTATCCAAAGTGTCACAATGTTAAGTCAGTAAGTCATCCCTTAGCCTAGCCATCTTTATTTTAGCCTTCACCCTTCACTAGCAAAATGGTCACAACTATGAAGTGAGTATGGTTTTGAAAGTCTAGTCTGAGTAATAATAATAATTAATGACTTTATATATTTGGATTTAGATCGCCAGTAATGATTACTTTTTGCTATAATTGCTATTTGAATGAATTGTAGAGCATGCATTAACCTACAACACTTGTAGCAGCTTCTGATGATATTCTGAGTTATATTTTGGTCATGTTGACTTGGTCAAACCCAGTTAGACCAAGGTCAACCACAGGACATGAGATGGTTAGACCTTATGATGATACAGATAGATGGTATATGGTCTATGTACAGGTACATGATGGTTCTACGCAGTAGGTACAGGTTTATGATGAGGATTTGTGGCTTTCAACATTATTTGATCATTTACAGATTATTATTATTTCATCTATCTGGGCATATTGGATATATTATATGATCATGCAGAGATCCATATGGTGTATGAGTACATATCTTAGATGGATTTGAGCTCTCTGAGTCCAATGAGACAGTCTGTTTTCAGTTTCGGGCAGTTACAGTGATGATTTAGCCTCAGTTGGCTATCCTAGTGCAGTTTTGGCATGTCAGAGGCCCTGTCAGAGCGTTGATGAGATTTGATGGGTTCACTTAGGGCGCTGTGCATGGAGGGGGTGGTCCAACCACTTGTTATTGCCATATTACCCCCCTCCCATACACATTGGTGAGCTTACCTTGACAACGCAGGCACTCTAGGAGGCAGTTTGGGCAGTTTCACACTTCCTGAGGTAGTCCATAAATGGTAAAAATGGCTACAAAGGAATTCGATTTGGGATACTAAGGCAAGGTTATGGCATGGGATGATGTTTGATGATGAGTGGGATGTCTTCCACACCTTCTCCAGCAGTTCTAGTTTCCAGTGGGAACACACCCATCACTTTGGGCACTTTATGAAGATTTCTGGAGCCTCCTAAGGCTCACGACTTTCCCAGAGAGGCACAATTTGGTGCTTAGATGATTATTTTGATGACATTGTGCTATGGGGATTGACCAAGGGTGTTAGAAATTACCCGTTGGACCCACCATAAGCTATTTCTTATATTTTATCATTGACATTTGGTGGGACCCCCTTATTATGGGTGATTTGTCCATTATTATATTGTATTATTGAGTTGATCCATGTATTGTATTGTTGAGCTCATCTCAACCATTGATTAGATCATTTGATCTTTTAATCTTAGCCACTCATTCAAAAAGTGGTTAGGGTTATGGCCTCTCTCCATCCTATTTAAAGGAGAGAGCTTCTCATTGTAAGGGGTCTTTTGGCTCTTGGAATCTTGATATAGAAAAACTTTTCTGTAGAAATTTTTGTGGTCTCCTTTGAATCTGGTGTTCTTAGATGGTGATTGAAAAGTCTATTGTATCCTAGCATTTGGGCATTTGTTGGAAGATTTATTTTTCGTGGAAACTTTGTCTTGTCTATAGGAGGGCGAATTCATCTTGGGCGTTTTTGCAAGGCTTCTTCAACTCGCTCCACTTGGCATTCGCTTGTATCAGGGGGTTATCATTAATATCATTGTGATCGATGCTTTTCTCTTGTTACTTCTGCTGTAGCAGTAGTCTTTATCTCTTGATGCAGTAAATCTAATATTGTTGACGTTTATTGTGCAGGAGGGAGGGCGCATTGGCTTCCTTGGACAAATTGATTTCATAGAAAACTACTTCAAATCGCTCCAAATTGATCGGGTTTGCATAGATCATCATCATCAAGGCATCTACAAGGTTATCCAGGTAAGATTCACTGGTTTGTTCTTCTTGTCTTGGTTCCAATCCATTGGCATAACTACTTCATTGATAAAACCCTCATACTTCAAACCCTCATTTTACAATTTCTTAGATCTAGCAAGATCTACTTGGCTTTTGGGTATAAAATTTAAAACCCACCTCTATAGCATCCACGGTGATTCAGATCTATAGTTTGGTGTGGATTGGCCTTCATTTGACTCATTTTCCAAGGCAAATTAGCCTTCCCTAAGGAGGTCGCACTTCTTGGACAGGTGAGTTTGGCATGATCTAGCACCTGGGTAGGTGAGATCCCACCTGATCCATAATCTACATTGTTGATAACCTACCCCTAGTGTGTCACTTTAGTGATTTTCACCTTGTGGGCCCCATTCCTCATTTTGTGGGTTGAGCCCCACTTGGGTCACTTAGTGATACATCTTAGATCTCTGATCTACTGAGATCTAGCCATTGGATGATCCTAATTTTCAAGATCCACCTAGCTTAACACCTCAACATCCCTGATCTACAATTTGGTGGACTTCCGACTCCATTTGGCCCATTTCCCAAGGCACTGATCTTCTCCAAGCCAATTCGACTTTCTTGGGTTGTTGAGTTAGCTTGTGGTTTGATTTTTGTCTTGTTGCTTGAACACATAAACAACGCCATATCCAATCATCAAGCTTGTCTTTGGTACTAGTTAGCCCCAAATTGGTCTTTAACTACCCTGCATTGGACATGGTTCCCAAGGCAGTGGATTTTCTCATCTTTGACTAGTACCCTGATCCTGGATTTAATCTCAAATCTCATAAGTCACTTACACAATCATGTTGAACCAAATCTACATTGTTTAAACATCTTGATCCAACCTATTCCTCATTTTGTGACTTCATCCATAGATCTAGGGTTTACCATACACCTTACGTACTTCTATACTTGATTTGATCTGGTGTCTTGGTCTGATCTCTCCTATCGGGAGTAGATCTGGGTCTCCCCCTTTGTTGTCTTGGGCTAGATAACATAAAGTGAAGATTGCCTCGATTGGGGTGACAACCATCCATTGGGAGTCGAGGCTATCTTGGTTGCACCTCTTTGGTTGCCTATCCCCTCTGCCATCCATCTTGGATCCATCTCTAGGGGCAACTACAAGTTAGGTGATAACAAAACCCATCTGGGGCTAGGCCTCAAGGTAAAAACCCAAAAATGGTTTGCGAACTTCTAAGTAGTTGAACCCAGAGAATTTTTAGGAATTTTAACTTAGGGTTTTAAATCTAAATGACAAATGGGTAGAGTAAAGGAATAGAAATCGTACCTTGTGATGCGCACCTAGATCTTCAAGATGAATGCCTGAATGGTGAGGATTACTCCCGCAAAGATCAAATGAAAAATTTGTTGAATCTCTTGCTCCAATGTAATGCCCAAGGACCACAAGTGCACCCCTCTCTTCCTGTACATCCAAGGAAATATCAATCAGTAAGCAAAAAAAGATGAGTAGATGCAGGTAATAAGTAAAAGATAAAGAATGATTGGTACAAAGACAAAATCATTCCCTAAATAAACCAAAATTTGAGAGAGAGAGAGATAGGGTGAGTCTCCTCAACCAATGCGCCCCTCTTCCAAATTGCCTTCTTTGTCTCTAAATTAAAAAAGGATCCAAATATGCAAGATATATTCACCAAGATCTTTCAGTGCAATGGAAAAGTTGTTTCAATCACAATTGCCAACATTCAACCCAACAACACAAGTATTTCTCACAAAAGAATTTTCTCTATTTCAATAGTTGAGAGCCAAAAGTCCCTTTACAATGAGGGGGGTCTCTCCTTTAAATAAGAGTGAGAGAGACCAAAACCCTAACCACTTTCTAAATGAGTGGTGAAGATCAAAAGATATAACAATAATAATCAACGACTATGATGAGCCGGAAACATAATACATGGATCACTCAAAATGAGGGGGACGTGTTTCCTCAATGACGCGCTAGGGGGGACGTATAACATAAGTGTGTGTAACAACAAATAATAATAAATTAATATTAAATATTAATATTAATTTATTAATTAAACAATAATCAATAGTCATGACCTTTTGTCGAAAAGGTACATGACGGGCCTATAAAAGCCCCAAAACTATGTAACCATTATCATCCATCATATTATTCATCTTTTACTTTACTACAAGTCATTTATGGCTTTTCTACGTTACTTGTATTTATTATTCTATTAGTGGGAACTTTTGTTCCTTCAGTGGTATCAAAACGTTGCCCGATCTAGGCTTGTACCCACCAATCTAGGAACTTGTCCAAAACCCGAAGAATAGGACCTTGTCCTAAGAAAAAGAAAAGTAAAAAAAAAGTGAAACCACACATGGTTTTAAAGTGCACGTGGTTTTGTGAGAAGTGGGTTTGGTTTTATTCCCTAACAACAAACCAAAAGTGAGATTTGAACTTGGGTGGGGAAGGTTACAATCATTCCTCCCAACAAACCATTCTACACCATATTTTTCAAAATAAAAATGGAATTTATACAATGTGAATCTATATGATGTGAAATAGCGAAGAAACAAAATTTGTATCTAGAAGAGAAGAATAAGGAGTTGTTCACACAAATCATAGAATTAAAAAATGAGAATTATCGCAATCAGAGATTGTTAAGGGAAAATGAATATTTCAAGAAGAAAGCTGACAAAAATTTACTACAAAAGATGAAGAGATCTCTCGTCTAAGAGATCATAATCATAAATTACTTCTGCAAGTCAAGAAGGCAAAGGATAAAGCACAAGGCAATCAAAAGTTAGAAGAGGAGAATGGAGATCTTCAAAAAGAATTATCAGGCAAGGACGAAGAAATATCTTCCTTAAAAAGGGTTAATCAAGAATTGCTAGAGCAAATAAAAATCCTAAAAGAAAGAGAACACAAAAGTCAAGACAATCAAAATGAAGTTGACAAGTCCAAGGAAGAACTCTTATGCTTAAAAAGACATAATCAAGACTTACTTATAAAAGTTCGAAAGCTAAAGCATGATAAAAAATCTTTACACGAAGAGTTAGATCGCAAAGATTCATTAATCAATAAAATGATGACTCGTCCAATAGAGAAGTCATCAGACGCTCAAAATCAAACACCAAAAGAAGGAGCCAATATAGAGTCAATCAACGCTCAAGTTCAGAAGAATGCGTATAGTGACAAATCACTAACATCAGAAGAAGATGGTTCCGAAGGACAATTACAAAAGATCAAGATGCCTTATCGTCACCCAAATCATATGAGTCGTCATGACCAACAACATTGTCAAGAGAAAAATAAACAATACTCTATTCATAGACAACTCGACTACAACATTGAGAAAGAACACAGACAAAATCAACAACCTGCATGGAAGCCTAAACTGAGAAGTTCTATCCGAATAGTCAGTTATCAAATATATCCAATGAAGATAGATTTTGGGTGGATCACTTCCCAAAAGATGCAACACATAAGTTCAGGAATTTGGAAGTTATATCGTCTTGTTTCTTCAAGTGTCATAGTTACAAGCACCAAAGATTTTGAGAAGACATTCGAACGAGAATAAGAGTTAAAGAGAAGTCTTTTCCAAATTATAGTTTTGAGGACAAAGCTTCCCTTAAGGGAAAGGCAATGTAACAACAAAATAATAATAAATTAATATTAAATATTGATATTAATTTATTAATTAATGTAACAACAAATAATAATAAATTAATATTAAATATTAATATTAATTTATTAATTAAACAATTATCAATAGCCATGACCTTTTGTCGAAAAGGTACATGACGTGCCTATAAAAGCCCCAAAACTATGTAACCATTATCATCCATCATATTATTCATCTTTTACTTTACTACAAGTCATTTATGGCTTTTTTACGTTACTTGTACTTATTATTCTATTAGTGGGAACTTTTGTTCCTTCAGTGGTATCAGAGCATTGTTCGATCCAGGCTGGTAGCCACCAATCTAGGACCTTGTCCAAAACCCAAAGAAGTAAAAAAAAAAAAAAAGGAAGTAAAAGTAAAGTTTTGCAAAAAAATAGGACCTTGTCCTAAGAAAAAGAAAAGTAAAAAAAAGTGAAACCGCACATGGTTTTAAAGTGCATGTGGTTTTGTGAGAAGTGGGTTTGGTTTTATTCCCTAGCAACAAACCAAAAGTGAGATTTGAACTTGGGTGGGGAAGGTTACAATCATTCCTCCCAACCAACCATTCTACACCATTTTCTTCAAAATAAAAATGGAATTTATACAATGTGAATCTATATTATGTGAAATAGCAAAGAAACAAAATTTGTATCTAGAAGAGAAGAATAAGGAGTTGTTCACGCAAATCATAGAATTAAAAAATGAGAATTATCGCAATCAGAGATTGTTAAGGGAAAATGAATATTTCAAGAAGAAAGCTGACAAAAATTTACTACAAAAGATGAAGAGATCTCTCGTCTAAGATATCATAATCAGAAATTACTTCTGCAAGTCAAGAAGGCAAAGGATAAAGCACAAGGCAATCAAAAGTTAGAAGAGGAGAATCGAGATCTTCAAAAAGAATTATCAGGCAAGGACGAAGAAATATCTTCCTTAAAAAGGGTTAATCAAGAATTGCTAGAGCAAATAAAAATCTTAAAAGAAAGAGAACACAAAAGTCAAGACAATCAAAATGAAGTTGACAAGTCCAAGGAAGAACTCTTATGCTTAAAAATACATAATCAAGACTGACTTATACAAGTTTGAAAACTAAAGGATGATAAGAAATCTTTACACGAAGAGTTAGATCGCAAAGAATCATTAACCAACAAAATGATAACTCGTCCAATAGAGAAGTCATCAGACGCTCAAAATCAAACACCAAAAGAAGGAGCCAATACAGAGTCAATCAACGCTCAAGTTCAGAAGAATGCGTATAGTGACAAATCACTAACATCAGAAGAAGATGGTTTCAAAGAACAATCACAAAAGATTAAGATGCCTTATCGTCACCCAAATCATATGAGTCGTTATGACCAACAACATTGTCAAGAGAAAAATAAACAATACTCTATTCACAGACAACCCGACTACCACACTGAGAAAGAACACAAACAAAATCAACAACCTGTGTGGAAGCCTAAACTGAGAAGTTCTATCCGAATAGTCAATTATCAAATATATCCAATGAAGATAGATTTTGGGTGGATCACTTCCCAAAAGATGCAACACATAAGTTCAGGAATTTGGAAGTTATATCGTCTTGTTTCTTCAAGTGTCATAGTTACAAGCACCAAAGATCTTGAGAAGACATTATGAACGAGAATAAGAGTTAAAGAGAAGTCTCTTCCAAATTATAGCTTTGAGGACAAGGCTTCCCTTAAGGGGAAGGCAATGTAACAACAAAATAATAATAAATTAATATTAAATATTAATATTAATTTATTAATTAAACAATTATCAATAGTCATGACCTTTTGTCGAAAAGGTACATGACGGGCCTATAAAAGCCCCAAAACTATGTAACCATTATCATCCATCATATTATTCATCTTTTACTTTACTACAAGTCATTTATGGCTTTTTTACGTTACTTGTACTTATTATTCTATGAGTGAGAACTTTTGTTCCTTCAGTGTGATTAGGAACACAACACAATATTATTTTGGGGGGGTCTAGGAGATAATATATCTTCACTAGACTAATGCCCCAACTTCATCAAATATAACATACATCAATAAGTGATAAAAATCACTAGGATGTGTTGTCCCCAATAGTACAATATAAAACCCCAAATTGATAATAAGGATGATGTGTGGACCCCATTGACGCTGCAAACTTTACCGAAAGATGTGGGATGCATCATAACAAGTCTCTGATCAGAGCTCATGCCATTTCCTTGACTCATTTAGCCAAATCGATTTCCTTAGTAGCCTATTCTTCCATTTTTTACTGCCAGAATATAACTTGTAAAAGATAAAAATGCTTGTAACTCTCTGCCAAGTGCTCCAGGCTCCAAACTGACTGCACTAAAATGTCTCGGAGTATTGCAATATGGTAATAACAAGTGGTTGGAACCCATACTCCCTTTGTAGCGCCTTAGGAGAACCAAAATGATCTCAAAAGTGTTGAACATGCCATTTTTACATGGCAATGTGCTATAAAGTCATAAACTGACCATATCCTCATCTCTAAGTGCCTGAAACTGATAACTGAGTGTCCCAATGAACTCATAAGGTCCAAATCAAGTAAGGATGAGTACTCATACATCATGTGATCATCAGGATAATCATTTGTAAGCTCAACCATGCCCGAACAATAAAAATTATGATATGTAAATAATAATAATAACAAAAATCCATCAAACCATCACATGAAACCTCTGTCTAATGCATGGAATGATCTAATGGGAACCATAGGACCACAAATAATCAATCTCGAACATCATCGGTCTAGCGCATCGTGGATCCTGCGGTTGACTTGGTCAAATTGGGTTGACTAGATCAAAACTGATCAAAATAATGACCCAGGCCAAAATTGACTGATGCTGCAAGTGAAAATGGATAAGATATGCTCCTTCAAATATTTCAATAGCAAGACTAAAGTACAAAGTCGCATTCTACTGGAGATTAAGCAATAAACCATCAAATATAAGTTTATATAAAAGCAACCAATTAGGTAAAAGAAGACCCTCAAGTGTATACTCATTTATGGACGTGGCCATTTTGCTAGAAATGGGTGAGGGTGAAAGAAGCAAGGTTAGGACAAGGGAATGCCTTTACAACCTCGACACTGTGATATCTCGAAAGGGAAAAGGAAGACCACCTAAGCATATGTTGGACAGAAAACACATGGGGAATGGCTGTGTCTCACAAATGGAATAAGTTGTTTTGAGGAGTGCCCATTCAACTTTAACAAATGTCTACAACTCACATCCAAGCTAAAATTAAGCTCCGTGAGGATCTTTTCTAGAACCACCCTGACTAGGTGCACAATTAACCATAACTTGAGGTTCTAGGGGATGCTTAGAATTAGCTGTCCCTTACTCCATCTCACATCCCAACCCGTAGGCTCCGTGAGGAATTAATCATTACATTTCAAATAGCATGGCCAACAGTCTTTAGATTTAGCATTTGTTTACCCACTGCGTTTATTTTGGCCCATGACCCTTTGGATTTTGCATGTGCTTAGAAGCACAACTAGTTGCAGCTTTCATCCAAGGTGTTTTACATTTCATTTCATAGCCTTCTTTGTTGTGCTTATAAGCACAGTTTACTTTCAATTTTACCATGGGCTTGCATTTCAGAAGATGTAACAATGAATCATATCAATACATGTAATGATGGTAGCACAATTTGCTTCAAGTTTTAACTGACATAACTCAGGCAACTAGAGGGGATCATCCACAATCAGGACCAAACATCGGGGGCAACCGACTAGAGAGGTCAAGGCTTCAAAATCCTAACTCACCTAAGCTCAGGAACCAACACTAGCGGGTTCTCTTGGCCCAGAAGGATCAATGCTTAGGCAAATTCTGTTGCACAACTCAAAGCCGAGACACGTAATAACAAGGAATCTATCCAACACAGAGGCATAGGTGTGGAATTCCTCAATATCACAGGCTAAAGTGTAAATCGGGATACAACCAAATACAACTGACCTACGTTGTTGGGACTGGGGAGCCAGAGCGAAAAGCAAAATTTTCAAAAGCTTCCGTTTTGGGAGCGTTTGTTATATAATATATATTTTAATATATTTTGATGCATATATATTAAAAAAACATGTATTATGCCAAATTAGCTATAGAAAACATGAAAACATAGATATTCATATAACCATTTAGTACACATTGATATAACATCAATCATCTAGGACATCTCAGAAGATTTTCTAGAATGACATAACCATGGCAATGACCATTTGCAAGTGATGTCTTTAAATTCAATATCAAACTTGCAAAGATATTAAGTTATTGTTAAGATTTACTTTATCGAACAAACTCTATGATTGAATTTTTGTAAGGGAAGTACAAATGTGTAGCTGATGGCATTGACTTTAAGATAATGCTGCATGTATTTGACCCTCATATGTCAATACCATTTTTGTCATATAACCAAACTGTATTAATTAGAATTTGATTAAAATTAACATGCAGACGGTTTTCTATTTTATGCATTCATCCCTTTTGAATAGAATATGAACTTCATCGATATTGCAAAGGTGCTTCTGAAAAGGCCCCTTTACTAGTGTACTGCCAAGTTTTCCTTATTTATTTGTCCAATTTCTATACTGTCATTGTCTGATATATGATGTGAAGGTAAACCCAAGGCCAGGGTTTTGACAGACAATGGGATAGACCTTTTCGAAACTCCTGTAAAAGTGTTTTTTTTCAAATATACTTCTTATTTTACTCATAAAACAGTTATGTACAAGGAGAACAAAATCTGTACAAGAAAAGATAAGAATATACAGACATTGTAGCAGCTATCTTATTGCAGTTATAGCTGCAATAAATTATGAATATGGAGTTATCAATTCACTTTTTTCATCTCTAATGAGCAAAAACCCTTCACCCTTGAGTTGGGCACAAAGCTCATCCATCCACAACCCTTGAAAGGAAGAATAGTGCCACTAGAGTCCTCAAAAACACACTTACAACACAATTTCCATAAAGAGAACATAACAACAATATAAATACAATGCCACAAGCCTTGATAAGGTGACTGATGAAAGAGTTAGTCCCCAAGAACAGCTTCTCTCCAATTAATGGTACCCTGGATCATTTCAGAGAACCTCAGCTGTGCTAATTTCCAACATTGACAAGAAAACCGACACTCCCAAAGAATGCATTTGACAGCTTCATCTTGGGGGCAGAAAATGCATTTATCATCTGTGAAACTACTCTTCGCCAACCTGGGGCACATCAAAGTTTTAAACTGTTTACCATGGGGGGCACATCAAATTGTTTACCACTGAGGGCATAGAATGAGTCCAAATGGAGTCCAATAGACTTTATTTGCCCAAATTAACCCTAGGTGATCCCGAAAAAAAAAAATCATGGAATCGCTCAGGAAGTGTTTTCGGGAGCGATTTTTTTGCTCGGGATTGCTCAGGAATCGATTTGGAAGCGTCGATTCCGGAGTGATTCCTAAAATTCCAAGGAGCGTTTTTTTCTCCAAGGAATCGCGAATTGGGAAATCAATCCCGGGAGGAATCAATGAGGAATCGCGATTCCTCCGGGATCGCGAATTGGGAGCGAAGCGGAGGGGTCTAGAGCGATTCCCCACAGCGTAGCAAATGACAACAGATGGATGGGGAAAGTGCTGAGTGATGCCATGACTAGCAAGCCATAACGGGGGGAATGACCAAGTCCATACTACTAAGAGGGAATGACCAATGGGTATACATGAGAATTTCCAATTCTAAGCAACTAAGTCACCTCTTCTCTAAACAACAACCACATAAAGATATCGCCAGACAATGACCACTAAATACCAAGTCAAGCTACCAAGATAAGTAAAAGAGCACAACATATGTATCCAATGCACAACCATATACCTGTAGGCTGTATCCATCATCTGAACCACTGAACAATATCGGAACACTACTGCTGAATAACTCTAGGCACTGTCACCATGACTGCTCTGTATAGAAGAAAATGGCTACCTCGGTCATCAAATCTGGGGTCATGAGGCTTAGTCCTGGCATAAGCTTGACAATGGATGCTCTGGGTCTACTGAAAATATGAGTGATCATAGAAAAGCTCCTCATCGACTATTGATCTCATGCATGTCATAGCAAAAGGACTGGCTCAGAAAAGTACTAGAAACTAGTCTGAAGACATGGTAGCCCCGACTACTATGGATGTGATAACAAGACCCTTAGATTGCTTCCACATTTGTGCCATTATGCCAAATCATCCTTATTTGCCTCAACATGTGTGCAAGAGGCCAAATTGAGCCAACAACCTAGGCTTATTAGGAAAATAATTCTCCAAAAATTAAAATGTGCATCCATACTTGCAAATTAGAACATATATAGCACTTTTTGTCTCTTAAATAATTTTTAGAAACAAACTTAAGTTTTTTTTAAATAAAAACCTTAGGTGTGCCATCAATTAATCCACCATAACCCTGGAATGTCCTGAATTATTATTGTATTATTCTTCTATACTTGGAAATGCCCCTGGATGGGAAACACCTTCTTAGGAGTGAATTGAATTGAGTAGACTAGCTCCTTAGGTATCTAAAAACACCAAGTCGTTGTCAAGATGGAGGCTAAATCATTACCATGCACATTCATCAAATCTTCAGGCTGCTCACTAAGACTGTGGAAGAACCCCTGTATGATTTGGCCAATCTGAATATAGGATTTGACCTGCAAAGTTTGGAGGCTGTAGAAGGGTCAATTGGGTGCCATGAACGTTCATGAAAATCACCACCTGATTCACTAAGGAGAAGCCCACCATCTTTTTGGAAGTCCGTGATCAAATGCAGTAATGACTAATTTGACTTCACTTGCCTCGGTAAGTGGCTAATTGCATTTCCAAATATGCTTTTACATCATTATCATTCCTTCTAGAACTCGAGATATGGATAACCCACCTTTCAACCCCGAGGGGTAGACAAACTAGCTCTGCAAACTCTGATAATCTGAAGATAACCTGGTAAATTCTTTGTGGCATCTGAATGAGATGTCCTAGAATCATAAATGTCCCTGATGGACCAGCAGCAAAGGGTGTCCATGTGGACCCATACACAGCAGATGTCATTAACCATAACAATTGAGTCATCATATAACTAGTCATGTATACATGATTATATACCTACACCAGAAGTATTTCAAATAGGTTTCTGAGAAGGATCTTCAAACATCATCATTATCATGGTATTGGCATAGCAGCAACAACATTGGCATATTACTGATCATCGCATTCATGTCTTCTCTGAAAGGGAGAGGCCTAAGAGCAGCAAAGATAGGCCTCGATACTCTGGAATGCATCTTGCTTAAAAAGACAAAATTGTCTGGAAAAAAGGGTTGTCCCACAAAGAGTGGCACAACAATACCATGCTGCAAATCATATGATGTGATGAAAATCACAAGAGTTACCCATATGCAATATCAGGGATATGAAAGAGAAACAGCAACAAACATCCTTGGCTGTATGTGCTGTAGTTTTGATGCTATTAGCTATCCCCTTGGCACTAGGCGGGACTTGGGAGCATGGGTTCATGTATCACTGATAGTAACTTAGCTTGATTTCTTTGTGTCATTTGCTATTAATAGTAGAATATTCATAGATTTTGTCTTTTGCAATATGTGTCTACTATATGCACTTGGTACTATCTGTGTTCCCATTCAAAGAAAGGCTATGACTTCCCTCACAAGTTCAAATGCAAGTTCTTACAAGTTACAACCATTGTTTAATAAATATCTCCACTATTTTATGGCAGCGCATTTCTAGAAGTTTTGCATGAAATAATACGCCTAGCTTAGATACCAGAAGCTTTTTAGTTTGAATCAATTTTTATCTACTCTTCCCTCTCAAAATAAGAGTTTTTCAAATTTTCAACAATTATTTTATTAAATTCTTCTTATTATAGTGTCTCTGTGGATTTGCAAGTTATTATTACCCATAGCTTTTATTTTCAAGGGTGATATTTGCAAAATATTATATCATTTTAAATTAAATGATAATTGCATGTTAATATCGTAATTGTTCATGCAGGTTGAAAAAGCTGACCAGCATTCATATTTGCAAAGTCCTAGAAAGCCAGAAAGTGGCATGGTGTATAATGACAAGTCATCTTTGCTGAGAGTAGAAATTGCAAATATTCTCTTTGTATCTCCATGTGCGGATCTTACTCTACCACCAGGTGCTGGTCTTTGTATCGATACTGTTCAGGGACCATGCTATCTTGTAAGCATTTTTCTCATTCTCTAGTGTAGTAATCTAAGTTTATAACTTAGTGGAGGATTATAGTAGCATGATTATGACTTTAACACCCTTGGACCTTTACTACCTCTTACAAATTAGTAAAATTCTCTTTGTTTTACATCTCTTAATTATTATTTCTGAAGGTTGCAAGGTTATGATAACACAATGATATGGAGTAGGCATAAAATATATTTGTGCACATATCTTAAACGATAGGAGACCTAACAACAAGAATGGTCAGTCTTTCTCTCACTGATTTGATAATTCACTCCTAGTCTAGACATCTCATTAGATCGTCCTCCAATAGGGCAATTTGCCCCATTATTGTTCTCCCCCAAAGTTTATTTTTTGTCTTCATCTTCTAGAAACTCATTAAAACATGTTGGAGAAAACACCTCATACTCCGTCATTTCCCAATGCAAAATCCTGCATTTATCTCTAGACCATTCTTCTACCAATATTTACATCATCCACTTGTTTTCCTTCTCTTCTAACTGATCCAAGTGAGACCATTCCGTTTTCTCTCTGCCTTAATAAAATGTAGTTGATGAAGCTACCCCCTTTCCTTCAAGCATGGGATCTTCTTGCCAGTTTCTCTATTTACAAAAGTACTACCGCTAGCCTTTTCCTTCAATCTTTGTTTGCATCCATACCAACGAAAAAACCGTCATCAGCTACAGCCACTTCATTAAAACTTCTGAAGATGCTTCTCTTTTAAGTTTTTAACTAATGAATTGAACCCCTAGTTCTACAAGGGTTAATAGGAAAGGAGCCCTTTCTGACAAAGCTATCTCATGCATGTACAAGATGCTCATCCATCCCGCAGTGCACTGATTCACTGAACTGCGCATTATCGACGAAAAGTTGTAAGCTTCATAGAAGTAAGTCTTATTGTTTTTTATAGCATAATAAACCACAAGTCCTGTCCTCTAGTAGAACTCAAACTTCTTTTCTCAGGGCAACTTGAATCCTATCAGGTTTATATCAATATAAAGATGGACTTGACTAATATATGATCATCTGAGAAAGAGAGGGTACTTCCAAAGAAAAATGCGTAGTGGTGGAATGTCTTGTTGAAGTTAGGGTCCAGCCATTCTACTGGTCTAATCATTAGGAAACTCTAGGATATATGACGCTTTGCCTAACTAGTAGGCTGCTAAAATGGCGTGTTTGTTAGATTGGCATCAGCTTGGTCTAAACACAGCCTTAAAACTATATAAACACCACATTTTAACCTGAAAATCAGTTATCATTCTCTCTTGGTTCTTTGTCTTTGCTATTATTCTGCTTTCTGTGTACAAAGAAGTCTACTTGCATAAGAGCCCGAATGTCGCTTGATCCAACATTTATATACTATTCCAGAAATACCATTTATTCTCAACTGACAAGTCACTAAGATAACAAGTTGCTTGACTGCCTGATACAAGCCACGCTCCCTTTGCTTACAGCCACTCAGCAGCTTCAGCTAGTAATCTTCATCTTGCGGTCGTTTCTTAATCTTGCATATGATGGCTTGCCTTTTTTTTGTCATTACCAAATATTCTCACTGATTGGAGTGATGATTCGTTGGATGACATAATAACGATCAGCGTTAAGAATCCTATGTTCTTTATTGTTGTTGATAAATAAAAAATTACAGCAATGTGCATGCCTTGAAAGAATTTAATATGTTAAAGAAAGAAGCAAAATAATTTGCATGCCTAATCAAGTTTTACTAGAGAGATTTAAACCATGGCCTGTAGAAATTTCTTATTAGTTATTTTCATGGTACTTTCTATATATGACAGCTCTTCCAAATCTGTTTCTACCTAAGTTGCATGAAATGGGGAAACGGGGACGAGTTTCCGAAACGGGGACGCGTAGGAAACGTGACCCCCCAAAATATAGGAAACGGGGAAATGTGATATATATATATATTTACATATTAAATTCAACAAAATTAGAAATCATAGTCATAGTCCTACATGTAACATCACATTTACTATTTTACTCATAATTTCATAAGTGATTCCATAATGCAAGTATTAATATCCAAAAAACAACACATTTTACCTATAAACGATTCCATAATGCAAGTGGAAATAGCCAAAACACAGCCTTCATAAATGAGGCTAAGCCGCTAATACATATATATCCAAAATCAGCCTTTATATATGAGGCTACAAGTACAATGCTACATCAACATGAACAATGAGCATATAAAGAAAACATGAGCTGAAGCTCAAAGACTAATAGTCATCATACTCGGGCTCCGGCTCATCTTTATACTCCTCCTCAAAAATAGAACAAGAAGCACGTCCAATAATGGATTGTTGAGTGGAAGAAGAAAGGCCAACTCCACTTCTAGGTTCCTCAATATTCAGGGTAGCAAGAGAGATGTCCAAGTCAGATGATTCTGGATCCACATCCCATTCTTTAGAAGACCCACTGCTATATTCTGGACCCCTACAAGAAGCAAGGTGAAGATTGAAGTGCACATAAACAAGATCCTCAGCCTTTTGTGAACCCAACCTATTGCGCTTCACAGGATGAATAAAACCATAGGTGCTCCAATTCCTTTCTGCCGATGAAGAGCTTGCCACTTGTGAAAGAATACGAATGGCAAGTGTTTGCAAATGCACACCATTTGCTCCATGACAAATCCACCACCTAACTGGACTCATGGTGCTTCTCTCATCCAAAGATGATATATCTGAATAATCCTCTAATCCTGCAGCAAAACTAGCAAATTCTTCCTTCACCTCCTTGTGTAGATGAGCTGGAAACATTCTCATAAGGGCTTTTTTCACTCCATTAGCCACCTCTCTATCTTGATGGGGTGCCCTCCTCTTCCCATTGTTTTGAGCAACGAGTTGTTCATCATAAAATCTTGGGTTCAAGGCATGTGCTAAAGTGTGCAATGGAGTGTTGAAACTATTCCACTTGTCAACCATGATTTTATGTACCAAATCAACAAAACCACCATCAACATATAAAAGCTAAGGAGACTCCTACTAAATGATTTTCGTAGTCTTCTCAACCATGGTATCCATGCCATCATATACCTCTCCCAAGAAAGGTCGGTCTATGTCAGCGCTTCGAAGAAGCTCAAATGCAGGGGTTGTGAACTTGAGCAAGAAATCTATCTTGCTCCACCACTTCTCATTAAGGCACAATCTGCGCACAACAATTCCCCGCTTTGAATATGCCTGTCTCCTCTCAGCCCAAAGTTGACTGACTACCATAAAAACTAATGGTTGCTTAACCTCAACAAGTCGACACAACATGATGAAGTTGGAAGCATATCTTGTCTCAACAACTTTCAACAACTCCAATCTGGAGTACTCTCGAAATATGGCGGGAGATTGGTGGTGGTTGGTGATGAATTTAACTATCTCCCTTTCTTGCCCCGTGAGTTCCTTGATCCATGGAACTTTGTTGTCGATCTTTTCTAAGATCGGGTTCAGATTATGGACAATGCAAGGTGTCCAAAAAATGTGTTCAAACCTGCTCTCAACAATTAAACCTGCAGCTTTGCAAACTAGTACATTATCCATGATAACTTGCACCACCTTATTAGGCCCTATTTGCTCAATAGCTTTGATTAAAACATTAGCAATGAATTGAGCATCTTTCACCTCCCCTCAACAGTCTTCAGCCCTTAGAATCATTGCTCCTTTTGGTGAAGTGGCAATGGTGTTTATCAGTGGCCTACGCCTAGTATTTGTCCATCCATCTGAGACTACGGTAACCCTAGAGCTGCCCCATGAAGCACGAATCGATGCTAAGATATTCTCCGCAAGCTCCTTCTCCTTTTTTAGGAGATCAATTCGGACTTTTTCATAGTTTGGCCCCTTGTACCCTGTAGGAGCTGTGTTAATTGTTCGCACAAGATCATGCCAGTAAGGAGACCTAACCACATTGAAAGGTGTCCCACAAGCATAGATGGCCCTAGCCACCCTTGTGTCAGCTTCTTCTCTCCCTTGAACATTCACCAATTTGGCTATTCTACTCTATTAAATTAAAGGAGTCCCTTTGGTATTTTTTGGTGGTTGTACTTCTTGTTGTTGAGCTGCTTTCCTCTTCCTTGCTTCAAGCACAATCCTTGGCTCGGTGTTTGGAGGTTGAATGGAAGCATTTGCAAGCTGGTCATGTCTTCTTTTAAGCCTGTCAGCCTCATCTTGCTCAATTTCATACTTCCTCCTCTCAATTGGGTCACTTGTTTTTGGGCAACCTTCAACACCCTTCCCTGTTTCATGCAAGGAATGTGACCTGACTCTTGGGTAGTGTTGCCGCCTAAAACACACTTGCACACGGGTAAGTCTCCCAACCGCTATGTGTGTTCCCGAGGGCAACTATGAGTTAAGAACCCAATGTCACCTCGGTCCTAAATTCCTCCGTTTAGACCACAACTCCTAAAGGCCAAGGGGGGTAGTCCCTACTTACTAAGTTCTTTTTGTAGTTTGTTTTAGGGAGTTGTAAATTACCAAAGACTAATATGACAGTCAACGTGCAAAATGCAAAATATTTTAATGGCAAGCAAACCTTTTAATCAATCAACCAATAATGTATGTAAGAGAGAAATAATTAGATAATCAGAATGACCAGTGCCGTCTCTACTCGGGCTATGGAGTCACAATAATCAACTTCAAATAATTTTCCCAAAGTATCAACTCATTCACTTCAAGAAGTATAACAAGAATATGATGACTTCTAGTAAAATGAACCAGTTGAAATAAAATGCTTGCATATAGATTATCAAGATATCACATAAAGCATTATAGAATCATGAACAGCTTAATGAATCAAGATACATGTAACAATATTTAGTTGAAAAACAAAGTACTTGAAGCAAATATTGTGAAGTTAATGTCTCTCTTTTACTTAGGAGATTAATGTGTTTGTTGCAAAGAAATGAAACTAATCTAGATGTCTACCCCAAAGAGACTATCTCCTTCGATTAGAGAGAGAATGCTGAGTGCTCAATCTAAGAACACAAGGTTCCCAACTAGCTTCGCGGGTCAAACTCAAGACATGCTGGGTGCTCAATTGGAGGACACAAAGTGCCACGAGACCCCCCACAGTCTCTACCCCACTAGCTCCATAGGTCAAGCCTTCTTTTCTCCGTTCTAATGAAGATGTGTAATTGGGTGCCTATTAAACTAGCCAAACACAATTCTTTGCCTTTTCTCGTCACCCAAGTTCCGTTTAACCGGTGAGGGGAGAGGATACAAGGCAAAAATGGGGCTAAGTTAAATTTATTTCTAAGCAAGGCTAAACTAAAATAATACAAACCAAGCGCGATATCATAGGAGTGGCAGAGCCAACTCACTTGTGAGGTGCGGGCAAAATGGAAATACTTGAAATAAAATTACTTAAACAAGATGAAGCCAAGCGCGATATCACAGGAGTGACAGAGCCACTTCACTTGTGAGGTGCGGGCAAATAAAAACTTAAAACAAATTACTGAAATTGAAATTGCAAGCCAAGCGCGATATCACAAGGAGTGACAAAGGCTCTCACTTGTGAGGTGCGGGCAAAGAAAGAACTTAAAGCAAATAACTAACTTGAAGCAAACTAACAAAACCATGCAAGGATGGACAAAGCCTATTCTCTTGCATGCAACTAAGAAAATAACCAACTAAGAACTAAGTGCTTGAAGTTAAACCCAATAAGCTCAAGCCCAAGAGACTTTGGGCTTGTTACAATGATGTAAATTCTAACACTTATTATTATTAGGAAGATAGAGAGAAATAGTGATTTTGACCGTTTTTTGTGAAGGGATTGAAGTAGTGACTTGTGGAGGCCTTCTATGCTTGGAGATGGCTGATTTTGGGTAGCATATTCTTCTTGAAAGTGTGCAGACCTGCTAAAAACCAGCAAGCAAAAAATCACAGAAAAATGCCCCAAATCACTATGGAACAATGTTAGTTTAACATACAAAATATACAAAATTTACATAAATTTTATGAGTAAAATTTTGATGAGATAATAGCTTGCAAACACTGATTCAAATCAGATTTATATATGCAAAAGATGTAGAATATAATGCAGAAAATTTAAATGGGAAGGAAAAGCGAAGATAGTGCTCTTTTGCCCATCCAATGCTTTTTGAGGAGTGGGGTATCTATCCAAAGAATTCCACCATCAAAGCTTGATATTGCTACACAACTGAAATGAAAGGTCAGTGCCTATAGAGGAGCTAAGAGATCATAAACTTCAACCAACAAGAATATGAAGATCTGTTGTTGCTACAACAAACCCTCCAATATTTGAAAAAATTTGGGGACCGTCCTTGTACTTTTGAAGAAAAGCTTGCCTAGGAGCCTAAAGGCCATCAAAACCTTTTCCTTACTTAGTTATTCTTGAGAAAACCTTTGCTTGCTTCCTTTGAGTTCGTTTTGATTGTTTTGGCCCAAGTAAAACTCATGGATTTAAGCCGCAAACGCGGCGAACTCACCTTACCCTTCCGCAGTGACGAGAAAATCCAGCTAAGGCTAAAATATTGGTGGAAGAACTCACCGAGTCCTTTCGAAACTGCGGAAGAACTCACTGAGTCTTCTCGAAACAGTGGAAGAACTTAGACATCTTCTCCGTCACGGCGGATCATTTCGCTCGAAAAAAGAAAGCTTCACTGTTTCGGATAAACTCGCTGAGTTTCGTCGCAACGGGCGGAAGATTCCGTTGAGACTTGAATTTCACCATTTTGGGAGGGCTACGCAAACTCTCCCAGAACCTTTACGCTAACTTTCCCATAAACGCCGGAAGAACTCAGCCAATCTTCCTGCAACGACGGATAGACTTGGCTAAGTTGTGTGACTCGCGGCTCAACGCTACACTTAAGACATAATACATAGCTCCGTTTTTTGCAAGAACTCAGCTAACATTCCCGCAACGGCAGCCCAAACTCGCGAGTTCTTGCCGACACTGACTAAAGCGTTAGCCAAGTTATGCCGGTTTTGGCAATTACACTTAATCCGAAGTGTGCCGATTTGATCCTGTTCGTACTCCATTTAACCCCGTTTTAATTTTGCAACCACCCTATTAATGGCCCGCGTGTGTCAAGCTCCTATTTATAGGGCGTAAACCCCGTTGGTTTTCATTTGTTCATTTTGATAGAGGCCTGTCTCCATGTTCGTTTGAGACCACGACTGCCCACTCCAAGCTCGCCGCAGCGTCAACTTTTCATACACGATCATTTTCTAGCATGTTAGTACCTTTCAAGGCTTGTATCCTCTCTTGAGGTGGTTTTTCTCGTTGAAATGAACGCCTTATTTCATTGTTTTTTTCGTTTTAGCCTGATCATAGCAGAAGTTTTTTTTTTTAGTTTTAGTTTAAGCTATAGCCCAAGCAGACCCATGCCCATACTCGTGTTTTTTAGGACCTTAATCACCTACAATATGATCGATAAGAGAGTCTGCAACATACCTCTACCCGTTGTGGAAGTTGAAACCAGTCCTGTCTACCCTTACAAGAAGAACATTGGGGTCCCTATCCGGCTGCAAACGTTCATGCCATGAAACTTATTATGCTCGGAGTCACATCGTTTTGTTCCGGATTATTACTATGGGAGTGCATTACTTTTATATGTCGTAGTTGCAATATAACTCAAAACACCATTTGGCTGTTTCCCGTAGGTTTTGTCTAATAACTTGCAAAATAATTGTCTTAATCTGTTTTTGAAAGTAGAAAAGCCGTATCAGTTAGAAAGTTCTAAACCGCAATGAATAGAGATTATGAAGGTTTGGTTAGCTTCGTTCGACTTATCGCAGTATTCTTAAGACTTATTGTTGTGCGCAGGATGCTATTCTAATTTGCTAATATTACGTTGTAATGCCTACTCATGTATGACTTCTATTGTACAGGGTTCTAAGCCAAAATGCCTAAAGGTGGCAAACGAAAGTCCAAAGCAACCGAGCCAGGATCAACCCCCACGAGGGTAGAAACTCTATATGAAGACACCAAGTGCACTACAGGCGTTTCCCCAGAAGTCAAATGGGGAGACATATATCGTATGATAAGGGACCATGACATCCCTAAGGCACTCCTTGAGGAAGAGTACCTATATCGGAACATCAGAACCGCCTGCATATCCAAAGCAGCCACACGTCCGGAACTTTTTCCATGCTCGAAGTAATTGGATGGATTCTGCAGCATGCGAATGCGCAGACAAGGGTTCTTTCGGACAGCAAGGGGGAAGCTTTTGCATCCTTCCATCCATCTTATATCGCAGCAACTTACAAATTGCCCCGGGCTCATCAACGGTTTGATGATGAATGGCTAGGACAAATCCAAATGGATAATCTAGAGATGGCCAGAAAGTTGTTGATCTCGGGCAAACAGATCAGGAAAAAGGATAGTGAGGAATACAAGGTTCAGAATCTGAGGCCTCCTTTCAGAATGATTGCCCTCATGCTTAGTAGAATTTTTGGAAGGCCCAATGGTACTGTTTTTATGCTCCAATGGGTTCCCATCATCCACTATGTAGCGTTCAGGGGGACAATTTTTAATTGGGCAGATATCCTCTCAAATAGCCTATCATCAGCCATAATTGCTGCATAAGAAGGATTAGGGGCAAAGAAGGCAGAATTCTACATGCCATCCTACTTGATAGACTGTATTGTGGCAAAACGCCCCTTTCCAAAGCTTGGATGTAATTGGAGAGAGGTTGACACCCTGGTATTCATTGCTTACAAACTCTTTTGGGCCCAGAACTACAAGCGGCAGTACCAACTCATTTGTGAGGAGTTTATCATACCTTTATATGAGTTAATGTTCAATGAAGAACCTAACTGCTTGTCCGAAAACGCCATGGAAGTCTTGGAGAATTATGGTGATTTCTATTTTTCACCGCAAGGCACTTTCATAAGAATGTATGGAGGCTCTAAACCCCCATATATCCTACCCAGATATGCTACGGACTACATAGTCCACAAAAAGGCAATAAGACAAGTTTTCATTGATGGGATCGGTAGCTCCTTATACAAGGCAAAGAAAGCCACTTTCCCGCCTTTACCCTTCTATATTGGAGCTTACAAGTTTTCAGGAATTGCAACAGTAGAAGAGTTTATCGCAGAACTTAAGGATTTTCACTTCGGAGAAAGGATTTTTCAGAGGAACGATCGACGAGGCAAGGCTGCACAACATTGCAGGGAGATTCATGCTAACTTCGAATACGCTCACTATTATGATGCAGACGAAGAAGTGTACAGAGGGGTCAGTAACATGACCGAACTACAGATTTGTCGACTAAGTAAAGTCGGGGCCAGTTCTAACTCTGGTGTTGTCAAGGAAGCAAAACAACAGCAGGAAAAGGAAACAGTAGAAGCCGCTCAAACTCTCTCTAAAGAAGAGCAAGGGCTCAAGGAAGAAGTCGAGAGAATCCACAGAGAAGCTGTTGAGAGAGCAAACAAAGCGAAAGAGGATGAACTTCAGGAAAAAGAAACTCAAAGGATCCAAGCAGTAGAGGAAGAAGCTCAAAGAGTTCAAGAGGAAGAAAGAATCATACTGGAAGGGATTTCCAAACAAGCAGAAGAGGAAGCTCAGAGGAAAGCAGCAGAAGCAGAAGCGCAAAGGAAGGAAGAAGAAGAAAACAAATTGAAGGAGGATGCTGAGCCAAGAAGCCCAAATGTCCAAGACATGGATATAGACATCCCTATAAGAGACCTCCCGCTTGTCCCTTTTACATCATCAAAAAGTAGCACAGTGTCTCAATGGGACAGGTTCGCTTATAACAAGAAAAAGAAATCTATTGTCAAAGAAACAGTGACTAGGTTGAAGAGACCTTTTCAACCAGACATTGTTACCAGACATGAAACAACAGTCATGCAAGGTACTTAGCGTGCACACAAACTCATGGCATCCATTTCGGTGGCTTCTGTTCAAGCAACTGCAGACGATGTCAACATATTAGCAGATGAGTTAGAATTAGAAAAGGAGAAAACCCACCATTTGCAGGAAACTCTGGTCAAGGAACAAAATTATTCAAATTTGATGGTGGAGAAATGTGACACCCTTGTGTCAGAGAAGGGAGAATTAAACAGAAAATTTCAATACCTAGAAGCTGAAAAGAGAGCCTTGGTCATACAAATGAGGGCCCTGGAAGCTGAAAAGCAAGGTCTTGAAAGTAGGAACTTGCAGTAGGAGACCGAGAAATTTGATACCACTCAGCAGATCGATGACTTAAAAGAAAACATAGAAAAATTAGAAGAAAGCAGGGAATTGCTAGAACAACAATTAGAACTCGCTACTAGCAAGGTTGGTGATCTGAGTCCTTTTCATGAGCAGGCTTGCGAAATATTGGAGAGGATACATGGGATTCAAGAACTCACAACGGAAGAAGTCTGCAAGTTAAAGGGAGTGGTGGCCAAAATTAAGGAAATAAATGCCGAAGCCACTAGGCGTAGAAGAAAATATGTACGCATTAGTGAAGACATTAAGAGGCAAATGGAATGGAGAGAAGGAAAGTCAGGATTCCCAGAGAATCTCCCTCTTAAATCCATCTCTGGTTTCAAAGCAGATATCCGCCTTTTGGGGTTTTGCAAGGAATATGGAGTGAAGCTAAAAGAAGTGGCCATGGTCACTCTTGAACAATGTGGGAAGGTGTATTCTAAGATACGAACTACCCAAGTAAATTGCCTAATGACAATACCCCGGACTATAGAAGAGTTCCCAAACAAAACCCAGCGTTTGTCGGAGCTAAGGGATGGGCTAAGTACTGAAACAAACTATGTAAGGAAAGTGGATATTTTGACTGTTGAAGATCTTTATCAGTGGATCGGCCAAGCTGCTATTCATGCACATCTTTTGAAAGAAAGTCACCAGTTTATGACAGTAGAAATCGTTGATCTCGAAGAAGAACTTGCCAAGCATGAAGTTTCTTTGAAAACTATGCTCCCTCTTGCTGTGAACAATGTCATAAAAGAAACCAGTCTCTGGGTGAAGTATATAGCAGAAGCAGACAGAGTATTGACAGCAGAAGCACCTCAAGTATTGGCAAGAGAAACAGTGGCATCAACCTTAGTGAGATTATCAGTAGCAACAGTGGCGCAAGTTCCAACAGAAATACCAGTTGTAGCAAAAGCGTCTGAGTTAGCAAAGGCGCTAGTTCAGAAATGATCCACCTTCTGTTTTATCTTTTGATTTATAGTCAACATGCCTTCTTTCAACCTTTGTATGTTTTAATTACTAAAGTAATATTTGGACCTCTTCCCCGTCCATTTTGGCAATATTACTGGGCTTTTATTATTTTTGTAAATTTGGACACTACAAGACAAATTAAAAGAATTTGGACGGTAAGGGTATAGGTGGCAACTCTTGGAGCATTTTGTAAAGTTATATATAGTTGATTAGAGGAGCATAGAAAGCACTTTTGGCAGGTGAAAGGAATTTCTTCTTGTGTATGAGAACTACTTCAGCTACATGAATAGAAAAACTATTTTGGCCTGTGGAAGCTAGTGCATCGTTTTGCTTTGAGTTGTTATGGATGACTGCCGAATTATTTCCGCATTTTTCATATACATTTAGTGAGATCTTTCTTGGCTTTCGTGAATTAATTCTATGTTGTGAATGATCTTATTTCTTTGCAAAATTTCTGTACCTCATGAGTAATGGAATGCTGTAATAAAATCAGAGCTATCTTTGATATCATTTACATTCTGCTAAAAATACATCTTTATAATTTAATGGCTATCTGTTCAATTCTTTAGATGTTTCTTCCAGTTTTATTACTCATACTTTAATTTCGTCTCCTTGCAAGGATAGGTTAAAATCTACGCAGCAGGGGTACCCGTACCCAGGGGTAGGGTATGCGTGCCTGTACCGGGTACTTGGGTACGGCAATGACACGTACCGTCATGTACCAGATTGCACTTTCCCGTACCCAAAACGTCAACCAAATTAAAGTGGTACATTAGGGCAAATGGGTACAGCGTACCCCAATTTTGGGTACACCTAGGGTACGTGGGCCTGTTTAATTTAATTATTGGCAAATAATTTAAAAAAAAACCACATATTTGTGGACCCACACTCTCACTCGACCACAGTCGACCACGAAAGCAGCAGGGGATACCAGCGTGCAGCAACGGATAGCAGCCGACGTAGGGGTGCCGGTGTATAGCGGACAGCAGTGCGGGGATAGCAGGGGGGGATAGCAGGGGTGCCGGTGGATAGTAACAACGGACAGCAGTGGGGGATAACAGCGGGGGATAGTAGGGTATAGCGGAGTCCAGGGGATAGCAGTGGGACTGTAGCTGCGGATAGACCAACGCAGACAGAGCAACACCGATAGCAGCCGCGGACTAGAGCAACGCAGCACAGAGCTCACCGATAGCAGGGTAGGGTAGCTGTGGAGTCGTGGATAGAGCTCTCAGCAGACACAGAAAGCAGGAAAATTGTAAATGTGGGTGCTTTAGCCTACAGCAACGGGGTGGCCAGGTATTTAGTTTTACATATCAAATCTCAAATTTCAAATTTGTCAAATTTGCAAGTGAAAACTGAAAACACAGTCTAGAATCTAGATTCTAGAATCAACATTGAGAACTACAAGTGTTTGAAACTTTGAATTTTGAAGGTATTTTAAAATTTTTATTTTTCATTTGACTCATTTGGCCATTTCATTTCCAGATTTGAAGATTTCACTTCCATCTTCAAGTTTTTCAATATCTCTATCTCTCCACGTTCCCAAAATCACCAAGATGTCTTCATCAAAGCACAATCGTCTATATCCACTATGGAAATATGTGGAAAGGACAAAACAGCCATAGGGTGCAGGGGGTACAGCCATGATAAAATGCAATTTTTGTAAGGCTGAATGGAAAGGTACCTATACAAGAGTTAAGGCTCATTTTATGCAAATCCCAAGGTTGGGTGTTGAGCTTTGTACTGGAGACCCAGATGATACCAATAAACTCTCTAATGCACAAATGGAGCAGCGAAGAGCTGAGGGTAAGGCATGCAAGGAAACATCAAGGCCTTTTTGTAATCCTCGTGCTGATATGGATGATGAGTCGACTGACTCTGGTGATGAAAACCCATATGAGGATGAAGTTCAATTTGGTGATGAAAATGTGCCATCAAAAACATCCAAAAGCACTACAACTCAAGCACGCAAGAAACCAAGACTTGGTGGCCTTTCTGACATGTTTGATGTGAAAGGTAGGGAGGGTATTGATCTTGCAATAGCAAGATTTTTTCTCGCATGTGGCATGCCTTTCAATGCAGCCCGCTCACCATATTTTGAGCAAATGGTCTGTGCGATCAATAATGGACCTATGGGGTACAAGTCACCAGGTTATGAGAAGCTCCGAACTATTTTGGTGGACAAGGAGAAAGCACGCCTTGAAAAGACAATGTCACCATTGAAAGCATCTTGGAGTCTAGATGGATGCTTCATTGTTATGGATGGTTGGACTGATTGTAGGAATCGTCCATTGATAAACATAATTGTCTCTTCCATCTCCGGTCCATACTTTCTGAAGGCCATTGATTGTTCCGGTCAAGAAAAGAACACTATGTTCTTGAAAGACCAATTATGTGATGCCATTGCTGAGGTGGGGCCATCCAATGTTGTCCACGTTATTACCGATGCGGCTCCAGTGTGCAAAGCAGCGGGGTCAATGGTCCAAAAGGAGTACAGGTAAGGGATAAATCTGATTTTTTTTTGTATTTAAGTACTTTACATGAATTACAAATCTGAAATCTGAAATTTTTTAAATTTTAAGTTTTTAACTAATAATTACAAGTCTGATTTGTAATTGACATAATTGTTTTTAAATTTCAACTTTTTAATTTTCAAATAAAATTACTAATTAGAAATCTCAAATCAGTAATCTAATTCTTTTTTATTTTTATTTGTTCTGTGTTATGTTGGCATATTTTTTGGACGCCATGCGCAGTGCATTCTTTGAATAATGCACTGAAAGACATTGCAAAAATTGAAGATCCGGTTGTTGATTGAGAATGGACGCAAAATTCAAATGTTCATATGCAACCACCACCATTCACAAGCAATTTACCATAGGCATGCAAAAATGGAGCTTCTTAAACCTGCTGATACCAGATTTGCCTCTTATTACATTATGCTTAGAAGGCTTGTCGAGATGAAGGGGGCTTTAGCGGCCACGGTTATTAGTGACATATGGGAGCAATGGAAGCAATCTACCTCAGATACAACTATGGAGATAAAGAGGTTGATTTTGGATGATCGATTTTAGGCTGATGTCAAATTTGTTGTGGAATTTGTAGAGCCAATTTGTGATATGCTTCGCTATGCAAACACGGATGCTCCATGTTTAGGTGAGATTTATGAGAACATGGACTCTATGTGTGAGAGGATCCAATCCATCATAGATAAGAGAGATCCTACTTTATGGCCACAGTTGAAATCATTTGTACATGGGCGGTGGAATAAATTGAACACGCCACTTCATATGGCAGCCTATGCAGTAAATCCAAAATGGTATGATTCCACAACAGGAAGGAGGCCTCCTTTCCAAGATAGAGAGGTGGTGAAGGGGTTTATGACCGCTGTCAAAAATATTTATGGTTCTTCAGAAGAGGCTTCTGAGATATGATCTCAATTTTCTCAGTATGCATGTGGCCGAGGTGTCTTTAGTTCACTTGATTAAAAGACAGATAGGCGGAAGAAGAAGGATCCAATTGATTGGTGGTGGCTTCATGGTGTGGATGCTCCTGAGTTGCAGCAGTTTGTGATACGGTTACTTGGGTAGGTAGTTCTTCATCTTGCTTCTATATTATAATTTTACAAATTTAGATACTTGATCCTTCGACTAACAATTTTGAATTTCCCATATGAATACTTGGATAGGTAGCTAGTTCCTCATTTTGTGAGAGGAATTGGAGCACTTATTCTTTCATACATTTAGTGAAGAGAAATAGGTTGGGGTCGAAGAAAGCAGAGAATCTAGTGTACATTCATAGCACACTTTGTCTCATATCTCAAAAAGACCCAGGATACAAGGAAGGTCCTTTCAAGAGATGGGATCAGTACACCGATGCTATATGTGTGGATGAGGAGATACAACCAGATGGCCTTGTTGAGCTACCTCCAGTTACTTTGGATGAGCAAGATCCTCAACTTGAGAGTGATGCCTATCTAGAGAGCTTGCTGACAGAGGACCTTAGTGATGCTGATGACATTGATCCTGAGGATGTTGATGACATGGCTTTAGGAAGCCAAATCTGAATTACTTTTAGTATTTAGTATTTAGTATTTACTTTGAGACTTTAGTAGTTTACTGTTTTGAACTTCGACTTTCTATTGACTATTTCTTATTTGGAAATGCCATTAGGCAAATTTTGATTGTAGTATGTCAATGGAGTCATGGACATATATGATATCTACTATGGTCTACGATTATTGATTTATGATTTTATCAAATTTTATGTTTGAATGTTTTATGTTTTAAATTTTGAAATTTTCAATGTGAATGTTCATTGTTCAATGTTCATAGAATGATGAAGAAATATTAAATAATATATGAAATATCAAATATGCATCTGACTGTGACATGAAATTGCCAATAATTTATAAAATATTAAATTTTTTAATTTTTAATATAATAATATATATATAATTATAATATAATATATATATGTATACAGTACCCTTGGCATACCTAAGTACCCTGTTTCAAAAAATGACGTAGCTGTACCCGTACCTGTACCCACGTTTCCTGGCAACTTAGGTTAAAATAGATTGAATAGCTTAGAATAGATTCGTTTATCACATGCATTTAGTTAGGGCACTTGCATTTTATATTTTAATATAAAATACATAAACGGTGGATCGGGCTGCAACCGATAAAATAAACAAATATTTAAAACTCACACGGTAGCCGGACCGTTAACTGGACGGATTCCCCACACCAAAAAGTGAGCGATCTAATTGGGCTTACTTACCGGGGAGAATCCCTTGCTGATTGATGCTACGATTTTCGAGGCATCAGCAAGATCTTAAATAGCTAAATAGGAAAACTCATAAAATAACTAGCAAAATTACTAGAAATCTCACCAAAGCAAAACAGTTTGCTTGTTTGGCCTCCCAATGGTTAAATATCATGAAGATCTGAAGCAAAGCACCACCAAGAGCATCCACAACACCAAATCTCCTCTAAAGAATTTGTATTACCAAGCCAAATGGCTGAAAATTACAATGGCCCAATAATGGGGCAAGAAGAGAGAAAGAGAATGAGAGAAATGGAAAAATAGCAAGAGCATGAGAGATTCTAACCAAAATGAGGAGGAATGCCCTCCTTAAATAGCTCAAGAGATGCATGAGACCCCAATTGCATGCTTTCCAAGTGTCAAGAGGTTGAGAGGGGGGCGAATTTGCTCAAGGAGGGCAAAACCAAATTTTGAAATCTCAAATATGGGGAGATAAACCCCCATTTTAATGCTACCAACCTTATTGTTATGTCAAATGGGGAGGAAACCACCATAGCGGGGCCCTTCCCATTGACGTTTACTCACCCAACCAATCAAAGAGAGAATGGTGCACCCCCTAGACATAACATAAGGTTTAGAACCTTTACTTGGCCACCCCAAGTGACTATAGTCACTTTTACAAAATTTGGGTCTCTAATTAAATGCCCAATTTCCTAATTTCTATGACTGACCTGGGAAAAAGTGACCAAAACCATAGTAATACTTGTCCGAATGACTTCAAACTTGGCCCAAGGGTGTAGGGGGTCTCATGCCATTTTTCTTGAGTACCCATACCCCTATACAACATTAAAAATGACGAAGTAACCCTCTTTTACATTACAACAAATTGTCTTGAGTGACAATTTTTAATGACCAAAAATTAAAAAATCCTATGCAAAACTTAATGAATTTCCGCAAGACTCTGGATAATGTTTAGCATGGTAATATAGAACATTCCTAGGCCCCAATCACCCCATGGACTCAATCACTAGAACACCTTTCACCACTTTGGAGGCATTTTTGAGTGAAAACTCAAATAATTAAAACCTCTAAAGAGAAAGTTTAATTATCCAAGTGAAAAAACACTCAATGAAAGGACTTCCCTAATGATAAAGTCCTACGTGACTATGTTACACAAAACTAGACCCTTCATGCTGACATATCCTTACAAAATTCCTCGCAGGGATGCAGAAATTTCATGGAAAGAAGACAAGAAGAAGAGCTGCCTCGCTTGATATAATTACTAAGTACTTCCTTCTCATCTTCAAGGTACATTCAACATGTGCATGGTACATGGTTGTCCACCGAGTCAGTTTTGGTGGTCAACAGGTAGGAGCCCTTATACTGAGATTTGCAGAGAGTACATTGCCACTCCCATGAGCCACCACCTCCACATCTTGAAATCTTTTGAACATGAGTCCAAAGAGGATAGTATTCAGCCCTCTTGTTGAGCTTAGGGGTTGAATCACGAGTTTGGTTGGAAGCCATTGCTGCTGCAAATTTAAAAAAAAAATGAGCCATAAAAAAATGGATCTGTGAAGCATATTCCATGAAAAAAAAAAAATAGCAAACAAGTCAAATACAACATGCTTCTCACCACAAATTGTTTCCTGTAGGTGAAGCTGCTCCAAAACACTAAAATATTGACCAAAACAGAGTTGTTGCTGCTCCAAAAAACCAAGAAACACTGCTATCTCTGCTCAATAAATAATAAATGTTGCTTTAGTTGCTATGCTCATCAAATCTGGAAATACTGCTGTCGCTGCTCCAATCTACAAGTGCACACAAACTCTAATCGCTCACACTCACACTCACACTCACACTCCAATCGATCACACTCACACTCACGCTGAGGCTGCTAGCAGCTGAGATAATCGCTGAGCATATGTTCGTGTGAGTAAAGAGAGAGTCATGTTAATTTATAAGGTTTGGACGGACAGTAGAAGCTTCCAAAATTTGCTAAACCCCTAGCTGGATATTAAAAATTCATTAAAATTTTAAAAATTTAAAAATTTCGCTAGATCGAGCGTTGATAGGCTGACTTGGACGGAAATGTGGCAAAATATCGAAATTCGATTTTGAAACGGGTTTCCTTTTTTTTGAAACATGTTTCTTAAACGTGAAACGGGTTTCCAAATTTTGAATCGAGTTTCCTACCTGTTCCGTATGTGTTTCCTCGTTTCCGTACGGAAATAGACATAGGACGTGGGGGGGAGGTCGTTTCCTGCAAATTATGTTTCTCCTTTCTTGCACTATCTGTTTGTATGAATTAGTTTTATGATGTGTTACTCGGGATCAGAAAGGTTCTGGGGGTTACAAAATAGGTTATGTGCTCACACATAATTATTATTTTACCTAAATTTTATTCAGTCGTTTTTCATGTCATGTCCCCTCCCATGGATCCAACTCAAGGAAGGGAACATGACACTAACATTATGAGCTTTTACAAATCTCAACCCCATTCATTATGAACATATTCATGTAAAGAGATAAAACATATGTATGTAGATGCAATTCAAAATAAACATGCATAGCGGAATTAAACTATCCACACACATTTCATATGCATTCAACATATCAATAACAGTCATAAAATGAGACACATCTAGCATGTCATTTCCAATAGAATTATAATTAAAACATGCTTCAATTTAAAACATTGCATAAGTGAATTACAAGAGAGAATACTTATCTTGATTGTGAATAGTCCCGAGCAACTGGCTATGCAACTGCAACGTTCCACCAAGCCATAGGCCAACTGTGCTCATCAATCTCTCAGCACAGCTGCTGTTGGATTTTGTACAACTTCGGAAGATATTATTTATTATATTTTATTGTACCATCATTGTACTTGATTATACCTCCTAAGGGAGAAGAACATTATGTAAATACATGAAAGAATCAATGTAAGTCTTGGGGTGCAAAAGTAATTAATAAAATATTAAAAAAGAAATTATTTATTGCCCCCAAAGACAAGTCGGCCCCATAAGGGAATTTTCCAGTTTTGCACATGTATAAATATGAGGCTTGTGCACCTCATTATTTCATTCTCACACTTGTGAAGTGTGCATCACTTGGAGGAGCAGATTTTCGCATCACTAGAAGAAGGAGGTTTATTCGGGTTGGTTACTTGTGAAAGATACTTTCACTTTCTCTCTCTTTCTTCATTTGTACTCTGATCTCAGAATTATCATCTCTCTGTGAAGGTTGCTGGGTTTTCTCCCTATTGGGTTTCCCAGGGTAAAACTCTGTGTTGTTGTTTTGTGCTTTGTCTTACTCTTAGTGATCTTGGTAATGCATTTATGTTTTATGCTATGAATGTATGAAATTTAACATGGTATCAGAGCCATTCTAGAAGAAGCCATTGCTGAAGCATTGTCGGAACCCTGTCGGAATTAGGGTTTCATCTTGTGAAAGTCTTCACCCCTTATTTTGAAGAAAAAGAGCCATAGGAATTTCGCTTTTGGCTAGACTAATCCATTGGTGAAGACAGAATTCAATTTCGAGAACTTTTATTTTTGACCTAGCTCCTGCTAGGGTTTCTGATTCAGATCCGCAAATCAAGATGATAGGGATGAAGGTTGAAGATCGGTTGGAAGGAGCCTCCAACTTTATTTCCTGGAAATCTAGTGTTCTCTTACTCCTAGAAGAAAATGATCTTCTTCTATATGTAAATGAGAAGGTCCCCGAACCAGAAGCCAAAGAAGATAAATCTCGATGGAGGAAGAATGATGCTAAAGCAAGAAGGATTCTTGTGGATTCCGTGAGAGATCATTTGGTTCCTCGGATCTCAGGTAAGAAGAATGCTTAGAAGATGTTCAAGACCATTATGAAGTTGTTTGAACACACTAACCTAAATGTCTCCATGACTTTGAGAAACCAACTCTCAAATATGAAGATAGCGAAGTCGGAATCCATTACCTCATACTTTATGAGGATCGCAGAACTCAGAGACAAGCTCAACACCAGTGGAGATCCTATTGGCGATAAGGAGCTTGTCCTTCACACCTTAAATGGTCTTCCACCATCATGGGAGTCCTTTATCCAAAGCATAAGTGGTAGATCTAAACTACCAAAGTTTGACAAGCTTTGGGCAGATTGCTCTCAGGAGGAGACAAGGAACGCAGCACGACAAAGAATCCATGGCAATCAAACTGAAGAGACTCAAGCATTTGTTTCTCATACCAAGAATGGTAAGGGAAAAGGAAAGAAGTTCCATAAACACAAGCACCAAGAAAGGAGATCAAGTCCTCATCAAGATCAAAAGAAGAAGAAGGATTGTAATGTCCCTTATTAGGAATTTTATTAAAATTGCAATTTTCCACTTTTTTCCTTGGTTCGACCTTTGACTAGTTTCGATCTCTAGGTCCCAAATTTGCCCCAAATGATCCCAAATCTTCTGAGAAGGTATATGAATGATATTAGAACATAAATGTGTGTTTCAGGGATGCCTTTGTACCTTTAAAACACTTCTGCAAATACTCTTTCAATTCTGGTCAATGTAGGTAACTTTACTAGTGATTTCCCTTTGACTAGTATTGGTCTCTAGGTCTCAAATTGACTCCAAATGCCTTCAAATATTCAAGGAAGGTTTATGAATGATATTATTAATTGAATATGATGTTCAGGGATAACATGTGGCCACCAAAAGACTTCTGCAAACTCTCTTAAGATTCTGGACCAAGTATGCAATTTTACTAGTAGTTTGGGGTTCAAATCCCCCTAAGGTAAGTACTGAAAATGGCTTCCCAAATGCCTCCAAACCCACTCAAATTTATGAATAGAGGTATGTAATGTGTTAAGTATGTTATTAAGGTCTCATATGCACCATTAATGGTTTATTACAACTGTTCTCACCCTCTCCCATTCAACTGCAAAAATCCTCAATTCGACCCTTGGGGAAATGGCACTATTTCTTCTCCCAATGCAATTAAACTAAGTAAAAATGCTTCAAATGCTCAAGTACAGTACATGCAACTTGTATAAGACATCCATGGCAGTATATTTATCACAAATATATCAGAGAATCATCCATTCATTCGAAATCATCATCAATACATTGGCTCACAACAAGGTAGTGGGGAAATGGCATTGTTCTTCCATTAAAAATGAGATTTATACATTTCTACTTGGAATTTTGACCTGAAACTTTTTGGAGATGAAGAACAGAGTATTTACTTCATATTACAAAATAAATGGGGCATTAAAAGCTCCCCCAAAGAGTACAATAGCTCACCAAAAACGCCCTCCCTCAAGGATCAAGAATATGCCATCAAAACTGGAAATGGTTGAAGGAGCAAGCTGCAATAGAAGAAACCATGAGCTGCCCTGTAGCTTACACCTGCAAATAAAGACTCCATTAAAGCTCCAAATGAAAGGTCTGAATGGCCTTTCCAATTGCCAACTTGGATGGGAATCTTTCACCCTCGAAATTGGCTAAGGCAAGAAACTAGTCATCCACTAGCTCTCCCTCTTCACAAGTGCAATTGCAAATTCTACAAATGATCAAAAGCTGGTTTCATTCTTTGTTATTGACATTTATAAACTTCTAATGTCTTCCATGGGTCGAATTCCTTCCAAGAGACTCATGCCAACTCAAGTTGGGAAGAGATTCCAAAGAACACCACTTGTACAACAATTCCTAGTCTCCCACTTCCACCAAATCACATGTGGAAGCATCTTAGCTTCCCTAACACCCTTGAGCGCCCTCTTGTAGTCTATTTTTAGCCCTGACATGTCATATATGTCATATGTCAGCCTTCAGTTCTGATTTGTGTCATAGGTGTCATAGCATCTTCATCATTGTTGTCATAGAGCTAGGGAATCTAGCCCAAGTGTCTCACTAGCTCCAAATTGCCTCTTCCTCTTCCATGGGAGTTACTCTTCCTCTATATTTCGACCTTGGATGAGTCATGCAATGAATAATACCTTTTGGACTCCCCCAAGTATGTTACCATTCACCTTGAATTCGAATTGGTGAGAGAATGATGCCAAGTGTAGTGGGGAAATCTAGCCATATGTGGGTCCCACTTCCTCCATGTGTCTTCATGATGAAATGCCACTTTGATTTTCACTTGTATATATTTATTTATCTCCTTTATTAAATATTAATGTCATTCTAATGTTCAAACATCATTTATTATCCCCATTATTCCAAATACCAAAGCTTCCACCCCAAACCTAGGAAACTATTAATTTTCCTCCTTGGCAATTATTTGACCTTTAGTATCAATTTGACAAACTCTAATGAATAGGGCCAATGTGATTAGGCCATTTTGACCCAATACCAAATTTGGGACATGACAAATCCTCCCTTCCCAATATTGCTTGTCCTCAAGCAATTTTAAACATGGGTGTTGAAGAACCTGCTTTCTGTATAATTCTTTGAAGTTGCCATTGAATTGCCCAACCTTGAGTCTTTGAGTTTCCATGAAGATTTTAGAGAGGAACCAACATGCTTGCTGCTGCACTACTCTTATAAAAATCACTTTATTAAGTGGGGAAATCCATCTCCCATACTGCTTGTTTCCCCAAAAAATTTGAAATCAATGAGATAAAAATTATTCCAGGGTCCCATTGCTTGTATTGCACCCGAACAATTAAGAGTGCTCTCCAACCCATACCATCATATAAGAGGATTCCTGGATCCCATTTTCTTGTATGCATTCTTCCAAACATCATGAGTACAAAATATATATCATCAAAGTACATAACTACATAATGAAAATTAATATCAAGGAGGTGCTTCATCAAAGAATCATGAAAATGCTTATACCTCCAAGCAAGTAGACCACCGTTTTCCAAGTGCATACAAGCTTCAAGTGACCAATCAAATCTGCTCCAATGACATAGGTGAGGATCCCATGTCCTATAAAGCTGCTCCAAAAGGATGTGATATGCATCAAAATATTCAGCCATGTATTCTTTCATCCAAGAAGTGAATGAAAAATCTCCACTAAAATCTGAACCAAATAATGAGCAGAAAAAACAAGGAGACTTCAAATGACTCAAAGAAGTCTCACCCATACATCCCTGAATGTGATCATCATAAAGATATAACAAAGTATGTGGCTTCCAACAAAAATGTTCTCCACTCATAAATCTATTCACCCAAGTGTTGGATAAAGTTCCTCCAACATCAAATGAATCAAGTGTTGAGCAAGAAAAACCATGAGTCTTCAAGTGACTCAAATGCATATCATAGGTGCATCCATGTAGATGTGCATCATCATAAAGTAACAAAGCATGCTGCTGCAAATGTGAATAAGAATGTGCTCCAACCATATCATCATAAAAAGTAAATCTAAGAGTTCCATACTCCTCATGTGGCACCATCAAAAAGAACCCTTTCACCCATACTTCATTGAGACTAATGTTGCAAAACATGGAATTGTAGGATGTAGGAGAATGAACCAAATCACCCAAATGATCAAAAAGTGCAGAAGTTTCATCATGGGAAGGATCCATGTGGGTAGTATCATGCAGCTCCTTCAAAAGTGGGAAACTTTTGTCATAGATTGGTTCCCATGTAGAGGAATCATGCTCTTCTTTAAAAATTGCATAAGCTTCATCAAGAGACAATTCAAGTTCCTCTTCCACCACATCAAGTGTTTGGATCTCTTCAAGTTCATCTTCAAACACATTAAGCACATTCAAATTTCCACATTTCTCATGATCCACCATGTCATGAGAATACTCCAAACAATCTACCATTTGACAATCTGAAACATAGGAGGAAAAACAAGTATCTTGCAACTTTTCAAGAAGTTGCTCATTTTGAATTGTGAGCTTATGATTATCCTCATTATTCTTCAAGTATGCATCATGTAACAATTCATTAAGCTCAAACAAATGGTTTCTATCAAAAAGCAAAGACATGGAATTACCTTTGATGTGGCACATTGCTCTTTGAATCTTCTCCATGTCTTCAAGGAAGGATGTTTCCTCCAATGAAGTAGCTCTCCAACAAGAATTTGACACCAATGCTTGAGTGTCATGGAGAATGCTGAGGCACTCTTGGATCTTCTTTTCATTCATCTTTAAGGACCCTTCAAGAAAATGAGGCTCTTGCAAATAAACCTCCTCCTCTTCTTCATTTTTGCTTGGACCAACTTCATGAAGCTCAAGTGGTGATGGGGAAGTTGATCTTGGTTCTTCTTCAACTGCTACAAGGTATTCATTATCATGCTTAATGGAACTTGGGCTTGCAGCAACACTTTCAAAAGTGATCTCTATGTCACCAACATAGAGGTGTGAGCACCCATCAGTAGGTACTCCTTCATAGTTTAAGCATCCATTAGTAGATGCTCTTTGGTTCATGTCTAAGCTAGAAGGTGTCTCGAAATGATCTTCCATATTTTCAATAGAATCTTCTTCATGCTCTTGTGATGTCTCTTCATTTTTATCCTTCAAGAAATATGATGCATTTTGCCCCTTGTTTTCCTTAGGATCAGTATATTTGGAAGCTCTTCTTGAATAAATATCAAAAGCTCTCCTCAAGGAGGACATCATTTCATGCACACATATATGATACTCGCTCCAAGGGTTTTTACAAGAAGGGCATAAACCTTTCTTCACTAACTCCACATCTTCATTTTTGGGCCTATTTTCAAAAACATGTTCAGCATAGTACTCAAAAGACATGGCATTTTGTGTATTTTTGCTCGAAGCAAGATATTCTTGATATTTTTGATATTGTTGGGGCAAGGTTTTATATTTTTCTCTCCATATTTGGAACTCGCTCATAGAATTATCCTTGGTTGGTGTGACACACTCATATTCATCAGATCTAAAGTCATAAGAATAATCTTCATTTCTCTTGAAATTGTATGAAGTGTTGCATGATGGCACCTCTTCCTCATACCATTCACATTCTGCTTCATATTGCTCATAAGCATCTGCATATTCCTCATAAGAATTGTACTCATAGGATTCATCATAATAGTAAGACATGGCTGCCAATTATTCTTGAATGTATGTACCTAATTCACAGGTGCAAGGACCATGCTCTGATACCACTGTAATGTCCCTTGTTAAGAATTTTATCAAAATTGCAATTTTCCACTTTTTCCCTTGGTTCGACCTTTGACTAGTTTCGATTTCTAGGTCCCAAATTTGCCCCAAATGATCCCAAATCTTCTGAGAAGGTATATGAATGATATTAGAACATAAATGTGTGTTTCAGGGATGCCTTTGTACCTTTAAAACACTTCTGCAAATACTCTTTCAATTCTGGTCAATGTAGGTAACTTTACTAGTGATTTCCCTTTGACTAGTATTGGTCTCTAGGTCTCAAATTGACTCCAAATGCCTTCAAATATTCAAGGAAGGTTTATGAATGATATTATTAATTGAATATGATGTTCAGGGATAACATATGGCCACCAAAAGACCTCTGCAAACTCTCTTAAGATTCTGGACCAAGTATGCAATTTTACTAGTAATTTGGGGTTCAAATCCCCCTAAGGTAAGTACTGAAAATGGCTTCCCAAATGATTCCAAACCCACTCAAATTTATGAATAGAGGTATGTAATGTGTTAAGTATGTTATTAAGGTCTCATATGCACCATTAATGGTTTATTACAACTGTTCTCACCCTCTCCCATTCAACTGCAAAAATCCCCAATTCGACCCTTGGGGAAATGGCACTATTTCTTCTCCCAATGCAATTAAACTGAGTAAAAATGCTTCAAATGCTCAAGTACAGTACATGAAACTTGCATAAGACATCCATGGCAGTATATTTATCACAAATATATCAGAGAATCATCCATTCATTCGAAATCATCATCAAGACATTGGCTCACAACAAGGTAGTGGGGAAATGGCATTGTTCTTCCATTAAAAATGAGATTTATACATTTCTACTTGGAATTTCGACCTGAAACTTTTTGGAGATGAAGAACAGAGTATTTACTTCATATTACAAAATAAATGGGGCATTAAAAGCTTCCCCAAAGAGTACAATAGCTCACCAAAAACGCCCTCCCTCAAGGATCAAGAATATGCTATCAAAACTGGAAATGGTTGAAGGAGCGAGCTGCAATAGAAGAAACCATGAGCTGCCCTGTAGCTTACACCTGCAAATAAAGACTCCATTAAAGCTCCAAATGAAAGGTCTAAATGGCCTTTCCAATTGCCAACTTGGATGGAAATCTTTCACCCTCGAAATTGGCTAAGGCAAGAAACTAGTCATCCACTAGCTCTCCCTCTTCACAAATGCAATTGCAAATTCTACAAATGATCAAAAGCTGGTTTCATTCTTTGTTATTGACATTTATAAACTTCTAATGTCCTCCATGGATCGAATTCCTTCCAAGAGACTCATGCCAACTCAAGTTGGGAAGAAATTCCAAAGAACACCACTTGTACAACAATTCCTAGTCTCCCACTTCCACCAAATCACATGTGGAAGCATCTTAGCTTCCCTAACACCCTTGAGCGCCCTCTTGGAGTCTATTTTTAGCCCTGACATTGTCATATATGCCATATGTCAGCCTTCAGGTCTGATTTGTGTCATAGGTGTCATAGTATCTTCATCATTGTTGTCATAGAGCTAGGGAATCTAGCCCAAGTGTCTCACTAGCTCCAAATTGCCTCTTCCTCTTCCATGGGAGTTACTCTTCCTCTATATTTCGACCTTGGATGAGTCATGCAATGAATAATACCTTTTGGACTCCCCCAAGTATGTTACCATTCACCTTGAATTCGAATTGGTGAGAGAATGATGCCAAGTGTAGTGGGGAAATCTAGCCATATGTGGGTCCCACTTCCTCCATGTGTCTTCATGATGAAATGCCACTTTGATTTTCACTTGTATATATTTATTTATCTCCTTTATTAAATATTTATGCCATTCTAATGTTCAAACATCATTTATTATCCCCATTATTCCAAATACCAAAGCTTCCACCCCAAACCTAGGAAACTAGTAATTTTCCTCCTTGGCAATTATTTGACCTTTAGCATCAATTTGACAAACTCTAATGAATAGGGCCAATGTGATTAGGCCATTTTGACCCAATACCAAATTTGGGACATGACAAGGATGTATCTCAAGCTGAATGCTATAGGTGCAGGAAGTATGGACATTACGCCAGTAGCTGCCGAAGTCAAATCAAAAGGAAGCATGAAGCATCCACATCTGATGTAGAAGAAGATCATCATCACAAGAAGCAAAAGAATGAAGATCACACAGAATTCCTATTCATATCAGCACTATCACGTACTATTCCTACCACTAGTGACACTTGGCTCATAGTGACACTTGGCTCATAGATAGTGGTGCATCTTGACACATGACTGGGTATAGAGAGAATCTTTCAGAATTAATTGAGAAAGATTCATATCTCCGTGTTGTACTTGGAGATGATGCAAATTAACACTGTGAAGGGATCTCGAGCCACCACCCTTCAATTGGAATCAAATGATACATTATGCTTAAGTGTTGTACTCTATGTACCTGGTATGAAAATAAATCTTGTCTCCATCTCAGCATTGGAGGACAAGGGTTATAAAGTAGCTTTCTCAGAAGGGAAATTCCTTGCTTGGCATAAGAACTCAAGCATGAGCACAGCCAAGGTTATTGGCATAAGAGAAGAGAGCTTGTATAGGCTAAATACTTCTCCAGTGCAAGCCCTAATACATGATGCTGCAAGTATGGGCGAGTTATGGCATAGAAGGTTAGCTCATTTGAACTATCGAGCTCTCCCAGTTCTGAAGAACATTGTAACAGGTTTGCCAGGGCTCCAGGTAAACCATGATGGAACTTGTAAAGGATGTGCACTTGGCAAGAATGCCAAGGAAGTCTTTTCCAGATAGCGAGAGTAGATCCAAAGGGATTTTGGATCTAGTACACTCTGACTTGTGTGGGCCCATGACAGTTGTGTCATTAGGTGGTTATCACTACTATATCACCTTTATTGATGATTACTCACGAAAGACTTGGATATACTTTCTCAAGTCAAAAGAATCTGTGAGGAAGTACTCAGCAAGTTCAAAGAGCTTAAAGCACAAGTTGAAAATCTGTCAGGAAAGAGGATCAAGATCTTGAGATCCGATAATGGTGGAGAATATACCTCTACAGAATTCAATGATTTCTGCAAGGAAGCAGGAATTAAGAGGGAGCTCACAGTTCCCTACAATCCTCAACAAAATGGGGTTGCAGAAAGAAAGAATCGTACAATTGTGGAGGCAGCCAAAGCTATGATACATGACCAGAGTCTTCAAATGTTCTTGTGGGCAGAAGCATCCAGAACCGCTGTATATGTACAGAATAGATGTCCACATAAGATCTTGAAGAACATGACTCTGGAAGAAGCGTTCACAGGTGTGAAACCAGAAGTGGGCCATCTCTGGATTTTTGGTTGTCCAGTCTACATTCATGTGCCCAAAGAGAAAAGATCAAAGTTAGAACCTTCAGGCAAAAAGGGTACCTTTGTGGGATACAGTGAGTCTTCAAAGGCTTATAGAATTTACATTCCAGGATCTAGACAGATTGAAGTCAGTAGGGATGTAACCTTTGTAGAAGAAATGGCTGTCAGGAAAGGCAAAGGATTAGATGTGGAGATTGATGATGCAGAAATGCTAGAACCAAAGGAGATGAGATCATCTCCCCCTCCAGTTCAGAGGGAGTCAGTAGAAAAGGATGAACCTATCGATCCCATAGATCCAATTGATATCCCCAGAGATGTGACAGGTCGGAAAAGACCTAGATGGGCACAACAAATACTGTAGGATGTAGAGGGGCATGGTGCTCCACATGGCAGTTTCAGAGAAAGCAAGAGACCTCAAAGATTCTCCAGCTATGTAGCTCTAATGAGCAACATTATTGATTCAGAACCCACAACTTACGAAGAAGCATCCAAACATCAAGTTTGGAAGCATGCCATGATGGAAGAATATCAATCCATCATGAAGAATGATGTGTGGGAGGTTGTGCCGAGACCTGAGGAGAAGTCAGTCGTAACTTCTAAGTGGTTATATAAGATCAAGCATGGAGCAGATGGCAGTGTTGAGAAATACAAGGCTAGATTCGTAGCCAGAGGATTCTCTCAGAAAGAGGGAGTTGATTATGATGAGACTTTTGCTCCTGTGGCTCGATATACTTCCATCAGATCCATTATCGCAATTGCTTCAGCTATGGGATGGAAGTTGCATCAGATGGATGTGAAGACAACTTTTCTCAATGGTGTTATTGAGGAAGAAGTTTACATCGAACAACCAGATGGGTTTATTGTCCAAGGAAAGGAGTCTCATGTATGCACACTGAAGAAGGCATTGTATGGCCTCAAGCAAGCACCTCGTGCTTGGTATGGATGAATAGATGGATTCCTGGTGAGCTTGGGATTTTCCAAGAGTGATGCAGACCCTAACCTTTACTACAAGGTTGTAGATGACGAGCGAATGATCTTGGTATTATATGTTGATGACTTGTTTCTCACTGGAAATGGGATGTTGAAGGACCTTGGTTTGATGCATTACTTCTTGGGATTAGAAGTATGGCAGAGGCAGAAAGAGATTTTCCTAGGACAAGGAAAATACACCATCGATATATTGAAGAGATTCGGAATGTTGGACTGCAAGTCCATGGCTACTCCGATGGATGCAAATTGGAAGAAGTTGAGAGATTCTACTTCAGAGTCTGATTTGTTTGATCCCACCATCTATCGCCAGTTGATTGGGTCATTGATGTATTTGACCAACACTAGACCAGATATATGTTTTGCTGTGAATGCCCTTAGTCAGTTCATGTGTGAACCGAGGCAGATTCACTGGATTGCTGCAAAACATGTTTCAGATACTTACGTGGCACTGTGGGATATGGATTGAAATATGCTTCAGATGGTGACCTGATATTGCAGGGGTTTACAAACTCAGATTGGGCCGGATGTGTTGCAGATTAGAAGAGTACTTCTGGATGTTGCTTCGTTTGGGTTCTGCAATTATTTCCTGGTGCAGCAGGAAGCAGAACTCGGTAGCACTCAGTACTGCAGAGGCCGAGTACATGGCTACTAGCACAGCAGATCGAGAAGCAGTTTGGCTTCGTAAACTCCTGGCAGTATTGTTCGGCCAGATTCCAGATCCGACCGTGATTCACTGTGATGACCAGAGCTGTGTGCAGATGTTAGTGAATCCTGTATTTCACGATAGGTCGAAGCATATCGAGATTCGATATCACTTCATTCGTGATATGGTGCAGAAAGGTGCGGTCGAGTTATAGTACGTGCCGACAGACGACTAGACTACAGATGTTCTCACCAAGGCACTTCCCAGAGTGAAGTTCGAATACTTTCGCGGAAGACTTGGAGTCGAAGAGAACGTTTCCCTCCTTGAGATTGAAAGATAAGATGCTTGCCCTGCTTTGCCTAGGTGCCTCTGCAGTCCAGTTACATAGCCAGATATGGGATAAATCTCATAGGCAGATGAGTAGGACAGTCAACAATTGGCCGGGCTCACCCAAGTACCTTCTGCAGTCCAGTTATTCAGCCAGATATGAGAGAAATCCCATAGGCAGATGAGTAGGATAGTCAGCAGTTGGTCGGGTTCACACTGGTGCCTCTGCAGTCCAATTACTCAGCGAGATATGAGAGAAATCTTATAGGCACTTGAGTAGGACAGTCAGCAATTGGCCGTGTGGTTGCATAGGTGCTTCTACAGTGCAGATACTCAGCCAGATATGGGAGAAATCTCATAGGCACAAGAGTGGGACAGTCAGTAGATGGCCATGCCCTTTTGCTCGTCTGAGATCTCAGTTAGATATGGGAGTACCCCATTGGCAGATGAGACAGACAAGTAGCAAATTGTATAGCAGAGATGGTATAGCTGTATATCCAGGATTGACTGATTCTCCTGGATCCAGGATTGAGTGATTCTCCTGGATTCACCGAAGGACTGGTGATGATGATGCAGAGAGATTGTGTGGACAACTTTCAGTATGCAGAAAGATGATAAAGACAGAGTTGAGTACAAGATGAAACCCAAATAATCGTGATGTAGATGAAAACCGAAGAATACCTTCCTCGTTGAGAGGGAGTGTTGGATTTTGTACAAGTTTGGAAGATATTATTTATTATATTTTATTGTACCATCATTGTACTTGATTATACCTCCTAAGGGAGAAGAACATTATGTAAATACATGAAAGAATCAATGTAAGTCTTGGGGTGCCAAAGTAATTAATAAAATATTAAAAAATAAAATATTTATTGCCCCCAAAGACAAGTCGGCCCCATAAGGGAATTTTCCAGTTTCGTACATGTATAAATATGAGGCTTGTGCACCTCATTTTTTCATTCTCCCACTTGTGAAGTGCGCATCACTTGAGGAGCAGATTTTCGCATCACTAGAAGAAGGAGGTTTATTTGGGTTGGTTACTCATGAAAGATACTTTCACTTTCTCTCTCTTTCTTCATTTGTACTTTGATCTCAGAATTATCATCTCTCTGCGAAGGTGGCTGGGTTTTCTCCCTATTGGGTTTCCCAGGGTAAAACTCTGTGTTGTTGTTTTGTGCTTTGTCTTACTTCTAGTGATCTTGGTAATGCATTTATGTTTTATGCTATGAATGTATGAAATTTAATAGCTGCCATCCCCGTGCTGGGCATGATTTTTACGAGGAAAAATGGAACAACAGACTCATACATAGCCAAATATATACCCAAAATCAGCCAAGCCAATCCACAGTTGGGTTTATTAGGCTGCTAAAGAAGTATAAGAGAAGAATTGCTAAGCTAGTGAGCTAAACCACAGAGCTATTGGTGCCTCTACAAGATCTAGCTAGCTTGGTACCCACAATACCTACACACCCAACACAAGGAAGTATTCCCTTCACTGCTACACAGTTCCTCAAGCCATACCTTCCCTTCTAGTGCTCTTCAGGGCGTGCATAGAAAAGTAGCCAAAGCCCTTTGATCTTTCTGTGAGGTTACTCTCTTCACTAGGTTTATCAAGCTAATTCTAATACTCTTTCACTCCTAGTTCATGCTCACAAGTTCAAACCAAAACAAGGATGCACATAACAGCAAAACACAAGTGTTGGGCATGAAGAAAAACGTTTTAACTGTGGGATGCCCAAAGTGTGGTTTCCATGAGTGTTCCAAAATCGTGGGCACCCAAAAACGAACTATTAGAGGGGGAATTGACACTTGGAGAGCAAAATCGGTTTCACCACATGTATATGGGCATTCAAGGGGCAAAAACGATTTCTATAAACCCCCAAATCGTGACTCCCTTCCTCCCAATCACTTTGCAACATAAAAACGACTTCCCAGCTGTGGAAAATGAGGGAAAATGAGGGAAAACACTCCAGCTAGCCCAGAACTCGTGGGAGAGAAAAACTGATGGATGAATAATGGCTTGGGGAGCAATTTCGTGGGTGTTTTCTTGTCCAAGAAGCCAAAACACGATTTTCAAAATTGATGGCTTGCCCATGCACGAAATTGGGCAGCCATACCTTTCCATTCCCCAAAGCATTAACTACCTCAGCCAACTCTTGGAAGAAATAAATGATTGGGTTCATAAGTCAAAATGTGTAGTTGAGGGTTTATGGGTTCTCTCATTGACACTTGGCTTGATACTATTGGCTCAAGAGTTTGAATATTTTCCCTCCCTATTCCTTGTAAAAATCATGCTCCCATACTCTTGTTGCATTGCATAGTTAGTTGTGGGTATTTTATTAAAATGCATATTTACATGATGTTGTAATTTATATTGTGCATGGCTAGCACGAGAACTATATGCATTGATTTTTAATTGCCGATACATAAAACACTAATTCGATGGCGGGGCCTTGGCCTTGAGCTCCTCAACACGATTTTATAATGATATTTACATTGTTTACAATTTTAATGCAATAAGGTCAAAATCGGCATATTACATTCCACCAATGCAAAATACATTGAAAGTCGAAACATTTTTTGATGGAGGCTGCAATTCTCTGTAGGCCTCTGATATTATTTTTCAGCTAGCATCAGATATTTTAATTAATGTGCTTGCGTTTTGAATAATTTTATTCAGTGCAGCTTATTCAGGGATGATATACATCACTTATTTTCTTAGGCAATATGACTTTGATTTGGAAGTTCAAACTGTACATTAACCTCTTTTGAATATATTTCTGATTGTCTAAAAGAGAGGACAAAATGTAAGGGTTGGACAAAATAGAAGTCTGATTCCTGATTTCAAAAGAAGTTAACCATTTTGTTCAAATATTCTTCTGACATTTTATTATATTGGGCACAATGAGTCTATATCATCATTGTGTTGGTACAAATTGTAATCAATCTTTTGGCAAACCAAGCTTGCATGCTATTATTTCTCATTGGTAAATGGCTGTACTATTGTAGTTTGCATGCTATCATTTCTCATTGGTAAAATGGCTGTGCTATTGTAGGTTGCGGATACCTGGGAAGCGATGGATGGGTGGCTAGATGCCATTCGTCTTGTGTATACTATTTTTGCTCGAGGCAAGAGTGATGTCCTGGCCGGTGTCATAACTGGTTGAGGGTAGCTCAGAAGAAGACACTTCCAGCAATTATTTTATTTATATGAACCTTGAATGCATATGTATATTCGCACAGTTTGTTTGATTCATAACTCGATGCACTAGTTTGACACAATCATCGAATTATATGCTTTGATTTTTTCTTCAAGGCATCTCTATATATCAGATTGTCACCGCAAATGGAAAATTTTCCCATTTTCAAAGCAACTAATCAAAGCTGGAATCTTAATAGGAGTAAATCCAGTGTTTTTTGGTCTGTCATTGTGGGTGAGTTTTAGAAAACATGCTTTTCATCGAGTATTTCCCCTGAGTGTAGTCATTGAGGGGATTTTTTTTTTCAAACATGGAAATCAATAGTGTTCTTTAGGTGCAAGTGAAAAATCACAGGTTGAGGTCTGTCTTTGTCAGAAGATCTAAAATTTCCTCCCGGTAGAACATTTAATAGAGGGTAGAGGGTCGGCATGGGTGACTTTCAAAGTTTTTGATTTAAAAAGTGATAAAATTTACCATTTTATATGGTAAAGAGAATGAAGCAAAATGTGTCACACCTTAATATACTCGAACAAAAGTCGAAGTGAATATCTTACACGTTAAAAAAATAGTTCAATGCCTTATAAAATATTCATATGTAGTATGTAATATGGGTTATAAATTTTTAATAAAAAATAAGGATATATATATATATATATATATATATATATATATATATATATATATATATATATAAGCTCAATTTTTTTATTGAATTTATAATTTTTTTAAAAACTTATTAAAAAGCATAATTGGTAATGAGAATGAACCAAGCTGTGTTATAAATTTATAAACTGAAACTAAACAAAGCATATTTGGTAAAGAGAATGAAGCAAGATGTATTATTTTAGAACTAAACAAAAGTTCAAGTGAATATCAACACAACAAAATATTAACCAGTTCAATGCCCTCTAAAATATTCATAATTCAAATTAAGAATTTCTTTTTGCAATTTAATAAAAATAAAATTTAAAATTATTAAAAACCTAATTTGTTACAATATGAAATTTAACCATAATCATTTTTTTAATTGCTAAATGTGGTAGTTTTGTATTATATATATATATCTTCCATATGGAAAATATCAATCATTCAAGAAGAGTGATCATGAAGTGTCCTCAAGGGACTTACATCCATAGCGATCTAAGAAATCTTCTATTACATAAAGTCTTCATATTACAAAAGCACATTCTATTCCATATTGCCATCCGGTTTTTTTATTACAAAATTATTCTTAATATTTACATAAGCAAGACATATTTTACTTCTTCAATCTTTGTTCTGCTAGGCTCCAAAACAAAGCACTTTTTGATAATTGATCTGGTTCAGTATTAAGTTCCCTGTAAACATAAGCTAGTGATAAAACAGAGAATGAATCCATTAATGTTCGGATAGAACGAAGGAGATGCTGAAGATGAGGAGTTTTGATCTGAATTTTATTATTGACCCAATCAACGACCATCTTCGAATCTCCATAAAGATGAAGACAAGTTACATTCCTAGTTATTGCAACCTTCAAATCTGAATGAAGAGCAACAAGCTTTTCCTTGCTGTTAAAACAATCCCCCGACGCATATTTGATCAGAGTTTTGTGATTATCAACAAGGTATAGAACACCTCCAGATCCACCTAGTGAAGGATCTCCTTGACTCACACCGTCAAAGAAATCCCATGGAGTTGCTTTGTTGATGTTCGGGGGTACCAAAATCCGCTGCTTTGTTTTTTCTTCTGCTTTATGGTCCTTCATCCACTACATAACAAGGGTTGCCATCACTTCTAAAGGAATAATGCAATTTTGGAATATGGTAGTGTTGCGAGCCCACCAAATCCTGTAAATGAAAGAGGAAGGGAAGGCATCATAGGGACGTATCGAACGATCTGTCGACCAAGACTGACATTGCTAGTCCAAAGAAGATTTTACATGAGAAACCTGTGAGTTTAGCTCTTTGGAGGCAGCCTTCCATACCAACACTACATAAGGACAAAAAAATAATAAGTGAGAACATGATTCTTCATTCGAATGGCATAATACACACCAAGCCGGTCCTTGCCATCCCCTCTTTTAAATATTTTCCCAAGTTAACAATTTATTGCTTAGAGCTAGCCACAGGGTGATGTTGGCCTTTAGAGAACCTGAAGCCTTCCAAATCGAGGTCCACCACCACACTCTTTCACCAGTAAAAGACTCTGTGGCCTTAGTTTCATACCCAAGTTTCACAGAAAAATCCCCTGTAGAAACATTCCTAGACCAAACCAGTCTATCCTCTTCATCCTCTAAGCGAATAAAACAAGATTCTAATAAATTGATATAAGGCATCCACTCACTCGCTGCATCTCCTTCCAAACTTAGGTCCTTTGCGCTTTTCCAAATTGTTTTGCCCTCATCATAAATAAGCTCAGATTTAGCATCATGTAAATTGCTTATATGAAGGCTTTTAAGCTGATCTAAAGTTCCCTTTGAGAGCTTAAATCCATTTCCTGCTCCGGTCCAGAGGTCTTCACCAATCCAGATTTTTTCGTTGTCACCAACATTCCAAGCCAACCATTCTCCAATCAAAGGAAAAGAAAGCACAAAATATTTCCATCCTATGGATCCATTTTTATGAGACTTAACTGGTTTCCTTATCCAATCTAAGATGGAAGAGTTCAAACAATATTTTGAAACCATTACTTTCCCCCATAAGGAATTAGAATTTTGGATCAACCTCCACAGAGACTTGGCTGCCAATGACTAATACAACAAAAAAGGAATATATATATATATAAAATAGAGAACGCGATACTTTTGGTTAGTTTTTGTAAATAATCAGAATATCATGACTAGAGCAGAATGTTTTTGAACATCAGCGAATTACACCTATGTAATTTTGGGAAGAGATAGCTGTATAAAGAATATGAAGATGCATGAAGATGTAGATGTATAACAATATGTAAATCATGATTTTTGGAATGTAAGTCCCTAGAGGACAATTCATGATCACTCTTTATTTAGAGTGATTGATATTTTCCTTATGAAAGATATATATATATTAAAAAACATTTTTTTGATTTTTAAAGAAATTATAAAATAACTTTAATTAAGAGACCTAACTCTTTTAGCGAATTTACAAAAAGAAAATTTAAAATTATTAAAAACCTAATTTGTTACAATATGAAAGTTAACAACAATCATTTTTTAAAAATTGCTAAACGTGATAGTTGTGTATCTTTTATATATACCTTTTCCGTAGAAAAATGCGTAAAGTTTATTTCATCCATAGAGAAAAGAAATTTACATTCTGTAGAATACATGTCTCCATGTATTGTGGCCCTAAAGCCAAAACTTTCAAGGGATGTAGTTTTTGTTCTGCATAGGAACAAAAAAAGGAACCATAATAAACAAGGATATTTTATCATTTATATGCATCAATGCTGAGATGCATCCATACTGTCAACTGAGAACCGTGAGCAACCACTTATATGTTGTTATGTGGTTTCTTGCATATACAAACTCCTCGAGGGATTACCAGTTAAAACATGACTATCACTCAAAACCAGAAAGTTGGAAAACATATTACATATATATCGTTGATACAAAACATAAACTGTGGATTGATAAACAAGTATGCATGAGCTATCTCCTCATCAAGTATAATATCAAGCATAACAACAAAAAACCAGCTTGACTCATATATGAAAATCATTGATTTGGAATGTATCTAGAGGTACTTAAATATATGGTCTATGTTAATATTCAAAATGTTCTTCATTATTTGATTATGAGACCATCCATTGCCCATGACCTAGGTGCAAGCCTTGCTTAGAAAGCTTATTTGCTTCGACATTTTGTTCTCTGTAAACATGATGAATGGAGAGAGTATGAAATGTGTCCAAGATTTCAAGAACTTATTCAAGTATAAGAAATAACAGAAGTGTATAGAGTCTCATTTGTATCCACTAATGTAATGTCCCCATCCAAATAAATCACATGAAGGGAAAATTCCACCAATCTACTAGTTCCCTAGATTGGGGTGGAAACATTTAGACTTGGAATAAGAGAGCTATAAGACCCCAAATGGACATTAGATTGACAAATATATATTAAAAGGGGCCAAATAAACATTAATACTAAGAAAATAAGATGACACTTGGTCATGAGGGCGCATAGGTGGTGTGGGACCCACACAGGGAAAGATTCTCCATGCCACATGGCATTCTATTCTCACCCATTCGAATCCAAGGTGAAGTCTAATGTTCTTGAGGGAGTTGGAGAGGAATTATACTTGGAATGATTTAATGAAGGTTGAGTTAGACTGGAAGAGTAACTCCCATGGAAGAGGAAGAGGCATCTTAGATGTATTGTGACACTTGGGCTAGACTCCCTAGCTTCTATGACAACAATGATGAAGATTTTATGACACTTATGACAATGATCAGACTTGATTGTTGACATCTGACCTATATAACATGTCAGGGCTAAAAATAGCCTCCAAGAGGGCGCACAAGGGATTTATGGAAGCCAAAGATTCTCCCCATTCGAATTCATGGAAGATGAAGGCTAGGAAATGTTGGACAAGTGGAACTCATTGGAATCTCTCCCTAATTTGAGTTGGGATGAAGATCTTGGAGGGAATTCGAGCCATGGAGACCTTGGGAGGTTAGTAAAAGACAAGAAGAAAGGAGACCATCTTTTGATCATTTCTCATTTGGAAAAACTTGGAGAGCTTAGCTTGTCCTTGCAAGGTGGATGCTTATCCTTCTTGCCTTAGAACCAATTTCGAGGGTGCAATATTTCCATCCTAGTTGGTTGATGGAGAGGTCATTCAGACCTCTCATTGGAGCTGTATGAAGACATTTGTTAGCAGGTTGAAGTTCCAGTGCTGCTCGTGACCATCTCTCATTCAACTTGTTACCACATCTCTCTCTTTCTCTTTTCTCTCTATATTCTTGCTCTTGGAGGAATGGCGCATATGGTGAGATGTTGATCTTTTGGGGGAAGTCCAAGGGGCCCTATTTATTTTTAATATGATGTCTACACTCTGTATTTGATGCTCATATGAACCTCAGGTCAAATCTCCAAGTGAAACTATGTGTAAATGCCAAACTATGTATGAATGGTGCCATTTTTCCACATATCTTGTTGTAAGGGTTTGAAGTTGTTTTGTACCAATTTGTTTTAGTCAATATCTGTGTTTTTAGTGCTGTTTGGAAATACATTAATGTACTGAAGAAGTTGGTATCAGAGCGGGCCTTCTGCAGAAGCCTAACAAGCTTGAAGGAGATCAGTGGACACACACAATGGGTGAACAAGCAATTCATTCAATAAATGAAGTACCCTTATTCGATGGGAGCAACTATGCAGCATGGAGCATAAGAATGAAGTGGTACCTAAAGAAAGTAGGGCTTGGCATATGGAATTCAGTGATCAATGGCTATACTCCACCAAAGAAAGTGAGAACCATAGCTTAGATGGATGCAAGGAAGAATCACTCAATGGCAATGGAAACAATTCTTGATGGATTGATAGATACATTAAAAGAGAAGATAGGACAATGCATCTCAGCAAAAGAACTATGGCTCAAATTGGAACATCTCTACTCAGCTGAAAGACAAGAAATAAAAACTAGCCTTGTTAAAGACTCAATGCAAGACTCACTCAACTCGGAAGGTAAGAGGTATGCTGAACATTCTACTTGTAATAATTATGAATGTAATACTTTTCATTGCCCTAGTATAAATGAAGATGAAGAGTTTAATAAAGTAGAAGCGGAGATTGACTGGGAAGGAGAACTCACCTCTGCTCTATAAGAATTAGACAAGTCAAGAAGAGAAAATGAGCAGCTCAGGGAGAAACTGCTAAGATATGAAGAAAAAGAAGATAATTCAAGTTTTGAAGTATCGAAGGATGCACTGATAAAGATTGAAAGAAGGTTCTGCACGCTCTTGATGAATTAAAAAGATACGAAGAAAAGAATATGCTGCAACAAAAACAACTAGAAGAAGCAAAGAAACTGGAAGAAGAATTGATCAAGAAGACATTAGCAAAGGGAGCTGAAATTAAAGCTCTGAAAGAATCCTCCAAGAAGAGTGTAGAAGAGATTGTTGAACTGAGACAAGAAAATAATGTCTTGAAAGAACAGTTACAGGATGAAGCCCAAAAAATTGAAATAATGACCAACACAAAAGTCATTGAAGAATCAAGAGAGAAGATTATAAACCTAAAGACACAACTTGAAGAAGCCAAATAGGTGGTGACATTCTTAACAAGCCAATTACAGGAAAAAGATGAAATATGCCATGCAAGAGAGCTGGAAATAATTCATTTAAAAAGTGAGGTAGAAAGTACAATGACTACAAGTCTGAAGTTCAAGAAGAGTTCAGCAATGTTGGAAGATATCATCAATCAACAAAGAAATCCAACTGACAAGACAGGCATTGGGTATCAGCATAAGCATATGGAAGAAGGAGAGAAATCCAAGGAACAAGAAAGAAGTACTAAGGAAGATCTTAGAAGGAAATACATAGCTGTCCACAAGAACAAGACAGGTGATCAACCAAGATGGAATCAACAAAAGGGAGCAATAAACTTACCACAAGGAAGAGCAGCACCCAGGTATCAAAGTGTATTTCATGGTTATTGTTTTTATTGTCATAACCTTGGGCATAAAGCTGTTGATTGCATAATTATGAAAAGAAATCAAGAAAGCCACAGGAGGAGCCTATATAATGTGGAATGTTATTCATGCCACAAGTTTGGACACTTAGCTCAAGATTGTAGAAGACAACTCACCATAACTCCTAGACAAAAATATAAGAAAGTATGGGTGAAGAAAAGTGACCACAGCAGTGATGATGGCTGCCATGTGGCAAGCCTTACTTAAGGTCTCTTGAAGACTTTAAGTACACCTTGAGTTCTTGGTGTTTTGGAAGATGAACTCAAGGAATGCTGATAACCACTTCAAGCAAATCAGGTCCAAGGATCATGGGTAATATAAATATGCATGTGTTAGGGGGAGTATGTGGATGAATCAAGTTCTTTATCCTCAAAATCATAAGTTGAACAAATCCAAGCTTGAAGGGAGTAAACAAAGCTGAGGTCTTCTATAGCTCACACATAAGTCTGGGGTTGGCATACATACAAAACGATGATTCCACACATAATGCATGCTATGATATAATGATGCATACAGTGGTACATACAATGATGAATAATGTATGATGATGCACCTCTACACACTAAGATTGAATATCCTATGATGATGTTGTTGCATACTATGATGCACAATAATGCAAAACCCTATGATGATCATGGTCCAGACCTTGATGGTGATTTTGATGTGGATGAGCAGATTGTCAAGAGTATTGAGCAGAGAAGATTGACCAGCTGTGATTGATGGTTGAGAAGAGATTGCAGATCTATAAATTTGGAATATACAGTTTGAAGAATGGAAGAACCCAAAGAAGAGGATTGTACACATAAGACTACTATTCAATGATCAGTAACATATATAACAACATCTACAGCACAGAAGTAATTTCGGGCTACATACTTAGTCAATTGGTGAAGGCGTACGCAAATTCTGAGTCAAGCTTTTGCATGGTCTGAGTCAACTATATATGAGCAGATTGTATTCTTAATCATGATTTCTTTTGGGCATGTTTTACTCTATTCACTGAAATATTAAAAGAATGAAAAATCTGAATAAATTATGATGATATTGACACACACATAATCCAATGTGTGAGCACATGTACAGTTTGTACATAGTGGCAAAACATTTCAGTGCTATAGGACAATATTGCATTGACAAGATGATGAGTAGAAAAGACTAAGTTTCATCCAAACCAGTAGTAGAATTTTGATGAAGATGGAAAAGAGAAGTCTATATCATAGGGGGAGTATGATGATCAAATGCATGCTTACCTTTAATGAACTTAATCATTCCGTTAAGTGTACTAAGGATTGACAAAATAACACTTGTTATTGGTATCTGTTTGATAGGGGGAGCATTTATCATAATTGTGAAAATGATGTACAGCCAATGAAGTCAAGATCCAAGTTTGTGGAATATATCTACAGCATACAATCAGAACTATGGTCATACAAAGTGACATCCTTACAGTAATGCACATACAGTTATGAAGTGATGATGAAAGTGAAGTGTACGAGTACTTTGGTATTCTGAAGACATTCTCAGTTTGACAAACCTTTTGATAATGACATGATTGGTAGGGAGAGCATGGAAAACTGATACATGCTTACCTTTTATGATGGAGCTGCAATCACCTACAACAGCATAGGATACAAGCTCAGGGGGAGCATTTTGGCATGCAAAATCAGCATGATGTCAAGCATAATTCAAAGTCATTTTTTTTGGACATTGTGAAGCCTTTCTTGGCTACTTGACCCTTTGTCATTAATGTCAAAGGGGGAGAGAAAGATTGGTTGCCATCAATGACAAAGGGGGAGATTGATGAATATAGTTGTCAATGATGACAACATTAATGACAAAGAAGCTTGAGAACATGACATTGGGTGACATGGACAAAGAAGAAAACATGATTGATGACTTGGCATGAAGGTGATGGGCATTGGCACACCTGAGCCAAATGACCCATACTGTGGTCATTTGGAATTGTCCCTAAAACCCTAGATAATGAGGTGGACAAAGGACACATGGCAAGATGGCTTGGAGATGGCAAGAATGATGTGGACAATGCATATGCCAAGCAAGCATAAGCTTGCGGGCATGAAAATGGCAAGAAGACATGCATAATGAAAACCATTGCGGGCACTCCTCAAAGTCACTCTTGGGCATTTGAATTGACAGTTGCGTGGTCATTTTTTGAAGGGAAAAGCCCCCATTAGGGCACACCATCTAAACCTTGTGGGCACACTTAACCAAAGTTGTGTGTTCTCTTTTGAAGGGTTAAAGTTTTAAACAACCCTTGCGGGCACCTCCAGGTCAGACATTGAGGGCATCTCCTATGGCAGGTGCGGGCATCCTTGATGAGGCATGTAGGCACCACTTGAGGCTTGCTGCGGGCTCTTATAGAAGGACCTTGCGGGAAGGTTTTAAGGTAGCAGGGGTGCATGCTTGATGGCCTTGGCAGGAAAGAAGGCCATGTATTGGCATAAAAATTAAATAAAAGAAAATGATGACAACGTGGAAAACTAAATCAAATACATATTTATGTTGAATGAGAAAATCATGGAAGTGGAAGTAAAAACTAATGACAAGTCGGCTTCAAGTTAATATGGAAATATAATAGTAATTGATGATAAAATTTAATTGTCTTAAATTGGACAGGTCAGCCAGCGAAAACAATTATTTTTTCCTTCACGATTTTACATATATATACACAAGTTTTTACACCAAAGAGATGGGGAAAATTCGTGTAGCTGGTGGAGGATAGAGAGTGGCTCTGATTTCGTGGGTTTGAAGAAATGAGGACAGTCTCAAAGCAGGAGTAGTAGTAGAACTTTTCTGGTTTATATCATTTTACTTCTGGGATGTATGGTTGATGACCACATGATGCTTGCTTGATGGTTGCAGCAGTAGATTTTTATAGATCTCAGATTTCTGGGCAGCCCATGGAGTGAAATTATTTTTCTTTGTGATATTTCTGGGCATGAGAAATTCGTTGTTTTGAACTTTTGAGGCAGAGTAATAGAGTGGAGATTTCGGTGGTGTAGAGGAATTCACATGGTTCAGGGAAAGAGCAGTTTGGTGGTGTGAGCAGTAGCATGACACCTTTGATTTTATCTCTTCTTTTGTGAATTTGATGATTGCTTAGACACTGGTGAAAACATACTTAAGTTATGTTTGGGGTTTGAACAATTTGCTGAACATTAATGGAGATATGATGCTGAGCAGCCAGATATTTATGGATAGTATATGTGGCTATGGACAGTGAATACTTATACTATGGAAATGATGATCTAGGGATGCATGAAAAAGATGGACTGATTGTTGATGATCCAAATGTGTTGAACAAGATGCTGGTTGAAGTTTGAAAGCAGTTATACAAGAATTTGTAAGCTCAGAATTATGAAGACATGCTGAGACAGTAAAGATAGTGACAAAATATGTTGATGATGTGTTCAAGTTGACTTATGACCAGAATGATGAAGATGTGGAGATATGCTTAGTAGAATATTGATGATATGCATGGACATAAAAGTGATGGACTGGTTTGATGAAGACGTGGTGGACAGAATGATGAATGAGATGATGTGGATAAAAACATGACTGTAATGAAATATAATGTATGTACATATGATTTGCAAGCTGGGTCCTAGATAAAGAGTTGGTGCTCTTTTATTTTTGTTGGTGCTGAATTGCCTCACGGTTGTAGTCGTTGAATGAAATACAAAAGATTACAAAACTATATCTTGTGTCCTTCTTGCAATTTGTTGATGAAAATGAGTTGGTGTTTATTGATTTATATGTTAGAGTAGAAATGCAAATGATATGATATTGAAGTGAATATGAAATGATATAAGATTTGTTGAAAAAGTTGAAATTGTCAAATAAGTCTAGGCTCACTGATTCACCCCCCCCCACTCTCAGTGAGCACTGTGTCTAACATAAGTCTCATATACCTTATGCGGGCCCTTGGGGCATTTATCTGGAATTTCATAGCAAGTTACAGTGTTTTTCTCACATTCCCCCCTATGTAATGAACACGTTTATAAATCTATGTTTTATGGGAGTTGCAACAGCCTTTAGGAACTTATTAATGATGCATTTGGGTGCCCATTGAAGTCATTTAACTAATCCATGTCTCTGTTCTGAAAGTTGGGAGGGTCGTACTAGATTTGGGAAGCCATTAGTGACCTCTACCCTTGGGGGTTTGAATATTGATATTACTAGTAATTTTCCCATTTTCTCCTGAATTCAAATGAAGGTTACAGAAGTATTTGGCTAGTGTCTAAGCACCCATTAGATTCATTTTTATGTCCTAATACTTTTCAACCACTCTCAGACCCAATTCGAATGCCTTAGGGGTCATTTGGAATCACTTGATTCATCACTAGTCCAAGGTTCAAAATTGAACAAAAATTGCAAATTTTCCAAATTATTAAAATGGGACATTACAGTGGTATCAGAGCATGGTCCTTGCACTTGATTTGAGTGACCATTTATGAAGTCAAGAATTCAGCTCCCACCCTTAGAAACTGAAACTGAAAGTACCTTTGGTGAAGAGGAAGAAGCAGGAGAAGATGTGCACTCTGTTGAAATTGTGACTAAGGATGAGAAAAGAACCTCAGAGATGGAGGAGAAAGAGTAGTTTAGGAAATTCATGAAATCATTTTTTGAGGACATGACAAGGAAGATAATGGAAGGGTTCAAATTGATGGCTAGTCAAATTGGAAGCAAATTGGCATTAGGAGGCAGCAATAGTTCTCCTTTAGAGGAAAATAAGGCATTTGGTGAAAGCATTTTCTCAAAGACAGGGCTTCGCAACTGACCCAATGAATTCCAGAGCTCAATAAGAGCTATCACACCCAAGTTTCTTGAGCCCAAAGAGGATCCTAACATCCAATATGGAATGCATGAAGTTCTAGCAGAATGGCAACAATTGAGTGAAGATTGTAGGAGGACCTTACCATTCGATCAAGTCTTCACTGTCTCAAACCAGCTCAAAATGAGAGGTAACATAAATCCATTTCAAATAAAGAATTGAATTATGCCCATTAGAGAAATTTTGAGGTAAAAAATGGGCCTCAAAACAAAGAAAATGTACTATAAAAATCAACCAATCACATTCTAGTAGATGACATCATCCCCCATGGTTGAGGTGGCATTGCATGAGTTAAGAATGTCTATTTGTCAAATTTTCTATGGTGGATGAAAACCCATAGTTAACAAATGTAGTGGTATAAGTACTTTTAAGTCATAAAGTAAAAAACTCATAATGAAAGTTCTTGAACATTTTTTCATAAAATAATATTATTGTTATTTTCAAGTAAAGTACTCATAATGAATGTTTTTTCACACTTTCTGATAAAATAATATTATTGTCATTTTCAAGTAAAGTACTCATAATTCATAAAGAAGGTCCTTTCACATTTTTTTATAAAATAATATTGTTATTTTCATGTGTTTAATTTTAAATTATATATTCACTCGATTCTATTTAATATTATAATGCCAAACTAATATATACACAAATTGTCCATTTTATTTCAATAATAATAGATGAAAACATATTATAATATTTTTAAAAAATTCAATTTCATCACAATTTTCAAAGCTTTAAAGAAACACGTTTTACAAAATAATAATGTTCTAAATATAATATTAATAGTTAATATATATATATATATATATATATATATATATATATATATATTTATTACTCAATTTTTAAGAATAAATTAAATCTTACATTATTTTCTATGAGAGACTTAACTATAACATTCCTTTATAATAAAATAAATATCCCAAAAATGTTTTTGATTTTGATATTAATTTACCAATATAGATGTAATGAATAAATAATAATAATAATAATAATAATTCAATGTGGATTATAATAATATTATTAAAATTTTACATGTAAATAAATTTTCAATTAAATCACATTATATTTAATTGATAAGAAAAGTACTAAATTTAAAAGGTCAACATAAATTAAAAAAATAGCTCTTAAAAATGTTTTTTATTATTTAATTTAATTTACAAGTTCAAGACAAATAAAAGATAAAGGACAATAAATTTTTGAAAATTTACAATGAATCTTAGTCACATCAATGTAGAGTTATTTTATTAATTTTATTTCTAGTGAATTTTGAAAAGTAACTCAACCATTGTTATTTATATTGTGCATAGAAAATAGTGTAGGAGGTGACTTGTCATATATACCTACCCCATAAAACCCCTAACTCATAATATTTTAATATATCTCATATTTTTTTAGTACATCTCTTAGGAGGCCATTTTTTGACCTCAAAATCTCTCTAATGATAGGTAAAATGCCCCTTCCCACCTTTGATGGCTCATCCCAAAGTTCTGCAAATACTTGGGTACAAAAGTTAGATGTATATTTTCAGCTGAATCCAATGGTTGAAGAGGATGCTCTAAAAATGGATATTCTTCATCTTGAGGGAGGAGCAAATGATTGGTGGTTCCATGGACTTAAAACCTTGGGACGTGATCAGGTCACATCATATGAAGAGTTTGTTAGCAGGTTATGGGAAATATTTGAGCAAAAAGACCCCGAAATACCTTTCAAGGAACTAGCACAGTTGAAGCAAACTAGAACCCTGAGGAGTACATGTTGGAATTCCAAAAACTACCAGTTAAGGTGGCTGATATATCTATGGTTCGATTGGTATTTCTCTTTACTGAAGGATTGGTTGAACCCTTGAAAGGTTTAATTAAAGCTCACAAACCTATTTCATTGAAAGATGCCATGAACTTGGCAAGAGATCTGCAAAATGTGCTACCCAAGACAAGGTATCCTCCCAAGCCCAATTTTCCTTCCAAGTTCAGATTTGATAAGAAACCATGGAAAAAGATTCATTTGGGAAGGAAAAGAAAGAGGGACCAAGCAAGGAATAACTTAGAAGAAAGAAACTATGTTACACATGCTTTCAACCATGGGTACCAGGGCATAAATGTGCTAAGGGGAAAGCACAATTCATTGAAGTATTTTCTGATGATGAAGGGGACATGGAGGAAGAAGAACAGCTTTCATCCCAAGAAGAGGGATATGACACAACATAAGAAGATCATCCATCACCCGAGAAAGGGAGAATGGCAGTGCTTTCAGGAGTGCCTCGTTTTCACACCATTCGATGCAAGGGAGTGGTACAAGGGCAAATAGTTTTTGGTATTGGTAGATGGAGGAGCTACTCAAAACTTCATTGATGCAGCCTTGGTGGAGAGGAGAAGGTTACCCACTGAATCGTTCGAAGGGTTCACAGTCATCATTCTAGGTAACAATTCTATGGAATGAAACACATGGATTCCAAAGCTACAACTTACCATAGGAAATTACACATTTTCTGATAGCTTCTATGTGGTGGATGTTGCTGATACAAATGTGGTTTTGGGAGTACAATGGTTGTACTCTATAGGAGAACATACGATGAACTATCAAATACCTGAAATGAAGTTCAAGGATTCAGAAGGAAAACAAAGGGTAGTGAGAGGAATGCACACCTATCCGAACCGAGTGGTGTCTTCCCATAGTATGAGGTCCATATTGAGATATGGGGACATTGAATGGGATGCTGAATGTTTTATCACTTCCCACAAGCCAAACATAAAGATTACAAAACATCCAAGGGAGATAAGGCAAGTACTACACAAGTATGAAAGTGTTTTTGGAGACCTTCCTCTTGGAAGGCCACTTGACAGAGGAGTTGAGCATACCATTGTTTTGGAGGTGGGTACTTCACCTATACAAATACCTCCATATAGACATCCAAAAAGGTTCAGAGATGAGATTGAGAAGGCTATTCAAGATATCTTGGAATTGGAGCTCATTAGACCAAGCTCAAGTCCCTATGCTTCTTCAGTTGTTTTGGTGAAGAAAAAGGATGGAACCTTAAGGATGTGCATTGATTTCAGAGCTTTAAACAAGAAGACAATAAAGAATATATATCCCATCCCTCGGATAGATGAGCTCATGGATGAGCTATTTGGAGCAAATTTCTTTTCCAAAATTGATCTTAGATCTGGTTACCATCAGATTCGAATGAAGGAAGAGGATGTGTAGAAAACTGCTTTCATATGTCTCTATGGTCATTTCAAATTTCTTGTCACGCCTTTTGGTTTGACCAATGCTCCAGCAACCTTCCAATCATGCATGAACAAAATATTTTGCAAGCAGCTCCATAAGTTTGTTTTGGTTTTCTTTGATGATATTTTGATTTACAGTAAGACATGAGAGGAATATTTGCACCATTTAGAAGTTGTATTGAAAATCTTGCATGAACAATCTTTGTTTGATAAGCTGTCCAAGTGTGAGTTTGGGTTGAAATAAATTTTGTATTTTGAGCACATCATTGGGAAAGATGGGGTAAAGGTGCACTTGGAGAAAATAAACGCTATTCTTGAATGGCCATCACCCAAGAACATCACTAAATTGAGATGCCTTATTGGGATATGCACTTACTATAGGAAGTTTGTGAAGGGGTTTTCCAAACTAACTCCTCCCCTTACTGATTTGAACAAGAAGGATGCTTTCAAATGGGTTGAAGAGGCTGAAAAGGCTTTCCAAAGAATGAAAGAGGTAATGAGTAGTTGTCCAGTACTTGCATTACCAGATTTTTCTAAACCATTTGTTTTGGAATGTGATGCATCAGTGGAAGGCATAGGGGGGATCCTAAAGCAAAATCAACACCCCATATCTTTTGAGAGAAGAAAATTGCAGCCACATGAGAGGCTCTACTCCATATATGACGAGGAAATGTTAGCCATCATGCATGCCTTGGCCAAGTTTAGACAATATCTGGTGGGGAACAAGTTTGTGGTCAAAACTGATCATAATAGTTTAAAGCATTTCCTTACACAAAAATATATCAATGAAAGGCAACAAAAATGGGTAAGTAAGGTCCAATATTTTGATTTTGACATTGAATATGTAAAAGAGAAGGATAATATTGTAGCAGATGCATTGTCTAGGAGACCTTCATTTTCCCTTATGGACATTTCAAAAGATTGGAAAGAGTGCTAATAGTAGAGTATGCCAAAGATAGATTTGCTTGTGATTTGTTAGATGGGGTCAAAGGAGATGATAAATAAAATATATTGAATGGCCTAATCTACTATAAAGACTGGATATAGTTAGTTCATGGTTCGAACTTAAAGAAAAAAATATTGAAGGAAGCTCATGATTCTCCTTTAGCAGGCCATCCTGGTTTCTTTAAAACATATAGGCAATTAAGACAAAGTTGCTCTTGGAAAGGGTTGAAGGAAGATGTTTTAAAGTATGTGAATGAATGAAATATATGTCAGCAAAACAAAGTTGAACACACCCATCCTATTGGTCTCTTACAACCATTTCCCATTCCATAACAAAAATGGGAAAGAATCTCAATGGATTTCATCTCAGATTTGCCCAAGGATTTTGGTAAGGATTGTATTTATGTTGTGGTGGATAGAATCACCAAATTTGCTCATTTCTTTGCTATTACATCATATTTTACTGCTACACAAGCAGCTGAGCTATTCTTTAGAGATATCATCAGATTGCGTGACTTCCCAAAAAAATTGTGAGTGACAGGGATAGCAGAAGTATGAGTGTTTTTTGGCAATAACTCTTCAAGTTGGTGGGAACTCAATTGACTCCTAGCACAAGCTATCATCCTCAAAATGATGGTCAAACAGAAAGGGTGAACCAATGGTTGGAGGGGTACTTGAGAAACTATGTTGGTGAAAAACAAAAAACATGGGTTAAATGGCTACATTTGGGTGAGTTTTGCTACAATACTACTTTCCATATGTCCATTGGCATGTCTCATTTCAAAGCAATTTATGGTTATGAAGCACTCACCTTTGTTGATCATATTTTTGGTGATAGTAGAGCTCCAAAAGTTAAAGATTGGGTTGAGGAAAGTCAAAATATTTTGAAGCTTTTAAAAGACAATTTGCAGGTTGCCAAAATCAACAAAAACAATATGTGGATCAACATAGGAAGGAAATAACTTTTCAAGTGAATGATTTGGTTTATTTGAGGCTGCAACCATATAATACAACTAGCTTAAAATGGAAAGGATTATAAAAGCTTAAACCAAGGTTTTATGGTCCATACAAGATAGTTCGAAAGGTTGGGGAGGTAGCTTATGAGATAGAACTTCCGGAAGGTAGAAAAATCCACAATATATTTCATGTTTGTTGACTCAAACCTAGTCGACAGGGGTTCCACTCACTGTCGACATCCAACCCACGACGATCTTCCTGAGCACCGACCCAGACAGGTTTTACCCTGTCCAGCAACACCTACGGAGCAGATGAGGTCTCACCTGAGATGTTCAAGGGAGGGTCGACGGAACCATGTTTCCGCCGAATGAAGGAGGATGTTGCAGCTCAATTACTTAAACTTATTGTGATGTTTCAGAAGTAGATCTATGTAGTTATCTTCAACATTATTTATATTCATATCATTCAACAAAACCATTCAGCATCGCATCAAACATAACAGTAAAGCAATTATTGCAGCAAAGAAACATTACACCAATTGGGGATTCACATCGCATCATGCATTACCATAGACAATCAGAAGAAACACAGAGATTGCACAAAACAGTCATGTCATGTCATATTAACTCCGCAAAACCCAGATACAATATCTCTGCAAAAACACAGATCTCACCGATAACTCTTGATCTCAGATACACAACCAAAAGATGCATAATCCATGACTTCCTTATTCAACACATACAACTCTATGACTTTATATAGGCTTCCGCCCTTACATTGCTTGTCCACTTATTAACAAATTCCTAACTGACACTTTGAGCAATTGACCCAAAATCTAACTGACATGGTCCAAATGACCCAAAAACCTGCATACTGCGGTACATTTGACCCAAAATTACATAAAATATTCTCCTTTGTGCCCATCTTTCCGCCTTTCGCGGTATCTTCTGACTTGTCACAGCATCCGTGATGCTGCGATGCTAACTTACCAAACCGCCTGCCAACAGGGGGCATGCTGCGATGCTAACTTACCAAACCTCCTGCCAACAGGCCCCCAACACAATCTTGTGCCTCGCCCTCGAGCCACGTCAGCAGGACATGGTGTACTCAAACTCTGCTATGGCTGAACTATGTTTCTGCAACTGTTCTTGTTGTCTGGATCACGCGGTGTTGTTCTGCTCCTTCTGCTACACTGATCGTTGACTCGTTGTTATGTACTTCTCACCCTAAAGTAGTCATCCCCCGGCTTGCTGTCATGTACCTCTCAAACTCATCCTCCAGTTTCGAGGAATCGGTTGCAGACGGAGAAGAAGTTTACGACCAGCGCCGAGGTGCGAAATAGGCCAGCGGCTCTGGCACATCTGTTTCGCACCGGTAAGCACATACTACGGGGACCATGGGGCTGCCGCCCCCATCCTTTTTGTGGTCACAGGGACCACGAAGCTTCGAACTATCACCACTTGCCTAGACATCTCGAAAGGGACTTCATGCTTGGAACACTCAAGTGTCCGCGATGCGGCTTGCTACAGGCACTCATGCACACTCGTCGTTTGAGCCCTCAGCATGCTTGGTGTGCTACCACACAAAATGAAATGGATCATTTCCATAGCCTCCTTGGAATTCTAACTTAGCTAGATGCCTGACCCTCTCGCAACATAACGACTTCTTGACTGGAAATACCTCTGTGCTCTGCTATCCTCTGGTTCCTATATTTATACATCGCCTTCGTCTGGTCGTCTGCCTCGACAATCATTTGCACCACCCATTCACATAAGATGTTAATCATATCATTTCGTTGTTCTGTGTGAATATGAACCAAACTTCTGGCGTGCAGCGTGGCAACCATACTGCCCCCTGTTGCCATTCGTGCCAAAGTTTGCAAACCATCACCCCAGGTGCCATCGACCATGCTGCCACGGTGTATTCTTCGTGCCAAACGTGCGTGCTTCTGGCGGCAATCCCAGCTGACTGACAACCATACCGAAAAAAAGAAAAAGTTCTGTTTGCTAATGATTCGTAATGATTCCTGATTTGACCCAGTCGCGCCCCTGCTATTGTCGTGGACCACTCATAATTTACAGCACAAGCTTCCGTGCCTGCGCATTCCTGTGCCTTTCGGTGCACCATCCTTCCATTGTCAACCTGCCAATTTTTTTTTTCTTTTTTCGATGCGACTCAGGTATTGCACTACTCCAATCCCGACCGATAGGGCTTCAACCTACTGCCATTAATCAACTTTGGGAGCATCGCTTCGTCCAACTGCTGTAATTGTACTGTGCCTCCTGAAGTGATGCTACTGATGCGATATGGACCAAGCCAATGCATTTGCAATTTTCCTGGGTGTTTCATAAACTTACTGTCATACAACAACACCATGTCACCCTGCTGAAATTGTTTGTTTTTGATATGGCGATCATGCCAAGCCTTCTGTCGATCCTTCTCCACACTTTGGTGGAATTCTGCGATAAAGCAATCTTCTTCTATTTGTACTAACTGCGCTAGACATTCTTCCAGTGCCGCTGTAGCATCCATACTTGTTGTTGACGCGATGTGCAGACTTGGAACGATGTACTCCATTGGCATAATCACTTCTTGTCCATACACCAGCTTGAATGGTGTCTGTCCCGTCAACCTTTTACACGTGGTGCGATACGCCCACAAGACTGTTGGGATTTTCAGATCCCAGTCATCGTGGTTCGCATTGCACACCTTTGTCAGCGCATGTTCCAATATCTTATTGAAAGCTTCCATCATGCCATTTTCCTGTGGATGATATGGTGTACTTTTCTTGTGTTGTATCTGCAGTTCCTCCGTCAATGCGCTCATGGTGCGATTGAGAAAGTGGATGCCTTGATCACTCAATAATATCTTGGGGCAGCCGAAGCGAGTGACGATATTGTCGAACAGAAATCGCACGGCTGTGGTCGCGGAACAATCAACAACTGGTGCAAATTCCGCCCATCGTGTCAAATAATCTGTCGCCGTGATGATGTATCTGGCACCAGTGCGTTTCCCCGGTGGATTGATTGGTCCCACAAAATCCATTGCCCATTTGTCAAAAGGATGCAATGTTAGTTGAGGCATCAGCGACATCTCTTCCCTTCTGGATGGCTTTCTGATTCGCTGACAAACGTCGTAGGACTGCGCATAGTCTGTTGCATCATTGTGCAGCGTGGGCCACTAGAGACCTACACGAAGCACCTTCTTAGCAGTCGCACGACCACCATAGTTCCCTCCAACCACTCCTGCATGCGCTTCTGCCAAGATCTGCCCCTGCTCATAAGGCAAAACGCAATGCCGCAATATCTCATATACACCCATCTTGTATAACTCTCCTGCAATTAGCTGAAAATCTACAGCCTTAACTACCAACTGCTTCTTCTGACTAGTGGTGAACTCTTCTGGTGCAGTACTTGTTGCCAGAAACTGAATGATGTCTTCAAAGTAGCCATCGGCTACTTCAAAATTAAACAATTGCGCATCAGGAAACCTGTCTTCAATGTTAGTTGGCTCCTCTCCTGTTTAGATCCGCGACAGATGATCAGGGCCAGCATTCAACTGCCCTGGCTTCATAATCACTTCAAAATCAAACTCCTGAAAAAGAAGTAGCCATCGACATATCTTCCCCCCAACACAGGCTTATTGACCAGGTATTTCAATGCAGAGTGGTCGGTGAACATCTTAAAATGTCCTCCCAATAAGTAATGTCGAAACTTCTGCAACGCATACACCATCGCTAGGCCTTCCCTCTCCGTGGTGGAATAGTTTCTTTCCACTGATGATAACTTCCTACTTGCAAAAGCAATGGGGTGATCGAGATCCCCCTCTCCTGCTTGGGCAAGCACCACTCCCAGCGTGATCGATGATGCATCGATATGGACATGAAATTCCTTACTCCAGTCCGGAAATACCAGTATCATCACCGAAGCGATTTTAGCCTTCAGCATCTTAAAACTATCTTGACATTCAGGGCTCCATTGAAATACCGCATATTTCTTCAATAGCTTCTCGATAGAGGCAGTGATCGCTGCATAACCCCTGATGAACTTTTGATAATACCCGGTATGTCCCAATGTCGCTCGCAACTACTTAACATTAGTTGGCGGTGTCAAGCTCAAAATAAGTGCAATATTTGCTGGATCGACTAACAATCCTTGTTTGCACATGATGTGACCTAGGAGTATGCCAAATGGTGCACAAAAGATGCACTTCTTCAAGTTAAGCGATATCTGATGTTGTCGACAGCGCTCCAGCATCAATAGCAGGTTTCCAAGATGATCGCGGATCAACCCATAGACTGTCCAGTCATCCATGTATACCTGAAAAAACTTATGAATAAAATCCTTGAATGCGGCAACAACAACCCACGAAAATATTGCAGGTGCATTCTTTAACCCAAACGACATTACTATGTACTGAAAACAGCCCCATTCTGTCACAAAAGTCATCTTGTGGCGGTCTTCCTTTGCAATGCGGATCTGATGATAGCCCGAGAACCCATCCGTGAAAGAATACATCTCCTGGCCACCCACTCCTTCGAGTACCTCATCAGTAAACGGGGTCAGAAAGGGATCATGCAAGTAGGTGTCATTCAACTTCCACAGATCGACACAAATGCGCACCTCACCAGTCTTCTTGTCTTGCACCACCATAGGATTGATCCATTCTGACTCCTCAACTGGTTCAATAATACCAGCATCCAACATGCGATCAAGTTCTACCTTGACCCTCTCCTTATGGCGCGGATTTAGCCGATAAGGTTGCTGCCGGATTGGTTTAGCATCTGGTTTCAACAGAATCTTCATCTCCCCTAAATCACCCAAAATACGTTTCATCTCAGAAAACTTGGTAGGAAAGAGGTCTTGAAATTCATGCAATAGGTCAGTGACCTTTCCCATCATCTCATCATCCCAATATTATCCAACATTCGCGAACTTGGGAGTGGTCTCGGCCCCAATATTGATCTTACGAAGCTTCAAGGGCTAGCTGATCGGATCACTTGGTGCATCAGGTGGTACCACATCGCGACTTCCTTGAGACTCCAGAATATTGACATTCCGCGGATCATCACCATCTTCGGTCCCACCAGTGATATTATAACATTCCATCATAGATTGCATCTGGTGGTGCGTATGTGGATCCGCAGGATATGCCACTGGAACAACTTTTAGAACCACATCGCGGATGATCTGCAGACATTATGGGCATCCGGGTTGGGATCAACAAAATAGAATGTATGAGTAAAGCAAACTGTCAACTCCAACCAAGTAGTGATTTCTCCCCGCAATTCCGTTGTAGCATACCATGATTGCGGCATTTCGTCCAAAGTATGGATAAATGCATGGGCCCACTCATCTCTTGGTCATGATGCCCATAATGTCTGACACTCCATCAAATGACTTCTAGGATCATTTCGACCATCATATTTCCCTGTATGGTAAACCTCAGTATCGTCGAAGCGAACCGTCATCAATCTCTTGCATTGCGGCCATACGTAGATTGATTTCTTATGTGTCGCCCACCAGTGTGCTGGAGCAGCCTTCAGTGCTTCCTCCAATGCCGACAGTTGTCGTGGTTCGAAAACTCTTTCCTCGAACTCTGTCAAAAAGTTAGACAACCCAAGCATCCCTTCATATACTGGTAGTGTAACCGTTTTAGTCGCAACGTGGCATAACGATTGCGTGACTAGCCCACACTTGCGGAGCGACACTTCATGTAAGCGGTTCTGCAAATGTTCTAACGTGTCATCAGAGTTGGAAGACACAGAGTTGTCACTGCGCCATCCTAGCTCACCATTGGCAATCGGATGAATATAATCTTCAGAAATATTGAATGCATGGTCCCATCCGCTGGGATCTTCGTCCTTTACTAGCTCAATATATCTGCGTCTTTCGGCTGGATCCAACGAGGCTATGAATTTGAGATCGCGGTTTTCGAAAGTCATCATCCGTTGCTTGAAGTTGATTACCGCTCCACTGTCTTTAGCCCATCCGATCCTCAGCAACGCGGGATAAGATCTTCCTCCTTCAACTACTTCGATGACATCAAAGTTAGCATAGGTCTTCATGCCCTCAATGTCCACCAACAGACATGGAATTCTCCTAATTAGTGTCACCTTAGCGTGATTAGCTAATCGGAGCTGTACAGGAGACCATCTCAATGGGGGGCTCCCCATTTTCTGCCATGCCTTCTTGGTTAAGATGTTGACATCTGAACCAAGATCCAGAATAACCGAATCAACATCATAGTCCCCAATTTGTATGTTCATGCGCATCTCCTTACCAGTCTTCCATCGGTGTAAGGATTTTACCGCAGATTCTTTCCATCCCCTGGTCGGTCATTGCAAGAACCCCTTGATCTCAGCTAGAATAGCAGGATCCCTTGCCAATAATAAACAACTCTCAAAAAATTTCTACAAGGTTCTAGACGATGTCGATGGACCTACCTCTGAAGTAGCATAAAAAACAGGCGGCATGTCGTAGATAATAGCTTTACCACGATCCCGTTCCATCGCACGACATGCTTGAAAGAATGTATCATGCTCGGACTCAATATCAAATGACACCTTATTTTTCCCTGCCAACCGAATGAGCGGTTGTGAGTTGTTGTGAGCTATCCCCTCTGGCCGCTGCACCTCCACGAGTGATCACTACGACAGCCGCATCTTGTGGCCTTGGCTCCGCTGAAATTGTTGCAACACTCGCACCCTGATTCTGGTTCAGCGGTGGATTCCCTGGTTGGTTCACATTCGGATTAGCATTCTGGCTCAGGCATTGATTCTGGTTCTGCATCGGTTGCTGCACCTGATTCTGTAATGGCTGCTACGCTTGATTCTGATTCTGCAACTGTGGAACGTTTCCTACCTGCCATCGCGCAATCAACTGTGGGAAGTTCTCCACTGTATGATCTGTAACAAAGCAAAATGTACACTGTGTTTGCAATAGTGGGAAATCTCGCTGATAGTGTCTCCATACCGCACAGTGGTAGCACTGAACAGGTCCGCGACCTCCCCGTCCTCCTCCACGACCAAATCCTCTTCCACGTCCACCTTGGAATCCTCGACAGAATCCGCCCTGCTGTTGGTACTGTGGTTGATTGTACTGTTGCTACATAGGAGCTGGTTGCATGCCCTGCCCTTGCTACGCATACTGCGGTTGCTGAACGTACTGTGGTTGCTGTGGAGCCATTTGCATCGGAGCATATTGCCGCATAAATTGTTGTTGTTGTTGCTACGGTACAAACTGTACCTGCGGTTGAGGTAGCGGCTAGGATACCTGCGGTTGTTGTACAGCACGTTGGTCATCCTTTACATAGAATGCATTGTACATTCTCTCATGAAGCAACCCATATGCCTGACAATATTTGTCGTCATGTCCCACAGATTTATAGAATGTGCAATATAGATTCATCGGTTTTGTGACCATCTTATGCATGTATGGGAATTCCTCATGGCGGCATCCATATACCTGACAAACGCGACACCACGGCATGCCACCACCATTCAATGGATTCAGTGCTCCTGAAACTAGATAATTGCGGAAGTCCGAGCAATTATCCTTAGTATATCCTTCTCCTCGACATCGTGTACACCATACTTCTTCACGCTGCTCCTTGCCCTTCTTAAGATCTTGTAGCTGTATGGTTAGCCAGCTGGGTCTGAATCTATGACATCCTAGCTGCGTTTTCACCAATTGGCGAGGCTTCCAATCGCATTGCAATCTCCAGAGCTTCACTGGGTGTTGTAATGTTCTATTGCATCAGCGGTAGTCGAATGTGCAGAAGCAGTGCCATGATGAACCATTCTTTATGTTGGATAGTGCTCATATCAAAACTAACCCTTACGATCAGCGTTTTGAATCGCTGGTCAAAGTCCCACACTGTTTCATTGGGGTACTGCTTAATTTCTTTCATCTCTGTAATGTACTGTGCTGCAGACTTGGGTTTCTTGAATTCTGCGATCAATACATTCCTGATATCATCCAACGTCTTCTCCGGAGCTCCTGTAAATACTAGAACAAACTTCATAAACCAATCTAATGCGCGACCTCGTAGAGTTGTCGCTAATTGTCCTTTCTTAGCATTATCATCAGTAATCTGCTTCATGGTCCATACCGCTTCACATAAAAACCAGTACTGTTCAGGGTTATTTGTCCCATTTCAATGGAACAGTGGCAACTTCGCATCCTCGCCCGCCATTCTGGGATTTCTTCCTCCTGTTGTTGAACTATTAGCGATCAAGTTTTGTTGACACGGTGGTGTTGAGGTTGTGTTTCTCACTGGTTGACAGATAGTGAGTGGAGGTGTGGGTATGCTGCTGCTGGGGTTTGGACCTGGCTATGTCCTGGGCATAGCCTGGTTGTCCCTATCCGGACTATGAGGTCGCTTCGTCCTGTGTGGTATTCCTTCGCGGCCTTGTGGTTCGATCATAGCAGGACCTTCTCCTATCCTCTACCTCTTCTCCTGTCGAAACCTTGCTCCTCCCCTTGTAAGACCACTCTCTTCCTCAGCTTCACTCACAGTCTCATCATGACCTGCACCCATCTACCCCTTATCATTCCATGTACCGCCCCCTGCTATCGCGATACCCATAGCCTCCGCCTACCAGGCTGTTTACTGATCCAGATGCATCTTCAATATACCCTTCTCACAAATAAGCATTTTAATGGACAGTTGAAGTGACAACAGAAACCTTCCCCGAGGTCCACGGAAGAAATATCTTTCAGCTTCACTATAAGACTTTTGGGTATCAACTACAAATTCAATGAGATAACCGTCCAATATGCTATCGAGCCAAACTTCGACAGCCCGCGACGCCTTGTTGTCAACTTCCTGTAGCTCCTGGATCAGCTCTGGGGTCCAGGTCATCGGCTCACCACCTTGGAAGTTCCTCTTCTGAAAAGTCAACTTTGTCAACCACTCATACAAGATGATTGGAAATTCGTAGAAAAAATATTCGTGCTGACCATCGTGAATGTATCTTCCCACCCACTGATCTACTGTCAGTCGACTGTTCCAACTTTCTTCTTTAGCAAATTCCTGCAACTTTTGATCGAACCAGCTTTGCATCTCTGGTTGTGTCAGATGCCACAACATATCCTCTTTTCACTTCGCACACGGTCCCAACAATAGAACCATTTGTTGACTCAAACCCAGTCGACAAGGGTTCCACTCACTGTCGACATCCAACCCACGACGATCTCCCTGAGCACCGAACCAGACAGGTTTTACCCCGTCTAGCAACACCTGTGGAGCATATGAGGTCTCACCCGAGATGTTCAAGGGAGGGTCGACGGAACCATGTTTCCGCCGAATGAAGGAGGATGTTGCGGCTCAATTACTTAAACTTATTGCGACGTTTCAGAAGTAGATCTATGCAGTTATCTTCGACATTATTTATATTCATATCATTCAATGGAACCATTCATCATCGCATCAAACATAACAGTAAAGCAGTTATTGCAGCAAAGAAACATTACACCAATTGTGGATTCATATCGCATCATGGATTGCCATAGACAATCAGAAGAAACACAGAGATTGCGCAAAACAGTCCTGTCATGTCATAGTAACTCCGCAAAACCCAGATACAATATCTCCGCAAAAACACAGATCTCATCGATAACTCTTGATCTTAGATACACAACCAAAAGACGCATAATCCATGACTTCCTTATTCAACACATACAACTCTATGACTTTATATAGGCTTTCTCCCTTACATTTCTTGTCCACTTATTAACAACTTCCCAACTGACACTTTGAGCAAATGACCCAAAAGCTAACTAACATGGTCCAGATGACCCAAAAATCCACATACTGCGGTACATTTGACCCAAAATTACATAAAATATTCTCCTTTACGCCCAACTTTTCGCCTTCCATGGTATCTTCTGACCTGTCGCAGCATCCGCGATGCTGCGATGCTAACTTACCAAACCGCTTGCCAGCAATGTTTCATGCCTTAAGAAGGCTATTGGTTAGCAAATTGATATTTCAAAAACACTCCCTCCATTAAATGATGAAGGACAACTCATACTTATTCCAGAGAAAATTTTGAAGACAAGAGAAAGAAAATTGAGGAGCAAAACCATAAGAGAATATTTGGTACAATGGACAGATTTTCCAAGTGAGGATGCCACATGGGAAGATGAACAAATTTTGCAGCATCCCAATTTAGAATTGCTTGAGGGGAAGCAATCTTGGGTGGGGAGGACTGTAATGTCCCCATCCAAATAAATCACATGAAGGGAAAATTCCACCAATCTACTAGTTCCCTAGGTTGGGGTGGAAACATTTAGACTTGGAATAAGGGAAATATAAGACCCCAAATGGGAATTAGTTTGACAAATATATATTAAAAGGGGCCAAATAAATATTAATACTAAGAAAATAAGGTGGCACTTGGTCATGAGGGCGCATAGGTGGTGTGGTACCCACACAAGGCAAGATTCTCCATGCCACATGTCATCCTATTCTCACACATTTGAATCCAAGGTGGAGTCGAACGTTCTTGAGGGAGTTGGAGAGACATTTCATTATACTTGGAATGACTCAATGAAGGTCGAATTAGAGTGGAAGAGTAACTCCCATGGATGAGGAAGAGGCATCTTAGAGCTATTCTGACACTTGGGCTAGATTCCCTAGCTTCTATGACAACAATGATGAAGATTCTATGATACTTATGAAAATGATCATACCTGATTGTTGACATTTGACCTATATGACATGTCATGGCTAAAAATATCCTCCAAGAGGGAGCACAAGGGAGTTATTGCAGCCAAATATTCCCCCCATTCAAATTGATGGAAGAGGAAGGCTAGGAAATGTTGGACAAGTGGCACTCATTGGAATCTCTCCCTAATTCGAGTTGGGATGAAGCTCTTGGAGGGAATTCGAGCCATGGAGGCCTCGGCAAGTTAATAAAAGACAAGAAGAAAGAATGAGACCAACTTTTGATCATTTCTCATTTGGAAAAAATTGGAGAGCTTAGCTTGTCCTTGCAAGGTGGATGCTTATCCTTCTTCCCTTAGAACCAATTTCAAGGGTGCAAGATTACCATCCTAGTTGGTTGAGGGAGATTCCATTTAGACCTCTCATTGGAGCTGTATGAATACATTTGTTAGCAGGTTGATGTTCTAGTGCTGCTCATGACCATCTCTCCTTCAACTTGTTACCACATCTCTCTCTCTCTCTCTCTCTCTTTTCTCTCTATATTCTTGATCTTGGAGGAATGGCGCATATGGTGAGATGATGATATTTTTTGGAAAGTCCAAGGGGCCCAATTTATTTTTAATATGATGTCTACACTCTGTATTTGATGCTCATATTGACCTCAGGTTGAATATCCGAGTGAAACTATGCATAAATGCCAAACTATGTATGAATGGTGCCATTTTCTCACATATCTTGTTGTAAGGGTTTGAATTTGTTTTCTAACAATTTGTTTCAGTCAATCTCTGTGGTTTTAGTGCTGTTTGGAAAGCCATTAATGTACTGAATAAGTCTCATATACCTTATGCAGGCCCTTGGAGAATTTATCTCGAATTTCATAGCAAGTTACAGTGTTTTTCTCGCATTTCCCCTATGTAATGAACATGTTTACAAATTTCCATTTTATGGGAGTTGCAGCAGCCTTTAGGAACTGATTAATGATGCATTTGGGTGCCCATTGAAGTCATTTAACTAATCCATGTCTCTGTTCTGAAATTTGGGAGGGTCGTATTGCATTTGGGAATCCATTAGTGACCTATACCCTTGGGGGTTTGAATATCGATATTACTAGTAATTTTCCCATTTTCTCCTGAATTCAAATGAAGGTTGCATAAGTCTTTGGCTAGTGTCTAAGCACCCATTAGCTTCATTTTTATGTCCTAATACCATTCAAACACTTTCAGACCCAATTCGTAAGCCTTAGGGGTCATTTGGAATCACTTGAGTCATCACTAGTCCAAGGTTCAAAATTGACCAAAAATTGCAAATTTCCCAAAGTATTAAAAAGGGACATTACAACTAAATAAAGATATTACATTTATATAGGCAACATTTCAAAAGATCCATTAAGGCGTTTTGATATAAGTTACAATATTTTTATCTACGAAGTCCTTTAGAATAGTTTAAGTTGTTTATATAGAAATTTGAGTAAAGGTATTTTTTTTTAATAGTATGTTTATGAGATTTAGAACCAAGTATAGGAAAACAAAAATGAGGAAAGGTGGGAGTATTCCACAACCCACAAAATGCAAGGATTAAAATAGAGATGGCATGTGCATGCTAAACACTTACGACTAAATTGTTGGAAACCTAATCCACAAGGATTATTGTTCTATGCAAATAATGTAAATAATTTTTCATTTTTTTAAAGAGAATACTAAAAGTCTTTGAGAAATTCAATGGACCCCCTATTTCACCAATCTAATTATTCTCTGCCATTGCACTTTGTCTTCTCAAACTTGTGCATTTCCAATGTTATATTAAAAAATATGATATAATAAAATATATAGACCACTAAAATAATAATAATAATAATTAGCAAAGGTTGCAACTCTTTATAAAGAGACACCATAAGCCCTTAAGAGATTATTTATACGGGACTTTTTTATAATTGTAAATCATCTCTCATATATTTTATCATATACTTTTCTATATGGATTCTTTGTCTTATTTAAGGTGGCTATTTGTGTAGAAAACGAACAGTGGTATGAGAGCCCCTTCTTGGGAATGTCATTGATTCCAGCTGCTGGCCATACATACCTGAGAGTTTCTCTCAATCGTGGTCTTTGACCAAATCAAGGCCTTTCTCCATATTCAGAAATTATTTGAAGGAAAGATAATTATTTCTCCAATTCCAGCTGCACACCTTCACTCCTGTCAACAATTCTCTCCTAAATCCCCTCGTGATCCACCTACAACTCTCCCACCTCGTTGCTTCTTCCTTTCTTCTCCATGCGCCACCTTGCAGCTCCCCTTTTGTTTCCACATTCTTGGCCTTCTCTTTCCTGTCTACCTCTCTCCTCCACTGTCATGTCCCAAATTTGGCATTGGGTCACAATGTCCTAAGCCCATTGGCCATATTCATGAGAGTTTGTCAAATTGATGCTAAGGGTCAAATAATTGCCAAAGAGGAAAATTACTAGTTTCCTAGGTTGGGGGTGGAAGCATTGGGATTTGAAATAAGAAGGATAATAAATGATGTGTGGACATTAGAATAGCATAAATAATTAATAAATGAGCTAAATAAATATATGCAAGAGAAAATCAAAGTGGTATTTGATCATGAAAACACATGGAGGATGTGGGACCCACGCTAGCTTGATTTTTCAATGCCACATGGCATCTCTCTCTTGGCATTTCGAATCCATGAGAAGGAAAACATTCTTGGATGAGTTGGTAGGCTCATACACATGGAATTTATCATCATAGGTCGAATTTTGATGGAATGGTAACCTCCATGGAAGAGGAAGAGTCAAACTAGAGGTTTGTGGACACTTGGGCTAGATTCCCTAACTCCTATGACAACAATGATGAAGAATCTATGACACTTATGACACAAATCAGACCTGAAGGCTGGCATATGACATATATGACATGTCAGGGCTAAAACTAGCCTCCAAGAGGGCGCTCAAGTGAGTTAGGGTAGCCAAAGAGACACCAAGTCGAATTTGGAGAAGAAGGGAGCTAGAATTGGAAGCACAAGTGGCATACTTGGGAATCTCTTCCCAACCTGAGTTGGTAGGAAGCTCTTGGAAGGAATTCGACCCATGTAGGACATTAGAATTTTATAAAAGTCATGACAAAGAATAATAGCAGCTTTTGATCATTTTTAGAATTTGCAATTGCATTTGTGAGAGAGGAGCTAGTGGATGACTAGTTTCTTGCCTTAGCCAATTTCGAGGGTGAAAGATTCCCATCCAAGTTGGTGTTTGGAGAGGCCATTTGGGTATTTCATGGAGCTTTAATGGATTCTTGATTTAAAAGTGTAAGCTACAGGGTAGCTCGTGTTTTCTTCTATTGCATCTCACTCACTCAACCAATTCTAGTTTTCATTGCATATTCTTGCTCCTTGAGGGAGGGCGTTTTTGGTGAGCTATTGTACTCTTTGGGGGAGATTCTCATGCCCCATTTATTTTGTAATGTGAATTAAATACTCTTTTCTTCATCTCCAGAAAGTTTCAGGTCGAAATTCCAAGTATAAATGTATAAATCTTATTTTTAATGAAAGAATGGTGCCATTTCTCCACTACCTTGATGTGTAGCAATGATGTTCTGATGTATTCGAATGAAATATCATTCCTCTGATGTATTTATGATTAATGGAATTTTATTTATGAGCTGCACAAGTTTCATGTTCAGTACTTAAGCATTTGGAGTCATTTTGATCAGTTTAATACCATTTGAAGAAGATTTAATGTCATTTCCCCCAAGGTCGAGACTAGTTGTTTTGCATCTGATTTAAGGGAGTTATAGAAGAAATTAAAGGTTGAATGGTGATGCATATGAGTTCATTTTTATGTCCTTTATATTTTCCCTTCTTCCATTCATAAATTCGAGTTGGATTGAGTGCATTTGGAAAGTCATTTTCATCATCTACCCCTAGGGAATTTGAACCAGAATTTACTAGTAAAATCCCTATCTTGACCAGATTTGAAAGAGGAGTTGCAGAAGTCATATGAAAACTCCATAGCATACATAAAAATTATAAATATGTATTAATATCATCCAATTACCTTCTGTAGCAATTTGGTATAATTTGGAGTCATTTGGAGACCAAGGGACCAATACTAGTCAAAGAGAAATTGCTAGTAAAATACCATACATTGACCCGAATCTTAAAGGAGTTTGCAGAAGTGTTTTAATGTTCTTAAATAATTCCTGAACATCATAATCAAGTATTAATATCATTCATACACCTCCTCAGAATATTTGGGAGCATTTGGAGCAAATTGAAGACCTAGACATCAAAACTAGTCAAAGGTCGAACTAGGGAAAAAAGTGAAAAATTTGTCATTTTAATGAAATTATTAAAAATGGACATTACAGTGGTATCAGAGCATAATCTTGGCACCTGATGTGGTCTGATATTCATGAGGACAAGAAGTCAGGGACCACCATTGGATATTGAAATCAAAAGTGCTTTTGTTGAAAAGGAAAAAGTAGGAAAAGAAGAGCAATTGTTTTTTAGGAAACTATGGTTAGGGATGAAAAGGGAAACTCAGATGATATTGAGGAGTATGGGAAACACATAAAACTATTCTTTTAATATATGAACAAAAATATGATTAAAATATTCGAATTGATGGCTAGCCAACTTGGGAGCAAAGGAGTAATAGGAGGCAGCAACAATTCTCATGATGAGGAAAAGAAGCCAATGGGAAAGCATATTTTCTCAAGCACAGGACCCCATAATAGAGAAAATGAATTTCAAAGAATACCAAGGCCTACTGCACCAAAATTTCTTGAGCCCAATTATGTGAAATAAACTCTAATCGAATGGAAAAATTTGAGTGAAGATTGCAGAAACACTATACCATTTGATCAATACCTCATTGTCTTAAATAAGCTCAAGGTGAAGGAAGGTAATAAGAATCCATTTCAAAATAGAGATTCCAAATATATTGTTCTTAAGGAAACTAAGTGGCAAAATGTATCAGCTTGCTTGAAGGAGCAAAAGGAGGAGACCCATGAACCACCTAGTTCTGAAATAGGTGAAGTAGAAGAAGCAGTACATGAAGAGGATCGAAAGTCACTTCCAAGTGACTCTGAAAAAAATGAAGAGACATCACATGATCTTGAAGAAGATCCTATTGAAAATATTGAAGATCATTTTGAGATACATTCTACCTTGGACATTGATCAAGGATCATCTATTGATGGATGCTCGAACTATGAAGGAGTACCTACTGATGGGTTCTCACACATCTATGTTGGTGACATAGAGATCACTTTTGACAGTATTGCTGAAAGCCAAAATTCCCTTAAGCATGAAAATGAAGACCTTGTGGTAGTTGAAGAAGAAACAAGATCAACTTCCCCATCACCACTTGAGCTTCATGAAGTTGGTCCAAGTAAGAAGATAGAAGATGAGGAAGTTCATTTGCAAGAGCCTCATTTTCTTGAAGGGTCCTTAAAGATGAATGAAAAGAAGATCCAAGAGTCACTTAGCTTTATCCATGACATTCAAGCATTGGTGTCAAATTCTTGTTGGAGAGCTACTTCATTGGAGCAAACATCCATCCTTGAAGACATGGAGAAGATTCAAAGAGCAATGTGCAACATCAAAGGTAATCTCATGTCTTTGCTTTTTGATAGAAATAATTTGGTTGAGCTTAATGAATTGTTACATGATGCATACTTGAAGAATAATGAGGATAATCATAAGATCACAATTCAAAATGAGCAACTTCTTGAAAAGTTGCAAGATACTTGTTTTTCCTCCTATGTTTCAGATTGTCAAATGGTAGATTGTTTGGAGGATTCTCATGACATGGTGGATCATGAGAAATGTGAAAATTTGAATGTGCTTGATGTGTTTGAAGATGAACTTGAAGAGATCCAAACACTTGATGTGGTTGAAGAGGAACTTGCATTGTCTCTTGATGAAGGTTATGCAATTTTTCAAGAAGAGCATGATTCCTCTACATTAGAACCAATCTACAACAAAGGTTTCACAATTTTGAAGGAGCTGCATGATACTACCCATATGGATCCCTCCCATGATGAAACTTCTGCACCTTGTGATCATTTGGGTGAGTTAGTTCATTCTCCTACATCCTACAATTCCATGTTTTGCAGCATTAGTCTCAATGAGGTATGGGTGAAAGGGTTCCTTTTTATGGTGCCACAGGAAGAGTATGGGACTCCTTGATTTACTTTTTATGATGACATGGTTGGAGCACATTCTTATTCACATTTGCAGCAACATCCTTTGTTACTTTATGATGATGCACATCTACATGGATGCACCTATGATATGCATTTGAATCACTTGAAGACTCATGGTTTTTTTTGCTCAACACTTGGTTCATTTGATGTTGGAGGAACTTCATCCAACACTGGGGTGAATAGATTTATGATTGGAGAACATTTTTGTTGGAAGCCACATACTTTGTTATATCTTTATGATTCTCACATTCATGGATTTATGGGTGAGACTTCTTTGAGTCATTTGAAGTCTTCTTGTTTTTTTTGCTCATTATTTGGTTCAGGTTTTAGTGGAGATTCTATTAGAAAAACAGGATCGCAGAGCAATAACAATAAACAGAAATGCAAATATAATCACACATTCACATTACAAGAGAGACACAGATATATCGTGGTTCACCCAACTTGGGCTACGTCCACACTGAAATTGCCAGTCCTTATATTATACCATCCAACAAGGTGAAGGGATACAACTTGCATCACAGCCGCTGCACTTCCTCTTCACTCTCTCACAGTCTCTCTTCACGATCTCAAGGAAATACAATACATCAACCCTAGTCGTGTTACAATGTCTTTCTTTTATAAAGGAAATACAATGGGAAAATACCATGGGATACCCAAAACCATGGGCCCGAAAACTGTTAGCAAAAAATAGCCCCAAAATTTTTTCTCGGGGGCTCCACCCCCGAACCCAAAGGTAGGGGAATGAGTGTACAGTCCTTTGGGGTGCACAGCTAAGACAATATCATCTATGATACTGGAATATCTGACTCCACAACCAACAGATTCTCCATTCACTTCATGGATGAAAGAATACATGGTTGAATATTTTGATGCATATCACATCCTTTTGGAGCAGAATTATAGGACATGGGATCCTCACCTATGTCATTGAAGCAGATTTGATTAGTTACTTGATGCTTGTATGCACTTGGAAAATGGTGGTCTACATGCTTGGAGGTATAAGCACTTTCACTATTCTTTGATGAAGCATCTTCTTGATGATCATTTTCATTATGTTGTTATGTATTTTGATGATATATATTTTGTACTCATGATGTTGGGAAGAATTCATACAAGAAAATGGGATTCAAGAACTATGAATTGGAGAGCACTTCTAATTGTTGGAGTGCAATACAAGTAATGGGACCCTGGGATAATTCTTAGTCTCATTGGTTTCAATTTTTGGGGGAAACAAGTAGTATGGGGGATGGATTCCCCACTTAATAAAGTGATTTTAATAAGAGTAGTTCAATATAAAGCATGGTGGTTCCTCTCTAAAATATTCATGGAATATCAAAAACTCAAGGTTGGACAATTCAATGGCAACTTCAAAGAATTATACAGAAAGCAAATTCTTCAACACCCATGTTTGAAATTGCTTGAGGACAAGAATTATTGGGAAGGGAGGATTTGTCATGTCCCAAATTTGGCATTGGTTCACAATGTCCTAATCCCATTGGCCATATTCATGAGAGTTTGTCAAATTGATGCTAAGGGTCAAATAATTGCCAAAGAGGAAAATTACTAGTTTCCTAGGTTGGGGGTGGAAGCATTGGGATTTGAAATAAGAAGGATAATAAATGATGTGTAGACATTATAATAGCATAAATAATTAATAAGGAGATAAATAAATATATGCAAGAGAAAATCAAAGTGGCATTTGATCATGAAGACACATGGAGGATGTGGGACCCACGCTAGCTTGATTTTTCAATGACACATGGCATCTCTCTCTCGCCATTTCGAATCCATGAGAAGGAAAACATTCTTGGATGAGTTGGTAGGCTCATACACATGGAATTTATCATCATAGGTCGAATTTTGATGGAATGGTAACCTCCATGGAAGAGGAAGAGTCAAACTAGAGGTTTGTGGACACTTGGGCTAGATTCCCTAACTCCTATGACAACAATGATGAAGAATCTATGACACCTATGACACAAATCAGACCTGAAGGATGACATATGACATATATGAAATTTCAAGGCTAAAAATAACCACCAAGAGTGTGCTCAAGTGAGTTAGGGAAGCCAAAGAGACACCAAGTCGAATTTGAAAAAGGAGGGAGCTAGAATTGGAAGGACAAGTGGCATACTTGGGAATATTTTCCCAACTTGAGTTGGCATGAAGATCTTGGAAGGAATTCGACCCATAGAGGACATTAGAAGTTTATAAAAGTCATAAACAAAGAATAATAGCAACTTTTGATCATTTTTAGAATTTTCAATTGCATTTGTGAGAGAGGAGCTAGTGGATGACTAGTTTCTTGCCTTAGCCAATTTCGAGGGTGAAATATTCTCATACAAGTTGGTGTTTGGAGAGGACATTTAGGTATTTCATGGAGCTTTAATGGAGTCTTTATTTGCAGGTGTAAGATATAGGGAAGCTTGTGGTTTTTTCTATTGCAGCTCACTCACTCAACCAATTCCAGTTTTCATTGCATATTCGTGTTCCTTGAGGGAGGGCATTTTTGCTGAGCTATTGTACTCTTTGGGGGAGCTTATCATGCCCCATTTATTTTTTAATGTGAATTAAATACTCTGTTATTCATATATAGAAAGTTTCAGGTCAAAATTCCAAGTATAAATGTATAAATTTGATTTTTAATGAAAGAATGGTGTCATTTCCCCACTACCTTAATGTGTAGCAATGATGTACTGATGTATTCGAATTAAATATCATTCCTATGATGTATTTATGATTAATGTACTTTAATTTATGAGCTTCACAAGTTTCATGTTCAGTACTTAAGCATTTGGAGTCATTTGATCAGTTTAATACCATTTGAAGAAGATTTAATGCCATTTCCCCCAAGGTCGAGACTAGTTGTTTTGCATCTGATTTAAGGGATTTATAGCAGAAATTAAAGGTTGAATGGTGATGCATATGAGTTCAGTTTTATGTAATTTATATGTCCCCTTCTTCCATTCATAAATTCTAGTTGGATTGAGTGCATTTGGAAAGTCATTTTCATCATCTACCCCTAGGGGATTTGAACCACAATTTACTAGTAAAATCCCTATCTTGACTAGATTTGAAAGAGGAGTTGAAGAAGTCATATGAACACTCTAGAGAATCCATAAACATTATAAATATGTCTTAATATCATCCAAGTACATCTGTAGCAATTTGGGAGAATTTGGAGTCATTTGGAGACCAAGGGACCAATACTAGTCAAAGAGAAATTGCTAGTAAAATACCATATATTGACCAGAATCTTAAAGGAGTTTGCAGAAGTGTTTTAATGGTCTTAAATAATCCTTGAACATCATAATCAAGTATTAATATCATTCATACACCTCCTCATAATATTTGGGAGCATTTGGAGCAAATTGGAGACCTAGACATCAAAACTAGTCAAAGGTCGAACTAGGGAAAAATGTGAAAATTTTGCCATTTTAATAAAATTATTAAAAAGGGACATTACATCCACGCTCATCCCTTCTCCCCTTCCAACTTCACCCGTCTTCCTTCTGCCACCCTCGCATCGCCCTCCTCCCACCACCCCGTGCCTCCTTCAACCCATCTTCACATCTCCTTCTACACCTCTTCTTCGCCCCTCCCACCTCAACTCTCTCTTGTCCCTCCTCGCTCCCTTGCACGGATTTTTCCCTTACCTTCACCCCTCCACATACTGTTGGTTGTGGAGCCAGATCTTCTAGTCTCATAGATGATATTGTATTAGCCGTGTTTGTACCCCAGTTCTATATGATGTGTAGGTGGACTGTACACTCGCCCCAGCGGGGGGGGTGTGGGGGGGCATCGCCCCCCCACGGGGTTCCAGGGGGGCCCATCCCCCCTGGCTGGGGGGTCCGGGGGCAGCGCCCCCGAAGAAAATTTTTAGGGCTGTTTTCGCCAGCTGTTTTGCGGGCCCATGGTTTTGGGTATCCCGTGGTATTTTCCCATTGTATTTCCCTTATAAAAGAAAGACATTGTAATACGGCTAGGGTTGATGTATTAGGTTTTATGCATTGTAAAGATCTTTGAGATCTGGAGAGAGACTGTAAAACAGAGAAGAGGAAGTGCAGCGGTTGTGCTGCAGGTTGTATCCCTTCGACTTGCTGGACGGTAATAATAATAAGGACTGGCAAATTCAGTGTGGACGTAGCCCAAGTTGGGTGAACCACGATATATCTGTGTCTCTCTTGTAATGTGTATGTGTGATTATATTTGCATTTCTGTTTATTGTTATTGCTCTGCGATCCTGTTTTTCTAACACATACTCCCTCCTGTGCGTTGTGTCCTCTCCCTCCACATATGTACTTCCTCTCATCCACTTTTGCATACACATACACCTCCCGCTCTGCTCCTATCCTGCACTCTACCCATGCTCCCATATTGATCTATGCCCTTCCAACGATTTCCATTTCCACAACCAATTTCCATTTACATAGTTTAAAACCCTAACTACTTCCATTTAAAAAAAATTATGATAATATTATTATTTCAAATAATAATAATAATTATAATATTTTTTATTATAGAAATAATAATAATATTATTACTAATAATTATTATTATTAGTTCTAAACCTCCTACTATTATTATTAATTTAATAATAATGGTTAATTTTCTTTATATAAAAATTTAATTATTTTCTTAAGAAAAAGAGAACAAGGAAAAGGTTAATTAACCTAATCAAAGGAATTCATTAAAACGATTAGTGTATTTATATCTCAACTAATTATTGAAGATGTGAGTGGTGACCTATGGATTCCGTATATAAGTCCTAATTTTGGACTAAGTGGCCTCATTGCGAATTAGAGTTCGAGTATGTCTCAGTTTTTAAAAATTGCAATCGCTCTTGGTCAATATGTAGCAAATATTTTATTATGGAAGAATATCAAAGAAATTATCAATTGCAGATAGAGAAATTGGAAGGTGAACTACGATATTACAAGGAAACCAATAAAAAATTGCAATTTGAAAATGACAAAGAGAAGTATTTTAATAGTTTATTAAAGACAAAAAATTCCAAATTGAAAGATTGTATTCAAGAGTCCACCACTCAAATTAAGGAATTTGAAACCACGAAAAACAAATTTGTCGTGGACATATAGGAATGAGATGAATAGATCTCTCATCTAAGATATTATAATAAAAATTTACTTATTCAAATCAAGAAGACGAAGGATAAAGCACAGTGCAATCAAAAGTTAGAAGAGGAGATTCAAGATCTCCAACAAAAATTATCAGGAAAAGACATAAAATTCCTCCTTAAAGAAGGTTAATTAGGAATTACTAGAGCAAATAAAAACATTATTAGAAAGAGAGAAATAGAATCAAGATGCTCAAAATGAAGTCAACAAGTCAGATTATAAAGATGAACTCTTACGCTTAAGGAGATACAATCAAGACTTACTCATACAAATTAGGAAACTAAAGCATGATAAGAAATCTTTACAAGAATAGTTAGATGAAAAAAATAAATTGTCGACAAAGAAACGATGATTGAGCCAATAACAAAGTCATCAGATGCTCAAATTCAAACATAAAAAAGGGGGACTAATATAGAGTCAAATGACGCTCAAAATTAGAAGAATGTTTATAAAGACAAATCACTGCAAACATCAAGACAATATGGCTTTGAAGAACAACTACAAAAGATTAGGATGCTTTGTCGTCATACAAATCATAAAAATCGTTATGACCAACAACAAGGTCAAAAGGGACATAAATAGTCGAGTTGTGATTTCAAAACAAAACATAGACAAAATCAAGAAACGGGATGGAAGAAGAAAATGAGAAGTTATATCCGAACAATCAATCAACAAACAATTACATTGAAGGTAGATGTCGGATGGACCACTTCACAAAGGATGCAACATTTTTGCTTCATGTTTAAAAGAACACATAGTCTCGTTTCGTCGTGTTGTAGCTATCAACACAGGAGATCACAAGAAAGCCTTCCAAGCAAGAACAAATGATAAATTTTTCCATAATTATGCTTTGAGGACAAGGCATCTCTAACAGGAAGGTAATGTTATATAGAAGAATACAATATAATAAAATATATATACCACTAAAATAAATAAAATAATAATATAATAATAATAATAATAATTATAATTATCAAAGGCCACAACTCTTTATGAAGAGACACTATAAGCCCTTGAAAGATTATTTATACAGGCCTTTTTTATAATTGTAAATCATCTCTCATATCTCATACCTAACATTTATCATATATTTTCCTATATGGATTCGTTGTCTTATTTAAGGTCGCTATTTGTGTAGAAAATGAACTTTGTTCGTTTCAGCCAATATTTTCTACGTAGCTATATTCCTTCCTATGGACATGTCTTCTCCCACATTGGTTGTATTCTTGTAACATCCCTCAGTATTAACCCCTTATTGATGTAATTCATGTGATGTAAATATGTGTATGTGTTAATTCATGGAATGGAGCTCAAGGCCAAGGCCCCGCCAGTGAACGTTGTAGCACTTTTATGATTTCATAGTTAAGCCATGCATTAGCTAAAGCATGGTGTTGTAATGATGTACATTGCAGTAATAAAATAATAAAAATAGGCCTCGGGGGTTGAATGTGCAAGGAAACTAAACGAGGGGCGATGGTATCAACTAGGGGAGAGGGTAGAGGTTAGTCAAGTCTTGGGAATTCAATAAATGATGACCGAGTATCATTCTAGTGCCTTCGAGTATGGAAATGGAGCGAGTTGTGAATGCTCGCTCATTAGCCTAAATTAGTTAGTGTGATTATGAGTTTTCATAGTATAATCATTAATTAATGATGGAGTTACTAATTAATGATTATTAATTAAGTAAAATAGATGATTAATAATTATTGGATTCCTTGGGCTTTGCTAAGATTTCCTTGTGGAAGTTAATCTCCAATTGAAAAATTGATTTAATTATTTAGAATCACCATTATATATATATGGTGGCAAATTCTTTTTATTATATATATATATATATAATAGATTTTTCGTTATGAAATAATAGTTGATATATATATATATGTGAAGAGAAAATGAGAAACGAATACAATAAAATTAAAAGAACAAATATTTATTTAAAAGATTTGTTGTTATGAAATAGTACTTGATATATATATATATATGACCAAAAAATGAGAAAAGAATACCATAAAATTAAAAGGACAAACAAATATTTATTTAAAATATCATTTAAAGAAATACAGATGGTTAGGGTTCCCTTCTTAGAAGGAACTGAATCCTCGTTGTTTCTCAAAGAAAAAGAGAGTGGTTTCCAAGAGAAAGGATACCTCCAAGAGAAAGGCTACTCTCATATTTTTACATTCAATATTTAACTCTAATAGTTACACATTTCAACATTATGTTGTTGCATCTACTTCTTTCACTTTAAATCACAACGTTCTTTTATTACACCTCAAGTTGCAATTGCTAGTTATATCGCATTGGTATCAGAGTGAGGTTGACGCTCGTTGCTCCTACCGATGTCATTCAGGATCCAAGCCATTGTTTGTCGTCCAGTTTCCACTGCGCCTGCCATCCGCCATCCAATCACCTACTGCCACCGTCGTCCTCATCTGTTTCCTCTACCCATTTGCCACCTGTTGCGCTCCCTTCTCCCTATGTCCATGCTACGTTTCCCTTTCCCTCGAGCTACACCTGCTCACAATCACTCTCACCCATGCACCTCCTATTCACATCTCTCTCTCATGACTTATCTTGCCACCCATGACCCATCTTCCTCCCTTGCCAGCCCACACTTCCGCTTCAAATCCTACACCCTCTCACCTACGTGCTCCACCTCTCCCGCTTCGAGATTCCTCCTTCACCCCATCGAATACCTAGTCCCCTCTTTGCACCCACGAATAATGCCAAATTGTGCAGAATTTTTGCACTAAAATCCCAAAACACATAAAGTGTGGCTAATTGGGAACAGACAACTAGCAAAAATAAATCTCAATTTAGCACAGAGAAAATTCCAGTCATCACCATAATGGGAGATCTCAACGCTATATTGGATAAACTTGACAGAAAAGTCAACAAGAATTGCACAGAGCTAAGAGGAGAGAGAGAAAAAAGAATAACGGATTGGATTAGACTTTTTTCGGACTTAGGATAGATTTGAATGGAGACAGAAATACCCTAAGAACAAAACCAAAAAAAATCATGATCAACTTATGAATTTTATAGCCAGTTTTCGTTCCTATGTTCCCCTTCATATCAATAACCCAATAACCCACCTACAGATCCTTTTACTACACCTAATCCAAGCACACCAAAAACACCTGACCGTCAAGCAAATCCTACCTTTCATAGGTTCCACCTTTTAAACCCACTTCCCACCAGCTCAGTTCCACCAACACATGGGTACCAGATAAGGGTAAAATTAGAATTACCCAAGTTCGATGGTGATGACAAGAAATGCATCGCATGGATTAATAAGGCCGAATAATACTTTGACATCCATAACATATAAATCGACAGATAAAAAATGAAATATGCTGCTATGCAATTGGATGGCAATGCTTATAATTGGGACATGTGGTGGAAGGCTACGAACAAGGTCTATTCTTTCAGCTAGAACAATTTTAAGAACAATTTTATTAAAAGGTTTCAAGGAGTAACTGAGAAGGATCTTTTTGCTAAGATCACCAGATTACAACAGAAGGGAAGTGTAGATGAGTGCACCTACGAATGGAAAGCATTGGAAACCTGAGTTGCAGAACTTACAAATGAACGTCTTTAAACCTACATACATGGGATGAAACAATAAATACAAGACAATTTATAAATGCACAACATCACAACTATGGAGAAGGCAAGATGTAAAGCAAAGATCGTTGAGACAAGTTTAAAATATCTTCTCAAACTAGTTTCGATAAAGTCTACTCAAGAAAGAAGCCTCCTCAATCAACAAATGCGGGAACTTCAAAATACATGCCCTTGCATCTAAGGGAAGGAGGCAATCTCAGTTTGGACGCCCAAAGGATGAAGGAAGCAAAATGCAAGTACCATGGAGAGAAATGGGAACCAAAACATAGATGCTCTCAAAAGGGCAACTTCCAAAACTGTATACGTGTGAAGCAGAAGAAGAAAGTAGTTCCGATAATGAAGAATCAAGTGAAAACAACGCATAAGATCTTCAAAATGAATCCCAAAAAATAGAGGATGATACACCAAGATTATCATTAGCCTCCATTACAGGGATATGTCAACTGTAGACCTTAAAACTAAAGGGTCATGTCAATAATAACAATGTCATGGTCCTCATAGATATAGGGAGCACCCATAATTTTATCAGTGCTGCACTCGCAAAGAGGTTGAACTTGTTTGTATACCCAATTCCTAACATGAAGGTGATGGTGGCAGATGGTAAAAATATTGAAAATCTGGGAAGATGTCACAAGGTTAAGCTGCAAATGCAAGAGTACAACCTAGAATCTAATTTCTTCGCAATACCTCTTGGAGGCGTAGACGTGGTTTTGGGAATTTAGTAGTTACAAACATTGGGTACATACTCCGGTAACCACCAAAATCACTTTATTAAGTTCAAATGGAAAGGGTAAAAGTACAAATTGTGCGGTTTCCAACCACCACAAGCACAAATTGTTTCATCACATCAAATGGAAAGAATGATCAGAAAAGGACTACCCTCCTACATAATACAATGTCAAGAATTGGAGTTATTAACATGCAAGGTGGAAGATTCCAAACCACCAAAGGTCCAAGAACTAATTCAGAAACACAATAAGGGATTCCAATATCTCTCGATGGAGTTACCACCCAATAGGAAGATCAAACACATGATTGAGATAGAATGAGGGGCAAAACTTGTCAATATCAAACCTTATAGATATCCACATCATCATAAAATTGAGATTGAGAGATTGAACCAATATCTATTAAAATGTGGTATCATTTTGAAGAGTAGAATCCCTTATGCAGCTCTAGTGGTGTTAGTTTTAAAGAAGGATGGATCCTTTAGGTTGTGCATAGATTACAGAGGGATGAACAAGATAGCAATCAAGAACAAATTCCCTATCCCCTTCATCGATGAGATGTTGGACGAGCTTCATGGAGCTAAGTATTTCTCAAAATTAGATTTGAGATCGGGGTATTATCAAATAAGGGTTAAATTAGAAGATGTAGCAAAAACCACTTTCAGAACACATGAGGGACATTATGAGTTCAAAGTAATGCCCTTTGGATTAACCAATGCACCAACTACATTCCAAGCTATAATGAATGAATTGTTCCAGCCATAATTGAGGAAGTTTGTTTGTCTTTTTTTATGATATCCTCGTATATAATAAAACTTGGAAGGAGCACCTCCAACACTTCGATCAAGTACTCACCATTTTGGAAGAACATTGGTTCTATGCAAAAATGTCAAAGTGCACTTTTGGAAAAGAAGAAGTGGACGATCTGGGTCACATAATATCAAAGGAAGGATTCAAGGCTGATCCAAGTAAGATCAAGGCAATCACTGAGGGTCCCAAAGCAATAACATCTCTAAGCTAAGAGGATTTCTAGGCTTAACAGGATACTATCAAATATTTGTGAAAAAATATGCCCATAAGACTGTTCCTCTGACGAATATCTTAAAGAAAAAATCATTTCAATGGAATGATGAAGCCAGAAAATGTTTTGAAGCCTTGAAAAAAATTGTGTCATCAACTCCAGTATTAGCGACGCCATATTTCACAAAAATCTTTGTAGTTGAATGTGATTCTTCAGAATTCGGGATATGAGCCGTATTGATGAAAGAAGGCCATCCAATAGTATTTGAAATCTGGAAGTTTAACAAGAGAGAAGGTTTGAAGTCCATGTACAATAAATAAATGCTTTCCATTATACATGCTCTAGTGAAATGGAGACAATAACTTCTAGGGAGAAAAATCTTGATACAAACATACCACAATAGTCTTCAATATCTCTTACAACAAAAGACATTGTCAACTGAACAACATAAATGGATAGAAAAAATTGCTACATTTGACATGGAGATATTGCATAAAAGGGGAAAAGACAATGTAGTCGTTGATGCCCTATCTCGAAAGGATGAAGAAGTCATGGCTTATGCAATTTCAGTTGTAGTTTCATACATGTTCAGCTTGTAGCGAAGTAGTTTGGCTTCGCAAGATGTTGAAGGGATTGTTTGATGCTGAGATAGATGTGACTGATATCCTTTGTGATAGCCATATTTGTATCAAGATATCAGAAAAATCGAAATCGAAACATATCGAAATCAAGTATCACTACATCCAGGATATGGTGTAGAAGGGAGCTGTAAATATTAAGTATATTCCTACAGAGGAACAAGTTGTTGATGTATTGAATAAGCCTCTATATCAAGTAAAGTTTGAATACTTTCAAGACAAGTTTAGTGTGGTCCGAAAGGACCTACCTCAAAAGAGGGAGTGATGATGATGATGTTGCTTCCTGGAACTGTGGTGTGGCAGCTCGGTGTAGGATTGGTATGTCAGTTTGATAGGGCATGTTTGATCCCCGAAAGGGATTGATATGTCATCCTGACAAGGCCTGTTTGATCCTAGGGGGATTGGTATGTCTGACTAGGATTTTTTGGTATGAAAGGATTAGCAAGTCAGACAAGGCTTGTTTGGTCCCCAAGTAGATCGTTATGTCTGACTAGGCTTGTTTGGTCCGAAAGGATTAGCAATTCAGAGAAGGCCTGTTTGATCTACTAGATTTCCCACTATAGAGCAATTCCAGATGTACACTGATGTTGTTCCAACATTCACATGATGCTGCTGATGATGTTGTTCTAGCATTCACATCATGATGATGATAATGATGATGTTCCAGTATTCATATGTTGATTATGATGTTGATGATGTCCCAGCAGTTCCTTCCTGATGATGTTGATGATGTCCCATCAGTTCCTTGTTGATGATTCTTATGATGTCCTAGCAGCTCCTTATTGATGATGACGATGATGATGATGTGCTAATGATGATGTTGCTGATGATGATCTAGCAGTTCCATATCGATGGTGATGATGATGCTCCAGATATATGATGTTGTTTCAAAACTTCCTATGACATACATAGATTCACTAGTCAATTGTATAGTTGTTGATGTTGATGTTTGTAGAATACCTTCCTAGTTAAGAGGGGGTGTTAAAGAAATGTAACTGCGGAAGATAGAGTCTAATTGTATTTGTTTATTATATTATTATTCCTCCTTCAGGAGATGTCATTGATGTAATTGGTCATGTAAGAGTCATTGAAAGAGTCAATATAAACCCTCCTTTGTAAGTCGGGTCAATAGTACCCTCAAGAATTATATTAAATAAGTTATTGAGTCTCCCTAAATGAAGTCGGTCCAGTCAGTTAGGAGAAGTCGGCTCAGTTAGGGTAAAAAGTCACCCAACTAAGGAATATAAATAAAGGAGTCAAATTCCTCATTTGGAATCACTCTCACTCACTCATTCACTCAAGAAAGTGCACAAGAGAGATAAAGAAGAAGTTCGCTAGAGGAGAGCAGTTCTTGTCTTTTCTTGGGGTTTTACTCTGTCTTGGTTATTTTTATATTGAGAAAGTTTTGCAGGGTTTTCTCCCTTGTGGTTTCCCCAAGGAAAATCTTGTGTTATTTGTGTTATTGTGCTTGTCTTTCTTTCAGTGATCCTATTGTTTTAATGTTATTATGCTAAACAAGTAAAAACTTAACAGTTTCTGGGTTTAAAAGGTACTTAAACAAATTTTCAACTTTCGACCTCATTTTCCCAATTTTAACGTTTCAGAGAGTTTTAACAAACTCACCAAAATGTTAGAAAGTTTTTAAAAATTCACCAAAATGTCGTAGAGTTTTCTCAAAACCCCCTGCCCCCAAAACGTCGAAGAGCTTCCCTAAAAATCACTGATACGTCGCTCTAGTTTCTATTTCCTCGTCGAAATGTCACTGCAAATCATCCTTCATCACCAAAATGGAAATTTGTTTTTGAAGCATTGACGAAGTTTCATTGGGTGAACAAAATAGTTGATGTGACTCATTCTCTCCTTTCTTGGCCAAAGTTACTCGAGTTTTTGAAATATCGTCGAAATGATAGCTCCTTTTCGCCTTATTTACAGTTTCATCACCGAGATGTTTGACAAAGTTTTGATTTTCTTGTCAAAATGGTATCCGTGCATATTTCCTTTCATTGCCAATATAGTCACAAATAGTTTACTTTCTTTGCCGAAATTCCCTAACGCGAAGCTCTCAGCGTATATTATGTTCCCCCACCAAAGTGTATAAGAGGGATATAAGGTTTAACATCGATACGATTCAGTAAGCATATGAGGTTTAGTGCTGAAACGTTCCATCGCGAGGGAAATTGAATTACTGCTGACATTAGAGGGAATTTGAGGTCTAAAATGGGCCTCCTAAGGAAAATAATAAAATAATAGTTAAAATAATGAAATAATAGTTAAAATAATAAAATAATATTTATTAATTTTGAAGGAAGAAAGAAAAACTACTTTTTTTGTTCGTATTTTCAACATATATCCCTGTGTTTTTACTCAAATTTCGAGTAGGAGCACTCATTGGATGCGGAATGAGTACCCACACTACTTACTTTTGATGGACCTTGCTGCCCCAAAAACAAGAAATAACTGAAAAAACGTGATGATGATGTCATCATCATGTTTTTTCAGGTATTTCTTGTTTTTGGGGCAGTGGGGTCCCATCATCACATTTTTTCAGGTATTTCTTGTTTTTGAGGCCGTGGGGTCTGTCAAAAGTATGCAGTGTGGGTACTCATTAGACGCGGAATTTACATCATCACGTTTTTTTTAGGTATTTCTTGTTTTTTGGGTAGTGGGGTCCATCAAAAGTACGCGTTGTGGGTACTTGTTGGATGTGGAATTTAATTTCGCATCCAATGAGTGCTCTCGCTCGAAATTTGAGTAAAAACACAAGGAGATATGTTGCAAATACAAACACAAAAAGTAGTTTTTTTTTATGACAAATATCTCAAGTTAACCATTATGGTTGATTCATCTTATTGAAATTCTATTGGTTATTGAATTCCAACTCATCAAGAAGATATTTTTGGTTCATTTTCTTATATGATGGCTCGTTTTCTTATAAGGCCCATTTTAGATGCCAAATTTCTTCTAATGCACGTTTCAGGTGATTTGTTTATCCCCTTGTTGAGGCCTTGGATGTGCAGGGTAGGTGCAAGGTACTGGAATAGGTTCCAAGGCTCCCAACAGAGGGTGAAAACCCATACTGAAAGGCTTCAAAAGGTCCTATGCAAGGACAGTTCTATTTCCATCCTATTTGTTATAGTAATCTCCCACAGATATTCGGCCTCCGCTGACACTCTATGAGTTGGTGAAAATTTGATCAATAGATCAGTCTTCCAATAAAGGAAAACAAGGGTGTTAAATAGTTTCTCCAACAATTTATGATGTTCTTCATTGACCTAAAGTGCCAGATCCTTAAATTCCTGGGGTGAAAACTTAGAGAAATGAGAAGAGGCTGCACTTGCAGTTGCATCCTTGCATTGCTTTTCCAGTAAGACTATCTTCTGTGTATTGGCAGAATTCTCCACTTGTACATTACGAAGTTTAGCCTGAAGGTAGGTGTTGCTTCGTTCCAAATCCTCTAACCTATCTTCCCATAACCTCCTGATATCAACAACATAAATCTCATGTTCTTCCTTGGTCTTTACTAACTCTTCTTCTGATCAATCTCCCTATTCAGTGTCTGGACTGAATCAAGGTTTGCACCAGCAAATGTCCCTAAGGTTGTAGCTGTCTCAATTTCTCTTGTCTAGGGATCACTTGTTTGCTGATCCCATATTATTTGATTTGGAACAGATACTTCTAATCCACCTTGATCCCTGGTTCTCTTCTTACCCCTCTTTATCACTGCTTTATTTTCTTTACTGTAGAAATAATTTCCAAGAGGGACTACAACATCATCTTCATATTCAATTACCATTTATGAAGTAATTGAAATGACAGTCTCTGTTGAAATTAATGAAGGTGGTTGAGTGATAGTGGGAGTATGTATAGACATGGTAACAAGAGGAGTAGTCAGAGGGGTAGAGTCAACCTGAGGAACTAATAAGACATGGGTTGGAGAAGCGATTGACGTGAAGGATTTAGAAAGCGGAACATGATCATCATTAGTAGGTGATGACGAAGAGGGGACTGAGGGTGGCTCTTCCACAATGGGTAATGATAAAGTAGATATGGGTGATTGCTGAGGGACAGTCGAAGACTGGACCTCTGCAATAATAGATGAGGGATAGGAAAATGGAACTGAGATATCTGAAAATGGAGTGGCTCTGGAAGTCAAAGTATGAAAAAGTTGTGATATGGAAAATGGTGGCATTGCCCCTAGAGTCAAAACATAAATAGCTTGAATAGATGATAATAAAAGTGTTGAAGTTGTGATGTCAAGAGCAGTAGTAACTTCCAATACCTGCAGATCAGGATCAGAGTGATCCATTTCAATAATATCTAACAAATCTGTAACTGCATGTGAATATTCAATCACTTCTTCAGTCACAAACACTAGAGGATGTGGCTCCTCTTCAATATCACAGTCAATAATATTAAGAGTAGGAACCTGAGAGGTAGGAATCAAGATTTTTTGTTTCTTAGCTGGATTTGCATCGGCTATTATTAGATCATCAGATACCTGTCTAGCTACAGTTGTCACTTGAATATCCACAGTAAGCTTAGGAGGTTCAATTGTTTGGGTACTATTATCACATATATAGTAGTCGGGCTACCATACATTATTTTTCAGATTCCAGAGCACTTTTCAGCCAGTTCCTTTACATTGAGATGATGAGATGAGCATCTATCTATGGATCACTATCATATTTTGGACAGCATATATATTTCCCATGCCATGATTGAGTCTCAGGACACTCAGAGAGATGACCGATGTAGCCATTATACCATTTATGCAGAGCAGTCAATAGTGCCCAGAGTATAGTACCAGTTTCAGAGGACAGATGATGGTTCATAGGATGAGCATTCATGTATATGACTCAGCAGGTATATCATGGTGTTATGGTTATATTGCTTTTATATTCATTCGTATGGCATGTCTTAGCACTTAGCTTTATGATCTGGCGATCATATAGATATGTTGACCTGGTTGATCTTATTATATATATTCTGCTGTCCTTACTCAGACATAGAAGTTCACTACTCATACTCATTGGTTTTACCCTCCCTAGGGAAAATAGAGGTGATCATTCCACCATACCTTGGCTTGATAGTGTTGGCTCCATTATTTATTGTCTTCATCCATCCATTACCTACCTTTTAGTTTATCACCCTGACTTACTACTTGACTAGTGGCATGGAGGATCTTTTCCCCACTATAACCTCTGTATTGGATGAGCTTCCCTGTTTATTGTGTCTCGGCTCTGAGTTGGTGACAAAACTTACCTTTGGTGAGTTGGATTGTAGGCCTAAATCATTCTGGTCGGTTGCCCCAATATTTGGCATTGGCTTGAACTCCCCCCAGTCACTTGAGATGTTGTTGGCTAAAACTGAAAGCTCATGTACTACTTATGGAAACTTATAAATTCGCCCATGGAAACTAAAAAGGGAAAGAGCAATGAACTGCTAAAAAATACTCCTCGAAGAGTATAAAAGAAAGGTCCAAAAATCAATGATTCTTAAAAGCTATATCTAAACAATTGCTGACCTTATGTATGTATAAAAAACATGCCCTGGATGCAAGCTGCAACTAGTTGTGCTTATCAGCACACTTGAGATTTGAAGGGTTATGTAGGCCAAAAATGCCATGAAATGAAATTGAATGATCCTAATGAACCTGGATCAACTTGATGTAGACATGATGCCTAAGTTGAATAAGCACGCTCTAAACAACTTATCCATTTGTGAGACACCGCCATTCCCTGTGTTGTTGCTCATTCAGTATATACTATGGTGTGTATTCCCTTTCCCATATCCAAAGTGTCACAATGTTAAGTCAGTCAGTCATCCTTTAGCCTCGCCATTTTATTTTAGCCTTCACCCTTCACTAGCAAATTGATCACAACTATGAAGTGAGTATGGTCCTGAAAGTCTAGTCCGAGTCATATAAATAATTAATGACAATATATAATTAAATTTAGATCGCCAGTAATGATTACTTTGTGTTATAATTGCTATTTGAATGAGTTGTAGAGCATGCATTAACCTTTGACACTTTGCAGCAGCTTCTGATGGTAGTCTGAGTTATATTTGGTCAATATTTACCTGGTCAAACCTAGTTTGACCAAGGTCAATCACAGGACATGAGATTTTTGGACCTTATGATGACACAGGTAGATGATATATGGTCTATGTACATGTACATGATGGTTCTATGCAGCAGATATAGGTTTATGATGATGATCTATGGTTTTCAGCATTATTTGATCATTTATAGATTATTATTATTCCACCTGTTCTGGTATATTGGATATATTATATGATCATGCGAAGATCTATATGGTGTATGAGTACGCATATTTGATATTTTTGGACCTTCTGAGTCCAATGAGACAGTCTATTTTCAGTTCCGGGAAGTTACATTGATGATTTAGCCTCAATAGGTTGTTCTAGTGCAGTTTTGGTTTGTCAGAGACCTTGTCAGAGTAGAGATGATTTTCATTTGGTTCACCTAGGGCGTTGATGATGGAGGGGGTGGTCCAGCCACTTGTTTTTACCATATTACCCCCCTTCCGGACAAACGGGTGCCCTCACCTTCACAACGCAGGCACTCCCGGAGGTAGTTTGGGGCAGGTACATGCTTCCCGAGGCAGTTTTGGATTGGTAGAAATGGCTACAGAGAAATTCGATTTGGGCTACTGAGGCAAATTTTTGGCATGGGATGATCAGTGATGATGAGTGGGATGTCTTCCGCACCTTCTCCAAAGTTTCAGCTTCATCGGGGCCCACATCCATCACTTATGGCACTTTCTGATGATTTCTGAGGTCTTTTGAGGCCTACGATTTGTCCATAGAGGCACGATTTGGTATATTGATGACTATTTTAATATTATTGTGCTATGGGGATTGACCAAGGGTGGCTAAAATTACCCCTTGGACCCACCATAAGCTTATTGTTATATTTTGTCATCATGATTTGGTGGGATCCCCTCTCCTAGGGCGATTTTGTCCACTTATGGTTATATTTTATGGTTGATCCATGTATTTTAGTGTTGAGCTCATCCCAACCATCGATTAGATCTTTTGATCTTTTAATCTTAGCCACTCATGTAAAAAGTGGTTAGGATTATGCTCTCTCCCCGTCCTATTTAAGGAGGGAGCCTCTCATTGTAAAATCATCTAGAGATTTTTGGCTCTTGGCTCTTGGAATAAAATTTCTATCTTTTGGAGTACATGCTTGGGTTGGAGTGGATGTTGGTTGTTTTGATTGTAAATGCTTTTGTCCATTGCACTGGAGGATCTATTGTAGCTATCTTGCATATTTGCCATATCTTTTTACAGGTGGAGAAGACTTCTTCCACAAGTGCGAATTGGTGGGGAGGCTTGCCCTTCAAGCTTGGAGGAGGACATTTTGGGTTAAACAGGGAGTGGTTTTGTCGTTGCACCAACTATTCTTTACTTATCTCTTTCTTGCTTGTATCTACCTTCAACATGTTAAACTGATTGATGCTTTGCTCCTTGGTTTTGACAGGTTAGAGGGACACATATGTGGCTTGGAAAAATCGATTTTGCAAGAGGGCTTCAAAAATTCTCCATTTAATCTTTGGCAAAAGTAATCCTCACCTCAACTAGCATTCATCTCTTGTTGGGGCCAAGGTCGCAGCTATAGTAAAAGCTGCAAATTTTGGGAAAAAGCACGAGTATGGAAGGAAAGTGCTAAATTTTGGGACAAGCACTAAGTTTTGGGTAAGAAGGAGACGGTGCGCAGTACGGTGCCAGAGGGATGATCTCAGCGCAGATCACGGACCGGAAATTGCGGAGCTCGCGCGCACGTCATCAAAGAATGAAGGTGGCTCAGCTACCATAATAAATAAGGCGATGGAGTAGAGGGCTCAGCTACCCTCATTTAAAGGCTTAGTACAGAAGTTATGGTTGCTCGGATCAAGGAGGAGCAACGGACCAGAGCATTGAAGGCGAAGGACGATCGCCCATACCCACAATCTGCGCCGGAATTCACGGAGCCTGCAGGAAGCGGCGACGTGACTGCAAGCGGCGCCTACAGTACACCTAGCCATGTGCGTGGTTAGGGTTTTTGGGAAGCACTGTTGGGAAAGGCCCACAGTTTTGTAAAGGTGTGACCGTCATGGCTACCTATATAGATGAATCATTGTAATGGGTAGAGGTTGTTGTTCTTCCTCCCTTCCTTCAGTTCCTACCTTTTGGAGAGTTAGAGAGTTAGATACTAGACTGTTAGAGAGCCAGTCTAAAGGATAGATCATGTGTTGATTATCCTTCACTGTAATTCTACCCGGTGTGTAGAACTAGAGAGAGGAAATCGGATAGCCGAGGAGCTAATCCCTGAGTTGCCAGACAGTCTGAGTCGACGTCTGTGCCTTTGTAATCTCCATAGAGAGGAGACAAGCTTGAGAGAAGGGCTCCCAGCTGTGTGCGTGGAGTTTCCTATAAGTTCTAAGGCTGCAGCTGTGTGCGCAGCATATTGTATAACTCTATCAGTTTCTGGTTAATATAAAGCTCCCGTGGACGTGGTTTTCCTCGAGGAGATGAGCTTCACTTATATCTTCTTGTTATAATGTTTGCGTGAATGATAACTATTTAGAGTTCACTATTTGTGTATGCAAGACTTCTGTCTTATCTTTGTGATTGTTTGAGCAAGTTGGAAAGATCCCTTGATAACTAAAAGTGTCTTAAGTACTTAAGAGGTAGTAACGCACGGTCGCTGCGGCGAGAGCAGACTGCGTTACCGCGCTAGATGCGAAGGGCGAGGGAGTGTTTAGCGCGTCGACCCAGGAATAGTTGCCTGCTGCGTCAGAGAGAGGAAATTGCGCAGTAGACCTGCCAAGGAAGGGACCCACGAAGCTGCGACGAGCGGCCTGCGGGAAGGTCCGTCCGCCGATTTCACAGGAACCATTCAAGGAAGAGCTATCTCCGCGTCACCCCGGTTAAGGAAACCTGATTCCTTAACCCCCCCATAGCCACTTCGGGTGAGACCTCGAGCTGCCGCGCAGCTCGTTGCCGAGAGGGCCAGTGCGCCAAGGGGTTTTGTTGCTGCGCTTCATTAAAACCCGGGTCTGCCCAGAAAAGCAGCCAACAAATGGTTCCGTTGCCGCGTGAGCGAGAATTCTTATTCCAGTGACGCGCGAGATAGAGGAGCCAACAAATGGTTCCGTTGCCGCGCGAATGAGACTTGTTATTTTTGCGACGCGCGAGATAGAGGAGCCAACAAATGGTTCCGTTGCCTAGTGACCAACAAAAGGTTCTGTTGTCTTATGACTTTTTGATCACATTACTTCCATGGCTTTGAACCCTGTTGATTGAGCCAAAAAATGATTCCTTTGCCTTGCGACTTGTTGCTGTAAGACTTACTAGTCACGCGACATCTGAGACTGTTGCTGAAGACAACATAAGGTTCTGTTACACTGAGACTTGCTCAGCTAACAAATGTGTTACTGGAATCCTACAGCTAAGGAAATTGGAGATTGGTTTGATTTAAAGGCTAAAGAGTTTGCTGAACAAGAAAATAGAAGCCCTACGCTTCAAACAGAAGATTGGTTACAGAAGTATATTTATGCTGACCTCTACGAAATTTTCTTTGTTACGTTTGCATTGGAGTTACACGCTTGGATAGCCAAGTTAGCAGAGTCTAGACCTACGCTGCATATTGATCGACCCGTCACGTGGACGCCTGAGCTAGCTAGTATTGTGAAGCGGATAGACAATCCTGTGTCCCGCGCAGTAGACTTTTGGTTGAATAGTCTACTGGAAGGTTTTATTACCGAATTTGCAGTCGATACAAGAAAGAGTTTCAGTGAAGCTGAGAGGAGTTTCTTCCAAGTACACAGAGGTAAGTTCTTAAATTCTCTGAACTTATGGATTAAAATGCTTCTGTATGAAAAAGGAAAGCTATGTATTGCTTCTGATGAATAGCATAGTCAAGTAATGTCCGTAGATTCTGATAGTGATCCTGAAGTTATTGGTTGCACTCGTAGTGGAAAACGATATAAAGTAGGCCTTGACCAATATTCCTTTGAATCTAGCCCAGACAATAGCCAAGTCCCTAGAGCAAGCCATATAGAAAGACAAGGGAGTGCTCATATCCCGTATTACCCCTTTACACCGCAAAAACCAGACGGAGCTCAGTATAATCCTACAGTAACACCTTCTAGTAGCCCACACGCTACTTCTAGTACCTCTGTACCACCTTTGTTTAACCATCCCGGAGGCACTGCTACAGTACCTCCACCTCAAACCCGTGTAAGAAGGATGGGTGATGACATGAAACTACCAACTTTCAGAGGAACAGGGATAGAGGACCCTGAGCAGCACTGGTTCTTATGTGAAGCCATTTGGACAATTAAGCAAATTAATGATGATGCTGTTAAACTGGTTCAGTTAGCAACCACACTAAGAGAAAGAGCCTTGACTTGGTTCATGAAATACTCAGCAGCACAGAATAGGACGCTTGCTGAGGTAAGAAATGCCATGATTAGAGAATTCAAGAAACCTAAGTCAGAATCACAGTGTATAACAGAGCTCAAAGACATCAAACAGTTACCTACAGAATCAGTATGGGACTTTGACCAGAAGTTCAAAGCTTTGATAGATCAAGTAAGCTTCGAGTTTGCACCACAGCAACATAAAGAATGGTTTATTGCTGCACTGCTTCCACACATTAGACTTCCTCTTATGCAACAGAATCTCAATACTCAGGAACAAGCTCTAGAAATGGCTATGAAACTAGAAGCTTCGCCAATTGCAGGAACAAGCAACGATGTTGCGCATTTACAGAACCAATTAGCAAACTTAACCTTGCAAGTGCATGATATTAAGAAAGGCAAGGAGATTAAGGAAGAAATTTGGTGTACAAAATGTAAAGCCCAAGGTCATTCAAAGGACCATTGTCCTGTTTTCATAGACTATATTGCAACTGGAGCACCTAATCCTTTACCACAGGCACAAGGGCCTTGGTGTGAAATCTGCAGAACTAGAGGTCATAGACCACAAGAATGCCACTTACTTCAGAAATATGTACAAACTCCAAAGAATCTATATTGTAATTTCTGTAAATCAGTAGGTCATGATGAGAACAATTGTAGAGCATATGATCTCATGATAGAAAGAAAGCATGATGTCTATAGGGTACAAGCAGAGACACAAGGACCCACAGCAGGTCCACCTTATGACCAAACTCGGGACGCCCGAGCAGGAAATTACAGGGGACGTGGACGCACAACAAACTTTGGTCGCGGAAGAGGACAGATCACTTGTTATAATTGCGGAGAACAAGGTCATTTTGCTAGGGATTGCCAAAATCCTACAACCCTCTGCAGATATTGTAAATCTTCTGACCATATCATTGAAGAATGCCCTCAGTTACAGGCTAAGATGCAAGCAAAGACACCACAGGTCAATCAGAATATCCAGTTGATTGGAGCAGAAAAAAGAGAACCAGACCCTACAGTTAATATAGTGACACGCAGTGGAGCTACCACTGGTGCGCAAGAGATGGGAACGGGAAAGCAAGCGACGCAATGGGTGCGCCGCGCTAACATTAAACCAGCCCCATTTAACCTACAGAAGCAAAAAGAAGCATTTAAACAAGCTCAAGAGTATTTCTCAGATCCGAGAGCTTCAAGTTCTGCCGCAATTCCGCAGAACAATAGCAGATCGCAAGTGCTAAGACAAGACAACCTGGTGCAAGAACAGGCCACTACAGCTGGAAGGCCTGATGATGATAATGACGACGAGCATGCACTAGGCAGTGTTCATGCATTCCTGCGACAATGTTTAAAATTGTTGCGCAATGAAAGAGCAACTCTAGAACTTCAACACCTGTTGGATAGGTGCCAACACTCTGCTTCGACGAACACACCACAGCGTGCTGTTCACCAGATTAGGAGTCACATTAGAACTGGAAAAGAGATGAGGCTCACAGCGCAGATTGGAGCATTTGAAATGGACGAAGTCATGTTAGATTTGGGCTCAGAAGCCAATGTTCTCACTATGCAGACATGGGAACAGATGGGAAGCCCTCAACTTACAAGATCCCCTATCCAGCTAAGACTCGCAAATCAACAACGAGTCTCTCCATTGGGCAGATTACCCAATGTACCTATTGATATTGAAGGAGTAAGAAGCTCTGCAGATTTTGAAGTAATCAAAATTATGGATGATAGTAGACCATACCCAGCGCTGTTAGGAATAGACTGGGCATTTGATAATTTGGCTGTCATTAACCTGAAGAAAAGACAGATGACCTTTGAGGATGACCAAATCAGGGTCATCGCACCTCTTGATCCTACTCAAGGACCAAGATATATAGAACCCATTCGCGCAGAAGAGGAAGCGCGCCACATGGAAAGCTTGTATCAGATGACCACTAACCACAGTGACTATGTCAACCCCACAGCAGACGGCCATATCAGCTGGCGATGTGATAGCTCGTGCACATCAGATTCAGATGCAGGATTGGAAAACTGGCAGAATCGTCTACATGAGGTTTCTGCAAGACGTTGCGCCATGATGGCTAAATCCATTCGATGGATTGGTACAGAATTAGTTGATACCCCAACTTTTGATGGCTTAACTGAAGTAACTAAATTCATACAGGAATATGAACAAAAGCTTCCAGAACCGCAGCGCATCCAGGCACTGGATATAGCATTGCGCGCTACACCCGCAAGATGGTGGATTGCGCACAAGGAGAATATTCATACATGGAAAGACTGTCGCAGATTGATACTGCGCAGATTTCAGGACACCACAGCCGAAGCGCTACGCAAATATGAAGGACAGAGTGACCCCAGGTCACACATTGAAGCATGTATTCAGCAATGGTCAGATATTCCGGAAGATGAATGGGTTCACCAATTCATCCACACATTAGATACAATTCCAAGGAATTGGTATACTGAAATAGAATTGCGCAAAGGCACTCTTACTTGGGCTCTTATGATAGAAAGTTTTCAACTTACATTCAGCTTTGAGTCAGAGCATCCAAGCATTGATCAGGCTCTGAAGTGTATTAAAAAGAAGGTATTTGAACCAGGTCTAGTAACAGAATATTCCCAACCAGATTGGGCTGTCCAGATAGAACATGCCCTGGAATGCTATAACTTCACCGCTGAAGATGAGGAGGACGATCCTCGCAACGTCAATATCCCAGAATCAGAAGGAACGCGCAATATTGAAGGTCCTGAACTTGATATTCCTGCCATCGCAGAACACGTCAAGCTCAAGAAAGTTAACATTGGTACAGAAGCTGACCCAAAGTTTGCTTCTATAGGATATTATTGGGATGATGAAACCGTTGCGCATGTTTCAGATTTATTACGTGACTACCAGGATATCTTTCCTACCAAGTTCATAGAAATGAAAGGCATCCTAGGAGACTTAGGAGTGATGCGCATACCTCTGAAACCAGATGCCAAGCCAGTAAAGCAGCGCCCGTACAGGTTGAACCCGCGCTACAAAGAAAAAGTCAAAGAAGAAATTGATAAGATGCTTGCAGCAGGTATTATTGAGCCAGTAGAGGAAAGCGATTGGATTAGTCCTATGGTGGTCCAAGAAAAGAAAACGAAAGGTGAAATAAGAATTTGTGTCGACTTGCGCAAACTCAATGATGCATCAGCGCACGACCCATTTCCCACTCCTTTCACAGATGAAGTACTTGATAATGTTGGAGGACAAGAGGCTTACTCTTTCACTGATGGTTTCTCGGGATATCATCAGATCAGAATCCATCCGGACGACCGCCACAAGACTACTTTTGCAACTGAATGGGGCTCATTCCAGTATACGGTAATGCCCTTTGGTCTTAAAAACGCACCTGCTATCTTCTCTAGAGTTGTTGTTGCTGTCTTTAAAGAATTTATCCACAAGTTTTTAGAAGTCTATTTTGATGACTGGACTGTATTTGGTTTACTAAAGAACCATATTGCGAATCTGCGCATGATGCTAGAAAAATGTAGACAGCATCAGATTTCCCTTAACTTGAAAAAATGTATATTCTGTGCACCCTTTGGTATTTTGTTGGGACATATTGTATGCAGACAAGGACTCCTGATGGATCCTGCGAAGGTTGCCATCATTGCTAATTTACCTGCGCCCAACTCAGTTAAGCAATTGCGCACTACATTGGGACATACAGGATACTACAGAAAATTCATCAAAGGATATGCAAGGATCAGAGCGCCTATGGAAAGACTGCTGAAGAAGGATTCGAAGTTCCAATGGACAGAGGAATGCCAACAGAGCTTGGACACACTTAAAGAAAAGATGATCACAGCGCCTATTCTAGTTTTCCCGGATTGGAGAAAACCTTTTCATGTTCATGTTGATGCTTCTTCCATAGCATTAGGAATCGTGCTTACACAGTCGGGAGAAGGAAGTATTGACCACCCAATTGCTTACTCCAGCAGAAAGCTATCTACAGCTGAGAAGAACTACACCACTACAGAAAGGGAAGGACTAGCTATGGTGTATGCCCTACAGAAATTCAGACACTACCTGTTAGGAGCTCACTTTAAAATGTATACTGATCATTCTGCTTTGAAATATTTGGTCAATAAACCAGTTTTAGGAGGAAGAATTTGCAGATGGCTACTGCTCTTTCAAGAGTATGATTTTGAGGTTATTGTAAAGCCAGGCAGATTGAATGCAGGGCCTGACCATCTATCCAGAATAGAGTCAGGAGAGGAACCCACTAGTCTGGAGGACAATCTGCCTGACGCACAGTTGTTTTATATCCAAGCAGCAGACGAATATTATTCTGATATTCTTAAGTTTCTCACTACCGGACAAGCGCCGGCTGAGTTTACAATCCAGCAGAAGAAGCAACTTGTTGTCAGAGCCGCAGACTTCACTTTGATAGCAGGCCAGCTCTATAAGTTGGGCCCTGACGAAATTTTGCGCAGATGTATCTTACCACATGAAAAGAACTCTATCATCGCAGAAGCGCATTCAGGTACCGCAGGAGGCCATTTCGCAGGAAAGCCGACTGCGCAGAAGATATTAGCCGCAGGACTTTGGTGGCCGACATTGCACAAAGATACTAAGGAATTCTGTAAATGTTGCGATGTGTGCCAGCGCACAGGAAAACCCTCAAGGAGAGATGAAATGCCGCTAAGACCCCAGATCACACTGCGTGCTTTTGATAAATGGGCCATTGACTTTGTAGGACCTATTAACCCACCAGGAAAAAGAACTGGCGCAAGATATATCATTACAGCTACTGAGTACCTCACCCGATGGGCTGAGGCGAAGCCAGTTAAGAACTGCGACGCTGCTACTGCCGCGCAGTTCATTTTCGAGAACATTATCACTAGGTTTGGATGCCCAGTGATCCTCATGAGTGATCAAGGTACACATTTCCTCAATGAGACTATAGAGGCCCTTACTGAAGAATTTCAAATTAATCACCATAAGAGTACACCCTACCATCCTCAAGCTAATGGTACGGTGGAAGCATTCAATAAGATCCTTGAGAATGCCCTGACGAAGATCTGTAATCAACAAAGAGATGATTGGGACCTTAGAGTCACAGCTGTATTATGGGCTTACAGAACCACTTGCAAGAAATTAACAGGTCACACACCTTTCAGCTTGGTGTATGGACAAGAAGCAGTTATGCCCATGGAATACATTGTTCCCAGTCTCCGAATTGCGCAAATTACAGAAATGGCAGATCCTGACACTATGAATGAAAGACTTTCGCAACTGCTTTCTTTAGAAGAAGACAGACTTATGGCCGGATTTCATCAACAGGTACAGAAGGCAAGACAGAAAGCTTGGCATGACAGGCACATTAAGCGTAAGCACTTTGAAGAAGGAGACTTGGTACTCCTTTACGATAGTAAATTCATCAAGTTTCCAGGCAAGTTTCGTGTGCATTGGTTAGGTCCTTTTCAGGTAATAAAAATAACAGACGGAGGCGCAGTTCAGCTTGCGAAGCTGAATGGAGAACTACTACCTACAATGATAAACGGGAGTCGGCTTAAGCTTTATTGCGACGGCCACTCCGCCCTGTCGATATAATATATTACTCAGGAATGCAGATGCCCAGTGTAGTTGAAAGAGACATCGCATTTAGTCTACACAGAAGCTGCGACACACCCTCAGTTTCCAGCTTCCTGCGCAGTTCCTTGAAATATCCGCGCATCCTGAATAAAAATTGCTTGAAGAGAGCTTATCGGTGCGCTCTGGCGAAGTTTTGTTTTAAACCGTTGAACTATCGCTCTTGCGGAGTTCCCTCTGATAATTTGCCGCTGAAAAGAGTTTTGTTGTGGACCCATAGAGGCACAGTTTCCTAAGTTGAAATGACCCGCCGGAAATTTTGAATTCAAGCAGTTATGTAGCCGCGTTTGAATAAATGAAGGATAAGGCCGCTATTTAAGTCCAGCCGTTCCGACGGATTCGGCTTAATCTCCGAAAGATTTGCATTTAATTCAGGCGCCGAAAGCATTAGCTTCTCCCGGAAGGCTGTCAGAACCCGTCAATCACACTAAATGCACCGCTACGGCAAGGAGGATAGCGTGCTGTCAACTCATCTGTAGCCGCCTATAGCTACGCTACCCCACTTGGTCGCATTTACTAACCCCGCTGGCTATAAATACCCCACACTTGTATCAATTTCGGGTTACTGTCTCAAGTTGCATAAGTTGTGTTTGAAGATCTGCATTATTGTTTTCAGAGCCGAGTGTGCAGACTATTTTCCCTTGTTTTCAGAATCTATACCCTACGCAGTTCCGCTATTTGCTGTCCAGAGTTTTGTTATTTACATTGGTTCACAACGGAGAATTTATCGACTGAAGAAGTTGTTCGTCAATTTCTACGCCGAGGCTTAGATTTCGGCATGGCCACTCCGGTGACGCCGTCGGCCTACGTACACCCTGGTGCTACTGATCCCAGAACATCTCCAGGCACAAGAGCATCTCAGCAGCAGCCGGAGGAACCTGTTCCAGAGCCGCTCGCGTCTATGGTGAACTACCTTCCGCCGCGTCCAGATGATGCGCCGGATGTCCAGATTCCGAAGAATGCAAAGTATCCAATTCCGCTACCGCCACTACCGGCTAGTGTGCGGGTAGAAGGCCAACTATTGGGAAACATTCCACTGGTTAAATTCTCTGATTTTAACCTTGGAGACTATAAGACATATCCTCAGTTTCAGTTGGACCGATATTTGGATATCGTCCATAATCCCACCAGAAACGTTGATGAGTTTATCCCGAAGGGATTTGCAGCAAATCTTGAGCGCCCTGGACTCTTGAATTTGTTGAAGCTACCGCACTTTGGGCGTAGCAACGAAGTGAACGCAGTCGTTAAAACACTGCTATCCTGCGTTCATGGAGGTTACCTTTGGCTCGGGAGGCCAATTGACCTAAATGTTGATCTGATACACCGCATCACCGGCCTATCTAAGGTTGGTAAGGATCCCAATATCCATTTTGTGGGGAAGGAGAAGGACCGAAAATTAGCCGCAAAGCTGGTCCAGAAATATAACTTGACAAGAGGAGGTCGGGCTTATGACCTCACCACAGTTGAAGATGAGGCACTTCGCTTCACAGGAAGTCTGCTTGCAGGCAGACTTCTCACAAAGTGCCGACCAAAAGAAGTTACTGGAGCTGTCGTAGAGCTCGCTATCGCAGCTGCGGAGGGAGAACAGTACAACTGGTCTCTCTTCTTGCTGAATTCCTTTTTGGCTGATTGCCTGAATGTGCAGGACAATGCAGGCCAATCATTCCATTTTTCGTGGCTTCTAATTCTATGTGCTCTCGTCGGGTGGAAGGAGCCCCCGAATACTCAGTTCCGTCCACGCCGCGCAGGAGAGGTTGCCGGCATGCGCTACATCAACCTCTGGGATTCTCCTAATCCCGCGAAGCGCAAGATGAATCGCGCTATTTTTTGTGAATATTACTATCTCCTCCGAGATACCATACAAGATATGCCAAGGCTGAGCGCGGAGACAGCCACATTGTATGACGGGAAGTTGGCTTTTACTGCCGACATCCATCAAATCTACCTTCGGCCTTGCGACATTCCAGGTGACTGGGCGCTAGGTCTTTACAGGATGACCACAGAAGATGTCGAAGAAACCATTAAGTCGTGGTCGGACGAATGGAGAGCAGCAGCTGACATCGCACCTGCGATGCCACCCGCCGCTGCGCAAGAAAAAGATAAGGGCAAGGAAGCCCCTGAGCAAAGAAGCGATGAAGGCTCAACAGAACCAGCCACAAAGAAGAAGAAAGTGTCGCATCCCACTGAGGCCATTCCCTCGGAGGTCGACAAATACTTGAAGGAGCAATTTCGTGAGATGAGGAACATGCATGCTCACATCCGAGGTGCTCTAGATTTACAATTTGTAGAACTAAAAGGTCTCGCAGGAAGGATTGCGCAGACACATGCGCCAGCATCCACTTCGCAGGCGCCACAAGAAATTCCAACTGGTGAGCGAGTTGAAGAACTCACAGAAAGGCACACTGTCGTGCATATTCCGCCTACCAGCATGACACTTCCAGATCCCCTCGCTGAACTGCAGGTAAGCACAGTTGGACCTGTAGAAATTAATTTGTCTATGATTCCTATAGAAACTCTACAGCTAGTACAGGAGAAAGTTTCTCTTGAGTTGAGAGCTAGAGAGCTCTCTACTTTCCAGGCAAACCAACGACTGCAATCGCAGGAGATAGAGCTGAAGGAAACTCATAAGAATATCTCTGCGAAGCTTGCACTCTATGAGGCGCAAGACACCGGCATCAGAAACGCAATAGAAGAAATTGCCCAGGAATTGCCGGCTTGCGAGATTCAACCAGACCTCCCTCTGGTTGCAAAAGTTCAAATTATTGGCGAAAGGGCGAAAACCCTGGAGCAAGAAATAGCTGCTATGGCAGAAGGCCATAAAACCCAGATTGCTGAGCTAGAAGCTCGCGTCGCTGCGCATCTTACGGATGATGCGCAGGTACAATTCGAAGCATTGAGCAGAGCTTCCACACGAATGAAAGGTCGAGTACAGGAAGCCAAGAACCTGATGGACCAGGCTATGGAAGCATGGTCAGAGCTTGTGAACCTCCCTTTTAAAGTGGGACTATCAGAACAGGTGCAAGCTGCAGAACAGTCTCTCACTGTTCTGAATGAAGAAGCCAAGTCCTTAACAGGCTTGCCAAAGATGAAGAAAATGGGCGAAGTGCGCAAAATGCAGCAGCAACTGCACAAGCTCAGAACTGAAGATGAGAAGCTCACCAACAGCATTCAGCCATTCATGGATGAGTATGCTGAAATCGTTGGCCAGATTGAGACAAAAATCAAAGAGATTGCCGAGTCTCAAGAGATCATTGATACACTCACTAAAGATGAAACAACCGCAGAAACAGTACAAACAGCTGATCAGTGTATTGAGGAATTGGACTCCGCTATTGCGAAGTGGCAGAAAACATTCGCGGAGATTCAAGCAAACACAGAGGCGCAAATCCAAAGACCACGCGCTAGTGCGAGTGGCTCGAGGGCGAGCCACAAGTGAGTGTTGGGGGCCTGTTGGGGCCAAGGTCGCAGCTATAGTAAAAGCTGCGAATTTTGGGAAAAAGCACGAGTATGGAAGGAAAGTGCTAAATTTTGGGACAAGCACTAAGTTTTGGGTAAGAAGGAGACGGTGCGCAGTACGGTGCCAGAGGGATGATCTCAGCGCAGATCACGGACCGGAAATTGCGGAGCTCGCGCGCACGTCATCAAAGAATGAAGGTGGCTCAGCTACCATAATAAATAAGGCGATGGAGTAGAGGGCTCAGCTACCCTCATTTAAAGGCTTAGTACAGAAGTTATGGTTGCTCGGATCAAGGAGGAGCAACGGACCAGAGCATTGAAGGCGAAGGACGATCGCCCATACCCACAATCTGCGCCGGAATTCACGGAGCCTGCAGGAAGCGGCGACGTGACTGCAAGCGGCGCCTACATTACACCTAGCCATGTGCGTGGTTAGGGTTTTTGGGAAGCACTGTTGGGAAAGGCCCACAGTTTTGTAAAGGTGTGACCGTCATGGCTACCTATATAGATGAATCATTGTAATGGGTAGAGGTTGTTGTTCTTCCTCCCTTCCTTCAGTTCCTACCTTTTGGAGAGTTAGAGAGTTAGATACTAGACTGTTAGAGAGCCAGTCTAAAGGATAGATCATGTGTTGATTATCCTTCACTGTAATTCTACCCGGTGTGTAGAACTAGAGAGAGGAAATCGGATAGCCGAGGAGCTAATCCCTGAGTTGCCAGACAGTCTGAGTCGACGTCTGTGCCTTTGTAATCTCCATAGAGAGGAGACAAGCTTGAGAGAAGGGCTCCCAGCTGTGTGCGTGGAGTTTCCTATAAGTTCTAAGGCTGCAGCTGTGTGCGCAGCATATTGTATAACTCTATCAGTTTCTGGTTAATATAAAGCTCCCGTGGACGTGGTTTTCCTCGAGGAGATGAGCTTCACTTATATCTTCTTGTTATAATGTTTGCGTGAATGATAACTATTTAGAGTTCACTATTTGTGTATGCAAGACTTCTGTCTTATCTTTGTGATTGTTTGAGCAAGTTGGAAAGATCCCTTGATAACTAAAAGTGTCTTAAGTACTTAAGAGGTAGTAACGCACGGTCGCTGCGGCGAGAGCAGACTGCGTTACCGCGCTAGATGCGAAGGGCGAGGGAGTGTTTAGCGCGTCGACCCAGGAATAGTTGCCTGCTGCGTCAGAGAGAGGAAATTGCGCAGTAGACCTGCCAAGGAAGGGACCCACGAAGCTGCGACGAGCGGCCTGCGGGAAGGTCCGTCCGCCGATTTCACAGGAACCATTCAAGGAAGAGCTATCTCCGCGTCACCCCGGTTAAGGAAACCTGATTCCTTAACCCCCCCATAGCCACTTCGGGTGAGACCTCGAGCTGCCGCGCAGCTCGTTGCCGAGAGGGCCAGTGCGCCAAGGGGTTTTGTTGCTGCGCTTCATTAAAACCCGGGTCTGCCCAGAAAAGCAGCCAACATCTCTTCATCCAGGTATCCTCCAAAGGTATGATCTTCTTCTTCTTTGAATCATCCATAATTTCTAGATCATAAAAACCTTAATTAATCAAAACTCTCATTTTGGTTTTTCTTAGATCTACTTAGATCTAGCCCTGCTCTTGAAGAGATTTTAAAAACCCACCTCTATAGCATCCACCCGTAGTTGGATCTATAGTTTGGTGGTGATTGGATTAAAATTGACACACTTTTCATGGCAATAAAGCCCTCTTGAACCAAATTGCACTTCCTTGGAGAGGCTTGTTTGGTTAGATCTAGCACATGGGTAGGTGAGATCCCACTTGATTTGCAATCTACACACTTGATAACCTACCCCTAGACTTTTAATTGGGTGATTTCTACCTTGTGGGCATCATTCCACATTTTAAGGGATTAAAACACCATTTTTGAACTACTTGGCACCTAAAAACTCAAATCTAGTAAGATCTAACCCTTGGATTGACTTGATTTTCTAGATCCACATAGGTCATTGCCTAAGCTACTTGGATCTACAATTTGGTGGCCATTGGACTTGATTTGACACACCTTATCCACCTTTTAGCTCTCCTTGAGCAAGGTCGCACTTCCTTGGGTGACTAAGTTTGCCCACTTCTAGGACCTGGGTAGGTGAGATTTCAGTGGATTTGGAACGGGCATACCTTGAAACCTATATCTAGAGTATCATTTGTGACGGTTTGCCTTGGGGGTAGCATTCCTTGTTTTAAGGGATTGTGGTCCACTTGGGTCATTTCATGAAATCCTAGATCTAGCAAGATCCAACCACTTTATCTCAATTAACCCATTTGACTTGACCTTTAGGTGTCCCGATCTACACTTTGACATATCTTTTGACTCCATTAACCCATCCAACAAGGCACTACTCCTCCTTAAGCAAGTCGCACTCCTTGGGAATTGTGTCAAACCTTAGATCCAGTACATAGGTACTCCTGATTTCAACTTAGATCCATAGATCTACTCTTTACATATCCTCTAGTGCCAATTGCATCCCTTAATTTCACCTTGTGGGTCCACATTAAGCCATTTCACATATCCCAAGAAAGTAGGACCCACTTGTGTAACACATGGTACTATATCTTATCATTATAACTAATCATGTGGCCTAAATCGTACATTGGTTGAAACACTAATCATTCCTCAAACCACCTTCAACCATACTTTAATTTGTAGGTCCACTTTACCTTGCATTGGTTTCTGTAACTTACCATTTACTCATCCCTAGGAACCTTTGTTTGGCTCCAATCATCTTTGATTGGTTATAGGGTCTCCCCCTAGGTCTTGATTCATCTAGATCTAAAAGTGAAGAGTGCCTCGGTTGACATGACTCCCACCTTGCATTGGGAACCGTGGCATCTCTTGGTTCACCTCTTTAGTTGTCCATCTCCTCTACCATCCTAGATGGGATACCACTAGGGGCAACTACAAGTTGTGTGATAACATTTTTGGTGCCGTTGCTGGGGAGGTAGAGGCCTACCTTGGTTCAACATACCTTTGTGTCTCATTCTCTCCTTGCATTTTAAAACGACATACATCTTGGTAGAAGAGTTCAAAAGTCTACTCGGCGACTCCTATTCGCGACTCCGCTGAGAATCGAACCCACAAAGAGATGTCTGCTCAAGATAACATCTCTCCTAAAATGACCATGGAATTTATGTCAAACATGTGTGAAATGGTCACCAACATTGCTATGTATCTTAAGAATCAAAATGAGGATTTTAAAAGACGTGATCAACAAACCAAAGAAATGTTAAAATCCATCTGTAGCAATTCAACCCCTCCAAAGGCTAGTCCTCCCAAGACTCAGCAACTCAAACCGGCTGATCCTCAACCTAGCAAGGCATTGCATCAACCTGTGTGAAGAATCTTGCCGAAGGCTCCAAAGCCTTCATCTGAGGTCATCTCAAAGGGTAAAGCTGTAACCAACACTAGTCAAACCTCTCCTACAAACAAAAAAGCAGATCAAGAGGTAAAAATTGATCCTCCTCCTAAAACTAATGTTCCCAAAGCAACCCTTTGGAGAAAGCAACCAAAGCCTCCCACGATTTTAAAACCTAATTAGGAGCTTCCAAGAACAAACATTCCTAGTAAGCTAACCAATTCATCTGCTTTGGTTTCCTTAAAAGACCTAATCAAAATCCCATCTGTCAAGTATGACATCATGAAGTTCTTAGGTCAAGGTGCAGATGAAAAGGATAAGGAAAACCCCTACAACCTGAACATTGATGTTACAAGCTTCTTGGCAAAGGTAAATATGCCTATTCCCTTCTGTGAAATTTTCAAGATCCATTCATTTCGCAAAAGATCTACTACTCATCTTGGGATTCAAACAAGGAAGCGAATTCCTAAGAAAGCTTCTGCAGAGAGTAAGGATTCCCCTTTCATGATCCAAAGTGTCTCGGGTGACAACTCTGGAAGTTTCCCGCCCTTCTATATTGCGCTGGAAGTAAATGGTCTGATATTGCATAATTGCATGCTTGACTCTGGAGCTGAAGTAAGTGTCATGCCCTTAAGAGTCATGGAACAACTTGAGTTAGTACCCACAAGACCTTATAGAAATGTTTGTGGAATGGATTCAAAAACTGTGGATTCTATTGGGATAATTGAAAATTTGCCTATTAGGTTGCCTGCCTGTTCTGACATTGAGCTCTCAATGAGTGTCCTAGTCCTGGACATCCCTGATTCATGGGGAATGTTGCTATCCAGGGAATGGTCAGCAAGATTGGGAGGAAGTATCCAAATGGATCTCACGTATGCCACAAGCCCAACTAAGGAGGGGTCATCCATAAATTTGTTTAATGAACCACCTATGTAGGAGCATGTTGAGACACCTGAACATTTATTTGTTGAAGCAATGTATTCACGTGATGAGATTGGAAACTTCATGGTTCTGGCAAATTATTGGGAGGAAGTTAAGAAGCAGCCTTTTTCACATGATCAAGTATGGAAAATGCACTTTGACGGGGCCCGCTCTCGACATGGTGCAGATGCCGGTATAGTTTTAATTTCACCATCAGGAAAAAAGAACTTATTCTCTTATCAGTTGGAGTTTGAATGCACCAACAACGTGGCTGAGTATGAAGCATTGCTTTTAGGCTTGGAAATTGCTAGAGAAAGAAACACCAAATCTTTATCTGTCACAGGAGATTCTGACCTCATTGTGTCCCAAGTCAAAAATGAATTCGCTGCTAAGAATAATAGACTTAGACACTATAGGAATGCAGTTTGGGATACCATTGAGTGCTTTGATGCTTTCGGGATTAAGGTTGTTCCCCGTGAACAAAACACTTTGGCTGATGAGCTGTCTGTTATGGCCAGTACTCTTCAAACCTCTGAGTCTTGAAAGCAACAAAACTGCAAACTTGAAGTTTTATTCATACCCTCTGTCCCTGATAACAAAGACCATTGGCAGGTTTTTGATAATGATGCCCAAGTCATCCGATTTTTGACTGCTTCTCGAACTCCAATGGTAAACTTTGAAGATGAAATGAATGGTAGTGCAATTGAAGGAATGAATGTCATAGAAATCACCTTCCCCCTTGAGAAAAAATTCAATAGGCATGATGAATACAAAGGTATGAGATCTGAGCCAGTGGATGGGGTTATTGAAATAAATGTAGGCTCTTCTTGTTCCCCAAAAATGATCAGAATTGGGATAGATGCCTCGAAAGAAGAAAGAAGAAGAATTATAGAACTAATTAGAGAATATAAAGATGTATTTGCATGGGCCTATGATGATTTGAAAACTTATGATCAGTCTATTATAGAACACACTATTCCTCTCAAAGAGGGAGCCAAACCATATCGACAAAAGTGGTGAAACATGAACCCTAAGTTATCTCCCTTAATTAAAAAGGAATTGGAAAAGATGTTGGCAGCGGATATTATTAGGCCAGTTAGGCATACAACCTAGGTATCCAATCCCGTAATCGTAAGGAAGAAAAATGGGGAGATTAGAATTTGTATTGACTTTAGGAACCTGAATCAAGCATCTATAAAAGATAACTATCCATTGCCTAACATGGAAAATATGTTGCAAAGTGTAACAGGGGCTGGCATGCTATCTTTACTTGATGGTTTTTCTAGTTATAACCAGGTCCAAATCAAGAAAGAAGATCATGGGAAGACAACCTTCACCACCCCGTGGGGAACATTTGAGTATATAAGGATGCCATTTGGACTTCTAAATGCAGGGTCAACCTTTGAAAGGGAAATGGATCATGCCTTTGAAGGCTTAATTGGCAAAATCATTGCAATTTATCAAGATGATCTAACTGTTTTCTCTAAAGACAGGGGAGACCACATAAAGCACTTAAGGAGAATTTTTGAAAGGTGTCGAAAATTTGGAATATCTTTGAATCCTAAAAAGTCTACTTTCGGTGTGGATGAAGGGAAGTTGTTAGGTCACATTGTTTCCAAAGAAGGCATTAGAATTGATCTTGAAAGAGTACACAGAATTCAAGCCATACCTCCCCCAAAAGATGTCAGCTCATTACGGTCATTTTTTGGGAAAATAAACTTCGTAAGAAGATTCATCCCTAACTTAGCTGAGTTGGCCAAACCCTTAAATAATTTGCTTAAGAAGGATGCGAATTTTTTTTGGGATAAGAAATGTGATGCCTCATTCGAGTCTCTAAAGAAAGCCATTGTTTCTGCACTTGTCCTAGTAAGCCCGAATTACAATAAGGAGTTTTTGATTTATTCCTATGCATCCGAGGACACCATAGCAGGTGTGTTGTTACAAAAGAATGAAGAAAACCATGAGCAACCTGTTGCCTTTATGAGTAAAAACCTTAGAGACGCAGAACTCAATTACACAACCACTGAAAAACAAGCCTATGCTTTGGTCAAGTCTTTAAAACATTTTAGGACATATATCGGATACCCCAAGATTATTGCCTATGTCCCTTATCAAGCGGTAAAGGATGTCTTGTCTCAGCCTGATGGCATAGGGGTTAGGGGAAACTGGATCTCTAGGATTCAAGAGTATGATATTGAAATCAAGCCAATCAGGATAGTGAAGGGCCAAGGGTTGGCACAACTCTTAACTGATTCCAAAGTACAACAAAATAACATGATCCTTTATATTGATGAAGATCACAAATGGTACAAAGACATCATTTTCTACCTCAGACATATGACCTGTCCTGATCACCTTGTAGACCACTAGACAAGAGCTTTAAGGTTAAAAGAATCTAAGTATGTTTTGACAGAGGATGGTTTGGGCTGGAAGAATCCGGATGGAATCATACTCAAATGTGTAAACCATGATGACTCCCAAATAATCATCAAAGAAATGCATTCTGGATTGTGTGGAGGACATTATGCACCTAGAACCACAGCTGCTAAGATCATGAGAGTTGGGTATTATTGGCCATCCTTGTTCAAAGATGTGCACACCTTTATTAGAGCATGTTAGGAGTGTCAATTCTATTCAGGAAAACCTAGACTACCTGCCCTGCCTTTGACCCCAGTCATTATAGAAGCACCTTTTCAGCAATGGGGAATGGATTTTGTAGGACCTATAAACCCTAGCTCTTCAAGTGGACACAAATACATACTGACTTGCACAGACTATTTCACTCGCTGGGTGGAAGCTATCCCTACTAAGAAGTGCACTGCAGAGGTTGTGGTCAAGTTCTTAGAAGAGAATATAGTCTCCAGATACGGTTGCCCCTGCAAGATTATAACTGATAATGCGCCATCTTTTAGTAAAATTGAGATGTCTACCTTTTGTTCAGATCATGGGATCACTTTGTCTCATTCTTCCAACTACTATCCGCAAGGAAATGGTTTAGCAGAATCAAGTAATAAGAATTTGATAAGACTCTTAAAAAGAATGATTGGTGAGAACAAGAGGACTTGGGATGTAAAGCTGAAATAAGCTCTTTGGGCAGACCGAACGATAGTCAAAAGAATAACTGGAAAAGCTCCCTTTGAAGTAGTGTATGGGAAAAATTGTAGGCTCCCAATCAACCTTCAAATTCCTGTTTATGAGTTGTTACAACAGTGCTCCTCTAATCAAGAGGCCCTGCAAGCAAGAATTGACAAGTTAGTAGAACTAGATGAAATTAAAAGGGAAGCTTGGAATAAAATGGTCTTAGAACAAGAAAAAATAAAGGGAACCTTTGACCAAAATAGTAGATATGTAATATTTGGAATTGGGGATATAGTTTTGCTATGGGATAAACATAAAGAGAAACCAGGAAATCATGAAAAATTTGAGAAGATATGGATGGGCCCTTATCGGGTGAGTAAGATGGCTGGAAAAGCAACAGTGTATTTAGAGACTTTAGATGGAGATGAGTTGGAATTACCTATAAATGGGAGGTTACTAAAACACTACTTCCCACCTATAAGCCTGGAATGATCTTCCTTACTCTGTCTTGCCGTGCCTGTTTAGAGTAGGTAGTTTCTAAGTAAGCTCACTTGAGCAGTAGGATTTGTGTGCTTTTTCTTTTCTGTGTGATGAGTTGCCATTTTTTTTTCTTTTCTGCTTGGATTGTCTGCTTGTCTGTATTTTTTATTGAGTTGAGCCTTGCTCCTTCCTAAGCTGGTCTCTTCTCCTGCATGCATTTAAGAATTTTAATTTCCTATTATATTTCTGGCTGCCTGTTGTTAACACCCAAAAAGTGTTCACTACCTCATCTACCACATTATATGGCTCATTTGTCCATTTTTCTACCATATTTCCTTTAAAAACCCCAAAAAAACCATTAAAAAGCCTCCAAAAGGCCTAAAATGCCTCCAAAAGGCCAAAAAACCCTCAAAATAGCCTAAAAAAGGCTAAAAAACCCCCTTTTCCTCCAAAAATAGCAAAAATCCCCTAAAAAGGGAATAAAAAATATAAAATAATGAGGAAAAGGAGGAAAAAACCCTATACAGCTGCCCAAAACCATGTGTTTCCTAAAACCATGGGTCAGCACTCCACCACCAAAAAACTATAAATAGGTGATGGAGATCCCTTATTCCATATCCACAATCACAAGCACCCTTACTCTGCCAAAATCTCTCTCGAAACCCTAGTTCACCTTTGAACTATTTTCACCTTGAGAGCCACCTTTGGCCCATCCCCAACATTGGAGAAGGAGAAAGGAGCCTATTGAAGCTTGGAGCATCCTCTTGGACACTGCAAAGGGCTTCATCAACCTTGACACTCAAGGTAACATTAATATAAAACCATTTTTTACATCTTTCATTTATGTCTCATGCAATGTTTAAAGTAGTGTGTTAATTGTTGTTTTAGCTTAATCATTTAATCATTATTGAACTGCTACTAAGGAGTCCATTCTCCTTAGTAGGTGCTCATTTGCACAAGCTAGGGGTAAAACCCTAGCTACAGTTTTGGCGACTCCCCTAGTTTTCGAATTTCTGGTTTCCGTTTTTTAAATTTTTTCTTTTCGGCTGTCCCTTTCGGCCGCTGCATACCGCGTTTTTTCCCTCTGCAGTCGCGTCCCGACCGCGCCTTTCAGACCTTTACCCGCAATCCGACCGTGGCTCTCAGACTGCTTCCGACGCTCCGCCGGCGGATTCAAGTCTGTTACCTGCGATCCGACCGTGGCTAATCAGCCTGTTTGCCGCGATCTGACTGCGCCTGTCGGCCTTTTTCACGCGTCCCGACTGCGGCTTTCTGCCTCTTTCGTGCGTCCCGACTGCGCCTGTTATCCTTTTTGCCGCGACCCGACTGTATCTTTTTTCATTTTTCCTGCGTCCCGACTGCCACTGTTGGCCCGATAGCCGTGACCCGACTGTGTCTTTTCCCCTGTTTCCTGCGTCCCGACTGCCTCTGTTGGCCCGATAGCCGCGACCTGACCGCCGCTGTTTCCCTCAAACCCGCGGTCGGCCTGTTCTGATCCGCCACAGACCCGCGGTCTGATTTCTGCTCTTTTCCTGTTTTGAGCCCAGCCCCTCTTGCTGCAATATTTTCTGCATTAGAACAGCCCTCTGTCCCACCTGCAGCCCACTTCCTTACAGCCTTTCTGCAACCAAATTTATGTTCCCTTTACAGAGTCTTTTTAAAATTTTAGTATTTTTAATTCAGAAAATTTTGCAAGTTAAAAGAATCAATTTCAGCATTATTGATAGATTGGAAGTTGCCCTCCCTTGTGGCACTTCTATTTTTGGGATCATTACCTCACGAGCACACACTCTGTCACATAAAATCAAGTGAGCCTTAAAAAGTACCTAATTGAACCAACATTCTAACCCCACTTGGGGAACACAAAAGAATCATTGTAGTTAGGTAGGGTCGGGGGGATAGGATTCCAATAACACCCCTCGGTCACTTTCACTTGAGACATAGTTGTTGTCCAAATAGGGAACCAAAATCCCCTAGTACTTTTTGGCACGGTCACGACCAGTTTATCAGAGGGCCTCTCCCTTAGGAGGGTTGAAGTCGGGAGACTGGTTCCGGAGGCCTGAGTGGAATACCGCACTCCATTCAGTAACCGAAGGGCTACCTTTCGCGGTTCGCGGGATATCCCTGTATAGGGGTATTGCGGTCAACGAACTAAACGGCAGATTCACCTTTCTGGACGTGTCATGAACGGGGTATCTTAGTTGCCATTCTTCTAGGATTGACTACCCGGTATCCCTCCTGGTAGGGGGATATCATAGCCACTTGGCTTTCCTACTCATATTGTCTGACTTGGATTTCATCACCTTGCAGAGGATATGTTTAGTTGAGTCAGAATACTTTTAGTTAGGTGTTTGCATGCTCCTTTACCTCCCTTTGGTCTAGTGAGTCCACCATTTTTCTTTTTTAGGAAACCTGCTGCTTGTTGGTATTCTGACCATCTTTGTTGTTACTCCACCTATTGTAGCACAGCTGCTGCAGTGGGTGTTTTGAGTTGGTTGTTGGCCTGAGTGCCTTGCTTTTTAGCTCTCCTTCTGCACACACGGTTGCATTAGGATTTTTTGAGCTGTTTTTATACTCACCTCAACCCACAGAGATTAGACACCATCCGTCACCATTGAGTCCCCGAGACATTCTCGGCGCCTCAGGGGCGAGCCCCCACAGCACGGTTCTCTTGACACCACACGTCGTAGATTCCGATCATTATCCGTTGATACCACTCATCACCGATCTAGAGCCTTGTCACTTGACTCCATTCGTCAGCGACGTAGGTCTCCGTCACCAGATAGTGACGCACCTTACTTTACCTCAGATTCTGACGAAGAGTCTGAGCACCCTATTTACACTGCCCCTACTAGCCCCATGGCTGGCACGACTTCCACTCCGTTTGTCGTAGGGACCATTGGTGGCACATCCACCACTACACCAGTTAATACACCTGTTTTGGGTATGCCCTCCATGGGGAACCCATCTACTGTACCCCTCACAGTACCTATTCCCGCAGCGGGAATACCTATCCCCACTACATCAGTGGCTCACACTACCAATGGTGGTGCTGGACCATCCTTCACTACCTCAGTTCCCCCACTTGGGGGCACCACCTCACATCTTGTCCCTCCACTTGGGGGCACTGGCCCCAACTTGGTCCATAGCACTACTGTGTCACAGCCTTCTTCCAGTTTGCCGTTCATGGCTAGCCTCAACCTACCTGACCTGGCCAGATTGACCAACGATCCTATTCGACATGACCCTATGTGGCCTCATATGCCTACCAAACTACCCTCTGACATCCCTAAATTCGAGGGTAAGGCCGGTGAGGACCCACAAAACCATATCATGTCTTTCCACCTATGGTGTTCCTCTAACTCCATCGTGGATGACTCTGTTCGCCTCCGTCTCTTACAGCGCACCTTCACTGGCTCTGCAGCCAAGTGGTATATCGAGCAACCTCATGGGACCCACGCCACCTTTGCTTCCCTTGCCTCGACCTTCCTGCAGTTCTTCCAGTTGCCTGTCCGCTATGACGCGGGCGTTGAGATCCTTCTATCTTGTAGACAAAACACGTCTACCCATATCACGGACCATATCCATGAGTGGCGTAGACGCCGTAGCTTATGCAAGATCAAACTAGACGACCGTATATTCCTCGATTGGTTCCTCAAGTCCCTGCTTCCTGTTATTGCTAAGGATGTAGCCTCAGAAAGACCCCAGTCTGAAGAAGAAGCCATCCTTAAGGCACAACAGTTCGACCTCATTTACGCCCAATCGAGTTACCTTTATACCATTATACCTGACGCCCCTCGCGGCGAGTCCTCCCATCATGATGCGCCGGGGGCATCCCACGCTGCAGATGGTATCATTGGCCGTGTTTCTTCGCATCCCCAACCATTTTCTATAGCACGTCCTACCCCTGGCCCCGACCTGTCGAGGGCTACCTCCCAGTCTGGAGCAACCAACTCATATGCTCCCATGACACATCACCATTCCCATGGACCTTCATGTCCACCTCAGTGCTTCGGGTATGCGACTCCTGCTTATGCTCCTCCAGTCGCCCCTCAGCCTTACTATCATCAGCACACTGCCCCAGCTCCTGCGCCTTCACAAGCCCCACCAGCTTATTATCCGCCCCAGGCAGCCCCTGCGGCACATCCACAACCTGCTCCGCAGTCCTATCAGCAACCCCCTCAAGTTGCTGCACCTGCTCAGCCTCAACCTGCATATCATCCCCCGCAGCCTGCTCCTGCACCTGCGCAACCTCAGAATCCACCTGCTGCCCAAGGGCAAGTTTACGCCCAACAGAATCCGCAGCAAAACCAGAACAACCAACGTAACCAGGGCCAACAGAACCGCGGCAAGGGCCGTAATCGGGGAAACAACCAACCTGCAGACCAAGCTGGTCAACCGGCTAATCCCCCTGACAACAATAATGCGGCCCCCGCTAATCAAAACCCTGATCGCCCGCCCAAGCAGGCTAAAAACCCCAATCTGCGAACAAATCACCCTTGTTCTATTTGCGGGGTCTATGGACATTACACACATGCTTGCCCACACTTGGAGCGAGCTCGGCAGCTCTAGGTTGACGAGGCCCGTCGCCAAGGGCATGCGGCTCCCCAAGCACCGCCCAACCCCCCCCCAACCTCAGCAACCCCCTTTGGTGCTGCAAAACCCATTACCAACCCAAGGCGTGGTGAACACTCAGCCGTTGGCCCCTCAAGCTAACGTGCAACCCCAACAACAACAGATCACTTACGCTGCCCCCGATCAACCCATGTTTGACTCAGGTACCCACCACTTACTGATGATGTCATCCGCTGACGTCAACCTCCAGACCCGTCGGAACCAATATGGCTCCACCTCTGAAGCCACTCCCACGGATAAAACTACTAATGCTCATCCCACCGATCAAGCGTTACGTATACCTCCGCCTCCCATAGATGGCGCTGCGAAAGCACCTCGTTTCCCACTTCGCCGAATCAACAATAACCCTAACACGCGCGCTGCATCCAACTACAATATCGTAGACGACCTAGCCCAATCTCCCGCAGCCATGTCTGCGTTAGAGGTCTTGAAGAACTGCCCTTCCCAGCGCAAGACTTTACTTTCCGCCATTGGGGGGATTGACCCAACTGATTCGCATTTGATGGCGTTTGATTTAGACCAGTCCGAACCACGCCTACCTTCCAGCTTAGCCTTCCAAGTTACTGTCTCCGTTAGGAACCTTGTTATCCATCGGTGCATCATCGATGAGGGTGCCTCCACATGCGTTATGTCTACATTTGTATGGCAGAAGTTAGGATCCCCTCCTCTCCAGCAGTCCACCACTGCGTTACGTGCCTACGACGGTCGTTCGGCCCAGCCCCAAGGCCTTCTACCCAACGTTCCAGTCCAGTTAGGTGGTAAAACAGTCCTTATTGACATAGAGGTAATCAATGCCCAATTGGATTACAACCTTCTGCTTGGCCGCAGCTACATGTATGCCATGCGGGCGGTTGCCTCTTCTGTCTTTCGCACCATGATGTTCCCCCATGAAGGACGCGTGGTTAAGATTGACCAGCTCACCTACTATGATCCAAGTGCTCCGGCGGCACCAGAAAATGTTCTCCCCATGGTTGAACAACCTGTTTCTCCTCCCACCACCTCGTTTGTTTCCTCTACGGGGCCTGGAGTCTACTCAGACGCGCCGATGACTTCCACCTTTCACTCCATTCCTCCGCCGTCATCTACGCCCGAAATGTCTGACTTATGTACCTTGTCCCATGACATCCTACCACCTAACAATCAACCATCCTTGTTGCCTAAACCACCATTGGTACCTAGTCACATTGATGTTACACCGATCCATACGATCCCCTTCCTAGTTCCTCCCGCCGGAGTAGTAAGCGCCCCGGTCATGGCTACCCTTAGCCTCCCTGGGTTAACCTTGGGATTACCTGTATGGTATCTTTCGCCTCCCGTTCGCCCGCCGACACCAGATGTCGTCCTCCAGCCGGTGCAACCCATGGCTACTACCACCCACCCACCTCCCGGTGTCTCTACCCCTTCGTCCTCCACGACACCTCTTCCTACTCCCAAACCCACTGGGGGCAGAGGTCCACAACCTTACACTGCTGTACCACCTCCCAAGACAGTAAAAAACCCTCCAGTGTTTCGTGCTCCTCCCAAATGCTCGCTGTGTGACGAGTTGGGCCATGCGACCCATCAGTGCCCACAGTTACCCGCATTGCAGAAGCACATGCAAATGCTCGACGATGACCCTAACATCCCAACAGTCGAACTAAACCCCACTCCCAAGCCTAAAGATAAGTCCCTACGTACCAACCACTCCTGTGCCATATGCGGTATTTACGGGCACTATTCACATCATTGTCCCGATCTCCCGGATTACAGAGCGGCTCTCTATGAGATGAACAATCTGGATCTTGAGACGGCACCACCTACCATTGAGGATATTTACCCCCCGGTCTCTCCCCCTTCCGAAGAGGTTAATATCATCTATATGATCTCTTCCACCACTACTTCAACCACTTCCCCCTCGTCAATCGATTTGACGACGCAGACTTTCCGTACTGATGAGGAGATTCTTGAGGCCCTTACTGCCCCGGATTATCCTTGGGATGATATGCACCACCGTTCCTATTTCATCCCAGAAGAATCCTCCTCTAACACCGCTACCCAATACGCGGTCGAATCCAAAGGCTTCCTCCCCACCAAGGTTGACTGGTTCAAGGACCCTATTCCTGCTCCTGATGCCTTCGAGGAGGGCAACATGGCCAACATCTCACCTGTCGTCCAAGTTGATATTGCTGCTCCAGGTCGTGCCCCTGAACTCATTACTTTAGGAGCATTCTGCAGTAAACAAGAGATTGAGGACTACATACACCTTTTCAAAGAATTCCGTGATGTCTTTGCCTGGTCCTATACCGAAATGCCTGGTCTTGACCCCGCAATTATAGAGCACCACATTGACACATGGCCTGATGTAACCCCTGTTCGTCAGAAACAGCGCCCCATTCATCCCTCAAAGCTCCCAGCTGTCAAAGCCGAGATTGAGAAGCTGCGCAAGGCAGGGTTCATTTATCCTATTGCCTATACCACATGGGTTTCAAACCCTGTTCCAGTTAACAAAAAGCAAGGCACCATCCGCGTATGCACTGACTTCCGTGACTTAAACTATGCTTGTCCCAAGGACAACTTCCCCACGCCGTTCATCGATCAACTCATAGATGCGTGTGCGGGACATGAGGTCCTCTCCTTCATGGACGGCTTTTCCGGATATAATCAGATTCAGATCCGTAAGGAAGACCAGTACAAAACTGCCTTTACTACCCCTTGGGGCACCTTTGCCTATCGCGTCATGCCTTTCGGCCTCAAAAATGCTGGTGCCACTTTCCAGCGGGCCATGACCTATTGCTTCCACGACTTGGTCCATATCCTATTAGTCTATCTTGATGACCTTACAGCTCGTTCCCGGAAACCATCAGACCACCTTAACGACCTTCGGCAAATTTTTCTGCGTTGTCGCAAATACCAAATTCGCTTGAACCCACACAAGTGTGTCTTTTGCGTACCGGCAGGCCGATTGTTGGGTTTCATTGTTTCCCAGAAAGGAATTACTGTTGACCCTCTAAAGGTCCAAGCTATTTTAGACCTTCCCCCTCCTCGCACGCTCCGGCAGCTCCAAAGTTTGCAGGGGCGATCTAACTTCCTTCGGCGCTTCGTTCCTGATTATGCCACCACTGTTCACGGTTTCTTGCGCCTGCTCCGCACCCACGTACCCTTCGTCTGGGATGCGCAAGCAGAAGCTGCATTCGAGGCCCTCAAGAAGGCCCTCACACAAGCCCCTCTGATTTCCCCTCCGGATTTCACTCGAGACTTCATCCTTTACGTGTCGGCCTCCGAGCGTCTGCTGCACCTCGAACAAGCCGATGAAGACCGTCGGGCCACTCTCCAGAACATCGAAGCTGCCAAAAACCGCTCCAAAGCCGATTATGATAAACATGTTCACCCTCGAACTTTCCACGAAGGGGACCTAGTCCTCGCCTACGACCAAGCCCATGACAAAACCGGTAAAGGGAAGTTTGAATCCATGTGGCAAGGCCCTTCCGTCATACAGACCTTCCTCGGCAAGGGGGCATACATATTAGCTGACTCTGAAGGCCGTCCTTTGCGCAACCCCCGTAATGGGTTGTATCTTAAGCGTTTTTATCCATAAAAGAAACCCGCGGCCTCATTGGCCTGCGTTGTACAGTACTTTCTTGTTGTTTTTGTTTTTTCCAAGCCGTTTCCACCACTGGAATCAGCACGACGCGACCGTCATAATGGTCACCTCGTTGCGTTATTTTTTACCCTGTCATTTTTTACCCCTTTTTCAGACACCACTAGTCGCCTCGGTTTGCGTGCCACATCGGTCGTTCTCCGATTTTCACATGTTTTATATCATCGGATTCATTTTTCCGAGCTGGTAATGATGCTTGAGATCATTTCTCGCTCTCACCTCCAGATTTTCTGGGCATTTTTCAAAGTGCCCCCGTCACCTCGGTTTGCGTGCCACATCGGCCATTACCCGTTTTTGACATCCTTTATATCGCCGGATTCATTTTTCCGAGCTCGTGATGATGCTTGAGATCATTTCTCTCTCTCACGTGGTACACTTTCAACATTGTGTCCCGACACCTTGCTGCCCCGGTTTGCGTGCCACATCGGCCGCTGTCGGATTGTTCCACATTTTTACATGAGCCATTCACTCCTGTCATACTGCAAATGTTTCGTTATTTTGCCACCATTTCCTCTACCCCGCAAGGAGGTCTATCAGTGTTCCCACCTACCCTCGTTCTTGGTCATCATTACTCAACCTTGATTGAACACTTCCTCCTTGCCTGGCCATTCCTTTTGTTCGGTATAATTTTATCCCTTTTTCGGGCCGGACAAGTCCTTTACGAAAAAGGCACTTAGGGAGTTTCCGTTAAGCTCTTTTCTGACTCCTAAAAGAATGAAAAGATCTCCGAGCAATCTTGCTTCCTTTCATGCTCGTTAAAGTACCTGAAAGGGCGTCTATCTGGTATAAGTTTAACCCTTTTCCGGACCTGGTAGACTAATTACGAAAAAGGAATACTCTAGTCACACCGGCTAGAAGAGTTCTTCATTGCATCCTTTTATGCTTCTTTGGGCCTTGGAGACTAAAATCTACGAAAAAGCAACCCCTCAGAGTCTTCTTATCGCTTTCAGACTCTCTAAAATTGAAAGCAACCACGAGCATCGCGCTGTCCTGGGCTCGTTAAATCCACACGACAGTACCATTCCTTTACTTCAGAGTCTTCTTATCGCTTTCAGACTCCTTAAAATTGAAAGCAACCACGAGCATGAACTGTCCTGGGCTCGTAAAATCCACACGACAGTATCATTTTATCCACACACTTCTTCTAGTTCCTTAACCCATAAAGAAGTATCCTCCCGTGCCTCATGGCACTATGATCGATCATCTCGGCAGCACCCCCAATCAGGTCGCCTTTGTTCAGAGTATTCTGCAGTCTCCTGCCATTTTATACCAGCTTGAGTCTCCCTCAGACCCGTCACCCTCCCTAAGCCATTACAGCTATGATCCCTTTCCCCTCAGTCAGTTTCATATGCTGCCAGATCATTCCCATTACCATACTCTGAACAAAGGAAGTTTGAGTCCACCCACTCTACTAGCCCAGTTATCCACCCACAGTTTGATCAGTCCTGCCATCAGTACTACCACATTTCGGTTCTCTACCTCGCGCTCCTGTCAAGGAAACATCATTGCCTTGATAGGGGCAGGTCTCCCTCTGTCGACGACAGCTCCTCTATTCCAGAGGATAGGCCCAGAGGTCCCTACGCCTTGGACTTATCACCATCTGTGGTAAGTGCCTACGGATCATTCTGCGAGGAGTCACCATTGCCTCTCCGAGTGGTTGTTCCTCACATGCTCGACTTCAGCACCTTGATCGCATCGTTGAGGATCGCGTAGGATTATATCCCATCAGTTTTTAGTCGAAGACCCCGGATTTCCCCCGACTCTAGCACATTGGTGAGTCACTTCGGAACGCCCAGTTCTATGTTCATGTGGATGTCCGGGCTGCGTTGGCGATTGTATTCGGAAGCCATCCAGCTATATGCTTCCTTGAGTACCCAGATCAGTTCCAGTTCAGTGTACCATGGACAGTCTGACCCCAGTCACTATGCTCCAGCAGCTCATCAGTTCCTTTGGTACCACACTCAGTAGCACTGTTGATTGTTCCAGTGCACCAGTTCTGCAGTTCACACATGATCCGCTCAGCAGTATGTCCCAGATTTGTGTCCCCTCTGGACTCTTATGATGTACATAGTGGTCATGTATATTACAGGTCCCCCTTTTTCGGGCCTCACAGTTCTGTTTATGTATCTTGATACGAGCATGGGTATGCCCGCCTCGTCCATATATTGAGATTATTCCTCAGTCAGTATTTGAGGTCATGTATATTTCAGGTCCCCATTTTTTGGACCCCATTGTTATTGTTATGTTATATCCTGATACGAGCATGGGAATGCCCGCCTCGTCCATATGATCAGATGATTCCTCATCCCTTATTGAGGTTATGTACTTTTAGTTCTTGCAGTTGTTCGGGATCGTTGTTCCGGGCTTCAGTTTGTTTCTTCTCTTCTCTCCACATCCCAGGAAAACCATTCATGACTTATGATGTCCATCGGCCATACGATGAGCTCCTGACCTCGCACATCAGGGGGCAATCTGCTAACACCCAAAAAGTGTTCACTACCTCATCTACCACATTATATGGCTCATTTGTCCATTTTCCTACCATATTTCCTTTAAAAACCCCAAAAAAACCATTAAAAAGCCTCCAAAAGGCCTAAAATGCCTCCAAAAGGCCAAAAAAACCCTCAAAATAGCCTAAAAAAGGCTAAAAAACCCCCTTTTCCTCCAAAAATAGCAAAAATCCCCTAAAAAGGGAATAAAAAATATAAAATAATGAGGAAAAGGAGGAAAAAATCCTATACAGCTGCCCAAAACCATGTGTTTCCTAAAACCATGGGTCAGCACTCCACCACCAAAAAACTATAAATAGGTGATGGAGATCCCTTATTCCATATCCACAATCACAAGCACCCTTACTCTGCCAAAATCTCTCTCGAAACCCTAGTTCACCTTTGAACTATTTTCACCTTGAGAGCCACCTTTGGCCCATCCCCAACATTGGAGAAGGAGAAAGGAGCATATTGAAGCTTGGAGCATCCTCTTGGACACTGCAAAGGGCTTCATCAACCTTGACACTCAAGGTAACATTAATATAAAACCATTTTTTACATCTTTCATTTATGTCTCATGCAATGTTTAAAGTAGTGTGTTAATTGTTGTTTTAGCTTAATCATTTAATCATTATTGAACTGCTACTAAGGAGTCCATTCTCCTTAGTAGGTGCTCATTTGCACAAGCTAGGGGTAAAACCCTAGCTACACCTGTGCAAGTTGAGATTGCCTGTTTGAAAAAGTTCTCTTTTCCTCCCGCGCAGTAACAAAAATAATGAATAAATGATATATGCCATGTTAGATTTAAAATTTATTTTATGCATTTCAGATTCTGTTTTAAAGTAGATTTCAGTTTCAGTTTTATTTTATATATTTTTTCCATACATGCTCCATGAGGTATTCTAGTGTTTGTGAGCACAGGTACATGTGCAAAATAAAAGCTGAAATAATGATGGTGCAGTGCTGGATTGAAGATTGATGCCGAGCAGTTCGAGACCAGAGATTCTAAGTTTCTCAAGTGCTCTCTCCCTTAGAGCACTTGTCCCAGCTGGAGCCAGATGTTATCACATATATAGTAGCCGGGCTACCATACATTATTTTTCAGATTCCATAGCACTTTTCAACCAGTTCCTTTACATTGAGATGATGAGATGAGCATCTATCTATGGATCACTATCAGATTTTGGATGGCATATATATTTCCCATGCCATGAATGAGTCTCAGGACACTCATAGAGATGACCGATGTAGCCATTATACCATTTATGTAGAGCAATCAGTAGTGCCCAGAGTACAGTAGCAGTTTCAGAGGACAGATGATGGTTCAGAGGATGAGCATTCAGGTATATGACTCAACAGGTATATCATGGTGTTATGGTTATATTGTTTTTATATTCATTCTTATGGCATGTCTTAGCACTTAGTGTCATGATCTGGTGATCATATAGATATGTGGACCTGGTTGATATTATTATATATATTCTACTGTCCTTACTCAGACATAGAAGTTCACTACTCATACTCATTGGTTTTACCCTCCCTAGGGAGAATAGAGGTGATCATTCCACCATACCTTGGCTTGCTAGTGTTGGCTCCATTATGTATTGTCTTCATCCATCCATTACCTACCTTTTAGTTTATCACCCTGACTTACTACTTGACTAGTGGCATGGAGGATCTTTTCCCCACTATAGCCTCTGTATTGGATGAGCTTCCCTGTTTATTGTGTCTCGACTCTGACTTGGTGACAAAACTTACCTTTGGTGAGTTGGATTGTAGGCCTAAATCATTCTGGACAGTTGTCCTGATGTTTGGCATTGGCTCGAACTCCCCCCAGTCACTTGAGATGTTGTTGGCTAAAACTGAAAGCTCATGTACTACTTATGGAAACTTATAAATTTGCCCATGGAAACTAAAAAGGGCAAGAGCGATGAACTGCTAAAAAATACTCCTCGAAGAGTATAAAAGAAAGGTCCAAAAAGCAATGATTCTTAAAAGCTATATCTAAACAATTGCTGACCTTATGTATGTATAAAAAACATGCCCTGGATGCAAGCTGCAACTAGTTGCGCTTATCAACACACTTGAGATCCGAAGGGTTATGTAGGCCAAAAATGCCATGAAATGAAATTGAATGATCCTAATGAACCTGGATCAACTTGATGTAGACATGATGCTTAAGTTGAATAAGCAAGCTCTAAACAACTTATCCATTTGTGAGACACCGCCATTCCCTGTGTTGTTGCTCATTCAGTATATACTATGGTGTGTATTCCCTTTCCCATATCCAAAGTGTCACAATGTTAAGTCAGTCAGTCATCCTTTAGCCTTGCCATTTTATCTTAGCCTTCACCCTTCACTAGCAAATTGATCACAACTATGAAGTGAGTATGGTCTTGAAAGTCTAGTTTGAGTCATATAAATAATTAATGACAATATATATTTGGATTTAGATCACCAGTAATGATTACTTTGTGTTATAATTGCTATTTGAATGAGTTGTAGAGCATGCATTAACCTTTGACACTTTGCAGTAGCTTCTGATGGTAGTTTGAGTTATATTTGGTCAATATTGACCTGGTCAAACCTAGTTTGACCAAGGTCAATCACAGGACATGAGATTATTGGACCTTATGATGACACAGGTAGATGATATATGGTCTATGTACATGTAGATGATTGTTCTATGCATCAGATATAGGTTTATGATGATAATCTATGGTTTTCAGCATTATTTGATCATTTACAGATTATTATTATTCCACCTGTTCTAGTATATTGGATATATTATATGATCATGCTGAGATATATATGGTGTATGAGTACATATCTTGGATATTTTTGGACCTTTTGAGTCCAATGAGACAGTCTATTTTCAGTTCCAAGCAGTTACAGTGATGATTTAGCCTCAGTAGGCTGTCCTAGTGCAGTTTTGGTCTGTCGGAGACCCTGTCAGAGCAGAGATGATTTTTATTTGGTTCACCTAGGGCGCTGATGATGGAGGGGGTGGTCCAGCCACTTGTTTTTACCATATTACCCCCCTTCTGGACACACTGGCGCCCTCACCTTGACAGCGCAAGCACTCCAGGAGGCATTTTGGGGCAGGTACATGCTTCCTAAGGCAGTTTTGGATTGGTAGAAATGGCTACAGACAAATTTGATTTGGGATACTAAGGAAAATTTTTGGCATGGGATGATCAGTGATGATGAGTGAGACATCTTCCGCACCTTCTCTAGCAGTTTCAGCTTCATCGGGGCCCACATCCATCACTTATGGCACTTTCTGATGATTTCTGAGGTCTTTTGAGGCCTACGATTTGTCCATAGAGGCACGATTTGGTATATTGATGACTATTTTAATATTATTGTGCTATGGGGATTGACCGAGGGTGGCTAAAATTACCCCTTGGACCCACCATAAGCTTATTGTTATATTTTGTCATCATGATTTGGTGGGATCCCCTCTCCTAGGGCGATTTTGTCCACTTATGGTTATATTTTATGGTTGATCCATGTATTTTATTGTTGAGCTCATCTCAACCATCGATTAGATCTTTTGATCTTTTAATTTTAGCCACTCATGTAAAAAGTGGTTAGGATTATGCTCTCTCCCCATCCTATTTAAGGAGGGAGCCTCTCATTGTAAAATCATCTAGAGATTTTTGGCTCTTGGCTCTTGGAATAAAATTTCTATCTTTTGGAGTACATGCTTGGGTTGGAGTGGATGTTGGTTGTTTTGATTGTAAATTCTTTTGTCCATTGCACTGGAGGATCTATTGTAGCTATCTTGCATATTTGCCATATCTTTTTACAAGTGGAGAAGACTTCTTCAACAAGTGCGAATTGGTGGGGAGGCTTTCCCTTCAAGCTTGGAGGAGGACGTTTTGGGTTAAACAGGGAGTGGTTTTGTCTTTGCACCAACTATTCTTTGCTTATCTCTTTCTTGCTTGTATCTACCTTCAACATGTTAAACTGATTGATGCTTTGCTCCTTGGTTTTGACAAGTTAGAGGGACACATATGTGGCTTGGAAAAATCAATTTTGCAAGAGGGCTTAAAAAATTCTCCATTTGATCTTTGGCGAAAGTAATCCTCATCTAACCTAGCATTCATCTTTTCATCCAGGTATGATCTTCTTCTTCTTTGAATCATCCATAATTTCTAGATCATAAAAACCCTAATTAATCAAAACCCTCATTTTGGTTTTTCTTAGATCTACTTAGATCTAGCCTTGCTCTTGAAGAGATTTTAAAAACTCACCTCTATAGCATCCACCCCTAGTTGGATCTATAGTTTGGTGGTGATTGGGTTAAAATTGACACACTTTTCAAGGAAATAAATCCCTGTTGAACCAAATCGCACTTCCTTGGAGAGGCTTGTTTGGTTAGATCTAGCACATGGGTAGGTGAGATCCCACTTGATTTGCAATATACACACTTGATAACCTACCCTTAGACTTTTACTTGGGTGATTTCTACCTTGTGGGCATCATTCCACATTTTAAGGGATTAAAACCCCCTTTTTGAACTACTTGGCACCTTAAAACTCAGATCTAGTAAGATCTAACCCTTGGATTGACTTGATTTTCTAGATCCACATAGCTCATTGCCTAAGCTACTTGGATCTACAATTTGGTGGCCATTGGACTTGATTTGATACACCTTATCCACCTTTTATCCCTCCTTGAGTAAGGTCGCACTTCCTTGGGTGACTGAGTTTGCCCACTTCTAGGACCTGGGTAGGTGAGATTTCAGTGGATTTGGAATGGGCATACCTTGAAACCTATATCTATAGTATCATTTTGTGATGATCTTCCTTGGGGGTAGCATTCCTTGTTTTAAGGGATTGTGGTCCACTTGGGTCATTTCATGAAATCCTAGATCTAGCAAGATCCAACCACTTTATCTCAATTAACCCATTTGACTTGACCTCTAGGGTTCCCGATCTACACTTTGACATGTCTTTTGACTCCATTAACCCATCCAACAAGGCACTAGTCCTCCTTAAGCAAGTCGCACTCCTTGGGAATTGTGTCAAACCTTAGATCCAATACATAGGTACTCCTGATTTCAACTTAGATCCATAGATCTACTCTTTACATATCCTCTAGTGCCAATTGCATCCCTTAATTTCACCTTGTGGGTCCACATTAAGCCATTTCACATATCCCAAGAAAGTAGGACCCACTTGTGTAACACATGGTACTATATCTTATCATTATAACTAATCATTTGGCCGAAATCATACATTGGTTGAAACACTAATCATTCCTCAAACCACCTTCAACCATACTTTAATTTCTAGGTCCACTTTACCTTGCATTGGTTTCTGTAACTTACCATTTACTCATCCCTAGGAACCTTTGTTTGGGTCCAATCATATTTGATTGGTTATAGGGTTTCCCCCTAGGTCTTGATTCATCTAGATCTAAAAGTGAAGAGTGCCTCAGTTGACGTGACTCCCACCTTGCATTGGGAACCATGGCATCTCTTGGGTCACCTCTTTAGTTGTCCATCTCCTCTACCGTCCCGGATGGGATACCACTATGGGAAACTACAAGTTGTGTGATAACAGGTACCCAATACTGAAGACATCTGTGCTAACTTTTGCTTCATCTGATGAGAAGTTTCCAACAAGACTTTGACCTGTTTTGTAGTCTTCACCTGAGGAGTATCCTCAATAGGATTTTTACCTTTATCCCCATCTGGATAAGTGAGCATTAGAGGAGCATTAGCTTGTTGGGTCTTTTTATGTTCTTTGTCCCTTCTCACCTGCTCAATAAAATTCATTTGCATTGTTCTTTAGCTCAAAACTTGAGTTTTAAGTTCTCTCTGATATTGCATAATCTGATGTTGCTCATCTGTGCTCTTTGCCCTAGAAAGGACCTCAGAAAAAGGTATTCACTCCTTGGTAGATGGATTCATCAGGAATTTCTTCATGCACATAGTCCACCTTCACATGATTTTGTTTAAAATGAGCATCAAGGAACTTCTTAGTGTCATGCTTTCTTTTGGGAGCAAATCCTAGCTTTAGAGAAGCCATCCTATCCCCCAACACTGTAGCCCAATTTGAGGTTGGAATGGCCAATGGTCCAAGGTTTAAGGAGAATTTAGGCCAACCCTTTCTTTTGGGACCAGTGAGTTTTTTGTAAACACCATCAGTAATAGTCTGATAAGAGACTTCTTCAATGACCAATCTATCGGGGACTATTCTAGGTAGAGATGAATAGTGTGACTTCCCCAAATTATGATATATGAAAAGGATTCATAGACATACCAATCACCAATTGTATTGATGAAGGTCCTAGCATTAGCTGAGAAGGCAGGAGCCTCTTGTTTGAATATCTTGAAACAAATAGTACCCATGAAATGGTCACAAATGTCATAAAGTAAGGGAAAACATTTAGTCTCCCATAGTGTTGCATGATAGATATGAACTGGTGGAGCCTCAGGGGTCCAATTCCATCCCATGTTGGGATATTGGAACTCTGAGCAAAAGACATCAATAATGAAGGCTGAAAAGAAAAAGTGTGGCTTCTTCAAAGCAGGGGCTTTTTGATACTCTTGGATGGCTATTTTAAGTTCCAATGATAAGATGAACGCCCAAGGGAAGGATTCACCCGTTGTTAGGACATGATGAGCTATTGGAGCCCATTCAGCCTTGAAGACTAAACAATTTGGAAGGCCATAGAGCCTACAGAGCATGGGTTCCAGTAAAAAATGAGTCTCTCTGAACCAGGAAATCAAATAGAGGTTATCATCCTTTGGCACAAAGGGTCTAGGTTTAATCATCCATGATTTCATCATTTCGTCGAAATTGTACCTAGTTTTAGAAGATTGGATGAATTCAGGGCTAAGGATCTGCATGGCTGGCTTAAGAGAAAAAGCTCTGGTAAAGAATTCAAGGAGGAAAGTAGTCAATTGTGACCCCGTACTGTCATTGAATGGCCGGTCTTTAGAGTTAGCATTGTTTACTATCCACTTAACTGCATCTGTGTATGGAAGGATAGTGGGACGAGCAACGATAACATGGATTTGAGAAGCCCTAATCTTCTCATATGCAGGCCGGTCTTCCTTAATGTTTGAAAGGTCGTCATTATAAAAAAATGAATAGATTTTGGACCAGTCCATTTGATAAGTTTCAGTAACCCTCTCACTATTATCTGAGAAGATACCGAAATTGGGGTCTTTGGTCAGCAAATCCCTGTGAATTGTCTTAGACCGAGTGTTTCGTGACATTTTTGCAAAGCTTGGAAATTCTGGTAAATAAATAAAAACGAAATTAAAACTAAATCATAAACAGTGAAACCATAAATGACGAATGCGAAAATGACAACAAACCAACCTGAAAATAACTGAAAAATTTATGAGAATGACCCCTGGTAAGAAATTCACATTAAAATCCACATAGCAGAGTAAATTTCCGACAATGAAAATAATAAAGAAAAATAGAAAAATATCATATTTATCGATTTTCCGTTGGGTCGAATATGGACCATAGGATTAGAAAAAAAAGAATGCCTAGGGTTAACCCCTACAGGATGTGGGATCAGGTCACAAGTCTTATTTTTCAATTTTATTGATTATTTCTCCAATCCGCAATCCACAATTGTGGGTTGCGGGTTGCGGAATTGAAATTTCCCAAAAATATTAACAAAGTCTTCCCGCAATCTGCAATTGCAGGATGACACAATTCTGAAAAGAAAGAACAATCAACTCCCACAATCTGCAATGGCGGGTTTGCGGGTTTGCGCGTTGAAAAATAACATTTTGAAAGAATTGAAGGTTTTCCACAAGTGATGAAAACAACCAAAAACCTTAGAAATTTTCAAAGGAAAAAAAGGTAATTACACAAACCAAAAGCAAAGGCATGAGATCATAACAAACAAGGTTTAAGAACCTCGTTATAATAATAAACTTACCCAAATATCTTTATATTTAAAATTTTGGGGCTCCCATGTTCAAATGAAGCATGGGATTGGTTGTACCTACAACAAATGGCGACTGGATGGGAAGAACCAGTTATCTCTGCAAACAAAACTTCAGTTAAATAAAGTATGTCAGGCAACTGATTTTCAACCTGGATTTTTAGAAAATATTTATAAAAGGACAATCAATAAGCAGAATTAAACATGAGATTGATATACTCCCATCCACGATCAATTTAAAGATAATGCAAACCTGATAAGGAGATTTAAGAAACAACAGGAACCTTTTTCCATTCTGCAATCATAGGAAGACAACTTTAGATGGACCTGGGGGGAAACTTAGAAGTACTCTGGATATCCAAATCATAAATCACATTGACTTATTAATAGCTTTATTTACGCAGAGATGCATTATTGACAATATATACATTTTCTCATTCTCCCTTTTTCTTCTCTTTTTTTTTCTCTTTTTTTTTTTTAAACATAAAATCTGTACATAAGACCACTGCCCTGACTTGGTGATCAGGTTGTGGCAGTGCCACTCACAAACCTGATCTGGAAATTGAACAAGCTAGCTCAGTAATGAGACTCCTTGTCTTCTAGCCGTGACACTGAAAGCAATTATCATGGCTTGGTGACCACATAATGATAATTTCAATCCAAAATCAAACCCATGATCATGACAGGGATGGCTTGTGATAAGACCCCCATGTCCTTATATGCAACATTGTCTTATAAAGAAAAAGTAAAACAAAAATTTTATTAGGGTATGAATTACAAGACACCACCATGGCTTGGTGACCATATGATAGTGGCATTACTCACTGATGCTTTGCAGATCATGATTGGACCGACTTGTGATGGGATCTTCCACCTTTCAGTAAACTGAAATCCATCTTCCGAGTTTGGTGGCTTGGTGTGAAGATGTCATTCCACTCACATCTATGAACCTAATGGGATGGCTTGTAATAAGACCCCCCATCCTGTAATACACAATTATTAAGTAATATCATTTTCCAAGGTGACTGTGATAGGATCCAGAGCAGATAAAGGTTGACCAGGCTATTAAGATATGTTTTGCTACACTAATGAAGCATAGGGAAAGAAAGCCACTCACTTTCCACAATTTCAATTAAACAAATAAAGCATGTATAAGATAATGACCAAGGTGGAAAGGTATCAATCAAAGTTCTGCAATTAATGGTTGTCTATCCTTTGTAAAAAAAATTCTGACATAGGTTGAGAAAAGCCAAGATTGACAGAGCATTCTAAAACTTCAGTTTAGATTATTCTTGAGACAAAATGACCATCAACCATTACCAAATGTATGGAATTTATTAAAAGAAAAACCAATCAAAACAAAGAAAATGCAAAAAACACACTAAATTTATGTACAAAGTGCATCAAATTGTTAAGACAAAATACTTCTTGAGCAGGGAAACATTCATTGGATAAGTGTCAATGACCCCTTCCAATGTCTGTAATCGAACAGTACTAGGACCAATATTTTCTGTAAAAATGAGAGGTCCTAGCCAAAGGCATTGAAATTTGGTATAATCATTTTTATCCTTATGTTTCTTATCCCATATCAATACCAAATCTCCTACTGAAAATTATCTGTCATAATAGGATTTCTCATCGAACCATCTTTTAACCATCTGCTAATGTTAATATAAATTATTTTTAGCCAATTCCCAGTCTTCCTCCAACTTAAGCAAGGTATCAATTCTTTGTTGAAGATGAGAGGAATCATCTTCTTGAATGGATTGGGATAGCTGTAATGAGGGAATGGTAAGGTTAGATGGTAGGATGGATTCCTTGCCATAAACCAGACAATAGGGAGAGTTTCCAATAGTTTCCTTTGGGGTGATTTGATCTTCCCAAAGAGCATTATAAAGCTGTGTGTGCCAATCTTTGTGATGAGAGGCTACTGTCTTCTTCAAAATGTTTATCAAGTTCTTGTTCGAAGATTCAGCAATCCCATTACCCTGTGGATAATAATTGGCATAAAATTTTAGTTTGATCCCTTTTTCAAGGGCATACTGTCTCAAATCAATTGATGAAAAGTAGGATGCATGATCAAAGACAAGATACTCAGGAGCACCAAACCTTGTAACTAGCTGGCTATCGAGGAATGAAATTACTCGATTTTTGTTACATTACCTTAGAGGGACTGCCTCTACCCATCTGGTAAAGTAGTCAGTTGCTATAAGGATATACCTATGTTGCAGGGAGGAAACAAGATTAATTGGTCCAACAAAATCCAATCCCCATTGCTGAAATGGGAACTGAATTTTTACTGGCTGTAGAGGAAAAGCAGGTTTTTTGAATTTCCCTGCACACTTTTGACATGGTTCGCACCTTCTAACATGAACATAGGCATCCTTGAACAAGGTAGGCCAATAATATCCATCTTTGAGAATCTTGTGTGCTATGGTTTCACCTGAAAAATGGCCTCCAGCAGGTCCTGCATGAAATTCTAAAAGAATGTCATCAGTCTCATTTTTCTCCAAACATCTAAGGAAAAATCCATCGTAATTTTTTCTAAACAAAACTCGATTAATAAATTGATATGGAGCAAACTTTAATCTTAAATCTCTGTGTTTTTTGAAGTCTATGGTTTCAGGAGCAAACCCATGGTTTAGAAAAAATTTAATATGATCATACCATTCAGATGTTGGAGTATCTATGGCATTAACAAAACCTGTAGGAACATTTTCCTCCTGCTCCCATTTAGTCTGCTGCTGATCAGGGTCGTTTGACTGAGTAGTGAGCAGGCACAAACCTTGCCCTTTTACAATCTTCGCTGGCCTGATTTCTAGGTCATATTCCTGCAAAGTTGTCATCCAATGGGCTCTTTTTTTGCCTAGTTATTTCTGGACTAGCACGTTTCTGATGGCTGTGTATGATACAATCACCTTCGTCCGAGATTTCAATGAGTACGGCCTGTAATGTTTCACAAACTTGTAAACTGCATAGGCCTACTTGTCAATTTGGGAGTAGTTCAGTTCTGCTCTCTGAAACATTGATCTCATGAACGAAATTGGAATCTCAACATCATTATCATGATTCTGCATCAAGACAGTTGCATAAGAAAAATCAGTAGCGAAAGTATATAGAATAAAATCCTTGTTGAAATATGGGGACATCAGAGCAAGGGCTTCTGCAATGGCCTTGCGAATTTCAACAAATGCATCCTTTTGTTCCTGAGACCAGCTAAAATGTACATCTTTTTTAACTAACTGTTGTAATGGCTTAACAATTTGTGCAAAATTTGGAACAAAACTACGTACAAAATTGATCTTTCCGAGGAATGATTGCATGGCTTTGCGCGAACCAGGAAAACCGATCTTTGAAATAGATTCAGTGCGTTCAGGATCAATAATCATACCTTCCTTAGAAACAATGAAACCCAGGAGCTTACCTTCTGTTACTGCAAATATGGACTTCTTGGGGTTCAGCGAAATTCCGCACTTCCTGTAGCGTTCGAAAACCTATTTGAGAGCAAACAAATGTTCATGTCGTTTTTTTGAATAGATAGTAATGTCATATAAGTATACTACAACAGAATTATGCATCAAACCTCTGAAAGCTATATCCATGGCTCTCTGGAATGTGGCTCCTGCATTTATCAGTCCAACGGGCATTTGCCTGTAGGCGAAGGTACCCCAGGGAGTTTTGAAAGCTGTTTTGAGTTGGCCATCAGGAGATGTTGATGTATATGTAACTTCGGAATGTATTTCATATATGTATATTGTATCCCTACATAGATGTTATTATTCCTCTGTACGGAAGTGTCGTCATTTGTATTTACAAGTGTCACAAGTTGCATTGTATGTACCACAACTTGTATGTGACTGGTTATTAGACCACCAAGTGTGGAGTCGGCCTTGAGTTGAGTTACCATGGATTATTAGACTCTCCTAGAGAAGTCGACCCTATTAAGTTATTAGGAAAGTTAAGTTGTGTATAGATAGAGTGAGGGTGTCACTCTATTTCACCATTCACTCACTCATCTATTCTCTCACTTGAGTGATGCACACTAGTGGAGAAGGAGAAGTTGCTAGGAGACTATCTCTTGTATTTGGGTTTTGTATCATTGCTCTTTCTATCTCTGAGGAAGTTTTAAGGTTTTTCGCCTTCTTGGTTTTCCCCGAAGAAACTCCGTGTCTATTTTTCTTGTGATTGTCTCTTATGATTGATATGTTGTACATGTTATTCTCTCAACTAATATCCTAGATCATTTTGAATTAATGCTCAAAATCTAACATGGTATCAGAGCTAACCTGAGAAGAAGAAACTGTGTAGCTGTGGAAGCTAGGGCTTCTTAATTTTTGGGTTTCTCTCCATAGATCTTCAAAGGCATGAGGCTATATTGACTCTCCTTGCAAGGGCACATCTTTCTATCGAAACAGAATCTCATTTTGAGCACTTTCAGTTTTTGGCCTGTCACTGCTGCGGGAAATTAGGGTTTCGAAAAAAAGTCATAATTTTTGGAATCTGAGTCCATGGCTGAATGTTCCTCAGAAAAATCGAACTTCTAAGCCTTGGATCAAACTTTTTGGTTGGGCAGAAGAGTGGGCTTCATCAAACCCTACTTGAGATCCTGTCTAGTAAATCCAGAAGTTTCAAAGACAATTTTGAGGGGTCAAATTTTACAGATTTCAAAATCAGAGTATACTAGCTTGACCAGCTTAGCGAGGTGCATATTTCTATCCTTTCAGAAGTTTGAAATTCAAAGTTTGAATTTTAGGGTTTCTCTGACAAACCCTAATCCAGCTCCAGATCCAGTTTTCAGCAAATCAAGTGGTAAGACCTAATAACTTTTCTATTTCCATTTGAAGTACTCTTTAAGATATCTCACCACACCAAGCTTGAGGATAAGCTTGAAGGGGCTGATAACTTCCGAGCATGGAAGTACAGGATTGGGTTAATCCTAGAAGAAAATGAATTGGACACCTACATAAGTGAAGAGGTTCCAGTTCCAGAGGGAGATGAGGCTAAAGCCTTACACAAGAGGAACTTGGTCAAGGATAAGAGGATCATTGTTGATTCTATCGAAGACCATCTCATACCACATGTGTCATCTCTAAAGACACCTAAGGAGATGTTTGATTCCTTGACCAAGATATTTGAAGGGAATAACATAAATCGAAAGATGACCTTGAGGAATCAATTAAAGAATGTCAAGATCCAGAATGTGGAGACCATGCAGTCTTACTTTTCAAGGGTCTCCCAGATAAAAGAACAACTTGAAGCTGTAGGAGAAGATATAGAGAATGAGAAGTGGTGATGACCACTCTAAATGGCCTTCCTAGGTCATGGGATTCCTTCATCCAAGGAATATGTGCAAGGAAGAAACTTATCACATTCAGTAGACTATGGGAAGAATGCTCACAGGAAGAAGCTCGAATTACAGCTCGAGAAGAGAAGATGGGGAATGAAGACCAAGCCCTCACAGCACACTCCAATAAGTACGATGTCAAGAGGGAACACCACTATAGCAAGACAGAAAGGCACCACCATCAAAATCAAAGGGGTGACTTCAAACCTCAAAGGAACATGTCCACAGTTCGATGCTATACATGTGATGAAAGGGGACACTATTCCAGGGATTGTCCCAGAAAGAATAAATATAGGTCTCATAAGAAGAAGAACACCAAAAGAAAACATCATGCTCACACTACAAAGGATGATGAACCTCCCAGGAATAGGACTAGAGAAGAAAGTGAAGATTCTTCAAGTGATCAAGAGTATGTTTTAATTTCTGCTTTCACTGGTACCATAACCCATGGAAGCAATGATTGTCTTATAGATAGTGGGGATTCCAAACATATGACAGGATTCAAGGAATCCTTTGTAGACCTATCTGAACATGAATCACCCCACAAGGTGAAACTTGGGGATTACTACTAGTATCCCATAAGAGGAAGTGGTGAATCCCCCTATAAGCTAGACTCTGGAAAATCTATGAAGATGAAAGATGTACTATATGTTCCAGGTCTCAAGAAGAATCTTCTCTCCATATTTGCTTTGGATGCAAAAGGCATAAGGGTTGCATTTATAGATGGCCAAGTTCTTATGTGGCCAAAAGGTAAGACTATTCAATGATGCAGTAGTAATTGGAGAGCAAGAGGGAGGATTATACAAATTGAAGGGCCAACCAGAACAAGCATTGGTTGATGACTCAGTAGAACCAAGTGAAATTTGGTATAGAAGGCTTGCACATGTGCACTATAGGGCACTACCTATTGCAAGCAAAGCAGTTGAAGGTCTTCCTGAAATCTAGACAAAGCATGAAGGCATTTGCAAAGGTTGTGCAAAGGGAAAGAACACAAAGAAGACATTTCCAAGTAGTGAAAGCAAGGCAAAAGGAATCTTGGAGATTATCCACTCTGATGTATGCAGTCCGATGTCATCCAGTTCTCTGAGTGGGTATGTATATTATGTTTCCTTCATTGATGATTTCTTTAGGAAGACTTGGGTTTATTTCTTGAAGAATAAAGATGAAGTGTTTGATAAGTTCATGGAATTCAAAACCTTGATAGAAAATCAAATTGATAAGAAGATCAAGATCTTTAGATCCGACAATAGCAGATAATTCACTTCATGAGACTTCAAGAAACTATGTAGTGATTCGGGGATTAAGAGGGAGTTGACTACTCCTTACAATCCACAACAAAATGAGGTTGCAGAAAGGAAGAATAGAACTATCATGGAAGCAGCTAGGGAAATGCTTCATGACCAAGATCTACCTATGCACCTATGGGCAGAAGCAGCAAGGACAACTTTATATGTGCAAAACAGAACACCTCACAAGATACTTGATAATAAGACACCAGAAGAAGTGTTCACTGGAAAGAAGTCAGAAGTTAGCCATCTCAGAATATTTGGCTGTCCAGTATACACACACATTCCAAAGGAAAAGAGAATAAAGCTAGATCCTTCAGGAAAGAGGGCATCTTTGTGGGTTACAGTGAAAGCTCGAAGGCTTGCAGAATCTACTTTCTAGGGTTCAAGAAGATTGACATCAGCAGGGATGTAACTTTTGATGAAGACTCAGCATACATCAAATCCAGGAAGACATCTGTTGAAGACAATGAAGAACCAAGGGTAACCAGAATTCAAGACACCACTATGAATGAAGCAATACTAGAAGAAGATCGTGAAATAAAAGATCCACAAGAACCTATAGATCCACCCCGTGAGAAGAACTCTCACAAGAGGAAACTAGCATGGGCTAGAGAGATCATCCAAGATGCAGAAAGGTATGGTATTCCAAAAGAGAAACACAGAGAAAGAAAGAGGACAAGGTCACACACCAGCTATGTTGCCTTGATCTGTGATATTATGAACAAAGAACCTTCCAATTATGAAGAAGCAGTGGAAAATAAAGAATGGAAGGATGCCATGGTCGAGGAATACCAATCGATCATGAAGAATGATGTTTGGGATGTGGTCCCAAGACTTGAAGGGAAGTTTGTTGTGACTTCCAAGTGGATCTATAAGATCAAGCATGCTACAGATGGTAGCATAGAGAAATACAAGGTGAGGTTTGTAGATTGTGGCTTCTCCCAGAAGGAGGGGATAGATTATGAAGAGACTCTTGATCCTGTAGCCAGATACACTTCCATCATAACAGTACTTGCTCTGGCTGTAGTGATGAAATGGAAGATACACCAGATGGATGTCAAGATAGCTTTCTTGAATGGTGTAGTCGAAGAGGAAGTCTATGTGGAGAAACCACTTGGTTTTGAGGCACATGACAGGGATTCATATGTGTGCAGGCTGAAGAAATCCTTGCATGGCTTGAAGCAAGCTCCTAGGACTTGGTATGGTAGGATAGACAACTTTCTATCCAGCTTGGGATTTACCAAGAGTAAAGCGGATTCCAACCTTTACTACAAGGTTGAGGAAGGAAATCCAGTAATACTCCTATTGTATGTGGATGACCTGTTTGTGATAGGTGAGGATAGATTGATTGCCGACACAAAGAGGAAGCTTGCTGCTGAGTTCGAGATGAAGAACTTGGGGATGATGAACTACTTTCTAGGCATGGAGGTGTGGCAGATTGCAAATGGAATCTTCCTTGGACAAGGGAAGTATGCAGTAGAGATCCTGAAGCATTTCGGGATGATGGGATGCAAGGCCATGGCCACACCTATGGCATCGAACCTAAAGCTTCTGTGTGATGCTTCATTTGAGCTGGTTGAGTCATGGTGTATCGTCAGATGATTGGGTCCTTGATGTACCTAACAAACACGAGACCATATATTTTCTTTGCGGTGAACACATTGAGCCAATTCCTGATGGATCCGAGAAGTGTTCACCTGGTTGCTGCAAAGCATATTCTGAGGTACCTGAAGGGTATGGTTGATTATGGGATCAAGTATGATGTGAATCGAAAATTTAACCTAGAGGGTTATGTTGATTCAGATTGGGCAGGAAGTTCCATTGATTGGAAGAGCACTTCGGGGTGTTGTTTCAGTATGGGATCCAATATGATCTCTTGGTTTAGTAGGAAGCAGTCCTGTGTGGCACTAAGTACAACCGAAGCAAAGTATGTTGCAGATTGTTCGGCTAGTTGTGAGGCAGTATGGCTTAGGAAGCTACTGTCTGATTTATTTGATCTCCCGTTGGATGCTACCTGTATCTTCTATGACAACCAGAGTTGTGTGAAATTGTCTAAGAACCCAGTGTTCCATGACAGTTCGAAGCATATTGAGATCAAATATCACTATATCAGGGATATGGTACAGAGAGGAGCAGTGAAGCTCCTGTATGTTGTGACAGATGAGCAGATAGCCGATGTAATGACCAAGCAGCTGGCCAGAGTGAAGTTTGAGTGCTTCAGAGAGAAACTTGGTGTACTTGAGATCGATATTCCCTCCGAGGGGAAGTGATGAGTTCGGAGACACAGACGCACACGATCCATTCTCACATGGTGGTGAGATGTAAGGGGTGAGTGAAGCCTCTCCCGGATGGTCAGAGGAAAGTCCTTCCATGATGGTGATTGTAAGTGTTGTGTTATGTGCATCTGGGATGTGTTGTGCGCACTATGAAGTGATCTAAAGACTATGAGGTAATAGTAGAGTACACAGGTTGTGTAGAAGCATGTAATAAGTCCTGAGATGCTCTTGACAGGTTTTGCAGTGACATGTAATCAGTCCCAGGAGATCTTGACAGGTTTTGCAGAGGCATGTAATAAGTCCTAGGATGCTCTTGATAGGTTTTGCAATGACATGTAATCAGTCCTGGGAGATCTTGATAGGTTTTGCAGAGGCATGTAATAAATCCTGGGATGCTCTTGACAGGTTTTGCACTGGCATATAATTAGTCCTGGGAGATCTTGATAGGTTTTGCAGAGGCATGTAATAAGTCTTGGGATGCTCTTGATAGGTTTTGCACTGACATATAATCAGTCTTGAGAGATCTTGCAGGTTTTGCAAAGGCATTGTAATAAGTCCTGAGGTGTACTTACTTGATGGATTGCTCACAGAGATGATGAAGACCTACATGGAGACTAGGCCTACATCCAGCATGAAAAAGGGTTGGCTCTGTAGAACTTCCTATGACGAGTAGACTGGAGATTGATTGAGATAGCAGTAGCAGTGACGATGACGATGATCCAGTGACGATGATCCAGAGAAGAAGACTTGTGCTAGAAGACCTGTGTCGAGAAATACCTTCCTAGTTAAGAGGGAGTGTTGATGTATATGTAACTTCGGAATGTATTTCATATATGTATATTGTATCCCTACAGAGATGTTATTATTCCTCTGTACGGAAGTGTCGTCATTTGTATTTACAAGTGTCGCAAGTTGCATTGTATGTACCACAACTTGTATATGATGGGTTATTAGACCACCAAGTGTGGCGTTAGCCCAAAGTTGAGTTACCATGGGTTATTATACTCTTCTAGAGAAGTCAGCCCTGTTAGGTCATTAGGCAAGTTAAGTTGTGTATAAATAGAGTGAGGGTGTCACTCTATTTCACCATTGACTCAGTCATCTATTATCTCACTTGAGTGATGCGGACTAGTGGAGGAGGAGAAGCTGCTAGGAGACTATATCTTGTATTTGGGTTTTGTATCATTGCTCTTTCTATCTCTGAGGAAGTTGCGGGGTTTTTCACCTTCTTGTTTTTCCCCAAGGAAACTCTGTGTCTATTGTTCTTGTGATTGTCTCTTATGATTGATATGTTGTACATGTTATTCTCTTAGATAAGATCCTAATAATTTTGAATTAATGCTCAAAATCTAACAGGGGCAACCATGACTTGGTTGTATCCTGAAAAACTATCCAGGAGAGAGAACGTCTCTAATCCAGCTACCTTTTGCAGAATCTGTTCCATAGGAGGAACAAGGTAGTTATCCTTTTTAGAGGCTCTGTTCAAATTTTTGAAATCGACACAAAGTCTAATTTCTCCATTCTTTTTTCGGACAAGTACTAAATTAGCTATCCATTGTGTGTGTATGACAGGGAATATGATTCTAGCTATCAACAACTTCTCAAGTTCTTTCTTTATAGAGAGCTCCAAACTAAGATGCATCTTCCTTAGTTTCTGTTGGTAAGGTTTCACTTCTGGCTTCATCGGTATGTTATGATGCATAATGCTAGTATCAAAGGTATTTAGTTCATCATAGGTCCATGCAAAAACATCCTTGTATTCTTTACACAATCTGATGAAAGCTCTTCTTTCATCAACAGAGCATTCAACCCCAAGGTTGATGAATCGGGGATCCTGTTTAGTACCAAGGTTGGCTGGCTCATAGTTCAAATAGGAACTCTGGGTTTTGCAGTTGGTCTTGTGTTTAAACTTATCTTGAAAGTCATAAAATTTCTCTCGTTTGATCACTGATTTTGGGATAATGTTGGAAGGTTTAGATAGAGATTTTTCATGTTCAGCCTCATCTATTTCCATGTCTTGAAAGGTATCTTGAGCTGAAAGAAAATCTAGGATTTGTTGGTCATCATAAAACACTTTCCAACTTGTTAAATTATCAGGGATGGAAGGCCTGTACATAAGTTCTATTGAAAAGGTTTTAGGTGACAAGACTTCTAGTGGAATCAGCCTAGATGCAGTATTTGCTAAGAGATCAGCATCAAAGTTCTGTGATCTAGGGACAGACTTGATGTCGAATGCAGTGAAAGAATTAGTGAGGTCTCTAACCATTTTTTGATAATTAGTTAAATGTGGAGACGAACAATGTATCTTATTTCTTACCTGTTTAACTATGATTTCTGAATCTCCAAAACATTCTATCACTTGTGCACCCATATCAATAGCCTTCTTGAGTCCCTGAACCAGGGCCTCATATTCAGCTACATTATTGGTACATTCAAATTCAAGTCTACAAGCAATCATGGTTTTAGTCCCTTTTGGATCAATAAGGACACAATCTGCACTAGCTCCATCTTTAGATCTGGAGCCATCAAAGAATAAATTCCACGCAATAGGATCAATCCTAAAATTTGTATTAACATTATACACATTATGTATAATAGTTCCAGATAATGGTACAATAGTAACATTTGCAATATGAGATTCATTTTTTACATTCTCATCTGGTGAAGAATCAACTGGAAAATCTCCAAAGAAGGTATCAAATGCGAAATGCTCAATATGTGAACTGAAATAACAAGCAGGCTCACTTGAATCATTAAGGTCAGTGACTGTTTACTTCATAAATGGTTCCCTACTGATCTTAATCTTATTTGGTTGTCCTTTGTAGGGTAGCCACAGGTGAGACCAATCAGTGGCAAAGTAGCCCTTGAGTTTCTCTGACCAATCTCTGCTAAGCACATTCCATAGGCTTCAGGGATGTCAGCTACAACAATATCAATGGTCGGGTGGATCCGAGGATCAATAGATAATGTCAACAACACATTTCTTAATCTCCCCACTACTCTCACTTTAGATATGTCAAGATGAACAATTTGAGTAAGACATGGTTCCCAAGTAGCATTTAATTTCTTGCAGACAGATAGGGGCATCACATTGGAAGAAGCACTAGAGTCTATCATGCAATTGTGTACATTTCTTTTGAAGATTTCAAAGGTGAGCAAGAAAGGAGGTGTCCTCTTGCTTCCATATTTCTGATCTTTTGGTTTGTTAAAAGAGTCTAAGTTATTGTTTTGTGATTCCCTTGGTTGTTTGATTATCATGCTTTTAGTTAGAGAATCCCTCATAGAAGGGATTTTCAGAAGTTCAAACAAAGAGATATTTCCTTTAACTCTTTTCAAATCTTCAGCTAAACTGTACTCCATTTCAGGAATGATTGTGTCTTTTTGTGGAACAATTTTATTTTTATTGGGAGGTGTTGTTGAAGATGAAGGTTCCTGAGAGGGTTGTCCTCTTGATCTAGTATTGTAGGGATGTTGAACATTGAACACTGTCTCAGGTTCTTCTTCTTCTTCATTCATTGGGAGTTCAAAAAAATAGCTTACTGTATTAATCTGTGGATCCTCTTCTTCATCACCTTCTCCTAGTAACTGTGGATCTTGTTTTGTTTGATCATCAGAAGGTTTAGGGACATTTTGTAAATTTCTTCAGATGTAAGTCCTTCATTAGGATTAGGAGGTGGTGTATTTTGGGGAGGCTGATAAGGTCTTCTGAAAGGTGGACTTGCAAAACCTCTGTTATTATTTTGATTCTCATTATTATTCTTTTTTAAATCAACCATCGCATTTGACATTTTCTGGAGTAACTTTTTAATATCAATCATTTCAAAGGCATCTTTATTTTGAGTAATGGGTTTGGGAGCATTATCAGTTTTCTTTCTAGATGTGGAAGGTTGTTCTTCTAAAGCTTCAGGATTATCTTTAAGACAATAGATATCCTTTTCAACTTGAATGGCTTCAGTATAAGCCTCAAAAAAGTTGTCCTTATGTGCTCTCTTGACCCACATTGCAATAGGAATAGATAGACCTTTTTCATAATAGGAAACCAACAGTTCTTCTGCAGGAAGAAGAGTGGAAGGGATCCTATTTTTTAGATAATAAAATATCTGATTGTAATCCTTGACCCTTTCTTTGCCTCTCATCTTCATAGAATACCATTCTAAGACTAGATCTTGTGGAGTTTTATCATCCCCAAACTTCTGGATAAACAGTTTTTCAAACTCATCCCAAGAAGTTATGGATCTGGCTTTTAAGGAAAAGTACCATGTGGAATATTTTCCTTCAAATGTGTAGGGGAATAGTCTGCAAACCATATCTTCATGGACAACACTCCTAAGTCTAATGGCCTGCATAAAATTTTTGATGTGATCTAATGCAGGTGATTTATTTTCTGGATCAAACTTAGGAAGCCACTTCTCAGGGTTTTTAGAAAATCTATGTTGATCTCCAAGCATCCACACAGCATCTTGGTCAAGCCAAGGTTTGTTCTGGCCTTCCCCAGCAATTGGTTGTTCTTCCTCTTCTTCAGATGAAGAACTAGAAGAATGTTCACTTTTAGATGAGGAGGATGGTGATGAAGGAGGAGAAGGTGCTGGTCCACCAAATCCAATGTTAGGTTGATCTTGTGGAACTTACTCAAAGAGAGAATCAAGGTTATACTCAGGGGATCTTGGATAAACAGGTGTATGTTGATTTTCAGTGTTATGATCCTCAGTGTTTTGGTTAGCTATCTATTGACCTTCTTGGTTATCAATATGAAAAGTAGTGTTTGGTTGAATTGTTGGCAGTCCTCGACCTCGTAGGTCAGTAATTCTTTGTTGTACTCTAGCAACACTATCATTAGAGATCTTCAGTATTTTTTGAAGTGAAAGGGATCCTCTAGTAGGTGATATGATGATGATTTCCCTTTATTTTCCTGCTGAGCTGCAGATGTACTAGGAATTACAATCGGTTGTGAGACTGTTTGTTGTTCAAATGTATAAGCATGTGATTGGCTACGAGTGAAAACCGATGATGTTCTTGCTGGAAGAGGTTTCTGAGTATTTGTTTTAGGCATAGTGTACTACCGGCCCTCCTTCTAGTGCCATTTGTTGAGGCCTTGGATGTGTAGGGTAGGTGTAAGGTGCTGGAATGGGTTCCAAGGCTCCCAACAGAGGGTGAAAACCCAGACTGAAAGGCTTCAAAATTCCCTACGCAAGGACAGTTCTATACCCAGCCTATTTGGTATAGTAATCTCCCACGGATATTCGGCCTCCGCTGGCACTCTATGAGTTGGTGAAAATTTGATCAATAGATCAGTCTTCCAATAAAGGAAAAAAAGGGTGTTAAACAGTTTCTCCAGCAATTTATGATGTTCTTCATTGACCTGAAGGGCTAGATCCTTAAATTCCTGGGGTGAAAACTTAGAGAAACGAGAAGAGGCTGGACTTGTAGTTGCATCCCCGCATTGCTTTTCCATTAAGACTATCTTCTGTGTATTGGCAGAATTATCCACTTGTACGTTACGAAGTTCAGCTTGAAGGGAGGTGTTGCTTCGTTCCAAATCCTCTAACCTATCTCCCCATAACTTCCTAACATCAACAACATAAATCGCATGTTCTTCCTTGGTCTTTACTGACTCTTCTTCAAGTCTTTCCAATTCTTCCTTATTCTGATCAATCTCCCTATTTAGTATCTAGACTGAATCAAGGTTTGCACCAGCAAATGACCCTAAGGCTATAGCTGTCTCAATTGCACTTGTCTGGGGATCGCTTGTTTGCTGAGCCCATATTATTTGATTTGGAACAGATACTTCTAATCCACCTTGATCCCTGCTTCTCTTCTTACCCCTCTTTATCACTGCTTTATTTTCTTTACTGTAGAAATAATTTCCAAGAGGGACTACAACATCATCTTCAAATTCAGTTACCATTTCTGAAGTAATTGAAATGACAGTCTCTGTTGAAATTAATGAAGGTGGTTGAGTGATAGTGGGAGTAGGTATAGACATGGTAACTTGAGGAGTAGTCAGAGGGGTAGGGTCAACCTGAGGGACTAATAAGACATGGGTTGGATAAGGGATTGAAGTGAAGGATTCAGAAAGTGGAACATGATCATCATTAGCAGGTGATGATGAAGAGGGGACTGAGGGTGGCTCTTCCACAGTGGGTAATGATAAATTAGATATGGGTGATTGCTGAGGGACAGTCGAATACTGGACCTCTACAATAATAGATGAGGCAATGGAAAATGGAACTGAGCTATCTGACAATGGAGTGGCTCTGGAAGTCAAAGTATGAAAAAGTTGTGATATGGAAAATGGTGGCATTGCCCCTGGAGTCAAAACAGAAAGATCTTGAATAGATGATAATAAAAGTGCTGAAGTTGTGATGTCAGGAGCACTAGTAACTTCCAATACCTACTGATAAGGATCAAAGTGATCCATTTCAATAGTATCTAACAAATCTGTAACTTCTTATGAATCTTTAATCACTTCTTCAGTCATAGACAATGGAGTATGTGGCTCCTCTTCAATATCACAGTCAATAATATTAAGAGTAGGAACCTGAGAGGTAGGAATCATAATTTTTTGTCTCTTAGCTGGATTTGCATAAGCTATTATTAGATCATCAGATACCTGTATAGATGCAGCTGTCACTTGAATATCCACAGTAAGCTTAGGAGGTTCAATTGTTTGGGTACCCAATACTGAAGACATCTGCGCTAACTTCTGCTTCATCTGATGAGAAGTTTTCAACAAGACTTTGACCTGTTCTCTAGTCTTCACCTGAGGAGTATCCTCAATAGGAGTTTTACCTTTATCCCCATCTGGATAAGTAAGCATTAGAGGAGCATTAGCTTGCTGGGTCTTTTTCTGTTCTTTGTCCCTTCTCACCTGCTTAATCAAATTCATTTGAATTGTTCTATATCTCAAAACTTGAGTTTTAAGTTGTCTCCGATATTGGATAATCTGATGCTGCTCATCTGTGCTCTTAGCCCTAGCTAGGACCTCAGAAAAGGTATTCACTCCTTGGTAGATGGAGTCATCAGGAATTTCTTCATGCACATAGTCCACCTTCACATGATTTTGTTTAAAATGAGCATCAGGGAACTTCTTAGGGTCATGCTTTCTTTTGGGATCAAATCCTAGCTTTAGAGAAGCCATCCTGTCCCCCAACACTGTATCCCAATTTGAGGTTGGAATGACCAATGGTCCAAAGGTTTAAGGAGAATTTAGGCTAACCCTTTCTTTTGGGACCAATGAGTTTTTTGTAAACACCATCAGTAACAGTCTGATAAGAGACTTCTTCAATGACCAATCTGTTGGGGACTATTCTAGGTAGTAGATGAACAATGTGACTTCCCCAATTTCTGATATATGAAAATGATTCGTAGACATACCAATCACCAATTGTATTGATGAAGGTCCTGGCATCAACTAAGAAGGCAGGAGCCTCTTGTTTGAATATCTTGAAATAAATAGTACCCATGAAATGGTTACAAATGTCATAAAGTAAAGGCATAAAATTACTCTCCCATAGTGCTGCATGATAGATATGAACTGGTGGAGCCTCAGGGGTCCAATTCCATCCCATGTTGGGATATTGGAACTCTGAGCAAAAGACATCAATAATGAAGGATGAAAAGAAAAAGTGTGGCTTCTTTAAAGCAGGTGCTTTTTGATACTCCTGGATGGCTGTTTTAAGTTCCAATGACAAGATGAATGCCCAAGGGAAAGATTCACCCGTTGTTAGGACATGATTAGCTATTGGAGCCCATTTAGCCTTGAATACTGAACAATTTGGAAGGTCGTAGAGCCTGCAGAGCATGGATTCCAGTAAAGAATAAGGCTCTCTGAACCAGGAAATCGGATAGAGGTTATCATCCTTTGGCACAAAGTTGCTAGGTTTAATCATCCATGATTTCATCATTTCGTCGAAATTGTACTTGGTTTTAGAAGATTGGATGAATTCAGGGCTAAGGATCTGCATGGCTAGCTTAAGAGCAAAAGCTCTGGTAAAGAATTCAGGGCAAAAAGTAGTCAATTGTGACCCCGTACTGTCATTGAATGATCGGTCTTTAGGGTTAGCATTGTCTATTATCCACTTAACTGCATCTATGTATGGAAGGATAGTGGGCCGAGCAGCGATAGCATGGATTTGAGAAGCCCTAATCTTCTCATATGTAGGTCGGTCTTCCTTAATGTCTGAAAGGTCATCATTATAAAAAATTGAATAGATTTTGGACCAGTATTTTTGATAAGTTTTAGTAACCCTCTCACTGGTATCTGAGAAGATATCGAAATTGGGGTCTTTGGTCAGCAAATCCATGTGAATTGTCTTAGACCGAGTGTTTCGTGACATTTTTGCAAAGCTTGGAAATTTTGGTAAATAAATAAAAACTAAATCATAAACAATAAAACCATAAATGACGAATGCGAAAATGACAACAAACCAATCTGAAAATAATTGAAAATTCGTGAGAATGATCCCTGGTAAGAAATTCACAGTAAAATCCACGTAGCAGAGTAAATTTCCGACAATGAAAATGATAAATAAAAATAGAAAAATCTCATATTTATCGATTTTCCGTTGGATCGAATTTGGACCAGAGGATTAGAAAAAAAAGAATGGCTGGGATTAACCCCTACGGGATGCGGGATCAGGTCACAAGTCTTATTTTTCAACTTTATTGATTATTTCCGCAATCCGCAATACACAATTGCGGGTTGCAGGTTTTGGATTACAACTTTGCAAAAATAACGGACGAAAGCATTTCCGCAATCCGTAATCTGCAATTGCGGGTTGCAGGTTGTGGAAATGAAAACAACCTTCAAAATTAAAATAAGTTCCCACATCCCGTAATCCGCAATTACGGGTTGCGGGTTGCGGGAACACACAATGCAATTTATTAAAATAACAACTTTCCGCAATCCACAATTGCGGGTTGCGGAATCGAAATTTCCCAAAAATATTAACAAAGTCTTCCCGCAATCCGCAATTGCAGGTTGCGGGATGATGCAATTCCGAAAAGAAAGAACAATCAAATCCCGCAATCCGCAATTGTGAGTGTGCGGGTTGAAAAATAACATTTTGAAAGAATTGAAGGCTTTCCACAAGTGATGAAAACAACCAAAAACCTTATAAATTTTCAAAGGAAACAAAGGTAATTACACAAACCAAAAGCAAAGACATGAGATCATAAAAAACAAGGTTTAAGAACCTCATTATAATAAGAAACTTACCCAAATACCTTTGTATTTAAAATTTTGGAGCTCCCATATTCAAATGAAGCATGGGATCTGTTGTACCTACAACACCCCTCTGAAATGAATTATTGAAACCGTTAAAAGCACAACACAAACATTTTGGGCTCATTGATAAAATAGATTAGGGTTTCTAACGATTTAAAAAAAAAAAACCTAAACCCTTTAGCCATTTCAACACCATTCGATCCCACGCCACTTGGAAGAGGATTTTCGCTCAATACGCCTATAGAGTGACCCAATGCACTTGTCATTTTTCAAGGTAGGTAATTTTGTCCTCATTATGGCTACTATTTCCACTTATCATTGGAAGATTGTAACTGTATAAGATAAACGTGTGATTGTGTTTGGTGATTCTAAGGAAAACTGTTTCTTGGGAACCCTTTTTCATTGGCGAGCTCAATGTTTTCTTGGGTCCAAGGTTTTTGAACCACTCTATTTAATTCTACGATTTAACGCCCTAATATTTAAACGCATCCCCGTTGTCACAAGAACCTTCTTTTGAAAGCTTTCTCCAGACCTATTAAACTCTAAATCTGACCATACACAGCTTAGCTCTAACTCTCTTCATGCATTTCTAACCATCGAGTTTTGCATTACTAAGCTATGGATTCATAGATGTTGTTTCTTGTGAAAGGAATTGGGTGTTCTTTGCACTAATGAAAAACTATATATTTATGCCCTTAGAAGCATGTGTTCATTGAAGAATTTTTTAAGCTATTTCTTGTTTGCTCCAATTTGCATCGTGTTCAAAGTTTTAATGGATTTTATGCAACATGATGGTACATCTTTTGTTTTACAGGATACATAAATGTCAAAGAGAGGTTCAAAATGTTATTCCAAAGTTGTATTGGATGTAGCCATTGATGATGAAGTTGTTCAAGAAATGTCTTTAGAGATTTAGTTTGACAAGACTGAACCTCTCACAAGAGTCACCCTTGAACTCAAATGGGGTGAAATCTACCACTTAATCAGAGATTAGAAGGTACCGGAGGCCACGATTGAGGAAGTCTTAATCTACCAAAACATCAAGAATTCAGGCATCCACAAAGTTGTTTCCCGAACAGAGTTGTTCATGTTAGTCCCAGAGACGTTCTAAGGCTGTTTTAGAACTGTGCCTGTGCATAAATGAAATTTACTGTATTCTTTGCTTAGTCAAAATCACATTCACTTGAGTATAATGCAGATAACCAAACTTGGAGTAATGTTGGAAGTACTTCAATATTCCAATGGAGAAAATTGAATGAGGGAGGTGCTGATGAAATGGCACAAGAAAAAGGTACCTCAATGGAAGTAAATCTTTGTCTTATGTATATGAGAAACATATTGAGCCGAAGAAGGAATTCAGTATTTTAAACAGAATGATTACAGAGCTAAATCTGAATAGTGTGAGGATATTATAACCAGATAACATAACATGAATATTTCACGCCATAACCATCTTAGAAAAAATAATTTAAGCTGATAGCACTCATATTTGAATGAGAATTAACTTTGCAAATCATGAACATATATGAAAGAGATGAATTTACAAGAGAAGAAATTACTAGCTGGACATATCAAAGGTTTGAATCCACAAGACACCAATATGGGGCAATGAAGTTCTTCTTTATATCTTGATTAGACCACAAATATTAGAAGTTACACTTCTTACAAAAAGAGTTGACCCTGTGGAATTTTCCTTTTCTTCTATATATAGCCTTCACTGGCCTTACAAAAATGTTTGTTACAAAATAGTTTGTTACGGCCCAACGGATTATATTTTGTTGTTTACATTTTATAACAAAATCGGTTACAAAAATAGTCCCTTCGACTAATGTTGTCTTGTTTGTTGTTACGACTGGGGTCCACCCTGCTGAGGTGGAGGGACGTCTTGATACGTGGAATAAGTCCCTACTATTGGCTGTGACTGTGAAGCTACGACTGTCGCTTGCGCTTTTGTTGACTGCTCTAATTGTTGGAGATGGATAAACTTAATGATGCTTTTCCAATCCTTGCCCATAGGTTACTAGAAAAGTTTGATTTCTCTGAGAGATGAGTCCAACTTTGTGTACAACTCAAAAGTAGCCTTTGGTAGATTTATGAAAATAGTTTGAAGGCGATTGAGCATTTCAAAATTGGTGTGCAACGTGTCCATGATCACTCTCCCATTTAGCTCCTACAAAGTATCTGTCATGTGGATTGCATAGTTCATCGCATCCACCATCAAGGCATTGTAATGTTCTTTTGGATAGAGGTCTCTGTGTCCATCTGAGAAGGAAGGAAGGCCAAGGGGAAAACTGATTTGAATAGCTCTTTGAACGAGTGCACATCCTGTTTCAACTGAGCAACCATGTCAGCAACATTTTGTGCCAACACTCCCTTGTTGATCACCTTGTTATCTTCCATGATGATTTTAGTTCGATCACGGACATAATATGTTTGAGTCTCATCAAAGGTCTTCTCGTTTAAGAAGTCGATCGCCACTTTGGCTAACTCTGTCTTATTACTTACATTGTTCCCCATTGTTCGTGCATCCTGCGTGGCGGTTTCACCAATCTCAGATTCCTCTTGGGATATGCTAAAATGACACCACTGAGAGGTGGTCAAGGCTGCCACCTACTCCTGTATCGTAGACTTGGCACTTTTTATCACAGGCTTACCATTCAGCTTCCTGGATAGTTCTTGGACTTCACCCCGGAGTTGCTCATTCGATTGTTGTAGTTCTGAGATGACCTGGTCTCTTTGAACCAACTTTTCATTTGTGCTGAAAATCTCATCACATTTGGCCTTCAGCTGGTCATGTGCTTGATTCAGCTGCACGTCCCTGATGCTCATCTCATCAACTTCCTGAGACAACTTGTCAGTAGGATCTGCGGACGACAAGGCTTAGAGTGAGGTGACCTTTTGGTGGAGAATGTCTTGATTTAGCTTTCTTTCCTCTTCCAACTCGCTTTCCAAGGAGTCAATGCTTTCTTTGAGGGTTTGACTATTGGTCGTTGATTTCTCCAATTTTGACTGTATTGTAGCTACTTTTGCAATCTGTGAATGCTCAGCCATGGGAATGATGAGCTTGTTCTTTAAGGCTTCAACTTCCTTATTCTTCTCTTTCAGCATGACCTGTAACAGAGCCATGTCATTTGGATTTTGCACCATCTTCACGATTTGCTGTTCTAAGTCAGTTATCTTCAATTGCTTAGTTTTATTAGAGGATTTTTCATTCTTCAACTGCTTCTCCAACTTTTGGACCATGGCCTGTAGTTTGTTTGTTCTAATAGTGTACTTTCTCAGATATCGCTACACTCCTTCACCTGTCTATAGGTGAAGTTCCATTATGTATTTGGACGGGAACGTGTCCAGATTTATTGTCACCTAAGTAGTTTTGAAGTTCGATGGTATTTTCTTCCCCCCGGGAACCAATAGTTCTAGGATCACCATTTTCAGGGGTCCTTGTCTCAAATCTAGTGCTGAAAACATCCTATATTGATTCCATGTGTCAATATCCTTCTTTGGGAATAAGGACTTCTCCAGGTCAACGTTATCGTCTTTAATATGCGTGTATCGCCCAAACAAACCCACTTTAATAGGTGACGTGGTAACCAAAGCACCGTTTGTGGACTGAGATTCCTGCTCTTGGGGCCATGTTTCATATGGAAATATTTCTAGGATGACAAGCGTCAAGGGGGTGGGTGCCGGTGTAATGTCCCCAATTTGGAATTTTTCCCTATTTAGTCATTTTCTGAAACTTGGACTAGTAAAGCCCCAAACTATCCCAAATGATCCCAAATATTTTCGAATGGCGTATGGAGTTGATTGATATGTATTTGGACACATTAAAGTAGCTATTATATTCTTGTACACTTTCCAAATACTTCAGCAACTTGCATTTACAATTAGAGAATGAAAGGAAGAATTACTAGGAAAAATCGATGTTGAAACCCCTAGGGGTAGATGGCTCCAAAAGCCTCCTAATGATTTTGAATTGGGACTGAGAGTGTTGGAAAGGTATTGAGACATAAAAATGAATTTTATTGATCCTTGGATACTCTCAAAATACTTCTACAACATTCATTTAACTTCAGGAGAAAATAGGGAAATTTACTAGTAAATTCGAGGTTCAAACCCCCAAGGCTAGAGGTCACTAATGGCTTCCCAAATGCAGTAGGACCATCCCAAATTTTAGAACATATAAATGTATAGGTTAAAGTACTTCAATGGGCACTCAAATTCATCATTAATCAGTTTCTAAAGGCTTCTGCAACTCCCATAAATCAGAGGTTTGTGGACATGTCTTCACATAGGGGGAAATGATAGGAAACTTCACCACTTTCTATGAAATTCAAGATTTTTGTTCCAAAGGATTATGTAATGTGTATGAAACTTGTTTAGGACACTAATGAATATCCATACATCATAAAAATCATAGATATGAACTGATACAAATTGAAATACAACAACTTCAATCTCTCATAACAAGATATAGGGAAAATGACACCATTTATGCATTGTTTGGTATTTTTACATAGTTTCACTCGGTATTTTGACCTAAGAGTCTTATGAGCAGTAAATACAGAGTATATATATCAGAATACAAATAAATGGTGTATCTTGGACTCTCACAAAGATATCATCATCTCACCAAAGGCGCCCTTCCTCCAAGAGCCAAAATATGCAGAGAAATGTGAGATAGAGATAGGAACAAGTCGAAGAAGAAGGAATCACGAGATGACCTGTAACTTCAACCTGCAACAAAAAAATCCATTTTAGCTCCAAATGAAAGTTCTGAATTTCCTCTCCAATTTCCAATTAGGATGGGAATCTCTCACACTCGGAATTGGTACTAAGGCAAGTAGAGTAAACACTCCACTAGTATGGACAAGCTAGAAGCTCTCCAAATTGTAAAGATGCAAATAAAAAATGATCAAAAGCCCCTTTACTTATATTTTCTTCTCTTTTATAAACTTCTCATGTCCTCCATGGGTCGAATTCCTTCCAAAATCCTCATGCCAACTCAAGTTGGGAAGAGATTCTAATGTGTGCCACTTGTCCAACAATTCCTAGTCTCCATCTTCACTCAATTCAATTGGGGAAGATTCTTGTCTTCCATAACTCCTTTGTGCGCCCTCTTGGAGGATATTTTTAGCCCTGACATGTCATATATGTCATATGTCAGTAATCAGGTATGAACTTTGTCATAGGTGTCATAGAATCTTCATCATTGTTGTCATAGGAGTTAGGGAATCTAGCTCCAAGTGTCACAATTATTCTAAGATACCTCTTCCTCTTCCATGGTAGTTATTATTCCACTCCAATTTGACCTTACATGAATCATGCCCTGAATAATACCTCTTAAACTCCCCAAGTATGTTACCCTTCATCTTGAACTCGAATTGGTGAGAGTATCATGCCAAGTGTAGTGAGGAGTCTTGCCACATGTGGGTCCCACAGCCTCTTATGTTCCCTAATGATCCAATGCCACCTTATTTTCTTTGTATTATTATTTAATTGAACCATTTAATGTGAATTTGTAAGTCTAAGTTCATTTTGGTTATTGTAGCTCCTTTACTCCAACTTTTAATGCTTCTACCCCCAACCTAGGGAACTAGTAATTTCCCTCCATGATAGTTCATTTGGATGGGAAATATTACAAACCAATGCTTCGGAATTTTCTCTTGATGTGACCCACCTTGTCCATTTGGATCTAATTTTTCATTATTACCAACTTGGACATCATGCTTGGAAATTATTTGACCCTTAGCATCAATTTGAAAAACTATCATGACTATGGACAAGGGGCTTAGGCCATTGTGACCTAATGCAAATTTTTGGGACATGACAAATCCTCCCTTCCCAATATTTCTTTTCCTCAAGCAATTTCAAACATAGATGTTGAATAACCTGCTTTCTTTCCAAAACTTTGCTTCTAAAATTCTGAGTAGTGGCACTTTTGCACTACAATTGTGTGTTTCCAAAAGCAAGGAGATGTGGATTTTTTTTTTCATATTGATATCCCCTGTGAAATCACCACTAAACACCAAAATATTAATTAAATCCATCAAAACAAAGTTTGCACAATTACTCTTTTACCTCTTTCATATTTTGGAAACCCCTTTCTATATAATTCTTTGAAGTTGCCACTGAGTTGCCCAACTTTTAGTCTTCAAGATTCTATGAAAATTTTAGAGATGAACCACCATGATTTCTATTGCACTACTCTGATTAAAATCACTTTATTTAGTGGGGCTCAATCTCCCATACTACTTGTGTCCCCCAAAAATTGAAACCATGAGACTAAAATTTATCCTAGGGTCCCATTTCTTCTATTGCACTCCAACAATTAGGAGTGCTCTCCAACCCATACCATCAGGCAAGAGAGTTCCTAGATACCATTTTCTTGTATGCATTATTCCAAACATCATGAGTACCAAAGATATATCATCAAATTATATAACAACATAATAAAAATGTACATCAAGGAGGTGCCTCATCAAAGAATCATGAAAGTGCTTATACCTCCAAGTAAGTAGACCACCATTTTCCAAGTGCATACAAGCTTCAAGTGACCAATAAAATCTTCTCCAATGACATAGGTGAGGATCCCATGTCCTATAATGCTGCTCCAAAAGGATGTAAGATGCATCAAAATAGTCATTCATGTGTTCTTTCATCCAAGAAGTGAACGAATAATCTCCATTAAAATCTGAACCAAGTAGGGAACAAAGAAAACAATGAGCCTTCAAGGGGCTCACAGAAGTACCATTTGTGCATCCCTAAATATGTGTATCATCAAGAAATAACAAAGGATGTTTCTTCCAATAAGAATTTTCTATGATCATATATATATTCACCCAAGTATTGGATGAAGTTCCTCCAACATCAATTGAACTAAGCAAGGAGCAAGGAAAATCAGGAGTCTTCAAGTGAACATCATAGGTGCATCCATGAAGATATGTATCATCATAAGGTAAAAAAGGATGCTGCTGCAAATGTAAATAATAAGGTGATCTAATCATGCCATCATCTAAAGGAGAGATAGCATTTTCATACTCCTCATGTGGTACCATCAAAAAGAAACTTTCCACCCACACTTCATAAGGATGAATGTTGCAAAATATGGAAGTGTAAGATGTAGGAGAATGAACCAACTCACCCAAATGATCAGAATATGCAAAAGTGTCATAATTTTTAGGCTCCATAAGGGTAGGATCATGCACATGTGATGTCTCTTCATATTTTTCAGAGTCACTTGGGAGTGAATTTCGATCCTCTTCATGTACTGCTTCTTCTACTTCACCTATTCAGAACTGCGTGGCTCATGGGTCTCCTTCTTTCTCTCCTTCAAGCAAGCTGATGCATTTTTCCCCTTGGTTTCCTTAGGATCAATATATCTGTAACCTCTTTTTGAATAAAACCCAAAAACTCTCTTCAAGTAGGAAACACATGCATTCCCTGAAGCTTCAAATATTTCACTACTCTTTTCACTCACACACATATGATTTTCTCTCCAAGGTATTTTGCAAGAAGGGCATAGACCTTTCTTCACTAACTCAACATCTTCTATATTGGGCCTATTTTCAAACACCCAATCATCAAAGTATTCAAAAGGAATGGCCTTTTGTGTACCTCCCTTATACAGATCAAGATATGCCTGATATTGTTATGGAAATGTTTTACATGTTGCTCTCAATCTTTGTAGTTCATTCATGGAATTGTACTCATAGGATTCCTAATAATAGTAAGACATGGTTGAAATTTATTCTTCAATGGAGGACCTAATGCATAGGTGAAAGGACCATGCACTAACATTGAGGACAAGATCTGAAAAAATTATGCACATCAGTAAACAAAGTGGGCCAATAGTAACCTGATCTAAGAATCTTGTGGGTTGTTGTATTTGCTGCATAGTGACCACCACAAAATCCTGTATGAAACTCAACCAGAAGCTTTTTGGAATCTGGTTCATTACCACATCTAAGTACTAAGACATCAGGATTTATCCAACCTAATCCATTCTGAGTTATACAATACTTAGTGGATTTAAGTCTTAGAGACCTTCTTTTGTGACCAACAAGATGTTCACGACAAGAAAAATTGTTAAGAAGGTAGATAATGTCGTAATACCATTGTGTTTGACTTAATCTTTGAAGCTCTTTAGATATGATAGGTGTTGACTCATTATTTTGACAAATCATTCCTACATCTTTCTCATTGCTTTCTGTCATATTGCATTCAAGACCTTGACCTTTGATTAACTTGGTGGGTTTAATTTCCAAGTCATACTCTTGGATTTTGGATACCCATTTACCCCTTATACCAAGGCAATCCTATTGAGATAATATGTCTTTGACAGCTATGTGAGGAACATACCCAACAACCTTGGAATACCCAATATACATTCTAAAATGTTTCAAAGATTTAACAAGGGCATAAGCTTGCTTCTCCATTATAGTATACTTAAGTTCTAAATTCTGTAAAGCTCTATTGAAGAAAGTTATGGGTTGTTTTTGGCCTTGGTAATTTTTCTAAAGTGAAACTCCAGCTATAGTATGTTCAGAAGCAAAGGAAAATATTTGGAAATCTTTTGAATAATCAGGGCTTATCAACACAGGAGATCTAGATATAGCATCCTTAATACCTGAGAAAGCTTCTTTCCCTTGTTTGGTCCATTCAAATGTGGCATCTTTATTAAGTAGAAGTTGTAAAGGCTTCATTAGTTCCGCTAGATTTGGAATGAATCTTCTGATGAAGTTAATTTGGCCATTAAAGGATTGGAGATCTTTGACATTGGTAGGAATAAGAACTTTTTTAATAGCCTCAACCCTTTTAGGATCAACTTTCACACCATCCTTAGTGATAATATGCCCTAATAATTTTCCCTCATCAACACCTAACACAGACTTAGTTGGATTTAATGATATTCCATGTATCTGCATCTCTCAAAGATCTTTCTAAGATGACCAACATGCTTTGATATTTCCTTAGAATACACCGTAAGATCATCCTGATATATTTCAATAATTTTACCAATCAACCTATTAAATGTAACATCCATAGCACGTTGAAAGGTAGCACTAGCATTTTTAAGACCAAAAAACATTCTAAGGTACATGAACGTACCCCAAGGTGTAGTAAAAGTAGTTTTATGTTGATCCTCTTTGCTTACTAACACCTGGCTATATCCAGAGAAACCATCAAGCAAGGAAATTATTCCTGATACAGTTACCTTTTGAAGTAAAGTGTCCATGTTGGGCAAGGGATAGTTATCTTTCATGCATGCCAAGTTCAAGTTTCTAAAATCAATACACAATCTGATATCGCCATTCTTTTTTCTGACAACTACCAAGTTTGAACACCATGTGGAATGTCTTGTTGGAGCAATGATATCGACTTCCAACATTTTTTGAAGTTCTTTGTAAACCATGGGAGGCAACTTGGGATTTATTCGCCTCAATTTTTGGCGAAAATGATTAACATCTGGTTTGAAAGGGATTGTATGTTGAAAAACGTCCTCTCGATATGCTTTAAGTTCATCATAGTTGAAAGCAAATACATCACTATATTCATGAACCAAATCGATCAAGTCTTTTCTTTCTTTTTCAGAATTTCCTGTTATCACCTAACTTGTAGTTGCCCCTCGAGATGGATCCAAGGTGGATGCCAGAGGGGATGGGAAACCAAAGAGGTGCAACCAAGATAGCCTCGACTCCCAATGGATGGTTGTCACGCCAATCGAGGCAATATTCACTTTATATTATCTAGCCCAAGACAACAAAGGGGGAGACCCAGATCTACTCTCGATAGGAGAGATTAGACCAGGACACCAGATCAAATCAAGTATGGATGAAGTACGTAAGGTGTATAGTAAACCCTAGATCTATGGATGAAGTCACAAGATGAGTAATGGCTTGGATCAAGAGGTTTAAGCAATGTAGATTTGGTCCAACTTGGTTATGTGAGTGACTTATGAGATTTAAAACAAGATCTAGGATCATGGTACTAGTCAAAGATGAGAAAATCCACTGCCTTGGGGACCTTGTCCAATGCAGGGTAGTTAAGGACCAAATTGGGGCTAACCAGTACCAAAGATAGGCTTGATGAGTGGATATGACAATGTCTAGGTGTTCAAGCAGTAAGACAAAGACCAAACCACAAGAAAACTCAACAACTAAGAAAAGTCGTGAGGGCTTGGAGAAGGATCAATGCCTTGGGAAGTGGGCCAAATGGAGTCGGATGTCCACCAAACTGTAGATCAGGGATGTTGAGGTGTAAAGCTAGGTGGGTCTTGAAAATTAGGATCATCCAATGGCTAGATCTCAGTAGATCTGAGATTGAAATGCATCACCAAGTGACCCAAGGGGGGCTCAACTCTCAAAATGAGTAATGGGGCCCACAAGGGAGAAATCAACAAGGTGAAGCACTAGGGGTAGGTTATCAACTGTGGAGATTAAGGATCAAGTGGTATCTCAACTACCCAAGTGCTAGATCTAGAAAAACTCACCCATCCAAAAAGTGCGACCTCACTTGGAGAGGCTATTTTTCCTTGGGAAATGGGTCGGATGAAGGCCAATCCACACCAAACTATAGATCCAAATTGTCGTGGATGCTATAGAGGTGGGTTTTAAATGTTTTACCCAAAATCCAAGTAGATCTTAGTAGATCTGAGAAAAAGTACAATGAGGGTTTTCAGTTACTTAGACAAATGGATAGATCATGGAATGAGAAATTTACCTTGAGATCATACCTGAGTGATGGATGAGGTTTCCTTATTGTTGAGGAAGATTCCCACAGAGATCAAATGGGAGATCTTTGGTTTTCCTTGCTTGAATTGATGCCCTACCTCCACACGTGCACCCTCCTCTACCTGTCAAACCAAGGAAAGTCGATTCAATCAGAATGACCAAGCATGGAGGAAATACAAGTATAAGCGAATGATAACATGGAATAGAAAGTACAAGACAGTAATACTCCCTGATACCGACGAAGCAATCCAAAGAAGAAGCAGGGAGGGTCTTCCCCTACCAATGCGTCCTCCTTGAACCAATTCGGCCTCCACCTGTAGATGACAAAATCATGGAACAAAAACGATAGCAAGATAAATATCCAATAACCCAGTGCAAAGGAAAAACCAACGAATGAACTCTAAAAGCATTCACCACAACACAACAGATAGATGCAATAGTATTTTTCTATTCCAATAATCCAGAGCCAGAAGTCCCTTTTACAATGACAAGCTCTCTCCTTTAAATAGGATGGAGAGAGGCCATAATCCTAACCACTTTTTGAATGAGTGCCTAAGATTAAAAGATCAAGTGATCTAATCAATGGTTGAGATGAGCTCAACAATACAATACATGGATCACTAATACAATAATACATCAATGGACCGAATCGCCCTAGGAGAGGGGGTCCCACCAAAAGTGAATGATAAAACATAAGATCTAGCTCCTGGTGGGTCCAAGGGGTGATTTCTAACACCCTTAGTCAATCCCCATGGCATAATATTCAAAAATAAATAAACTAGACACCAAATCGTGCCTCTCTGGGAAAGTCGTGAGCCTTTGGAGGCTCCAGAAAATCATATAAAATGCCAAATGTGATGGGTGTGGGTTCCACTGAAAGCTGAAACTACTCGAGAAGGTGTGGAAGACATCCCACTCATCATCACAATTCATACCATGCCATAACGTTGCCTCAGTATCCCAAATAGAATTCTTCAGTAGCCATTTTCACCATTTATGGATTGCCCCGGGAAATGTGAACATGCCCAAACTACCACCTGGAGTGCCTGCGCTATCAAGGTGAGGCCACCAGGCTCTCTGGTAGGGGGGTAATATGTTCATATCAAGTGGTTGGACCACCCCCTCCAAGCACATCTCCTTAGGTGAACTCATCAACTCTTTGCTTTGCTCTTACAGGGCCTCTGATAGGCCAAAACTGCACTAGGATACCCAACTGAGGCTAAACATCACTGTAACTTCCCGGAACTGAAAACAAAATGTCCCATTGGACTCATAAGGTCCAAATCCATCTAATATGTGTACTCATACACTATATAGACCTCTGCATGGTCAAAAATAAATACTCATTATATCCGACAGACCAAATAATAATAATCTGTAAAAGTGCTGAAAAGCACAAATCATCATCATAAGCCTGAACCCACTGCATAGAACCACCATGGTGACCTGTACTAGACCATATATCATATCTCTATATCATCTGAGGTCTGCCACCTCATGTCCTGTGGTTGACTTTTGGTCAAACTGGGTTTGACCAAGTCAACATGACCAAAATATAACTCAAACTGTCATCAAACTGTTGTAAGGTGTCAAAGGTTAAAACATTCTTTGTAATCCATTCAAATAGAAATTATAACAAAAAGTAATCATTAATGGTGATCTAAATCCAAATATATAAGGTCATTAATTATTATTTATTACTCAGACTAGACTTTCAAGACCATACTCACTTCATAGTTGTGATCAATTTGCTAGTGAAGGGTGAAGGCTAAAAATAAAATGGATAGGCCAAGGGATGACTTATTGACTTAACACTGTGACACTTTGGATATGGAAAAGGGAATACACACCATAGCATATACCGGACAAGCAATAACACAGGGAATGACGGTGTCTCACAAATGGGTAAGTTGTTCAAAGAGTGTTTATTCACCTTGGCAGATGCTCACAATCCATAATACAAATGAGGCCAACAATCTTTTTGATATAAATTTTAAGTTCCATTGCTTTTTGGGCCTTTAGTTTCCATAGCCTTTGATCTATGTGTGTTTAGAAACACATTGCATAGATTTGCATTTCATTAGGCTTCTTGCTGCAGGTGTGTTTTTAAGGCACTTGTTTAACTGAGCTATCTTCTTCCAGGTGTGTGTTTTAGACATCTTGTTTACCTAGGTATTACATTTCAAAATAGATATAACATTTGATATTTCATTGCCAGTTTCATTTGGATTTTCACAATAGATATAACATTTCCTTTTCATATTATGTAGTTATGGCAGCACTATCTGTTTCAGGTTTAGCCAACATCTTTAGTGACTAGGGGGACTGCGTTCCAGTGCCAAACATTGGGACAACCAACCAAAATGATTTAGGCCTACAATCCAACTCACCAAAGGTAAGTTTTGTCACCAACTCAGATCCGAGACAACATAAACAAGGAAACTCATTCAATACAGGGGATACAACGGGGAAAGGTCCACCATGCCACTAGTCAAGTAATAAGTCAAGGTAAATAACAAACTAGGTAGGTAATGGATGGACGAAGACAATGAATAATGAGACCAACACTAGCAAGACAAAGTATGGTGGGAATGATCACCTCTATTCTCCCTAAGGAGGGTAAAACCGATGAGTATAGGTCAAGAACTTCTAAGTTTGAGTAGGGACAATATAATCTATATAAAAGTACAACCAGGTCCACATATCTATATGATCGCTAGACCATGATACTAAATTCTAAGACATGCTACAAGAATGAATATAAAAGAAATATAACCATAGCACCAAAATATACCCATTGAGTCATATACTTGAATTCTCATCATCTGAACCATCATCTGTCCTCTAAAACTGCTGCTGTAACTCTGGGCAATACTGAATGCTCTATATCAATGGCTAAATGGCTACATTGGTCATCTCTCTGAGTGTCCTGAGACTCAGTCATGGCATGGGGAATGAAACTGTTGTCCATGTAATAATCATGATCCATAATAGATGCTCATCTCAACATCTCAATACAAGGGAACTGGCTGAACAGTGTACTGGAATAAAAAAAACAATGTATGGTAGCCGACTACTATATATGTGATAACATCTGGCTCCAGCTGGGACAGGTGCTTTACTGAAAAGAGCGCTTAAGAACCTCAAACTCTCTGGTCCTCGAACTCTGCAACTCATGTCCATGATCTAGCACTCTATCTCTGCAACTGCTACCAGCATATCACCTACTATCTGCAAAATGGCCAAAGCTATACCCAACTCACAGACCGGATGTCAGAACGACACATGAATATATATATATATATATATATATATATATATATATATATATATATATATATATATCAAAATAAATAACAATACTGAAACTGAAATGCATGAAATATAAATGTAGAAAAGTAGATCTAATCTACTAACATAACTTTTAAAAGTTTGGTTTTATTGTGCAGGAAAAGAAAATGATAGGTACTCGGCTAAACTAAGAGCTTCAAAGGTGAGCTTAGGAAAAGACATAAAGGTGCCAGACTCAATGGCTAAAAAGACTAACTACTGCCCAAGCGCGCTTATTCAGTTCCTACCTACCCTACTCTAACCAGTCAACACAAATGCTAGGTAAAATCATAAATCCAATGCAACCATGGCTTCAAATAGGTTAATGATTCTTATTTGAATTTTGATAATAGAACAAGTCAAGATTGGGCTAAATATTAACAAATTTAAGGGCACAACCTTCCTGACTTGTTCAAAAATTGAATAATGGCTTGAATGATGCAATATGAAATTTTTCCAAGGAGAAGACTGACTAACGCAAACATCATCCATCAAAGAACTGATAGGATCATAAAATTTATGCAAGATAAACTTAGAGATGGATGAAAGAAAGGCATAAGACATGTGATTCAATTCATTTTCACACATATTAACTTCTTCATTTACTTCTCTCACATACTCAATTTGATTCTCTTTGGGACTGATGATCAAAAAACCAAGTGGGGATAATTTAAAACTTAGAAGATGAAAAATCAAAATCAAACCCACTTGATGCTCAAAAATGGAGAAAAGATGAAATTGATCTTTAAACACCTTTTCTAGCCACCAAGAATGATTGATAACTTGACAACAAGCCTTTTGGTTCCAAAGTGACTGAAAAGGAAAATGAAGTGCTTTTTATCCAAACATGTAATGATGCTTATACTTCCTATTGAAAATTTCCAAGGCAAAAGATCGATTAGAGCACCAACCCAAAGATGATTGAAAGAGTTGGGAAGGGAGGGTGGATTGCAAATATGAAAATTCTCCCAAATGGATAAACACTTTTGACCTTGGATTTTGACAATAGAAAACACTCTTTATTCTAGGAATAATTTCAAGCTTTTGATCAAGTTTAATACTACAATTTGAGTACAAGATTGACCATAACTATCTAACTCTAAGTTATCTTGATTAAAGATGAAAAAAGCAAAAATTAAAGATTCATTACAAGAAGTGGAACAAAGATTAGAACACCTAGTGTGACTTATTAACTCTTCCTCATCTTGATATTAATCTTTTATTAATTCATCATTAAAATTACAAGAGGAAAAGTGACCATTTTAGTTTAATTGATCAGGGGAAGAATTAACAATTTCATTTAAAATATCCTGATTATTTGCACAATGATCACATGAAATCACCACTAAAGGATCTTGATCTATGTCCCTACTTTCTTCTTCTTCAATAAGGTTATAAGGAAAATAATTATCACTAAAAAAATAATGACTAATGAGTTTTTTTGAAGGAGGAAATTCAATAGACTGATTGACTAAAAGATCATCCTCAGAAATTTCCTCAGGACCAGGACTAGGGCTACCTAAAAGGAAATTTGAAAACTTATGATTTATACAATGATTAGGGATTTGACTTTTGGTTGACTCAAAAGTGGAAAACTTATACTCAAAAGGGATTGGGCAATAGGAGTCATCTCCGGATGTTGACAATTCACTTGATACTTGATTATTAACAGATTCAAAAATAGGATCGGAAAGGGAAAGGTTTTGATCTTGGATTTGATTTGGAGAATATATATCATTGTATTCACTCCCCCATTCTTCTAAGAATTTATTTTCGAACATGTCATATCCGGAAATGCTATTGGCCTTCAAATTAAAAAATCACAACTTAGCTTTTTCTTTGAAAGACGAAGCCAATAGTTTCATACACACATCCTCATAGGGTATGGATAACTCTTTAATAATTTCCCTAAAAAGTTCAAGGTGTCTTTCAGCAGATACTTCATGACTTCCATAAAATTTAGACAACCTTTCACAGGCTTGAAAAGGGATTTGATAAGGATACCCAACAATTTTCGAGAAGTCAAAAACTTTCAGATGACCAAAAGTCCTAGGCCGCTCAGAAGCAGCCATGGATGGCAATTTTTTTATTTTTTTATATATATATTTTTATCTATTTAAATCAAGAACCTAAATACAAAATGATGCACCCCATGGGTTCTAGATAATGATAGGATCGATCACTAGTGGAGTTGCTTATGTGGTGTTGCCAGGTAGATTTTAAATCTCTTCTACCAAAAGATATGTCGTTAAAATAGTGGGGAGAGGTGAGCGACAAATAGATGGCTATGTTTATATTAAGGATTGAAATGATAACCATCTATATTAAACCGGATGTGATAAGATGAATTATGCATGGATACTTGCAAACACCTGAGGTAAGCCTCTACCTTTCCCGGCAACGACACCAAAATGTTGGCAAAGAGAACAGGAGTACAGCTTGAAAATATATGTCGAACTAGGGTAGGCCTCTACCTTCCCCGGCAACGGCACCAAAATGTTATCACCAAACTTGTAGTTTCCCTTGGAGATGGATCCAAGGTGGATGGCAGAGGGGATGGGCAACCAAAGAGGTGCAACCAAGATAGCCTCGACTCCCAATGGATGGTTGTCACGCCAATCGAGGCAATCTTCACTTTATGTTATCTATCCCAAGACAACAAAGGGGGAGACCCAAATCTACTCTTGATAGGAGAGACTAGACCAGGACACCAGATCAAATCAAGTATGGATGAAGTACGTAAGGTGTATGGTAAACCCTAGATCTATGGATGAAGTCACAAGATGAGTAATGGGTTGGATCAAGAGGTTTAAGCAATGTAGATTTGGTCCAACTTGGTTATGTGAGTGGCTTATGAGATTTAAAACAAGATCTAAGATCAAGGTACTAGTCAAAGATGAGAAAATGCACTGCCTTGGGAACTGTATCCAATGCAGGGTAGTTAAGAACCAAATTGGGGCTAACCAGTACCAAAGATAGACTTGATGAGTGGATATGACAATGTCTAGGTGTTCAAGCAATAAGACAAAGACCAAACCACAAGCAAACTCAACAACCCAGAAAAGTCGTGAGGGCTTGGAGAAGGATCAGTGCCTTGGGAAGTGGGCCAAACAGAGTCGGATGTCCACCAAACTGTAAATCAGGGATGTTGAGGTGTAAATCTAGGTGGCTCTTCAAAATTAGGATCATCCAATGGCTAGATCTAAGTAGATATGAGATTGAAATGCATCACCAAGTGACCCAAGTGGGTCTCAACCCTCAAAATGAGGAATGGGGCCCACAAGGCAGAAATAAAAAAGGTGAAGCACTAGGGGTAGGTTATCAACTTTGGAGATTAAGGATCAAGTGGGATCTCACCTACCCAGGTGCTAGATCTAGCAAAACTCACCAATCCAAGAAGTTGGACCTCACTTGGAGAGGCTAATTTTCCTTGGGAAATTGGTCGGATGAAGGCCAATCCACACCAAACTATAGATCCAAATTGCCATGGATGCTATAGAGGTGGGTTTTAAATGTTTTACCCAAAATCCAAGTAGATCTTAGTAGATCTGAGAAAAAGTAAAATGAGGGTTTTAACTTATGAGGGTTTTTAGTTACTTAGACAAATGGATAGATCATGGAATGAGAAATTTACCTTGAGATCATACCTGAGTGATGGATGAAGTTGCCTTGTTGTTGAGGAAGATTCCCGCAGAGATCAAATGGAAGATCTTTGATTTTCCTTGCTTGAATTGATGCCCTAGCTCCACACGTGCACCTTCCTCTCCCTGTCAAACCAAGGAAATTCGATTCAATCAAAATGATCAAGCATGGAGGAAATACAAGTATAAGCGAATGATAACATGGAATAGAAGGTACAAGACATTAATACTCCCTGTTACCGACAAAGCGATCCAAAGAAGAAGTAGGGAGGGTCTTCCCCTACCAATGCGTTCTCCTTGAACCAATTCGGAATCCACCTGTAGAGGACAAAATCATGGAACAAAATCGATAGCAAGATAAATCTCCAATAACCCAGTGCAAAGAAAAAACCAATGAACGAACCATAAAAGCATTCACCACACACAACAGATAGATGCAATAGTATTTTTCTATTCCAATAATCCAAAGCCAAAAGTCCCTTTAACAACGAGAGGCTCTCTCCTTTAAATAGGATGGAGAGAGGCCATAATCCTAACCACTTTTTGAATGAGTTCCTAAGATTAAAATATCAAATGATCTAATCAATGGTTGAGATGAGATCAACAATACAATACATGGATCACTAATAAAATAATACATCCGTGGACCAAATCGCCCTAGGAGAGGGGGTCCCACCAAAAGTGAATGATAAAAAATAATATCTAGCTCATGGTGGGTCCAAGGGCTAATTTCTAACACCCTTTGTCAATCCCCATGGCACAATATCAAAAAATAAATAAACTAGACACCAAATTGTGCCTCTCTGGGAAAGTCGTGAGCCTTTGGAGGCTCCATAAAATCATATAAAATGCCAAATTTGATGGGTGTGGGTCCCACTGAAAGCTAAAAGTGCTGGAGAAGGTGTGGAAGACATCCCACTCATCATCACAAGTCATCCCATGCCATAAAATTTCCTCAGTAGCTCAAATCGAATCCTTCAGTAGCCATTTTCACCATTTCTGGTCTGCCTCGAGAAATGTGAACATGCCCAAAATGCCACCTAGAGTGCTTGCGCTATCAAGGTGAGGCCACCAGGCTCTTTGGGAGGGGTTTAATATGGTAATATCAAGTGGCTGGACAACCCCGTCCATGCACAGCGCCCTAGGTGAAGTCATCAACTCTTTGCTCTGCTCTTACAGGGCCTCTGATAGGTCAAAATTGCACTAGGATAGCCAGCTGAGGCTAAACATCACTGTAACTGCCCGGAACTGAAAACAGATTATCCCATTGGACTCAAAAGGTCCAAATTAATCTAATATGTGTACTCATACACCATATAGACCTCTGCATGGTCAAAAATAAATAATCATCATATATGGCAGACCAAATAATAATAATCTGTAAAAGTGTTGAAAAGGAGAAATCATCATCATAAGCCTGAAACCACTGCATAGAACCACCATGGTGACCATTACCAGACCATATATCATATCTTTGTATCATCTAATGTCTGCCACCTCATGTCCTGTGGATTAATTTTGGTCAAACTGGATTTGACCAAGTCAACATGATCAAAATATAACTCAAACTGTCATCAAACTGCTGCAAGGTGTCAAAGGTTAAAACATGCTTTGAAATCCATTCAAATAGCAATTATAACAAAAAGTAATCATTACTGGCGATCTAAATCCAAATATATAAGGTCATTAATTATTATTTATAACTCAGACTAGGCTTTCAAGACCATACTAACTTCATAGTTGTGATCAATTTGCTAGTGACGGGTGAAGGCTAAAAATAAAATGGCTAGGCCAAGGGATGAATTACTGACTTAACACTGTAACACTTTGGATATGGAAAAGGGAATACACACCATAGCATATACACGACAAGCAATAACAGAGGGAATGGCAGTGTCTCACAAATGGGTAAGTTGTTCAAAGAGTGTTTATTCACCTTGGCAGATGCTCACAATCCATAATACAAATGAGGCCAGCAATATTTTTGATATAGAGCTTAAGTTCCATTGCTTTTTGGGCCTTTAGTTTCCATAGCCTTTGGTCTCTATGTGTTTATAAACACATTGCATAGATTTGAATTTCATTAGGCTTCTTGTTGCAGGTGTGTTTTTAAGGCACTTGTTTACCTGAGCTATCTTCTTCCAGGTGTGTTTTTTAGACATCTTGTTTACCTGGGTATTACATTTCAAAATAGATATAACATTTGATATTTCATTGCTAGTTTCATTTGGCTTTTCACAATAGATATAACATTTCCCTTTCATATTATGTAGTTATGGCAGCAATATCTGTTTCAATTTTAGCCAACAACATCTTTAGTGACTAGGGGGACTTCGTGCCAGTGCCAAACATCGGGACAACTGACCAAAATGATTTAGGCCTACAACCCAACTCACCAAAGGTAAGTTTTGTCACCAACTCAGAGTCAAGACACAATAAACAAGGAAGCTCATCCAATACAGGGGCTAAAATGGGGAAAGGTCGTCCATGCCACTAGTCAAGTAATAAGTCAAGGTAAATAACAAATTGGGTAGGTAATGGATGGACGAAGTGTTACCAGACAATCCACTCGACCGAAGGCGAGCCGGATCTCCCTAGCTCAATGCAAGTATAGAACAAATAGAACATACTACAAACACGTTTCCTAAATCTACTTAAGGATCAAGTGCTAGATGTCTTACCTCTTTGATTCACTATCCTTTCTCCTAAATGTTGATCCACGTCCCACGGTCGTTAGATCCAAGCTGCAAGACCTGTCAAGACACAGAAAAGAGAAATGAGTAAAGAGCATCTATACAATAAGAGATATATGTAAACAGTTAAGCAGGTAAACAACACAACATCATTACACATAAGAGCAATATTGGTGGAAAGCATCTGTATTACTGCAAATAGAGGAGTACATGATAGAGATATATAACTACAACCAATGACTTAACGCAACAGCCCTTCTCCACACAAGCCAATTGCCAAGCCCTTCCAAGGAAGCATGAATTCTCCAAGAGGTGAGTGAAGGTGTCCTAAGAGAGATTTCACCAGCATGTAGATACCATAGTCTTCCTCCCTTTGGTATGGGAGCGAGCCTCGTTTATATAGGACTAAGTGGATGAGGTTATGGATAGGATAGGTTGAGAGATGGTAGGAGAGAGATAGGGAATCTTCCCAATGAGTTAGGGGTCGAGTACCAGCTCTCCAAGAGATCAGGGATAAGCCCCCAAATGGGCAAGTGTAACATCCCCACCCATCATACCAGTGCGATGGAGAGAATGTTAGACTAAAGCCAGGCATCTAGCCCCATACTTATTAAATAAAACATTCCCATAATATAAAGAGACATATGCAAATGTATAAATATAAGAAACATAGCAGAAATAGATTCAATTACACATCCATCATACATTCAAGATATTCATGAGATTCATAAACTAAATAACTTGAAATTTTAACACAAGAGAGTACTTAGCTTATAACAAAGTAGTCTCGAGCAACTAGCTATGCAACTGCAACGTTCCACCCAACCATAGGCCAGTTGTGATTATCAATATCTCAACACACTGCCACCCCGAGCTAGGCATGAACTCTACAAGGAACCAGGGAATGACAAACTCACACATAGCCCAAAGATACACCAGAATCAACCAAACCAATCTACAGTTGGGTTTATCAGGTTGCTAAGGCAATGGAAAGGAAGAATTGCTAAGCTAGTGAGCTCAAAAACAGAGATATGGACACCCTCTACAAGGTTTATCTAGCTTGGTCCCCACAATACCTACACACCTAGCACAAGGAAGTATTCCCTTCACTACTACATAGTCCCTCAGGCCACACCTTCCATTCTAGTGTTCTTCAAGGTGTACACAGAAGAGAAACCAGCCTTTTTGAGCTTCTTGAGAGGCTACCTCCTCATAGTCCCTCAGGCCATACCTTCCATTCTAGTGTTATTCAAGGTGTGCATAGAAGAGCAACCAACCTTTTTGAGCTTCTTGAGAGGCTACCTCCTCACTAGGTTTATCAAGCCAATTTTGGTCCACTTCCACTCCTAACTCTTGCTCACAATTTCAAACCATCCCAGGGATGCACCCAACAACAAAAAAACAAGTGCTAAAAAACATGGGCAACCAAAACGAACTGGTAGATGGGGAATAAACCCTAGGAGAGCATTTCGTTTTCAAAAAACATTTATATCCATTCTAGGGGCAGAAACGACCTCTATAAACCCCCAAAACGTGACTCCCTTTCCCCCAACCACTATGCAACACAAAAACGAGTTTCGGGGCATGGAAAATACAGGAAAATGTTAGAAAACGTGAAGGAGATAGACTCAGCTAGCTCAGACTCCATGAGAGAGGAAAGACAATGGGTGAAGAATGGCTTTGGGCACAATTTCGTGGGTGTTTTCTTGCCCCAGAAGCAAAAGTATGTTTTTCCAGGTTGATGGCTTGCCCATGCACGAAATTGGCTGCCATACCTCTTCATTCCCAAGGCATTAACTGCCTCATCCAACTCCTAGAAGAATTAAGTGATTGGATGCATAATTCAGAATGGGTAGTTGGGGTTCATTCATTGACATTTGGCTTATCACCATTGGCTCAAGGGTTTGAATAATTTCCCTCCCTATTCCTTGTAGAATCATGCCCCCATCTCTTTGTTGCATTGCATAGCTAGTTGTGGGTATTTCATTAAAATTCGTATTTACTTGATGTCTTAATTTACATTGTGCATGTCCAGCACAAGAACCATAGGCATCTATTTTTAATTGTCGATACATAAAATGCTAAATCAATGGTGGGGCCTTGGCCTTGAGTTCCTAACCATGATTAAATAACAATATTTACATCATTTATGATTTAATGAAAAAGGGGGTCAAAATGGGGACGTTACAGCAAGCTTCGAGAAAGATCTCGAAATGGCTATTTTTTCCCATTAACAGACCTCGTCGCACCTTGCTATGGAGCAACCTGCGACGTTGGATGTTGCTAATGTGCAACCTGCAACGACCTCTCAAAAGGTTGTACAAACTGAGTACAGATCCTCCCAAATGAGTATTTGGTCCAGGTGACTTCAGGGATGTATACACTAAATCATGATGATGGGTAGATTTTAGGTGTAACAGAATGCCCCCCAAAGCATGAAGCTGTTAAGGATGTATAGGTGAAGTGCTTTGATAGAAAAATGGCAAAAGACTTGTCGGATGAAGGACGCTACTGCAATACAACTGACTCTAAACTGACAATCTCATATGAAGTACAACATGGCTTCCGACCAATACATTGTAGATCCATGGTAGTAATGACCGATTGAACACAATCATGGCTACTAGACACAAGCGTAGATCCATGATGAGATGATAACACAGCCACGACCAATACAAGAGTGGATCCGTGTAATATGACTCAATACAAAGTCCATCGCAACCTGGGTAAAACATGACTCCCCAGGGTCTTCAAGCTGAACCTGCGATGATACGAATCTATCCATGTGATTACAAATGTCTTGATGTCGAACATGGTAGAAACCACTTGATTACCGGTCATTGATGTAAACCATTAACAAGTGCGAGGGAGATCACCATTAATGTCAATGATTCCCAAGGTATCACAGTACATATCATCGAGCATGAATAAATGAGTTGACGTCGAACACAAGATGAAATCTTTCAATCAAGAGTCAATGATGTAAACTCATGATGAAAGCAAGGTAACCTACCATTGAGGCATGCAGGGCCAAGGTACTTGGTTTGTTTCTAGATTCAATCCTCAGATGATGTGCTGAAGTCGACAAGGATGAATCCGTCAAAGGAGGGCCATAATGAATCCCCCATCAATTGACATGAAACACGACAAAAAATGTGTAGAGTGGATCGGATGGTACAGTAACATGTGAGACAGACTCAAAGTAACAACGGCATGACGACGCATGTACTGATTGAAAATGATGAGTGATGAATGTGTTCTTGAACATGGGCATGGCATGACTTGGCAGTATTGACATGAGAATGACGCAAACTTCTAATGCAACTGATAGTGGAAGCTTTCTCCGAATGACTCAGAGGAGTAGCAGGACTCAGAAAGTAAGCAGGGACTCATAGACAAACAGATGACCCAAGTACTGTATGAAAATGCAGATGAGTGCCATGTTCAAGAATGACTGTATACTGCCACTAAGATATGTAACGCAAACACTTTCCTTTTTCCCCATCGTGAATGATGAGTGCCTCATGTGTTTTTTACGAGCTTGATGAGGGTAACCAGATGCTCGGTATAGCTCATCTCATAGATGAGTCCAATCCCAAATATTTTCCAAACCTAGGATAGGAGGGGCTCGTCCCATGACGAGCCCTTCAATGTGAAAATTTAACGAGTCCATAGAAGGAAAACTCAGTTGTCATTTCATATTTAGAGAGTCTGAAAAGAACTAAAGGAGACTCCAACAGTCCTTTTTCGTAAAGTTAGCCTCATCGCCCAAAAAAGGGTAAAACAACGCGGGAGAGGAATCTTTCAGTCATGATTGGCTAGAGTATTCCTTTTTCGTAATTAGTGCCCCCTGGTCCGAAAAAGGGGTAAACTATCACCAGGAAGACGACCATTCAAATACTTTAACAAGCGTGAGCGCGACAAGTTCGCTTGGCAATCTTTTCAATTTTATGAAGTCTGAAAAGAGCTTAACTATGGACTCTGGGAGGTGTCCTCTTCCGCGGAAGTTTAACGAGCCCGAAAAAGTGATAAATCATAACTCGGTACTTATTCTCATGATTGGGTGAGTACGAGAACAAACGAAGAGTAAACTCATCCTCATGCAATAATTATGACTTAACCAAAACAATAATGACAAAACGTTCAAAGGAGTGTTCATACCTGCAGTTACCGTTGGTAATGCAAGAAACGGCACAAAAAAGACCACTTTACGACTCCTGTACACTAGAGAAAGTGTCAAATAGCCCCAAATATAATGACAAATGGTCGAAACTATAGTAAATGGCCCAAAAGCATCAAAACATTTGAAAAGGAATATTCCATTCTATTCTATAAATAGAAATATGGGCCAAAAATAGAAACATTGTTCAAATTGCCAATTTGGGTGGAGAAGTACCAACTTCGAGCCAAAGCTTCCTTTGCCAATTTCGAGAGCTATGATCCGCCATTTCACCAACCGTCCGGACCAGGTAGGCCTAAATCTCATCCAGCAACTTTGTAGTGGTTTAGTTTTCCAATTTTTGTTCATTTTTTGAGTTTTTTGATGATTTGGGGAGGGGCCAATGCGCCCTCGGCTTGTCGCAAGTGGCCCTTTCGGGACTTGCGACGAGCCTGATTCGTCGCAAGCCTCGAAAACGAGACCTGCGATGATGTCGCCCTGTACCTAAAGCTGAGGTGCGACGGTAGAAACCCACAAGTCAAACATCAAAAATATTCCAAAAAATGAGTTTGTGTAAGTTGGGAAAGGACCTAACATGTTTTAAATGCCCCTTTTGGCAGGTTACCAGCAAGAAAAGATGGTATTAGAGTGGCGAGAGAGAGAACATGAAGTGTAAGATGAGCAAGCCGCAAACGATCCACAATGTGTGGAAGCTTTGAGAAACTGCGGTTTACTCAAGTTCTTCGAGATACAGGGGATGAGAGCCCAGATCCCGTTCTTGACACACATGCTCCAGAGTTGGGATGCGGCCCAACAATACTTTGTTATAGGTGAGCATATCCTCACGGTTGACATTGAGGATATCTACTTTCTAACCGGTTTGTCCTGAAGAGGGGATGCTATACAACTCACTGGGACACAAGCCAGTGATCGTACAGTTGAGGACATGGTGGCACAGCACTGCATAGCTTCTTCTTGTCCTTCCAGCGGGAAGATACTCATCAGAGATGTGGTGAGTCGTCCATTAAGGACCATACTGCTTACTATTACCAGGGTGGTGGGTAGCCAAGCTCCACATACGTCTACTCAGACTCAGATGTTGTATGCGGAAGGCTGTATGTATCCCATGGTTTTCGACTGGTGCAAGGGTCTCCTCGCCAACATCCGAGCTCAGTTGACTAAGTGTCGGTGTGGGGAGCTCAAACAGTTTGGATACGGATCGATCATAGTATCGTTCCTCTTGGAGCGGGTTTCTCTCTTGTGCCCGCAGGTGGTATTGGATGACAAGGATCTGAGAGATCCTCACATGCTCAAGTGGGCAGAGGTGATGACCCGCCATGGTGGGGGTCCCATCATCAGTTTTGGTCCCGAGTTCTTTAGCTGGATAGAAGGCCAGTTACTTCTGGTTGAGGACTTTCCATACGGTGGCATGGACTTTCGAGAGGACCCTGACTTGGTGTTGCCAGAGGGTGTAGCATGGGGTGATATAGGTGAGAACAAAACCCTTGTATTTTTTAGCTTTGTATATTATATCATTTTTTTGATGTAGTGCTGACAAGTATGTAATATGTGTGTGTAGATGTGGGTCCCGTGCGACCAGTAGTTCTCTCCCTTCTAGCGAGGAGAGACAGAGGCAGGGAGGCAGTCGTTCCTACAGGTCCTCATGCCGCCATCGAGGAGATGGAGGAGGTGTACCGGAACCTATCTGGGATGACTGTGGAGGTACCAGAGCCAACCATCGATGACCTATCGAGGCCGATGTAGAGATTTGGGGTGGGAGCATCTGTGCGCTTCAACTCCTTACTCCGCAAGGTGGCTTGTACTGTAGACTGCTTTCTCATCCAGCGTAAAAGCGCTGTTAGAGCTAGGGGTGTACGGGTCAGGCGTCCATCCTGATTGCACTTTTAGACTTGTACTGATAGCTTGGAGGCCTCATATTTTTGTACTTACTGAAAGCTATGATGCTTCAGATTTTTGTAGAGACTCACTGAAAGCCATCGTGCTTCAGATCTTGTACCAGCACTACTTTTGAGCAATTCATATATATATACATTATCGGCGATTTATACATTATGTGTTCTTCAAATGATTAGTGATGTGATCTTGTTTATATGTTTGCTTCTGTACATTATATTTACATGTTGTGAATGCTTTTACATATTATGGGTGTTATGTGTGTGCAATGTACCAATCCAAAATGAAATTGGCCATCAAGTCAGCAACTGTGTTTAACTCTTGCGGAATGTGCAGGTATTGAACAGATTCAAATGACATTTCCAGGAGACGTACTCATCTGAAGAGACGGAGTAAGATGGGATCACAGATGGTGTAGACCCGGTTAAGATGGGAAACCACTAATTGAGAATCCATGTGGATGACAATGTGGTTCATACCCAAGGAAATGGCATCTACTAGGGTTCCGATTACTGCCTGATATTTTGCGGCATTGTTAGTCGCAAACCCTAGGCAACTTCCTCCTGAGCTAGTGAGCTCACTTGTTGGGGAGTATAGTACCCAGGCTACCGAAGCAAGGTGATGGGTATGCCGGCTAGCGCCGTCCGCGAATCCATAGCACGTTTCCATTTGCACACGCAGATAGAACATGGTATGAGAAGCAGAAACAAGATCAAAAGACACTCGAAATGAAATGCGTCACACCACACAAAAACACGCCATGTACAATATATGCAAGCAATTCTATGCATGAGAGATCAAGCGTAGTATCTCTTCAGGTAAAGCCCATTGCGGGGTTCACCTAAAGAGATTCCATCATAATCTTCAAGCTCGTAGGCACCTTTTTCCAACACACATTTTATAACGTAGGGTCCATGCCACATGGACTCGAACTTCCCTGCTCCTAGTTTACCGTGTTTCTGGTCATAAGTGAGGACCAGATCACCCTCGTTAAAGATACGAGGTTCAACTGACTTATCGTATTGGGCCTTGATGTGTTTCTTATGTTCTTCATTAGCAAGAGCATCATCTCGGTGAGACTCGTCAAGTTTTGCTAGGTGCAAGAGACATTCTTCCTCAGCAGTAGTGTTAGGAAGAAGTTCGACCGTGAGCTGTAAAGACGAGATTTCGCACTCTATCGGCAGAACAACCTCCAATCCATATACCAATTGGAAGGGAGTGAAGCCTGTGGCAGTTTTAACGGTAGTTTGGTAGGCCCATAATGCTGAAAAGAGCATATTATGCCAGTTGGAATTTTGTGTCCCTACCATCCTCTGGATCATAGTTTTCAAGACCTTGTTAATTGCCTCGACCTATCCATTGGATTGCGGGTAGTAGGGTGACAAGTTTTTATGGCGGAAACCCAACCTGTCGCTCAATTCATCAACCATATGGTTCTGAAAGTGAGAACCATGATCGGTAACTATGGCCTGCGGAACTCCAAACCACACTATCACATGATTAAACATGAAGAGTGTGGCGGTTTTTCCATTGTTTTGGTATGTAGGCATAGCCTCAGCCCACTTTGTGAAGTAATCCAGAGCTACAATGATGTAACTATGCCCCTTGGCCGAGGTAGACTTACAGTGCATAAAATCGATGCCCCATTTTGCAAATGGGCCAACGGCAATAATCGGATGTAGTGGGGAAGGATGAGTGCGCTTCTTCATGTGGAAGTGTTGGCAAGGAGGACATTTTTTAACGGCTTCAATACAATCTTTGAAGATAGTAGGCCAGTAATGTCCTGCGCACAAAATCTTCTAGGTTGTAGCCATCCCAGAGAGATGACCGCTACATGCCCCAACGTGACAGTCATTCAGAACGCGTTCAGCCTCATCATGAGTGAGACAACGTCGAAGAATTGAATCGACGCCACGACGATACAAAGTATCATTGATGATTAAGTAATACTTTGCATGGTGACGAATCTTACGATGATCATCGCGAGAAAGTTGAGTATCGAAGCATTGGGTTTGAAGATACAACAAGATATCTCCATACCAGGGGTCAGTCGTACTGATGAGAAACAATGTTTCATCCGGAAATGAATCATTGTGCTCAACTTCTGCATCAGGACATGGAAGGTCGCAAATAAGCTTGGCAAACACCAAAGACTTTTTAGACTTAGATTTCTCGAAAAGAAGATCGAATTCTTGTAGTATCAAATTTCGGCGTGAATACTTGCCCCCAAGCACCTGATGTGTTAGTACATGGTACATGGGGTTCAAGTTGGAGATGATGGTGGTGGTGCAGAGCAAGATGTAGTGACAGAACTTCTGGACGGCAATGACTGCCGCGAAAGCAAGTTTTTCGACATGTGAATATCTAGTTTCAACGTCAACTAGACCCTTACTTGCATAGTATATCACATGTTCTTGAGCATTTTGATCCTCCTGTACCAAAACCATGGCGATAGTGGTAGCAGAAGCAGCGAGATATAGGATGTAATCTCGATAATAATTAGGCGGTTGGAGCACAGAGGTATGCGTGATGGCATGTTTGATACTGTCGAAGGATTTTCAAGCTTGATCATCCCAAATGAACGGGACGTCCTTCTTAAGCAGTCTCATATAGCCCTGAGTCTTCTCTGTGAAATTGCACACAAAACATCTTAAGTAAGTTGCCTTCCCTTGGAGACTTTGAAGTTCTGTCACATCAGTCGGGGATGGTAGGTTGATGATGGCCTCCACCTTTAAGGGATCAATGTGGATCCCATCCTTCGAAACGATAAATCCTAGGAGGCGTCCGGACTCAACGCAAAAGATACACTTGTGAGGATTCAGACGGATATTGTACTGTTTGCATCTGAGGAAAATGGCCGTCAGATGATCAATGTGGAACTCGCGCTGCTTTGAATGGGTAGGGAGATCGTCCAAGTAGGGTTCCACAAATTCCTTAATATCATGGAAGGCATACGACATAGCCTGCTGAAATGTGGTGCCAGCATTTTTAAGGCCAAATGGGAGCTTGCAATAAGCGAATGTACCCCATGGGCAGATGAAATCCGTCTTATGTTGGTCGGCTAGGTTGATCTCAATTTGGTTGTAACCAGAAAAGCCATCCATGAATGTGAAGATGACGCTTCCGGCACAGTTGTCGATGATCTGGTCGATGAAAGGGGTCGGGTAGTTGTCTTTTGGACAAGCCCGATTAAGGTCCCGATAATCAACACAGATGCGAATGGTGCCCTGCTTTTTGTTCACGGGAACAATGTTTGAGACCCAATCCATCAATGGGACAGGATAAATAAAGCCATCCTTTAAGAGCTTTTCAATTTCTACCTTTATTGCCACAATCTTCCAGGGGTGTACCGGTCGCAATTTTTGACGTACAAGTTTGATGTTGGGATAGGTTTTTATTTCACGAGAAACAATTGCTGGGTCTATCCCAGGCATCTCCTCATATGACCAAGCAAACACGTCTCGAAATTGCTTGAACAAGGCCATGCTAATAGCGATTTCTTCAGGGGAACACTTCTAGCCTATGCGAATGTGTTCCACTATACTAGGTTTCTCCGAGATGTCTACCGAGGTGGTTGGCTCAATGTTGGCCAAGTTGCCCTCCGTGTCCGTAAGACATGTAAGAATGGGGGACTGAGGGGATGGGTAGATATCTGGTGAAAAGAGGGTATGGATGTTGTTCTCTATGTATTCCAAAGGAGGAAGAAAATATGACCTATGATGGAGATCATCCCATGGACTGTCGTCAACACTCATTACTTCCATGATGGACTCATCTGGATGAAAAGTCCGAAGTAAGAGATTAGGTAGAGAGGACGTCCGTCGTAGAGAACAAGATGGGGAGGCCATGGTTAAATGGTCCTCCGAAGCTGATTGGATAGCCTCATAAATGCGTTCAGCTGGTGAAAGAGACACCATATCTCCAAACAGGTGTGTTGTGGCTTCATCTGGTACAAGCCAGGCATCATTTGAGTGAGATAAAATATCAGTGGAGATCATGTTCACTGTAGCAACATGATTGGGGGGGTCCGTGGCTAGAAAAACGCCCATGAGAGATGAATCTTGCAAAAGGCCAACCCCTACACTCTCATATTATTTTGACATCTGTCCAATGGAAGGAACATGGTCACCAGGATGAGTAGTGGCGTCCGGTGTACAAAAATCTAACTGGTCGATAGTAACAATTCGTCCTTGGTGGGGGAACTGTGCTATGCAGAATACTGAAGAGGCTACCATCTGCATGGTATAAAACCAATTGCGACCAAGCAAGAGATTATAATCTAACGGGGCCGAGACCACTTCCACGTTAATGGTTACAGTCTTTCCGCCCAGCTCAACTACAAGAGCTTGTAAGAGCCCATGAGGTTGAAATCCACGTCCGTCGAATGTTTTCAACGTGGTAGGAGAACGATTCAATTCGGGGGAGCCAATGGCTCTCCAACAAGCAATGGACATGACAAAAGGGGAGGCTCCTTCGTCCAAAAGGGTACGATGGACAATCTTCCTAGCAGTGTTCGCGGTAACTTGGAATGCGAGCTGGTGTGAGAGCCTCGGCTTAAGGTTGTCAAGTCGGAACATGATGGTGTTCGAGGAATCCAGGTCAACTGCACCAATAGCTGCAATGAGATTTTTGCGTTGATTGGGACAATTCTGCAAAACTTCTAGGGCAGACATGGTGCAAGGAGCTTGGGCCAAGTCCTCTACGATATTGTAATTTTGTGCCACGCAAGCATTAGGATTGAAAACAGCTTTTCGAATCGTACTCTTGGGCGAATGCAATATCGAGTCTAACGAGGGTCCCTCTATGGTGAGAGAGGTTGATGGTATAGTGACATCAGGGAAAGAGTCGGAAGCTTTTTCAGTATTACTTCTGGTGGGTTCCTTCGAAGGGACATGTTCGTAAGATCGCGAGCGAGTATTTAAATTGATCACCTCGTTATGCAACATGAGAACATGCGCAGTATTGGATGGTTCTCCCTGGGCTGGGGGGGTTTGAGCAATCATTTGCTAGTTTTGAGCAGGAAACGGATCGTTGAGGACTGCGGGAGTCGGTTTACCCCTAAGAAACTTTTGCACTTCATCTCTATGGGGACACTCTTTGGAGAAATGATCTTCTCCACACAGTAAGCAAGGATACTTCAATTTCCTTTTCTGCTTAGTATCTTCAGGAGTGCTCTTCTTTTCCTGCTAGGCAGAAGACTTCTTGGGTTTCCCCTTGTTCTTCTTTTTACCATTAAACTTATGAGATGAAGCTGTTTGAACAGAATTCACCTCTTCAGTTACAGCAGGAGTAGTGGACTTGGCGGTGTTGTGGCCATCCAGAGTTGGATTGGATGATCCAATGGTGCTAACAACAGGCTGGGTGGTAAGGGAACCTATGATCCCATCAGCTTGGGGTCCCTTATGTGGTTTCGTGGGATCGTTAACGTCTCAGGGTGCATCAAGAAAAATATTGAACAAAGTGCCAGACTGAGTGTAGACCAGGTCTAACAGATGAGCACTCGCGATGGCTTGTTCTTCGGTGACAGCACCTCGCATGGCAACATCTTTTGCTATGGTGGGAATAAGCGATTTAGTAAACCAGTCTGCTAGGAGCTGATCTGGAATGGGAGCTTTAATGAGACATCGTCTCCTTCGCCACTCGTGGATATGATCTGAAATGTGGGTGGCGGTATTCTGACAGAGCAAGGTTAAAAGCTCAGTACCAATCTCATACCGTATAGGCAGCTGGAAATGCATCAAAAAATTCATAGCATGAGAGCCAAAATCAGGAAAAGAGTGCGGTGGCAACTCAATGTACCACTTGGCATCCAAACTGGTGAGAGTCCTTTGGAACAATCTAAGATGAATTGAATCATCCATTAAGGAATTAGATGAACACCATAAGTGGTATGTCATCACGTGGTTCTTGGGTTCCTCACCCGGCTTGCCATCAAACTTGGGGATATCAGATGGAAGTTTCATCGAAATCGGTGGCCAGTTAGATCCATGGTAAATAGGATCGTTGGTTAAACGAGAGAGGTCAAGTGGTCCAAAGTAGCCAAAAAGGGAAGCTGTGGATTAGGCTACGCGTATTGATAATACGAATATGGCGTGTAAGGACTAAACTGACCGTAAGGTGTACCAGGATAAAACTGACCGAAGGGGGGCATGCCGCATGGACCGTAAGGAGGTCCCCCACCATAAGGTGGTCCGTTCCAATAAGGTGGGGGTCCACCTCCACCTCCGGGAGGGGGTGTAGGTCTGCCACCACCACCGGGAGGAGGTGGGGTTCCATAACCGTAATAAGGTGGGCCACCATCGCCTCCGCCTGGAGGGGGTGGTGGTCCACTTCTGCTGCCAGATGGGTGGGGGCCCCCACCACCTCCACTACCGGAAGGATGAGGGTTCCCACCACCACCGCCACCACCATAGTAATTAGGTCCTCCACCACCTCCACCTGGAGGGGGTGGTGGACCACCGCCGCCACCCGAAGGGAAATGTCCTCCACCACCATGATAAGGCGGTCCGTCGTCTCCTCTAACTGGAGGAGGTGGTGGACCATTCCTGCCACCGCCGGAGGGGTGAGGGGTGTTGTAGGTAAAATGAGGTGGGCCTCCACCAATGTTAGGTGGGGGCCCGCCGCCTCCAACAGGAGGTGGGGGAGGACTGATCGGGGGTGGTGGTACTTGAGGGATAGTCGGTTGAGGTCCATGTTGCAACACAGGTTGTTGCCCCCACAGAGTGTATGGATTCCCGGGATAAGGTATCCCGTATGGCGCATTTTTGGGATTAGGTTGACCTAGCATAGGGTTAAAAGAACCTGGATACGCTTGACTCCATGAGGGTTGGGTTACATTTGACAGCCCTCCAACATGAGATAATCCCGTGGTGTAAGGTCTAGCGGGTTGGGTAGGTCCAACGGAAGGTCCATTGGGGAGTCCACCGCCTACGTTCTGGTTAGGAAATGGGGGTTTCCCCCCAGCCACAACATTTTGACCACTATTCAAAGGTTGAACCAATGTAGGTTGCTGACTAGCTACCGTGGTAATAACATTACCAATAAGATAATCCGTAGGAATGGAATACCCTCCCCTCGAATTTTGAGGTGGGGGAGGAACCGGTAAACTAACCATGGTAGTGATAGGTGTGTTGGACCGTTGTCCTTCCACTGGTTGGTTCACTTGAGGTGTAGGACTAGACTCCTGCGAGGGTTGACCAGTCACATTAGTGGTCATGTGGTGGGGTTCTTCAGGTGATCCAAAAGATATCGAATGAACTAGGATGTTTCCATCGTTAAGTCTTATTTGGAAATGACGATTGTGGAACTCTTTAGAGTGTTGCTCGAGACTTTGTCTTCGAATCTCATCTCCTTCAACACGTAATTGTTCCAAACGTTCATGGATGGGGCCAAAAGTCTCGGCAAGGTCAGGCCTATAGTAATGCCTAGTGAACTCTAGAGTAGTCCAGTTAGGTGGCGATGAGATGGAAAAATGAGCCACTGGATGGTCTATAGAAGATGTCCAGTAAGCTGCTAAAGGACCAACAACTGCAGCAGGGTCATCCTGGGGTTGGTTTATCCATTACAACGATCCAGGTTCTCCCGAGATGATAGGAGGAAAGTTTTGAGAAGTGAGGGTGTGTGCTTCTTCATCCTGTGTGGGATGAGAGGCAGGTGAATCTGGTGGAAACAAAAGTCTGCCAATATTCAAGGTGGGGTTCCCTACTTTAGTAACTATGACCGTGTTACGCTGATCCATTCTTACCCTCGAAATAACCTATGGATTAAGGGGAAATTCAGGTGGCAAGTTCAAGATCCTACGGGACCTTCTCCAGGGAAAATCCACCAGAGTATTAGGAAAATCAGCCAGAAAAGGCCGAAACAACGTTTTTCCTAAAGGTATACTAAAAGAAAAGCAATGCAAGAAACCTACTCAAACTAAGGAAACAAGCAAACTTATGTGACAGAGTGGATTCAAAAGTCTCGAACCTCACGGGATTATCAAGGCATTGCAAACCGCAATATACTACAAGGTCCAACAATATGATGCGACAAGGAGGATTGGGACCGTACCCTTGCCTGCATACCCGATTACCTAGACAGTACGTGCATGCTAATCTCCCCGAGTGCTGTTCTCGGTGTACTGCTTTGCCAAGACGGACAAATGGTTAACTCGGTTGGTTTGAGGAATCCTAATGGTGTCTCCCGATATACGCAAGGTACGTGGGATTTCAAATCCGTAGTGGTGCTGTCTAATGCACAGCTGTTGGCATGAGACCTTCCTATATACGTGTCAAGTACGTGATACACCCTTCGATATATGCCAAGTACGGATTATGGTACTTGGTGGGTACGTGAAGGAGCTCAATATACCGATGTACGTGGAAGACTACAATACCCTCGGACTACAGTGTTGGCAAGTAACGACAGCTGCCACGCTTAATGACGTCGGAACACGTCTCTAACTTACACACAATTTACTAAAAATTTTACCTAGTTCTACCATTAATTTTATCTTGGACGGTTAGGTGAATGCATGAGGTGAGTACATAATCGAAAACAGAATGCAAGCCCTAGCTACATGCACGAAATATTCTTTTCTTTCGATGAATTCTACCTATGGTAAGGAGAAAGCTTTTTCCAATGGTATTGCCAAAACAAACTCAATGCAACACAATTCCCAATGCAAACAAATTTGACATGAAAGTACTCTTTTCTTTTTCAATGAAACACACAAACATATACAACACTACTATCAAAATCAAAGTATTTCTTCTTTTCTTTTCTTTTCTTTTTCAAATCAAAACAACACTAAATAATGAAATGAGAGGATTTTGAAGCGGGAAATGCAAGCTTTTTACTTTCTCTTTTCAATGATCTAAAGGCAACAAAAATAAAAAAATGCACCTATCTTTCCCTAGCATGGAAACAACTTTTGAAAAAAAACAAAATGTACTAGAGCTTTTCAAGAAGATGAATAATTCATAATTCAAGAAAAACACAATCAATCATATTTCCATTCATCTTTTCCAAAACATTCCAATGCACAATGATCTTTCTTCAATAACTTTATGAGAAATAACAGGAGAGAAGCACTTTTAATCTTTCAATGGATGTATCAAAGCAATAAACTTGAAGGCAACTTTGCTTTCAAATCTAAATGACTAAAACGAAAATGCTACTCGCAGCACTCATACACTCAGAAAAATCGAGAAAAGACGAGCACTTGACCAAACAGAAAAGACACACTTAACTCAAAATCAAGCAGCAGCAAGCAAACTAAGCAATCAAAGCTCAAAACAAATGTAAATGAGGTCTGGAAGGTGATCCAATGCACTGATCAGATCAGGGATGGAAGGAAGGGAATGCAAGAGTGAACGGATGAAGGTGGAGGAAACAAAAGTATCCGCCACTACCGATTTCAAACTTGTCCAAAGCGGAACCCAAAGTCAATCCAAATGAAACCAAACTCTCAACACACAAATCAAAATGGGATCTCTGGATGGATGTTGCAGCACAGAGGGAGTTCATACATCAAAACAAGGCTCAAACTGTCAAACGGGAGGATGGGTTCCTGTATGCTAAGTCTCGACAGATCAGTGAACTCTGTCTTTGCAGAGAGTGCGACGTTGCAGGTTACCTGCACGAGATATGCGACGATGTCGCAGTCTACTAATGCATAGGACGCGATGAGCAAGCAACAGTCAAAGGACAAAGACTAAAAAAAAACATAGTGTCACTCTGTTTTCACTACCCAGGTGCGACAGGCGATTTATAGATTCAAAAATGAATCAGATCTCCTAATGATGAACCACCAACATGTTTGAAACTGAGCTGTATAAACTCAAAGGAAGAAGATCATGATCTTCAATGTGAAGATTTGACAATGGAATCAATCCTAAGAAGGAAATTGGCAAAAGAAATGACAACAAGGCTTGTGTCAAGTAATCAACTTAAAATGACTCAGATTAATGATCACTAAACAAGAATACTCCCCAGTATGGTTTCCAGATTTGTTACCGGACAATCCACTCAACCAGAGGCGAGCCGGATCACCCTAGCTCAATGCGAGTCTAGAACAAATAGAATAGACTACAAACACGTTTCCTAGTTATACTTAAGGATCAAATGCTATATGTCTTACTTCTTTGATTCGCTATCCTTTCTCCTGAATGTTGATCCACATCCCACTGTCATCATATCCAAGCTGTAAGACCTGTCAAGACATAGACAAGAGAAACGAGTAAAGAACATCTATACAATAAGAGATCTATGTAGACAGTTAAGCAGGTAAACAACACAACATCATTACACATAAGAGCGATATTGGTGGAAAGCATTTGTATTACTGCAAATAAAGGAGTACATGATAGAGATATAGAACTACAACCAATGACTTAACGTAGCAGCCCTTCTCCACACAAGCCAATTGCCAAGCTCTTCCAAGGAAGCATGAATTCTCCAAGAGGTGAATGAAGGTGTCCTAAGAGAGATTTCACCAGCATGTAGATACCATAGTCTTCCTCCCTTTGGTATGGGAGTGAACCTCGTTTATATAGGACTAAGTGGATGAGGTTATGGATAGGATAGGTTGAGAGATGGTAGGAGAGAGATAGGGGATCTTCCCAATGAGTTAGGGGTTGAGTACCAGCTCTCCAAGAGATCAGGGATAAGCCCCCAAATGGGAAAGCTTCGAGAAAGATCTTGGAATGGCTATTTTTTCCCATTAACAAACCTCGTCACACCTTGCTATGGAGCAACCTGCGACGTCACATGTTGCTAATGTGCAACCTGCAATGACCTCTCAAAACGTTGTACAAACTGAGTACAGATCCTCCCAAATGAGTATTTGGTCCAGGTGACTTCAGGGATGTATACACTAAATCATGATGATGGGTAGATTTTAGGTGTAACATGAAGACAATGAATAATGAGACCAACACTAGCAAGCCAAAGTATGGTGGGAATGATCACCTCTAGTCTCCCTAAGGAGGGTAAAACCGATGAGTATAGGTCAAAAACTTCTAAGTTTGAGTAAGGACAATATAATCTATATAAAAGTACAACCAGGTCCACATATCTATATGATCACCAGATCATGATACTAAATGCTAAGACATTTTACAAGAATGAATATAAAAGCAATATAACCATAGCACCAAAATATACCTGAATGCTCATCATCTGAACCATCATCTGTCCTTTGAAACTGTTGCTGTAACTCTGGGCAATACTGACTGCTCTATATCAATTGCTAAATGGCTACATTGGTCATCTCTTTGAGTGTCCTGAGACTCAGTCATGGCATGGGGAATGAAACTGTTGTCCATGTAATAATCATGATCCATAATAGATGCTCATCTCGGCATCTCAATACAAGGGAACTGGTTGAACAATGTACTGGAATCAGAAAAATAATGTATGGTAGCCTGGCTACGATATGTGATAACATATGGCTCCAGCTGGGACAGGTGCTCTGCTGAAAAGAGTGCTTGAGAACCTCAGAATATCTGGTCCTTGAACTCTGCAACTCATGTCCTCGATCCAACACTTTATCTCTGCAACTTCTACTAGCATATCACCTACTATCTGCAAAATGGCTAGAGCTATACCCAACTCACAAATCGGATGTCAGAACGACGCATGCATATATATATATATATATGTTGGGGCCAAGGTCGCAGCTATAGTAAAAGCTGCAAATTTTGGGAAAAAGCACGAGTATGGAAGGAAAGTGCTAAATTTTGGGACAAGCACTAAGTTTTGGGTAAGAAGAAGACGGTGCGCAGTACGGTGCCAGAGGGATGATCTCAGCGCAGATCACGGACCGGAAATTGCGGAGCTCGCGCGCACGTCATCAAAGAATGAAGGTGGCTCAGCTACCATAATAAATAAGGCGATGGAGTAGAGGGCTCAGCTACCCTCATTTAAAGGCTTAGTACAGAAGTTATGGTTGCTCGGATCAAGGAGGAGCAACGGACCAGAGCATTGAAGGCGAAGGACGATCGCCCATACCCACAATCTGCGCCGGAATTCACGGAGCCTGCAGGAAGCGGCGACGTGACTGCAAGCGGCGCCTACAGTACACCTAGCCATGTGCGTGGTTAGGGTTTTTGGGAAGCACTGTTGGGAAAGGCCCACAGTTTTGTAAAGGTGTGACCGTCATGGCTACCTATATAGATGAATCATTGTAATGGGTAGAGGTTGTTGTTCTTCCTCCCTTCCTTCAGTTCCTACCTTTTGGAGAGTTAGAGAGTTAGATACTAGACTGTTAGAGAGCCAGTCTAAAGGATAGATCATGTGTTGATCATCCTTCACTGTAATTCTACCCGGTGTGTAGAACTAGAGAGAGGAAATCGGATAGCCGAGGAGCTAATCCCTGAGTCGCCAGACAGTCTGAGTCGACGTCTGTGCCTTTGTAATCTCCATAGAGAGGAGACAAGCTTGAGAGAAGGGCTCCCAGCTGTGTGCGTGGAGTTTCCTATAAGTTCTAAGGCTGCAGCTGTGTGCGCAGCATATTGTATAACTCTATCAGTTTCTGGTTAATATAAAGCTCCCGTGGACGTGGTTTTCCTCGAGGAGATGAGCTTCACTTATATCTTCTTGTTATAATGTTTGCGTGAATGATAACTATTTAGAGTTCACTATTTGTGTATGCAAGACTTCTGTCTTATCTTTGTGATTGTTTGAGCAAGTTGGAAAGATCCCTTGATAACTAAAAGTGTCTTAAGTACTTAAGAGGTAGTAACGCACGGTCGCTGCGGCGAGAGCAGACTGCGTTACCGCGCTAGATGCGAAGGGCGAGGGAGTGTTTAGCGCGTCGACCCAGGAATAGTTGCCTGCTGCGTCAGAGAGAGGAAATTGCGCAGTAGACCTGCCAAGGAAGGGACCCACGAAGCTGCGACGAGCGGCCTGCGGGAAGGTCCGTCCACCGATTTCACAGGAACCATTCAAGGAAGAGCTATCTCCGCGTCACCCCCGGTTAAGGAAACCTGATTCCTTAACCCCCCCATAGCCACTTCGGGTGAGACCTCGAGCTGCCGCGCAGCTCGTTGCCGAGAGGGCCAGTGCGCCAAGGGGTTTTGTTGCTGCGCTTCATTAAAACCCGGGTCTGCCCAGAAAAGCAGCCAACAATATATATCAAAATAAATAACAATACTGAAACTGAAATGCATGAATATAAATGCAGAAAAGTAGATCTAATCTACTAACATAACTTTAAGAAGTTTGGTTTTATTTTGCAAGAAAAGAAAATGACAGGTCCTCGGCTAAACTAAGAGCTTCAAAGGTGAGCTTAGGAAAACATAAAGGTGCCAGACTCAATGGCTGAAAAGACTAACTACTTCCCAAGCGGGCTTATTCAGTTCCTACCTACCCTACTCTAACCAGTCAGCACAAATGCTAGGTAAAATCATAAATCCAGTGCAACCATTCATCAAATAGGTTAATGGTTATTATTTGATTTTTGATAATAGAAAAACTCAAGATTGGGCTAAAGATTAAAAAATTTGAGGGCACAACCTTCATGACTTGTTAAAAAATTGAAGAATGGCTTGAATGATGCAATATGAAATTTTGCCAAGGAGAAGACTGACTAACGCAAACATCATCCATCAAGGAACTGATAGGATCATAAAATTTATGCAAGTTAAACTTAGATATGGATGAAAGAAAGGCATAAGACATGTGATTCGATTCATTTTCACACAGATTAACTTCTTCATTTACTTCTCTCACATACTCAATTTGATTCTCTTTGGGACTGATGATCAAAAAACCAAGTGGGGATAATTTAAAACTTAGAAGACGAAAAATCAAAATCAAACCCACTTGATGTTCAAAAATGGAGAAAAAATGAAATTGATCTTTAAACACCTTTTCTAGCCACCAAGAATGATTGATAACTTGACAACAAGCATTTTGGTTCCAAAGTGACTGAAAAGGGAAATGAAGTGCTTTTTCTCCAAACATGTAATGATGCTTATACTTCCTATTGAAAATTTCCAAGGCAAAAGATCGATTAGAGCACCAACCCAAAGATGATTGAAAGAGTTGGGAAGGGAGGGTGGATTGCAAATATGAAAAGTCTCCCAAATGGATAAACATGTTTGACCTTGGATTTTGACAATAGAAAACACTCTTTATTCTAGGAATAATTTCAAGCTTTTGATCAAGTTTAATAATTACAATCTGAGGACAAGATTGACCATAACTATCTAACTCTAATTTATCTTCATTAAAGATGAAAAAAGGAAAATTTAAAGATTCATTATAAGAAGTGGAACAAAGATTAGAAAACCTAGTGTGATTTATTTACTCTTCCTCATCTTGATATTGATCTTTTATTAATTCATCATTAAAATTACAAGAGGAAAAGTGACCATTTTCATTTAATTGATCAGGGGAAGAATTAATAATTTCATTTAAAATATCCTAATTATTTGCACAATGATCACATGAAATCACCACTAAAGGATCTTGATCTATGTCCCTACTTTCTTCTTCTTCGATAAGGTGATAAGAAAAATAATGATCACTAAAAAAGGAATGACTAATGAGTTTTTCTGAAGGAGGAAATTCAATAGACTGACTGACTAAAAGCTCATCCTCAGAAGTTTCCTCAGGACCAGGACTAGGGCTACCTAAAAAGAAATTTGAAAACTTATGATTTATACAATGATTAGGGATTTGACTTTTGGTTGACTCAAAAGTGGAAAACTTATACTCAAAAGGGATTGGGCAAGAGGAGTCATCTCCGGATGTTGACAATTCACTTGATACTTGATTATTAACAGATTAAAAAATAGGATCGGAAAGGGAAAGGTTTTGATCTTGGATTTGATTTGGAGAATATATATCATTGTATTCACTCCCCCATTCTTCTAAGAATTTATTTTCGAACATGTCATATCCGGAAATGAGATTGGCCTTCAAATTCAAAAACTAGAGCTTAGCTCTTTCTTTGAAAGACGAAGCCAATAGTTTCATACACTCATCCTCATAGGTTATGGATAACTCTTTAATAATTTCGCTAAAAAGTTAAGGGTGTGTTTCAACATATACTTCATGACTTCCATCAAATTTAGAAAATCTTTCACAGGCTTGAAGAGGGATTTGATCAGGATACCCAACAATTTTCGAGAAGTAAAAAAATTTTGGACGACCAAAAGTCCTAGGCCGCTCAGAAGCAGCCATGGATGGCAATTTTTTTATTTATTTGAATCAAGAACCTAAATACAAAATGATACACTCCATGGGTTCTAGATAATGATAGGATCGATCACCAGTGGATTCGCTTATGTGGAGTTGCCAGGTAGATTTTAAATCTCTTCTACCAAAAGATATGTCGTTAAAATAGCGGGGGGAGATGAGCGAAAAATAGATGGCTATGTTTAGATTAAGGATTGAAATGATAACCATCGATATTAAACCGGATGTGATAAGATATGAATTATGCATGGATACTCACAGACACCTAAGGTAAGTCTCTACCTTCCCCGTCAATGGTGCCAAAATGTTGGCAAAGAGAACAGGAGTAGAGCTTGAAAATATATGTCAAACTAAGGTAGGCCTCTACCTTCCCCGGCAACGACGCCAAAATGTTATCACCAAACGTGTAGTTGCCCCTGGAGATGGATCCAAGGTGGATGGCAGAGGTGATGGGAAACGAAAGAGGTGCAACCAAGATAGCCTCGACTCCCAATGGATGGTTGTCACACAAATCGAGGCAATCTTTACTTTATGTTATCTATCCCAAGACAACAAAGGGGGAGACCCAGATATACTCTCAATAGGAGAGATCAGACCAGGACACTAGATCAAATCAAGTATGGATGAAGTACGTAAGGTGTATGGTAAACCCTAGATCTATGGATGAAGTCACAAGATGAGTAATGGGTTGGATCAAGAGGTTTAAGAAATGTAGATTTGGTCCAACTCGGTTATGTGAGTGACTTATGAGATTTAAAACAAGATCTAGGATCAGGGTACTAGTCAAAGATGAGAAAATCCACTACCTTGGGAACCGTGTCCAATGTAGGGTAGTTAAGGACCAAATTGGGGCTAACCAGTACCAAATATAGGCTTGATGAGTGGATATGACAATGTCTAGGTGTTAAAGCAGTAAGACAAAGACCAAACTACAAGCAAACTCAACAATGCAGAAAATTCGTGAGGGCTTGGAGAAGGATCAATGCCTTGGGAAGTGGGCCAAAGGGAGTCGGATGTCCACCAAACTGTAGATCATGGATTTTGAGGTGTAAAGCTAGGCGGGTCTTGAAAATTAGGATCATCCAATGGCTAGATCTCAGTAGATCTGAGATTGAAATGCATCACCAAGTGACCCAAGTGGGGCTCAACCCTCAAAATGAGGCATGTGGCCCACAGGGCAGAAATCAACAAGGTGAAGCACTCGAGGTAGGTTATCAACTATGGAGATTAAGGATCAAGTGGGATCTCACCTAACGAGGTGCTAGATCTAGCAAAACTCACCCATCCAAGAAGTGTGACCTCACTTGGAGAGGCTAATTTGCCTTGGGAAATGGGTCAGATGAAGGCCAATCCACACCAAACTATAGATCCGAATTTCCGTGAATGCTATAGAGGTGGGTTTTAAATGTTTTACCCAAAAGCCAAGTAGATCTTAGTAGATCTGAGAAAAAGTAAAATGAGGGTTTTAACTTATGAGGGTTTTCAGTTACTTAAACAAATGGATAGATCATGGAATGAGAAATTTACCTTGTGATCATACCTGAGTGATGGATGAGGTTGCCTTGTTGTTGAGGAAGATTCCCGCAAAAATCAAATGGGAGATATTTGATTTTCCTTGCTTGAATTGATGCCCTAGCTCCACACGTGCGCCCTCCTCTACCTATCAAACCAAGGAAAGTCGATTCAATCATAATGATCAAGGATGGAGGAAATACAAGTATAAGCGAATGATAACATGGAATAGATGGTACAAGACAGTAATACTCCCTATTACCAACAAAGCAACCCAAAGAAGAAGTAGGGAGGGTCTTCCCCTACCAATGTGTCCTCCTTGAACCAATTCGGCCTACACCTGTAGATGAAAAAATCCTGGAACAAAATCGATAGCAAGATAAATCTCCAATAACCCAATGCAAAGGAAAAACCAACGAACGAACTCCAAAAGCATTCACCACAACACAATAGATAGATGCAATAGTATTTTTCTATTCCAATAATCCAGTGCGAAAATTCCCTTTTACAATGAGAAGCTCTCTCCTTTAAATAGGATGGAGAGAGGCCATAATCCTAACCACTTTTTGAATGAGTGCCTAATATTAAAAGATCAAATGATCTAATCAATGGTTTAGATGAGCTCAACAATACAATACATGGATCACTAATAAAATAATACATCAATGGGCCAAATCTCCCTGGGAGAGGGGGTCCCACCAAAAGTGAATGATAAAACATAATATCTAGCTCATGGTGGGTCCAAGGGGTAATTTCTAACACCCTTGGTCAATCCCCATGGCACAATATCCAAAAATAAATAAACTAGACACCAAATCGTGCCTCTCTGGGAAAGTCGTGAGCCTTTGGAGGCTCCAAAAAATTATATAAAATGCCAAATGTGATGGGTTTGGGTCCCACTGAAAGCTGAAACTACTGGGTAAGGTGTGGAAGACATCCCACTCATCATCACAAGTCATCCCATGCCATAAATTTTTCTCAATAGCCCAGATCGAATCCTTTAGTAGCCATTTTCACCATTTTCGGACTGCCTCGGGAAATGTGAACATGCCCAATTTGCCACCTGGAGTGCCTGCGTTTTCAAGGTGTGGCCACCAAGCTCTCTGGGAGGGGGGTAATATGGCAATATCAAGTGTCTGGACCACCCCCTCCATTCATAGCGCCCTAGGTGAATCAACTCTTCGCTCTGCTCTGACAGGGCCTCTGATAGACCAAAACTGCACTAGGATAGCCAGCTGAGGATAAACATCACTGTAACTGCCTGGAACTGAAAACAAACTGTGCCATTAGAATCAAAAGTTCCAAATCCATTTGAGATGTGTACTCATACACCATATAGACCTCTGCATGGTAAAAAATAAATACTCATCATATCCGACAGACTAAATAATAATAATCTGTAAAAGTGCTGAAAAGCACAAATCATCGTCATAAGCCTGAAACCACTGAATAGAACCACCATGGTGACCTATACTAGACCATATATCATATCTCTTTATCATCTGAGGTCTTCCACCTCATGTCCTGTGGTTGATTTTTGGTCAAACTGGGTTTGACCAAGTCAACATGACCAAGATATAACTCAAACTGTCAACAAACTGCTGCAAGAAGTCAAAGGTTAAAACCTGCTTTGCAATCCATTCAAATAGAAATTATAACAAAAATTAATTATTACTGGCGATCTAAATCCAAATATATAAGGTCATTACTTATTATTTATAACTCAGACTAGACTTTCAAGACCATACTCACTTCATAGTTGTGATCAATTTGCTAGTGAAGGGTGAAGGCTAAAAATAAAATGGCTAGGCCAAGGGATGACTTACTGACTTAACACTATGACACTTTGGATATGGAAAAAGGAATAAACACCATAGAATATACTGGACAAGTAATAACACAAGGAATGGCGGTGTCTCACAAATGGGTAAGTTGTTCAAAGAGTGTTTATTCACCTTGGTAGATGCTCACAATCCATAATACAAATGAGGCCAGCAATCTTTTTGATAGAGAGTTTAAGTTCCATTACTTTTTGGGCCTTTAGTTTCCATAGCCTTTGATCTATGTGTGTTTAGAAACACATTGCATAGATTTACATTTCATTAGGCTTCTTGCTGCAGGTGTGTTTTTAAGGCACTTGTTCACTTAAGTTATCTTCTTCCAGGTGTGTTTTCTAGACATCTTGTTTACTTGGGTATTACATTTCATAATACATATAACTTTTGATATTTCATTGCTAGTTTCATTTGGCTTTTCACAATAGATATAACATTTCCTTTTCATATTATGTAGTTATGGGAGCACTATTTGTTTCAGGTTTAGCCAACAACATCTTTAGTGACTAGTGGGACTTCGTGCCAGTGCCAAACATCGGGACAACCGACCAGAATGATTTAGGCCTACAATCCAACTCACCAAAGGTAAGTTTTGTCACCAACTCAGAGCCGAGACACAATAAACAAGGAAGCTCATCCAATACAGGGGCTACAGTGGGGAAAGGTCCTCCATGCCACTAGTCAAGTAATAAGTCAAGGTAAATAACAAACTGGGTAGGTAATGGATGGACGAAGACAATAAATAATGAGACCAACACTAACAAGCCAAAGTATGGTGGGAATGATCACCTCTAGTATCCCTAAGGAGGGTAAAATTGATGATTATAGGTCAAGAACTTCTAAGTCTGAGTAGGGACAATATAATGTACATAAAAGTACAACCAGGTCCACATATTGATATGATCGCCAGATCATGATACTAAATGCTAAGACATGCTACAAGAATGAATATAAAAGCAATATAACCATAGCACCAAAATAAACCTACTGAGTCATATACCTGAATGTCATCATCTGAACCATCATTTGTCCTCCAAACCTGCTCTGCTCTGACAGGGCCTCTGATAGACCAAAACTGCACTAGGATAGCCAGCTGAGGATAAACATCACTGTAACTGCCTGGAACTGAAAACAAACTGTGCCATTAGAATCAGAAGTTCCAAATCCATTTGAGATGTGTACTCATACACCATATAGACCTCTGCATGGTAAAAAATAAATACTCATCATATCCGACAGACTAAATAATAATAATCTGTAAAAGTGCTAAAAAGCACAAATCATCGTCATAAGCCTGAAACCACTGAATAGAACCACCATGGTGACCTGTACTAGACCATATATCATATCTCTTTATCATCTGAGGTCTTCCACCTCATGTCCTGTGGTTGATTTTTGGTCAAACTGGGTTTGACCAAGTCAACATGACCAAGATATAACTCAAACTGTCAACAAACTGCTGCAAGGTGTCAAAGGTTAAAACCTGCTTTGCAATCCATTCAAATAGAAATTATAACAAAAATTAATTATTACTGGTGATCTAAATCCAAATATATAAGGTCATTAATTATTATTTATAACTCAGACTAGATTTTCAAGACCATACTCACTTCATAGTTGTGATCAATTTGCTAGTGAAGGGTGAAGGCTAAAAATAAAATGGCCAGGCCAAGGGATGACTTACTGACTTAACACTATGACACTTTGGATATGGAATAAGGAATACACACCATAGAATATACTGGACAAGTAATAACACAGGGAATGGCGGTGTCTCACAAATGGGTAAGTTGTTCAAAGAGTGTTTATTCACCTTGGTAGATGCTCACAATCCATAATACAAATGAGGCCAGCAATCTTTTTGATAGAGAGTTTAAGTTCCATTACTTTTTGGGCCTTTAGTTTCCATAGCCTTTGATCTATGTGTGTTTAGAAACACATTGCATAGATTTACATTTCATTAGGCTTCTTGCTGCAGGTGTGTTTTTAAGGCACTTGTTCACCTAAGTTATCTTCTTCCAGGTGTGTTTTTTAGACATCTTATTTACTTGGGTATTACATTTCAAAATACATATAACTTTTGATATTTCATTGCTAGTTTCATTTGGCTTTTCACAATAGATATAACATTTCCTTTTCATATTATGTAGTTATGGGAGCACTATTTGTTTCAAGTTTAGCCAACAACATCTTTAGTGACTAGTGGGACTTCGTGCCAGTGCCAAACATCGGGACAACCGACCAGAATGATTTAGGCCTACAATCCAACTCACCAAAGGTAGGTTTTGTCACCAACTCAGAGCCGAGACACAATAAACAAGGAAGCTCATCCAATACAGGGGCTACAGTGGGGAAAGGTCCTCCATGCCACTAGTCAAGTAATAAGTCAAGGTAAATAACAAACTGGGTAGGTAATGGATGGACGAAGACAATAAATAATGAGACCAACACTAACAAGCCAAAGTATGGTGGGAATGATCACCTCTAGTCTCCCTAAGGAGGGTAAAATTGATGAGTATAGGTCAAGAACTTCTAAGTCTGAGTAGGGACAATATAATGTACATAAAAGTACAACCAGGTCCACATATTGATATGATCGCCAGATCATGATACTAAATGCTAAGACATGCTACAAGAATGAATATAAAAGCAATATAACCATAGCACCAAAATAAACCTACTGAGTCATATACCTGAATGTCATCATCTGAACCATCATTTGTCCTCCAAACCTGCTCTGCTCTGACAGGGCCTCTGATAGACCAAAACTGCACTAGGATAGCCAGCTGAGGATAAACATCACTGTAACTGCCTGGAACTGAAAACAAACTGTGCCATTAGAATCAGAAGTTCCAAATCCATTTGAGATGTGTACTCATACACCATATAGACCTCTGCATGGTAAAAAATAAATACTCATCATATCCGACAGACTAAATAATAATAATAATCTGTAAAAGTGCTAAAAAGCACAAATCATCGTCATAAGCCTGAAACCATTGAATAGAACCACCATGGTGACCTGTACTAGACCATATATCATATCTCTTTATCATCTGAGGTCTTCCACCTCATGTCCTGTGGTTGATTTTTGGTCAAACTGGGTTTGACCAAGTCAACATGACCAAGATATAACTCAAACTGTCAACAAACTGCTGCAAGGTGTCAAAGGTTAAAACCTGCTTTGCAATCCATTCAAATAGAAATTATAACAAAAATTAATTATTACTGGTGATCTAAATCCAAATATATAAGGTCATTACTTATTATTTATAACTCAGACTAGACTTTCAAGACCATACTCACTTCATAGTTGTGATCAATTTGCTAGTGAAGGGTGAAGGCTAAAAATAAAATGGCTAGGCCAAGGGATGACTTACTGACTTAACACTATGACACTTTGGATATGGAAAAAGGAATACACACCATAGAATATACTGGACAAGTAATAACACAGGGAATGGCGGTGTCTCCAAATGGATAAGTTGTTCAAAGAGTGTTTATTCACCTTGGTAGATGCTCACAATCCATAATACAAATGAGGCCAGCAATCTTTTTGATAGAGAGTTTAAGTTCCATTACTTTTTGGGCCTTTAGTTTCCATATCCTTTGATCTATGTGTGTTTAGAAACACATTGCATAGATTTACATTTCATTAGGCTTCTTGCTGCAGGTGTGTTTTTAAGGCACTTGTTCACCTAAGTTATCTTCTTCCAGGTGTGTTTTTTAGACATCTTGTTTACTTGGGTATTACATTTCAAAATACATATAACTTTTGATATTTCATTGCTAGTTTCATTTGGCTTTTCACAATAGATATAACATTTCCTTTTCATATTATGTAGTTATGGGAGCACTATTTGTTTCAAGTTTAGCCGACAACATCTTTAGTGACTAGTGGGACTTCGTGCCAGTGCCAAACATCAGGACAACCAACCAGAATGATTTAGGCCTACAATCCAACTCACCAAAGGTAGTTTTTGTCACCAACTCAGAGCCGAGACACAATAAACAAGGAAGCTCATCCAATACAGGGGCTACAGTGGGGAAAGGTCCTCCATGCCACTAGTCAAGTAATAAGTCAAGGTAAATAACAAACTGGGTAGGTAATGGATGGACGAAGACAATAAATAATGAGACCAACACTAACAAGCCAAAGTATGGTGGGAATGATCACCTCTAGTCTCCCTAAGGAGGGTAAAATTGATGAGTATAGGTCAAGAACTTCTAAGTCTGAGTAGGGACAATATAATGTACATAAAAGTACAACCAGGTCCACATATTGATATGATCACCAGATCATGATACTAAATGCTAAGACATGCTACAAGAATGAATATAAAAGCAATATAACCATAGCACCAAAATAAACGTGCTAAGTCATATACCTGAATGTCATCATCTGAACCATCATTTGTCCTCCAAACCTGCTGCTGTAACATCTGACTCCAGCTGGGATAGGTGCTTTGCTGAAAAAGCATTTGAGAACCTTAGAATCTTTGGTCCTCGAACTCTGCAACTCATGTTCTCGATCCAGCACTCTATCTCTGCAACTGCTACCAGCATATCACCTACTATCTGCAAAATGGCCAGATCTATACCCAACTCACAGACCGAATGTCAGACCGACGCATATATATATATATATATATATGTATATATATATATCTCAAAATAAATAACAATATTGAAACTGAAATGCATGGAATATAAATGCAGAAAAGTAGATCTAATCTACTAACATAACTTTAAAAAGTTTGGTTTTATTGTGCAGGAAAATAAAATGACAGGTACTCGGCTAAACTAAGAGCTTCAAAGGTGAGCATAGGAAAAGACATAAAGGTGCCAGACTCAATGGCTGAAAAGACTAACTACTGCCCAAGTGGGCTTATTTAGTACCTACCTACCCTACTCTAACCAGTCAGCACATATGCTAGGTAAAATCATAAATCCAGTGCAACCATTCATCAAATAGGTTAATGATTCTTATTTGATTTTTTATAATAGAACAAGTCAATATTGGGCTAAAGATTAACAAATTTGAGGGCACAACCTTCCTGACTTGTTCAAAAATTGAAGAATGACTTGAATGATGGATGCAATATGAAATTTTGCTAAGTAGAAGACTGACTAACGCAAACATCATCCATCAAGGAACTGATAGGATCATAAAATTTATGCAAGTTAAACTCACAGACGGATGAAAGAAAGGCATAAGACATGTGATTCGATTCATTTTAACACATATTAACTTCTTCATTTACTTTTTTCACATACTCAATTTGATTCTCCTTGGGACTGATGATCAAAAAACCAAGTGGGGATAAGTTAAAACTTAGAAGACGAAAAATCAAAATCAAACCCACTTGATGCTCAAAATGGAGAAAAGATGAAATTGATCTTTAAACACCTTTTCCAGCCACCAAGAATGATTCATAACTTGAAAACAAGCATTTTGGTTCCAAAGTGACTGAAAAGGGAAATGAAGTGCTTTTTCTCCAAACATGTAATGATGCTTATACTTCCTATTGAAAATTTCCAAGGCAAAAGATCGATTAGAGCACCAACCCAAAGATGAGTGAAAGAGTTGGGAAGGGAGGGTGGATTGAAAATATGAAAATTCTCCCAAATGAATAAACACGTTTGACCTTGGATTTTGACAATAGAAAACACTATTTATTCTAGGAATAATTTTAAGCTTTTGATCAAGTTTAATATTTACAATCTGAGGACAAGATTGACCATAACTATCTAACTCTAAGTTATCTTCATTAAAGATGAAAAAAGGAAAATTTAAAGATTCATTATAAGAAGTGGAACAAAGATTAGAACACCTAGTGTGATTTATTAACTCTTCCTCATCTTGATATTGATCTTTTATTAATTCATCATTAAAATTACAAGAGGAAAAGTGACCATTTTCATTTAATTGATTAGGGGAAGAATTAACAATTATTTAAAATATCCTGATTATTTGCACAATGATCACATGAAATCACCACTAAAGGATATTGATCTATGTCCCTACTTTCTCCTTCTTCAATAAGGTGATAAGGAAAATAATGATCACTAAAAAAAGAATGACTAATGATTTTTTCTGAAGGAGGAAATTCAATAGACTGACTGACTAAAAGCTCATCCTCAGAAATTTCCTCTGGACCAGGACTAGGGCTACCTAAAAAGAAATTTGAAAACTTATGATTTATATAATGATTAGGGATTTGACTTTTGGTTGACTCAAAAGTGGAAAACTTATACTCAAAAGGGAGTGGGCAAGAGGAGTCATCTGCGGATGTTGACAATTCACTTGATACTTGATTATTAATAGATTAAAAAATAGGATCGGAAAGGGAAAGGTTTTGATCTTGGATTTGATTTGGAGAATATATCATTGTATTCACTTTCCCATTCTTCTAAGAATTTATTTTCTAACATGTCACATCCGGAAATGCTATTGGCCTTCAAATTAAAAAACCAGAGCTTAGCTCTTTCTTTGAAAGACGAAGCCAATAGTTTCATACATACATCCTCATAGGTTATGGATAACTCTATAATAATTTCCCTAAAACGTTCAAGGTGTCTTTCAGCAGATACTTCATGACTTCCATCAAATTTAAACAACCTTTCACAGGCTTGAAGAGGGATGTGATGAGGAAACCCAACAATTTTCAAGAAGTCAAAAACTTTCAGACGACCAAAAGTCCTAGGCCGCTCAAAAGTAGCCATGGATGACAAATTTTTTATTTTTTATATATATATTTATTTAAATCAAGAACCTAAATACAAAATGATTCACCCCATGGGTTCTAGATAATGATAGGATCGATCACCAGTGGAGTCGCTTATGTGGAGTCGCTAGGTAGATTTTAAATCTCTTCTACCAAAAGATATGTCGTTAAAATAGCGGGGAGAGATGAGCGAAAAATAGATGGCTATGTTTAGATTAAGGATTGAAATGATAACCATCTATATTAAACTAGATGTGATAAGATATGAATTATGCATGGATACTCGCAGACACCTAAGGTAAGCCTCTACCTTCCCCGGCAATGGCGCCAAAATGTTATCAACAAACTTGTAGTTGCCCCTAGAGATGGATCCAAGGTGGATGGCAGAGGGGATGGGAAACCAAAGAGGTGCAAACAAGATAACCTCGGCTCCCAATGGATGGTTGTCACTCCATTCGAGGCCATCTTCACTTTATGTTATCTACCCCAAGACAACAAAGGGGGAGACCCAGATCTACTCCCGATAGGAGAGATTAGACTAGGACACCAGATCAAATCAAGTATGGATGAAGTACGTAAGTGTATGGTAAACCCTAGATCTATGGATGAAGTCGCAAGATGAGTAATGGGTTGGATCAAGAGGTTTAAGGCGCCCAAGGATAATTTTAGGGGCGAAATTTAGCCCATGTGCTATTTTCCATGTTTTTTTTCCAAAAAACGATTCACCAATTTGCATTTTTTGAAGCCCCATTTCGCCCAATTTTGATGGGGTAAACTTTTTTCACTCTAAAATTCGTCAAATTATTATATGAACTATATAAAGTCCTTAGAAATTGAAATAATTTTAGAAAAATATCACCACATATTTTATAGTTGGAATTTGAAGAATTGGTAAGATTTGCCAAGGTTTATACACTTTTAAATAAGTATGGGTCCTTAAAATTATCCCTAGTTTTAAGCAATGTATATTTGGTCCAACTTGGTTATGTGAGTGACTTATGAGATTTAAAACAAGATCTAAGATCAGGGTACTAGTCAAAGATGAGAAAATCCACTACCTTGGGAACCGTGTCCAATGCAGGGTAGTTAAGGACCAAATTGGGGCTAACCAGTACCAAAGATAGGCTTGATGAGTGGATATGACAATGTCTAGGTATTCAAGCAATAAGACAAAGACCAAAGCATAAGCAAACTCAACAACCTAGAAAAGTCGTGAGGGCTTGGAGAAGGATCAGTGCCTTGGGAAGTGGGCCAAATGGAGTCGGATGTCCACCAAATTGTAGATCAGGGATGTTGAGGTGTAAAGCTAGGTGGGTCTTGAAAATTAGAATCATCCAATGGCTAGATATCAGTAGATCTGAGATTGAAATGCATCACCAAGTGACCCAAGTGGGCCTCAAACCTCAAAATGAGGAATGGGGCCCACAAGGCATAAATCAACAAGGTGAAGTACTAGGGGTAGGTTATCAACTGTGGAGATTAAGGATCAAGTGGGATCTCACCTACCTAGGTGCTAGATTTAGCAAAACTCACCCATCCAAGAAGTGTGACCTCACTTGGAGAGGCTAATTTTCCTTGGGAAATGGGTCAGATGAAGGCCAATCCACACCAAACTATAGATCCGAATTGTCGTGCATGCTATAGAGGTGGGTTTTAAATGTTTTACCCAAAATCCAAGTATATCTTAGTAGATCTAAGAAAAAGTAAAATGAGGGTTTTAACTTATGAGGGTTTTCAGTTACTTAGACAAATGGATAGATCATGGAATGAGAAATTTACCTTGAGATCATACCTGAGTGATGGATGAGGTTGCCTTGTTGTTGAGGAAGATTCCTGCAGAGATCAAATGGGAGATCTTTGATTTTCCTTGCTTGAATTGATGCCCTAGCTCCACACGTGTGCCCTCCTCTACCTGTCAAACCAAGGAAAGTCGATTCAATCAAAATGATCAAGCATGGAGTAAATACAAGTATAAGCGAATGATAACATGGAATAGAAGGTACAAGACAGTAATACTGCCTGTTACTGATGAAGAAACCCAAAGAAGAAGTGGAGAGGGTCTTCCCCTACCAATGTGTCCTCCTTGAACCACTTCGGCCTACACTTGTAGATGACAAAACCATGGAACAAAAACGATAGCAAGATAAATCTCCAATAACCCAGTGCAAAGGAAAAACCAACGAACGAACTCCAAAAGCATTCACCACAACACAACATATAGATGCAATAGTATTTTTCTATTCCAATAATCCAGAGCCAAAAGTCCCTTTTACAATGAGAAGCTCTCTCCTTTAAATAGGATGGAGAGAGGCCATAATCCTAACCACTTTTTGAATGAGTGGCTAAGATTAAAAGATCAAATGATCTAATCAATGGTTGAAATGAGCTCAACAATACAATACATGGACCACTAATAAAATAATACAGCAATGGACCAAATCGCCCTAGGAGAGGGGGTCCCACCAAAAGTGAATGATAAAACATAGGATCTAGCTCATGGTGGGTCCAAGGGGTAATTTATAACACCCTTAGTCAATCCCCATGGCACAATATCAAAAAATAAATAAACTAGACACCAAATCGTGCCTCTATGGGAATGTCGTGAGCCTTTGGAGGCTCCAGAAAATCTTATAAAATGCCAAATGTGATGGGTGTGAGTCCCACTGAAAGCTGAAACTGTTGTAGAAGGTGTGGAATACATCCCACTCATCATCACAAGTCATCCCATACCATAACTTTGCCTCAGTATCCCAAATAGAATCCTTCAGTAGCCATTTTCACCATTTTTGGACTGCCTCGGGAAATGTGAACATGCCCAAACTGCCACCTGGAGTGCCTGCGCTGTCAAGGTGAGGCCACCAGGCTCTCTGAGAGGGGGGTAATATGGTAATATCAAGTGGCTGGACCACCCCCTCCATGCACAGTTCCCTAGGTGAATTCATCAACTCTCTGCTCTTCTCTGACAGGGCCTCTGATAGGCCAAAACTGCACTAGGATAGCCAGCTGAGACTAAACATCAGTGAAACTGCCCGGAACTGAAAATAGACTGTCCCATTGGACTCATAAGGTCCAAATCCATCGAATATGTGTTCTCATACACCATATAGTCCTCTTCTTGGTAAAAAATAAATACTCATCATATCCGGCAGACCAAATAATAATAATCTGTAAAAGTGCTGAAAAGCAGAAATCATCATCATAAGCCTAAAACCACTGCATAGAACCACCATGGTGACCTATACTAGACCATATATCATATCTCTGTATCATCTGAGGTCTGCCACCTCATGTCCTGTGGTTGACTTTTGCTCAAACTGGGTTTGACCAAGTCAACATGACCAAAATATAACTCAAGCTGTCATCAAACTGTTGCACAGCATCAAAGATTAAAACTTGCTTTGTAATCCATTCAAATAGAAATTATAACAAAAAATTTATAATCTTTACTGGCGATCTAAATCCAAATATATATGGTCATTAATTATTATTTATAACTCAGACTAGACTTTCAACACCATACTCACTTCATAGTTGTGATCAATTTGCTAGTGAAGGGTGAAAGCTAAAAATAAAATGGCTAGGACAAGGGATGAATTACTGACTTAACACTGTGACACTTTGGATATGGAAAAGGGAATACACACCATAGCATATACCGGACAAGCAATAACACAGGGAATGGCAGTGTCTCACAAATGGGTAAGTTGTTCAAAGAGTGTTTATTCACCTTGGCAGATGTTCACAATCCATAATACAAATGAGGCCAGCAATATTTTTGATATAGAGTTTAAGTTCCATTTCTTTTTGGGCCTTTAGTTTCCATAGCCTTTGATCTATGTGTGTTTAGAAACACATTGCATAGATTTGCATTTCATTAGGCTTCTTGCTGCAGGTGTGTTTTTAAGGCACCTGTTTACCTGAGCTATCTTCTTCCAGGTGTCATTAGAGAGATTTTGAGGTCAAAAAAGGGCCTCCTAAGAGATGTACTACAAAAATATGAGATATATTAAAATATTATGAATTGGGGGTTTTATGGGGTAGGTATATATGACAAGTCACCTCCCACACTATTTTCTATGCACAATATAAATAACCATGGTTGAGTTACTTTTCAAAATTCACTAGAAATAAAATTAATAAAATAAGTCTACATTGATGTGACTAAGATTCATTGTAAATTCCCAAAAATGTATTGTCCTTTAACATTTATTTGTCTTGAACTTGCAAATGAAATTAAATAATAAAAAACATTTTTAAGAGCTTTTTTTTAAATTTTATGTTGACTTTTTATATTTAGTACTTTTCTCATGAATTTAATAATGTAATTTAATTGAGGATTTATTTACATGTAAAATGTCAATAATATTATTATAATCCACATTGCATTATTATTATTATTATTATTATTTATTAAATCTATTATTTTTCTTTATTAGTTTGACATTATGTTATTAAATAGAATGGAGTGAATATATAATTTAAAATTAAAAACATAAAAATGATAATATATTATTTTATAAAAAAATGTGAAAGGACTTTCTTTATAAATTAAGAGTACTTCACTTGAAAATGACAATAATATTATTTTATGTGAAAGTGTGAAAAGACATTCATTATGAGTACTTTACTTGAAAATGACAATAATATTATTTTATGAAAAGACTATCATTATGAGTACTTTACTTTATGACTTAAAAGTACTTACACCACTACCTTGGTTAACTATGTGTTTTCATCCACCATAGAAATTTGACAAATAAGCATTCTTAACTCATGCAATGCCACCTCACCAAGGGGGATGATGTCATCTACTAGAATGTGATTGGTTGTATTTTATAGTACATTTTCTTTGTTTTGAGGCCCTTTTTTGACCTCAAAATTTCTCTAATGGTTTTTTAGACATCTTGTTTACCTGGGTATTACATTTCAAAATAGATATAACATTTGATATTTCATTTCCAGTTTCATTTGGATTTTCACAATAGATATAACATTTCATTTTCATATTATGTAGTTATGGCAGCACTATCTGTTTCAGGTTTAGCCAACAACATCTTTAGTGACTAGGGGGACTTCGGGACAACCGACCAGAATGACTTAGGCCTACAATCCAACTCACCAGAGATAATTTTTGTCACCAAATCAGAGCTGAGACACAATAAACAAGGAAGCTCATCCACTACAAGGGCTACACCAGGGAAAGGTCCTCCATGTCACTAGTCAAGTAATAATTCAAGGTAAAAAACAAACTGGGTAGGTAATGGATGGACGAAGACAATGAATAATGAGACCAACACTAGCAAGCCAAAGTATGGTGGGAATGATCACCTCTAGTCTCCCTAAGGAGGGTAAAACCAATGAGTATAGGTCAAGAACTTCTAAGTCTGAGTAGGGACAATATAATCTATATAAAAGTACAACCAAGTCCATATATTTATATGATCGCCAGATCATGGTACTAAATGCTAAGACATGCTACAAGAATGAATATAAAAGCAATATAACCATAGCACCAAAATATACCTGTTGAGTCATATACCTGAATGCTCATCATCTGAACCATCATCTGTCCTCTGAAACTGCTGTTGTAACTCTAGGCAATATTGACTGCTCTATATCAATGGCTAAATGGATTCATTGGTCATCTCTCTGAGTGTCTTGAGTCTCAGTCATGGCATGGGGAATGAAACTGTTGTCCATGTAATAATCATGATCCATAATAGATTCTCATCTCGACATCTCAATACAAGGGAACTAGCTGAACAATGTACTGGAATCAGAAAAATAATGTATGGTAGCCTGACTAGTCTATATGTGATAACAGTTCCTTTTCCAATTTTTATCATTTTTGGTTCCATTTCAATTCCTATGTTTATTTCAATAAACTCCCTTGGTTTTATTGAATTCTTTTTTCTTTTATGGCCATCTTGTCTATCAAAAAGATGCTCTAGCCGAGTGATGCTTTTGGGAATTTTGTTCCTTGGTTGATCGTCTTCCTCCCGATACTCTTTTCCTTCTTCCTCATAAGTGATTTTACAATCTGAACAGCATGGGCCAGAACTATCCAACGCGGATTACCTTCAATCATTCAGGTACATCAATCACTAAGACATCCATAGTCAAATGGACATTGGGGTACTTGGCCAACTTAACAGGTATATTTAGGATGATACCAATGGTATCAACCTCCCTTGAATCCATGGCACACACATTTTGATAGGTTCTAGTTGTCTTTAAGCCCAATTGATCCATAACCCTTTTGGTCATAACATTAGAAGAGGCCCCATAATCCAACATGTATTTGTGTAAAAGCATACCATTGACAAGCAAGGAGATGTAGAAAGGAGGGTGATCTTATTTTTTAGGATCCAAGCTATGTAAAATAATAGGATCATCTTCATGGTTGACTAACTTTTGAAGCTTAGGCTCTTCACTAGTCTTGCTAGGAGTTACTTTCATTGAGTCATTTGGAACCTTAGTTGTTTCTTGTTCAGGATTATCTATTATCTTCATCAAATCTTCTCTTAAGCTTGGAATTTTGATAAGGTTAGTAACAGGAACAAGAATCTTTGCAGAAGACAACCAATGAGCCAAATCAACATGAAACTTTTCAGAGTTGGGAGAAGGTGTTACCTTAGGAATATTCTAATTTGACTTTGATGTTCCAACATTGTCCTTTCTTTGATATGTTAAACCTTTGAATCTTGACATTTCTAGAATCTTCTCTGGAGGAGGCATCTCACCAAATCTATGGGTTGCTTTATCCTTCTCTTGACTATAATGTCTTGCTTGTTCCCAAGTTTCTTTGGAGACAGGGTGAGTTTGGCCTACAATGTTGATATATTTAGGTTGGTTCTCAGGCTCGCTTGCTAATCTGACACTGCTACTGGCTTCTGACGGATTTTGTTCAATTGACCATTTAAACACAGCACATGTAGACTCTTCATGGAAATTGTCACATGCTCTACAAAAAGGAGGAACTTCTTCTGAAACTGCATTTGCAGTTTCCAAAGGATTTGGGGTCCTTTGATCTTGAAAGGGTGTCTTTCTTTGATATTGAGGTCTAGGAGCATACTGAGGCTTAGGCACATACTGGCTTGAGACATGGTTGGTTTGAGATCTTTCAATGGAGATCAACCTGTTCTGTATGGAATTCATGTTGGAAGCTTGAGTTGAAACAACTTCTTTTAAGAGTTGAGCAATTTCTTTCAAAGGTTACTTTGAAGGATCCTTAATCTCAGCATTAATGGTCTTTTCTTTACTCTCATTTTGCTTCATAGGAACATTTTCCCTTGTGAAACCAAGAAGATGAGACTTGTCACAATTTAGCATATTCCTGTCAATTTTCTCAGCAATTTCCATGGCCTTTTTTAGATTGGTGGGCTCTTTATCATTCAATTGATATTTCAATTCTCCATCAAAAGCCTCCATGTAGTAAATGAAAATGGAATTATTAGGTGGCTTGATATCAGCATGAAGTCTTGACACAATTTCATTGAATTTTTTGTTAAATTATTCCATAGTCTCGTTTTCTTTCTTTTTAGTGTTGGTCAAGGCAGCTAAAAGGTAGCGGTCTTCTTTGATGTCCCCCCATTTTGCAAGGAAAGTTGTTTCAATTTCTTTATAAGTTTTGTACTTGTTAGCTTCCATCTTGTTGAACCATTCATAAGCATCATCCTCCAAAGATAAAGCAAATAATTTCATTTTCACATCTCCATGCTTGGCATTCAAACACCACTTGTGATAACATTGGGAAAAACGAGTTATATGAGAACCAACACTAATAGCTTTCTCTGGAACATTATGAGGATAACCAACTATAGTAGTAAAATCATAAGGATAAAAAATATCAGACATTTTAATGGGGAGATTATTCAAATTATTTTCCGAAAATAAAAGGTGAATATCAGAAATTGACTGAGAACCAATATCCTCAAGGGTTTTTCGAGAAGATAGCTTGTTTTTCCTTCTATGGTAAACCTTTTCAGGCTCAGGAAAGAACTGAAGCAAGCTTTGAGGATTCCTTCTTGTAAAACGCCTTGGTAAATTTGTTGAAAATGGAGTCTCCAGATGTTCTTAGTCAATTTAAAAAATTCACTACATACATCAAACAAAGCAAAAACAAAAAGGAAAACTCAAAAGTCGTATTCCAGGAATAGAAAGACTTATCCCCGGCAACGGCGCCAAAATATGGCTGCCTGGTTCCACACCTGGGAAAACGTAGCAGAAGTCTTCAAGCTGCTGGTGTGGCCTTGGGGGCAATTCAGATTCAAGTGTTGTCACCTGAAACTCAACTCCTCTGTCTAGGCTTTCCTAGCGAAGCCAAGGAGGGTGGACCCTAAAAAGTGAAAATAAACTATGGTTTCTAATCTATGAAAGACAAAGCATCTAATCTAGGAGTTAGAATATTTTTTGTAAGCCAAGGCAATGCAGCATAAATATATATAAAGCAACTACAATTCATCATCATTGTCATAAGCAAACACCCATCATCATCATTATCATTTTAAAACATCCATCATCATTGAAATATAACAAGATAGACCAGTGCCGATAAATGGAGTAAAAAAAGTGCTTAAACTGAAAAGACAATGTTGTGCAATTCTTCTTGGTTTATTTTATTTTTGATGTGGTAATGATCTTTTTATTAAAGGATGGGGGATTCCCAATATACACAAAGGTACCAACGAGGGTAATCCTAACGATTTCCAGGAGGTCTCTATCTATTGTTTTTCCACACCCTTTGAGAAATTTGCCCACAACAGAAGAATAGTCGTTTGTGTCGTATTTTCACAAGTAGGTGGTTTATTGGGGTGTGTTAAAACCTATTACTAGTCACTGATCCCTTTCTGATGTGGGCCATCATGTTCAGACTATGTTGCAGTGGCCACAGAGCATATGGGGAAGAGCCTTGGAAATTTTAAGTTTTTTAGAACCAATATTTTACTTTTTTTAGAGCCCCAAGAGTCTCTTTTCGGGCCAATACTTGGGAAAGTCCTTATCCTGAAACCTTACTTCGGGAAAGCAAGGGGGTGTTTTGAAAATTGTAAAAAAATGTGAAAAAGCTAAGTCCTGAGTGAACTTGTGGTCTGCCAATGGAACAAACCAACAAGGTAAATTTTAATCCTAGTTTGATTTTATTAAATGCGGAAAATGAAATCTAAACTGAAAAAAATGCAAACCACGAAAATTGAGTCAACACAGTTTCCCCCCCTAGGGGGATGGGGTGTGGGCGCTTGGTTATCCCACTTTCTCTAGTTTAATATTTTAGTTACAATGCAGGAGAAATTCCCCAGTCTTTTATTGACTTAGTGGCTTACAAAATAGGAGAGAAGAAGTATCCGGTTTGAAACAATTTAGTTCTAGGTGCTCCGGGTGGTCTGGATCTTCAATTTTTGGCCAACATATCCCTCTATCTGTTCATCATTTTCTACAAACCAGCAAGCAAACATTAGTAGAAGATGCCCAAAAACACTTTAAGAGTGTATTTGGGACATTTACCTAAAAACCGAAAAAAAATTCTAAGTAAAATCTAAGTTAAAAAACGGAAAGATAACTAAGTGAGACAATTTGTGAGGCTTGTCTCCTTAGGATCTTTGCAGACTTAAGGAGCTGCAAAATTTGGCTCTTTAAATCAGCCAAATAAAAACTTTTGAAATCAGAAAATACTACTTGTTCAAGTTATTTAAAATATGCAAAAAAAAATTATAACTTTGACAAGAAGTAGGCTAGTGTTAGATCTAGATTAGATTTAACTTTGAGAAATACATAAGATCTAACACATAAATCAGATCTACTTATGGTATTAAAAGGAAAACAAGATCTGAGATTTTGCAAACCAAAGTAATTGAAAAGTTTTGTAGAATTTTTAAATTTGTTGAGAAGAATGAAGGAAGCAGAATGGCCCTCGAAATTGGAGACTTTGAAGGCTTGGAAGTGGGACACTGAGGGTAAAATCCACCAAAGCATGCGCAGGTGAGGAGAGTGAGAGCAGACAAGCTATCTTTTTCTTCAACCTGCCAACCTGTAGCTAACAAAAACACTTACAAAGCACTCATTAACAAGAAATGCATAAGGTCATAAATCAAAATAACATGCACATAAACAAATGATACATATACATTTCATATCTCTAACAATATGACAAATAGAAAAACTAATTAAAACAAACAAGATTGATTAGTTATCCTCACAAAATCGTTACCAATCCTTCAAGTGAGCTAGTTGATTGCTGAAAATTTATTTGCACAGAGATTGCTTTAGCTACAAATCACCTCATACAAAGAGATCATGAAACCACTCACAGCTCATATCACATATTGACCTCCAAAGTCTTTTATTCAAATAGAAAATAGCATAACAAATTACAACTCAGGTCTACTCCAACTCCAACTAACCAAATGAGAGTGGGCATCCTTGTTTATATAGAGCAAAGAGAAAGAGAGGGCGCCCAAGCATGAGGAGATGGTGGAGTAATGCGTGGAGGAGATGGGGGAGTGAATGGGGCTGCCCCATCCTTCTTCCTAGCTGCCAAAAATGCAGCCCATACCCAGCCACGTTTTCAGCTGCAAAAAAGGCCACACGTGGGAGCCCACTCCCTTGAGAATTGCGCCCAACTAGAGGAATGCGACCAGCTAGATATGGGAGAGTCAATCCCATGCTTTGGGCTGCCTAAAACACTTACACTTCAGCCCAATATCCTCCATAAAAGGTGTTGATATGAATCAGACCTTTAATTACTCAAAAACCAATTTAATTTTTTTTATGAGTGTTTTTACTTTTTTGGATTTGTTTCTCACATTTTTCACTTTTTAGATTTTTCTCCATAAGTGAAAAATAAATGCCTCAACCACTATAGAAAGTGGGTTTAGGGGTAAGGTGGGTGCTCTGAGTTAGAACACGAGCACCCCCGAGACAAAAAAGACCCCTAGACGACACTTCTATGCCAATTACAAAAATTTTAATTAAACCATTAAAAATGGCTCAATTACAGAAAAAAAAAAAAGAAAAAAAAAATCGCCGAAAATTAAAAAACAACCTAGGAGAACTTAGCACATGTCGATACAACTCAAAATAAATGTCTAGCATTTTCATATACATTGACCCATGGACTTTAATAACCCCCTAAGGCCCATTAACCTCACTAGGCATTCCAGCTTTGGAGGAGCAGGAGAAAAACTCAGAAATTATGTTATGCAAAGTTGCAAGACATAATTAATAAGTGAAAAAACTCCTTGGAATACCCAACTCGGTCAAAAATTCCTAGGGAACCAAGCCCTTTACATAAAACACCATACTAGTACATTTTATTACAAACCCCGCAAGGCCATGGACATGTGGTAAAAAATAAAAAAAATGGCCCTCAAAAAGGCCTGATAGTCATCATATCATTGAAAATGAACATTAACATGTTCAACTTTGCCTGCTCGCTTGATAATCCAACCAAGTACAACTTAGTTGGAAACAAGTATCATGCCAAGTGTAGGGAGGAGTCTTGCCACATGTGGGTCCCACAACCTCTTATGTGCCCTCATGATCCAATGCCACCTTGTTTTCTTTGTATTATTATTTAATTGACCCATTTAATGTGAATTTGTAAGTATAAGGTAATTTTGGGTCTTGTATCTCCTTTACTCCAACTTTTATTGCTTCCACCCCCAACCTAGGGAACTAGTAATTTTCCTCCATGATAGTTCATCTGGATGAGAAATATTACAAACCAATACTTGGGAATTTTCTCTTGATGTGACCCACCTTGTCCATTTGGATCTAATTTTTCATTATTACCAACTTGGACATCATGCTTGGAAATTATTTGACCCTTAGAATCAATTTGAAAAACTATAATGACTATGGCCAATGGGCTTTAGGTCATTGTGACCTAATGCAAATTTTTGGGACATAACAGCCGGCACGACTTTTGATGTTGCACTGGACGTTCCTTTTGTTTTCAATATTTTAACTTTTGACCCCAAACTCCTTGATCTTTCCTTTGCGGTTGCAAATGTGTGCTATGTTGTGCCCCTTTTTCCCAAAGTGTCCAACTTAAGAGGTGTTTGAATGACTGGTGCCCCAACAACCTTGCTAGGATCCAATGCCGCTTGGCTTTGCTCCCAACTGTATAAGTTGGCTATTTTTTCCAACAATGGATGAGGTTCGTGGGAGTAAGATGCAGACCGAGCAGCTTGCCTTTTTGGGATATGATCCCTCTCGGATCATACTTGTGATCTTTGCTTAATGGAAATCCAAATGATGCTAGTAGCTCTTCCACTTCTTTCTGAGCAACCCTGCTCCTGACCTTGAATGGTACAGCTTCATTGGGGACCTTGAAGGTATTGACATTGTTTCCATTCATGACGTGTACGTCGTCGCAATTGAATCTTTGTCGGATGTACTCTAATGCAAAAAATCGAGGAGTCAAGAATATGGGGAGCTTGTAAGGAGCTATTTCTGCTCCATACACCCTGATTTCAGTATGAGTCTCAAAACAAAACCAATCACCAACAACCTCGTTTGGGTTGAAATGAAGTAATTGCTTGCATTCTGGAAAAATTTTGGGAGGAGGAGCATTAAACAATAGTGAGTAAATCTTGGATATAACGGTGTCTACAAATGCAGATAAACCCTTCCGTGGAGGAACCGGGACAATTGATTTATCAAGGTCGTCTTTGTTGAAGAAACTTTTATTGTGGTAGAAGATCATCTATAGGATTAGGGAACAAAATATGAACATTCTCTTGGATGAGAAGCTTTTTAGTTGGAGGTGGATGGACTGAGCAAGAAAAGCTGGCAAATATAACATGATAGGGATCTCACGCTGGGATAGGTTCATGATAAAAAACAAACCCAAAGCAACGTCATCGATCACCCTATCATGGTCGTAATAGAGGACCTGAAATATCATTGATATTACGGGTCTAGCAGAACTCGCAAACATCTCCAAGCTAAACATAGATTGAGTTCTAGTTAAATTTCTCTTAGGTGGGATTATCATTTGGATGAAAGCATCTCTATGTTTCGGGGAAGGTTCCTGAATTTTGTTTATCAGAACCTCTTCATCAAATTGAATCCTTGAGGCATCTTCGCTGGTGTCCTTCAACTCCAAGATGAGCTCCTTGCTAATTGGGTAGACCACATTTCCCAACCGATAAATTATGGCCCTTCTTTCTAGTGCATAGCTTTCAGCACACCATTTTATTAACTAAGGAAAGAGCCTAGCTTGCGGTAGAATCATCTTAGCCAATCCAAACTTCCATAAGTTGAATATGTCACTGTCGCTCTTTGCTTGCTCCTCTTCCTCACTAGATAACTAATGTAGGTTCCAGAAGGAAGAGACAAAATCATGAACGTCGAAGAATTCATCGCTAAGATGATCATCTTGACCGAGGACTGTGGACATGGCGAGGTATTCAGGGGTAGATGCAGAGGCCATGGTAATGCTGAGTTAGAGCAGGGAATGTTGGTACTGAAAATATTTGAGAGCTAGGAGAACTGGCACAGGTAGTGATGGAGGGGGAGATCGAAACACTGGAAGAAAAATGCCTGGTGGTTTCCTTGGGGCGTATTTATAGGGAGGATTTTGAATTTGGCAGGGTTTAATGCGAAGTACATGTGGCCCCCAGATACTATCTCATTAGTTGCGGGGTAGCTGGATCCTTAACAGCTGGGATACACTTACTCCTAAACGGCGACGGTAGTGACCATTTAAGGGCGGCTTAAGGAAAAGTGAGGGCGATGAAATGCGGAGGGAAGAGGTAGACCACAAACCATAAGTGGCTTCAGGGCCCCAATAAAGCAGTTTAGGAAGATTGTTTTTCGGGCCCTGACTCAATGTGAAGCCGCCACGTGGAAAGGGTGGTTTCGATTTAGGGGCGCTCTTGGGATTCTAAATTCTAAGCCTTTTAGACGCCCTGAAGTACAGGTAGTCTTCGATATTCCGCCAAGACTTCTTTGAGATTCGTGCCTAGCCGGAGCAGCTTTATGAGCGGGCCCCTTTCCTATGACGAATAACTACCTAGCGTCCTGTGGCTGGAAAAACCACTGTGGAAGCCTTTAGCAGTTTCAGGGCTATGAAAAAGTGCTTTAGACAAACTACTTTTCAGCCCTTGAACAAACCTGGCGTTGCCACGTGTAGGTGGGAGTTTTCATTCAGGGGTGTCTCAGGAGTGTTAAACTCCGAGCACTTCAAACGCCCTGAAGATCAGTTATCCATTGATGCTACTTCTTCATTTCCTTGAGATGCGCACCCAACCAGCGCAACTCTATGGGGCGGGACCCCTATGTTTTTGGCTCAATTGTTCAGCGGTGTGTGACTAGAAACCACGGTGGCGAACTTTAGTTGTTTCAGGGCTCCAGGTAAGTGATTTATCCAAACAGCTTTTCGACCCCTGAACGATCCTGAGGCTGCCACATGTTTGTGATGGTTTTCATTAAGGGACGTTCTGAGCTTGATAAACGTCGAACTCTTTGGCTCCCTGAATGAAATACGAGCTGTTGATCTGAAATCAATTGGCCATCTTTGCTTCATCTTCCCCTATAACTTCCATAGTCTATCTTTCGCCACGGGGTGAGCTGAATCTCTTTTTGTCCATGTCGTTGCCACTCCAGATTCTCGCCCAGAGGTCTTCATCAACATAGCGTATGGTAGAGCTGCCTTTGGTCGATCAGGCTGTTGATATTACTACTAACATTGGCTTCAGCGGGGACAACCTTTTTCTTCAAAAGAGGCTGAGAACATTAGACTAGTTCCTTTAAGTCCATTGGGTTGTGGAGTCAAATCTGTCATTTATTTTCTAAAATCAAGTAATCATAGAAACGTGAGAGAAAAAAGTAACATGTGAGCATAAATTTTTGCAGAAGGAAAAAGGGAAAAACATATGTTACATATATGATACAAAAGATCATTTGGTATAGAAATATAGAGATCAATATTGAAAAAATCGTTTCAGGAATCTCCCGTTTACAGGATTTCCAAAGATTTCATCATTGAGTTGAGCCAATTCATATGTGTTGTTGTCGTGGACTGCAATGACCTTGAATGGGCCTTGCCATAAGTTGTCAAATTTCCCATGTTTGGCTCTCTCTTCCCTTCTAGCATCCCATTTCAGGACAAGGTCTCCATGTTGAAAATCTCGAGTGATAGCCCTTCGATCAAATGTTGCCTTAATCTTGTCTTGGTATATCTTGGAGGTTTCCTCCAGTTGCTCTCTGACCTGTTGAATTTCTATCAGTTGATCAATCCTTCTTTCCATGTCATTTGGTTCTTCATGCTCTGGTTGTAATAGTTTCATTACTGGGAGACCCGACTGAATGGGGAGGACTTCTTCTTTGCCATAGACCAATTGGAATGGTCAAGTGCCTATAGCACGTTTGACACTAATTATGTCTTCCCACAATGCAAATTTTAGTTCGGAATCCTAGGACCTTTTGTTTGTATTTAGCATCTTCTTGATGATAGTCACCAAAATTTTGTTAGAGGACTTGGCCAAACCATTTCCATGGGGGTAGTAGGCAGTTGAGTGAATCAATTCAATGTTATAGATTTGACAGAAAATCATAATTCTGTAGGATTTGAAAGCTTGCACGTTGTCTGTAATGATCTTTCTCGGGAAGCCAAATCTTTCCAGGATATTCTCTTCCAGGAAATTTATTATGACCATATCATTGGCGTTTCTTGTTGGAATTGCCTCCACCCATTTTTTTAAATAGTCAGTGGCTGTAAGAATCCATCTATGCTGGCCACTGGAGTGAGGATTTATTTCTCGTATAAAATCAATGACCCATTGTTGGAAGGGTGCTTCAACTCTGATTGGTTTAAGGGGTAATGGTTTAAGTTTCTACTTTCCGGAAAATAATTGACATTCCTTGCATGATATGACAATCTTGTTAGCATCAGTGAACAATGTAGGCTAGAAATAACCAGCTCGTAGGACCTTGTAAGCAGTCGCTCTCCATGCATGATTTCCTCTGCACATTCCCTTGTGAAAATATATTATTATGCCTTTTGTTTCTTCTTCAACAATACAATTTAGCGGAATACCAAGAGGATCATTCCAAAAGAGATGTCCATCTAGAATGCAATACTTGACAGCTTTGATTTTAAGAGTTCTCATTTTGGATTTATCTAGATTGTGAGGACAAGTTAGATGCTATAGGTAATAAACAATGTCTTTGTACCATTCCGAACAAGCAAATTTCTCAGACACATTATTAGGAATATTTTGTTGAATACCTTCTTCTTCCTAACTAGGAAGTCTATCTATTAGATTGATCTCTAGAGCTTGGTAATTTGACTCGGCTAGGAGTTTATCTAGTCCTTGTCCTTTCACCAGTTTAGTAGGCTTGATTTCCATGTCATATTCTTGGATTTTGGAGATCCATTTTCCCCTTCTCCCTTCGTTGTCTGGATGACACAGGATATCCTTGATAGTGCTGCCTGGGACGTAGGCTATGATTTTGGAATGCAAGACATAATTACTGAATGACTTAAGGGCCTTGAATAATGCATAATCTTGCTTTTCCATCATGTTTTATTTCAGCTCAGCATCTCTCAATGCTTGGCTGAAAAAGGAAACGGGTTTCTCATGTACTTATAAGTTGTATTATAAGATCTCGGCCTGTCTGATTATATGGGAGTGAGTTCTCATAATCATCTTTAGTGAGGTGCATGAGATAGGAATCTTCTTCCATCCAATTAAGCCGCTCTTCAAATTCTTCATAGATTTCTTCCTTTAGAGTTTCCATCAAATTATTCTCATTATCATGGACAGGTGGCCTTAATGGTTGTTCATCATTCAGTTTTTCTATGTATGACATTTGATGGTTATAAGGCATTCGGAACTAAGTAGGAGGTCGAGTAGGAGATTTCCTGTTGGGACTGCTACTTTTTAATTCCATTTTGGTAACTTTATTTGACACATTCTTTATAATGCGAGTCATTTCATCAATCTTTGCTTCTTGAGAGTATTTAACTCTTGATGGGCCACTCTCTTCTTTGGCCTTTCATTTGTCTTTATGTTCAACATAATTGGTCAATTTTATCTTTCCTCCTACCTTCATATTCCTTCAATGTATATAGCATCATCTTGAATTACGCTAAGTGAGAGTGATATTCTTTCTCTCAACGTGGTGGCGAAATCTGAGGGGAAAGATCCTGCATATGTGGCTCGAGCCGCGGCTTCAGTAGGTCAGATATCTTCAAGGATTCTATAATATACTTTGTTGAATCTTGCAGTGAAATCCACCACATTTTCAAAATTGTTTCTTCTCAGAGCGGAAAATTCTGTTAGATAATAAAGGCTATCACTCTTAATTCCCCACTTCTTGATGAAGGTCGTTTCCAGAATTTTCGTAGTGCTAATGGAAGCATTGGGTAGTGATATAACCCATTTCTCGCTTCTCCTTCCAGTGATTGAGCGAAGAATCTCATGAACACATCATCATGGTCGATAAGAATGTTGTCAATGAAATCCTGGAATCGATCTACATGATATTTTGCAAACGTTCCCTTACTGCCATCATATTTTGGTAACAACTTGAAATAGTGGGTAGGAATATCATTTAAGGACGTTGGCAATTACAGAGGTCCATGTCGACTAGCCACCCATCAAGGTGTTCTGGGTGGTGGTGGTGGTGGTCCTCCGCCTCCTCTTGACATGATGTGGTTGGCGATTAGATTCTTGGCTTGAGGAGAAATGAAATATTTGAGCGGATTTATACGAGCTAAATATTCTCCACTTATAGCAGGAATCGTTTGAGATCTAGGTAAATTAAAAGGAGTGTGGGGATTCTGGAGATAATGTTCTCTTTGAGGGGTTTGGACAATGAATTTAGTTTCAAGGAATTGAGGACCAAACAGAGGTGGGGAGAAACTTCGTCGGTGGCTTGGAGAGATGGACTGATATTTTCCCTGTCTGTATCTCTAGGAGACAGAATCTTGTAAGGCCACAAATTCTTCGTGGTTGGGGTTCTGGCGAGTATGTCTTCGTCCAGATGCCAGGTTTTCTTCGGTGGAGTCGCCAAGTGGATTACAACCTACTACCTAGTTTCATCCACTATGAAATCAGGAGTGTATAATTTGTCGTTATCCCTGGGGAAGATTTATCTTCTTGCTTTCATTCCCCAGCAAGAGCGCCAGAAAAGATGTTAGTCCCAGATACGTTCTAAGGATGTTTTAGAATTGTGCCTGGGCATCAATGAAGTTTATTGTATTCTTTGCTTAATCAAAATCAGATTCACTTGAGTATAATGCAGATAACCAAACTTGGAGTAATGTGGGCAGTACTTCAATATTCCAATGGAAATAATTGAATGAGGGAGGTGCTGATGAAATGGCAAAGTAAAAAGGTACCTCAATGGAAGTAAATCTTTGTCTTATGTATATGAAAAAAGTACTAAGCCGAAGAAGGAACTCAGTAGTTTAAATAGAATGATTACATATTTAAATCTGAATAGTGTGAGGATATTATAACCAGATAACATAACATGAATATTTCATGCCATAACCATCTTAGAAATAATAGTTTAAGCTGATAGCACTCATATTTGAATCAGAATTAACTTTGCAAATCATGAACATATATGAAAGAGATGTATTTACAAGAGAAGAAAGTAAGTACTAAGTGGACATAGCAAAGGTTTGAATCCAGAAGACACCAAGATGGGGAAATAAATTTCTTCTTTATATCTTGATCAGACCACAAATATCAGAAGTTACACTTCTTACAAACAGAGTCGACCCTGTGGCCTTTGCATTTTCTTGTATATATAGCCATCACTGGCCTTATAAAAAGGTTTGTTACAGCCCAATGGCTTATATGTTTCCGTTTACATTTTATAACAAAATTGGTTGCAAAAATAGTCCCTCGGACTAATGTTGGATTGTTTGTTGTTGCGGTTGGGGTCCACCCTACTGAGGTGGAGGGACGTCTTGCTGCGTGGAAGAAGTCCCTGCTGCTGGCTGTGACTTTTAAGTTGCAACTGTCGCTTGCGCTTTTGTTGAATGCTCTAATTGCCGGAGCTGGAAAAAATAAATGATGCTTTTCCAATCCTTTCCCATAGGATACTGGAAAAATTTGAGTTCTCTGAGAGATGAGTCCAGCTTTGTTTACTACTCCAAAGAAGATTTCGGTAGATTTCTGAAAATAGTTTGAAGGCAATTGACCATTTCGAAATTGGCATGCAACCTGTCCACGATCACTCTCCCATTTAACTCCTGCAAAGTATCTGTCAGGTGGTGTTGTTGTTGCAACATCCCCCCCAAATTTCTTTTGTAAATATTAGGTCCCTTATATTCTTTTTGGTTTAAGCACTTGTTTTGATCAAATCTTTCTCACTTAATCTTCAACTTTATCTAAGAGCGTTGACCCTTCTAGTTCTTTTTTTTTTTTGACTAAGGAATTTTTTTCCTTCCATTTAGCAGTGTGTTGTTTTAAAGGTTAACTGTGCGCGCGCTCAAAGCGCAGATTGGAAGCGTATATTTATGCGCTAAAGGCGCAACGGAAAAGGTTTATTTGCGCGCTTTCTAAAGCTACACAAACTTTAGGCTTATGTCTTGCGTGAAAGGCACACTTTCTAAGACTTATGCTTCCGTCTTGTTGCCAAAACTTGGTTTTTCAGCGAAGTTTCCCCACGCAAAGTAAAGGTTTAAAATCTGCGCCGTATTAACGCATGATTCTTTCGCGGAGTCTAAGTCTAGCTCGGCCGCCATCGGCGTAATTCCTAATAATAGGACAAGCGCTTTGGTGCAGGATTTGTCCTTAAGAGCGCTGACACACAAAAATCTCTTAAGTCTTTTGGCTCGTGGCACAGTTCCCGTTAGCGCACATTTTGTGACTAAGCTTGCGCCAAAGGCGCAAGGCTTACCCATATAGCTCTCTCCTCCATAGATGCGCCTCATCTTCCCTCGAAGTTTAATGTTGGCGCAGCTCTATTAGCGCAGGATTTAACGTCATGATCGCTGCTTGGGTGCAAGACTTAACCTTTAACTCACCGCTTTGGCGCCGAACTTAATGTTACGATCACCACCTTAGCGCAGAGCTTAATCTTGCGATCGCTGCCTTGGGTGCAAAGATTTATTTTGGGTTTATGTGCAACCATGGAGTTGGTAGGGTTATCAATAAGGCCATGTGCCATTTTTAAATGCACAAGAGCTCGAGCCCTGTGCTCATTAAATCCACCAACCCACCACCTTACGTGAATTCAATTGCCTCCCCTATATGAATGCGTAGAACGAGATTTCAAAAAATCACTCGACCACTGCCATAGGAGAACAGAGCTCATTGTTCGATATCGAACTTTGACTGCACTGTTGCCTGTCTCGGAACGATCGCTAGCCACCATGGAACACCGCCAAGCTGACAGGTAGGTGGTCATCCCCTCCTCTCTTCGTTTTTCTATGTTCTTGTTTGGACTTGCACCCCTTTCGTGCCCTTTTATTGACTATATATATATGCAAAACAAACTTATACGCACTAAGCGGTTAGTTGTGAGTCGAAGCCATGAAGACACGAAACCACCGTATGCGAACCAGAGCCTGAATGGCCCTATCCTACCATGCGCGCATGAAGTTCTTCCCACTATGGTGTGCTCGGAGTCCTATGTTTCTTGCATATCTTACCATCTCTGGCTTTTCCTAGTTATATCTTAATGGCCACACATCTTGCGTTCCACGCTTGAACCCGTAGCTAATTGCTCGTTTTGGTTAAAACACTGCATCCACGCACACCCCATGGAAAATCGCTACCAAGCAACGATACCTTTCGTGCCGAGGCCACCTAAAACCCACAGTGCCGGCTAAATCCCCCTTAGAGAATGTGAGAAAGACCTGACGGGCTGGTGGTAGGAACATTATGAATGCCTCTGCATTCTACTTATAGAGGCTAGCAGTCGTGAAAGAAGAACCCAATGAAACCACCCATGTTTTATTTGTCAGGCATTGCTTGCATGAATGCAGTAGTCTCGCCGGACGCACAAAACGTTTTAGGTACTTGCGTATTTCTGTGAATGACATGACACCATTAAATGCTCCAGTTCCTTATTCCTCCATTAGTATCTCTTGGCTAGGTATTTTGATATTGAACAAAGTAATAGCGCAAATGAGAAGCTTTATTGCTACCTTTCCACCATGTCGATTTCCTTGTTGTTAAACTTCCTAAACTCTTGTCTGTACTCTTGGTATTACATTGAAAACAAATTAGCTTTGTCGTGATAAGCTCATTAAACATGAAATCAAGACAACCATGGTCCTAAGATGTCACACAGGTTCTAGAACTATCATTCCAAGAATAATGAAACCATAGTGCCATTTATGTTATATATAAAACCACAGTGGCTTGTATAGCTTGTTGGCCTTTGCGTCTGGTATTTCTCAAGACTTTCAACTATGAAATGGTAGCTGCATTTGTGAATTGGTTGATCTTTTGTTAAAACAGCTTCCATATTATGAAAGTGGCATTTTCTGAATTTTTTCATAAATGTTTTGCTAATGCTTGAAGGTTATCTAGTTAAAGCCAACTTTGTCATATTTTCTTTCACATATCTATAGGAGGTTTTGCATTTTTGGTTGAATGTCTACATACGCCTTACTTGTACTTCCCTGCTTACCCCAGGATTATCATGCATAGGAGGTCTGCAAGGAAGAAAGCCGCGCAAAAGATCGACTCATATTCAGATGTAGAAATCCTATTGGACACTTCACTCCAACGTTTACTGATACACAAGCTACCACCAATGTGACACCTAGGAGCTCTGCCCCAGAATTCCAGTGGGGTGATCTATATAGGTTTAGCATGGACCAAAACAATCCTCAAGCCCCCATAGAAGATTCTCTGGTGTATACAAACATTCTAAGGTCTTACCTCCATAAGGCAACGACTCGTCCTGAATTGTTCCCATGTTTTGAAGTCATTGGCTGGTTGATACCTCATGTCAGGACTGACACTAGGTTCATAAATGATAAAAATGGGATGAACCTAGCATCTTTTGCTCCTGAGCATATTACAGCCACCTACAAATTACCTCAACCCAGAGCTTGGTTAGATGATAAATGGATAGCAGAACATCCTATGGACCCGCTGGACGCCGCTAGGAAAATGATGATCGCTGACAGACAGATAAGGAGGAGGAATAACAATGAATATGAAAGCAACCTCCTGAAGACTCCTTATAGACTCATCGTTCTGATGTTGAGTCGGCTCTTCGGCATGCCTAATGGAAATATTTTTAAGATCGGATGGGTGCCAGTAATTTTTCATATAGCCATGAATGGCACCATTTTTAATTGGGCCGACATAATCTCAGATAGTCTGGCCTCACAGTTAACTGCGACCGAGGGAGGAATGACTCAGAAGAAGGCAGATTTCCTCATGTCCTCATATTTGATAGACTGCTTATTGAGAAAACGTACCTTCCCAGACTTGGGCTGCTCATAGAAGCCAAAGGAAATGTCTCTATTCATGGCCTATCAACTCACATGGGCAAGTAAATACACAAACTATTACAATCAGGTTTGCGAGAAATTCATCATGCCTCTATACCAGCTTATTTTTGTAAAGGAACCAGATTGCATGTCAAAGAACGCCATGCCCTTTATCGAAGTGTTTGGCGATTATTATCATAGTATAGAAGGTACCTATATCCGAATGAGTGGAGGATACGTAGCTCCCTTTTTGCTTCCCAGACATGCTATAGATTTTGTGATTCACAGGGAAGCCATAAGGAAAATCTTCAGCATTAGAGGGATCAGCAGAGTCCTCACTGAAAGGAAGAAAGGGATGTATCCACCAATTCCTTTCATTATTGGCGCATACAGCCTCCCGAAGGCCAAGGAAGGAGAAAACTATGTTCAAGATTTAGACATCTTCCATTTCGATACAAAGTTTTTCAGAAGGCATGACCCTTGTGTTGAAGTTGCCAAACATATTATTGATGTCAAAACCAGCTTCGAGTATGCCCATCTTAAGGACAATGAGGAAGATTTTTTCCGTAGTGCTCAGAACTTAACGGAATTAGGCAAGTGCTACAAGAAGAAAGGTGCAAAGAGATTTTATCCCAGGCCTATCGGCCTAATCAAAAAGGAGCAGGAAGCATCAGTGTCCCAATCAGGAGATCCGACAGGAATAGAACAAGAGGAAGATGACAGGATATTACATCAACAAGATCAAGAAGCAGCTAGGATTCAAAATGAACAAGCTGCCAAGTTCCAACAAGAAGAGGTAGCAAGAATCCAGAGAGAGTAGGCTATTCAATTGCAGCAGCAAGAAGAAGTTGCTAGAGTACAGAGGGAGCAAGAGAAAAACGCTTTGGAAGATGAGGCTACTAGAAGCCAGAAGGAAGAGGAAGTAAGGGCCCAAAGAGAAGAAGAAGAAAGAATCCTCCAGGAACAGGTTGCTAAACTGCAAGAAGAGAAAGAAGAAGAGAGGATTTTGTTAGAAGAGGCAGACATATTACAAAAGGAATTAGCAGGGCTAGCTGAAAGGCAGCAAAGGGAGTAGACTGAGAAAACTCCTAAGCCAGAACCATCTACTCCACAAAACATGGATTTGAATCCGCCACTGATAGACCAACCAGGGATAGCTCGAGAAGGGGTTTCTTCTATTGAAGGATTAGCATTGACCCCATACAACCCCAGAAAGCAGCGCTAGGTGGCCAACCTGGATTCTGTATATTTTCACGAGCGGAAAAGGGATATCATTGACAGGAGAGTTAGGAAAATGGAAAGTGTGGAAGACGTATATGAATTCGTGGTATCAGAAACTACACTGGTCCAAGGAACTGATGTCGACCCTTCATTCCAGGCCCAATGCACTGTGTCATCAGCCGAAGCGAGTAGAGCCAATACTGATCGGTTAATGAATGAGGTAAAACATTAAAGAGATCAATGCTTCAAAATAAGAGATGATAGTAAGAGGGAGGTTATAGAAGCAAATGAATTAAAGAAGAAATACAGGGAATTGATAGAAGAGAAGTTAAGGATAACTTTGGGAACTCTACAACTTGAAAATGAGAAGAATTCACTAGAGATGCAACTGGCCATCTCCGAAGACGAGCAAAAGAACTTAAAGGCTCGGATATCAGAATTGGAGGAGATCGAAGCTAGCAGGGCCCAACAAATTTATCTGCCTATGGATCAGTATGATTGGTTAATCCAAGAAAAGGAGAAATTGTTGAAACAGCTCAAAGAAGCAGTGGAAAACAAGCAAGACCTATTCACGTTTCACAAGCAAGACCTATTCACGTTTCACAAGCAAGCATGTGACATGCTAATAAAAGGCCATCAGCTGCTGGTGTTGATCTCAGGAGAAATTTGCAACATGAAAGAAATGATCATGAAAATGCCAGCCATCGAAGTTGGAGCCTTAAAGAACAGAGACAAATTTGCAAAACATGTGGAAGAGTTAAAACAACAATTTGAGTGGAGAAGAGGAAAATCTGGATTCCCCTCAAACTTGCGCACCACCACCGAAGAAGAATTTGACTTAGATACAGGATTCCTTGAATTCAATAAATATTGTGGTGCCAGGCTAAGCCTGGAAATCAGAAAGACTGTCCGCAAATGTCACTCTTTCTACTCCAAAATTAGAGAATCCCATGGCAAGTGCCACTTGGTTCTTCCTGAAACCATCAATGAATTCCCAGAACGAGAACATCGGTTGGCTGAGTTACAAGGCGAGTTGGACCAAGGATTGGACTATGTTAAAAGGGTAGAGGTGATAACCCAAGATGAACTCCAACAGTTCATTGGCCAGCCCGTTGTGCATATCTACTTTCTGGAAGCAATTGCCCAAGAAGCAACAGTAGGAGCAGCACAAGTCAAATCATATCTGTGCAAGCATGAGATTGCAGCAAAGACAACAATATATGTTTAGAGCAAGATTATCTTGAAAGCGCTCAGTCAATGGGCCACCCATATCCAAAGTGTAGATGGCCAAGCATCCACAAGCGAGCCAGTTGGTGGGGATGAGTCAGTGAGTCAGCAAAAGGAGGCCAAATAAAATAGATAAACCATCAAAATTCTTATTTGTCTTAATGTGAGAAAAGTTGAAATTCCTTTATTGTATAAATGCTTTAAAAGACAGTTGGCTCTGATTTTGTCTTATATGGAAGGATCTCCACGAATCTGTGGGTTTTGTAATTGTGCACTAAAGGACAAATTAGAAGGTTCTAGAGTTTAGGGTACACCTGTCAACTCAAGGAGCAATTTGTAAATTAATAAATAGGAGAATAGAAGAAGGAGAGAGGAATTTTTTGCAGGTGAAAGAAATTTTTCTAGCTTGTATGAATTACTTTGCTACTTGCTCCAAGAAACAAGATTTTGCCTAATAAAAGCCTGGAGAGGACATTTTGCCTAGAAATGTGTGTTGAATGTTTGTTGGACTATTCCTGTAGCATTCGTATACTATTGTGAGATCTTTCTTTACTATTATGAATTATTTATGTGTGATGAATGATATTTCTATTTTCCTATATAATGATGTTTCTCTTAAATGAGTAATGGAATGTATTAAATAATTTGAAGCTATCTTCAATATCTGTCATATTCCGTTGTAGGAACATCTTTATGATTAAATGGCTATCTGTGTGATCTTTAGGTGTTTCTTGCAGTTTATTACTCATCTCTACAGTTTGCTCCTTGCAAGGATAGGTTAAATTTGCTTATACAATTTTAGATTAATTTAGATTAGTTACTTGCATTTAGCTTAGGGCACTTGCATATCATCTTTAAAATTAAAACATATAAATGGTGTATCGGGCCGCAACCGGTGTAAAGAACAAGAATCTTTAAATCTTACTGTAGCTGGAACCGTTAACCGGACGGATTCCCCACACCAAACGGTGAGCGATCTAATTGGGCTTGCTTACCGGGGAGAATCCCTTTTTGATCGATGCTACGATTTTCAAGGCATCAACAGGTGGATTTTAGACTGCCTCGCATCCACCATCATGGCATTGTAGTATTATTTTGTATAGAGGTCTCTGCTTCCATTCGAGAAGGAAGGAAGGCCAAGGGGAAAAACTGATTTGAACATCTCTTTGAACAAATGCACATCCTGTTTCAACTGAGCAGCCATGTCAGCAACATTCTGGGCCAACACTCCCTTGGTAATCACCTTATTAGCTTCCATGATGATTTTAGTTCGATCACGGACATAATATGTCTTAAGCTCATCAAAGGTATTCTCGTTTAAGAAGTCGATTGCCACTTTGGCTAACTCGGTCTTCTTACTTACATTATTCCCCATTGTTCGCACATCCTGTGTGGCAGTTTCACCAATATTACATTCCTCTTGGGATTTGCTAAAATGACACCACTGAGAGGCAATCAAGGCTGCCACCTACTCCCATATCGCAGACTTGGCACTTTTTATTAGAGGCTTACCGGTCAACTTCCTGGATAGTTCTTGGACTTCAGCCCAGAGTTCCTCATTCGATTGTTGCAGTTCTGAGATGACCTGGTCTCTTCGAACCATCTTTTCATTTGTGTTGAAAAGCTCATCACATTTGGCCTTCAGTTGGTCCTGTGCTTGATTCAGTTGTGCATCTTTGATGCTCATCTTAGCAATTTCCTGAGCCAGCTTGTCAGTAGGATCTACGGACGACGAGGCTTGGAGTGAGGCGTCCTTCTGCTAGATAATGTCTTGATTTAGATTTCTTGCCTCTTCCAACTCACTTTCCAAGGTGACAATCCTTTCTTTGAGGGCTTGAATATCGGTCACCGATTTATCCAACTCTGACTGTATTGTAGCTACTTCTGCATTCTGTGAATGCTCAGCTGTGGGAATGCTAAGCTTTTTCTTTAAGGATACAACTTCCTTATCCTTCTCTTTCAGCATGGCCTGTAATGGAGCCATGCCATTTGGATTTTACACCATCTTCACGATTTGTTGTTCTAAGTCAGTTATCTTCAAATGTTTAGCTTTATTAGAGAATTTTTCACTCTTCAATTGCTTCTTTAGCTTTTGGACCATGGCCTGTAGCCTATTTGTGCTCATAGTGTACTTTCTCAGATCTCGGTACACTCCTTCACCTGTCCGCTGGTGAAGTTCCATGATGTATTTGGATGGGAACGCATCCATATTTATTGTCACCTGAGTAGTTTTGAAGTTCGAGGGTACTTTCTTCCCCCGAGCACCAATGGTTCTAGCATCTCCATTTTCAGGGTCTCAAATCTAGTGCCGAAAGCATCCTATATTGCTTCCCTGTGTCAAGCTCCTTCTTTGGGAACTAGGACTTCTCCAAGTCGATGTTATCGTCTTTAATCTGTGCGTATAGCCCAAACAAACCCGCTTTAATAGGTGACATGGTAACCAAAGTGCCTTATGTGGACTGATCTTCCTACTCCTGGGGCCACGTTGCAGATGGGAAGCTTTCCAAGACGACAGGCATCAAGGGGGTGGGTTTCGACACGAATTTTGATGTCACACTAGACATCTTTCTGTTTTCAATCTTTTAACTTTTGAACCCACACTCCCTAATATTTCCTTTTCAGATGCAAATGTGGGCTCTGATGTGGCCCTTTTCCCAAAGTGTCCAACTTAAGAGGCGTTGGAATGACTGGTTCCCTGGTATCCTTGCTAGGATCCAACGCCGCTTGGCTCTGCTCCCAACTATATAAGTTGGCTATTTTGTCTAGCAATGGATGAGGTTCGTGGGAGTAAGTTGTAGACCGAGCAGCTTGCCTTTTTTGGGAGATGATCCCTCTCGGATCATACTTATGAGTTATGCTTAATGGGAAGCCAAATGATGCTAGTAGCTCTTCCACTTCTTTCTAAGTAGCCCTGCTCCTGACCTTGAATGGTTCAGCTTCATTGGGAACCTTGAAGGTCCTGAAACTATTTCCCTTCATGAAGTGTACGTCATCGCAATTGAATCTTTTTTGGATGTACTCTAATGAAAAAAAACGAGGAGTCAAGAATATGGGGAGCTTGTAAGGAGCTATTTCTACTCCATACACCTTGATTTCAGTATGAGTTTCAAAACAAAACCAATCACCAACAGCCTCGTTTGGGTTGAGCTGAAGTAATTACTTGCATTATGGAAAAATTCTAGGAGGAGGGGCATCAAACAATAGTGAGTAAATATTGGATATAATGGTGTCTACAAATGTAGATAAACCCTTCTGTGGGGGAACCAGGACAACTGATTTATCAAGGTCGCCTTTGCTGAAGAAAATTTTATTGTGGTAGAAGATCATGTACATGAGTAGGGAACATAATCTGAACATTCTCTTGGATGAGAAGCTTTTTAGTTGGAGGTGGATGGACTAAGCAAGAAAAACTGGAAAATCTAACATGGTAGGGATCTCCTATTGGGATAGGTTCATGAGAAATAGCAAACCCAAAGCGGCGTCATCGATCACCTTGTCATGGTCGTAACTGAGGACCTGACATATCATTGATATTATGGGTCTAGAAAAACCCACAAACATCTCCAAGCTGAACATAGATTGAGTGCTAGGTAAATTGCTCTCATGTGGGATTATCATCTGGATGAAAGCATCTCTGTGTTTCGGGGAAAGTTCCCGAATTTTGTTTATCAGAACCTCTTCATCAAATTGAATCCTTGAGGCATCTTCGCTGGTGTCCATCAACTCCAAGATGAGCTCCTTGTTGATTGGGAATACCACGTTTCCCAACCGAGAAATGATGGCCCTTCTTTCTGGTGCATACTTTTCAGCACACCATTGTATTAATTCATGAAAGAGCCTAGCTTGCGGTAGAATCATCTTAGGAAATCCATATTTCCATAAGTTGAATATGTCACTGCCGCTCTTTTCCTTATCCTATGCCTCACTAGCTAACTTATGCAGGTTCAGGAAGGAAGAGACAGAATCATGAACATCGAATAATTCGTTGCCAAGGTGATCACATTAACTAAGGAATGTGGACACAACAGGGTCTTCAGGGGTAGATGCAGAGGCCATGGGAATGTCGAGGTAGAGTAGGGAATGCTGGTACTGAAAATATTTGAGAGCTAGGAGAACTGGCGCAGGGAGTGACGAAGGGGGAGATCGAAACACTGGAAGCAAAATTCCTGGTGGTTTCCCTAGAGCATATTTATAGGGAGGATTTTGAATCTGGCGGGGTTTAATGTGAAGTACACATGGCCCCTGGATACTGGCTCATTATCTATGGGGTATATGTCTCCTTAAATGCTGTGAGATGCTTAGTCCTAAACGATGGCGGTAGTGACCATTTGAGGGCGGCTTAAGGAAAAGTGAGGGGGATGAACTGCAGAGGGAAGCGGTAAACCACAAACCATATGTGGCTTCAGGGCCCTGATAAAGCAGTTTAGGAAGACTGATTTCCTGGCCTTGACTCAATGTGAAGCCACCATGTGGAAAGGGTGGTTTTGATTCAGGGGCGCTCTTGGGATGCTAAATTCTGAGCCTTTTAGATGACCTAAAGTACATGCAGTCGTCGATCTTCTGCCAACACTTCTTTGAGATTCATGCCCAACCGGAATAGCTTTATGGGAGGGCCCCTTTCCTCTGATGACTAACTTCCTGGCGGCCCATGGCTGGGAAAACCACTGTGGCATCATTTAGCAGTTTCAGGGCTTCGAAAAAGTGGTTTAGACAAACTACTTTTCGACCCTTGAACAAACCTGGGGTTTCCACGTGTAGGTTGTGGTTTTCATTTAGGGGTGTCTTGGGAGTGTTAAAATCCGAGAACTTCAACCACCCTGAAGATCAATTATCTGTTGATGATGCTTCTTAGTTTCCTTGAGATGCGTGCCCAGCCGACGCAACTCAATGGGGCGGGCCCCCTCTTCTTTCAGCTCAACTATTCGACGGTGCGTGACTAGAAACTACCGTGGCGAACTTTAGTTGTTTCAAGGCTCCCCGTAAGTGGTTTATCCGGACTTCTTTTCATCCCTTGAACGATCCTGGGGCTGCCACATGTTTGCGACGGTTTTCATTCAGGGACGTTCTTAGCTTGATAAACGTCGAGCGCTTTGGTGCCTTGAATGAAATAACAATCGTTGATCTGAAATCGATTGGCCATCTTTACTTCAGCTTACCCTATAACTTCCACAGTCGATATTTCACCACGGGGTGAGATGAATCTCTTTCTTTATGTTTCATTTCCGCTCCATATTCTCTCCCAGAGGTCTTCATCAGCATAGCGTATGGTAGAGCTGCCTTTGGTCGATCAAGCTGCTGATATTAGTACTAATAGTTCCCATGCGTTGAGATGATAGGTTGGATCCTTATGTCGACATCAAAGCTCATATCATCACAAGTTCCACAAGAGAAGGTTTTGCCTCATTTCATCTAGCACATATAGGAAATGCTGACAGCCTTCCAGCTCTAAAATTCTTTTTGACATAATATTGGCTCAAAGCCTAAAGTTAGACTATGCATATTGTGCAAAGAAAATACTGTTCCGTGGAAATCGATTACACCAAAGAAGTAGTGGAGAATATGAGACCAAGTTTTTAAATACTCCCTTTAAAATCGCATCTACTCTCTTATGCAAGTTGTATGGGATGCCCAATGCATCCAATTACAAGCTCAATTGGGTACCCTTACTCTATCATATCACAAATATGCATGACAACGTTTTCAATTGGGTAGATATCATTTCTGAAAATATGGTTTAGGATATTGATGATGCACAACATGGACTCAAAGAGAAGAAGGTTGAATTCCACATGTCTTCTTACCTAATAGATTGTATCATGACCTTACATCCCTTTCCAGGCATTGAATGTAGGTGGAATCCCAATGAAACTCTTGTGTATGTGGCATATCAGGTCTTATGGACCCAGAAACATGCAAGTTACTATAAGCACATTTGCAAAGAATTCTTGGTCCCATTGTACAAACTGATTTATGAGAAGGAACTAGACTGCATGTTTGAGGAGGCCCTTATAGTGGTTACATAGTTAGTAGATTATTACTTGACCACTGAATTTACCTACCTACGTATTTACAGGGGATAAAAAGGTCCACTTTTGTTGCCAAAGTATGTTATTGATTACATTATTTTAAAGGATTTTGTAAGATAGATGTTCATAAATGGTATTGGCCACTTCCTACATGATGATAAGAAGGCTTCTTGGCCTCCACGCCCATTGTCAGTTGGTGCATACATGTTTAATAAGGTCAAATATGCTCAAGAGTTGGTGAAAGATTTAGATTCATATCATTTTGGCATAAAATCTTTGTGAGGAATGATAGTCACCAAAATGTAGCCCTACATTTTCAATCGGATATAATTCATTATGAGTATGCTGATCAGTTCTTCCATGAAGAAGAATCATATAGACATGTACGAAACCTTACAGAATTAAACAACAAGCTTAGAAAAAGGAAAGGTGCAAGTTCTAGTAAACCGTTTGATACATCATCATAGGGAAGACATAGAAGAAGTTGCAAAGAAGAAGCTCCCTTGTCAGAAAACATGAAGAGACTGCAAGAAGAAGCGATGCCGAAGAAGGAAGAAGAAGAGATAAAAGAGAAAGAAAGAGCATAAGAATTATAGAAAAGGGTTGAACAAGAGAGAATGGAAAATTTGGCAGCCGAACAAGAAGAAAACAGACTACAAGAAGAAGAATCACTCAAGAAATATGTAGAAATTCAAAATCTACAAGGAGGTGATGGAAAATAGGACATGGATATTGATAATTAGACAGATAATAACACATAGGTTCCCCTCATTGGAGGATATCTACCCTAGATAAATTGGGACTTACTCTGTTTACATAATCCAAGAAACATGTTGTTGCTAAGTTAGAAACTATAATCTATGACCCCAAAAGGAAGACTATTATGAAGAGGATGGAAAATAGGCTCAAAATCGCTTCACAACCTGATTTCATCACTATACAGGATGTTCTGATATTTGATGGCACTAATAAGGATCCAAAGTTTACAACATCAATTAGTGTTGCAACGGCCTTGGTGAACGAAGACAACATACACAAATTGATAGAAAAATGTAGAAAACTGTGAGGCCAAAGTGTCCAAAATAAAGGACAACCTAGTTCAAGCTATAAATGAGGGGATCGAGATAAGACATCAGCGAAATATACAAACATTAGAATATGAGAGAGATTCCCCAAATGTACAAATGGTAATATTAGAAGGCGAGAAAGCATATCTATAGTCCCAATTGAAAGTGATGCAAGAGAAAGAAATTCAATGCGACTGACAAGTGGAATCTCTCAACATTAAGAGGGGAGCTCTGCAAGCACATATAGCAGAGCTTAATCGAGAGAATGAGACATTGATGATTGAATTGAATAATGTTGGAATCGATTTAATACTGAGAGCAGGGTGAATCAATATTAGCGCAATTATCAGTAGTTTTTACTTTCTTTAACATATTAGTCTTAACTTAATATTGATGATTAGTTATGCATCCAATATAAACAAAATCATTCATCCGTATATGCACCAAGACAAAGAAAACATAACACATGAATTTTGATGTGGAAACCCAATCGGGAGAAAACCATGGAATGCTTCTTTTATAGTAGAAAAAGAATAAATTCAAGGAATCACCAACTTCCTATATTTACCAGCACCATCCGGAAGGAGGCACCGACCCCCTAGTTTAATTACAGGCTGCAACCTGTAGGAAGCATTGAATCCCTTTTTTTATTCTGAACCAACTGGAAGGAGGCTACAACCCCCTTTCTCCTTGCCCCATCATGCTTCCCATTTATCCAAAATATAATTCTAACTTACTGATATTCCAACTCACGCACACTTCTGATCTTCTGATATTAGTTCTGTTGTGCACTATCTTCATATGCAGACGATTCACTGTCATTGTGTTGCATACATCACTTGACTTCTTATTCCTCTCAATTATGCACTTATGTTGATGTCTTACTTCATGTATTGTGTGCTTGTTGATTCTGCAGTTTGCACCAAGATATGCTTTGTCAATTTTCTACTGTGCAGCTGCACTCACCAACTGATACTATGCCTTCAATTGATAGTTTGTTTCTTTGAGATACTGCATCGGTAAAAGATGGAAATGCACACTTACTAATAGGTATGTTCTGTATAAGTGCCATAGTCTTTTAGACAATCTACAACATGTCGTGCATCAATAGATTCTTCCTTTCATTTTAACGCACTTATCTCAAATCATCCTCATCATGACGCGCTTACTGGATCCTGTTGTTGCTCTGTCATCACACATCAAATGAACTTCTTAATTTTGCACACTTCACTTCAATTTGCATGCATCAACCAAACATCTACGCATTACCAGATAAAATTCGGTTATGTTTCTTTGCTTCTATATTACAACATCTATGACTAGCTGCGTGTTGTTTGTAATCTTGTCATTCAATCTTCACGCAGTTGCGCATGCTTCTATGTTTTTTCCTTTCGGTGTTTTCACAAGTGTCACAGATCTATATCATCAGTATGCACACCATTAGCTATATCATTCCTTTGTCTGTGTGCAGTTGTCTCCTCACTAGATCATTTTGTTATGTCCTCAAGCCCTTGATTCCCCGAATATCAAACTAAAACTTCTACTTGAAGCTCTTATTCTCTCGCCATCAAGCTTACTTCAACTCTCCAACTTGTGTCTCTATTTATACATGTCATGCATGGATTGTATGTCCACAAGTTGGTTGTGGCATCCCTTCTTCCGTACTTCACGAATTGTGCATATGTCACACGTCATTGTTTGTTCTATTGATGTGTCATCCTTTGTGTGTCTTGCGCCTTCATGGTCCAAAACTTAGTGGGACTTTACACCTTGGTGGTGTACACTTGCACTCTTGATGTACTATTGCTTTGATGTATGTGTTCTTCCTTACTCTTCAACTTGGTGAGTCTTCAACCTTTGTTGTACCATCCCTTGTGGGTATTGCGCACTTGATGTATTAATGCTTTCTAGAATTTGCACATTCACCAACTTCTGCTTGGTGGGACTTTGACCCTTGCTGCGTCATTACTTGTGGGACATGTGCACTTGATCTATTGATGTGGAATATATGCATAAGCCAACTTATACTTGGTAGGACTTTTACCCTTGCAACATCATCACTTGTGGGACTTGCGCCTTTATTGTGTCTTCAGCTATGGAAATTGCTCATAGACTAACTTCAACCATTGTATACTTCTTGGAACTTGTGCTCCCTTTACAACTAAAAGCATCTTGTGATTCGGAAAAACGTGTGCGCTTTTAGGATTTTCTGACCATAGGATGTTTCTTACAGCTTGCACACTCCCAATATTTGACCAAGCAATGCTTGTGCATTCCAGAGTTATCTTTCAACATGCTTGCACAGATGTATATTTTCTTAACCAACTCCTTGGCTTGCTTGTGCACATGTACCTTTGTCCTAGCAATTATTTAGATGCTAGCTTGAGTGAGTATGAATTGGTGGACTTGACTTCTGCGTAGGTACCACATGTAGTAGGATACGTTACTTGATATACCTTCCTTATGTGCTTCTTCAAACTTGGTATGCATGATGTATCCTTGGACACACACCTTTAAACTGGATGCAACTTCTAGATATACTTCTTCACACTGGAATTTATGTCCTTCACCATCTTGTGCATATACTTCTTCAAAGTGGCTTCCATACACTTATTCAAACTACTGTAGGAATGTTGTATCCACTTTGACATCAATTGACATCAATGACTCAAACTGAATAAGTTGATATCCTCTTTGACATTAGTTGACATCACTGACAACCAAAGTTCAACAATCTCCCCCTTTGGAATTGATGTCAACACCTTATCAAGTTGTGTATGATCTTCTTTGAACTGTATGCTTCATTTGTACCTTGTCGCATTGCTCCCCCTGAGTTCTTTGGGATGATACGTTCTCTGTTGTTAGTTCTTCTGCTACATATGTGTGAACAATGTTGCTTTCTGTTACTTCAGCGCAAACCACATAGATGATCTACTTCACACTCTTTCATGTCTGCTATCTTCTTGTTGTTTCTTTAATGATCATCATTAGTTGGTTCTTTTGCTGCATTGATTACTTGTACAACTAGCTTCATGCATTATACTTCAGTCCTGACGGCTTCATGCCTCGGCTTCATATATTTATGCTTGATTCTGCTTCATGCCTGATAGCTTCATGTATTTCTCCCCCTTTGACATCAATGGGAAATAGGTGCCACTACTTGCAAAATGTATGCTCACTTGTTTTTTTTGCACTGGACTCAACCTTAATTGTCTTTAGGAATGACTCCCCCTAACCTCATGCTTCATTTTTCTATTGAAATTCTACACTGATATCTTTTTATAATTGTATATGATTTCTTTCTTGATATAGATGTTACATTGTTCCTTCATCTTGATCTCCCGTTCATGTTATAACACACCATTATATTGTGCGCAGTGATCCATACAAACATCCTTTCACGCCAACTATGCAGTGCCAATTCTTTTAGGATTTATGCCTCTTTATTTTGGTTCTCATTATGTTGTGGATTGAGAACCACTCTCATGTTTTCCCTAGATATATTCAAATGTGCTTCATGGAATAGGTTTCATAAATATATCTGTGATTTGTTACTTAGTATCAACATATTCCAGTTTGATAACATTATCAGATACTTTCTCTCTCACAAAATGATATTTGATGGGAATGTTCTTTGTTTTACAGTGCATCACAAGATTCTTGGAGATATTGACTATGGTTGTGTTGCCGCTTAGTATTTGTATCAGCTGATCTATATTTACTTGCATATATTTCAAGGTTTGTTTCATCCATAATACTTGTGAAAAACAGGAAACTGTTGCAATATATTCATCTTTTGTCGTGGATAATGCAAATGATGATTTTTTTTGTTGATCAACGATACAAGACAATTTCCCAAGAAAAATGCAGCTCCACTAGTACTTCTCCTATCATCGATACTTCCTTCCCAGTCTGCATCAATGTATTCTACTAAGTCTAGGTTTTTGCTTCATGGACACCATAAGCCAAGATTCATGGTTCCTTTCAAATACCTGAAAATTCTCTTGACTGCTTGAACGTGTGTTTCCTTGGGTATTTCCTGAAATCTTGCAACAATTCCAACGGCTTGCATGATATTTGGTCTTGAGGTAGTGACATATAGCAGACTATAACCATAGGGATACAAACTGGCCTGAATTTCTTTAGCATCTCCTTTACATATTTAGATTGACAGATGAAAATACCATCATTTAATTGAGATATTTGTAATCCAAGAAAGAAGGACAATTCCCTGAGCATGGACATTTCAAATTATTTTTGCATGTCTTTAGCAAATTATTGACTCATTCTATCGTCATTACTTCCAAAAATGATGTCATCAACATATACTTCTACGACTATCATCTTTTAATTTTCAATCTTTATGTAGAGGTTGATGTCTACACTACCCCTTCTGAAACCTTGATGTTGCATATATTTGTCCAACCTTGAATACTAGGCCCTAGGATCTTGTTTAAGTCCATATAGTGCTTTCTTCAGTTTGCAAACATAATATTTATTGCCTAAGAGTGAAAATCCATTTGGTTGTTCAATGTACACTTCTTATTCAAGGTCTCCATTCAGAAAAGTTGATTTTACATCCATCTGATATACTTTGACATCTTTTGCAAAGGCATATGCTAGGAACATTCTGATTGCTTCCATTCATGATACTAGAGAAAACATTTCTTCAAATTCTATTCCCTCGATTTGCACATATCCTTTCCATACTAGTCTCTCCTTATTTCTGACAACTTGTCCTTCATTTAGTTTGTTTCTGAATACCCACTTTGTTCCAATAACATTCTTATTCTTAGGTCTTGGAACAAATTCCTAGGTTTCATTCTTATTAATTTGATCTAATTGCTCTTTCATGGCCTTCATCCAACCTTCAATAGCTTTGGATTGTTCAATTCCTTCTGGTTCTATTTGAGACAGTAATGAGAAATGCACTTCTTTAGTTGGATTGCTTAGACTCCTTCTAGTTCTTACACCAGCATCTTTGTCTCCAATAATCAAATTTTCTGCATGATTTTTCTGGACATATCTAGAGGGGCCCTTTGTATCTGGTTTTCCTTCTTCTAATTCTCGATGATATACTTCCTCCCTTGGAACTTCTTTTTCTTGATTTTCTTCATATGCTTATTCTTGCAAGGGTAAATCATCATCTTCTTCAATTCTTCTATGATTCAATACTTCATCAACTTTCAATTCAGGACTTTAAACTATCTTTTGGAGTCTAAAATTATAACACTTGTAGGATTTTCTCTGAGAGGAATAACCAAGGAAAATTCCTTCATCTGATCTGGAATCAAATTTTCCAAGTGAATCATCATTTCTTTTGATGTAGAATTTTCTTCGAAATATTCTAAAATGATTAACTGTAGTTGGTCTTCCTTTCCATAGTTCATATGGTGTTGAACAATTGTTTGTTTTAATCAAATATCCATTGAGAATGTGGAAAATTGTATGAATGGTATGTGTCCAAAACATATCTGATATATTTTATTTGTTTAACATTGTCCTGGACATCTCTTGAACAGTTCTGTTTTTTCTCTCTGCCACCCCATTTTGTTGTGGTGTTCTAGCTGCTGAAAACTATCTCGAACTCCATGTTTGACACAGTGGTTATCAAACGTATTTGATGTATATTCTCCTCCATTATCACACCTTAAGCACTTCATTCTTAAATCAGTTTCATTCTCAACCACTTTAAAGGTTTTAAAGCGTTCGAATGTTTCTAATTTTTCCTTAAGAAAGAACACCCACATCATTCTAGTGAAGTCATGAATGAACAGAAGGAAATATGCTTCAGCATTCATTCCTCTGGTTCTCATTGAACTGCATAGATCTGAATGAACCAATTCCAAGGGTTTGAAGTAGTGTACGCTTTTGTTGGGTACTTAATTCTTGCTTGTTTCCCATGAATACGGTGTTTGCAGAATGAGTTTGATGGCTTATTAATTCTTGGAATGTCCTTTACTAGTTTTCTATTGATGCTGACCAGATTGTCAAAGTTGATGTGTCCCAATATTCTATTCCAGAGCCAACTTTCATCAGTTTGTCCCATGCAACATGTTTCTTCTCTTTCCTCATCAAGAATGTAAACATTGTTAGGTGTTTTGGAGGCTATTGCCGCAATTCTGCCTATATCCTTCTTTTTTTATTTTTCATTTTTCTGAGTGAAAAGTGAGAGTGTGTCCTTGGTCGCACATCTGACTAACACTTAAAATATTGTGTTTCATGTTCTTGACTAACATAAAATTTTCTACCTTGGTCCTCTTGTTTCCTAGGCTTTCCATACCCTTACCCAGAATTTTGGCTAATCCATTATCCCCAAAATAGATGTTGCCTCCCTTATATTCTCTAAACTTCAGAAAGGTGTTTTTATCTCCTATCATATGCTTGTAACATCCATTGTCTATATACCATTTCCCCCTTTTATTATGTGCATTTAAGGGTAGGATACATGCTTCCTGATGAGCTTGATCCTTCTGGTCTTCAGTTGTCTCATTGGATTGCACAGGTTGCTGTTGTTTTTCACAGTCCTGAGTATCATGTTCTTAGGTTTCACATCATTCGTCTTCTGAGCTTAAAATACTTAATGGATTGGAGTCTTCAATCAAGAATACAAACGGTTTTCTGAGGAAGCTTTGTTTAGGACTCATCGGATTGCACAAACCATTCTTCTTGGCATACGCTAATGCATGAGCTCTACCATTTATTTCTTTATGACCAAAATTGTGATAGTAATAGCATTCCCAAGAAAATATTTTGGTACCTAATAGGATAGAAACTCTAAGGCTTCGCAGGCTTGTTCTCTGAAAGATTTGGCCTTCTATGTTCTCTCTCAAATTTTTGATTTGTTCTTGACAGTGGAGTCTTGAGAGCATCTGCATAGCTTTTAACAAAGTATGGTTCTTTATCAATGTTGTTTCCACATATTTGTTCATTATCTAGCTAAAAGCTTAATTTTTGGAGTTCACTCCTTAGCCAGACAATTTCGGCTTCTAGACTTTCACACTTCAATTTCAACTGTCTGGTGGTGTCTGCCTCCAATCCCAGAAGAGCTTCCTACAGGAGATTTCTTTTCTTCCTTGACTTCTTTAGTTCGTCCAGAGAACTAACAAGTTCCCCTTCAAAATCCACTTCAGCCATTTGTTCATATTTTGAATCCATGCCAGTTGGGTTCTGCGCAAGGATCTATCTTCCAAATGTAATCTGTTATTGAAGACACCTGCTCTGATACTAATTGTTGGAATTGATTTAATACTGAGAGGGGGGTGAATTAGTATTAGCACATTCATCAACAGTTTTTACCTTCTTTAACAGATTAGTCTTAACTTAATCTTGATGATTAATTATGCATCCAATATGAAAAAAATCATTCATCCATATATGCACCAATACAAAGAACACAAAACACAATAATTTTGACGTGGAAACCTAATCGGGAGAAAACCATGGAATGCTTCTTTTATAATGGAAAAATAATACATTCAAGGAAGCACCAACTTCCTGTATTTACCAACACCAACTAGAAGGAGGCACCGCCCCCTTGGTTTTACAAGCTTCAACCTTAAGGAAGCACCGACTCCCTGTGTTTCTCCAGCACCAACTGGAAGGAGGCTACAATCGCCTTTCTCATGGCCCCATCCTTCCACCAAGATATCCAAAATATAATTTTGACTTACTAAACTTTTGACTCATGCACATTTCTGATCTTTTGATATTAGTTCTTTTTTGCGCTATCTTCGTATGTAGATGATTCACTATCACTGTGATGCATACATCACTTTACTTCTCATTCCTCTCAATTATGCACTTCTGCTAATGTCTCACTTCATGTATTGTTTGCTTGTTGATTCTGTAGTCTGCACCAAGATATGCTTTGTCAATCTACTACTGCGCAACTGTACTAACCAACTGATATTGTGATTTCAATTGATAGTTTGTTGCTCTGAGATACTGCACCAGTAACAGATGGAACTGTGCACTTACTGAAGGGTCCATTCTGTATAAGTGCCACAGTATTTTAGACAATCTGCGACATGTCGTGCATCAATATATTCATCCTTTCAGTTTAACACACTTGTATCAAATCATCCTCATCATGACACACATAGTGGATCATGTTGTTTCTCTGTCATTATGCATCAGATGAACTTCTTAACTTTTCACACTTCGCTTCAATCTTCATGCATCAGCCAAACATTTGCGCATTACAAATAAACTTTGGTTTTGTTTCTGTGCTTCTATATTACAACATCTGTGAATATATGTGTGTTGTCTGCAATCCTGTCATTCAATATTCATGCAGTTGTGCATGCTTTTGTGTTTCTTCCTTTCGGTGTTTGCACAAGCGTCACAAATCTACAACATCATTATGTGCACCATCAGCTGTATCATTCCTTTGTCTGTGCGCACTCTCCTCCTCGCTAGATCATGTTGTTCTGTCCTCGAGCCCTTGATGCCTCGAATATCAAACTGAAACTTCTACTTGAATCTCTTATGCTCTTGCCATCAAGCTTACTTCAACTCTCTAACTTGTGTCTCTATTTATACATGTCCTGCATGGATTGTATGTCCACATGTTGGTTGTGGCATACCATCTTCCATACTTCATGAATTGTGCTATGCCACACGTCATCTTCTGTGCTATTGATGTGCCATCCTTTGTGTTTCTTGCACCTTTATGGTCCACAACTTAGTGGGAATTTACACCTTGGTGGTGTACACTTGCACTCTTGATTTACTATTGATTTGATGTATGTGTGCTTCCTTACTCTTCAAATAGGTGAGTCTTCGACATTTGTTGTACCATCCCTTGTGTGTATTGCACACTTGATGTATTAAGGCTTTGTGGAATCTACAGATTCACCAACTTCTTCTTGGTGGGACTTTGACCCTTGTTGTGTCATTACTTGAAGGATATGTGCACTTGATGTGTTGATGCTTCGTAGAATCTATGCATAAACCAACTTCTGCTTGGTGGGACTTTGACCCTTGTAGCATCATCACTTGTGGGACTTGTGCCTTTGTTGTGTCTTCGGTTGTGGAAATTTCTCATAGACTAACTTCAACCATTGCCATTGTATACTTCTTGGAACTTGTGCACCCTTTACAACTGAAAGCATCTTCTGATTAAACAAAATTTGTGCGCTTTCAGGACTGTCTGACCATAGGTTGTTTCTTATATCTTGTGCACTCCCAATATTTGACCAAGCAATGCTTGTGCATTCTAGAGTTATCTTTCAACATGCTTTCACACTTGTATATTTGACTAACCAACTCCTTGGCTTGCTTGTGCACATGTACCTTTGTCCTACCAATTCTTTGGATACTACATTTAGTGAGTATGACTTGGTGGACTTGACTTCTACATAGGTACGACATGTAGTAGGATACATTACTTGATATACCTTCCTTATGTGCTTCTTAAAACTCGATCTTCATGATGTATCCTTCTATGTACTTCTTCAAGATCATCATGCATGATGTATCCTTGTATGCACACCTTCAGACTGGATGCAACTTCTAGATATACTTCTTCACATTGGCATCCATGTCCTTCACCATCTTGCACATATAATTCTTCAAAGTGGCTTCCATACACTTCTTTAAACTACTGTAGGAATGTTGTATCCACTTTGACATCAGTTGAAATCAATGACTCAAATTGAATCAGTTGAAATCCTCTTTGACATTAGTTGACATCAATGACAACCAAAGTTCAACAAATACTACACATGAACAAAGACAAGACTTAACTCCATTTTATGACTGAGCCTCCACTCTTCAGGAGCAATTGTTCCACTCAGAAGATTTGATCACAGAACAAAATTTTGAAGTATAGGGAATGGTGACTCAGCTCAGACAAATATCTAAGGAATCCACTGTCACTAGACAAAAGATGGGAGAAATTCACAATAGGATGAAGATTTTGAATGCTTGGATAAAGATAGATAAAGAAATTCCTCCTCATTTTCCCAAAAGATCCACAACAGAACTTGAGTTGGATGTTGAGACCCTAAATAGCTTCCAGAAAGCTGATAAAAAATTGCAGAATGAAGTAGTAGCTTCCATTTCCAAGTGTGAAGGAGTTCACCAGAGCATTACTAGAGCTTTTGAAAAATGTCATTTTCCTTCTCTTCACACATTTGAAATCCTAGTACCAATAGAGAAGTGGTTGACTATGTTAAGGACCATCAAAGATGAGGATATTATTGCTATTAGAAGTTTAGACACCACTCCAGAGGAATTATAGGAATGTATTGGGAAAGCTACTCTGAAAACGAAATATTTGGCCAACAAACATAATGCAGGAACTAAAGGACTCAATGCGATGGTTAAATATTTGTCATTTAATGAAGAAGCCTTAAGGTTATTAGAGCCTCATCATTTAAATATTATATCATATGAAAGTAATCTTTGGGATGAGTTTATACAGGCTCAAGAGGGTGCCCCACCCTCATAATGTAATATTTTTATTGTATTTTGATATTTTTTGCACATATTTTGTAATCAAGATAAGACAAAAGTTTTAGAAGACAAAGAGTCATAACTATGGGAAGGTGAACTGACAAGTCACATAGGAAGAAGAGTTGCAAAGATAAATAGGAGAAATTAGATGGAAGAGGGGCTTTTTCTTTTGAAATATTGTACTGGAAGTCATATGTGAGAAATTATTTTCTACTAATGACAAAGTTATTTTTCTGGGTGGAAGCGTACATGGAAGATTGTGTTGAAGTGTGTGGATAAATGTGTGGAACTAATTTCTTCATTTTGTTTATGGCAATGCAATAGGATATTTCTTATTTTATTGGATTATTCTAATAGTTTCTTAATCATCTTGTCGCATGTACATGCAAATACAAGTTTCTTTGTTTTCTGTGAGCAATGAATGTAATGAATTTTAATGCTTAAGCTATCTAATGTATTAAATTTATTCTTTGACTGTTAAATGCATTATCTTCAGTAGTTATCTTCTGTAAATGTATGGTACAGTTTCCTTTCGTTTCTCTTCCTTAAATTCACTCGCAAGGATAGTTTATATTAAATAGAACATTGCATTTAATTAGGGAATTTTCTTTGTTGACCGACAACAAAATAGGTGATACGATGAGAGGTAAGAACCTGCACATAACTAGGTGCGCTTCTTCCTATCAATCGAACAAGCTTAGGCAGTAACTATAAGCATATGCATGTAGGATTAGTAACTTGCATTTCATTTAACACTATCAAAATTATAAATGGTGGATTGGGTTGCATCCGATAAACTCATTCCAAGACCATCTTGAATAGTAGTTGGACTGTAAAACGGACGGGTTCCCTATTCCAAACAGTGGAGAGTCTAATTGGGACTTTTCATTAGGGAGAATCCCTACTGTCGACACAAGGATTTTTCCAGGAATCAACAGATTTGGCGCTAGAAGGAGGGCCGCTAGTGTATGGTTGGTAGAGGAAGTCCGTTTCCTCAAGGATTTTTCTCTGGATCCCCATCTGAGACATCCCAACCTGAAGGTTTTGTTCAAACAATACCTAAAACTGGACACAAGACTGATTATTACGAAGATATTAACCCTGAAACAGAAAACGTTGAAACTTTATACGTTGTGTCATATTAGGAAGCCAATAATTTCAGGAGATATACTAGATCTTACATTAGAAAACTTGGAGGATTACCTATAGTTACACTACTACCTAGAAGATGTGATCCTCTAAGAAAATCCAAGCAAAATAAGGAATCTGTTCTGGTTGAATCATTGGAAGAATTGGTCGATTTATCTCTATAAGATATACCAGAACCCATTGATCAGTTAAGACCATCCTCACCTGAATCTGCTTATTCTCATCACACACAGTCAACTCAACAATCTCCCCCGTGTATTGGACATATGGCTCATAACGTAAATCAACAACCAGCTTGAAGTGATAGAGGTCATTTAAACTTACATGATCCCCTTCATGATTTACCTAAACATCTGGAGCAGGTTTATGTAAATTTGATCCTGGCAATGGCATCATAGAAGACGATCATTTGAAAAGTTTCTATCTGGCCTTCAAACTTCTAAATGTAGAACATGAATATGTTGTATGTCGATTTTTTCCTTACACTTTTGAGCCTAAAGCTTCATCATGGTATTTTAGCTTACAAGATGGATCTATAACTGATTGGGACAGTTTTGAAAAGGTTTTTCTCAGTAAATTTGGTAAGTAAAGAACACTAGCATCTCTTATGAAAGAATTGTTGTCTCTCAAGATGGACAAGAGAGAAAAAGTGCAGGATTCTAATCAAATATTTATGATTGTTTTGAATAAGTTCAGTGCCAATTCTATACCTTCTAAAGAATATTTAGTCGAATATTATACTATAGCACTTCATCCATCTTTAGCCATGTTTATCAAGCATTCTTGCAAAAATACTTTAACAAAGAATTTTGAAGAGGCTAAGAAGGTTGAGATAGAGATGATCAGTATAGTCAAGCATGATGTAGAAACTGAACCCAAACCTATCTCTTCTAAGAAACCTTTATTGTTGACAATACATACTGAGGAACAATCCAATGATTTAGAAAGTGTTGTTAAGCTGGTTCAAAAATTGTCCAATAATATTGTGGACTTGGAAAAGGAGAAAGGAGCAAGTTCTTCCACAAAGAAACCCTTTAAACCTTTTTATAAAAGAAAAGAAGAAACTCCAAAGCCTATAATAAATGAACCATCTGTTCTCAACCTAAATGAAGTAGCCATGGATCATTTATGCACATTCCATCAAGAACACCATTCAGAGAAAACTTGTCCTCAATGGATTAATTCTATGAATTTGGTGATGAACCAAATTTTGGACAAACAAATACTAGATGAAGAGGAGGAAAATGAAAAGGCACAATAAAATGAAATAGCGGAAGCAATTGAAGAAACCACGCTTGTATTATGGGACCAGGCACCAAATATAAACTTGGAAGATGATGAAGAGGTAGCAGAAATAAATGATGTACATGTTTCCCTATTAATTATGCATTGATAAGTCAAGGACCTATGAAAGACCAAGATAAATCAGTTCTATGAGGTAAAATAGATAATGTTGTTCACAAGGCTCAAATTAAGGAAACTGCTACAACACAACAAACCCAACAGGTAGCAGAAAATAGATCTCTTAACCTTTTAGAAGCCTTAAAAGGACTATCTTCTACTAATCATAAAGGGTCAAACCCTTCATCAAGTAATGTTGGGGTAGTTGGAAATGTTGGAGAAAACCATAATATGGGGTATGATGTGATAGAGGATAGAAAAAATACTAAATCTAACATATCTCTATTTGAAATTTGTAATCTTCCGTAGCAAAGAAAGAGATTAATGGAAGAATTTGACCTCAACTCACCAACAAATCACTTTGGTAATAAGGAAAAACAACGAGTTATCGTGGAGCTGGACATAGAGATTAATGAAGCTATAATTGCTGGTAAATCTAAATCTCATACTCTGCCTTTTTTGCTTACTTTCAAAATTTTCAATTATAATGTACATAATTGTTTGGTGGATTTTGGAGCCTCATCTAACATTATGCCACTTTCAGTTTGCAAAAATATTAATGGCATCCCATTCCTTCTCCCTATAGGATTATTCAACTTGATATATCTACTGTTAGAGTGGTGGGAGAAATGAAGAATGTCCTAATAAGGATAGTTGTTGATCAAAGAGTTTGTCAATTTATCGACATTGTCATGGTAGACATACCAGAAGCTTATGGCTTGTTACTAAGTAGATATTGGTCGAGTAAATTGAATGGGTATTTTTCTACTAACTAGTCTCACTTGTGGTTACCATACCAAAACAAGCAAAATCATACTAAGGTAAACAGAGAACAACATATGAAGTTTAATGTTACTAAATTAGAAGGAAGAAATGAACCTGTTAGTTTTTCACATTCAGTATTGGGAAATTATTTCTTGGAAACTAAACCTAGATGTTACCAACCAGAAACTACCTGTCATGAATCAGATACACAGTCTGATCTCCTTCAATTCTCATGGGATGATGACAATGAGTGTAACATAGTCGAATTAGTTATTAATGATGTAGTTGTAAATACTAATTATGATAGGGTAGGATTTGACTTTTGGACCTTTTGTTTTGATGGCTCCAAAAAACAGGAGGGAGTAGGAACAGGTTTTGTCCTTGTTGATCCTCAAGGAAATAAAACCTTTCTCTCTTGTAGATTATAATTTGATTGCACCAATAACGTCATTGAGTGTGAGGCTTTGGTTCAAGTGCTCAGAAAAGCTATTGAATTGAATGTTAAAAATTTGAAGTTTTTTGGTGATTCGGAAATAATTGTTAGACAGATTAGAAATATTATTCATTGTTTGTCTCCACACCTAAAAGGATACCAGGAAGAGGTATGGAATTAGATTTCATGTTTTTATTCTTTTAATATTAATTCCATTCCTAGATATAAGAATATTGCATTGATTTATTAGCTACTACCGCCTCTCGTTTAATTCCTCTTAATGACAAATTTGATAGTTTTTCCCATATGTCACTACTCAATATGGAAGACTCAAATATCAATCGTCCTTGAGTCTCTATAAGTCACAAATATACTTATAACAAAAAGCACTATAGATCTCCTATCAACTTAACAAAAATATGACAAACAGACATATGAGACTCAGATTTACCCTGGAAACCCCAATGGGGAAAACCAACATCTATGGGGATTTATTCTTTCTCGATCCTAGAGCATATAATAAAGAGAAAAATACACACCGATGTTCATAATATACCATAAGAACCTGACAGGTCAAAACCCTAGATATGCATGCAGAATCAACTGCTGCTCATGGGAAATGTGCCCCTGCTGTCTACTCTAATCTGGATCTCTAAATACTGTCACTTCCGATCTCTGGAAAGAGTACAAACTCTTTAACCACTTTGTCTTGATCCGATCTATCACGGAAGAAATACTGCAACCTGCTCTTAGTGTGAAGTGTGCCCCCTATGCGTGGGAAATGCACCCCTCCTCCTCTACTCTGAAGTCACCCCTCCTCGAATATCAATCAAACTCAGATAAAATCTGCTATATTCTTCTTCAATCACTAAAGAAGATCAACTCTAGTTATCCTGGCCCTCCTGGCCTCAAGACGGATTCCCTCACAAGAAAGTGTGCCCCATCTGCATGGGAAATGTGACCCTCCCTTTGTGAAGTCATCCAAGCTCAAACTCTGAGCTATCTCTGCATAGATGCACTCATTGCGCATTGTAATGGCTACTTAGTGCCTCAAATCAAGCAGGAATGGATCCCTCTCGGATCCCCCAACTGTATCTCTCTAGAGATGCGTCCCTCTCCTCTAGAAGTTTCCCTTTGAATGCATAAGTGCTCCCTCACTCTGTAAATATCCTCACTCTAAAGAAACCAGAAAATAACATTTTCCGGTGACCTTTTACCTCCTTATATCCACTTACTCACCGATTAGGGTTTTTGAAACCCTCAAGTGAGTGCATGCAAAAATGCATGATTTTTAATTAAAATTTTGCATGCATGAGGAAAATCACCTTGAAAGGTCCGCATGCATATGTCGCTGGATTGATGACACCTGGTAGAGTGCATCTCACCCTCTACCCCATCCTGATGCCTATACTGAAAATGCACCTTCATGTTAGGCATCTTGTAACAAACATAAATGTTATAAATATTAACATTTAATACTAAGTATGTTAATTAGGGTAATTAATTAATTACTCAAGAGGTGACTTGAAAAGTCACTCCCTTCCCACTTAGGGTATAAAATACCGGACATTAATTCTTGTAAACCATCTTACATCTTACATCTATTCTACTTTACATTATTTACTTGTCTTACATGGCATTTCTACGTTACTTGTATTTACTTGTCTTACATGGCATTTCATTTCGAGATATTAAAACTACAATTTCTCATGTGCCATATTTGAGTAGCCCTTATTTCGAAAAGGACTTCATCATTTATACATTTGCGTCTGACCATTCCCTTCCGACAATGCTCACTCAAAAAGGAGAGAAAGGGGATGAGTATCCAATAGAGTTTATGAGCACTGGATTACAAGGGGCTGAATTGAATTATCAAGATGTGGACAAAAAAGCTTATGCGGTGTTTAAAGTTGTAAAACAGTTCAAGCCCTACATTTTGAAAAATAAGACAAAGGTCATAGTACTTCACCCAGTCGTCATATCACTATTTGTGCAAAAGGAACTAGGAGAAAGACGTGGGAATTGGGTTACTGCATTACAAGAATATGACTTAGAATTCAATCCCGCTACCATCATTAAGGGCGGAGGATTATGCAAATTGATTACAGAAAATCCAGTATAAGAAGCTAATGGATGGAATAACGAAGCATAAATGAACTTGTTGGAGGTTTGTTCCATTTATGCAGCCTCTGATTCTTGGTATCGAGATATGGTGCATTATCTACAACATGGGTATGCCCTGGAACATTGGATTTCAAAGCAAAGAAGATCCCTACGATTGAAATCAACAACATACCAAATTATCAGCAGAGTGTTGTTCCAAAAAAATTACGATGGAGTATTTCTCAAATGTTTAGAAAAGGAAGGTGCAAAGAAGGTACTAAAAGATTTGCATGATGGACCTGTTGGAGGACATTATTTTGGAGATAATACTGCTCATAATATCCTTAAAGAAAGGTATTATTGGCCCACTATTTTCAAAGACGCTCATACATATGTCCAGAGGTACGTTGTATTTCAAAAGAGTGTCGGCAGGCAAGCAAAACCAGTAGTACCATTGCATCATGTGATGATTTCAAAACCATCCAAGCAATGGGGCTTAGATTTTATTAGAGAAATAAATACAAATTATTCATTACAACCTCATTATATTATTACAACTATAGACTATCTCACACACTGGACTGAATTTGTTCCTCTTCACAAAGTTAACGAATATGTTGTCATCAAATTTTTGCAAGAAAATATCATAATCAGGTTTGGGATTCCAATTTACCTAGTTTTTTAGAATGCTTCCTATTTATCTTCCCTAAATTTAAGTGAATTTGTTGTAGAAAAGGGAATTAAATTGCATTATTCTCCCAATCATTATCCCCAAGGAAATGGGTTAGCAGTATCTACAAATAAGAACCTCATCCATATTCTTAAGAAAAATGTGGTTGCAAATCAAAGAAATTGGCATACTGCTCTCCCAAATTCTTTGTGGGACGATAAGGTCACGCCAAAGAATGCTTTAGGGGTTTCTCCTTACACTCTAGTTTATGGAAAAGAAGCTATTCTTCCACCTAACATTCTTTTTCCTTTGCTCCATCTAGCCCAAGCCTCTAAAGGATCCAATAGTCAGATCATGCAAGGAAGAATTAACACCTTGCTTAAACTTGAAAAGGAAAGAGAAAAGGCCATAAATAAGTTTGCCACACATCAATGCAATGTGAAAATATGGTTTGATATTAGTAAGGCAGGAAATAAATAATTTGAAATCGGTGACCTATTCCTAAAGTGGGATCAACCCCACTAAGAAAAGGGAAAGCATACCAAATTCAAACATTTATGGCTTGGCCCTTACACTATTGCTAAAACACTTGGCCCTGGGACTTATAGACTACAAAACTTGGAAGGGGAAGTGGAAACTCTTCCTATGAACAACCAAGCTTTAAAGAAGTACTTTACTTACTCTAGGGAAACCACTCTTGTACATAAATAAAACTTGTCCTTGCTATGTTTTCCTTTTATCCCTCAATTACTTTGTTTTAGCCTAGTTGTTATTTTAATAAAACTAAGTTATTATTTTCTTGTTTTTGAACCTTCAATAAAAGTGAGTTCAGCAGTTAGAGTGATGGATGGGAAACTATAATCTCATTATTTATGCAATACCTCTTTATTTGAATGATTCCTTTGAATTTTTGATGGTGTGAGAAATATTTCGAAGATCCAAAGTTTCTTCTTATTGAAAAGGGTCAATGATGCGGTTTCAAGCACTATCATATGAAAGGATTTCAACCTGTCTGTCTTGATCCTATTATTCCGTTGTTCGGGAAACTTATCACATGGTCTTATTAAAATTAAAATGTATTTAAATCATGTATATTTTGCTAGGATAAATACTTCTAATTTACTATATTGAGGCTTCTCTCATTCAAACACATAAATAAACATGTTTTGCAATTGTCTACTTATGGTTGACCCATGGGAAGGAAGCAGAATCTTGCAGATGTATAGCAAATCAAAATTATACTATACCAAAACACTAATGCCTTAAAAGACCCAAATAAAGCCATATCTTCTCTAGTTAAGTAATCCACAAAGACTAAAGATGGATACTTAAATAATCAGGCGAAGATATGAACATATGAAATCAAATGTTCAAAGAAGACCAAGGGGATATATTAAACAACATTCAAAGGAGGCTCTTCTCCATTTGTGGGTATGATAAACACAATAAAATATTCATCATCCACACAAAAGGACACTATGGATGGAAGAGCCTAGAATCTTACCTCTGATGATAAATGGGAATTGTCTATTAATGTTGGTAAAGCATCAAAAAATGCTAATGCATCAAAGAACTGCATCTGGTAAAGGAATGAGGAACACACGTTTATATCTTACTGGTTTTGGTACTTACCCTATGGTGTCTTACCTAGTGGTAGTATAAGGATTGGTTTGGTAAATTAACCTCATAAATTGGCCTTGGGAGAGTGGCTATGAAGTCCCAACTAAGCAACCCTATCCCTTAAATAACAATCTTAATAATATCTAATCAATGTTATATTTATCCCAACCTAAAACCATAATTGTGCTCAACGTAAGACAGATAAATGATATCATGACTCTTGCAACAAGAAGCTACAAATAAGTAGAGTGGGTTCTCACTCCATCTCAAACCATCATTAACTTTAAGAGCTACTTTATTTTCTCAGATATCTAAGTTCTCCCAATCAATCACCAATTGTTGCAGTTGCAACCACCCTCCTCAGTATTTTCTCTTGAAAAAGAACTGGGGACCTACTTTTGAACTATATCTTCGCTTGTTCCATACTTTTATTCTTTGTTTAACTAATTCATGTACTGCTTGGTGTTGTATGTTTCCGGTTTTAAAAGGTACTGAGACAATTTTTCAACTTTCGGCCTCATTTTCCCAATTTTAAAATTTTAGATAGTTTTAACAAACTGACCGAAATGTCAGAAAGTTTTCACAAATTCATTGAAATGTTGTCAAGTTTTCTCAAACCCCCCTGAAACATCGGAGAGATTCCATAAAAATCATCGATACAATGCTCCAATTTTTGTTTCCTCCGATGAAACTCATCTTTCATCGCCAAAACGACAATTTGTTTTCAAAGCATCGACGAAGTTTCATTGGGTGAACTGAATCATTGATGTGACTCATTCTCTCCTTTATTACCCAAAGTTACCCAAGTTTTTGAAATATCTCCGAAGTGATAGCTCTTTTTTCTTTATTTACAGTTTCATCTGCGAGTTGTTTGGAAAAATTTTCATTTTCCTATCGAAATGGTATCAGCGACTATTTCCTTTTATTTCCAATATAGTCGCAAAGAGTTCACTTTATTTTCTGAAATTCCCTAATGCAAAGTTGTAAGCGTATAATATGTTTCCCTGCTGAAGTGTATCAGATGGAAATAAGTTTTAACATCTATACGATTCGACAAGCATATGAAGTTTAGCGTCAAAACGTTCTGTCACAAGGGGAATCGAATCACCGCTAACACATGTCGGGGTGATTTTTTTATCCCCTCCGAAATGAATTATTGAAACCGTTAAAAGCACAACGCACCCATTTTGGGCTCGTTGATCAAATAAATTAAGGTTTCTAATGAATTTTTATTTTAAATAAAAAACCTTAACCCACTATCCATTTCAACACTGTTTTTTCTCAACATTGTTCGCTCCCACGCCACATGGGAGAGTATTTTCACTCAGTACGGCTGCAGAGTGACCCAGTGCACCTGTTTTTTAATCTAGGTAGGTATTTTTGTCCTCATTATGGCTATTATTTCCACTTGGCATTGGAAGATTGGAATTGTATAAGATAAATGTGTGATTGGGTTTGATTATTCTAAGGAAAACCATTTCTTAGGAACCCTTTTTCATTGGCTACCTCAATTTTTTCTTGGGGCCGAGGGTTTTGAACCACTCTATTTAAGTATACAATTTTATGCCATAATATTTAAACGCATCCCTATTGTCACAGGAACCTTCTTTTGAAAGCTTTCTCGAGACCTGTTAAACCCTAAATCTTACCATACGCAACTTATCTCTAGCTCTCTTCACACATTTATAACCATCAAGTTTTGCATTACTAACCTATGGATTCACAGCTATTGTTTCTTATGAAAGGAATTGGGTGTTTTTTCCACTAACGAAAAACTATATATTTATGCCCTTAGAAGCATGTGTTCATTGAAGAATTTTTGAAGCTATTTCTTGTTTGCTCCAATTTGCATCTTGTTCACAGCTTTAACGGATTTTATGCAACATGATGATACATATTCTCTTTTATAGGATACAGAGATGTCGAAGAGAGGTTCAAAGTGTTCTTCCAAATTTGTATTGGATGTAGCCTCTGATGATGAAGTGGTTCCAAAAATGTCTTTAGAGATTCAATTTGACGACACTCAGACTCTCACAGGTATGACCCTTGAATTCAAATGGGGTGAAATCTACCACCTAATCAGAGATCAGAATGTACCATAGGCCACGATTGAGGAATAATTAATCTACAAAAACATCAAGAACTCAGGCATCCACAAAACTGTTTCCCAACTGGAGTTGTTCCCATGCACTAAGATGATAGGTTGGATCCTTCCTTATGTCGACATCAAATATCGTATCATTAAAAGTGCCAAAGGAAAATGTTTTGCTTCATTTCAACCGGCACATATAGGAAAGGCTTATAGGCTTCCGGCCCGGAAAGTCTTTTTGATGGAATATTGGCTCAAAATCCTAAAGTTAGACTATGCAGAGTGTGTGAAGAAAATTCTATTTCCTGGAAAGCAATTACTCCAAAGAAGTAGCGGAGAATATGAGACCAAGTTTTTAAAGAACCCCTTTAAAATCGCAACTACTCTCCTATGCAGGTTGTATGGGATGCCCAATGCAACCAATTACAAGCTCAATTGGGTACCTTTACTCTATCATATCACATTGCAAAGCATTGTTTTCAATTGGGCAGATATCATTTTTGAAAATATGGTTCAAGCTATTAATGATGCATAACAGGGACTCAAAGAGAAGAAGGTTGAATTCCACATGTCTTCTTACCTGATATATTGTATCATGAACCTACATCATTTTCCAGGCCTGAGATGTAGGTGGAATCCCAATGAAACTCTTGTGTATGTAGCATATCCGATCTTATGGACCCAGAAACATGCAAGCTACTATACGCAAATTTGTGAAGAATTCTTGGTCCCATTGTACAAATTGATTTATGGGAAGGAACCAGATTGCATGTTCGAGGAGGCCCTTACATTGGTTACACATTTATGATATTATTACTTCACCCCTAAAGGTACCTACCTATGTATTTACGAGGGATCAAAAGGTCCACTATTACTACCAAAGTATGTTATTGATTACATTATTTTAAAGGAAATTGTAAGATAGATGTTCATAAATGGTGTTGGTCACTTCCTGCACAATAATAAGAAGGCTTTTTGTCCTCCACTCCCATTGTCAATTGGTGCATACATATTTAATAAGGTCAAATATGATCAAGAGTTGGTGAAATATTTAGATTCATATCATTTTGGTGAGAAACTATTTGTGAGGAATGATAGTCACTAGAAGGTATCCCTACATTATCAATTGGTCAGAATTCGTTATGAGTATGTTGATCAGTTCTTCCGTGAAGAAGAAGTGTATAGATGGGTACAAAAAATTATAGAATTAAACAAAAGGATTACAAAAATGAAAGGTGCAAGTTCTAGTAAACCATTTGATACATCGGCACAGGGAGACATAGAAGAGGTTGCAAGGAAGAAAGCAATAGAAGAAGGTATCTTGGTAGAAAATACCAAGAGATTACAAGAAGAAGAGATGGAGAAGACGGAAGAGGAAGAGAGAAAAGTGAAACAAAGCAGAATAATTACAAAAAAAGGTTGAAAGAGAGAGAAGGGAAAAGTTGGAAGCCGAACAAGAAGAAAAGAGACCACGAGAAGAATAATTGCAGAAGAATAAAGAATAAGAATTATCACTCAAGAAAGATATGGAAACTTGGAATCTACAATGAGGTGATGGAAACTAGGACATGGATATTGATAGTTCAACAGATAATATCACATAGGTTCCCCTCATTGGAGGACATATCCCTCTAGCTGAATTGGGACTTACTCTGTTTACACCATCCAAGCAATATGTTGTTTCTATGTTAGAAACTATAATATATGACCCTAAAATGAAGACTATTATGAATAGGATGGAAAAGAGGCTCAAACTCGCTTCACAACCTCACGTCCTCACTATATAGGAAGTTTCGGTAGTTGAGGGAACTAATAATGATCCAAAGTTTACAGCATCTCTTGGTGTCACAGCAGCCTTGGCCAACAAAGACGGCCTTGGCCAACGAAGACAACATACACAAATTGATAGAAAATGTAGAAAACAATAAGGCCAAAGTGGCCAAACTGAAGGACAACCTAGTTCAAGCTAGAAATGAAGGGATCAAAATAAGACATCGGCAGGATGCCCTCGAATCATAGAAGGAAGAATCCATGCACAATGCACAAAGATTAGAAGAGGAGAGAGATTCTCTAAATGTACAAATGGTAACATTAGAGGGCGAGAAAGCGGATCTATATTCCCAATTGAAGGGGCTGCAAGAGAAAGAAAGTCAATGGGATCGACAAGTGGAATCTATCACCATTGTGAAGGGAGCTCTGCAAGCACACATAACAGAGCTTAATCAAGAGGAGACATTTATGATTGAATTGAATACTGCACAGGAACAGAGACAAGACTTAACTCCATTTTATGATTGTGCCTCCACTCTTCAAGAGCAATTGTTCCACTCACAAGAGTTTCTCACGAAACAAACTTTTGAAGTACAGGGAATGGTGACTCGGCTCAGACAAATATATGAGGAAGCCATTGTCACTAGACAACATCTGGGAGAAATTCACAATAAGATGAAGAGGCTTTCTCCTTGGAGAAAGATAGCTAAAGAAATTCCTCCTCATTTTCCCAAAATATCCACGATGGAACTTAAGTTGGTTTTTTCTACCCTAGATAGCTGCTAGAAAGATAAGAAAAAATTGCAGAATGAAGTGGCAGCTTCCATTTCCAAGTGCAAAGGCATTCACTAGAGCATTACTAGAGCTTTTGAAAAATATCATTTTCCTTCTCTTGGCACAATCGAAATCCTGGTACCAAAAGAGCAGTGGTTGGCCGAGTTAAGGACCATCAAAGATGAGGATATTGATGCTATTAAAATTTTAGACACCATCACTTCAGAGGACTTATGGGAACATATTGGGAAATCTACTCTAAAAACACAATATTTGGCCAACAGACATAATGCAGCAACTAAAGGACTCAATGCTATGGTTAAAGATTTGTTATTTCATGAAGTAGCCTTAAGGTTATTAGAGCCTCAACAATTAAATATTATATCATATGAAAGTATTCTTTGGGATGAGTTTATACAAGCTCAAGAGGGCGCCCCGCCATCATAATGTAATATTTTTATGTATTTTGATATTTTTCCCACATATTTTGTAATCAAGATAAGGCAAAAGTTTTAGAATACAAAGAGTCATAATTGTGGGAAGGTGAACTAATGAGTCACCTGGGAAGTAGAGATGCAAAGATAAATAGGAGAAATTAGATGTAAGAGGGGATTTTGCTTTTGAAATATTGTACTGGAACTCATATGTGAGAAATTATTTTCTGCTAATGACAAAGGCATTTTTCTAGGTGGAATCATACTTGGAAGGTTGTGTTGAAGTGTGTGGACAAATGTGTGGAATTGATTTCTTCATTTTTCAATAAGATCTTTCTTATTCTGTTGGATCATTCTAATGGTTTTTTAATCATCTTGTTGCATGTACACGCAAATACAATTTTCTTTGTTTTCCATGAGCAATGAATGTAATGAATGTTAATTCTTAAGCTATCTAATGTGTTAACTTTATTCTGTGACTATTGAAATGCATTATCTTTAGTAAATATCTTCTGTAAATGTATGGTACAGTTTCCTTTCGTTGCTCTTCCTTAAATTTTCTCCTTCCAAGGATAGTTTAAATTAAATATAAAATTGCATTTAATTAGGGCATTATCTTTGTTGACTGACAACAGAAGAGGTGATAATATGAGAGGTAAGAACATGTGCATCACTGGGTGTGGCTTATTCCTATCGATCGAACAAGCTTAGGCAGTAACTACAAGCATATGCATGTAGGATTAGTAACTTGCATTTCATTTAACGTGGATCGGGTTGCATCCGATAAACTCATTCCAAGACCATATTGAACGGTAGTCGGACGGTAAACCACACAGGTTCCCTATTCCAAACAATAGAGAGTCTAATTGGGACTTTTAATTGGGGCGAACCCCTACTGTCGATGCAAGGATTTTTCCAGGCATCAATAGGTCCCTGAATCAACCTTGAAGAAGAAGGTTTTGGGAGCATCTCATGATTCCCCACTTGCATGTCATCAAGGGTACTTGAATATATATAGGAAAATAAGAGAAAGATTCACATGGAAGGGGATGAAAAATGATGTGTTGAATTATGTGAGGGAATGCAGAACATGTCAACAAAATAAAATAGAGCATACACATCCTACTGGTCTACTACACCCTCTACCCATTCCGGAACAAACGTGGGAAAGCATCTCAATGGACTTCATTATCGGATTACCCAAAGTACAAGGTAGAGATTGCATATATGTAGTAGTGGATATACTCACTAAATTTGCTCATTTATTTGTTATTCCATGCACTTATACAGCTTCCCAAGTGGTAGATTTTTTTTAAGAGAAGTTTTCAGATTGCATGGGCTGCCAAAAAATATTGTTAGTGATAGAGATAGCAATTTTACTAGTGCATTTTGGCAAGAATTGTTTAAATTGGTAGGAACCAATTTGGCCCTTAGCACTATCTACCACCCCCAAACTAATGGTCAAACAGAGAGAGTCAACCAGTGGCTAGAAGGATACTTGATAAATTATGTGACAGGAGAGTAGAAATATTGGGTTAGATGGTTGCATTTGGGATAATTTTGCTACAATACAACTTACCACTTATCCATTGGAATGTCTCTAGTTAAAGCATTGTATGGTTATGAATATCCAACCTTTGTTGACCAAATTTTTGGAAAATGTAGAGCCCCTAAATCTAGAGATTCGATTCGAGAAAGACATGACATCTTGAAGGAACTTAAAGATAATTTGCAAACAACTCAAAATCAACAAAAGTTATATGCAAATATTCATAGAATAAAGCACAGTTTCCAAGTGGATGATTTGGTATACTTAAGGTTGCAGTCATACAAGCAGTGATCATTGAATAAATAAATCCAAGGCTGTATGGACCCTATAAAATTTTGAGGAGAGTTGGATAAGCGGCATATGAGTTGGAGCTTCCGAAAGGAAGCAAGATACACAATGTGTTCCATGTCTCGTGTCTCAAGAAAACAATTGACCAACATGTGAAAGTATCAACATAGCTTCCTCCTTTGGGTGATGAAGGAAAATTGGTCTTGGTTACGGAAATAATTTTGCAGGTAAGAGAAAGAAGGTTGAGAAATAGGACCATTCGAGAGTACCTTGTTCAGTAGAAATATCTACCAAGTGAAGATGCTACATGGGAAGTGTTAGAAATGTAACTCAGGAGGTCCCACCATGATTTTGTAATGTTTACATGGTGGGAACCATTTTTTACTTTCCTAAGACAGTTTATAATATAAAAGTGACTTTATATTTTTTAAATAACTTAAAAGTTAAGTTGTGGGTCCCAAAAATAAAATAAAATTGTGAGCATTTAATAATAAAGTGTATTATTAAATGAGCATTTAATGTGAACCTTTAAGATATGATTGATCTCAGCCATTGATGAGTTAGTTGAGATTAGTTACTTAGGGTTTTGGGAAGAGGAAAGATATAAAAAGACATCTAGGGAAGAGAGAAAACATTCATTTTTGAAGTCACATCAAGAGAGAAGAGAGATCATATTTCTGGAGTGAAAGAAGAGCACAATTTCCAAGAAAAATCAGATTGCACAATTCCCAAGACAGTCCGTACAACAATATTTTCTACAGTAAGTGGGCATAGTTTTCAAGGCTGATAATGGGCACATTTCCTGACGCAGATTGAAGGATTCTTTCTGCAGAAATATGTACCATTTCATACCTGTCTTCTATCACATTTCCCGAGGTAGAATTTGTTGTTGTTAATTCTAACAAGTCTTACTCTGTCAGTCAATTCTCTGGCACAAATTTCTAGAAAAATTAGATTGTTGTTTTTTCTAGTACGTGTGGGAAATCTTTGCATTTATTTTATGTTGGCATGAATTCCAAGAAAGGTTAGCAGAGGCAGAAATAAGTTGCATTTGCATTTCTGAATTTTGTTGAGATGGAAATCAGAGAAATTTTCTGAGTTGTAAAAGAAGTTTCAAATTTGCTTTTCTTTAATAGAAATAATCTCTCAAGGGTTTTCCTCTAGTGAGGTTTTTATCTGGGCTTGTCCCTAAATTTCGGTGTTGCATTCATCTTCAGTTCAATAGTTTGGTTGTATGGTATTTCTGATTAAACTATCAGAAATTTCATTATATGAATTCATAGTTCATAAAAGTTATAAATCAGAATTACAGTCAAAGTGTTTGATAAAAGTCCAATAAGAAAGTTTTGTGATTTTTTATCAAAAATATTCATGGTATCAGAGCAGGAGTTCTGAAAGGATTGTGGACACATTGAACTTGTTGAGTTAGCAAGTGGGTTGATACAAGCGACTTGTAAGTGTTACTTGCAGCAAAATATAGCTCCTAAAGACAAGCTGCACAGTACTAGGATGACTTCACTCAGGAAGAAAGAGAAGGTTGTCTCCTTCAATTCAAGTTGTGGTAGTACCAGTTACGAGGATGTTCGGACTTGCTTGATTGATAGTAGAGCAGCTAGGTATAAGACAGGAACATGGGATATGTTCCTCAGTGTTGCAGAACCTAGTGGATGGTTATCAGTTTTTGAGGATGAGAGGGAGACTGTAGTGGCGCCAAGTATTCAGTCTCTGGTTCAGGGAGAGGAGAGTGAATCTCTCCAAAGCAATGGAAGAAGACTCAGCCAGCATAGAGAGGATGAGGAGGATCCAGAGTTTCGATTTGTCTTCCGACATCATCTTCCAGAGTCAGTGGGAGTTCTTGACAGTGGTCAAGATGATTATGTTGGGACCTCCCTCGTTAAGAGGGAGTGTTATAAATGTAACTTAGGAGGTCCCAACATGATTTTGTAATGTTTACATGGTGGGAATTGTTATCACATATATAGTAGCTGGGCTACCATACACTATTTTTTAGATTCCAGTACACTTTTCAGCCAGTTCCCTTACATTGAGATGTTGAGATGAGCATCTATTTTGGATCATGATTATTATATGGACAATAGTTTTGTTCCCCATGCCATGACTAAGCTTCAGGAAACTCGGAGAGATGACCGATGTAACCATTTAGCCATTTATATAGAGCAGTCAATATTGCTCAGAGTTACAGCAGCAGTTTCAGAGGACAGGTGATGGTTCAGATATTGTGCATTCAGGTATATGACTCAGCGGGTATATTCTTGTGTTATGGTTATATTACTTTTATATTCATTCTTGTAGTATGTCTTAGTATTTAGTATCATGATCTAGCGATCATATAGATATTTGGACCTGGTTGTACTTCTATATATATTATATTGTCCCCACTCAGACTTAGAAGTTCACTGCCCATACTCATTGGTTTTACCCTCCCTAGGGAGAATAAAGGTGATCATTCCCACCATATTTTGGCTTTCTAGTGTTGGTCTCATTATTTCTTGTCTCCACCCATCCATTACCTACCAGTTTGTTTATTACCCTGACTTACTACTTGACTAGTGGCATGGAGGACCTTCCCCCACTTTAGCCTCTGTGTTGGGTGAGCTTCCCCGTTTCTTGTGTCTCGGCTCTAAGTTGGTGACAAAACTTACCTTTGGTGAGTTGGATTGTAGTCCTAAATCATTCTGGTCGATTGTCCCGATGTTTGGCACTGGTACAAACTCCCCCTAGTCACTTAAGATGTGTTGTCTAAAACTGAAAGCTCATGTACTACTTATGGAAACTTATGTAAATTCGCCCAGGAAACTGTAAACTCTCGAATGTGTTTATCAACACACATGAGTAAAGGGCAAGATAAATGAAACACTAATAAATACTCCTTGAAGAGTATAAGAAAGGTCCAAAAAGCAATGGTTCTTAAACTCTATATCTAAACGATTGATGACCTTATATGTATATGTACAAACATGCCCTGGATGCAAGCTGCAACTAGTTGTGCTTATCAGCACACCTGAGATCCGAAGGTTTATGTAGGCCAAAAAGGCCATAAAGTGAAATCAATGGATCCTAATGAACTTGGATCATCTTTTATAAAAGTAGACTTGGTGCCTAAGTTGAATAAGAACTCTTTGAACAACTTACCCATCTGTGAGACACTGCCATCCCCCGTGTTACTGCTTTTCCAACATATGTTAGAGTGTGTATTCCCTTTCCATTTCCAAAGTGTCACAATGTCAAGTTAGTAGTCATCCTTTGGCCTAGCCTTTTAAATTTTAGCCCTCACCCTTCACTAGCAAACTGATCACAACTGTGAAGTGAGTATGGTCTTGAAAGTTTGGTCTGAGTAATAATAATAATTAAAGACTTTATATATTTGGTTTTAGATCACTAGTAGTGATTACTTCTTGTTATAATTGTTACTTGAATGAATAGTAGAGAATGCATTAACCTTTGGCACTTGCAGCAGTTTGATGATAGCCTAAGTTATATTTTGGGTCATGTTGACTTGGTCAAACCCAGTTTGACCAAAAGTCAACCACAGGACATGAGGTGGCAGACCTCAGATGATATAGATATATGATATATCTTCTGTTATAGGTCACCAGGTGGTTCTATGTAGTGGTTTCAGGCTTATGATGATGATTTGTGCTTTTCAGCACTTTTACAAATTATTATTATTTGGTTTGTTGGATATGATGGGTATTTATTTTGATCATGCAGAGATCTATATGGTGTATGAGTACACATTTTAGATGGATTTGGGCTCTCTGAGTCCAATGAGATAGTCTGTTTTCAGTTCCGGGAAGTTACATTGATTATTAGCCTCAGTAGGCTATCCTAATGCAATTTTGGCCTATTAGAGCAAGGGTTGGACTTGATTGGTTCACCTAGGGAGCTGTGCATGGAGGGGGTGGTCTAGCCACTTGTTATTACCATATTACCCCCTTCCCAGAGAGTCTAGTGGGATCACCTTGATAGCCCAGGCACTCCAGGAGGTAGTTTGGGCATGTTCACATTTCTCGAGGCAATTAAAAAATGGTAAAAATGGATACTAAAGGATTCAGTTTGGGATACCGAGGCAAGGGATTGGAATGGGATGATGTTTGATGATGAGTGGGATGTCTTCCATACCTTATCCAGCTGTTTTAGCTTCCAGTGGGACCCACACCCATCACTCTGGCATTTTATATGGATTTCTTGTGCCTCCTAAGTCTCACGACTTTCCCAGAGAGGCATGATTTGGTGCTTAGAGCATTATTTTATTGATATTGTGCCATGGGGATTGACCAAGGGTGTTAGAAATTACCCCTTGGACCCACCATGAGCCAGATCTTATATTTTATCATTGAGATTTGGTGGGACCCCCTCTCCTAGGGCGATTTGGTCCATGGATGTATTATATTGTTATATTGATCCATGTACTTTTATGTTGAGCTCATCTCAACCATTGATTAGATCATGTTGATCTTTTAATATTAGCCATCCATTCAAAAGGTGGTTAGGGTTTTGGTATCTCTCCATCCTATTTAAAGGACATAGCTTCTCATTGTAAAGGGTCTTTGGCTCTTGGAATCTTGATAATAGAAAAACTTCTTGTGGAAATTCTTGGATCTCCTTTGCATCTGGTGTTCTTAGATGGTGATTGGAAAGTCTATTGCATCCTAGCATTTGGAAATTTTTGGTAAGATCTATCTTTTGGGAAACTTTGTCTTGTCTACAAGAGGGCGACTTCAACCTGGGCATTTTTGCAAGGCTTCTTCAGCAGTAGCAGTTTCACTAGCTTAATTCCAAGTAGTATAAGAATTACTAGCATTTCAATATGTTGTTGAAGAACAGTTAACCTTCTTTAGAGTTTAGTTCCAACCGGTAGTACTTCCCAAGTGCGCACCCCTTATACACCCCCTGTTGCTATGAGCTTAAACTAGGAAGACCTGTCACAATCTCCCTGAGCACTTTGAGTGATCCATGGTGTAGATGCACCATGCGCCTGTGCCATAACTCACACAAGCTGCTACTTCACTCACTTGGCATTCGTTTGTATCAGGTGGTTATCATTAGTATCATTGTGATCTATGTTATCTTTCTATTATTTCTCTTGTGGCATTAGTCTTTTCTCTTGATTGCATCAAATCTGATATTGTTGACGTTTATTGTGCAGGAGAGAGGGTGCATTGGCTTCCTTGGGAAAAATGATCTCATAGAAAACTACCTCAAATCTTCTCAAATTGATCGGATTTGCATAGGTCATCATCATCAAGGCATCTACAAGGTTATCCAGGTAAGATCCATAGTTTTGTTCACTATTTCTTCATCCCAATCCATTGGCATAAGCATTTAATTATTAAAACCCTCATTGATTAAAACCCTTATTTTACATTTTCTCAGATCTACTTGGATCTAGTAATCTTTTGGGTAAGATATTGAAAACCCACCTCTATAGCATCCACGGCAATTCGGATCTATAGTTTGGTGTGGATTGGCTTCCATTTGACCCCTTTCCCAAGGCACTTTAGCCTCTCCAAGGGAGGTCGCACTTCCTGAGAGAGGGTGTTTGCTAGTTCCAAGATCTGGGTAGGTGAGATCCCACTTGATTTGAACTCCTCTGACTTGATAACCTACCCTTAGTGCTTCACCTTTTTTATTTTCACCTTGTGGGCCCCATTCCTCATTTTGAGGGTTGTGCCCCACTTGGGTCACTTGGTGATGCATTTTAGATCTCAGATCTATTGAGATCTAACCATTGGATGACCTTGATCTTCAAAAACCCACCTTGCTTTACATCTTGAAAACCCCGATCTATAGTTTGGTGAACATCCGACTCCATTTGGCCCAATTTCCAAGACACTGATCTTCTCCAAGCCCTCACGACTTTCCTAGGTTGTCAAATCTCTCTGTGGGTTGATCTTTGTCCGGTTGCTTGCACACTTAGATATTGTCATATCCCTTCATCAAGCATAGCTAGAAATCCCTAATTGTCAGATCTCTGATTTGGGACACTTTCCCTGTTTTAAGGGTCACGTTTCCAAGGAAGTTGATTTTGACCATTTGAAACTAATTTTGAATCTTGGAATCATACTTAATCCTAGAATCATTGTGTGTTATCTTTCATTATCATATCACACCTTTCATAATCCTCCACAGTGGTCCTATTTCCTTAATTCTAGGGTTCCATGCCTGTCACCCTATGTACTTCATTAGATTAATTTGATCTGGTGATTGGGTTAATCTCTCCTATTGGGAGTAGATTTGGGTCTCCCCCTTGTTATCTTGGCTTTGATAGCTAAAGCAAAGAGTGCCTTGGTTGGCGTGACAACCATCCTTTTGGGAACTAGGGCTCTCTTGGTTCACCACTTTAGTTGCATGTCCCCTCTACCATCCACCTTGGAACCATCTATAGGGGCAACTACAAGATTGGTGATAACATTTTGGCACCGTTGTCGGGGAGGTAGAGGATTACCTTTGGTGTCTGCGAGTGTCCGTGCGTTAATCCATATCTTAGCACATTTGGTATTTTGCCTTGGTGATTGCATTTTCAATTCCACAATTATCCCAATCACCATCTTAAGTTTCACTCATCTCACCTCTCCTATGACATATTTCATTTCGGTGAATTACCTCTGTGGTTCACCTGGCGATTCCACCCCGCAACTCTACTGAGGACCGAACCCAACGTATAAATCCTAAGTTCTTAGATCGTCTTAATCTTGAAGGAACCCCTATAACTTATATTCGGAACAGAAGACAAATCAAAGAGAACTCTTCCAATTTCCGTTGGAAAATCTATAACCACTCTTCTTCTTCAAATCATTCTTTGGGATCTCCTTCAACCTCATCTATTCCAATGGCCGGAACAAACTCTGGTGGAAACCAGAATGTTCCTCCTCCCCCACAGAATCCTAGGATTTTTGGAAGGAAGGTTAAGCCATCTCCTTTAGATTTTTCTCAAATCCAGGGAGCCCCCCATGACATGCCTGAGAAGTATTTTGAAAAAGTTCCCAAATTCGATGGAGTGTCTGCTATCTCCATCGAAGCTCATGTTGATAAAGTTTGGGAACATATGGAAGCATATGGAGCATCTGAAGAACATGTTTTCATGAGGGGTCTCCTAGCATCTTTAGAAGGAGATGTTCGGAAGTGGTTTGACAGGTTTCATGCTTCATCCATTGATGGGTATGATAACTTTGTCAACAAGCTTAATAGGGAGTGGTCCCATAAGTTAGATGGGAAATTTCTCTTGCATCAATTGTTTGATATCAATAAAAGAGAAAATGAAACAGTCCATGAGTTTAACATAATATTTGACAAGACTGTAGGTAACATTCCTGAAGAGATTAAACAAAAAGATCAAGCGATTGTTATTCATTATTTGAATGCATTCAAAGGATGGCTTGGTTATCACCTAAAGGATAAGAATCCCAATGACTTAAAGACTGCCCAGTTTAATGCCAAGATGGCTGAGCAAAATGCAGCATCTATGGGGAAACAAAAAAAAATCGATCACTTTACCCCATACACTTCTAGGTCTGACCCTAAGATCCGAAAGCCCAAAGAACCTATGAGTGAGCCAAAGGAATCAAAGGACACGTTAGAAACCATGCAAGAGATGATGAGACAACTAAATGTCCTGACCAAAAGTGTCGCAAGTTTGAATAATCCTGAGAGACATAGAAACTCTTATGGCCCTAAACCTTATTGGAACAATAATAGAAGGCCTGAGGGGGATAACAATAGGCGACAACCTGAATATCCAGAGGATTATGAAAAGAAGAATGTGAATTGGTGTGATGAAACAGAAGGAGAGCTTTCTGACACCAACTACCCCGATGACCAACCTAATAACATCAACTTTATTAATGACTTATCTTTCGATGATGATTTTGGAAGAATCCTTCTAGAAGAAGAGCCATGGAAGCATGAAGAAGAAGTTATTGAAGAACCTAGCTCCTCATGTTGTGCCATAGATCTCCTAGAACCTAAGGAACAACCAAAGTATCAAATCTATAAACGAGGAAGTAACTCCCAACCTTCTTTCCTTGACAAACGTAAAAAGATTAATGAAGATAAAGAGGAAGAAGAATATTTTCCAATGATGATTATGATCTAAAAATTGATATGAAGAAAGAGTTAGGAAAAATAATGTGTAATATCCCTGTTACTGAGTTGATGAAACTGCCCTCTGTCAGGAGCCAAGTAGAGGAGTTCTTTGATGGCATTAGCCAAGAGAAGACTCCCGAGGTTGTCTTAGAATCCTGTCACATTCAAAGCCTTAGTGGAACACAAACTATTAAAGTTGAAAAGGATCCAGCAATAAACATCCATTCTGCCATTTATGAAAGGAAGAACGGTGGTCACCCTCCCTTTTACCTTACCTTGCACATTCAGAATATGCTCCTCCACAACTGCATGTTGGATTCCAGAGCAGCTATGAATGTCATGCCCTTACATGTCATGAAGGAAATGGGACTGGAAGTGACTAGACCTTATGGAAATGTCTTTGGTATAGATTCTCGTCATGTGCAGTCCTATGGTTTGATCAAGAACCTTAGAGCTGATCTTTTTGCATGTTCAGACATTTCTACCATTATGGATGTAGTAGTGATTGATTTTCCCCCAACGTATTGAATGCTTTTATCTAGGAAGTGGGAAGCTGGCTTAGGTGGATACCTTATGATGGATTTATTATATATTTGTGTTCCTAACTTTGATGGAGCTTTGATTAGGGTTAATAGAGAACCTTTCTATGACAAGCATTTGGAATCATTTGATGAAGGGATAAAAAACACATATGGGGATGAATTGTTAAACAATGCCAAAACCAATTTTGTTGAAGATGAAAATGAACTTTGGGAGAATGAGCAAATAGAGAATATGTTCATGGTAATGGAAGATTCTGACTCTTCTTTCGAAGAGGAGCAGATAGTTGAGCTTGCTAGAAGGATAAATTTGGATTTACTTAGAAATGAGTTTGCTGAAGAAATAGATGAATTGAGAAGAATTGAGAATCAACCTCAGGTTCAAGAAAAGAATAATGTAATAAATCAAGAACAAATCATTGAAAATCAAACACCTGAATAAGTTGATGATGGTTTGGATGATATAAGAAGAGGTGGTCGTTTTCCCAGATCATTTATTGAGTTCAATGCGCTTATTGATAGTAATATATTAAGGCAAAATCAAGGTCTGGATCCCGTTCTCCAATGGGAGAATCATCCTGAGCAAACACGTGTTGAAGAAAATAACATTGAGGATCCTGTTCCTGTAGTTAATGAGTTTGATGACATTAGGCATGGTGAGAGGATTCCTTTTACTGTTAGGGAATGGTTTTCCTTAACTGATCATAATAGAGAGAGGGAAATCTAGGGGCTTGCACCTATTTATCCATGGGAAAACTGTCCTGCGATAGCTGCTGTGGCTGAAGCCAATGATGAATCCGAGGTGTCCCACTATTATGATGTGGAGGATTCCTTATCTCACTTATCCTTAGAAGATGGTAATTTAAGTCGAATTCATGATAACTCTTTAAGATGGGAACATGATGCAATGATGCACCTGAAGGAGATTTTAACTTAAACAACCTTGCTATTTTTCAAACTCCTTCAGATTCTCTAAACAATGTTGAAGGATCCTTTATGCAGAAATTTGTACCATTTCGTACATGTCTTCTGGAACATTTACCGAGGTAGAAGTTTCTACTGTTTATTCTGACAAGTCGTACTCTGTCAGTCAGTTCTATGGCACAAATTTCTTGAAAAATCAGACTGTTGTTTTTTCTGGTATGTGTGGGCAGTTTTTGCATTTATTTTCTGTTAGCATGAATTCCAAGAAAGGTTAGCAGAGGCAGAAATAAGTTGCATTTGCATTTCTGAATTTTGTTGAGATGGAAATCAGAGAAATTTTCTGAGTTGTAAAAGAAGTTTCAAATTTGCTCTTCTTTAATAGAAATAATCTCTCAAGGGTTTTCCTCTAGTGAGGTTTTTCCCTGGGCTTGGCCCTAAATTTCTATGTTGCATTCATCTTCAGTTCAAGAGTTTGGTTGTATGGTATTTATGCTTAAACTATCATAAATTTCATTATATGAATTCATAGTTCATAAAAGTTATAAATCAGAGTTACAGTCAAAGTGTTTGATAAAAGTCCAATAAGAAAGTTTTGTGATTTTTTATCAAAAATCTTCAGGAAGGTGAGCATGTATTCCAACACCTAGGTTTGAAAATGCTTGAGGATAATAAATCATGGGTGGAGAGGACTGTAATGTACCATCACTAATCTCAATAAGATCCTTCCACTAACCTATCCAATTCCCAGAGGTTAGGGTGGAAGTTAAATTGACTAGGGAATTAAAATTTTCCTATAGTCACTATGGAGATTAAAATTAATTTATGGAGTGGTGTGGGTCATAAATTTGCAATAATAATGGCCAAATAATTAATAAATTATGTGGAATAGGCCCAATCAGGAAAAGAGGGTGCATAAGGATGAATAATGGGCCACATGGAAGCATAACCCCCAAGATAGGTGGAAGGAATCCAATCATGAAGGCATCTCTTGAGTTGTAACCCCTCGGGATAAAATTATCAAAGGGAGGGTGCACTAAGGGAAGAGTAACTCCCAAATATTCCCATGAAGTGGTAGCAAGCTAAAAACAGCCAAGGAGGGCGCATTAGAGAAGTGAAACCCCCAAAGGAACCTATGACAAGTTATGAAAAAATCTATGACACCTATGACAGATTCTATATCATCTATGACAAGGTAAGGTCCTAAATTTATCATATGAGGGTGCTTGAGTGGATAAGTGGGCGGGGGGAGACAAGGAATTCCAAGCATCACCAAGTCGAATTTCATAAAGGATAAGGTAATAATAGGTGCCAAATGACATTAGGAAGCAAGTTAAATTACTATAAATGTTCTCTCTCTCATGTAATCCAAATTTTATTATTAATTTTGGGATAAAACTATAGAATGAGGGGGGAAATGCTTCTTGGAGGTTATAAAAAGAGTGTAGGACCATATGAAGGGGATTTTTGGTCAATTTACAATTGGAATTGGATAGCTATCGATCTTCTCAAGCTTGGGAGATGTGCCCCTTGCTATTGCATCTAGTTTCGGTGATGAAATATTTCACCCTAGCTAGCCTTTAGATGAGGAATCACTCATGTCACGTCCCCTCCCATCATTCCAAACCACATAGGGAACATGACTAACATACCAGGGCTTATTTGACAAACTCAGCCCCATACATTACTCAGAAATTCATAATAAATAAAAACTTATGTGTGAAAATTCATACTCAATATAAACGCAGCGGAATTAAATCATATTTGCAAACACACAAACAGTAATGCATCAACATATCTATCATAGGCATATGATGGATCAACATGCAGAGAATTCAATCTCGTTCTCATGCTATGCACAAACTTCATGTCAATTTCATTAAGATAATGATTTTAGTTCATTAACATGGACAATTAACATTTAGAACAAAACACATAATGATCATAATTTAAACCACGAAGTCTACTTATCTTTGAACTGAAGTTGTCCCAACAAATGGCTATGTGAGAGCAACGTTCCACCCAACCATGGATCTCTGTCCAGCCTATATTCTTCAGCTGAGAGATCACCCCCAAGCTGGGTTTGTATCCACTAAGGAGGAACTAAACATGCTCACTCACAGCCATGGTTTTGCACAAACAGTCATCCTAAGCCAACACACAGTTGAGTTTATCAAGCATGCAGAGACAAATGAGGAGGATGCTAATCCAATGAGCTCAACCACAAAGCTACAGGCATCTCAAATGAACTCAACAGTCATGGCACCCACAATCCCTACCACACCCAACACAAGGAAGGTCCCTTTCTCTGTTGCATAGTCCCTCAAGCGTCCCTTCCCTCTAGTGCTCTTCAGGGTGGGCATAGAAATGTCTAGTTGCTAATTCTTTGAGATTCTAGACTTCACTAGGTTTATCAAGCAAACCCAACCTCTGTTCAGTCATTCACACTTGGATTTGTTACAATTCTATCATCAATTAACTCAATCCCGTCACTGGATTTCTGGGCTATAAAAACTGGGTTTTTCTATGGATTTCGGGGTATCTAATGCTCTCAAATTCGCCCCAAGGTTCATATCTATGGATCCTCCATTGGATTTTACTGTCAATACCCAATTATGGGCGTTTATGGCTCTTCAAAATGTGGGTTCTTGCAAAGTTGCGATTTCTGGTTTTTCTCATTGCTGGCAATTCGTAATGGATGAAAACTGATGCTGAGATGTTCAACAATGGAATGGGAATGAGGAAGAACCCATTCCCATGAGGTAGAGTGACTTGTGGTACAAGAAAACAGATCCCATACTCTGCCATACGAATTTATGGGCTACCCATGCTCCATTGAAGCCATGGACTGAATTCTTCAACAACTTTCTTACAACAGAATTAAATGTCAGCAAGGAAAGTCAAATGGGTTCTCACAATGACATTTGGCAGCATAAGGTTCATGCCCACAACCCCCTCACCACTTCCTAGTGGAATACACATGGCCCCTTCTCATTCGTTGCTTCCATAACCAATTTTGGTATTTTATTGAAATATTAATATTTACATCCATTTACAATATTCCATGGCTTAATAGCACATGGGTAACAAAATATCAAATACTTGTCAATTCTAAATAAAATCCGAACATACGCTAGCGGGGCCATGGCCTTGAGCTCCACGCTAGGGAAACATACATCGCATGTATACAATATTTACATTAAAAGCCAATATTTCATAAGGGTTAAAATTGGGGTATTACAACTCATATTTCTCAAGTGATATTCAGTTGTGGGAGATTCAGACCTATCCATTTGCTAGTTTGATTTCCTCTTCAGGTGTTTGGAAATCCATTTGGTAGTAGCAAAGATATATGGTGTTTGTCCAGAGTGTTGGAGTTGGGTTGATGGTTCGTGCTTGAGGAGGGTGCACCCATTGTTGGAGATATTTCTTGGGGAAGGTCCTGGAGGATACATAACTTAGATATTGGATTGAGGGTGCGACGTAGGAGGTGGATTTACTGATTGAGGTCAAATTTGGGCCTTGGAGGGCGCACATGGTGAAGCAAGTTTCATCTTTGGAGCAACATTCTCTCTTATCTGCATTGTTGGTTTTGGGGTAGTATTTTCCTTTCATTGTAGCCGATATATTATTTGTTTTGTTGTTGTTGTAGAAACATCTGATGTAAACTCAAATAATGTTCAAGATTTAATGAAAATCTACAACATTTACCTCATGTATTGATCTATGTGCAAGCACTAGTTTCCTAGTATAAAAATATGCAAATTCTCGTTTATTAGCTAAAGTCTATTATTGTTTAACCATCATAACCAGTTAATTATAAGTTCTCAACGGGTCAAGTTCTCAATGTACCAATTTTGGAAGAATTCAAATCAGTTTGGTAGTGCTTGGGATCGTTTGGAAACAATACCTTCTTGTAGCAGAATTTGACTAGTTTTGCCTAGTTTCGAATTAGGGTCAAGTGGGTTAAAAAAAATGGTTTTTGAGGGTTGGATACATTACAAAATCCCCTCCAAAAAGCATGATTTTATTTTGGCTGGTGCTTAAAGGACGGGTACAAACTTTAGATAGACTTTAGCGACAGAAGCAGGCTTGGAATTTGTATCCTCTTTAAGAAGGAGGTTGATTTCATTGAACACCTTTCCCTTCACTACTATTTTTCGAAACATGTTTGATCAGAGATCTCACATGTATTGAAGATTCAAGGTATTTGGGAGTTGGAGGCAATGGATGCTTGTTGCACTCAATTTTTTTCTAGAAGAGATTTGAAACCATGTCCTTCCCTTCCACTTATGACATGTTGAAGTATATGGCTTTCAAGAAATTCGTTTATCTTTGAATACAAATTTATATCTCCTTTCATTAATGCAGGCCTAATCCTATCCCTTTGTCAAAGTTATATGTGTTTACCTCATAATAAACTAGGCTTCGTGATTAGTCAAGTAAACATTGATAAGCCTAGAGCTTGGTGTTTTTTTTATGGAGCATGTCAGAGTGAGGATCGGTCTTGTGGCTTTGGATTCCTCTTTTTTTTGGATGATTCTCATCATTTTGCTGGAAGAGCTACCCTTGGTGTAGGAACAAACAACTATGTAGAATTCTCAACTCTTTTTTATCTTCTTCAAATGCCATTGGAAGCACATGTGAACTCACTAAAGGTTTTCGAGGATTCATTGCTAACAATAGAATGGATGAATAGTGAGGTCAAGGTACAGGATACCAGTTTGCACATCCTTGAAAATCTACTCCACGAATTGAGACAACACTTTCAACATATCACTTTCTCCCATATATATCTAGAAATTAATGTGGAAGTTGATTCATTGTCTAAATCGACAATCTCTTTATCCACTGGTAGTTTTCTTCAAGACGAGTATAGAAATGGGAATCTAGTCGCGTCCCGAGTATTAGACCTTTAGCAATTTTCAATAATGATCATTTATAAATGGCAGTAGTATAGTGGCAAGTCATTTACTTAATCTTTTAAGTTTACATGAATACCCGTGAAGTTTATACTTATATTTTTTGGCTTTGTGTTGGGAACTGGAGATTGTATTTTCATTACTCTCTAAGGGAAAGTATGTTATTTTTCTCATAGAAAAGAAAAATAAAATTCAATATCTTCAATTATATATATATATATATATATATATATGAATGGAAAAAAAATGCAATATCTTAAAAAATACATCATTGAAAAATATGGAAAAATTTTGATACACAAGCTTGGGTTGTCCTCCTCAAGTGGGTTTTCTTTGTATTAAACTAGAAAATAGAGAAAAAAAAATGGATCTCACCTAACATGTTGATTTTAGGCAATGTTTTTCCATGATTCATTTTAGAAAAATGTCATAAAAAAATTGAAAAAAAAAACGTATATGAAGCTTCCAAAAATGCCCCCCTAGGTGTAGACTAGTTGGTGATAGGGTACATTGTTAAGGCACTCCTTGTGACATCATGGTTTCAAACCTAGATTATCCCTATGTGTCACACATGGGGTAGCGTTGGTACACCTAGGGCTATAGTGGTAGCATACTGGAATTGACCTTGTGTCACGTGAGTATAAGCTCGGCCTTAGTTACGAATTCCCCTAGTTACAAAAAAATGTTTACTAAATTCCCCACAAGTTATGTTTTTAGTCTAAAGTGAAATTCTAAACACAAATATAAGTTTTAATCATAAGTTGAAATAATTGCAAAAACACTATTTGAATGATTTATATCACTACAATGAAAAGGTGTACTAACAATCCATTAATGCAATGATTATATTCAAATACATTAATTAAAATATAAAAATCAATATTATTAAATGAAATATTTGATTTATAATGATGAAATGAAACTTTATTTTAAAAAAAACAAGAAGTTGCATAGAGAAAATTTTAAAGAATATAATTATCTTAAACTATACAAACATTGTCAAATTTTACTAATTTTTAAGTTTTTAGGCATAAAATGTTTGGTAATATTTTTGTAAAAATATTCAAATTTCTAAAGATTTTATATAGTTTCAAGTAAAATATTTCTAAGGATTTTATATATTTTCAAGTAAAATATTTGTACGGATTTTAATATAGTTTTAAGTAAAATATTTTAATTCTTTGGAATTTCCAATATTGAAATCTAGATTTAAATTTGGTGGGGAATGTCACAACCAATGCTCCTAATCACCCAATCCACCCTTCTTTGACATCTTCTCCTCACTTCTTTGAATAACAAACAAATAATTTATTTTTTTTTAATTATTATACAATGTATATAAGATTGTTATCTACGACTGAATGACAAATATGCTAACTGCATCTTATTTTGCAATTATATATACCATTATAAAATATCCTTCACAAAATTCCATACTATTAAAAATATATATTTTCCTTCCATTCGTCCTATATATATTCCATACTATTAAAGAATATATTTCCCTTCTATTCATCCTATATATTATGAGCAGAGCTATATATATGAAATTATATACATATTATTAATTGTAATGGGAATTTTCTTTTACTAATGTTCTAATCAGTTTGCTATTGTTTCGGAACTAAAGAGGTTTCTACCAACAGTTTGCTATTGTTTCGGAACTAAAGATATTTCTAGGGATACCTATTCATTGTACATATTTTATTATTTTTAAATGCATACGATATATAAATACATTTGGAGTGCGTGCCTGGATTGCATTTATGCAATGCTTGTCCAATAGATCGTGCATATCATGGGTTTCATGTTCTGCCGGCACGGCGCTGCAAAAGGGTATTGTGATAAAGATATATATACATATATAGTAGTATATAGTAATTGTATGTATATATGTCATCACTTGTTTGTACATTTGTGAGCACTAGAATCTGATTCCACATGGCCCAAATGGCTGTGAATATGTCTGGAAAAATCAGCGAAATGGCAAATGGTAATCGCTTGCATTATTAACGAATACTATTATGGAAAAAATTGCAGAATGAAGTGGCAGCTTCCATTTCCAAGTGCGAAGGCATTCACCAGAGCATTACTAGAGCTTTTGAAAAATGTCATTTTCCTTCTCATGGCACATTCGAAATCCCAGTACCAAAAGAGCAGTGGTTGGCCGAGTTAAGGACCATCAAAGATGAGGATATTGCTACTATTAAAAGTTTAGACACCATCACTCCAGGACTTATGGGAACGTATTGGAAAAGCTACTCTGAAAACGCAATATTTGGCCAATAGACATAATGCAGCAACTAAATGACTCAATGCTATGGTTAAACATTTCTTAGTTTTAGAAGACAAAGAGTCATAACTGTGGGAAGGTGAACTAACGAGTCACTTGGAAAGCAGAGATGCAAAGATAAATATGAGAAATTAGATGGAAGAGGGGCTTTTGCTTTTGAAAGATTGTACTGGAACTCAGGCGTTTTTTAAGGTGGAAGCACACTTGGAAGGTTGTGTTGAAGTGTGTGGACAAATGTATAGAATTGATTTCTTCATTTTTCAATAAGATCTTTCTTATTCTGTTGGATTATTCTAATGGTTTTTTAATCATCTTGTTGCATGTACACGCAAATACAATTTTCTTTGTTTTCCTTGAGAAATGAATGTAATTAATGTTAATGCTTAAGCTATCTAATGTGTTAACTTTATTATGTGACTGTTGAAATGCATTATCTTCAGTAATTATCTTCTATAAATGTATGGTACAGTTGCCTTTTGTTGCTCTTCCTTAAATTTGCTCCTTCCAATGATAGTTTAGATTAAATAGAACATTACATTTAATTATGGCATTTTTTTTGTTGACCGAAAACAAAAGAGGTGATAATATGAGAGGTAAGAACATGTGCATCACTAAGTGTGGCTTCTTCTTATCAGTCGAACAAGATTAGGCAGTAACTACAAGCATATGCATGTAAGATTAGTAACTTGCATTTCAGTTAAAACTATCAAAATTATAAATAGTGGATCGGGTTGCATCCGATAAACTCATTCCAATACCATCTTGAACGATAGTCAGACCATAAACTACACAGGTTCCCTATTCTAAACAGTAGAGAGTCTAATTGGGACTTTTAAATGTGGCGAACCCTTACTGTCAAAGCAAGGATTTTTCCAGGCATCAATAGGTCCCTGAATCAACCTTGAAGAAGAAGGTTTTGGGAGCAGCTCTTGATTCCCCACTTGCATGTCATCAGGGGTACTTGAATATATATAGGAAAATAAGAGAAATATTCACATGGAAGGGGATGAAAAATGATGTGTTGAATTATGTGAGGAAATGCAGCACATGTCAACAAAATAAAATAGAGCATACGCATCCTACTGGTCTACTACACCCTCTACCCATTTTGGAACAAAAGTGGGAAAGCATCTCTATGGACTTCATTCATCTCAATAGACTTCATTATCGGAATTCCCAAAGTACAAGGTAGAGATTGCATATATGTAGTAGTGGATATACTCACTAAATTTGCTCATTTATTTCTTGTTCCATCCACTTATACAACTTCCCAAGTGGTTGATTTTTTTTAGAGAAGTTTTCAAATTGCATGGGCTGCCAAACAATATTGTTAGTGATAGAGATAGCAATTTTACTAGTACATTTTGGCAAGAATTGTTTAAATTGGAAGGAACAAATTTGGCCCTTAGAACTATCTACCAATCCCAAACTAATGGTCAAATAGAGAGAGTCATCCAGTGGCTAGAAGGATACTTGATAACTTATGTGACAGGACAGTAGAAATCTTGGGTTAGATGGTTGCATTTGGGATAATTCTGCTACAATACAAATTACCACTTATCCATTGGAATGTCTCCAGTTGAAGCATTGTATGGTTATGAATCTCCAACCTTTGTTGACCATTTTTTTGGATAATGTAGAGCCCCTAAATCTAGAGATTGGATTCGAGAAAGCCATGACATCTTGAAGGAACTTAAATATAATTTGAAAACAACTCAAAATCAACAGAAGTTATATGCAGATATTCATAGAATAGAGCGCAGTTTCCAAGTGGATAATTTGGTATACTTAAGGTTGCATCCATATAAGCAGTCATCATTGAAGAAATAAATACAAGGTTGTATGGACCCTATAAAATTTTGAGGAGAGTTGGATAAGTGGCATATGAGTTGGAGCTTCCAAGAGGAAGAAAGATACACAATGTGTTCCATGTCTCATGTCTCAAGAAAGCAATTGGCCAACATGTGAAAGTATCAACAGAGATTCCTCCTTTGGGCGATGAAGGAAAATTGGTCTTGGTTACGGAAAGAATTTTGCAGGTAAGATAAAGAAGGTTGAGAAATAGGACCATTCGACTCTCGAGAGTAACTTGTTCAGTAGAAATATCTACCAAGTGAAGATGTTACATGGGAAGTGTTAGAAATGTAACTCAGGAGGTCCCACCATGATTTAGTACTGTTTACATGGTGGGAACCATCTTTTACTTTCCTAAGATGGTTTATAATATAAAAGTGACTTTATATTTTTTTAATGACTTAACAGTTAAGTTGTGGGTCCCAAAAAAATAAAAATAAAATGTGAGCATTTAATAATAAAGTGTTTTATTAAATGAGCATTTAATGTGAACCTTTAAGATATGAATGATCTCAACCATTGATGAGTTAGTTGAGATTAGTTAGTTAGGTTTTTGGGAGGAGGAAAGATATAAAAAGACATCTAGGGAAGAGAGAAAACATTCGTTTTTAAGTCACATCAAGAGAGAAAAGAGATCAGATTTATGGAGTGAAAGAAGAGCACAATTTCCCAGAAAAATCAGATTGCACAATTCCCAAGACTATCCGTACAACAATATTTTCTACAGTAAGTAGGCACATTTTTCAAGGATGATAATGGGCGCATTTCCTGAGGTAGACTGAAGGATTCTTTCTGCAGAAATCTGTACCAGTTCATACCTGTCTTCTGGCACATTTCTCGAGGTAGAAGTTGTTGATGTTAATTCTAATAGGTCGTACTATGTCAGTCAGTTCCGTGGCACAAATTTCTAGAAAAATCAGACTGTTGTTTTTTCTGGTATATGTGGGCATTTTTTGCATTTATTTTCTATTGGCACGAATTCCAAGAAAGGTTAGCAGAGGCATAAATAAGTTGCATTTGCATTTCTGAATTTTGTTGAGATGGAAATCAAAGAAATTTTCTGAGTTGTAAAAGAAGTTTCAAATTTGCTCTTCTTTAATAGAAATAATCTCTCAAGGGTTTTCCTCTAGCGAGGTTTTGCCCTAGGCTTGGCCCTAAATTTCTGTGTTGCATTCATCTTCATCTTCAATTCAAGAGCTTGGTTGTATGGTATTTATGCTTAAACTATCAGAAATTTCAGTATATGAATTCATAGTTCATAAAAGTTATAAATCAGAGTTATAGTCAAAGTGTTTGATAAAAGTCCAATAAGAAAGTTTGTGATTTTTTATCAAAAATATTCATCGTATTAGAGCGGGAGTTCTGAAAGGATTGTGGACACATTGAACTTGCTGAGTTGGCAAGTGGGTTGATACAAGCGACTTGTAAGTGTTACTTGCAGCAAAAGATAGCTCCTAAAGACAAGCTGCACAGTACCAGGATGACTTCAATCAGGAAGAAGGAGAAGGTTGTCTCCTTCAATTCAAGTTGTGGTAGTACCAGTTATGAGGATGATGGGACTTGGTTGATTGATAGTAGAGCATCTAGGTATATGGCAGGAACATGGGATACGTTCCTCATTGTTGCAGAATCTAGTGGATGGTTATCAATTCTGAGGATGAGAGGGAGACTGCAGTGGCGCCAAGTATTCAGTCTCTGGTTCAAGGAGAGGAGAGTGAATCTCTCCAAAGCTTTGGAAGAAGACTCAACCAACATAGAGAGGATGAGCAGGATCCAGAGTTTCGATTTGTCTTTCAACATCAGCTTCCAGATTCAATGGGAGTTCTTGATAGTGGTCAAGATGATTATATTGGGACCTCCCTCGTTAAGAGGGAGTGTTACAAATGTAACTCAGGAGGTCCCACCATCATTTTGTAATGTTTACATGGTGGGAACCATTTTTTACTTTCCTAAGATGGTTTATAATATAAAAGTGACTTTATATTTTTTAAATGACTTAAAATTTAAGTTGTGTGTCGCAAAAAAAGAACTTTTGTGAGCATTTAATAATAAAGTGTATTGTTAAATGAGCATTTAATGTGAACCTTTAAGATATGATTGATCTCATCCATTGATATAAAAAGACATAAAATGAGCATTTAATGTGAACCTTTAAGTTAGTTGAGATTAGTTAGTTAGGTATTTGGGAACAGGAAAGATATAAAAAGACATCTAGGGAAGAGAGAAAACATTCATTTTTGAAGTCACATCAAGAGAGAAGAGAGATCATATTTATGGTGTGAAGGAAGAGCACAATTTCCCAGAAAAATCAGATTGCACAATTCCCAATACATTACGTACAACAATATTTTCTACAGTATGTGGGCACAATTTTCAAGGTTGAGAATGGGAGCATTTCCCAAGGCATACTGAAGGATTCTTTTTGCAGAAATCTGTACCAATCCGTACCTGTCTTCTGGCACATTTACCGAGGTAGAAGTTGCTATTGTTAATTCTGATAGGTCGTACTCCGTTAGTCAGTTCTGTGGCATGAATTTCTAGAAAAATCACACTATTGTTTTTTCTGGTATGTGTGGGCAGTTTTTGCAGTTATTTTATGTTGGCACGAATTCCAAGAAAGGTTAGCAGAGGTAGAAATAAGTTGCATTTGCATTTCTGAATTTTTTTGAGATGGAAATCAGAGAAATTTTCTAAGTTGTAAAAGAAGTTTCAAATTTTCTCTTCTTTAATAGAAATAATTTCTCAAGGGTTTTCCTCTAGTGAGGTTTTTCCCTGGGCTTGGCCCTAAATTTCTGTGTTGCATTCATCTTCAGTTCAAGAGTTTGGTTGTATGGTATTTATGCTTAAACTATCATAAATTTCATTATATGAATTCATAGTTCAGAAAAGTTATACATCAAAGTTACAGTCAAAGTGTCAAAGTGTTTGATAAAAGTCCAATAAGAAAGTTTTGTGATTTTTTATCAATAATCTTCAGGAAGGTGAATATGTATTCCAACACCTAGGTTTGCAAATGCTTGAGGACAAGAAATATTTGGTGGGGAGGAATGTAATGTACCCTCACTAAGCTCACTAAGGTACTTCCACTAACCTATCCAATTCCCATAGGTTAGGGTGGAAGTTAAATTAACTAGGGAATTAAAATTGGCCTATAGTCACTATGGAGATTAAAATTAATTTATGGAGTGGTGTGGGTCATAAATTTGCAATAATAATGGCCAAATAATTAATAAACTATGTGGAATAGGCCCAATCAGTCAAAGAGGGTGCATAATGATGAATAATGGCCACATGGAAGCATAATCCCCAAGCTAGGTGGAAGGATTCCAATCATGAAGACATCTCTTGAGTTGTAACCTCTCGGGATAAAATTAGCAAAGGGAGGGTGCACTAAGGGAAGAGTAACTCCCAAAGATTCTCATGAAGTGGTAGCAAGATAAAAATAGCCAAGGAGGGCGCATTAGAGAAGTGTAACCCCCAAAGGAACCTATGACAAGTTATGACAAAATCTATGACACCTATGACAGATTCTATATCAGCTATGACAAGGAAAGTACCTAAATTTAGCATATGAGGGTGCTTGAGTGGAGAAGGGGGGGGGAGACAAGGAATTCGAAGCATCACCAAGTCGAATTTCATGAAGGATAAGGTAATAATAGGTTCCAAATGACATTAGGAAGCAAGTTAAATTGCTATAAATGTCCACTCTCTCATGTAATCCAAATTTTATTATTAATTTTGGGAGAAAACTCTAGGATGAGGGGGGAAATGCTTCTTGGAGTTTATAAAAAGAGTGCAGGGCCATATGAAAGGGATTTTTGGTCAATTTACAATTGTAATTGGAGAGCTACTAATCTTCTCAAGCTTGGGAGATGTGCCCCTTGCTATTGCATCTAGTTTCAGTGATGAAATATTTCACCCTAGCTAGCCTTTAGAGGAGGAATCACTCATATTTATCAAGTGAGATTCAGTTGTGGGAGATTCATACCTATCCATTTTCTTGTTCCATTTCATCTTCAGGTGTTTGGAAATCCATTTGGTAGCAACAAAGATATATGGTGTTTGTCCACAGTGTTGGAGTTGGGTTGATGGTTCGTGCTTGAGGAGGGTACACCCATTATTGGATATATTTCTTGGGGAAGGTACTGGAGGCTACATAACTTAGATATTTGATTGAGGGTGTGATGTGGGAGGTGGATTTACTGATTGGGTTCAAATTTGGGCCTTGGAGGGCTCACTTGGTGAAGCAAGTTTCATCTTCGGAGCAACATTCTCTCTTATCTTCATTGTTGGTTTTGGGGAAGTAGTTTCCTTTCATTGTAGCCGATCTATTATTTGTTTTGTTGTTGTTGTAGCGACATCTGATGTAAACTCAAATAATATTCAAGATTTAATGAAAATCTATTGAATTTACCTCATGTATTGATCTATGTGCAAGCGCTAGTTTCCTAGTCTGAAAATCTGCAAATTCTTGTTTATTAGCTAAAGTCTATTATTGTTTAACCATCATAACCAGTTGTTTATAAGTACTCAACGAGTCAAGTTGATGCATTTGGATGTGTAGAATCCCTGTGTACCTGTTGGCTGCTTTCTTGGGCAGACCCGGGTTTTAATGAAGCGCAGCAACAAAACCCCTTGGCGCACTGGCCCTCTCGGCAACGAGCTGCGCGGCAGCTCGAGGTCTCACCCGAAGTGGCTATGGGGGGGTTAAGGAATCAAGTTTCCTTAACCGGGGTGACGCGGAGATAGCTTGTCCTTGAATGGTTCCTGCGAAATCGGCGGTCGGACCTTCCCGCAGACCGCTCGGCGCAGCTGCGCGGGTCCCTTCCTCGGCAGGTCTACTGCGCAGTTTCTCCTTTCCAACGCAGCAGGAAACTATTTCTTGGGTCAACGCGCGAAACACTTCCTCGCCCTTCGCGTCTAGCGCAGTAACGCAGTCTGCTCTCGCCGCAGCGACTGAGCGTTACTACCTCTTTAGTACTTAAGATACTTATAGTTATCAAGGGACCTTTCCAACCCGCTCAAACAGTCACAAAGATAAGACAGAAGTCTTGCATACACAAATAATGAACTCGGAATAGTTATCATTCACACAAACATTATAACAAGAAGATATAAGTGAAGCTCATCTCCTCGAGGAAAACCACGTCCTCAGGAGTCTTAGATTAACCAGAAAATGATAGAGTTATACAATATGCTGCGCACACAGCTGCAGCCTAGAACTTACAGGAAACTCCACGCACACAGCTGGGAGCCCTTTTCTCAAGCTTGTCTCCTCTCTATGGAGATTACAAAGGCCCAGACGTCGACACAGACTGTCTGGCAACTCAGGGATTAGCTCCTCGGCTATCCAATTTCCTCTCTCTAGTTCTACGCACCAGGTAGAATTTACAGTGAAGGATAATCAACACATGATCTATCCCTTTAGACTGACTCTCTAACAGTCTAGCATCTAACTCTCTAACTCTTCAAAAAGGGAGGAAGAAGAACAAGAAGAAGAAGAAGAAGCAGACCCTTCTACCCATTACAGTGATTCATCTATATAGGTAGCCATGACGGTCACACCTTTACAAAACTGTGGGCCTTTCCCAACAGTGATTCCCAAAAACCCTAACCACGCACATGGCTAGGTGTACTGTAGGCGCCGCTTGCAGTCACGTCGCCGCTTCCTGCAGGCTCCATGAATTCCGGCGCAGATTGTGGGTATGGGCGATCGTCCTTCGCCTTCAATGCTCTGGTCCGTTGCTCCTCCTTGATCCGAGCAACCATAACTTCTGTACTAAGCCTTTAAATGAGGGTAGCTAAGCCTTCTACTCCATCACCTTATTTATTATGGTAGCTGAGCCACCTTCATTCTTCGATGACGTGCGCGCGAGCTCCGCAATTTCCGGTCCGTGCTCTGTGCTGAGATCATCCATCTGGCACCGTACTGCGCACCGTCTCCTTCTTACCCAAAACTTAGTGCTTGTCCCAAAATTAGCACTTTCCTTTCATACTCGTGCTTTTTTCCCAAAATTCGCAGCTTTTACTATAGCTGCGACCTTGGCCCCAACAGGCCCCCAACACTCACTTGTGGCTCGCCCTCGAGCCACTCGCACTAGCGCGTGGTCTTTGAATTTGCGCATCTGCGTTTGCTTGAGTCTCCGCGAATGTTTTCTGCCATTTCACAATAGCGGAGTCCAATTCCTCAATACACTGATCGGCTGTTTGTACTGTTTCTGCGGTCGTTTCTTCTTTAGTGAGTGTATCAATGATCTCTTGAGACTCGGCAATTTCTTTGATTTTTGTCTCAATCTGGCCAACAATTTCAGCATACTCATCCATGAATGGCTGAATGCTGTTGGTGAGCTTCTCATCTTCAGTTCTGAGCTTGTGCAGTTGCTGCTGCATTTTGCGCACTTCGCCCATTTTCTTCATTTTTGGCAAGCCTGTTAAGGACTTGGCTTCTTCATTCAGAACAGTGAGGGACTGTTCTGCAGCTTGCACCTGTTGTGATAGTCCTACTTTAAAAGGGAGGTTCACAAGCTCTGTCCAAGCTTCCATAGCCTGGTTCATCAGGTTCTTGGCTTCCTGTACTCGACCTTTCATTCGTGTGGAAGCTCTGCTCAATGCTTCAAACTGTACCTGCGCATCATCTGTAAGATGCGCAGCAACGCGAGCTTCTAGCTCAGCGATCTGGGTTTTATGGCCTTCTGCCATAGCAGCTATTTCTTGCTCCAGGGTTTTCGCCCTTTCGCCAATAATTTGCACTTTTGCAACCAGAGGGAGGTCTGGTTGAATCTCGCAAGCCGGCAGTTCCTGAGCAATCTCTTCTATTGCGTTTCTGATGCCGGTGTCTTGCGCCTCATAGAGTGCAAGCTTCGCAGAGATGTTTTTATGACTTTCCTTCAGCTCTATCTCCTGCGATTGCAGTCGTTGGTTTGCCTGGAAAGTAGAGAGCTCTCTAGCTCTCAATTCAAGAGAAACTTTCTCCTGTACTAGCTGTAGAGTTTCTATAGGAATCATAGACAAATTAATTTCCACAGGTCCAAATGTGCTTACCTGCAGTTCAGCTAGGGGATCTGGAAGTGTCATGCTGGTAGGCGGAATATGCACGACAGTGTGCCTTTCTGTGAGTTCTTCAACTCGCTCGGCAGTTGGGATTTCTTGTGGCGCCTGCGAAGTGGATGCTGGCGCATGGGTCTGCGCAATCCTTCCTGCGAGACCTTTGAGTTCTACAAATTGTAAGTCTAGAGCACCTCGGATGTGAGCATGCATGTTCCTCATCTCACGAAATTGCTCCTTCAAGTATTTGTCGACCTCCGAGGGAATGGCCTCAGTGGGATGCGACACTTTCTGCTTCTTTGTGGCTGGTTCTGTTGAGCCTTCATCGCTTCTTTGCTCAGGGGCTTCCTTGCCCTTATCTTTTTCTTGCGCAGCGGCGTGTGGCATCGCAGGTGCGATGTCAGCTGCTGCTCTCCATTCGTCTGACCAAGACTTAATGGTTTCTTCGACATCTTCTGTGGTCATCCTGTAAAGACCTAGCGCCCAATCACCTGGAATGTCGCAAGGCCGAAGGTAGAGTTGATGGATGTCGGCAGTAAAAGCCAACTTCCCTTCATACAATGTGGCTGTCTCCGCGCTCAGCCTTGGCATATCTTGTATGGTATCGCGGAGGAGATAGTAATACTCACAAAAAACAGCGCGATTCATCTTGCGCTTCGCGGGATTAGGGGAATCCCAGAGGTTGATGTAGCGCATGCCGGCAACCTCTCCTGCGCGGCGTGGACGGAACTGAGTATTCGGGGGCTCCTTCCACCCGACGAGAGCACATAGAATTAAAAGCCATGAAAAATGGAATGATTGGCCTGCATTGTCCTGCACATTCAGGCAATCAGCCAAAAAAGAATTCAGCAGGAAGAGAGACCAGTTGTACTGTTCTCCCTCCGCAGCTGCGATAGCGAGCTCTACGACAGCTCCAGTAACTTCTTTTGGTCGGCACTTGGTGAGAAGTCTACCTGCAAGCAGACTTCCTGTGAAGCGAAGTGCCTCATCTTCAACTGTGGTGAGGTCATAAGCCCGACCTCCTCTTGTCAAGTTATATTTCTGGACCAGCTTTGCGGCTAATTTTCGGTCCTTCTCTTTTCCCGCAAAATGGATATTGGGATCCTTACCAACCTTAGATAGGCCGGTGATACGGTGTATCAAATCAACATTTAGATCAATTGGCCTCCCGAGCCAAAGGTAACCTCCATGAACGCAGGATAGCAGTGTTTTAACGACTGCGTTCACTTCGTTGCTACGCCCAAAGTGCGGTAGCTTCAACAGATTCAAGAGTCCAGGGCGCTCAAGATTTGCTGCAAATCCCTTCGGGATAAACTCATCAACATTTCTGGTGGGATTATGGACGATATCCAAATATCGGTCCAACTGAAACTGAGGATATGTCTTATAGTCTCCAAGGTTAAAATCAGAGAATTTAACCAGTGGAATGTTTCCCAATAGTTGGCCTTCTACCCGCACACTAGCCGGTAGTGGCGGTAGCGGAATTGGATACTTTGCATTCTTCGGAATCTGGACATCCGGCGCATCGTCTGGACGCGGCGGAAGGTAGTTCACCATAGACGCGAGCGGTTCTGGAACAGGTTCCTCCGGCTGCTGCTGAGATGCTCTTGTGCCTGGAGATGTTCTGGGATCAGTAGCACCAGGGTGTACGTAGGTCGAATGCGTCACCGGAGTGGCCATGCCGAAATCTAAGCCTCGGCGTAGAAATTGACGAACAACTTCTTCAGTCGATAAATTCTCCGTTGTGAACCAATGTAAATAACAACACTCTGGACAGCAAATAGCGGAACTGCGTAGGGTATAGACTCTGAAAACAAGGGAAAATAGTCTGCACACTCGGCTCTGAAAACAATAATGCAGATCTTCAAACAGAACTTATGCAACTCGAGACAGTGACCCGAAATTGATACAAGTGTGGGGTATTTGTAGCCAGCGGGGTTAGTAGATGCGACCAAGTGGGGTAGCGTAGCTGTAGGCGGCTACAGATGAGTTGACAACACGCTATCCTCCTTGCCGTAGCGGTGCATTTAGTGTGATTGACGGGTTCTGACAGCCTTCCGGGAGAAGCTAATGCTTTCGGCGCCTGAATTAAATGCAAATCTTTCGGAGATTAAGCCGAATCCGTCGGAACGGCTGGACTTAAATAGCGGCCTTATCCTTCATTTATTCAAACGCGGCTACATAACTGCTTGAATTCAAAATTTCCGGCAGGTCATTTCAACTTAGGAAACTGTGCCTCTATGGGTCCACAACAAAACTCTTTTCAGCGGCAAATTATCAGAGGGAACTCCGCAAGAGCGATAGTTCAACGGTTCAAAAACAAAACTTCGCCAGAGCGCACCGATAAGCTCTCTTCAAGCAATTTTTATTCAGGATGCGCGGATATTTCAAGGAACTGCGCAGGAAGCTGGAAACTGAGGGTGTGTCGCAGCTTCCGTGTAGACTAAATGCGATGTCTCTTTCAACTACACTGGGCATCTGCATTCCTGAGTAATATATTATGTCAACAGGGCGGAGTGGCCGTCGCAATAAAGCTTAAGCCGACTCCCGTTTATCATTGTAGGTAGTAGTTCTCCATTCAGCTTCGCAAGCTGAACTGCGCCTCCGTCTGTTATTTTTATTACCTGAAAAGGACCTAACCAATGCACACGAAACTTGCCTGGAAACTTGATGAATTTACTATCATAAAGGAGTACCAGGTCTCCTTCTTCAAAGTGCTTATGCTTAATGTGCCTGTCATGCCAAGCTTTCTGTCTTGCCTTCTGTACCTGTTGATGAAATCCGGCCATAAGTCTGTCTTCTTCTAAAGAAAGCAGTTGCGAAAGTCTTTCATTCATAGTGTCAGGATCTGCCATTTCTGTAATTTGCGCAATTCGGAGACTGGGAACAATGTATTCCATGGGCATAACTGCTTCTTGTCCATACACCAAGCTGAAAGGTGTGTGACCTGTTAATTTCTTGCAAGTGGTTCTGTAAGCCCATAATACAGCTGTGACTCTAAGGTCCCAATCATCTCTTTGTTGATTACAGATCTTCGTCAGGGCATTCTCAAGGATCTTATTGAATGCTTCCACCGTACCATTAGCTTGAGGATGGTAGGGTGTACTCTTATGGTGATTAATTTGAAATTCTTCAGTAAGGGCCTCTATAGTCTCATTGAGGAAATGTGTACCTTGATCACTCATGAGGATCACTGGGCATCCAAACCTAGTGATAATGTTCTCGAAAATGAACTGCGCAGCAGTAGCAGCGTCGCAGTTCTTAACTGGCTTCGCCTCAGCCCATCGGGTGAGGTACTCAGTAGCTGTAATGATATATCTTGCGCCAGTTCTTTTTCCTGGTGGGTTAATAGGTCCTACAAAGTCAATGGCCCATTTATCAAAAGCACGCAGTGTGATCTGGGGTCTTAGCGGCATTTCATCTCTCCTTGAGGGTTTCCCTGTGCGCTGGCACACATCGCAACATTTACAGAATTCCTTAGTATCCTTGTGCAATGTCGGCCACCAAAGTCCTGCGGCTAATATTTTCTGCGCAGTCGGCTTTCCTGCGAAATGGCCTCCTGCGGTACCTGAATGCGCTTCTGCGATGATAAAGTTCTTTTCATGTGGTAAGATACATCTGCGCAAAATTTCGTCCGGGCCCAACTTATAAAGCTGGCCTGCTATCAAAGTGAAGTCTGCGGCTCGAACAACAAGTTGCTTCTTCTGCTGGATTGTAAACTCAGCCGGCGCTTGTCCGGTAGTGAGAAAGTTAAGAATATCAGAATAATATTCGTCTGCTGCTTGGATATAAAACAACTGTGCGTCAGGCAGATTGTCCTCCAGACTCGTAGGTTCCTCTCCTGACTCTATTCTGGATAGATGGTCAGGCCCTGCATTCAATCTGCCTGGCTTTACAATAACCTCAAAATCATACTCTTGAAAGAGCAGTAGCCATCTGCAAATTCTTCCTCCTAAAACTGGTTTATTGACCAAATATTTCAAAGCAGAATGATCAGTATACATTTTAAAGTGAGCTCCTAACAGGTAGTGTCTGAATTTCTGTAGGGCATACACCATAGCTAGTCCTTCCCTTTCTGTAGTGGTGTAGTTCTTCTCAGCTGTAGATAACTTTCTGCTGGAGTAAGCAATTGGGTGGTCAATACTTCCTTCTCCCGACTGTGTAAGCACGATTCCTAATGCTATGGAAGAAGCATCAACATGAACATGAAAAGGTTTTCTCCAATCCGGGAAAACTAGAATAGGCGCTGTGATCATCTTTTCTTTAAGTGTGTCCAAGCTCTGTTGGCATTCCTCTGTCCATTGGAACTTCGAATCCTTCTTCAACAATCTTTCCATAGGCGCTGTGATCCTTGCATATCCTTTGATGAATTTTCTGTAGTATCCTGTATGTCCCAATGTAGTGCGCAATTGCTTAACTGAGTTGGGCGCAGGTAAATTAGCAATGATGGCAACCTTCGCAGGATCCATCAAGAGTCCTTGTCTGCATACAATATGTCCCAACAAAATACCAAAGGGCGCACAGAATATACATTTTTTCAAGTTAAGGGAAATCTGATGCTGTCTACATTTTTCTAGCATCATACGCAGATTCGCAATATGGTTCTTTAGTAAACCAAATACAGTCCAGTCATCAAAATAGACTTCTAAAAACTTGTGGATAAATTCTTTAAAAACAGCAACAACAACTCTAGAGAAGATAGCAGGTGCGTTTTTAAGACCAAAGGGCATTACCGTGTACTGGAATGAGCCCCATTCAGTTGCAAAAGTAGTCTTGTGGCGGTCATCCGGATGGATTCTAATCTGATGATATCCCGAAAATCCATCAGTGAAAGAGTAAGCCTCTTGTCCTCCAACATTATCAAGTACTTCGTCTGTGAAAGGAGTGGGAAATGGGTCGTGCGCTGATGCATCATTGAGTTTGCGCAAGTCGACACAAATTCTTATTTCACCTTTTGTTTTCTTTTCTTGGACCACCATAGGACTAATCCAATCGCTTTCCTCTACTGGCTCAATAATACCTGCTGCAAGCATCTTATCAATTTCTTCTTTGACTTTTTCTTTGTAGCGCGGGTTCAACCTGTATGGGCGCTGCTTTACTGGCTTGGCATCTGGTTTCAGAGGTATGCGCATCACTCCTAAGTCTCCTAGGATGCCTTTCATTTCTGTGAACTTGGTAGGAAAGATATCCTGGTAATCACGTAATAAATCTGAAACATGCGCAACGGTTTCATCATCCCAATAATCTCCTATAGAAGCAAACTTTGGGTCAGCTTCTGTGCCAATGTTAACTTTCTTGAGCTTGACGTGTTCTGCGATGGCAGGAATATCAAGCTCAGGACCTTCAATATTGCGTGTCCCTTCTGATTCTGGGATATTGAGGTTGCGAGGATCGTCGTCCTCATCTTCGGCGGTAAAGTTATAACATTCCAGGGCATGCTCCATCTGAACAGCCCAATCTGGTTGGGAATATTCTGTTACTAGACCTGGTTCAAATACCTTCTTTTTAATACACTTCAGAGCCTGATCAATGCTTGGATGCTCTGATTCAAAGTTGAATGTAAGTTGAAAACTTTCTATCATAAGAGCCCAAGTAAGAGTGCCTTTGCGCAATTCTATTTCAGTATACCAATTCCTTGGAATTGTATCTAATGTGTGGATGAATTGGTGAACCCATTCATCTTCCGGAACATCTGACCATTGCTGGATACATGCTTCGATGTGTGACCTGGGGTCACTCTGTCCTTCATATTTGCGTAGCGCTTCGGCTGTGGTGTCCTGAAATCTGCGCAGTATCAATCTGCGACAGTCTTTCCATGTATGAATATTCTCCTTGTGCGCAATCCACCATCTTGCGGGTGTAGCGCGCAATGCTATATCCAGTGCCTGGATGCGCTGTGGTTCTGGAAGCTTTTGTTCATATTCCTGTATGAATTTAGTTACTTCAATTAAGCCATCAAAAGTTGGGGTATCAACTAATTCTGTACCAATCCATCGAATGGATTTAGTCATCATGGCGCAACGTCTTGCAGAAACCTCATGTAGACGATTCTGCCAATTTTCCAATCCTGCATCTGAATCTGATGTGCACGAGCTATCACATCGCCAGCTGATATGGCCATCTGCTGTGGGGTTGACATAGTCACTGTGGTTAGTGGTCATCTGATACAAGCTTTCCATGTGGCGCGCTTCCTCTTCTGCGCGAATAGGTTCTATATATCTTGGTCCTTGAATAGGATCAAGAGGTGCGATGACCCTGATCTGGTCATCCTCAAAGGTCATCTGTCTTTTCTTCAGGTTAATGACAGCCAAATTATCAAGTGCCCAGTCTATTCCTAACAGCGCTGGGTATGGTCTACTATCATCCATAATTTTGATTACTTCAAAATCTGCAGAGCTTCTTACTCCTTCAATATCAATAGGTACATTGGGTAATCTGCCCAATGGAGAGACTCGTTGCTGATTTGCGAGTCTTAGCTGGATAGGGGATCTTGTAAGCTGAGGGCTTCCCATCTGTTCCCATGTCTGCATAGTGAGAACATTGGCTTCTGAGCCCAAATCTAACATGACTTCGTCCATTTCAAATGCTCCAATCTGCGCTGTGAGCCTCATCTCTTTTCCAGTTCTAATGTGACTCCTAATCTGGTGAACAGCACGCTGTGGTGTGTTCGTCGAAGCAGAGTGTTGGCACCGATCCAACAGGTGTTGGAGTTCTAGAGTTGCTCTTTCATTGCGCAACAATTTTAAACATTGTCGCAGGAATGCATGAACACTTCCTAGTGCATGCTCATCGTCATTATCATCATCAGGCCTTCCAGCTGTAGTGGCCTGTTCTTGTACCAGGTTGTCTTGTCTTAGCACTTGCGATCTACTATTGTTCTGCGGAATCGCGGTAGAACTTGAAGCTCTCGGATCTGAGAAATACTCTTGAGCTTGCTTAAATGCTTCTTTTTGCTTCTGTAGGTTAAGTGGGGCTGGTTTAATGTTAGCGCGGCGCACCCATTGCGTCGCTTGCTTTCCCGTTCCCATCTCTTGCGCACCAGTTGTAGCTCCACTGCGTGTCACTATATTAACTGTAGGGTCTGGTTCTCTTTTTTCGGCTCCAATCAACTGGATATTCTGATTGACCTGTGGTGTCTTTGCTTGCATCTTAGCCTGTAACTGAGGGCATTCTTCGATGATATGGTCAGAAGATTTACAATATCTGCAGAGGGTTGTAGGATTTTGGCAATCCCTAGCAAAATGACCTTGTTCTCCGCAATTATAGCAAGTGATCTGTCCTCTTCCACGACCCAAATTTGTTGTGCGTCCGCGTCCTCTGTAATTTGCTGCTCGGGCGTCCCGAGATTGGTCATAAGGTGGACCTGCTATAGGTCCTTGTGTCTCTGCTTGTACCCTATAAACATCATGCTTTCTTTCTATCATAAGATCATATGCTCTACAATTGTTCTCATCATGACCTACTGATTTACAGAAATTACAATATAGATTCTTTGGAGTTTGTACATATTTCTGAAGTAAGTGGCATTCTTGTGGTCTATGACCTCTAGTTCTGCAGATTTCACACCAAGGCCCTTGTGCCTGTGGTAAAGGATTAGGTGCTCCAGTTGCAATATAGTCTATGAAAACAGGACAATGGTCCTTTGAATGACCTTGGGCTTTACATTTTGTACACCAAATTTCTTCCTTGATCTCCTTGCCTTTCTTAATATCATGCACTTGCAAGGTTAAGTTTGCTAATTGGTTCTGTAGATGCGCAACATCGTTGCTTGTTCCTGCAATTGGCGAAGCTTCTAGTTTCATAGCCATTTCTAGAGCTTGTTCCTGAGTATTGAGATTCTGTTGCATAAGAGGAAGTCTAATGTGTGGAAGCAGTGCAGCAATAAACCATTCTTTATGTTGCTGTGGTGCAAACTCGAAGCTTACTTGATCTATCAAAGCTTTGAACTTCTGGTCAAAGTCCCATACTGATTCTGTAGGTAACTGTTTGATGTCTTTGAGCTCTGTTATACACTGTGATTCTGACTTAGGTTTCTTGAATTCTCTAATCATGGCATTTCTTACCTCAGCAAGCGTCCTATTCTGTGCTGCTGAGTATTTCATGAACCAAGTCAAGGCTCTTTCTCTTAGTGTGGTTGCTAACTGAACCAGTTTAACAGCATCATCATTAATTTGCTTAATTGTCCAAATGGCTTCACATAAGAACCAGTGCTGCTCAGGGTCCTCTATCCCCGTTCCTCTAAAAGTTGGTAGTTTCATGTCATCACCCATCCTTCTTGCACGGGTTTGAGGTGGAGGTACTGTAGCAGTGCCTCCGGGATGGTTAAACAAAGGTGGTACAGAGGTACTAGAAGTAGCGTGTGGGCTACTCGAAGGTGTTACTGTAGGATTATACTGAGCTCCGTCTGGTTTTTGCGGTGTAAAGGGGTAATACGGGATATGAGCACTCCCCTGTCTTTCTATATGGCTTGCTCTAGGGACTTGGCGATTGTCTGGGCTAGACTCAAAAGGATATTGGTCAAGGCCTACTTTATATCGTTTTCCACTACGAGTGCAACCAATAACTTCAGGATCACTATCAGAATCTACGGACATTACTTGACTATGCTATTCATCAGAAGCAATACATAGCTTTCCTTTTTCATACAGAAGCATTTTAATCCATAAGTTCAGAGAATTTAAGAACTTACCTCTGTGTACTTGGAAGAAACTCCTCTCAGCTTTACTGAAACTCTTTCTTGTATCGACTGCAAATTCGGTAATAAAACCTTCCAGTAGACTATTCAACCAAAAGTCTACTGCGCGGGACACAGGATTGTCTATCCGCTTCACAATACTAGCTAGCTCAGGCGTCCACGTGACGGGTCGATCCACATGCAGCGTAGGTCTAGAATGTGCTAACTTGGCTATCCAAGCGTGTAACTCCAATGCAAACGTAACAAAGAAAATTTCGTAAAGGTCAGCATAAATATACTTCTGTAACCAATCTTCTGTTTGAAGCGTAGGGCTTCTATTTTCTTGTTCAGCAAACTCTTTAGCTTTTAAATCAAACCAGTCTCCAATTTCCTTAGTTGTAGGGTTCCAGTAACACATTTGGAACCATTTGTTGGTCACTAGGCAACGGAACCATTTGTTGGCTCCAACAGTATCTCATACGTTGCTGAAAGAACAAGTCTCATTCGCGCGGCAACGGAACCATTTGTTGCACTGTTCTATCTCGCGCGTCGCCAAAATAACAAGTCTCATTCGCGCGGCAACGGAACCATTTGTTGCACTGTTCTATCTCGCGCGTCGCCAAAATAACAAGTCTCATTCGCGCGGCAACGGAACCATTTGTTGGCTGCTTTCTTGGGCAGACCCGGGTTTTAATGAAGCGCAGCAACAAAACCCCTTGGCGCACTGGCCCTCTCGGCAACGAGCTGCGCGGCAGCTCGAGGTCTCACCCGAAGTGGCTATGGGGGGGTTAAGGAATCAAGTTTCCTTAACCGGGGTGACGCGGAGATAGCTTGTCCTTGAATGGTTCCTGCGAAATCGGCGGTCGGACCTTCCCGCAGACCGCTCGGCGCAGCTGCGCGGGTCCCTTCCTCGGCAGGTCTACTGCGCAGTTTCTCCTTTCCAACGCAGCAGGCAACTATTTCTTGGGTCAACGCGCGAAACACTTCCTCGCCCTTCGCGTCTAGCGCAGTAACGCAGTCTGCTCTCGCCGCAGCGACTGAGCGTTACTACCTCTTTAGTACTTAAGATACTTATAGTTATCAAGGGACCTTTCCAACCCGCTCAAACAGTCACAAAGATAAGACAGAAGTCTTGCATACACAAATAATGAACTCGGAATAGTTATCATTCACACAAACATTATAACAAGAAGATATAAGTGAAGCTCATCTCCTCGAGGAAAACCACGTCCTCAGGAGTCTTAGATTAACCAGAAAATGATAGAGTTATACAATATGCTGCGCACACAGCTGCAGCCTAGAACTTACAGGAAACTCCACGCACACAGCTGGGAGCCCTTTTCTCAAGCTTGTCTCCTCTCTATGGAGATTACAAAGGCCCAGACGTCGACACAGACTGTCTGGCAACTCAGGGATTAGCTCCTCGGCTATCCAATTTCCTCTCTCTAGTTCTACGCACCAGGTAGAATTTACAGTGAAGGATAATCAACACATGATCTATCCCTTTAGACTGACTCTCTAACAGTCTAGCATCTAACTCTCTAACTCTTCAAAAAGGGAGGAAGAAGAACAAGAAGAAGAAGAAGAAGCAGACCCTTCTACCCATTACAGTGATTCATCTATATAGGTAGCCATGACGGTCACACCTTTACAAAACTGTGGGCCTTTCCCAACAGTGATTCCCAAAAACCCTAACCACGCACATGGCTAGGTGTACTGTAGGCGCCGCTTGCAGTCACGTCGCCGCTTCCTGCAGGCTCCATGAATTCCGGCGCAGATTGTGGGTATGGGCGATCGTCCTTCGCCTTCAATGCTCTGGTCCGTTGCTCCTCCTTGATCCGAGCAACCATAACTTCTGTACTAAGCCTTTAAATGAGGGTAGCTAAGCCTTCTACTCCATCACCTTATTTATTATGGTAGCTGAGCCACCTTCATTCTTCGATGACGTGCGCGCGAGCTCCGCAATTTCCGGTCCGTGCTCTGTGCTGAGATCATCCATCTGGCACCGTACTGCGCACCGTCTCCTTCTTACCCAAAACTTAGTGCTTGTCCCAAAATTAGCACTTTCCTTTCATACTCGTGCTTTTTTCCCAAAATTCGCAGCTTTTACTATAGCTGCGACCTTGGCCCCAACAGTACCAATTTTAGAAGAATTCGAATCAGTTTGGTAGTGCTTGGGATCGTTTGGAAATAGTACCTTCTTGTAGCAGAATTTGACTAGTTTTGCCTATTTTCGAATTAGGGTCAAGTGGGTTAAAAAAAAATTGGTTTCTGAGGGTTGGATACATTACAAAATCCACTCCAAAAATCATGATTTTATTTTGGATGGTGCTTAAAGGACGGGTACAAACTTGAGATAGACTTCAGCGACAGAAGCGGGCCTGGAATTTGTATGCTCTTTAAGAAGGAGGTTGATTTCACTAAACACCTTTCCCTTCACTACTCTTTTTCGAAACATGTTTGATCAGAGATCTCACATGTATTGAAGATTCAAGGTATTTGGGAATTGGAGGCAATGGATGTTTCTTGCACTCGGTTTTTTTCTAGGAGAGATTTGAAACCATTTCCTTCCCTTCCACTTATGACATGTTGAAGTATATGGATTTCAAGGAATTCTTTTATCTTTGAATACAAATTTATATCTCCTTTCATTAATGTAGGCCTAATCCTAGCCCTTTGTCAAATTTATACTTGTTTACCTCATGATAAACTAGGATTCGTGATTAGTCAAGTAAACATTGATAAGCCTAGAGCTTGGTGATTTTTTATGGAGCATGTCAAAGTGAGGAACGGTCTTGTGGCTTTGGATTCCTCTTGTTTTTGGATGATTCTCATCATTTTGCTGGAAGAGCTACCCTTGGTGTAGGAACAAACAACTATGCAGAATTATCAACTCTTTTTTATCTTCTTTAGCTGGCATTGGAAGCATATGTGAACACACTAAAGGTTTTCTAGGATTCATTGCTAACCATAGAATGGATGAACAATGAGGTCAAGGTACAAGATACCAGTTTGCACATCCTAGCAAATCTAGTCCACAAATTGAGAAAACACTTTCAACATATCACTTTCTCCCATATATATCGAGAACTGAATGTGGAAGTTGATTCATTGTCTAAATAGGCAATCTCTTTATCCCCTGGTAATTTTCTTCAAGACGAGTATAGAAATGGGAATCTAGTCTCGTCCCAAGTATTATAACTTTAGCAATTTTCAATAATGATCATTTATAGATGGTAGTAGTATAGTGGCAAGTCATTTACTTAATCTTTTAAGTTTACAGGAATACCCGTGAAGTTTATACTTCTATTTTTTGGCTTTGTGTTGGGAACCTGGAGATTGTATTTTCATTACTCTCTAAGGGAAAGTATGTTATTTTTCTCATAGAAAAGAAAAATAAAATTCAATATCTTCAATTATATATATATATATATATATATATATATATATATGAATGAATGAAAAACAAAATCAATATCTTCAAAAATACACCACTGAAAAATATGGAAAAAAATTGATACACAAGCTTGGGTTGTCCTCCTCAAGTGGGTTTTCTTTGTATTAAACTAGAAAATAGAGAAAAAAAAATGGATATCACTAAACATGTTGATTTTAGGCAATGTTTTTCCATTGATTGATTTTAGAAAAATGTCATAAAAATTTGAAAAATAAATAACGTATATGAAGCTTACAAAAATGCCCCCCCAGGGTGTAGACTAGTTGGTGATAGGGTACATTGTTAAGGCACTCCTTGTGACATCATGGTTTCAAACCTAAATTATCCCTATGTACCACACATGGGGTAGTGTTGGTACACCTAGGGGTATAGTGGTAGCATACCGGAATTGAACTTGTGTCACGTGAGTAGAGCTCGACCTTAGTTACGAATTCCCCTAGTTACAAAAAAAATGTTTACTAAATTCCCCACAAGTTATGTTTTTAGTCTAAAGTGAAATTCTAAACACAAATATAAGTTTTAATCATAAGTTGAAATAATTGCAAAAATAATATATGGAAAATCAATATTATTAAATGAAATATTTGATTTATAATGATGAAATGAAACTTTATTTTAAAAAAACAAGAAGTTGCACAACAAGAACATAATTATCTTAAATTATACAAACCTTGACAAATTTTACTAATTTTTAAGTTTCTAGGCAAAAAATGTTTGGTAATATTTTTGTAAAAATATTCAAATTTCTAAGGATTTTATATAGTTTCAAGTAAAATATTTCTAAGGATTTTATATATTTTCAAGTAAAATATTTTTAAGGATTTTAATATAGTTTCAAGTAAAACATTTGCAAGGATTTTATATAGTTTCGAGTAAAATATTTTAATTCTTTGGAATCTCCAATGTTGGAATCTAGATTCGAACCTAAGTGGGGAATATCACAACCAATGCTCATAATCACCCAATCTACCCTTTATTGACATCTTATCCTCACTCCTTTGAATATGCTAAATGCTAAATGCATCTTATTTTGCAATTATATATACCATTATTGCGCCGAAGAGGCCCATTCTACAGCCCAATAGGGGGAGATGTGTAACTCCTTCCATGCTCATCCTGGAGTGACACATGTCCTTTTTAAAAATAATAAAAGATTATAAACAATAACATGTCGGCTATTTAAAACACTTACAACGGCATATATATAAAAACTACACAAATTAGATAAATTAAAACGCTTCATCAACATTTGCACTCTAAAAAGGGTTTGCACTTTGAGAGATTTTATCCCTCTAGACACTTGCTAAATCCCCTTTACGATGGAACTATGCTGATAAAATATCCTTCACAAAATTCCATACTATTAAAAAATATATTTTCTTTCTATTCGTCCTATATATTCCATACTATTAAAGAATATATTTTCCTTCTATTCATCCTATATTTTTTTTTCCAAAAGAAAAAGAGTTCCCTGCTATTCATAAGTGAATCAAGGAAACTACCAAAGCTCCTTCATAAAAATGATTACATATAAAACTGGTCCACCATTGTTCCAGTAACAAGTCTTTCCAATAACGATACAGATCAGAAAGTCTCTATAAGCATGTGCACCCAAATAAGTTCATCTACTCTACTATATTCTTTATACAAAATACATGCCTCTATAAAGCAAATACTCCATTGACTTATAGAAGATAAAGCATTAATCTTCAAATATCTCGATAAAACTATTGATAGCAAAAACAAAAAAGATAATAATCATTAAATGGTGAAGAGCTTTTCTTCTAAAAGCTGGTTGCCACAAAAGATCCTCAAATTGGCACTGCCCTCTTCCAGCGAAAGACCCATCTTGGATAGTTGATCAGCCTTTTGATTGTATGTCCTCATCACATGACCGAAGGAAATAGCATCAAAATGCTTGATAAACGTCAAAACCTTTGTTTTCCATGTATCAAGAGCTGGGATCTGAAGTTTATGATGCAAAGAGACCCAATCTACAATCACTCTGGAGTCACCTAATATATCAATAGTTTTAATATCCATAGAAGGAGCCAAATGAAGAGTACCCCACAGAGCTATAAGTTCTAATCGGGTATTACTACCCAAGCCGCATCCAAAACATAAAGCTGCCCACCTGTCCTTATCCCACTTGATGAAATAGCCAGCACCACAATGCCCCCCAGGGCCGCGCCATCAAAAAAAACTATCGGTTTATTATGCCCAAGAACCGGTGCTTCCATAACAGCATTCCTCAGAGATTTAGATTTCCACACCATCCCAACCATGAAGCACTTTATGAAGGACACCGAACTAGTAAAAGAGTAGGTCTTATGGTCAAATAGTATAGAGTTTCTTAGCCTCCAAATACCCCAGATGAAACTAATCGGGTAAAGCATGTACAATTTATAAACCTCATGCCAGCCTTGCAAACAGTCTGCAAGATTATCACCACTCCATGGCCCAGAATGCCCAGAATGCATCTTCATCTCCTCCCACACTTGTAAAGTAAATGGACATGTAGTGAAGAGATGATCACAAGTTTCCTCCGCTCCAATACACAATAAACAAGTAGTAGGGCCAAATCCCCCATGTGAGCAGAGCTGTAGATATGAAATTATATACATATTATTAATTGTAATGGGAATTTTCTTTTACTAATGTTCTAATCAGTTTGCTATTGTTTCGGAACTGAAGAGGTTTCTACCAACAGTTTGCTATTGTTTCGGAACTAAAGATATTCCTAGGGATACCTATCATGCCTCAAATTTGAAGCCTTCAGGGCCCTTCAGAGGCCATTTTACACGTCATAGAAGGCCACCTCAAATTTTACCATGCAAAAAAAATTTAATTTCATGGTAAGCCCTTCAATAATTAAATTAACCACTAATTTTTAAAATTGCAGCAGAAGGGTAGCTTCAAATTTCACCCATCAACAGTTTTCAGTGGGAAATTGGGAATGCGGCTACTAGCTAGGTGACTTGGGAGTGAGACTCATTTACTCTCCAATATCCACGTGTTCGATCATCAATGGATCATGGACCATTGGGCCTCTAATAATATCATTGAACAACTTAAGTGAATGGGCTTACACTGTGCAGCCCATGGCTTGAACGCCTCTAAGTTCTCGTGTTTGCACTGAGCACTTACTTGTTTAACACATTTAATGGAAGCAACAAATTTATTAAACATGGTTGGTGGCTCATACGCATTGTTGGAAGTTTCATGAATTCTGACTCCGTGAGTTAATTGAGTATTCAATGTATAATATATTATGTTAATTTGTGCCTTGAATTTGGCATTTGGAACAAAATCCATAATCCAGAAACTTCTTGTAATGTTGCAAGTTGTTGCTCCCACCCGTGGCCCCTACCCACAACCCTGTGTTTTCTTTGTTGTATCAAGTCAATCCTACCGTCTACAGGTCTCAGCCTCACACCCTGTGTTTTCTTTGTTGTATCAAGTCAATTCTGCAACTCCCGAGTCCCACCTTGTGCTCACGGGGGCTTCACTAGAAGGCAATATAATACCACGTTCATTCATATTGCGGTATTAAATATTCATGAAAAACTAAAAATTATATTGCTTATATATTAAGGGGCAAAGGGTTTTTTTATTTAATGTAACAATACAAAAATACTTTGGGGGCTTTTTTATATGGGTGGGCTGACAAATATCCTCCAAATGGAGATGGCGGGATCACAGCCGAATGAGAAATCGGGTTGAGGCAAGGCTCGGGCTTACCAGTACGTAGGGAAATCGCGTCTTGAGGCATGTTTGAGGCCAGGGGGTTTCGTGGTGAAGTGGGATTCCAGTCGATCATAGTTGAGAGACAGTGGTCATTGACAACCAATTGTTACCAATAGCACTCAGCCAATTGTTACCAATAGCCTTAGGAGGCTCTAAGCCTCCAGGGCCTATTATAGGCCCTCGATAGGCCTTTGGGGATTGAATACCCAACCACTCGTTCCTATTACAGGCCTTGGGAGGTTTAGTCAGCCTCCTAGAGCTTGTTACAGGCCCTGGTGGCTTGGATAGCTAGCCCACAATAGGCTTAGTCAGCGATTGGGGAACTGTAACATGCAATCTAAATGTTGTACTATGTGCATTGACTCTAGTGACATACAAGAAGTGATCTCCTATCTCTTCATTAGACCATTAGATGTTGCAAATCATAATGATATGTGGTTGAGTAATTGCATTGTGGGTGAAGTAATGTGCATCCACAATATACATCGAAAGAAGCAAGGTGCACTGTAGAATGTATGTGGGGTCATAAGAGGGGTATCATATCAATATACTAGGTAGAAATATAAAGGGGTATAAAAAATGTTAATGAAAAAATTGATACATACAATATCTAGTGAAAATAGGGGATTTTTAAAATTGGGAAGGCATATTGGGAGGGGGTTAAAAAAATGATTTTGGAAGATATTATCCAATATTTAGTGAAATTAGGGGTATTTTTTCATATGCCATGATCGAACGTGCTATGATAGTGGTTTATTGAGTGAATTCCCTGTGCTTGTGCTTTCTTTGTTGTATCAAGTCAATGCTCGAATTCCATGCTTCCATGGCTCCGACCATCAATATATAATATTACAGGAATACAAACAAGCTTTTTCTTATACCCCTACTCCACTATGGTCGAGCTACTTCCAAGTTCCACCTACCCTATCTCCTCCAGTCCTCTAGGAGAGTTTGCAGAGAGAAGCTGCCAATGCCAGCCTGCCATAAACATATCTAAAGAAATTTGTTTTCTTTGAGGAGCTCAACTTCAAGGCTGACTGGATTGCTGACATCCTATGAATTTACAGGTATGTACATCATTTTATCCATTCATGATCCCATCAATTATTTAAAAATTTTGTTATTTGATTAAAATTCTATAACTTCAAAGTTCAAACACAATATTATTATTTGACTAAAATTTTGTTACTTCAAATGGGCCTTGAAGGCTTCGAATTTGAAGCCTGGACCCAAGAGTGGTTTTGTCGCAAATCTTTGCCACGGGCTGTTTAGAACGACATTTATCAATTCCCAACTATAGAAACAACAACAATTGCTTCTTTCTTCATATGTTCTGAATATATGCATATGATTCCATGTGCTCCTTGCCTTGCCCCATTTTCCATTGTCGCCCGATCGAAGAAGTTGATAATTTAGCTACCCTTTAACTTTCCTGAAATGGAGGGGACAAGTTTGACCATTGTTTTCATTCTAAAACCGAGTGCTTCCCTGTGCAGCTACCACTGGCCACGGTTGCATCCCTATGGGAAACAGGTGTGTGCACTGCGCACCCTAGCTTTACCAAAAATCCTGGAGATTTGGGGAAGTTCCCACTCTTACAACCTCCATGCATCTAGTTAATGAGTCAGATCAAGAATCTAGACTTTGCATCTAAAACTATATTGCATGAGTTATTTCCCCCAATTGCTTAGTCTTCGAATCGACACCTTCCTCTAGTACACGATTTAAGATTCTTGGTATTTATTAATACAAGGACCACCGATTCTACTACACTTACAATCCCAACTAGCTATCGAATTTTAATATGATTGAGAATATGCAACAACATCTGGTGAAGGACAATGCTGAAAGTTGGCAATTTTCTTAGAATGCCCAATGCCCACTCCTGCGTTCGACTGTACGAACTAGGACAAAAATGTTTTTGTAATCTTGATTTTTAGAACGGGAGTTCTACTTTACCTTTTGATTTTGTTGCCCTTATCGGCTTGTCTGGAATAGAACAAGAACTTCAACCATCTATGCATCTCCTCTCTACTTGGTCTACATACGTTTTACTTATGCTTCACGACCCAGCCTCTACTCCATCATACCACAGAGTTAGTATGTATAATGAGATCTAGGGGGAGGGCTATAGAGAAGAAGCATCCAGGGTCCTCAATCAGCTATTGAGAACAAAATTTTCCTAGAGTCGAATAGTTCTCTTTGCTCAAACCATAACATAGCATGTAACATGTAAGGAGCGGTTAAACTTATTCTATCCAAAGTACGTGTGGCATTCATAGTGTTGAATGAAAAATTAAAACATATATTGTTGTCATTGGCATTCAATTATGTCGTAGGGTACACAATTAGAGTGACAAAGGCAAGGAGGATTATAAATGGCATAGGCAACGCAATTGTTTGATAGAGGTGCATGAAAGTGAATTATGGTCCTCAATTCAACAAAGTAAAAAAAAGTTACCATTCAGATTCTTTCCCTTCACCTTTTTTACTGCCTTTCTACATACATCTATATTGTTCACTAATTTAGCAACAAATATAGACCAGACTCAACATCCAATAATTTCTTCCTTTTTTTTGCTTACATTATCATTTTTTCCATTGTTAAGTAGGCTAGAATTTATATTAGTTTGAAGAACGTTAGTGATTTACAAAGATTGAAATTTTCCAAGAATAAGCATCACGTTGCTTTTAGAAGAGTTGAAGAACCCAATTCTTCATCGAGCTTGTACTGTTTGTAACAGCTTAGGAACCCATTTTAAAAGGTATTAAATATTATTATATTGGTTAAAAGTTGGATTGGAATTGGGCCCAATTCTTCATCGAGCTTGTACTGTTTGTAGCTAACTGTAGTTGCACTGATGCAAAAAAAAATATCTATACAATTAGTTATGGCAATTCACACTAAACATATGGAAAGTGGATTTTCTATGTGTCTCCTAAGTTATGTTTCACAAATAAATTCCTCATGTTCAAGCACATCATGAAAGAGTAAAATAGTATTAATTTTGGGTGTAAGGATGAAAGTTGGATTGGAATCGGGTTAGCAAGTTAACTGTATTATTATACTCGTTAAAAGTTTAAGAGGCAAGATCAATTTGGGAAACTGCTAAGATGGAAAAGGTGGCATAGTGGCCTAGAGACCGAGCCGCTAGAATGGGGCGAAATATGGTTTTGTTATATGACATATATAACATTCAGTGCTGCCATATCCACTGCAAAATAAATCCTCTAGACTTTACTACGTAAGTAAACAATGAAATTTTGATGAACTAGTACATTTTCAAATGAAAAGAATGACTTATTTTTACATGGCAGCATTGAAGGGTTCAATATCTCATAGCCCTTCAAAGTGAAATGGGACCCCACCCTTCAAATTTGATCCTTGATACCTATTCATTGTACATATTTTTTTTTTCAATGCATACGATATATAAATATATTTGGAGTACGTGCCTGGATTGCATTTATGCAATGCTTGTCCAATCGATCGTGCATATCATCGGTTTCATGTTCTGCCGGCACGGCGCTGCAAAAGGGTACTGTGAAAAAGAGATATATACATATATAGTAATATATAGTAATTGTATGTATATATGTCATCACATGTTTGTCCATTTGTGAACCCGGTCAGATTTTCTATAGTGGGAACTGGAATCTGATTCCACATGGCCCAAATGGCTGTGAATATGTCTGGAAAAATCAGCGAAATGACAAATGGTCATCGCATGCATTATTAACGAATACTGTTATTCTAACATGCGTAGTCGAGTGAGTAGATAGACTGTGACGTATGAATCTGAAAGCTCGAAAATAATGGCAATGAAGATTGTATGAAAAAATCCCTGTGACGGGCTTCAATTATGAAGAATAAAGTGGGGTCGCTTACACAGGCTTTTGCGGCCCGGCTTTTTTATCAGACAACCTTTTTATTTTCCATCCAAGTGCGCATACGTACGGTGCTCGTCAGCCAGGCTCGCGATCAACCATATATTACACACGTTGTACTGTTCATCGAGTCAGCCGGCTCGTGATATATATACACGGCTCGTGATATATACACAGACGTTACACTGTTCATCGCGTCACTCAGCTCGTGATCGCCACGCAGATATCTACACATGTTGGTATTCGAATTAGTTAAAAACAACGAGACAAGAGACTCTGCTTTGCTTTGTTCGGAAATATGTACCGCTGATTTTCTTAATAATTGCCAAAGACATGGCTTTGCTTTGTTTTTTCCGTTGAGGAAATAGGGATTTGGTTCAAATCTCTCTGTCACGCGGACACGCACTATTTTAGATTTAACCCTATATTACCCGTCACCACCTTTTCTATCACACGATGTCCTCCTCCTTTATTTATTTATTAGCAATCTGTCCTTTGCAATTTATTTTTGAACCTTTCCTGTAACACTAACCGACGGATCTTTCCCGTCACATAACATTGTTCCTTGTATTCCATTATTGCCATTTTGTCTTTGCAATTCATGCGGTAAATTGGTGTGAGATGGATTAAGTTGAATCAACAGTACAATGATTGTTGTTAAGAGTGTGGTGCAAATTTATGGCACATTTATGGGGCAGTGTATGGGCGTTGAATATGTATTTTGCAGCAGTACATTTATGGTAGGATTATGACTAGTTTGGTTCAGATTTAACAGTGGCAGATCCAAGATCCAAGCTCATAAGCTCCCAGCAGTAGCAGCATTAAATGAGCTACTCGTTTATTGGGTAGATTCATAGTACTCATGTAGCTCCACAATTATCACATTTAATACTGTTGCAGGATTATGACTAGTTTGGTTCAGATCTAATAGTTTCAGATCCAACAGCTCATAATCTCTCACCAGCAGCAGCATTAAATGAGCGGATGGTTATTATTGAACTCACAATTACTAAATCACAAAAAAGTTGATGGTGTTTTAGTTTATAAGGTAGATTCATAGTACTCATGTAGCTCCACAATTATATATATATAGCCTCATGGGTTAGCTCAAGTGGTTGACAGCTCTGGTTTAGCTCAAGGAAAAGCTCTCGGGTCAAATCCATATCTTACACTTGTTAGTTTTGAGAAAACTCACTGAATAAGAGAAGGGTTGAATGGCATTCCATTATTGGCACTTCAACATGAGCAAAATGCATTTTAGTTTTAGGAAACTTAAGTGTAACTATTTTGAGTATGCAAGAAAGTCCATGAAGGAATGTTTGTCTCTATAACAATTTTTCTTCCTTATATTTCTTCTTTATGATGATTAGGTTAAAAGGGGTTCCCTTCTCAATAGATTTGGCAACAATTATGTTGAAAACCACAACAAAACAGTTTGGGATATACATGATTGCATTATGTAAAAGGATTAGATTCATATTTTAGATTAAGAATGATATTGAATAGGAATTTATTCAAATGTTTAGTACCCAATCTAAGTCTTTACTATCCAATGGTTTTCACAATGCTTGATGTTAGGATGGGGGAAGAGTTGTACTTGAGTAACTCCTCGACACTTATGTACATTATGTAAAAGTTAAAATGACCCTAAAAATGAGAAGAGCAGTGGAAATATTGGTTTGTTGGCATGGAGGCTTTGTTGTTTGTAATGGTATTGCTAAAAAGACATTAGTTAAACCACCAAAAAACCCAAATGAAAATCCATCATACACAACCCATATTTTGAATTGCAACTTGTATAGATTCAGAATAATATAAAAAATATGGATGGGATAAAAATCATATTGTTCAATCATCAATGTCCATAGTAAAAAATGAAGATACATGCCCAAAACATCTCCGAAATATGTCTAGGACATCTTTGAAATCTACTTGGAACATCTCCAAAATCTACCTCAAAGTCTTCGAATTCTATTAGGGATGTTGTGGGTACGGTGAGCAAGTCCCCAAGTCTCCGATGAAGTCCCCGAGAGATTAGGGACATTTCCTAGGGGTCCCCAAGTCCCTAAAATGTGGGGATGATAGGAACGAGGCATTTTTGGGGGGAATGGGTCCCTGTGCAACATAGCCAAAAACTATGATCATAAGGAGAGAAAATCGTTCCCAACATGCTGACCCTTGGATGAAATGGGTGCTTATATTCCACACCAAAAACTATGATCATACAGAGAGAAATTCCTTCCCACTTGCTAGACCTTGGATTAAGGCTTAGTGTCAAACTTCATAATATTATTATTTGAACTATCATATATTCATTTTATTGATTGATTAATGATCAATGTACCTCCAATGCCTCCCAAGGGAATCAACACAAATTCAATAGTACTTAGTGCAACTTCCACATCAGGTGTTGCTTGGGACATGCCCGTAAGGAACATTACGTCTAGAGGAGGGACACTAGTTGTGGGGTGCCCTCCCTTCTTCCACATAGATGGGCCAAGAAATGATCACATCAGCAACCCGAAATTGGCCAGCTCGACATGCCACCTATTGTCTACGACCAACACTTTAATGTGCTTTAAATCATCTCAATCTTTGTGTGCATCAATATTTCTCCTTCCCTCGCGTGCTCAGTGCATTCCTACTAGGGCCCGGTTTGTGGGCATCCGTCCACCCTGGTGGTGGTTTTCCCCATCTCTACTCGTCGTGCCTATGTGGGTTATTACTTGTGTTGTTCAAGTTCATTCACCTAGTGTTGGGGTTTATGATGGGGTTCATTTGCTCATTGCTTTTTCATTGTAGATGCTTGGTGTTGGGATTTTTTATGGCCTCTCTATCATAGTTCTAAGTGCCCACCGACTGGTTTCTCTGCTTGTCAGTACGGGTTCTTCGACATCCCTATCATGCGAGGTGGGAACTCCTGCTATTAAATATTTTTCCTAGTTTTTGGCATTGTAACGTGAGGTAGGAACTCTTGCTATGACCGTTATTTACTAGTCTTCAACAAGCATTTGGGTTGACATCATTTGATTGTTGTGTGCAGGTTGTGTTGGAGTCGAGTGGATGCAGAGCATTGTTGGAGGCTAGCCAAGGTTTCCCTTGTAGGGTTTCACTCCTACCAACTTATCTCTGTGTTTTTCAATACATTGAATCTCCTAGTGAATATTTGTGACTTTGACTTGGTTCGTGCATTGCGGGTTTATTTTATGGTTTTCACTGTTTGTGGGTTCTATCATAATGGGTTCACTGGGCATTGTCTAAGGGTTTTTTAGTGCAAGGGTTTAATACAACTGTTGATGTAAGGTTTAATGCGACATGGGTTTGACATAATTATGAATGTAGCTACTATGGTGAATTTTTGTGCCTTGTGGTGAATATATGTTGTTCTTCTATGTTTGTTATGTTCAAATAATAAACCCAAAATCCCTCTCACGGGTTTGAAAAAAATATAGATATAGTTACAGTGGTGAAATGCTGTGCCTTGTGGTGAATATACATTGTTCTTCTATATTTGTTATGTTCGAATAATAAACACAAAAGGCCTCTTAGGGGTTTGATGGAATTCCGAATGTAATGGTGCTTTGTTTGTATTGTTTTCCTTCATGGGTTAAAATGCCATAATTGGTTAAGGGTAAATTAAGAAAGGGTTCTTCTCTATTTGTGAAATGGGATTAACATGTAGAGATTATTCATATTGTGTTGCAATTGACATGAATACTCTTGATGGTTCATTTTTTTTTTCAGTCCTTTCTCGCAAATAAACTTACGGCTTCCTTAAAGAAATGGGTTTGGTACAAAAGGTTTTTTTTGCATCCGAAAAATGTTGGTTGGGGTTAGGTTCCTATTTGGGTTATCCCTTTCATACAAAAAAACATCCCAATACTTGCATTATATGCCACTCTGCATGAAATGTGACATCCCTTTTCCTTTTACATAATTTTATTCAAGGCTATCTTACCTCATTATTAACATTTTCCAACTAGAGTAACCTGCTAGAAGAAGGTTTTTCACAATTGAGCTCCATTGATTCTCATGTCTTCTAGTAAGAAAAATCAATGTCAAACCATTGGTATCAAGTTTCTAATACAACTCCATAGTGTGAGTCAATGCTAGAGATTTCGCTTGTGTATCCAAGAATCAAGAATATATATATATATAATAATAATAAAATAAAATGCTAGAGAAGCCAATTTGAAAGCATTATATGAACTAGCAAGCCAAAAACATGGCAAAGCTTCAAAAGTTTTTATATGCTTCTTGAAGGGGTTTTATAGATGTAGCAACAAAAAGTGAGTCCATGTAGGTATATTACAAAATTTGTTGTTTTTTTAAGGACATATATTTGAGCTTATTGAAAAATCTCCTCTTCTAGGTAGGATGCTCGGTGCAGTAAGAAAATGACAAACACAAAGTTTCTTTTACAAACAAAATTATAAGCAATAGCAAAAGAAAAAATAATGATCTGAATGGATACAACTATTGATGACTTATGCTAAAGGGTAAACCGCAGCTTTCACTTACACATGTATATAATTCCTCTTAGATAGTAATTGTGTTACATTAATATTGGGATGACCCTAATCAGGATAAGAATGCTAGAAAAGGATATTGATATAGGTTAAAAGACAACAATTTTTGTTGCTCTCTTTGAATTTTGGTAAGTGGTTATGCTTGATCTACATAAAAAGTCAAATATAATTATGAGTATTATATCTCTCCATTTGGGGGAGAAGATTCTCAATGTTTTTAATTCAATTTGTAGTTAGAGAATAGAACTGCTGCTGAAAAAATGAGTAGAAACCCCCAGTGGAGACTCGTATAATGCATTTCAACCTTTTGTTTGTTCATATTTTGTGTAATAGCTACATGGTGCAGACAAAGTTTATTGTTGGTAGAGGTCACCACTATCCTTCTGAATCTTTCCAAAGAAGAAGGATTGATAGACCTTCACATCTATGGACATTCAAATATTGTGGTTGATTGACTACAAGGTTCCAAAGAGAAGAGGAGCATTAATTTTCAAGGAATCTTGAAATTTGTTATGGATCTTAATTAAGAATTCATTTTCCTTAGGTACTTTCCATTACACCTTCAAAGAATTCAACCAAACATTTGATGTTGTCTCTAAGTAGGCCTACAATAGGGACCCTAGATCTCTTTGAATCAAGGTGATCTGTCAATCAATTGAGTGGAATAATTTATCCCTCATAGGGTAATTGAAATAAATATGATGCTTTTGTCATCTCTATACTTGGGGTTGATCCAGCTTAGCTACGACAACTACATTCTTGTTCTAACTCAATGTTGGTTCTCTCCCATCTCATTTTGGTGTTGTTTCAACACAATAATGATGTCTTTCAGTCTATTCTTGCTAGGTCTTGGTGTAATTTGAACTCATTTAGGATCTAGGATCACCAGCATTGGTGCTCTTCATGCACACTTTCAAGGTTGAACCAACTAAATTTTATCTTTGATGAGTACCTTAGTTCTTCTTAAATCCATGTTTTCAAGCCATATGCAATTTCTTTTATTTTCTAAGGTTGTAATAAAGATTAGGAAATATACCAACTATACTAAAGGATAATTGAGGTTGTTGTAATCTATTGTTTAAATGTTAAGGGTAATTTCCACCATGAAAATCTGTCTAAGTCATTAGCAGTGCACTTCTTTCTTTTAACAAGAGGTGTGTACTCTTTTTACCTTGATCATTTTCAGAGATTTACCAAAGCAACTCTACTGCTTTTTTCAAGCAATCTTGGAATGTTTATGATACTAAGGTTTAGCCAACTTGTTTTCCTATTTGAAAGACATACCTAAAGAGTCTTTAATTATACAGGTTGAAATATTTAGTATAAGCTATGATACAAGTCAACAAGATTGTTATTAGTAGAGGAGAATTGGAAATGTGTTTTTAAATCCTTTAAGAAAATGTCGGTTTTAGTTTTATAAAAATTAGGTGATTTGCGCTATTGTAAACTCCTCTGGTGGATTTCCTATTTAAGTCTATGTTTAGGGTTAAGGGCCTATGGTTATAATTAGGCTCATGACTTTCTAAAAAATTATAGCACTATCATTAATCAATGAGATGGACTAAATAGCACAATCAACTACACTGCTATAGAGACCATACTTCACAATAAACAAGTTCCCAATTAAATATTTTAAAGCGTTTTTCTTGTAAGTGAAAACCAAATAAAAATCCTCATCTAACTATATATGAGAAAAGCTAGAAATATTGCTTGATAGTCAGGCTTGTTTATTTATAATGCAACTTGCGTTAAAATATGCTAGAAATGGACACAAATATTCCAGGAAGAGTGGCTACTACAAGTATTCTCTCTTTTCACACCCTAACTTCCATGGCTGCTCGAATTTTATCCTTGAGTCCAACAGTATTATATATTTTGTTTGGTTGTCGGTTGGAAAAATGAGGGAATAGTTGCAATAGATTGAATCAAATTGTTGTATTGTTTTGTTTAGTTTCCAAAACAATATTTTCTTGCACTTCAAAATTTCTATAAAAAAACAATCTTTGGTAGCCAATATTGCATTTATATTAACAATACCTAAATACAATGCCTTGAAATATAGAGAAAATGGACTACATATAATCGACTATTTAGATTGAATTCAATATAGGACTAGAGGAACAACCACAAAATCCCTCTATAACAAAATCCACATTGCATGTGGTTAGGCTAAGCATTTGATATCTCTATTGTCGAAGAGGTTCAATGTATGCATTGCCTAAACCTATTGATTTGCCTACATTTTCTTCAGCCAAGTAGGTTGAACTTCCTAGGATTTCTTGACCAAAAAGGTTTGAGTTTCCCATACTTAGTTGAGGCCAGCTTGCTCCTTGCAGCCAAGGAGGAATTGAAAAACCATAGCGTTGACTGGAGATAAATACCCTTGTATTAACTAAAAGTGTTGCAAAAGCATTTGGCACAAAGGCCCTTGCACTAGTAGGAATAAGGGGAGGAGGTTGACTAGATAGATGGTATTCTGCAAGTGGATCCAATGAGTTGGATACCATCCTACCTCCATCACTTTGAAGATTCTATTGTGCCTTTCTTCGATCCCTTTCCTTCCTTGCCTCCTTTTTTTTGTGCTCTTTTCCTCGCCTCTATGTATCTCTTAGAATCATTTCCTGAATTCTGTGTTTTGTTGCAACAATCCTCGCTTCCTTCTTCTCCTTTTCCTGGTCCTTCTTATTTTGTTTTATTTATTACATATCAATTTTCTTTTGTTCTACCTCAACCAATAGTTTGATGTAGTCCTCTAAACTGAGAAACTATGACTCCTTCCTAATTGAAGATAATCTGGTGCTCCTATCGATCAATGCACTTGCACTCTCTCCACGTACAGCTTTATGAATTGGTCGAGTATTGGTGTGGTACCTAGTAGAATAGGAGGATCAACTGGGAGCAATGATTCATTGGCATTTTCTTCTCCATCGAGTCCTTCAATATCTATAGTGTTTTCTTATACACCCGTATCATCCACATAGTAATGGACATGTTTGTTGTTTAGGACTGTTGGTTGTGAAGGCATGTTAAGGCTTTCGTCATTGGTATTGGTGAGAATATTTCGATTCATATTCATCATGGCTTCTACCAACCACTCAGGTTGTTCAACTTGGCTTCAGACATTGCCAATTGCTCCTCGTTGCTTCCTATAGATTGACCACCTGCAACTGTGTTCAACTCAATAGGTTCATTAGGAATATGCTATATAAAATTTGTATGTGTTTTGTATGACCCAACAAATTCCATGTTCTCTTCATCCGGTTTATGATCATATTGAGTAGCACTTACAAGCACGTCATCGTCACCCAGTGGCACCCTATGTCTTTAAGATATGGATAACATGTTCTCGCAACATATACATCTTCTTGTCCATATAAATCAAAGGCTTGGATACACCAATATCATGGATAAGAGTATCATCATTTAGTGACCATATTCAAGTTTTCCTAAATCCAACCTTGATATTCAAGGGCGTGAGAGTCCTTTTAAAAGCTTTAATTGCAAGTTTGGCTAATTCAAACCTTTTTAACTCTATCCTTGCATTATTTTCCATCCATGCTGCTCTTTCAAACCTGAAGTAATTCTTGAAAGGCCCAAACACACTCACATCAAGAGGTTGCAACCTGTGAGTAGTATGTGTAGGTAAAGTCAACATCAATGCCCATTCTCTTTGACTACCCAATGTTTTGTATAGCTATGTAGCTTCCATGACCATCAAAAATCAACAAGTGTCTATTTTTGGGTGAGACGCAACCAAGTAGAGATGCAGCAAATTGAAAAAGACAATTCAAAAACAACTCTTTAGTCATCCATGCATGGGGATGTGCAACCATGCATGCTCATGGTTCATAATTTTGGATGTAGTTTTTCAGTTGAATCTTTCCCTTGAAAAAATAAAACCCTAGGGTCGATGCATCAATTTCATTTACACAACACATAATATTTATCCGCTCCCTACTCTTATGCATAATTTTTGGCACATTTTTGCTCCTTCTCTTGGCAATTACCTACATGCCACAATTCCTCCCTACTTGTAAACCAGTTTCGTCATAGTTCCGTATATGGTTTGGAATGTAAGCATGTTTCTCATATATATTGGATAGTGTGTCATAGAACCTAAACACAACTACAAGGCATAGATTTATATCCCTATCTCTATCAAGGCCCTCTATTGTTCATAACACAAGATCTGTATGCTTTTTTTTAAACCCTGGCGACCATGATTTCCCGGCAAATCCAAATCTAAATGGATTTGGCCTGCCTTGATAGATTTGAGCAACAATGGGTTTTAATTGTAACAATTCCATCCCATGGCCTAATTGAGCCATCTCCTTGCACCAAACAACCACTTCTTCCTCCTCTTCTACAGTCATCACGATAAGAGGCCCTTTCCACTTTGTATGAGTAAGGAAATTTATCCAATAATGTAGTGATGTGGGTGGAATCCCATATTTTTTGGCAACTGGTCTAACAGAATATCCATTGAATTCTACATCGTCAATGGCCATCAACATATCTTGTTCTGTCCACCTCTTATGGCATTGATCTTCTTGGTTGTAGTTGCACCTTGCACCGTGGTTTACTGTGGAACAACACCATTATCTTATGTCTCATTATGCTCTTTAGCATCACTAGAAGGAAAGTTGTTAGAAATATCATGGGGAATGTCCTCATCTAATGAAGTGCATTGTAGTTGTGCACCCCTGGTAACTCACCTCCTTGACCTCCTTATATGAGTAGAGGAGTTCACTCTCAGAATGACTGCAATAAACATGCACACTACTTACAAAACCAATAAAAACACATTCACTATGATCACTAATTGGGTTTGATCTATTGGTGGTTCACTATAAAAGCCACATTCAACAACTCAACTTACCTCTAATTGGATCATTGGTCTTGGATATATAGTATTATTTCTTATTTTCTATGTTCATTGGGTTTATTTAATTGCTTGGTTTTATTTAAATTGAATATTCAAACCCATATTTTCCTTCTTCAATCTCTGCAAAATGTTCTCATTAGACTACCTTCGACTCAAATTCCCTTTGAGTGTAGCATTGGTGTAGGATGATTGCTTGTGTTTAGTGTCTTCATGAGTTGTAAGACAACAATTTGTGATGTTTTGATTTGACATATATGTAATAATGTTGCATAGTGGGTACCTACAAAAGTCCTTTGGATGTCTCAAGCGTATATATCATAAGGCGTATACACCAAATATGCAATTAAAGTTGATAATTACTTGGTTCTATTTTGAATGTGCAACTTTTCATTGATTATTGTGGAAATATGGAGTACATATGTAGGTTGGATTAACAAAACTAGAGATGAGTCTCCACATTTGGATAAGAAAGTTGTTAATTTGCTTGAACATATGTTGATATTTATTCAACGGGTGGAGTCATGGGATTATGTGTTTTGCTCACACAATAAGATATGCATAGTGCATTGTCTATTTTGGCATAATAGAGCCATAGAGATAGAATTGGACTTGCTTCCATTGTTTTTTATTGGCATTGGCACCATTGGAAAAACAACCATTTCTTGATTGGGTGGATTCATGGGATTACTTGTTTTGTTTGCACAATAAGATATGTAGAGTGTGTTGTCTACTTTGGCATAATAGAGCCATAGAGATAGAATTGGACTTGTTTCCATTGTTTTCTATTGGCCTTGACACCATTGGAAAAACAACCATTTCTTGATTGGGTGGAGTCATGGGATTACTTGTTTTGTTTACACCATAGATATGCAGAATGCATTGTCTATTTTTGCATAATAGAGCCAGAGATATAATTGGACTTGTTTCCATTGTTTTCCATTGACTTGGCACCATTGGCAAAACAACCATTTCTCGATTGGGTGGAATCATGAGATTACTTGTTTTTCTTGCACAATAAGATATGTAGGGTGCATTTTCTATTTTTGCATAATAGAGCCACATAGATAGAATTGGACTTGTTTCCATTGTTCGCCATTGGTCTTTCCACCATTGGAAAAACAATAATTTCTTGATTGGGTGTAGTCATGGGATTACTTTTTTTGTTTGCACAATAAGATATACATAGTGTATTGTCTATTTTTGCATAATAGAGACATACAAATAGAATTGGACTTGTTTCCATTGTTGGCTATTGGCCTTGGCACAACTGGAAAAAAACTATAAGAATAATCTATTGAAGATAAGAGTACTATTGAAACATAGACATTTAACATATAATGAAACAGGAATAGGTTAACAGGTTAGGATATACTGAAACATATATAGTTAACAAACATATTTACTGTAACCTAAATTCAATGATAAAGATAATAGGAACAAGGTTAATACTTGAACTAGGGACACATCGTGATGGTCTATTGGCAGTGATGCTGAGTAGTTTGAAATTCTGGAAAGTAAAAATGGTAAATTTTAGGATGCCTGATGTCCTTTATAGATTTTTGTTGTTGTTTTGATTGGTGTATGGCATTGGCATGGATTTTTAAAAAGAATTTCTAAATGACTGTGTAGGATTGATTTGGGCATGATCCAATGCCTGGGAAACTATCTTTGTTGGTCCTTGTGCTTCCAATCAGTTTAATGGATGATTTGATTAGTTCAATGGATTATTTTATGAATTTAATGGTTGGGTGGCATTAATTGCATTGGGCGGGTTTAGTGGTTGAAACAACTTGCAGGTGAAGTTAATCTCCATAACCCCTAAAAATGTGCATGTGAGGATGTGTGATGGGATATCTTGGAACTACTAGTTGTGTTAGTCTGCTCCAAAAGGTCATTTGATGGGTTTGAGTTGAGAGTCAAAATGTACCTATGGTATGGGCATTGTAGGATGTTTTAAGGATTGAGTTGATATGTTGAACTACAAAAATTGGGTGTGGTAGGGACATGACTATTTGTAAGTTTATTCTATCAGTTATGAACATACTTAAATAAAAAGACTATTTATGGACTATTGTGGGCCCAATCATCATATGGTTTCATTTTGAACATTTTTTTATTAATTTAGTAATCTTTATAGATTTTTTTTACTTAGTTGTTGGGTGTTTGATGTGAGCGCTTATATGACCATTGTTGGTCCTTGCTCACATATTGGCATCCCTCCCCTAGAGCATGCCACACAATATTCTATGTATAGTCACAAAGAGTCTAATAATGAATCAAAGCATCTTTGCACTCATCCTGAGGCAAAATTTGTTGTGTTGTTGGATGAGATATCAACAACACAATAAACGTTTCCTTGTGATGAGCACAAACTCTATTTAGTGCTTAAGGTTCACCACCTAGAGACCATTTCACCTTATATTAATTCAAACTAAATTCCAACCATTAAGTAATTCACTACAGTCATTATAAATAGGATAACATAAAGGCTCCTAGGTGTTGGACAATTTAGATGTGTGTTTATTGTATTCTTTTTCTAAGAGATTTTTCCCTCATATAGATATGATTGTAAGTTTCTACTTTGTAGTTAATAAGCATAGATATTGTTCATATAATGTAAATTCCTTATTTTTGTAATTGTATTTGCATTTATCCAGACTAGCATAGGTTGTTAGATCATCCACATTGTATCCCCTAATTTGTCTTAGGAAAAAGATCATTTGGTATGAGACCTTAAATCCTTCTACTTTACATTTCCCACTTATACATTTGCATCAAAACTTGCCACATTGCTTTGCACCTGCCTAAGAATCACATAGCACTCTTGAGATGTTCAACATATCAAAATTTTGGGGTGACACCATCATCCACCTTAGACTAACTTCATGCACATCCAATCAACAATACCATGGGATATCAAGCAGGTGTATAGATCAAGCAGGTGTCTTTATGTATTAGATTAGGTACATAACATTGTGGAAGAAGCTTTGTGAATGAAAAGAGAAGACATGTATGACTAGTTTACATAATTGACAAAATTCTTTCACCATTGAAGACTATCACGGCCGCAATGCCAATCAAAGTGTTGGCACATTGTTTGTAAGAAGGAATTGTTATAAACATTATAGTTTATAATGAAAGTTTTCCATTAGGAAATATATAAATACATGTATGCAAATATATATCCTTACAAACATGCATGAATTTGGCATTTATATGTCAGGGTGACATTTGATGGAAAGTTGTGTACTTATGTTATGCACTTTTTAATAGTTACATTTAAGTCTAATGTCCTAGGTTCTATAATCTATGTTTATTATATTTATTTAACATGATGTTATTTTATATGGTGATAATGATGGTTATTAACATCTATTGAGACTAACTTTGGTCTATTGAACCTTTAAAAATGTAATTTGAATCACTTGGTTCTTTTTAGAATTCTATTTTGATACTTGGAAAGCTTTATAAATAACATTCGCTCTTCCTTAGTAGGTTCTTCTGTATAATGACGTATTTGATTAATATTCTAAAATAGAGTTTTTTTCTCTTTAGTAGTGAGCATTCCTTTTGGTCTTTAGTAGTAAGGATTCCTTCTAGCTCTAAAATGATTCTTCCTTCTTCATCCAATATAGAGAGGTTGTCTATACTTGTTGGTGTTGTCCCAATAAAATTTTTAAACATGAAACATGAAAAACACTATGGATGCAACTTTGATCTAGTAAATCCAAGGCATATACTACTTAATTGATTTTTTTTGTTGATTCTGTATGGAATATAAAATTTTGGGGCCAAATTGTTCTTTCCTTCTTGTTTAAGGGATAGTTTCTTGTATGGTTGAAGTCTTATGAACAATCTTCTTCTTCAATTTCTCTTTCGTATCTATGTTGATCTACTCGTTGTTTCATACAATTACAAGTAATCGCTAAGTTTTCTTATTTGAATAGCATTCTTATATTCATCTAATGATTTCTGACTATAAGATCCTTAATTTCCATTAATGCAATTTCCTTCCACTTTTGGGAAGGCAAAATTTTGCCCATGGGCTCAATTTTGATTTTTTTCCAAAAAAAGGATTTGCCAATTTCCATTTTTTCTAAAAGCATTCACCCAAATTCCACAAGATACAAATATTTTACTCTAATAATTGCCAAAATTGTCTAGAAACTATACAAAATCCTAAGAAATTTGAATACTTTTACAAAAATATCACCAAACATTTTATTGTCGGATATATAAGAATTAGTAAGATTAGTCAAGGTTTTTACACTTTAAGAAAATTACAGATCCTTATAATTTTCCCTACTTTTGGAGTTCATAACTATATAGAGCTTGAAAAGGTGTCATTTGGGAAAATGTTCAACACATATAATTGTACCACCATTCTACAAGATGTTACGATTAAAACAATCTTCCTTGTTTATCAATAATAAAGCAATCCATGTATACTTCAAGGCATGTGTTAACAACTTCTATTTGACCATGTGTTTGAGAGTGGTAAGCCAAATTCATGTTGAGAGATACTCTAGTTTGCCTACACAATTCTTTCCAAAAATTACTCTCAAACCTAGCATCCTTTTCAATGACAATGGCCTTATGAAATCCAACTACCTTATAAATGGTTTTGAAAAAACATCAATGATATTATGTTGTGTCTTTTTTATGGCTATGAAATATGCACACTTTATTAACTTTCAACTACCACATATATTTTTTTCTTTCGGTTGACATGGGTAATCCTCAAAAAAATCCATGGAAATTTATTCTCACTTCTTCTCCAGAATATGTAAAGGGTAGAGTAACCCTAGGAACAAATTTATTTAATTATTAGTTCTTTGGCATGCGTCACACGTTGCTACATATTTATAAATATATTTATTCATTCCCTCCAATAAAACGATTGTCAAGTGTTATAGTAAGTTTTCGAAAAACTTGTGTCTTGTAGCTTAAGAATCATGGATTAATTTAATAACTGTAATTGAAATTTTAATGATAAAGTTAGATAAATTATTTCCTTGTACCAAAAATGTCATTTTTCCATTTAGGATCTTGACATGGTATAGAATTCATGGTCTTTGGAATATTTAGCATGGATTTCATCTAGTCCCTATGGAACCACCACCATGTTGCATATGATATTATCTCTTCATCCTTCTGTGATAGTAAATTAGCTATTATGATTTCCTTCCCATTTAATGTAATATCTCCATATTGCGGATGGCAATTTATTTATCCAATTTTGTTGTTATGTGGATAGTGTATTTTTTTAATACGTATCGAAGACTATTTTGGTCACTACGTATTAAGAACTTGCATCCTAGAAGATATTAATGCCATGTTGCTAATGTGTGTATAGTATGATATTAAGCATCTATTCATTGTAAGGATACTTTAAAATTTCTATTATGTTGAGATTTTAACACTTAAATGTTATTGGATGGTGTTCTTATTTCATTATTGATCTAGTTATTAAACATGAAGCAACATTCTATCAAGTTTGGTTTTACTTCAATCATATGTTCAATCCTCTTTCTAGTGGCAACTCTAGGGACATGCCTTGAAATACCTTATAATCATGTTTATGGATTAATTATTGTATCTCTAGATGCCTGGAACAAATTATGTATGGCGCTATGATATCCATTATATAACATTGCTACATATATATAGGTGCTCCTTTATGAATCAATTTCTCCATTTGATGTAAGGATATAATTTGGGTGGGAAGTGACTATAACTTGAATTGTATTTCTCCCCTTGCCACTTGAATTTAAAAATTGTTTTATTTTTGTGGTTTGTAGCATAGTTACCCAATGTTGTATCCATTGAACCCCTAAGGTGATGTGTTCCACCTAAGGGTAATGATTATAGAATCCCATTTCCAAGCTATACTCTTGTGTTTGTAATTTCACCTTATGGCATTCTCCAATGCCATCCATTGTTTTTCCATCTACCACCGTAATCCCTATATAGGCAGTTGGATATACAAACAATTTAAACATTTTTTAAACATTAATGTCTCAAAATTTATGAGTGCATGGGAAATATATCCATGTTTATAGTTTGTTGGAGGCTTAGTGTGGGTTGTTGTTTACACTACAAGCCATGTTATTTCTCGACCAATGAATTGACATAGGTATATTTTTATCTTTGAATTTTTCATAGATATGATCCACGTATCTTGGTCTTGTATGGAGATGTGATCGTTTTTATAGGAAGTCATATGCAAATCATGATGTGGTCTTTGAATATCTTGACCCATGAAGTTGGTATGAAAGATGTTGGAGTTTGGCACGTTGTTGATTATCCAAGGTTATGTTCCTTCCTATTCATAGGTGGTCAAGCCGTAACATAGGGGAAGTTTGAGATGTTGTGATAGTGTCTTGGTATTTTAGATGTAGTGAGACTTATAAAGCTTACATGATTTACATCCCAACATAATGGAATACTATGGTGAGTCGATATGTGAAGTTTGATGATGATGTATGGTCCTCTAAATCACTTGTATCTCCTTTGATGATTGAAGGCAATGAGGATCTTGTTGTTCCAAAGTTTGATTCATATGTGACTAAAGAATTAAGCATATGTGTGGACGAGGATAGCATGAAGATGGATATGCCCTTACCTTCTACTACATCATGTAGGAAGTTGAGATGGCTCACACAGACATTGCAGGATGCACATGAGCATGTAGGAGAACCCATATCTTCAATGAGGATGAGTGTACATCTTAGGGTATATGCTAACCATGTTTTATTAGCTACTTCCATTTGCAAGTATTTTAGTCATTTTGAGGAGGCGAGGTTTGATTCCTTGATGGACGATCGTGATGTTTAAGGGATAGTTCCTTTCTAGGGGGCAACGATTGTTTATGAGATCACAATAGGTTCAGATTTGCAGATGGCAAGTTTGCTTGAGTTGTAGAGGAAGCATACTAGTGTTTGTGAATACACTTTTCTTGTGAAGAAGCATTGTTGGATTTTGGGATTAATATGAAAATGTTTACACCATGCTTGGGGATGCTTCACATGATGTGGGGTGCATGGTTTGTTGATTACACTTGATTGTACTATGATCGACATACATATTGGAGATAGATTACTTATGGATTGTTGCACCTTGTCTTGTAGTTTATGTGACACTTCCTTGAAGCACTAGAGACTTGGATGGCATGATGACATTCTTCACGGTAAGCACATTGATAGGTTGGTTTTTTTATTAAGAAGATGACTCACCTTGTATGAGTATGATTAGGAAACTTAGAGGAGGGTATTGAGCCCCAAATGACACAGGGACATTTGGTTGTTTTCATGGAAGCTTGTACTTGACTTGAGGATGCTCAGGTTAAGGAGTGATCATGTAGGTGGGTGTTACACCAAAATATCATCATCATGAGTCATGCGCCATCTATATGCCCTGATTCCTAAAGTACCTGAGCTAAAATACCAAAAGAGAAGTTGATGTTCATCCATTTAAATTTGTGTTGTCACCCCGACGTGCCCTAATCTCCAGCAAGGTGCGTCAGACTTAGGGTGACGTGCTTTGTACCTTAGAAGAGTGAGTTGGTGGCGCTTGATTCCCTTGAATAAGGTGCGTCTCCCTCCCATTGGTGCATGTTGTCCTGGTGCAAAGCATATTTTTGTTGGTTAAAATGGATAAAGAGAAGCTTCAAGCGACTTCTCGAAGCTTGGATGGTGTGGAGACCTATCCCTACATATTTGGAAAGGTGGCATTCGATCCCCTTACCTAGAGGGATGATCCCTTAAGCCTCTCCCCTAAACCCTCAACCTCTCTTATCCCTTTAGACCTATATATATGAACCCCCTCTCCATTGTTGAGGTAGGAAGGATAGAGTACCTACATGCCGGTGGAATTTTGCTAGTAGATCTTCTTCATCCATCAGGAGGCTAAGCATTTGATCTTGGATGCTAGGATTGTTGGGAGGTTATGACATCAAAGCATTGGTTGTAACACCTCTCTCTTTGTACTTCTTACTATTACATCTAATACAAATAATTTCCATAAACTTGTTGTGTTAATAATGTTTAGGATTAACCTCTTTGACTGTTGATCTAGATTGATTCACAATCATGTGCCTTTACTACTTGTATGTTTCCACATGTTTTGTCTTGATTTACAGCTGAAGATCTGAAGATCAAGACTTGGATCAGCAAAGAGAAAGGAACTACATCCGTAAGGTAAGCCATCTCATTTACTCATCTTGCATTTCAATCAATCTAGGAAAGGTATTTGTGTTATGTACTTGTTTTATTCAAGATCTGAACCATTCAAACTAGGGATATCTGTTTGAGCCTGCCCTTACTGATTGTCCGTAAATATTGGGGAGGACCCAGAAGTGCACATGGATTAGGAGTGAGTGTTGAATCATTGGAGGCCCTTGGAGGGGAGCATTGGACCCTTCTCGATGAGCGCTCAACCTTGAACCCTTGTTTTTTAGACTTGCATACCTTGGAACTTGACATGTGTCACTAGGAGTTGGACCAATTCATGTGTGTGTGTCTATCTATTGTTTAATTAGGTTATTTGTAGTGAACTAGGTCCACTTTCTATTGTTGGATTACCTCACCTTTCATATATATAAAGTGTGAGGGGTTCACTAAGTAGGAAATATAATGGCACTTGAGTTCATATTGGTGGATTTAATACTCTAAAAATGGAAGCAACATATTGCCTAGTACATAAGGGTCAAGGGGCACTTTTTAATATAATAAGTGTATCAATATTATATGGGTTTATAATTATGTATCTATGGGGTTGAATAGGGTATTGAAGGGTTTGAATAGGTACTCTATGTCTGAAGTTGGTGCGAGTCTAATTGTGTGTGAAGTTAGATTAGTATTTGAATAAGTATGATATGTGTGAAGGTGGTGTGAATCCAATTATGTTTGGAGTCAAAGTGGTCTTTGAATATGTACCATTTGTCAGTGAATGTAGTGTGAAGTCATCTAGAATGATAGTGTATGAAGTAAACTTGTGTTTAGGGGGTTGTTCCCCATCTTGAAATATTTGCTCTCACTAAGATTTCATATTTGACCCTTAAAGGTTTCTAGGGGTTATAAGAGTTGTTCCATGTCACCATACTTAGGGTAAAAATTAAAAGGGGCATTGAAATCGTCATGGAAAAAATGGATACCTGAGATATCTAGTGAAAATAAGGGATTTTTTAATTGAAAAGGTTTATTGGGAGGGGCATTCAACAAAAGGATTTTTGGAGGAATTCCTTAATATCTAGTAAAGTTAGCAGTATTATTGAATATCCTATGAATGTGTATGCTATGTCATAAGTTCATAGAGGAATTTCCTGTGAAGGTGCCAATGAGGAATTTCTTGTGTGTTGTATTGTTGTGGGTCTTTTGAGGAGCAATTAGCTTTAGTTGGGAGAGATTCCTAGATTGGAGGAGTTGGTGGCCAAGGCCGAGGTTTTGGGCATCTTGACTTGTACAATCTTGTAACGAGTAGTGGTGTGTATTTGTACTTCATATTGTGTGTGTGTGTAAGTGTTATAGCTCTCCAAACTTTTTGTACTTATAGATTTCAATTTCAACATATATTATCTTCACAAATGAGTAGATTCTTGCAATGGTTACGCATGTTGATTTCACATAAGATTGAGTTAAATTTGTTAAGTATTTTAAAATACATCTAAAAGGTAAAGGGCTAGCTTTATTGTTCCAATGCATCATTTTCAAATTTGTAATTTGGTTGGGAAGTGCATCCTAAGGGATGAAACATTGTTGCATTCGCATACAATTCATTGATATTTGTTTTCTTGGGTTTCCTTGTGAAGTGGGTTGAAGAGAAGCGATGTAGATGTGGTTGTAGTTTAATATTTTGGATTTGGTCCGAAGGCTAAAATTTCACGGGAAACAGATCTAGGAAACCTCAAGGTTGAGGTGATATTTCTAAATTTGCAATAAATGGTCAAATTCTCAAAATTTCTACAAGTTTTCAGAGCATTCCAAAAAATTATACACTCATTTATTTTGATACAATTATATAGAATAAATTTACAAGTTAGACGATAATATATAATAAGAGATAGTAAAAAAAACTCATATAACAATCTTTAATTGAATTTAGAGGCTAAGCTTTATCTCAAGGGAAACCTTCAGAGTACTTCTCCATTATCGTAAACCATTGGCCTTAATTACAGAGCCTAACCTCAAGAGGATCAAGAGAGTCAGAGTCAAACCATGACCTCCCCAACTTCAAGGGAGAAATCTTGTGTCTAACTCATCATAGCTTGAGCTAACCCTCAAAACAAAAAACTAAAAAATTGTGTTTCTGGCTAAAAACAATTTTGTTAATTAAAAGTTCTCCTATTTTTTCTAAAATAAATTATAACCAAATTTTAAAATGAAATATTCACTAGCCCAATAACATAAATTAAAGTAATGACATGAAATAAAAGTTTTCTATTGAAGGTGTGACTCCATAATGGCCAAATGTATGGAAAAACCGAGTAATGTCACTATTAGTTATTAGATGCAATCATGGCCTTGAAAATAAAATGAAGCTCATTCATTTTGACATAGATTATAGATTTAACTCTTTATAAAAGGTTATATATATATATACTTTACTTAGCACGGGAAGGGATTTTAATAAAAGAATTTTAGATTTATGGTTGCTCGGTTTAATTGTAAATTGGTCTATTTAAGGATGTTATTTTGAGAAGTGTAATATTAATGTCTATTGTCCATTCATTTTATAGTTAAGAATATAACCAACTATAATTATTTACAAATATATAGAATTTTAAGTTTGTAGTTGATTGGTTTAATTGTAAGTTGATTTATAAGTGATGTAAAAATCTCATAATTTTTTTAATTCATAGACATCAAAATAGTTGTAATTGTTTAAAAATATATATTTTTTATTTATTAATATTAAAATTGTATTCATGGTGAGGTAGGTGTGAGGCGTTTTGTTAGACTCCAGAGGAAACACTATAGAACCCTATGCTTGCGTAATAAGGTAAAATATGAACAATCAAGCATAATGGCTTTCCCTTATGAAGGGGGTTGAGATAAATGCATCTCTAAAGCTCTCTAATGTAGCCATCTTTGGAGACTCCAAGATTGTATTAAGTAAGACTCGCAAAATCCTTGGAAATCAAGACAGGAATCCGAGGCATATGTAGAATAGAATCATGGGTGTATTAGAAACCATCCCAAAGGTCTCTCTTTTCCACATACGAAGAATAATAACAAAGAAGCAGACAATTTGGACAACGAAGGGGCTAAGCTTTCCAATGCACAATTGTTTTAAGTGATGCCCCTCCTTGTCAGAAGTGGCTTCCCTAGGACATGGGACATGGAGCGAAGCTCCAAGAATCTGGGGGACCTATGCCTTAGGACAACCCCTGAGGTCCCAACCAACATGTGGGATGTAGTTGGCGTTGATCGACATTGGAAAGGACGTGTGGATGGAGGAAGTGCCACCTCCCCTATGGTCTTAACTACCTCACACGCGAACAGTTCGTCTCTAGCAAACTTCGCACTCGAAACTTAACTTCTGAGATGACTAAAATGGAAAAAAGGATGGAATTCTCCCTGAAAGAAACCTTGTCTGGAACCATTGTTTTGGCGAGGTGGAATAGTATGCTTGGGGACAAAATAGTAGGCATTTTGAAGGAGCACGAAACGTGGCACTTGCAACACAACCGAGGTTCAAGGAACTGATTGAATGTGACGAATAGTTATCCTGGTCTCTTTCTCTTTTAATAATCAATACTTTCTCTGGTAAGGCGTTATGCTATATGGTGACTTTGGAAAATATGAGGTAATAGCGTCTCTATGTTACAAATCATCTAGTTTCACTGATGATTCTTCTTAGAATTCAGACAATGGGTACTTAGGTGAACAAGCCCCGCACCCTCTAGGCACTAAGAACTTAGTAATGTCGTCGTGGAGGGAAATTTTCACTGAGATTAAAAATGATTTTCGGGACTTTAAGCACATGTTATTCGTGGTGCATAATCGAATGGAGGGGTTGTTGGATAACTTGAGGTATCTCTCTTATTAGGTTTTGATGAAAAACACCAAACTAGAAGATGTTGAGAGCAACGAAAGCGAGAAATGGGGCAAATCGAAGGTAGGAGGGCGGGCTCTTGTCTGTCTTGAGCATGAATCGGTGCGGTCATTGACAATCTTCCCAGTTTGTTGAGCTAAAGGCAATGGATGGAGACTATGTTATCTGGCCAAATCAATTCTTAGACAACCATCTGACCAATCTTCCCAGTTTGTTGAGCCAAAGGCAATAGATGAAGACTATGTTATCTGTCAAAATCAATTCTTAGACAACCATCATTAGTTGTGAAGGCTTGTTTTTAATTTCTATCTAATCTATGCAGTTTAGGTGTCTCCTTTTATTAGATCAATTTGTGTGAATTTATAGTACAAGAAGGATAGTAATTTTTGTAATTGTTATTAATAATATGGCTTGCTAGATAAATTTTGATCTTTTCTGGACTCTCATTGAATAATTGTTGACAAAAAAACTCATTCTTTTTGTAATCAATGATTGTTTTCAACGTTTTAATACAAACACTCTTATCCCCCCCCCATATATATATATTAAAATTTTATTATGAAACAAAATAATAATAAGATGGAATGTTTACCTCCCCTCCAGAAAAATCAAAGTTGAAATTCACAAAGTTCGTTAAATATTCAAATGAACGATGCATGTCTTACCGTTAAAAAGATCGTGTTTTTGAATCTTATTAGTATATTCACCTTTGTGGATCCCTCAAAACCAAAGGTAACATCAATTTGTCATGGGAGTCAGGGTTGGAAATTCAAATGGCTAGCACTCGTCAAAATTGCAAGTTTTCACCAAATTCTAAAACATTTTCGACATTATAAGCCAATTTGTGATGGTCTAACTGGAGTGTTAGTTGTATTTAATGGCTAGATTATCCTATGATGGGTAATTCAGGCGTCAAATTCCATCACTGATGGGAGTGTTAAAATATCCAATAAAGAAGAGTTTATTTGTGGTTATTTTCTATTAGATAAATAGTGAGTTAAACTTTGTATTAGTGGAAAGGTATTCTGGTTTGGTTTTCTTTTTTGGGTTGGATTTGGATTTTGGCAATAAGTGAATACAATTATATGGTTGATAACTTTTCCTTCAATATTTTAGAAAATCAATCTTTTAAGAAATAAACTTTTGGATGTCAATTAATATCAGTATCATTAATTAAAAAGAGAGAAACTTTTTGAGGTGGTTGAACCCTACACATCAATGTAATTAATCAAAATTGAAGTATTTTCTTTATTTATATGATGACATGCTTAATAAAATGCAACATGTTAAGTATTGTTTTTTATTTGACAATTTTATAATTTATGTGAATTTGTATATATGCAAATTACTATATTTTTATGGCATTTTTAAAGGCATCGAGAGAAATGATGTAGAGATGCACGACATTGTCGATTCTTAATGAAAATTGCTTCAAGGAATGTCTGGATTTGAGTGATACTAACTAAAAACATGCACCACGTTAGATAAGGATTTTGAGTGATAAAGTGGATATTTTGTATATGCAAGAAGTCAAGACCATTAGTTTATATTAGGTACAAACTTATATGTTATTTGCTTGGTTGGTAATTTTTCTTCCTTTGATCATACTAATGGGAGTTGTGGATTTGACACCTCGTATCTCCTCATTTAACTTTGTTGCAATTGGATGGGGCACAAACCTTACTCAAAGAATGGTTTGGATGATTTTTATATTTAAGTCGTCATATATTCGGGTTGACCACATATATGTCTCTATTGACACAGTTGAGAGATCAATTTTTTGGGGGTGGATGGATGCTAAACTGTTAGAAGCACCATGGTTGTTTTGGTGGGGATGTTAGAACAAGTGGGAGGACAAGGAAGTTGTACTAGAAGTGTATATTCCTCATAGAGAAAAAGAAACATGGGTAACCCTAAAGGCCTAACAAGCAACTATATTACCCCAATAAGGATCAAAGACTTTGACAATTGTGGTTACTAGGAACAATTTTCAAAAATGTCAGGTCATTATTTTTAAAAGGATTAATGACAAAGGCATGCTCTTTAAACAAAAACCCCTTTTGTTTTGACTCACTGAGTGGAAGGTTACTTCATTTTGATAGGACAATTATTTTGTAAGACCACCAATACATTTGCTTATAATTTTGAAAAGATGAATATGTATAGAATGAGATTCGTCATTTTGAATGCTTCACACCTTATAAACCAAAGCTACATAACATGTATAATTTAACCATATAGAATCCATTCTCAATCCCTTGAGGTGAACATGGATGGATTATCCAATGCAAAAATATTATCTCTAAGATAATGACCTTTCATAGAGGTTATGACCTAACTCATTACTATACAAGGGAACAATGAGTTAGATATTACATATGTGTGTCATCTTTTAGAGTGTTGGGGTGCCTCATGCTAAATCAGGAATAACCCATTGACTCGTTCACCCATTGAAAATAGGGAGTCATCCATCACTCTTTCGTCTATTTAACTCATTATAAATAAACTCACGAATTAGAAAAAACACAACATAAATGTAAAAAAAACATGACCACAACCATACCCTTTTACCACAACACCATAATAATAAGTTCTATAACCTAAACCCTAAACAAAATAATGAAAATATAAAAATAAAAGATTGGCCCTATAAGTCCCCAAAACCCTCAAGCCTTTAATCCAAAAGGAAAATATATAATCCAAAACCCTGAAGCCAAGGAAAATATATAGTCCATGGACATGTGTTGTTTCTTGTCCAAATATCTAATCCATATAATTGATTGCTTCTCTGAGTAATAAAACGATGAGTAAAGTCCAAATGGTTATGATTGTTAATGGATGGAAAAAGTTAAGGAATCCTTATACTGGCCTCCATTATAAAAAGTGAACTTCATCACCTGTGTGACAAGTTCGATATGAATCCAACCATGTATCCTCACGGTACCATTAGATTCCAAGACACCTAAACACTATCAAAAGTTTGGACTCCAACATTACAACAATGCTTCCTTCATTCCCAGCCTAGATTGCCACGTGGATATCTGCGTACCTAGCCCCATAGCTATTCACAATATCATGACACGTAACCCTAAGAGGAGAGTACATCCTCGTGCAATTCCCATTACATATCAATGGTTTTTGGATTATAGTGGGGGACCATTGCATAAAGTTTTTGTTTTTGTTGTGGTTTGGGACACAAAGGAGGTCCTACATGTCTGCCATTTCTAAACTTTGAAAATTTTTCTAGCCATGAAGATTTTCTAACATTATGGAAAACTTTGAAAAAGTTTCTGAGCCTTTTTGGCATCATCCCGAGTCCTTAATTAAAATGACCTTTAATTAAAAAGGTAAGGTTAGAAAGGTAAGGTTATGATCTACATCTAATCATAATCTAAGATGCATAAATAATAACATGGTTAAGTTTTTGGTTTACTTTTTTGTTCGGGATTTATTATTTTAGTGATAAATTATTAAAATTTATTATTTTATTGACAAGTTATTAAAATTTATTATTTTATTGACAAGTTATTAAAATTTAATAAATAATATAGAATAGAAATTTATTGATAGTAGATACAAATTGAAGATAATATTTTTTTAAACTATGAGAATTTAGCAATCTTTTAAGAGGGACGAGATTTCATATCAAGGAGATATCTACCTTTCCGGTTTCATTATGATGGATTAATATGCACAACCCTAACCCCTGCCATAATTGAACCTGTGACCTCTCCGAAGGTAACTCATATTCTTAACCATTGGACCCACTCAAGTGCATCTTACAATATTTAATGTTTTACAAACGATGATAACTATTGTTGTAAACCATATCTAAGTTTTATAGACGATTCACCTAATGACATCCCTACGTATTAGCAAGTTATCAAAATAAAATTAATAATAGCGAATAGGTTGTTATAAATTTATAATACATTTTTGGTGTATTATCGTATACCCTTAGAATGAAGAATAAAGATTAACGTTAATGTGTATGTTGTGGAACATTTTAAATTATTTGTTTTAATTTAATGTATTGGATATTTTGTTCATGTTTGATGATTACATTGATATTCATAATAAAACCATTTTTATGTGTTGTTTTGTTGCTTTAAAAAAAGTATTTGATACAATACATAGAATTAATTTTTGTAATAGATTAGAATAGCTAAAAACTTATTTTGAGTTGGGAGCTTCTTTGATAAAATTGTTTGAGAATGTTATTTCCAAGTTTAGGAATTATGAGGCACGACTAGAAGACAGTAATGTAATGTAGGAGTTAAGTAAGGTCATCCCCTATCCTCTACCCTTTTTGGTATATACATGATATGTTAGAGGGTTGTTTGGAAGAAGCATGTTACATCAACATGATTTTGGTTGTTGGTATAGTTATCATCCTTCTTTATGCTAATGATATTGTTCTTATGGTGAGGAGTCCTTATGATCTACAAGTAACTGAAAATTATCAAGGATTTTTCTTCTAGTATGAGTATAACTATAACATTGACAAAACAAAGCTTATGATAATCAAATTCCAAAGGATCACTTATGCTAATTTTGTATATGATAACAATACCTTGGAGGAAGTGACTTCATACAAATATCTCAAAGTGGATATTCACTGCAAGCTTTACTAGAATTATAGCATTAAGAAAAGGATAAATGAAGGATGCAAAGTTTATTATGGGCTTAAAAACAATTGTAAATCAATGGACCTTTGGCTTTGGGATAAGAAGAAACTCCTCCTCGATACTCCCATCACCCCTATTATCTTATATGGTTGTGAAGTTTGGTGTTGCAACATCTCTAGAGAATCATGAAGAAAGATAGAGCAAATCCAAAAGCATTTTATTCTTATAATCTCAAAATTAAACACAATACACCATATCCTATGATCCTCATAAAAGAAAGTATTTTCCCATTGAGAACATGACCACGATTAGGTACCTAATATACAAGAACAATATAAACAACATGAGAAACAATAAGCTTCCTAAGATTGCTTCGAGCTCTAGTCATATTAAAAATATTATTACATCTAAATTTAAGGAGAAATTGTGGTGTAACCAATAATTATATGATAAGAGAAAATTATGATACTATAAGGAGGCGATCAACCATAACTTAGAAGATCAAAAGTATCTCTACTTTTTAAGTAGTGTAAAGAAGAAAAACATCTTGCTAAAATAAGAACAAACTCTGCATATCCTAAAACATTATGAGTCAAAAGAATGTTTCATCTGTATGACACTAAAAGCCACTTTCTCTTAAAATGACTTGTTTACATCCACATTACATTATATCACAATTTCAAAATATTTGTTACGATATTGACTTCCCTAATCTTTTAATGCATCGAAACTATGGTGACTTAATCTCTTAAAACTTTTTAACATATAAATAAAATTTTAAAGTAACTCAAATGATTCTTTACTTTAGAAAATGTTGATAAATCAAAATTGATCTTAACCATTAATAACCATTATTATTAATAAATTATTTATAAAATTAAAAATAAAAATATTGTATAAAAAATTAATAGCATTAATATGTAAAAAACAAAAACAAAAAATGTAATCATTATGGGACCTCGAGACCATGTCTTATAATCTCCAAAAAGGAAAGAAACAAATCACTGGGTATACCTTGGAAGACCATGCTTGACATTGTCCAAAAGGAAAATAACTAATGAGTGTGGGTAGTTTATGTAAAAAAATAAAAATAAAAAATCTAATCCCATGGGACCTCAAGGGATACCATGTCTTATAATCTTTGGAAGACCATGCTTGACATTGTCCAAAAGGAAAAAAACTAATGAGTGTGGGTAGTTTGCTTTTTCAATTTACTTAACATTCTTATCCATATATTAACTTGGGGACAATAAAGATATATTGAAATGAGTTGGTTGAAGATCATGTTGATAATTTTTTATTATTAAATAAAATGTATTCATTATTATATATATGAAATAATATATATATTATTTTAATATTTTTAATTAAATATATTATTTTAATGTTTTTAATTAAATAGTAATATAATGTAAAAATTCTAAATTTAAACTTAGTGATTATACTTTGTGAGATCATGTTTAATATTTTTATTTTTTTGAAAACTAATGATAAAGGATGTACTTTTGACAGAATGTTTGATATTTAAAAATGATTTGATTTAAAAAAAATACTAATAATAATGTAATTTATGGAAAGTATGTTTGGCTTTTTTGATTTGTTAATCATCATATATATATATTTAAATATTTTAAATAAATAAATATTGATAATAAGTGTTTTGAAATAAATTAATTACATTTATTATTAAATCAAGAGATCTTGTAATGTGGGATAAAAATAAGTTTTTTTTTTTTTTAATTCTAGTCACTTTTATTATTTTATATGGGTGTGAAGTTTGGGGTTGCAATGTCTTTAGAAAATCCTAAAGAAAGATTGAACAAATCCAAAAACATTTTATAAAATATAATCTCTAAATTAAAAGCAACACACCATATGACCATATCATATTCTCCTAATAGAAGTGGTTCTTCCCCCATCGAAAAGCATCGCTATGACTAGGTACTTCATGTACAAGTACAAGATTATTATTATGGGAGGTCTTAAACTTCCTAAAATTGTTTTAAAATCCAATCAAGACCACCTCCAACTAACCATGTTGGTATATAGATGTCATGGATTGATTAAACCATTGGGGATTGACAAAATTGTCATTTTGCAAAATATCAATACCATTAAAAATATTATCACATCTAAGTTTAAAGAGAAAATGTGGGGCTAGAAAGAATTAGAGGCTAAAAGAAAATTAAGATACTATATGGAAGTCATTAATATCTCTCTATTTTTACTAGTCCGAAGAAGAAAATTAATATAGCCAAGATAAGAAAGGAACTCTCATGAGTTTCATAATGAAATACATCCATTGAATACATAGGGGTTCAACAAGAGCGTCATTTCACTTACAAGAATTAAACTTGGATGTGGAGGGTAACAATCATCCCTCCCAACCACCCAAACTACATCCAATGGACTTAGAGTACTTTGTGTACACCCACATTGGATCTCACTTTCATAATCTTTATTACAATACTAATCTCCCTAATTTTCTAATATATCGAAACTAACCATAATAAATATTTTGCAAATTTTTAATATTAAAATTATATTTTTTTCTAAAAGTTAAATATTATGGAGAAAACACTAATATATTAAATAAGTTTTATATAATTATAAAAACTATTCACATGTTACACATCAAAACATTGAATATTGAATATAAAGAATAATTCGTCAAGGAAGAAATTAATTGTACCATTATTCCTAACCGGTAAGAAATTAATTGTACCGTTATTCTCATAAAAAGTATACAGTTATTTCAGCATAAGTTGACCAAATCACTCTCAAACATGCGTTTCACGGAAAAAAATAATCTCAGATTCGAACGAACCTCTCCGTTTTGTAACTTCGAGTGTCATAAAAAAGTTTCGGAATTATCCTAGCTACCTGACAACACCGATTCTTTGCAGAAACGGTAGTATATTCATCTGTCCAGCGGTCCAAAACTGTTTAAAAAATTCAATCACATAACGCTAAAAGAAATTCTTCTTCCCCGTGATAATACATTCGAACAATCTGTCACAAACTAACTGACTCTAACTCAGGAATGAACAAGACTCTCAATGATTTCCTCCAATTTTGTTGGACTAATGATATCTCGAAAAACCCTCCTGGTCTTTCTCTTCGATTTTTCCCCTTCCCCATTTCATGAAACAGCACTCATCGTTATCACATGCCGCACGTTTTCAGAAGCAATTAGCACCTTTAATTTAGCACATCGGCTGATTTCTACTACTCTGCTAAAGTTGGAGATCAAGCATACCCCTTTTATCCAGCGGGCAAAAGCTTTAAACAGTAGCCGACGAGCATTATGATTCTAAAAATGAAAAAGAGAGTAATTTGTATTGGATTTCGTTTCCAGTAATGGATCCAAGTGCACTCGGTAGTGGAGAATACGTAAACGTGGGCAGAGTTGGCGTTTTGTTCAGTACTCTTCTGGGAATTTGTGTGAGGCCTATCGCGAGATATCTAGATACTGCCCATCGTACACGTTTGGATCTAGTGGCCTCTTTCTTCTTCCTCCTGACTGAAAGCTCTAGATGCTGGTTCCCTTTGCTTTGTTACATAGATTGTATGGTGTTCTTATTTTACAAGCCCATCTCTACTCAATATTCTGGCCTTTCATGGTGTCCCAGCTGATTCCTTCTAGCCATTCTCCAATGTTAGCGCTATATTGATCCTCTTCAGACAGATCAGTTCTGATTGCAGAATTGCAGAGAGCTCAAGGAGATATTGCGTTGTAAGTCCTGAGTTTGGGAAAGAAGAGCAACAATGAGAGTAAGTCCAGATACTGAATTCAGTTCATATACATTAATAGAAATCCCTGGCAATTATACCCAACAGCTCTTATGATCTGAGATGGCGATGCTTGATATGATATTCACTAAAATCTAAAGCCCTGTTTTTATTGGTTATTGGTGTTGAATATGTTTCTTGACTACTACTGTTTGGGTTATCAAATGATATTATCTAACCCCAACAGCTTTTATGATCTGAGATGCCAATGCAACGCTTATTATGATATTCACTAAAATCTAAAGCCCTGATTGTATTGGTTATGGGTGTTGAATATTGTTTCTTGACTATGGGTTATGGAATGATATTTTTTAAGCTGTTGAGGCCATTGCAATCAAAGGACTATTAAGTACCCTGCATGGTACACCCCATGTTTGATTAATGCGCATAAGCATTCAATTATAATTGTTAATTTATTTTGTTGCATTGGCTGGTCCCATAGAAAGCAAAATAATTCGGAGGTGCTAATAATCTTTGTCATATCTTTGCAACTTGTGGAATTAATGTCTTTTTTGGTGGGTGATTATGATTATACTGCGACGAAATTTTCAATGCAGAGAACATGGCTTGAAGATTAGCTTCCAATCAGAAACTAGCTGTACATAATATGTTATAGTTTTGTGGAAGTACGCGTGGATCAATATATAGAGCAAAATGTATCTATCAAAATCACTAGGTTACTAGAAAAATTAGTAGGCTATATGCTTGGATCATAGGTCTGAATCGAACTTACCAATATATATTAACTCGAATTCTGATTTTGATTTTGGCAGATCTTCAATTGGGTTCACAGAAAGTTTCGTCAAAATCCCCATGATTACAGTGCCAAGGATTCTTTTAATGGTAAGAAGCTTACCTAGACCTCTCATGTATCAAATTGCTCCCTATAGAAAGCACCTTTCGGCTGGATTGGCCTATAAGCCTATGAGATCTGGTTGACTCTTGAACTTATCAAAATTGTGTTGACAGCAACGTCTATTTATATGTAGTAGATTAAAAGCTTTGTTATTCTGCATTTTCCAATGTGTAATAGTATGTTACAATAGGATTATACGATATTTTGGTAAATACTTTATTCTGGACTCGTGTGAATCAGGACACTGGTCGGGTATTCTCCAGGACAGTCCACTATCTTCAAAAAACTCTCTTGATGAAAGAGCCACGAGGGTCAGACTACCACGCGAAGATAAAGTTAACGATTGCATTCAAATAGACACCGACTGCTCTGTGAATAACAATAATGACAATATCGATGCAAAGAATGAAGATACCGAGGCCTTGTTGGGTTCAAGAGACAGTAAAGTTGCAATGCTGTTGAGAAACTGGGAGAATGGCTTGCTTACTATTGGAACCTTTGGGATTGACCAAGGAAACGGTTATGGGTCTCTGGATGTTGAGAATTTCGGAATCAGTGAAACAGATAATGAAGAAGAGCTTATCGATCCGATTGAAATGGAGGTTCTGGAAGAAAAGCTGGAGGAGGCATTTGGGTCAGCCGGGAACAGTAAGATTACCGACGATTACCATATGAAAGCTGTGAAGACCCAGCAATTGGAGAGCAAGGGATATAATATTACAGACTGCAGCAAAGAATATTACATCAAAGATTTAATAAATTCTGGCCATGGCAATAACAATGACAATTACAATAACAACCATGGGAACAAGATCTATCCTTTGCAGGAATTCTTTGAGGTTCCACTGTTAGCTGAAACGGTCAGAAAGAAAGAGCATAGAACCACCTTGGCAGATCTGTTTTCTCGAAGTAAAAATCAAGCCAGCTCTACTCATTATGTACTGGACGATGGAGCCAAAACAGAATATGAACGTTATTATGAGCCAAATAAAGTCAAACACGGTGAAAAACATCCGCCAAAGCCGGGTCGTTCGTTTGTGAAGAAGGTTCTTAAATGGAAAGGAGGAGAAGAATACCGTCCCAAAAAGGTTCTGCACTTCATTCTCATCGTTTGCTTGTTATAATCTGTCCATTCTCATGGTCTTCTTGTTATTATCTGAACATAATATGATTTTAGATCAAAGAACCAAAAGCACTATTAAGGCATGGGAAATACTCAACTTATTCTAGGCAGAGTAAAATAGGTTATACATTCGCTTCTAGGAAGAGCCATTGCAAAGCATTTTACATTTGTTAAAATAGGTTATACATTCGCTGCAATAGGCACAGATTTGTTCAGTGGTAAGCCTTCAGTTTAACTCTACTGTACTCCTGTAATTTATATCTTGGCCCTGAAAAATATCTGCTGATTAATTGCACCTAGGTGCTCTGATATCCAGGTGAAAGTTCGTGCTGTTCTTGGGATAACCTTTACATACGAGTTCCATTTTGGATGCAATTTGGGGTGTTAGAAAGCTCTGGACGAGCTCTACAGCATGGAAATCTGTAAAGTCATCTTGAGAGCTTACTGTGACCTGGACCCAAAAACCCTGTTTTAGGACCCACCCAAGCTTCTATCATATCTTTGGTGGGAGACCTCTATAAATTATATAAATTATCTATATGGAGGGAGAGATTTCATGTCTGACTGATGTAGATGTAGTTTTAGCTCATATCTGACTCATGATAAGATGTAGTTTAAGTTTATCATAATTTCAGAAAAAACAAAAACAAAAAGAGTAGAATATTTATCTTACTTTTCAACATTATCAAACATTACAATTAAGATTTTGTAATTTCAATAAATATTTAATAAATTATTTTAAAAAACTTCTGTTTAATTTAAATTATTATTAAATGGATCTAAATTGCTTTTTATTGTGAAAAAAATGTGACTAATTATTTCTATTTTACAAACAATAGTGATAATCTATTCTTCTAAAATATATTTGAATCTACTTCCACTTTTTCTCTTCACATGGAATATAGGAGATCCTGATATTCCAGTTATATTAAAGAACTCAGAACTAAGAGACTCACATCTCATTTTTAGGCATGTTCTCCATCTACCTAAAAACAAAATCAATTGATGATTAACTATCTAAAAACTTTAAATCACACTTAAAACCTAAAAATCATCTTATCCTTATCCTATATGTGTTATCCTTATTCTATACTTGTTTATCCTTATCCTATATGTGTTCTTGTATAACATGCTTGTCCTGTGCTTTGAGAAGAAATAATGATAATGTGCTCATATTTTTGTAGGATAAAAACTCGCTAAGATATACCTGGACATTACTTTAGATATTTTCTTTTAAATGGACGCCATTAATTATGGTCATATTATGGCATTCATTAGTAGTATTTTTGAATTTAATGGATTGGTAGAATCGAATAAGAAAGAAGAGTTATTATTTTGACTTGAAAATTAAATAAAATGTCTCCCTTTTAAGATTTTGCTTGAGCCCATGTACTTTGTGTAATCAGCAATAACAATAATTCTGGTGCTTCATGTTTGCAGTGGGTGATGAAAATGTTGAGGAAAAAGATCTATCCAGAATCTATAGCTAATTTGCACACCAGTGAACTTATGGATGGACATCTGGATATATCAAAAACTTTTGTAAATGCATCAAAGCTAAGGGAGTTGCAGGATTCCGACAACAACTCTGCCATGAGATGTATAGATCCAAAAAACATTTCGGCAAACCGAGATTATGAACTGGTTTCTCTGCTTCGTGATAGTTCTAAAGGAAGTCAAGAATGCTGGATCAAAACAGACTCTGAATGTAAGTCTAGATGTGCTTCATCACAATTGCATGCAAGTAAACAGCCTTAGCAGATGCTAGTATAAAACAAAAGTCTTTAAGCTATTCTGTTTTTTTAATCTTGGAGGCCAATTTTTAGTCTCAATTGTTGCACCAAGAGGAGAGGTATGGGTTGCAAGAGATGAGTGACTTATCTCCCTATATAAAAATAAATAAATTATTACAAATTCATCTTAATCTTGGATTTCTTTAAAGCAGCCATAGAATTGTCATTGTTTTTTAATTTCTCTGGTTGTTTAATAGTTCTTGGTTTAAGATAATAAGCAGCCATATAATTGTCATTGTTTTTTAATTTCTCTAGTTGTTTAATAGTCCTTGGTTTAAGATAATCTATTATCTGATATCCTAATTTTTTTAGATTTTGAAATGCCTTTAAAATTGTATTTATGTTATTTGAACTTCTGTCAAAGTATGCCAATAGATAGATACAGAAATATCAATCTGCAGAACAGTCATAACTCACTTTTTGACTTGCAGATGTTGTGCTGGAGTTGTAAACGTTGGAGTCTAACAGCAAGTCCCAGTTTTCAAAACGGTTAAGCAAGCATCTATCACAAGCCAATCAGCCTTGGCTGTTGTTCTGGGTGTCACCTTCAAGTATTTCTAAGTACATTTCAGATTGACTCATATTAAGGTTTATCTGCTTCAAGGCTTGAATAGCTCTGATATTCATCCTTGACTTGCAGGGGATTGATGCAGTATTTTATTATGTTTGTGATTGGAGTCTTCTCTCATTTCGTCTTCAGATGGGAATGTTCTAGTAAAATAAGCAGATACCTAATCTGCTTGCTTAAAAAGACTTTTTCAGAACATTGTTGTAAAATTAGCAGGTAAACCCTAAATCTATCTAACTAAATTAAATACTTATTTATTATATTGTTGGTTGAGAATTGGATACTATATTTTCAAAGTTTTATATATATATAGATATATCTGTGTGTATGTATATGTATATGGTTTTCTTTACACCTTGAAGCCTACTTTTTTTATTCTGACTTCTTCTAATTATATTTAGATAATGATTAGGGAAACATTTGTATTCCATATTTATCAGATTATAAAACTTAAATTGCTTTTGTCATCCATTGTATCCTCCATTTAAACTTGTTATAGATGGTTGAATAAATGCTGATAGTTTTCAAATGATTCAAGTACTTACAGAGCAAACGATATCAAGGAATTTCTCATATGAATAGAGGATTGTAATTGAACTAGTGATTGAGTGCTTGGGTTTTGCAAACTATCTAATAGTTGAGTCACTTATTAACTTGATATGGACCATAGGACTTGCACTTCATGGAATATTTTGGACTTGCATGTCATGATTAAGTTGAATTATTTTGAACATTGTCTAATCTATATTTAGTTTATAAGGAAATGCGTGTGATGTATTTATGTATTTTTCTTCTTCTGGAATCAAGGTCAAATTCTTATCATATGCTTATTAAATTCTTTCTGACATTAAGGTTAAAACATTGGGAATTTTGTATATTGTCTGCTTCACCATCTGTTGTTCGATTTCTTTTAGAAAACTTGTTACCAACTTCTTTCGCCAACCGGTATAATGAGATATTGTAAGCTACGTAGATTGCATTAAAATAAGGTTTCTCCATCATTTTATGTTTTACCCACCTTATACCTTTTGTGTTCTGGGCTGAAGAGCTCTTTGTTTCAGTGAAAAGTTAAATGAGAATTTCCAAACTTAATCCAATGAATAATTCAAAGAATTCAGAGGACAGGTATGATATTAGGATATTCTTTTAGAACTATACATTGATGGTGCTCTTTTGAATCTCAAACGAAGGACTTTTAGTTTCCTCTTGTCAATTGTCTGCTCTCTGGGCATGATCTTTACCAGGTTTTCTTGGATAGCTTTAATGGTTATTATATTTTCTAAAAAAAATCTTTTTTTCTTTGAAAGCTTTAACTAATTTTCTTGGATAGCTTAAATGGTTATTTTGTTCTTTCTAGAACTTGTTTTCTGTGTTTTTCATGTAGAGCTTTTAACAGTTAGTGTTTTAGCAAGAGATTAAATGTATTGCCATATTTGTGTGACATATATTATTTGTCTTTTCCATTTATTTAGCTTGAGTTACATCTAGTTATTGGTAAGCTTTGTGGCACAAGGATTTAAGTAAGCTTTAAAGATGTATCATGAGGTAATACATAACTTAAGAAGGAAATATTTATATATTTATGTTATTAGTATGATAATATTTTTTTTCTTTCAAAAGAGCTAAAGGGTATTTTTTTAGATAAAGTCTATCCTTAGTTTGTTAATAGGGTTTGGGCCAAAGAGGTTTGGGGATTTCATGGATGGTGGTGTTTGCATGCCTAAAGCATATTCAAAAGATTTTTTATATTTGAAATTGTTGAGAAAGCTTATGTCCATGCTACTCTCCCATAGTTTGTGGCTTTATAAGACATTCTACTAGTTCTTTCTTCCATGGGGAAAAAGGGTTTTTTGGTAGAACACACTCCCCAACTCTCATGTCCAGTTTGGGTGTAGTTTTGTTTGGCTTTCCAACATAATTTTGGACATTCTTGGACTGCATTTATATGCACGTTGATGGTGTTCTCTTCCATGAGTTCACATATTTTCTAAATATCAGAGATTAGGATAGGATTAACTCAAAATACAATTTGCTTTTGTGTCAACCTTAAAAAAGAACTCATTAATTTTTCCCTTATTATGTATATAAACATTCAAAATACTTGCTTTCATTGCAAACCCTTAACATTTATGACTACCCTTTGATGATCCAACACAATCTTCAAGTGAATTTTGCTCCTAGGGAAAATCAAACTCAAAATGGGCTTGCGACAAACAATGTCAATGATGGTGGTTGGATTCAAGAGGTTAACAAGGAATCTCAAAATGTCAAGACTATTATTGTCCCAAAGGCTCTTGTTCGCAAAGTCTGTATGACCATTAGCTCTAATTAGAACCAATCATGGCCATGTCCAATGTTAAAGTTGTAAATAACCTATGCTAGAATCCACTTTAAGAGTGAGAGGACAAAGTGTGTAATGCTTGTCTCCTCTACTTAACCTTTTGCGTGGCAAAGAAGTCTATGGCCTACACAAAAAGCCAAATCCCATCACTTTGGATTGATGGTTGTCATCGTTGAAAGGTCTTGAAATAACCAACTCATATAGTGTGTTAGATGGCCTTAATTAAATATTGAGGAGGAGATGGACTTCATCCATGCTCATTTCTAATAAAACTTGCATCATGAAATGTGTGAGGGTTGTCAAACTTTACTAGAAAACATAAAATCTTGTAATTTTGAAATCTTCTAAAACATATTGATATTGTTTGTCTTCAAGAAGTCAAAGTAAAATATTTTTCTCTTAGAATGAGCTTATAGATGATTTGGTCAAGCACCACCTATTATTTTCAAACCACTACGAAAATTGAGCAAGTTGTCACTACAATCACCCCAAAAATTACATCTATTGTAGTTAACTAAGAAACAAAGCCAACATAGCAATTGGTCTTATTGAATTTAGATGGCCAAATTTTGTCCAGACCATGTCATGTGTGTGTGTGTGTGTGTGTGTAGAGAGAGTGAGATGTAATACAATGTGTTAGGAACCCATGTCAACCCTTCTATTTACTTTGTTAGTATATTGTTGTTGGACGCATATGCTTTGTAAGTCGTCCCATAGTATTTGTTGATCCATAGTTGTGTTATTGTTGTTTGGTTCATATGCTTTGTAAGTCGCCCATAGTATTGTTGATCCATAGTTTGTATTGGCCCATGGTTTTGACCCATAGTATTGGCGCCTAGACTTAGTATATAAGTGTATGTTGAGGCCTATGAAAGCACCGTGAAGTTATTTGTAATGAGCTTGCTCAAAGGAGGTTGCCCCCTCGAAGTGGCCTGCGATCAATATAAAAATGATTCTGAGTTCTGTTATTTCTTTTATCTCGTGTGTTTTCATTAATTTAATATTGTAGGTTCTTCACATCTGGTATCAGAGCACTTTCTTGGGCTCGTTGGGTGAAATTTCTGCAAAAAAAATTTTCGCATCTGTTGCAGCTTCGGATTTGGGAATAATCTTTATCCGCTTAACTGTGGGAAGTACTTGGGCATAAGCCCTAAAAATCATTGTGAGGAGTACCACAGGAACCCCAAAGTAGCTGGCCCATTGAGAGGACCTGCCAACGAAAAGGACAACGACCCATACCTGATTGACTAGTTCTCACCCATGAGGTAAACCAAGAGCTATCGTTTGTGGCAAAGTGGTTATCAATTTTACCTAAGCCTTGGAGTAAGGGGTACTGCCCAATACGCAAGCCGTCAGACAACATTGGTGGCCGAGTGAAACCCCTGAATTGTCAGGAAACCGCACATACCTGGGGTCCATATATATTTTCAGCTGAACTGTTGCTGCGTCATTTTAGATCTATTCTGAAAGTCATTCCAGATCCAGCCGTATAAAATTCTTTTTTTTGGCCATATCTCCCTTGTTTTCACTCCATTTCTCTTGAAACTTCCCTGACACCTTGGTAATCCCATTCTGCATATTTCATTCTTGAGGACCCTATCCCAAATTCCACTATCCAAAGCCCGAAATCCCACATTTGTCTATTTTTAGGGTTTGCCATAACTTCTTCGAATTTCACCCAATCGCCTTCAAATTTTACCATCGAGTTCCTTTCCTAATTCTGCTTCTTTGTCTCTCTCTGCCAAATTTTCTCTTTCTTCCACCCCGTTTCTGAAATCTCCATTTTTTACTTCCCTGTCCATTAGAAAGTGTCCAAAACCTAGTCAAACCCCAATTACCCCTCCAAGTTTTTCCCAAATCCAAATTTCCCTTTACTAAATAAGCTTTTGTTTGTGTTTTTCTATCCATTTCCAAAAAGAAAAAAAAAAACTCTTGGTTATGGTTGTCACCCGCGCAGGAGCAAAAACCATGGAGGAAGCACTTGCAACCATCCAAATCAAACTCCAAGATTTGGATGAAAAATTTCTCAGCTTCCATCTTCAGCATTCAACGATGAACAATAACCGACAGCAAGAATCTTCTGCAGCCACTGGGTTCTCTTCTTCCAACAATTTACGTGGTCCGAAGCTTGAATTTCTTCGCTTCAATGGTACTGATCCGACTGGATGGGTCTATCGTGCAGAACAGTATTTCAGTATGCATAATATTTTTAATGTCCAAAAAGTTCCACTTGCATCATTTCATTTGGAACAAGAAGCCCTTCAATGGTATCGTTGGTACATCAAGGCTCATGACGAGCCAAAATGGACAGATTTTTGCCAACTCCTTTTGCAACGATTTGGTCCTAGTGCTTTTGATGACTCACTGGAGCACTCACTAAACTCCGTCAAAGTGGCACTGTGAGAGAGTATGAGACCGAATTTGAGAAACTAGCGAATCACACAAAAGGCTTGTCTGATGAATTCTACAGGAGTTGTTTTGTCAATGGTCTTAAGGATGAAATCCGGTCAGAGATTAAAATGTTCTATCCCAACACAATGATGAAATTCCTAGGGTTAGCTAAGTTGGCAGAAGACAAGATTGCATCCCAACAACGCTCCAAACCCACTTTTGTTCCCTCCCAAAATATGGGTTCTCAACGACCTCCCATTCCGCCAACAACTCGACCAACTCCTATCAAGCATTTGTTTGAAACAGAGATGCAGGCATGCAGAGAAAAAGGGCTTTGTTATAATTGTGATGAGAAATTCACTCGGGGACATAGATGTGTTCAACAAAAGCTCTATCTCTTGGATATGGATTCTCCGCTTGCCTCTAAAATTGGTGAAGAAGCTCCAGATACAATGGATGCTTAGGTCGACATTCAAGAGCCTCCTATTGAGCCCCCATCTCAGGATGAACAACGAGAGATATCTCTCCATGCTTTATCCGGTGTCACCACCCCCCAAACTATGCAGGTCAGGGTTTATTTCAAGAAGCTTCCTCTTACAATACTCATTGATTCCGGTAGCACTCATAACTTCATTGAACCCCGAATCGCCAAACAGGCTGATTGTTTTGTCCATCCTTACTCCAACTTTGAAGTCATGGTTTCCAATGGAGGCACCTTACCTAGCAAGGGAAAGTGTCACAATGTGTGTATCTCTCTGGAAGATTATAATTTGCGCTCTGACATGTTTGCCTTGTCCTTAGGCGGATGTGATGTGGTTTTGGGCATTCAATGGTTACGCACACTTGGCCCCATCTCATGGGATTTTGCTGAACTTTGGATGCAGTTTTCAGTAAATGGGACACAACACAAATTTACAGGGTTACAACCAGGGTCTCTCCGCACCATCAATTCACATTGCCTGGAAAGGATCCTTAAAAAGAATTCACATGGTGTCATCGCTTAGCTCCATTCCATTCAGATGCACCCATCAACGGTCTCCACTACTTCCTTGGATAGATATGCAGGTGTCTTTGCTGCACTAGTGGGATTTCCGCCTTCAAGAGACCTTTCCGGTAAGCATTTAGCCGCGTCTACATCTCAGCAGGAAATGATGGCTATTTTGCATGCAGTACCGACGTGGAAGCCATCCCTATTAGGGAATTATTTCTGCATCAAGACTGATCTCCAGAGTCTGAAAATTTTCCTGTAACAACGGGTCTCCTCCCCAGCACACTTGAAATGGGTTATCTACCTCATGGGTTATGACTATGCGATCACTTACAAGAAGGGTAAGGACAATATGGTGGCAGATGCTCCTTCTCGCACATTTGATGACCCAGTTTCTCTTACATCTATTTCTCTGCTTGTTCCAAACTGGTTTCAATATGTTCAACAGGGCTATCTCTTCTATGAAATCCATGCTTCTTCATTGGCAGGGCACTCTGGGTTCCTCCAAAAGTATGACCGGGAACAATGTAACTTCTTTTGGCAGGGACTAAAAATGCCAATTCAACAGATGGTGGTTGACTGTGATACTTGCCAGGTCAACAAGGGTGAAACGACACTCCTTTCGGGACTGCTCGAACCCTTTCCCATCCCTACACAGATTTGGACAATTATTTCTATGGATTTCCTAGAAGCGCTCCAGTGGTACAATACCACGTCTGCAAGGACACCATATGAAGAAGTCTATGGACAGGAACCGCCAGTTCTTCTTCCATACACCCTCAGCAGCTCCCCAGTTCAGGCAATTGAATCGGTTCTTCGAAACCGCGATCAGATTCTTCTCATTCTGCAGGACAATCTTCACATGGTAAGAATTCAACTGAAACAACAAGCCGCTCAGCACCGTTCAGAGCGCACTTTTCATGCAGCTGATATGGTTCTTCTTCAACATTCCAAGCAATCCTCCTAAAACTCAAAAGGCGTCAGTGGCCCGGAATGCAACCTGAAGATGCTACAGGGGAACCACTCTATCCAATTCTGCATCAATTTCCACATCTAAAGCTTTGAGGACAAAGCTTTTTCTAAGGGAGAGGAGATGTTAGGAACCCATGTCAACCCGTCTATTTACTTTGTCAGTATATTGTTGTTGGACGCATATGCTTTGTAAGTCGTCCCGTAGTATTTGTTGATCCATAGTTGTGTTATTGTTGTTTAGCGCATATGCTTTGTAAGTCGTCCATAGTATTGTTGATCCATAGTTTTTATTGGCCCATGGTTTTGACCCATAGTATTGGCACCTAGACTTAGTATATAAGTGTGTGTTGAGGCCTATGAAGGCACCGTGAAGTTATTTGTATTGAGCTTGATCAAAGGAGGTTGCCCCCTCGAAGTGTCCTGCGATCAATATAAAAGTGATTCTGAGTTCTGTTGTTTCTGCTATCTCGTGTGTTTTCATTAATTTAATATTGCAGGTTCTTCACACAATGTGCACATTTTTGGAGATGGTTGGTCGATGTACTACTAAAGGCTCCCTACTTGATTTGTGACAATGTTAACAATATATATATATATGGAGAGTGAGAGAGAGACAGAGAGAGAGAGAGATGTAATGTAGTTTGTATATTTTTGGAGATGGTTGGTCAATGTACTACCAAAGGCTCCCTACTTGATTTGTGACAATATTAACATAGTGAAAAATACAAAATGTATAAAAGGGATACTGTGAATTTTAATGTCACAAGGGGAGAAGGATGTGTTCATACTTAAAGCTAGAATAGAGTTATAAAAAGCAAAAACAAATTGGCGACATGACTAGTTTGAGTTATGGTTTCCCTAAAAAGTTTCTAAAAGAGACCCAAAAGAATCTTGAAAAGACACGATATTGTTGTGACCTATGAATATAAATCCTCGTTGTTTGATTTCAATGGTGGTAAGCTTGTCTTGGTCCTAGAGGAATACATAATCTCATATCATTATAATATATAGCTTACATATCCATGGTGGCTAACACAATTGAGATGCCTAGGATGAGGTTTATTTTGAATGTATCACACCTTTAAAACCCCAACTATATTGTCTTTATCAAAATAACCTTTTACCCAAGCATAAGGGAGACGATGCTTGGAGTTTTGGGTGGGAGGATGCCATCTCTCAAATTGTGGCCTTATTGCTAGGTTATAGCTAACATATTGCCTTTTCAATAAGGAAGACTAATAGGGTAGTCAAAGAGGGATTCGATTTCATGTCTCAACTTCTTCAAAAAGATACTTATGATAAAGAGAAGTAAGACCACACAACCAACAATGATATTTTTTAAAAATGGATGAGACTAGTGGGACTAGGGGAGACAAACTTTTAGCACAAATTTATTTGTTAAACATTAGAGATAGGCCCATTAAATCCTTCTTTAAGGATAAATCCACCAAGGAGGCCAACAAAATAATTGCAATTGTCAATCTATAACTAACTACTTGATAGGAGTCACATGAAGATATTGAAAGAGAATATGTAAATCGTTGAAAAATGGTGCTTCAAGGCTAGGAGTAAATTTTAAACTGAGGAATTCATGGTGGCAATGCAAATGTGCCTAGACATTGTATTGTGTTTCCTCTCAAAAGAACACATGAGGGCCTACGACTAAGCATTGACCCTTGATAACTTTCCAATATCTCTTAGAGAAGCGATAGATGACAAGGCTCTTGGGCTAGATGGGTTCTTGCGTGAGTTTTAAAAAGCAACCCACAATCAAAACTATAGTTGGCTACTTTACTATCTAGGAATGGATTGAAGGGGAATTTGTAAATCACTACAAAATGGTGTTTCAAGCATAGGAGCACATATTATGCCCCATTTTCAACGTTAATATTTTATTTTTTTGCAAGTTATATGTTACCCTCTTATACTAGTTTTATGGCATTTAAACCACAATATAATTTGTTGAGAAAAGATGATGCATGACCATCATCATCACGATTAAAGGGATTTCTAGTGCAGCTCAACACAAGAGGAGAGGTTGTGCAAAAGTGTGTGAGATTTGAAGCACACATGAAAGGGAGAATTACATAGGATCCATGTAAAAACACATTCAAGATGCGAAGGTTCCACATAAAAGTTGTGTATGCAATCCCATTCTTCCCAGTTGTTTTCATCACTCAAAAAGAATTGAATCTCACAAGTCTATTGGAATAACCAAACAAAAACATATCCATTCTTGTTAATAGTATAGAGCCATCAAATGGGAAGTCACAATATCCAGGTAGGTAAGGTGAAACATAGTCCATAAGCCATCAACTTTGAAAATGTAAGGAAGGAAATCAACATAGGCTACAAACTAAGTCAACTAAACAAATAATGTGTCCTAATATCAAAGCTTCAAAGACACGCCACCAATATATAATCAAACAATAACAAAGTTAATCAAGATAATGACCATAGAGCCAAGCACTATCAAGAATTATAGCTAAAATCATTAATTAAGAAAAACTCAATAGCTAAAAAAAAGAACAATTCCCATAATTCCAATATGTAGGCTAAATAATTTCCAAATGCAACATTACCACCGAAAATTGCAGAGAAAAATGAATAACTAGGAAAATTCAAGGTTAAATAAGGATTCACATAGCATAGTAGAGCACATGTAAGATCTAAGTTGCAACATTACCACATGAGCAACCCGACCAAATAGCTAATGAACAAATAATTTAATGAAAAGAAAACAAATTTAAAACCTACCTTATCTCCTCAACAAATTGAATAATGGTGGGTAAGCTCTAAGTTCCAACAATCAACACACCAAACTCTAAAGCACCAACATCACTACAAAGTTGTAATTACAACACTAGGTTTCCCCACTAGTTAAAATCCCAATAAACACAACCACATAGGGAAAAAAGAAGGAGCGGGAGGGTTCATTCCTTCAACAACCATACATAGATCTAGGAAGAGAAAAAAAGGTAAATAGCATAAGAAAATGAGAGAAGACATCACATGCACTGAGGTAAGTCAAACATAACCAAATATTGACCAATGCTACATCAAACAATAATGGTCTAAATCAAATCAAGGGAGGGCATGCATGTAGGATGTTTTAATTCACTATACACCCTAAGCTATGCTTAATCACATAAAATCCCAAGAAGGCCTCATCACAGCCCATGTCATCTTTCCACCCAAAATATCAAGAATATAAATTTTCCAAATTCCAAATCCAATCGTATGCACCAAATCCCTACCAATGTATGTCATCAAAACCAAGGGTTTAACACCAAAATGACCCAATCCACAATCATTCAAGTACCAAGCGTTAGAGTAAATAACCCTCCTAGAGCATGTGTTTATGAGTCTAATGGGACAAACCACACCCAAAAACACCTCTTGAGTCACCCATGAGACATAACCCTAGTTTTGGTGATGCCTTCCCTGATTTGGGGGGCGCATTTCCTGATTTGGGGGATTGTCTCCCTAATTTAAGGAGTGTGTCTTAGTTAGACTTAAGTTACCCCACTCACTAAGTCCTAACTGATGCCTAAATACCCCAAACACTCATTAGCGCCCCAATTAGGTCAAGCAACGCCCCTTTTGAGTGATTTTAGGAGCATGCATGCATTATTCAATTAACTGAGTGATAAGCGAGTTCCTTTAAAAATCAGTTAAACTCAGTTTAGGACTGCGTGGATGGTTAATTACAGTTATCTACCCTTAGTTAAGCCTAACTAGCCCTATCTGCAAGACATGAACCCTCTCTGCATGGCATGGACAATTCGAGTTGCTATTTGACCTAATTTGTAACCTCTTTCATTCATTCATGTACTCTGATAATAAATCATTGTCTTTCTTCTCTTCAAGGTTATTGTGTAATGATTCATGTTATATTATTGGACAATTGTTCATTCTTGATTCGATCTTCATATATTGTTAGCTTATGCACCTAGATCTTTGTATGCTCAAATCTGATATGGTATTAGAGCATAGAGGGTGCTAAACTAGCTAGTTTGCTAGTATTATTTTATCAATCTTTTGAAGGTTGAGAAGGGATTTTGCAGCCAGGATTTCGCATCCACCAAGGAGTATTTTTCAAACACCAAAGAAGCTTTCACAACTACTAAACAAGGCTTTTGCAGCCGCCAAAGAAGGCCCTTTGCAACCACTAAAGAAGGTTTTTAAAACCACCACTTTTTCATATTGAAGAAGGATCCTTTGGTACACCAAGGAAGCAATTTTTTTTGTAGCCATTAAAGAAGGTTTTGCAGCCATCAAAGAGTATTTTTGGAAGCCATGGACCTACCTTCTAATCATATTCTAACCCCCTTCAATTATTTTGAATGGAATCCTAGAGTGGAGATGCTCTTAAGAATGAAGGGTTTGTACAGAATGACCATCGGAAAGGAGTTGGAACCAATGTCTCTTGTTGAAAAATATAAGTATCTTAACCGAATGAATGAAGCTTATGGGATGCTATGTTATTATGTGTCTCATGATATACTTTATCATATTCAAGACAAGAAGAGCCCCAAAGAAATATGGACCACCTTGTCAAACCTCTTCGGTACACACAATATGAGATGATGGGCCATGTTTTGTAGGTAGAGTTAATGAATCTGAGGCCAAGTGAGTTCAACTTCGTACAAGAATTCTTTACAATGTTCACATATATCCTATTGTATCTCAAGATGTGCAACATCAATAAAGAAGACACCCAAATGGTACTCTCTATCCTTTCTAAAGTGGGTCCTAAATTCAGCACTTTTGTTTCTTCATTTCACTTTACTAGATTAGCACTTGGAGCATCTTTTACCATTCCTTATCTCGATGTCTTTGTTACCTCCCTTATTCAAGAGTAGGATAATATTTCTCATATGGTCCTACAAAGGTCCTCAAATGCTCTTGCACTTGCAGCAAATCAGGACAAGAGGAAAGCTACTAAGCATAAGTCTTCATACAAAGGAAAGAAGGAACAAAAATCCAAGTTCTCTTATGACAAGACTACCTCGAAAGAAGGGAAGACTAAGGAAGAGCTTCCCTTGTGTCTCTACTACAAAAAGGGACCTCACAAAGAAGAAAATTGCAGGTATAAGACATTCTTTGAAAAAAATGAAGACAAAGTACGCAAGCCACGACCTCCTCCTAACTTGGGGACATGCACTCATAACAACTTCAACTTCAAAATCAACTTATTGGATCCTAGATTCCGGAGCTTCAAATTATATGGCTTCATTCGAGGACATTTTCACCTCCTTGTAGCCATCCTTTGTACTTATGGGAGACAATACTCCAATCAAGGTATGTGGAAAAGGTGATATTACAAGAACATGGGCAGTTTCAAGTTGTTTTCTTTGTCCATTCTCTATCCAAAAATATTATTTCCATATACCAAATCAGTCACTCGGGCCATGGTAAGGAAGTTCTCTTCACCAAAGACTCGGTAATCATTTTAGATTTAGTTGCATCCCATCTTTCACTCCACTCTCCCTTCAGTGCTTCCCACCGACATCCATTCATTCCTCACACATACCATCTTCCCATGCCACACATTTCTCCATTGCACCCTCTACATTCCTCTACACCAAACCCACGCTCCACACTACCCGAACTCCCTTTGCCTTCGTTTTGCTTTGCCACACCATCTTCCCCTCGGCACTCCTTCCACGTCCATGCATCCTCCCATTTTCTACACTTCCAATCGCCCATCTTCTACACTGCTCCAAATCACATCTCCACTCACTCTCGCCTACCAACCCTACCCGCGGCTTGCCCGGTCACCTACTTCCCTTTTCCTCCCCCACACCACATCAACCCTACAATGACCCACAAAAAAAGGGTTAATAAATATTTATTATATAATAATAATATTATTATTATAATAAATATGTTTTATTAACATTTAAAAAAATTATAATAAATTAAATAATATATACATATATAATATTTTTTTCATTATTATTATTATTATTATTTTATTTCCACCACCTTAAATATTAATAATAATAATAATTAATTAGTCTCAATATTGACTCCATAAATAAATTAAGTGTCATTCACCCCCATATAAGCCAAAATCGCGTCTAAGTATTCACCCCCACACACTAGAAACATGGACCTGAAAAAACAGTTCAAGCAGCTAGAAAAGGACATCAACGCCCTGAGAGATGTTGTCACCATGAACCAAGAAAGCTTAAGAGAGGAAATGAAGAATGGAAATGTATCACTTAAGAAAGAGATTAAAGACGAATTTTTCAAAGTAATGGAGAAAATTTTGGATGAAAAATTGGATGCCATGACAGAGAACCAGAATAAAAAACATGACGAACTCATGAAGATGTTACAAAACCGAGTGTCTAGTAGTCGCAACAAACAATGGGATAGCTCCATCATGTTGATCACCTCATCTTGCACCTCCGCATCACCACCCACCTATAGATCAAGAGGCACCCAATATCAGCCCCTTATGATGTGCCCACCGAGAGCTAAAAATAGAACTATCAAAATACAACGGGAGCGAAGAGCAATGTGTGGCATGGTTAAACAAAGCTGAAGAATACTCCACGGTATACAACATTATGATAGATGAGGAGAAAGTAAAATATGTGTCAATGCATCTAGAATGATACACCTACAATCCGTACATGTGGTGGAAAGGAGAAAAAATATTCATACACCCGGAATTTGTTCAAAAATTACTTTTTAAAAAGATTTCAGCGAATTACCAAGAACGAATTCTTTTCGAAACTTACCACCTTACAATAAAGAAGAAGTGTCGAGGAATTCACACATCAGTGAGAATCCTTGGTCACACAAGTATTTGGATTATCTAGCAAGCAATCACTTGAAATATACTTGGGAGTCCTTAAACCATTATCCAAAACGAATTAAAGATGCATGACATACCTAACATATAAGTAGCAAGACATAAAGAAAAAGTGGCAGAAGCCAAATTTGAAAGTTTCCAATCAAGAAATGGAAAAATGTATCAAGAAAAAACACACCACTGATGACAAACACAGATAAGGACAAATACATACCTCCACGCATACGAGAAGAAAAAATAAGTTTGGAGGTGCAACAAATGAAAGAAGGCAAATGCAGATGATGTGGAGAAAAATGGGACCCCAAGCACAAGTGCCACACCAAAGATAATTCAAAAAAATTATACACATGTGAAGCATAAGGAAATGACGAATCAGATGTAGAATAATTAGAAAATGAAGAAGAAGAGAACACCCAAAATATTGCAACCGGAGATGACGACACACCCAAAATATCACTCGCAGCCATGATAGACATCAGTGAACCATAAACCCTTAATTTAAAGGGGCATATAAAAAAATGATAATGTCACAGTACTAATAGGTACAGGAATCACCCACAACTTCCTCGACATAAGAGTCATAATAAAATTAAGCTATTCATATATCCAATCCCAAACATGAAGGTTATGGTTACATATGGAAAAAATACTAAAAATGTATATAAGTTCCATAAAGTGAAACTTCATATACAAGATTTTAAATTGGAATCAGAATTCTACACCGTACCTCTGGGTGGAGTAGACAAATTTTTAGGAGTCCAATGGCTACAAACATTAGGGACCTACTCATCCAATCATCAAAAACATTTCATCAAGTTCAAACGGAAAGGACAAAAGTATAATCTATATGGGTTCAAACCACCCCATACGCAAGTGGTTTCATATCAAAAGATGGAAAAACTTATACAGAAGGGAGCATCAGCTTATGTGATCCAATGTCATCATATGGAAAGACAAAACTCCAAACAAGATGATCCCAAAGAAGAAAAATTCCAAAAGATACTTCAGAAACACAAAAATATATTTCAATATCTACCCATGTAGTTACCACCAAAAAGAAGGATCGAACATATAATCGAATTTAAACCAAGGTTAAGTCCAGTTAAATTAAAAATCTCTATATACCCCCACCACCATAAAATAGAAATAGAAAGATTAGTTCGAGACCTATTGAAATGTGGTGTTATAAAAAAGAGTAGAAGTCCATATGCGGCCCCAATCATACTAGTACAAAAGAAAGATGGATCATTTAGATTATGCATAGATTACAAAGGATTAAACAAAATAACAATCGAGAACAAATTTCCAATTCCATTCATCGACGACGTTGGATGAACTTCATGAAGAAAAATATTTTTCAAAACTTGATTTAAGATCAGGTCACTATCAAATTAGGGTCATATTAGAAGATGTCACAAGACCGCTTTTCAAACTCATGAAGGCCACCATGAATTCAAGGTAATGCCTTTTGGATTAACAAATGCCCCCGCCACCTTCTAAGCAGTTAAGAATGAACTATTCCATCCCTACCTCAGAAAATTTGTGTAAGTATTTTCTTATGACATCCTTATATATAGTGAGACATGGAAGGAACATCAAAAGCATCTAGAACATATATTATCTCTCTTGTAAGAAAACCAATTCTACAAAAAAAAGGTCAAATTGTACATTTGGCAAACAAGAAGTAGAATATCTTGGTCATATTATCTCGAAGGAAGGAATCAAGGTAGATCCAAAGAAAACCCAAGTGATCAGCGAATGGACCCAACCAAAAAATATCTCCAAGTTAAGAGGATTCTTAGGATTGATTGGTTACTATTGAAGATTCATCAAGAACTATGCTCATTTAACTGATCCGCTAACCAATCTCCTTAAAAAGAATTCCTTTCAATGGAGTAATGAAGCGGGAAGGTGTTTTTGAGGCATTGAAATAATAATGTCTACAAATCCTATTTTGGCAACACCCAATGTTTCAAAACCATTTGTAATCGAATGTGATGCCTCGGGATTTGGAATGTCACGTCCCCATTTTGACCCCCTTTTGTAAATGATGTAAATACTTATATTTAATCATGGTGAGGAGCTCAAGGCCAAGGCCCCACCATTGGTTTAACGTTTATGTATCGGCAATTAAAATAGATGCCTATGGTTCTTGTGCGAGATGGGCACAATGTATATAAGACATCATGTAATTACGAATTTTTAATGAAAAACCCACAACCGGCTATGCAATGCAACAAAAGAGATGGGGCATGGTTCTACAAGGAATAGGGAGGGAAATTATTCAAACCCTTGAGCCAATGGTATTAATCCATGTGTCAATGGGGAAACCCATAAACCACCAACTACCCATTTTGTCTCATGCACCCAATCATTTAATTCTCCCAAGAAATTGGTTAAGGCAGTTAATGCCTTGGAAATGAAGAAGTATGGGCAAGCCATTTTCGTGCATGGGCAAGCCATCAACTTGGAAATTCGTGTTTTTGCTTGTGGGGCAAGAAAACACCCACGAAATGGTGCCCAAAGCCATGGGGAATGGGCAGTCTTCAGGGATTCACGCAGTTGGAGTTAGCTGGGTCTTTCCATATACGTTTTTCATCAAAAATCCTGCATTTTCCATGCCTGGGAGTCGTTTTTGCCTGGTATAACAGTTGGGAGAGGAAGGCCACGAATTGGGGACTAGGAGAGAGGTCGTTTTTGCCCCGAATTGACCCTGGACGTTTTACTAAAAACAGATTTTGGCTTCCTGGGTTGTTCCCCAACTTCCCATTTCGTTTTTGTGGGTTCCCACGTTTTGCTGAGCTAGCTGAAACCCCATCTCATGCATCTACCTGTAAAAACGTTTTATCCTGCCCCATGATTGTGTTCTGCTATGGTGTGCATCCTCATTTTTGGTTTGAACCTATGAATTGAAGTTCTGGAGTGGTAGTGGACAGAAGTAGCTTGATAAACCTAGTGGGGGAGACAACCTCTCAAGAAGATCAAGAGGGCTTTGGTTACTCTTCTATGCATACCCTGAGAGCACTAGATAGGGAAGGTATGGCTTGAGGGACTGTATAGCAGAGAAAAGAATACTTCCTTGTGCTAGGTGTGTAGGTATTGTGGGTGCCAAGCTAGATAGATCTTGCAAGGTTATCCCTGGCTCTGTGCTGGAGCTCACTAGCTTAGCAACTCTTCCTTTCCATCTCCTAGCAGCCTGATAAACCCAATTGTAGATTGGCTTGGCTCATTTTGGTGTACGCTTGGTTATGTGTGAGTCTGTTGTTCCCTGGTTCCTTGTAGAGATCATGCCCAGCTCGGGGGTGGCAGTGGTGCTGAGAGATTGAGGAGCACACTGGCCTATGGTTGGGTGGAACGTTGCAGTTGCATAGCCAGTTGCGTGGGACTACTTTTGTATAAGATAAGTATTCCCTTGTATTAACTTGCAATTACTTATTTGATGAACATCTTAAATGTATGATGGATGTGAAATTCTTAATATTCCGCTGTGATTTTTTTTAAAAAACCATACATTCCCATCTATCTCTGTTATATTATGTTCATGCTTATGATTAAACGTTTCATAGGGCTAGACGCCTAGTTTAATATCACATTTGTTATGCATTTGTATATGTATATATTCTCCTTGATTTGAATGCTTGTTGAATATGCATGGGGGCAGGATGCCCGATTTAACCTCACGATCCTCTCCATCTAGCTAATGGAATGGGAGGGGACGTGACATGGAATAGGAGCATTCTTGATGCAAGGACTCCCAATTGCTTATGAAAGAAGGAATTTAAACAAAAGGGAATGCTTACAATCTACATACAACAAGAAGATGCTTGCCATCATGCATGCATTAACAAAGTGGCGACAGTACCTTTTGGGAAGAAATTTTATGATATGTATAGATCATAACAGTCTTCAACACTTGTTACAACAAAATACATTAACAACCAAACAACAGAATTGGATAAAGAAAATTTCTACATTTGATATAGAAATCCTATATAAAAAGGAAAATACAACATAGTAGTTGATGCTCTGTCCAGAAAATATAAAGAAGTGCAAGTTTTTGAAGTATCAATGTTTATTCCTGAATGGATGGATGAAATTTGAGCTGAATATGCCAAAAACACAGAGACTTGCTCCAAAATTAAGATATAAGTTAGTACCCCCAAATTTGAATGGAAAAATGACCTTTTGTGGTATAAGGGAATAATTTACTTAAGCCCCAACTCAATTTTAAAACCAAAGTACTTAAAGAATCCCATTATTGTCCAGCTACAGGACACATAGGAGTTTTCAAAACCTATTATAATGCAATGCAATCATTTTTTTAGAAAGGAATGAATGCAGACATTCAAAAATGTGTAGCAGAATGTGACATTTTCCAAAGAAATAAAAAATAAAATGTCATAATCCCCAGGCTACTCCATCCATTGCACACCCCAAATAAAAAATGGGAAGAAATTTCAATGGACTTCATTGAATGGTTACCCATGTCAGAAGGGAAGGACAAAATACTAGTTGTAGTAGATAGAATAACCAATATGCACATTTCATCAAGGTAATAAAAATCAATTCCGCCAAGGAAACGGCTGAAGTTTTCTAGAAAAAGGTCTACAAGCTACACGAGTTTCCAAATATTATTGTAGTGATAGAGACGCCAAGTATAAAGGAAAATTTTAGAGAGAAATTTTCAAAACAAATGGGACACACTTAACATGTGTCATTTTTTCACAATTTAATTCAATATGATCTAGGATCTTATCTGAAAGAACAACATGCACAACATATCAAACACAAGGGACAAGAGACACAAAGAATTTCACCGGGGAAACCATAAAGGAGAAAACCCCGCAACTTCCTCAGAGATAGAATGAGCAATAATACAAAACCCCAAAACAAAGAGATGGTCTCCAGCAACTTCCTCCTTCTCCACTTGTGCGAACTCCTCCTCTCTCTCACTAATGTGAAGTGAGTGAGTGAGTGAATAAATAGAGAGCCTAGCTCCCTATTTATACTTTGCCTTTCACTTTACCTTTACCACTTGACAAGTCGGCCTCAATTAAAGTTGACTGGGCCGACTCCTTTAGGGGACTTAAACACCCCAATACAAATGACTCTAGGGGACTAATGCCCCGACTTACATGGGAGGATTGACCTCAATGAATTTACATGACCCAAGTACAATAATGACTTCTCCAACCGGAGGAATAAACATCTCCGTCCGAGGTACAATAATAAAATACAAATACAATATAAAATATAGAAGTGAATACAATCCGAAGTTACAAATACATTAACACTCCCTCTTAACTAGGAAGGTATTCTCTTGACACGGTTCATCAACACAAGTCTTCGTCATTGGAACATCATCAAAGTTGGATCATCATCAAAGTTGTTGCTGCTATATTGACCATCAATATCCAATCTACTCATCATAGGAAGTTCTACATAGCCAACCCTTTTTCATGCTGGATGTAGGCCTAACCTCCATGTAGGTCTTCATCATCTCTGCAAGCAATCCATCCGGTAGGTACATCTCAGGACTTATTATATGCCTTTGAAAAACCTGCAAGATCTCCCAGGCCTGATTATATGCCACTGCAAAACCTGAAGGAGCATCCCAAGACTGATTATATGCCACTTGCAAAACCTGCAAGATCTCCCAGGAATGATTATATGCCACTACAAAACCTGAAGGAGCATCCCATGACTGATTATATGCCTATGCAAAACCTATGTACCATACAGTTACCTCATCATCTTCGGATCATCTCGTCGTCAACGGAGCACAACCCAGATGCACACAACACAACACTTACAATCACCGACATGGAAGGACTTTCCTCTGACCATCCGGGAAAGGCTCATCAATTACATCAATGACCATGGAAGGACTAACCTCTGACCATGTCCGAAAAGATATAGCAATTACATCAACGACCATGGAAGGACTTTCCTCTCACCATATCGAAAAATCTACATCAATTACATCAATGACCATGGAAGGATTTTCCCCTCACCATGTCGGAAAAGCTCAGCAATTACATCAACGATCATGGAAGGAATTTCCTCTAACCATGTCGGAAAAGCCACACCCAGCCCTTACATCTGCACCATGGGAGGACTTTCCTACCACCATGTGAGAATGGCCCAACCCTTACATTTACACCACAGGAGGACTTTCCTACCACTATGTGAGAATGTCTCAGTGTTTGACGGACAATCTACTGAGAGTGGACTCAAGGCCTGATCTCCCTAGCTTAACGTAAGTCTAGAAAAAATAGGATAGAACACAAAATACTTTCCTAGATCAAATAAAAATGTCAATGTAAATATAGTTCATTTACCTTAGATTCACAGATTCCTTTCTTCTTCGTTGATCCAATGCCCCAGCACTTCCAGATCTTGAAAAGCTATACCCTGTTGAACATATAATAGACCAAGAATAGTGAAAGCATATATTTCATATGATAGATCTAAGTTAACAGTTAAGGAGGAAAACTCTAAACATTATCAATGCGACATTATTTATGGAAAGCAATTGTATTAATTGTATTGAAAAGTGGAGAGTACAATAGAAAAGAGGATCACAACCATTTCCTTAGCGTTGCAAGCTCCTTCCAACAAACCATGCCAAATCTCCTAGAGAGAAGTAGATGTCCCCCAAGCTAGAGTGTTAATATACCAAGCTAATTTCACCAACATAAGAGTACCATAGAATTCCTTCCTTTGGAGAGGGGTAGAGCCTCACTTATATAGGACTAAGTGGATAGGATATGGATAGAGTAGGTTGAGATATGATAGGAGAGAGATAGGGGATCCTCCCCATAGGTTAGGAACCGAAGGCCAGCTCCCCCAATAGGTCAGGGATAGGGATCCAAGTCAGCAACCTTCGAGAATGAGCTCGAAGAAGCTATTTTTTTCCTTTTAACTGACTTCGTCACACCTTGTAATGGAGCAAGGTGTGACATCGTGGGTTGCATGAGTGGAGCCTACGATGACCTCTCAAAACCTAGCAGAAGTGCAATGATGTCTCTTCCAGGTAAATGACTTAGTCAATAGAACTTTAGGGATGTATACACTGAATCTAATGGTGGTAAGATTTTAGGTGGAACAGAATGCCCCCCAAAGCATGAAGTTGTTTAAAGATTGGACAGGTGAAATGCTTTGACAGAAAGAGATGGCAATGGACTTGTCGGATGAAGGATGCTACTGTAGTACAACTGACTCTGAACTGACAATCTCATATGATATACAACATGGTTTCCGACCAATACAATGCAGATCCATGATAGTAATGATCGACTGAACACAATCATGGCTACTAGACACAAACGTAGATCCATGATGAGATGATAATACAGCCACGACCAATACAAATGTGGATCCATGTAATATGACTCAATACAAACTCCATCGCAACCTGGGTAACATATGACTCCCCAGGGTCTTCAAGATGAAATCACAATGATACGAATCTATCCATGTGCTTACAAATGTCTTGATGTCGAACATGGTAGAAACCACTTGATTATCGGTCATTGATGTATACCGTTAACAAGTGCGAGGGAAATCATCATTAATGTCAACGATCCCCAAGGTATCACAGTACATATCATCTAGCGTGAATTAATGAGTTGAAGTCGAACGCAAGATGAAATCTTTCGATCAAGAGTCAATGATGTAAACTCGCGTCGAAAGCTAGGTAACCTGCCATTGAGGCATGCACGGCCAAGGTACTTGTTTGGTTTCTAGATTTGATCCTTGGATAATATGTTGAAGTCGACAAGGATGAATCCGTCGAAGGAGGGCCATGATGAATCCCCCATCATCAACATGAAACACGACAAAGGATGTGTAGAGTGGATTGGATGGTACAAACATACGTGAGACTGACTCAAAGTAGACCGACATGATTGAAGGTGTACTGACTGCAAATAATGAGTAGTGCAAAAATATTCTTGAACATGGGCATGGCATGACTTGGCAGTATTGACACAATGAGTATGACACAAATTCCTAATGCAATTGATGATGGAAGCTTTCTTTGAATGGCTCAAAGGAGTAACGAGACTCAAGAAGTAAGCGGAACTCGAGGACAAACAAATGATTCAAGTGTTGCATGCAAATGCAAATGAGTGCCATGTTCAAGAATGACTAGGTACTGCCACTGACAAAGGTGTAATACAAAAACTTTCATTTTTCCCCATCATGAATGATGAGTGCCTCATGTGTTTTTTACGAGCTTGATGAGGGTAACCAGATGCTCGGTATAGCTCATCTCATAGATGAGTCCAATCCCAAATATTTTTCTAACCTGGGATAGGAGGGGTTCGTCCCATGGTGGGCTCTTCAATGTAAGAATTTAACGAGTCCATAGAAGGTAAACTCGGTCGTCATTTCATGTTTAGAGAGTCTGAAAAGAACTAAAGAAGACTCCAGAGAAAAGGCCTTTTTCGTAAAGTTAGCCTCATTGCCCAAAAAAGGGTAAAACAACGCAGGAGAGAACTCTTCCAGTCATGATTGGTTGGAGTATACCTTTTTAGTAACTAGTGCCCCCTTGTCCGAAAAAGGGGTAAACTATCACCAGGAAGACGGCCATTCAAATTCTTTTACAAGCGTGAATGTGACAAGTTCGCTTGGCAATCTTTTCGTATTTTGAGAGCCTTAAAAGAGCTTAAAGAAAGACTCCGGGGGGGTTCCTTTTCCATAGGAGTTTAACGAGCCTGGAAAAGCGATAAATCGTAACTTGGTAACGTACTCTCATAGTTTCAAGAGCATGAGAAAGAACAAAGAGTAAGCTCATTAATTGCAATCTATCGAACAAAAAGATAAACGATAAAAATTCACAAGGGGTGTTCATACCTCAGATGACCGTTCCAATATGAAAATGGCGTAGAAAAACACTTCACAACTCCTGCACACTCAGAAACTAGGTCAAATAGTCAACTGAATGATCAAAAATAATAAAATCAATCCAAACTATAGCAAATGGCATAACGACATCAAAATATTTGAAAAAGGAATATTCCATTTTATTTATAAATAGAAATAAAAACCAAACATAGTCATCATTGTTCTATTTGCCAAATTTGGGAGGAGTAGTGTCATTTGGATCCAAAACTTCACTCGTCGATTCTGGGAGCTATGATCAGCCATTTCACCCGCTGTCAGGAACAGGTAACCCTAAACTTCATCCAACATGTTTGTAGTGGTTTACATTTTTGAATTTCAGTCATTTTTTTGGGTTTTAGCTTGATTTGGGAAGGGCCATTGCACCCTCGGCTCGTCACAGTTTTCCCTTTCGGGAACTGCGACGAGACCGAGTCGTCGCCAAGGTAGCATGCATGGACTGCAACGACGTTGCTCTGTTTTCAAAAACGGGGCGCGACGACGGCGACGTCCATCCCCAAGCTCAAACAAAACTCAAAAGAAGGACTTCTAGTGGGTGAAGCAAGGTCTAACATTGTTAAAAACCTCCTGTTGGTAGGTTCTAAGCATCCAAAATGGTTTTGGAATGGAGGGAAAGGGAACATGAATTAGATGATGAGAAAGCTGCAAACGATCCACATTGTGTGGAAGCACTGAGGGATTGTGGGCTCCTCAAGTTCTTCCGCATTCAGGGGATGAGATCCCAAATTCCACTATTGACTCATATGCTCCAATGCTGGGATGCGGCCCAGCAATACTTCGTGATCGGTGAGCACGAGATTACCATAGATGTCGAGGGCATCTACTTTCTAACCGGATTGTACCGAAGGGGGGACAATGTGCTACTTACTGGATCACGTAGGAGTGATCAGACTATGGAAGATATGATCCGGCAGCATTGTAGTTCCAACACCCGTGCATCTAGTGGGAAGATTCCCATCAAAGATGTACAGGGGCATCCATTACGTGCCATATTATTCACCATTACGAGGATGGCAGGGAGTGAAGCTCCTCACTTAGCCACCAGGGCACAAATGCTTTATGCGAAGGAATGTATGTCTCTGAAGATCTTTAACTGGTGCGAGGGAGTCCTCGCAAACATACAAGATCAGCTGGCAAAGTTTCTACGGGGAGAGCTCAAACAGTTTGGCTATGGATCTATAGTGATCTCGTTCTTACTGGAACGGGTTCCCCTTTTGCGTCCTCGGGTACCACTGGAGGATAGGGACCTCAGAGATCCACACATGGCTAGGTGGACCGATGTGATGGCTCGACATGGTGGGGGTCCTATTATTAGATACCCTCTTGAGTTCTTCACTTGGTTGGAGGGCCAGTTACTGATGGTGGAGGACTTTCCATATGGTGGTACCGACTTCAGAGATGATCCTGACCTACCGTTTCCAGAAGGAGCAGCATGGGGAAACCTAGGTAAGAACAAATGACCCTTGTACTTTTTAAGTTTTGTGCATTTATGATTTTTTTTTATATAGTGCTGACAGGTGAACAAAATGTGTGTGCAGATGTGGGGCCTATACGACCAATCGAGACCTCTCTTCTTTCCAGGGGAGAGAGAGGAGAGGGAGCGGTTGTGGGTCCAGCTGTGCATGCTACCATCGCGGAGATGGACATAGTCTATGCCAACCTGAGTGGGTTGACACTAGATGTTCCTGAGCCGACGGTAGATGAGTTGTGACGTCCCATGTAGGTACACACGGTTGGAGCGACTGCGCGCTTCAACGCGCTGCTTCGCAGGGTTGCGAGAGCAGTAGACTGTTTCCACACTCAGCAGGCTCGAGCTGTTAGACCACCTAGGTTTGTACGGGCCAGGCGATAGGCCACATGTTGTTACTGTGTGTGTACTGAGAGCTTAGAGGCCTCATATTTTTGTACTTACTGAAAGCTACGAGGCTTCAGATTTTGTAGAGACTTACTAAAAGCCGTGGTGCTTCAGAATTTTGTACCAGCACTACCTTTTTGAGAATATATATATATATATAGAAATTCCGGCGATTTATACATTATGTGTTTCAAATGAGTGAATGATGTGGTCCTGCTTATGTGTTTGCTTATGAAATGAATTATTTACATGCTATGTCTACTTTTAACAATTCATGAGATATGCTTATGTGTGTGCAATGTACCAATCTAAGATGAAGTTGGCCATAGATTCGGCAACTATGTTAATGTCTCGTGGAATGTGCAGATACTGAATGGACTCAAAGGACCTTTCCAGAAGACGGACGTGTCGATATAGACGGAGAAAAAAAGGATCGTGGATGGCGTAAACTCGGTTAATATGAGAGACCACTAGTTGAGAGTCCAAATGGATGCCAACGTGGTCCATACCCAAAGAAATGGCATCGATTAGGGTTCCAATGACTGCTTGATATTCCGCAGCATTGTTAGTTGTGAAACCTAGACACATTTCCCTTGAGCTAATGAGCTCGCTAGTAGGTGAATAGAGTACCCAGGCTGTCGAAGCAAGGTTACAAGTATGCCGGCTGGCCCCGTCTGCAAATCCATAGCACGTTTCCATCTGCACATGCAGACAAAACATGGTATAAGAAATGAAGCAAGACCTAAAACACGCAAGAAAACAAAGCGTCACACCATACAGAAAACACACATGCACGCCATGTACAGTATATACAAAAGTACTTATGCATGGAAGACTCAAGCATAGTACATCTTTAGGTAAAGCCCATTGCGGGGTTCAACCAAAGATATCCCATCATAATCTTCAAGTTCATAAGCACCCTTCTCTAAGATGCGTTTCACTATGTAAGGTCCATGCCACATGGACTCAAACTTACCTGCCCCCAGCTTATAATGTTTTTGATCGTAAGTAAGGACCAAATCCCCTTTGTTTAAAATGTGAGGTTCTACCGACTTGTCGTACTGCGCTTTGATGCGTTTCTTATGGGCCTTGTTGGCAAGAGAGGCATCTCGTCGAGCTTAGCTAGGTAGAGGAAGCATTCTTCCTTGGCAGTAGTGTTTGGGAGAAGTTCGATGGTGAGCTTGAGAGATGGAATCTTGCACTCTATAGGAAGGATCGCCTCCAATCCATACACTAGTTGGAAAGGAGTGAATCCAGTGATGGTTTTAATGGAAGTCCTATAAGCCCAAAGTGTGGAGAAGAGCATGTTGTGCCAATTGGCATTGTGCATACCTACCATTTGTTGGACCATATTTTTCAAGACCTTGTTAATGGCCTCGACCTGTCCATTCGACTGTGGGTAGTACGTCATTGCATTTTCATGGCGAAAATTCAATCTATCGCTCAACTCGTCAACCATGTGGTTCATGAAATGGGAACCGTGGTCTGTGACTATTGCTTGAGGAACTCCAAAATGCACTATTACATGGTTGAGCATGAAGAGTGCGGCGGTCTTTTCGTCGTTCGTGTATGTAGGCATTGCCTCAGACCACTTTATAAAGTAGTCCACAACTGCAATGATGTAACTATGCCCCCTGGCCAAGGTAGGCTTACAGTGCATGAAATCAATGCCCCATTTAGCAAAGGGGCCAATGGCAATAACCGGGTGTAATGGGGTAGGGTGGGTGCGCTTCTTAGTATGAAAATGTTGACATGGAGGACATTTTTTAATGGCTTCGATACAATCTTTAAAGATATTCGGCCAAAAATATCTTGCGCGCAAAATCTTCTGGGTTGTAGCCATCCCAAAGAGGTGACCGCCACATGCCCCTGCGTGGCAGTCATTCAGAACGTGTTCATCCTCTTCATGAGTCAGACAACGTCAAAGGATAGAGTCGATACCATGACGGTACAAGGTATCACTGATGATCAGATAATACTTTGCGTGGTGGCGTATACGACGACGGTCATCACGAGACAGGTCGCGGTTGAAACGTTGGGTTTGAAGATACAATGTGATATCTCCATACCACGGATCGGACGTACTGGTAAGAAACACTGACTCGTCTGGAAAGGATTCATTGAGCTCAGACTCTACATCAGTACGGGTGTTAACACCTAAAAAGTGCTCACTAGCTCATTCCCTTACTCACATGACCCATTTGTCCACTTTTCCACCATCTGAGCCTCTGAAACCAACAAAAGGTCACCAAAAGACCTCAGTACACCCCTTTTTCCATTAAAAAAGATTAGTTTTCCAAGAAAATCATAAAAAAAACCCTCAAAAAGGGTCCAAATTCCCAAAAATATTAAAAAGGGAATTAAAATATTATTTTTTCAAAAAAGGAAAAAGGAGGGAAAAGTACCTAAACCATGTTGGTCAATACCATTTGGTTTCCACAAAACCACAAATGGTATTTCCCACCACCAAAACCTATAAAAAGGTGGTAGGGGCTCCTCATTTCACATCCATCCATTATCTCATCCTTATGCTGCTGAAATCTCCCTTGAGCATTTTAGCCATTGCAAACCACATTGGAGAAGAGACCATTGGAGATTGGAGTTGCTCATCCTTGGAGCCATTCAACCTCACCATTAGAGGTATTGATTCCGCAAGCACTTGCTTGCCCCATTCTTTCAATACAAATTCATTATTTTACATTATCTTGTTCTTGATTTTAAATTATTTTTGTTATTTGCTTAACATCTTTGCATAGATCCATGGTTAGTCTTGTTTAATTAGTTTATTGTTATTTATTTCCATTGAAACTGCTGCTACTAGTTAGCAGGTGCCCATAGCACTAAGCCTGGTTGCAAAACCGGGCCAACAACGGGGGAGGTCACAAATAAGCTCAGCGAACACCAAAGAATTTTAGACTTAGCTTTTTCGAAAAGAAGATCGAATTCTTGCATTATCATGATCCAGCGTGAATACTTGCCCCCAAGTACCTGACGTGTAAGAATGTGGTACATGGGGTTCGAATCGACAATGATGGTGGTGGTGTGGAGCAGAATATAATGTCAGAACTTCTGCATGGCGATGACTGCCACGAGAGCGATCTTCTCAACATGTGAATAGCGAGTTTAAAAATCAATGAGACCTTTACTGGCGTAATAGATCACATGTTCTTGGGCGTCCTGGTCTTCCTGAACCAAAACCATGGTGATAGTGGTGTCGGAAGCAGCAATATATAAAATGTAATCTCGATAGTAATTCGACGGCTGGATCACAAGGGCATCCGTGATGGAATGCTTCAAACTATCAAAAGATTGTTGAGCCTGGTCATCCCAAATGAATGGGACGTCCTTTTTCATTAACCTCATGTAACCCTGCGTCTTTTGTGTGAAATTACAAACGAAGCGCCGTAAGTAAGTTGCTCTGCCTTGCAGGCTTTGAAGTTCTGTAATATTGGTTGGAGGTGGAACAGTGATGATGGCTTCCACCTTCGAGGGATCAATACGGATCCCATCTTTGGAGACGATAAATCCTAGGAGGCGTCCGAACTCGACACAAAAAATGCTTTTGTGAGGATTCAGGCGGATGTTATACCGCCTACATCTGAGGAAATAAACCATCATATGATCGAAGTGGAACTCACACTGCTTCGAATGGGAAGGGATATCATCCAAGTAAGGTTCCACAAAGTCCTTCACATCGTGCAAAGTGTACGACATGGCCCACTGGAATGTGGCACCAGCATTTTTAAGGCCAAAAGGAAGTTTGCGGTATGCAAACGTTCCCCAAGGGTAGATGAAAGCAGTCTTGTGTTGATCGGCCGGGTGGATCTCAATTTGGTTGTATCCGGAAAAGCCATCCATAAATGAGAAAATGACACTTCTAGCACAATTGTCGATGATCTGGTCGATGAAGGGAATCGGGTAGTTGTCCTTGGGACAATCTTTGTTGAGGTCCTGATAATTGATGCACACACAGATGGTTCCCTGCTTTTTGTTCACAGGGACGACATCTGAGACCCATTCTGTCAATGGGACAGGGTAAACGAAACCAGCCTTCAAGAGTTTCTCAATTTCTGCCTTGATTGTCGCAGTCTTCCGGGGGTGTATCGGTCGCAACTTTTGGCGGACATGTTTGATGTCGGGTAGGTTTTGATCTTGTTCAAAACAATGGAGGGGTCTATCCCAGGCATCTCCTCGTAATTCCAAGCGAATACGTCTCGAAATCGCTTGAACAAGGCCGTAGCGATGATGACTTCTTCGGGGGAACACTTATGGCCTAGCTGAATGTGTTCCACTGCACCAAATTTAACTGAGATGTCAATCAAAGCGGTAAGATCAATGTTGTCTAAGTTGCCTTCAGAATTCGTTTGACACGTGAGTATCAAAGATGGAGAGCCAGAAAGAACATCCGGTGTAGAAATGGTGCAGATGTCATTCTCTACATTAGCCAAAATGGGAGGGGAAGAAGAACGATAATGGAGGTCTTCCCACGGAGGATCATCCGCGCTCATGATTTCCATGATGGACTCATCAGAATGAAAAGTACGTAGGAAGGGATCGGATGATGTCCGTTGCAGAGAACTAGGGGTGGAGGTCATAGATAAGTGATCCTCAGGGTCTGACTGGATAGCCTCATACATAATTTTAGTGGGTGACAGAGGCATGCGGTCTCCAATCAGGTGTGTGGTGGCTTCATTAGGTACAAGCCATGAATCAGTGGAGTTGGAGATATAAGATAACTGCGAGGAGATCATGTTCATCGTGGCAACATGATTTGGGGGATCCGAAATAGGAAAAATGCCCATAAGGGATGAATCCTTAAGGAGGCCAACTCCCACACTCTCATACTTTTGCAAAGACTGTCCAATGGAAGGAACGTTATCGCCTGGGTGAGAAGTGGTGTCAGGTGTTCAGAAATCCAGTTGGTCGACTGTGACAATTTGGCCCTGATGGGGGAATTGTACTATGCAGAAGACAGATGATGCAACCGCGTTCATGGCGTAAAACCAGTTACGACCAAGCAGAATGTTGTAATCTAACGGGGCAGTGACCACTTCCACGTTAAGGGTTACGGTATTTCCCCCCAGCTCTATTGGTAAAGCTTGTAACAGCCCATGAGGTTGAAATCCACGTCCGTCAAAGGCTCTCAAAGTGGTAGGAGAACGATTCAAATCGGGAGAACCTATGGATCTCCAACATGCGATCGACATGACTGACATAGAGGCTCCTTCGTCTAAAAGGGTACGATGGATAATCTTCCCAGCAATGTTTGTGGCGATTTGGAATGCCAACTGATGGGAGAGCCTCGGTTTGAATTATTCCATCCAGAACATGATGGGATTCGATAAATCCGAGTAGACTACACCGATGGCAGCGAGGAGAGTCTTGTGATGATTTGGACAATTTTGCAAGACTTCGAGCGTCGACATAGCACAAGGATCTTGTGCTAGGTCCTATACAATATTGTAGTTTTGAGCAACTTGAGCATTGGGATTAAAAACCGATTTTCTAATCATGCTCTTGGGTGGACGCAACACTAATTCGAAGGAAGGCTTCTCGATGGTGAGAGGCGTTGCCGGTACGGTGACATCTGGCATCAAAGTGGAATCTTTTTCAGTATTACTTCCACCGGGCTCTTTGGATGTAATGGGGTCATACAAACGAGAATGAGTGTTCAAGTTGATAGTCTCATTACGTACCATGAGAACATGTGCGATGGTGGATGCTTCTCCTTGGGAAGAAGAAGTGTGAGCGATCAACTGCCGATTTTGAGTAGGGAAAGGATCGTTGAGAGATGCGAGTGTGGGTTTTCCCTTAAGAAACTTTTGAACTTCGTCTCTATGGGGGCACTCCTTGGAAAAATGATCATCACCACACAGTAGACAAGGAAACTTTAACTTCCTTTTCTGTTTGGTATCATCAAGGGTGCTCTTTTGTTCCTGGTGGGAGGAATATTTCTTAGGTTTCCCCTTGTTTTTCTTCTTACCATCGGACTTCTGAGGTGAAGCTGATGAAACAGAATTCACCTCTTCAGTAGCAGTAGGGGTGGATGATTTGGTGGTGCTGAGACCAGCCTGTGTTGGTGATGGGGGCAAACCCTGTGGGTTCGAAGAACCAACAGTTTGATGAGAAGGATGGGTGTGAAGGGATCCAATGATGCCATCGGCTTGGGGCCCCTTGAGTCGTTTTGCAGGGTCATTAGCGTCACAGGGTGCGTCGGGAAGAATATCAAACAATGTGCTGGATTGAGTATAAACTAAGTCTAGCACATGGGCGTGAGCGATGGCTTGTTCTTCAGTGACAACACCTCCCATGGAAACATCTCGTGCTATGGTAGGGATGAGAGACTTCGTAAACCAGTCTGCTAGGAGTTGATCTGGAATTGGAGCTTTGATAAGACGACGTCTCCTTTGCCACTCATGGATATGATCTGAAATGTGAGTGGCGGTATTCTGACGGAGCAACATTAAAATCTCAGTACCAGTTTCATACCGTATAGGTTGCTGGAAATGAGTAAAAAAATTCATGGCAAGAGAACCAAAATCAGGAAAAGAGTGGAGTGGTAATTCGATGTACCACTTGGCAGCTGAACCGGTGAGAGTCCTTTGAAACAATCTAAGATGGATTGAATCGTCTATTAAGGAGTTAGATGAACACCATAAATGGTATGTCATCACGTGGTTTTTAGGATCTTCACCCGGCTTGCCATCAAATTTTGGGATATCAGACGGAAGTTTCACTAGAATAGGTGGCTAGTTAGTTCCGTGGTAAATGGGGTTGTTGGTTAAACGAGACAGGTCAGGTAGGTCCAAAGTAGCCAAAAAGGGCAGCTACGGATTAGGCTGTGCAAACTGATAGTACAGATAAGGCGTGTAACGACCAGTATGACCATAAGGTGTACCTGGAGGAAACTGGCCATAGGGGTATGTGCCGCCCAAACCAAAAGAAGGTCTGCCACCATAGTGAGTGGTCCATTACCATAATAAGGTGGCCCATGACCATAAGGTGGTGTCCCGCCTCCGCCACCGGGAGGGGTTGGGCCACCACCAAATGGTGGTGGTCCGCCGCCACCGCCAGGGTAAGATGGGCCTCCACCGCCTCCGCCAGGGGGCGATGGTGGCTTACCACCACTGCCAGAATAGGATGGGCCTCCACCTCCTCCTCCAAGAGGAGGTGGTGGTCCACTACCGCTACTACCAGATGGGTAAGGACCTCCTCCGCCGCCTCCACCATAGTGGGGTGGTGGACCGCCACCACTGCCACCGAGATAAGATGGTCCTCCACCACCGCCACCATAAGGAGGTGGTGGTAGTGGTCCTCTGCCACGTCCTCTAGGGGGAGGTGGGCCATGATGACCGAAATGAGGCGATCCACCGCCAGAAGGTAGAGGTCTGCCTCCTCCAGAATTATGTGGGGGCCCGTCGCCTCCAATGGGAGGCGGGGGTGGACCAATGGGAGGTGGAGGGACTTGAGGGACTGAAAGTGGGGGTCCATGTTGTAAAACATTTTGTTGTCCCCAAAGAGTGTAAGGATTACCGGGGTAGGGTACCCCGTAGAGTGTGTTTCCGAGATTGATTTGACCTGGCACAAGGTTAGGATAACCTAGATACGCTTGACTCGATGGAGGTTGAATTACATTAGATGGTCCTCTAGCATGGGATAGCCTCGCAGTGGAAGGTCCAGGAGGTAGAAAATTACCCATGATAGGTCTGATGGGAACTCCAACTATGGTATTATGGTTAAGAGACGGGGGTTTCCCCCCAGCAACAACTTGGTGATCACTAGGTAAAGTTTGACCCAACGCTGGTTGTTGGTTATTCACCGTAGGGTTAACGTTACTTGTCTATCGAGAGCGGACTCAAGGCCTGATCTCCCTAGCTTAACGTAAGTCTATAACAAATAGGACAGAACACGAAATACTTTCCTAGATCAAATAGAAATGCCAATGTAAAGATAGATCATTTACCTTAGATTCACAGATCCCTTTCTTCTTCATTGATCTAATGCCCCAGCGCTGCCAGATCTTAAACATCTATACCTTGTTGAACATATAATAGACCAAGAATAGTGAAAGTATATATTTCATATGATAGATCTAAGTTAACAGTTAAGGAGGAAAACTCTAAACATTATCAATGCGACAATATTTATGGAAAGCAATTGTATTAACTGTATTGAAAAGTGGAGAGTACAATAGAAAAGAGGATCACAACCATTTCCTTAACGTTGCAAGCTCCTTCCGACAAGCCATGCCAAAGCTCCTAGAGAGAAGTAGATGTTCCCCAAGCTAGAATGTTAATCTACCAAGTTAATTTCACCAGCATGAGAGTTCCATAGACTTCCTCCTTTTGGAGAGGGGTAGAGCCTCACTTATATAGGACTAAGTGGATAGGATATGGATAGGGTAGGTGGTAAAGAGTATCATCCTCTTGAAGTTTGAGGTGGGGGAATAGGTAACTTAACCATGGTGGTTACAGGTGTGTTGGACTGTTTTTGTTCAACAGGTTGGGCAGTAGGAAGTACTGAATCGGTTTCCTATCTAGGAGATGCATGTGCAAGTAGACCAGTTTCAGAAGTGGTCACGCGTTGCGTGGATGATTCCATCGACTCGAAAGCTAAAGAGCGACCTGGGATCGGCCGGTCGTCAAATATTATTTGAAAGTTTTGACTTCGAAACTCCTCACCCATGGCATGTAAACGAGCCAGTTGCTCGCGATAAGGTGTCAAGTGGTCATCGGGACTAACCTGACTGGGTGGGGGTGCAATGGCAAAATGGGCCACTGGGTGACCGGTAGAAGATGTCCAGTAAGTTGCTGATGGACCTGCAGCGGCTGTGGGGTCACCGTGGGGTTGATTTATCCATTCCAATGACCCAGGCTCTCCTGAAGAAATAGGAGGAAAGTCTTGTGAAGTGGGGAGTTGTGCTTCTTCACCCTGTGGGAAATGAGAGGAAGGTGAATCTGGAGGATTATGAGGAAACAAAAGTCCTCCAACATTCAAAGTGGGGTTTTCCACTTCATGTGACCTGAACCTGGCATGTGGATCCATATTTACCCTCGAAACTACCTCCTGATTAAGGGGATATTCGGGTGGTAAGTTTGAATTCTACGGGACCTTCTCCAAGGAAAGTCAACCAAAGTGACTAAAACAAGATTTTCTCCTAAGGAAAGATAAAAGAAAGCAGATTAGACAAAACCCTACATAAACTAAGGCCACAAGCAAACTTATGTTATAAGAGTGGATTCAACAGTCTGGAACCTCACAGGATTGTCAAGGCTTCGCAGCTCGCGATATACCGCAGGGTCCAACAATATGACGCGACAAGGAGGATTGGGACCGTACCCTTGCCTACATACCCAATTACCTGGATGGTACATGCGTAGAAGCTACTCGAGTGTTGTTCTCAGTGTATTGCTCCGCCAAGACGGCCAAAAGGTTAACTCAGTTGGTTTTAGGAATCCTAAGGGTGTCTCCCAATATACGCAAGGTACGTGGGAGCTCAAATCCGTAATGGTTATGTCTAATGCACAACCGTTCGGCAAGAGACCTTCTGATATACTACCGAGTACGTGATACACCCTTCGATATACACCAAGTACTCAAGGTGACTTGGTGGGTACGTGAAGGATCTTGATATACCGATAAGTACGTGGAAGAATACAATACGCCCAGGATACAGTGTTGGCAAATAACGACACCTGCCACACTTAACGATCCTGGAACACGTCTCTAACTTACACACAAGTTTCTAAATATTTTACCCTAGTTCTACTGTTAATTTTATCTGGACGGTTAGGTGAATGCATGAGGTGAGTACATAATCGAAAACATAATGCAAGCCCTAACTACATGCAAAAAGTATGCTTTTCTTTCGATGAATGCTACCTATGGGAAAGAGAAATATTCTTTTTCTTTCCAACAATTTTACCAAAGCAATGCAATGCAACACAATCCCAAATCTATGAAAGATAACATTGAAACATTCTTTTCCTTTTTCAACGAAACATAAGATTTTCACAACACTACTAAACCAAATCAAAACATGTTTTTTTTCTTTTCTTTTGTCTTTTCAAAAACAATGCTGAGTAATGAAAAGAGAGAGATCCTAAGCAGAGTATGCAAGCTTTTCACTTTCACTATGATTGCTTAAGGCATAAAAACCAAAAGATACAATGTGACTTTTCATGCATGGAAGTACTTTTGCAAAACTAAAAGCTATCAGAGTTTCTCAAGAAGATGAATGATTCATAATTCATGAAAAACGCAACAATACAATTCTTCTTCAATTTTCCAAAAATATTTGTAAATGGAACATTCCAAAGCATGAACAATTCTTCAAATGATTTCAAAAATGATGGAAACAAAGTACCCTTAATCTTTTAATGGATGCATCAAAACAATAATTTGATAACAGCTATTGCTTTTACACATGGATTTTTGAAATGAAAATATCACTTGCGACACTCTAACAACTCAGAAAATCTCAAGAGAAAGCGATCACTCAATGAGCTGAAAATACATTCAAACACTCAAAGTCAAACAGTAACAAGCAACACTTAAAGAAAACAAGGCTCACAAAAAAAATGCAAGTGAGGTCTGGGACTGATCCAATGCACTTGATCAGATCAGGCTAGGAGAGGAGGGAATGCAAGGGTGATTGGATGAAGTTGGGGGAGACCAAAGTGCCCTCCACTACAAAAATCTCAGACTTGTCCAAGATGGGACCCAAAACAACTCCAACAAAACCAAACAACTCAAACACATACAGCAAAAGGGATCTCTGACTGGATCATATAGTGCAGAGGGAGTCTGCATACAAACCACCTCAAAATAGAAGAGGAGAAAAGGTGCATGTATGGTAAAAAGGGTAGATCGGCGCACTCTGTGCTTGTACACAGTGCGACGTCGCAGTTCACCAATGAGGGGAGTGCGACGGTGTCGCAGAAAGACAGTGAAAGGGTTGCGATGACAGGCCAAAAGACAAAGAACAGAGACCAAAAATGACATAGTGTCGCTCTGTGTATATCACCCAGGTGCGACAGGCGAGATCTAAGTTCAAAGATGAGTCAAATCTCCAAGTAATGAGCAATGAACAGGTTTGAAAATGAGTTTTGCAAAGTCAGAGGAAGGTAATCAGACTCTTCTAAGTGAAGATTTGATGGTGAAACTACCTCAAGAAGCAAATGACAGACAAGATGGGTTGGCAAGAAATCAACTGAAAATAACATTCAAATGACAACTATGAAGCAATGTTCTCCCCAGTATGGTCGCCAGATTTGCTTGACGGAAAATCTATCGAGAGCGGACTCAAGGCCTAATCTCCCTAGCTTAACGTAAGTCTAGAACAAATAGGACAGAACACAAAATACTTTCCTAGATGAAATAGAAATTTCAATGTAAATATAGATCATTTACCTTAGATTCACAGATCCCTTTCTTCTTCCTTGATCCAATTCCCCAGCGCTGCCAGATCTTAAACAACTATACCCTGTTGAACATATAATAGACCAAGAATAGTGAAAGAATATATTTCATATGATAGATCTAAGTTAACAGTTAAGGAGGAAAACTCTAAACATTATCAATGTGACAATATTTATGGAAAGCAATTGTATTAACTATATTAAAAAGTGGAGAGTACAATAGAAAAGAGGATTACAACCATTTCCTTAACATTGCAAGCTCCTTCCGACAAGCTATGCCAAAGCTCCTAGAGAGAAGTAGATGTTCCCCAAGCTAGAATGTTAATCTACCAAGCTAATTTCACCAGCATAAGAGTACCATAGACTTCCTTCCTTTGGAGAGGGGTAGAGCCTCACTTATATAGGACTAAGTGGATAGGATATGGATAGAGTAGGTTGAGATATGATAGGAGAGAGATAGGGGATCCTTCCCATAGGTTAGGAATCGAAGGATAGCTCCCCCAACAAGTCAGGGATAGGGATCCAAGTCAACAACCTTCGAGAATGAGCTCGAAGAAGCTATTTTTTCCTTTTAATTGACTTCGTCACACCCTTTAATGGAGCAAGGTGCGACGTCGCAAGTTGCATGAGTGCATCCTGCGACGACCTCTCAAAACCTAGCAGAAGTGCAATGATTTCCCTTCCAGGTAAATGACTTAGTCAATAGAACTTCAGAGATGTATACACTGAATCTAATGGTGGTAAGATTTTAGGTGTAACACTCGACCCTTACATCTACACCATAGGAGGACTTTCCTACCACTATGTGAGAATGGCCCGTGTGCATCTGCGTCTTCCAGACTCATCACTTCCCCTTGGAAGGAACCTCGATATGAAGTACACCAAGCTTCTCTCTGAAGTATTCAAACTTCACTCTGGCCAGCGGCTTGGTCAATACATTGGCTGTCTACTCATCCGTCGCAACATACTAGAGCTTCACTACTCCTCTCTGCACCATATCCCTGATATAGTGGAACTTGATCTCAATGTGCTTCGACTTGTCATCGAACACTGGGTTCTCCGACAACTTCACACAACTCTGGTTGTTGCAATATATACAAGTAGCATCCAATTGGAGATCAAACAAATCAGACAGTAGCTTCCTTAGCCATATTGCCTCACAACTAGCCGAACAAGCTGTGACATACTCTGCTTCAGCTGTACTTAGTGCCACGTAGGATTTCTTCCTGCTAAACCAATCGATCACACCCGATCGCATATTGAAGCATCACCCTGAAGTGCTCTTCCTATCAATGGCACTGCCTACCGAATCAGAATCAACATAATCCTCCATGTTAATCTTCTGATTCACATCATACTTGAGCCCATAATTGTTACACCTAAAATCTTCCCATCATGAGATTCAGTGTATACACCTGTGGAGTTACCTTGATTGAGTGATTGTCCTGGAAGGATTTGTACCTACTTTATACTAGTTTTTGAGAGGTCGTCGCAGGTTGCGCTCATGCAACATGCGACGTCGCACCTTGCTCCATTACACGATGCGCCGAAGTCAGTTAGAAGGAAAAAATAGCTTCTTCGAGCTCCTTCTCGAAGCTTGCTGACTTGGAACCTTATCCCTGACCTCTTGGGAGATTTGATACTCGATTCCTAACACATTGGAAAGATCCCTTAAGTCTCTCCTATCATCTCTCAACCTATCCTATCCATACCCTATCCACTTAGTCCTATTTAAATGAAGCTCACTCCCATTCTAAGGGGAGGAAGTCTATGGTATTCTTATGCCGGTGAAATCAAGCCCAATAGATCTAACATTCTAGCTTGGGGAACCTTCACTTCTCTTAAGCAGCTTTGGCATGGCTTGTCGAAAGGAGCTTGCAGCGTTAAGGAAATGGTTGTAACCTTCTTCTCTATTGTACTTCTCCACTTTTCAATACAGTTAATATAATTGCTTTCCATAAATGCTGTCTCTTCGATAATTTTTAGAGTTTTCTTCCTTAACTGTTAACTTAGATCTGTCATATGAGATATATGCTTTCAATTCTCGTGGTCTGTTACATGTTCAACAGGGTTTAGCTACTTGCAATCTAGCAGCACTGGAGCATTGGATCAACGAAGGAGAAAGGGATCTACAAATCTAAGGCAAGCGATCTACTTTTATGTTTGTACTTCTACATGATCTAGGAAAGTAATCTATGTTCTATCCTATTTGTTCTAGACTTACGTTAAGATAGGGATATCAGGCCTTGAGTCCGCTCTCGGTAGATTGTACGTGAAACAAATATGGCGACCATACTGGGGAATGCAATTCATTTTGTCTTAATAGTTGTCAATCTGGGAGTCATTTTCAGTTGATTGCTTGACACAAGCCTTTCATTTTTCATTTGCTTCTTGAGTCGATATACACCATCAGATCTTCACATCGAAGACTCTGATCTACTTCCTCTGAGTTTATACTATTCATTCCCAAACCATTTCATGGTTCATTGCTTGGAGATCTGATCCATTTCAGAACTTAGATCTCGCCTGTCGCACCTGGTTAGTGAAAAAAGAGCGACACTGTGTATTTCCTGGTCTTTGTTCTTTGCATGTTTCTCACTCGTCGCAGTCCTTTCATTGGTAGACTAGGACATCGTCGCACTTCCCGCACTGGTGAACTGCGACGTCGCACTGTGTACAAACACAGGGTGCACAGATTTGTCAAATTTGACATGCAAGCATCCCCTCTCCATCTTTTGATCTAAGCTTGGTTTGTTGTATGAAATCCCTCTATGCTGCAAGATCCAGCCAGAGATCCCATCTTTCATTTGTGTGTTGAGTGTTTGGCTTGGTTTGGATTGGTTTTGGGTTCCGTCTTGGACAAGTCTGAGAACCGGTAGTGGTGGATACTTCCGTCTCCTCCACCTTCATCTGCTCACCCTTGCATTCCCTCCTCTCCATTAACTGATCTGATTACCACATTAGATCCGCTCCCAGACCTCATTTGCATTATTCTTTTTTGAGCTTGGCTTGCTTGGTTTGCTTGCTACTATCTGATTTTGAGTCTTGTGTGTCTTTCAGTCTAATTGAGTGCTTGTCTTTTCTTGATTTTTCTGAGTGTACTGAGTACTGCAAGTAGTGTTTTATTTTCAGTCATTTACATCTAAAAGAACAGTTGCTATCAAACTAATCTTTTTATACATCCATTGAAGAGTTAAAAGTCTTTCTTTCCCATCATTTCTCGAGCATTGTTGAAGAAAATTTATGCATTGGAATGTTTTGCTCATGCATTTTTCCAAAAAATTGAACGAATGTGTGATCAGTTGCATTTTTCTTGAATTATGAATCGTTCATCTTCTTGAAAGACTCGAAGCATGTTTCAGTTGTTGCAAAGTTAGTTCCATGCTAAGGAAAGATAGATGCATTTTTAATTCTTATCGCTTTTAGATCATTGAAAGTAAAATTGAAAAGCTTGCATACTCCATCTTAGAATCCTCTCTTTTCATTACCTAGTGTCATTTTACTTTGAAAAGAAAAAGAAAAGGAAAAAATGTTGTGATTTGGATTAGTAGTGTTGTGATTTTTGTGTTTCATTGAAAAAGGAAAAGAATGTTTCAATATCATTTTTCGTAGAGTTGGGATTGTGTTGCATTGCATTGCTTTGGAAAAGTTATTGGAAAGAAAAAGAACATTTCTCCTTCCCATAGGTAGCATTCATCGAAATAAAAGAACACTTTTCGCATGTAGCTAGGGCTTGCATTATGTTTTCGATTATGTACTCACATCATGCATTCACCTAACCGTCCAAGAAAAAATTAACGGTAGAACTAGGGTAAAATATTTAGAAACTTGTGTGTCAGTTAGAGACATGTTCCGGCGTCGTTAAGCGTGGCAGTTGTCATTATTTGCCAGCATTGTATCCCAGGGGTATTGTAGTCTTCCACGTACTTATCGGTATATCGAGCTCCTTCACGTACCCACCAAGTACCATAATCCATACTTGGCATATATCGAAGGGTGTATCACGTACTCGGTAGTATATCGGAAGGTCTCTTGCCGAAAGGTTGTGCATTAGACAGCACCACTACGGATTTGAGCTCCCACGTACCTTGCGTATATCGGGAGACACCACTAGGATTCCTAAAACCAACTGAGTTAACCATTTGGCCATCTTGGCAAAGCAATACACTGAGAACAGCACTCGGGGAGATTAACACGCACATACTGTCCAGGTAATCGGGTATGCAGGCAAGGGTATGATCCCAATCCTCCTTGTCGTGTCATATTGTTGGACTCTGTAGTATATATGAGTGGTTTTCGATGCCTTGATAATCCTGTGAGGTTCCAAACTTTGAATCCACTCTGTCACATAAGTCTGCTTGTTGCCTTAGTTTGAGTAGGTTTTTCTGGACTGCTTTTCTTTTGTAGAATACCTTCAGGAGAAACTTTTTGTTTCAGTCACTCTAGCTTACTTTCCTTGGAGAAGGTCTCGCAGAATCCAAAACTTACCACCCGAATATCCCCTTAACCAGGAGGTAATTTCGAGGGTGAGGATGGATCCTCATGCCAGGGTCAAGTCACAAGAAGTGGAAAACCTCACTTTGAATATTGGAGGACATTTTTTTCCACATACTCCCCTGGATTCCCCTACCTCTCATGCCCCGCAGGATGAAGAAACACAAATTCCCACTTCGCAAGACCTCTCTCCTATTATGTTGGGAGAGCCTGGATCATTGGAATGGATAAATCAACCCCAGGATGACCCCGTAGCAGCTGTTGGTCCTTCAGCAGCTTATTGGACATCTTCTACCAGTCACCCAGTGGCCCATTTTGCCATTGCACCCCCACCTAATGAGACTTCTCTGGATGACCCTTTAGCCTATTTCCGCAACTAATTGGCTCACTTTTGGTCTATGGCTAAAAGTTGTCGGAATTCAAGTCTCCAACAAAGGGTTGAAGACCCATCATTACCCCCTTATTAACCAATCCCAGGTCGTTCTTTATCTTTCGTGTCCCCAGAATCATCCACACAGCGTGCAACCACCGCTGAAACTGGTCAACCATCCATCCCTGCACAAGTATCTCCCAGGAAGGAGACCAGTTCAGTACTTCCTACTACTCAACCAGTTGAACAACAACAATCCAACACACCCATTACTACCGTAGTTACTTTACCAGCTCCTCCCCCACCTCAAAATTCGAGGGGAGGATACTCCATTCCCCCAGACTATCTCATTGGTAACATTATTACTACGGTAGCTAATCAACAACCTATGTTGGTTCAATCTTTGAATAGTGGTTAGCCTATTGTGGCTGGGGGGGGAACCCCCGTTTCCTAACCAGAACGTAGGCGGTGAAATCCCCAACAGACTTCCCGTTGGACCTCCCCAACCCACTAGACCATCCACCATGGGATTATCTCATGTTGGGGGTACATCCAATGTAACCCAACCCTCATGGAGTCAAGCGTATCTAGGTTCCTTTAACCCTGTGTCGGGCCAATCTAATTCCGGAAACGCACCATACAGGATACCCTATCCTGGAAATCCCTACACTCTATGGGGGCAATAGCCCATTTTACAGCATGGACCCCAACCAACTATCCGTCAAGCTCCACCACCCCCGATCGATCTCCCCCCACCTCCTATTGGAGGCGGCGAGCCCCCACCTAACTTAGGAGGGGGTGGACCTCTCCCTTCTGGTGGAGGTCCAACTCATTTTACCAACAACGGCCCCCACGCTTCCTGTGGTGGCGGGAATGGTCCACCACCCCCCCAGGCAGAGGTGGCGGAGGACCACCCTATTATGGTGGAGGAGGACATTTCCCTTTGGGCAGTGGAGGTGGTCCACCACCCCCTCCAGGAGGAGGCGATGGTGGATCTAATTATCATGGTGGCGGTAGTGGTGGTGGAGACCCTTATCCTTCCGGTGGCAGGGGCCCCCATTCTTCTAGCGGTGGAGGTGGTCCACCACCCCCTCCAGGCGGAGGCGGTGGCGGGCTATCTTATTATGGTTATGGACCCCCACCTCCTCCCAGCAGTGGAGGCAGACCTCCACCTCATCCCGGTGGTGGAGGTGGACCCCCACCTTATGGTGGCGGACCCCCTTACGGTATGGGCGGCACACCCCCCTACAGCCAGTTTCCCCCTGGTACACCCTACGGTCATACTGGTTCTTACATGACTTATCTGTACTATCAATATGCGCGGCCTAACCCACAGCTGCCCTTTTTGGCTACCTTGGAGCTACCTGACCTATCTCGTTTAACCAACGATCCCATTTACCATGGGACTAATTGGCCACCTATTCTGGTGAAACTTCCATCTGATATCCCAAAATTTGATGGTAAGCCGGGTGAAGATCCTAAAAACCACGTGATAACATACCATTTATGGTGTTCATCTAATTCCTTAATAGACGACTTGATCCATCGTAGATTGTTTCAAAGGACTCTCATCGGTTCGGCTACCAAATGGTATATCGAGCTACCACCCCACTCTTTTCCTGATTTTGGTTCTCTTGCCATGAACTTTTTGACTCATTTCCAGCTGCCTATACGGTGTGAAACTGGTACTGAGATTTTAACCTCGCTCCTTCAGAATACCGCCACTCACATTTCTGATCATATTCATGAGTGGTGAAGGAGACGTCGTCTCATTAAAGCTCCTATTCCAGACCAACTCCTAGCAAACTGGTTTACGAAGTCCCTCATTCCTGTCATAGCACGAGATGTTTCCATGGGAGGTGTTGTCACTGAAGAACAAGCCATCGCACGCGCCCATGTACTAGACTTAGTCTATACTCAATCTGGCACATTGTTTGATATTCTTCCCGACGCACCCCGTGACACTAACGACCCCACGAAACCACTCAAGGGACCCCAAGCCGATGGCATCATTGGATCCCTTCACACCCAGCCTCCTCATCAAACTATTGGTTCTTCGCACCCCCAGGGTTCATCCCCATAGCCAACGCAGGCTGGTCTCAGCACCACCAAGTCATCCGCTCCTGCTACTACTGAAGAAGTGAATTCTGTCTCATTAGCTTCACCTCAGAAGTACGGTAATAAGAAGAAAAACAAGGGAAAACCTAAGAAATATTCTACCCAGCAGGAACAAAAGAGCACTCATGAAGACACCAAACAGAAGCGGAAGCTAAAGTATCCTTGTTTATTGTGTGGAGATCATCACTTCTCCAAAGAGTGTCCCCATAGAGACGAAGTCCAAAAGTTTCTTAGAGGTAAACCCACTCTTGCAGTCCTCAACAACCCGTTTCCTGCTCAAAACCAGCAGATGATTGCTCAAACTCCCTCATCCCAGGTAGAACCATCCAATACTGCGCATGTTCTCATGGTACATAACAAGACGATCAATTTGAACACTTGCTTGCGAGCGATCATACGACCCAGTCTCTTCGAAAGAACCTGTTGGAAGTAATACTTAAAAAGCTTCCAACTCTATGCCTGATGTCACTGTACCGTCAACTTCTCTCACCAGTGAGAAGTCTTCCTTAGATTTGATATTGCGACCTCCCAAGAGCACGATTAGAAAAGTTGTTTTCAATCCTAACTCTCAGGAAGCACAGAACTACAATATCGTAGAAGACTTGGCACAAGCCCCTTGTGCCATGTCCAGGCTGGAATTTTTGTAGAATTGTCCTAATCAACGCAAAACGCTCCTTGCAGCAATAGGTGCGGTTGACCCCGATTCTTCGAATACCATCATGTTTCGACTTGACTACTACAAGCCGAGGATTTTTCATCAACTCGCATTCCAAGTAGCTACAAACATTGCTAGGAAAATTATCCATTGTACTCTCTTGGACGAAGGCGCCTCTACTTCTGTCATGTCGATCGCTTGTTGGAGAGCCATCGGCTCTCCCGAATTGAATCATTCTCCTACCACGTTGAAAGCATTAGACGGCCGTGGCTTTCAACCTCATGGGCTCTTACAAGCTCTCATAGTCGAGTTAGGCAGAAAGATCATGACCATCAATGTGGAAGTGGTCTCCACCCCAATAGATTATAATCTCTTGCTTGGTCGCAACTAGTTTTATGCCATGCAAGCAGTAGCCTCTTCAGTCTTCCACGTAGTACAATTCCCCCATCAAGGATGAATTGTTATCGTCGACCAGTTAGATTTTCGCACACCAGACACTACTACTCATCCTGGTGACCATGTTCCTTCCATTGGACAAACGTCAAAACAGTATGAGAGTATAGGGGTTGGGATTTTGAAAGATTCATCTCTCATGGGCGTTTTTCCCACTTTGAACCCCCCTAATCATGTTGCCTCGGTGAACATGATCTCTGCAGAGATTTCATCTTACTACTCTGATACTTGGCTTGTACCAAACGAAGCCACAACGCACCTGATTGGAGACGTGATGCCTCTTTCGCCCGCTAAAAGTATTTACGAGGCTATCCAATCAGCACCGGAGGACCACTTAACTTTGGCCTCCCCACCCTATTCTCTACAACGGGAATCATCTCTCCCTGATCACTTACTTCGGACTTTTCATTCAAATGAATCCATCATGGAAGTCATGAATGTTGATGATGGTCCGTGGGATGACCTCCACCATAGGTCATCTTTTCTTCCGCCTTGGGAGTACATAGAGGACAACATTACCGCCATATTTTCACTGGATATCTACCCGTTCCCTCATTCTCTCATACTTACATGTCTTTCAGACTCTGAGGGCAACTTGGCCAACATTGAGCCTACCACCCTGGTAGACATTTCGGTAATACTTGGTGTAGTGGAACACATTCGCATAGGCCAGAAGTGTTCCCCTGAAGAAATAGCTAAGGGTATGGCCTTATTCAAGCAATTTCAAGACGTGTTCGCTTGGTCCTATGAGGAGATGCCTAGGATAGACCCCGCAATTGTTTCTCACTAAATAAAAACCTATCCCGGCATCAAACCTGTACGTCAAAAATTGCGACCGGTACACCCCCAGAAGACTGCAGCAATCAAGGCAAAGATTGAAAAGATCTTAAAGGCTGGATTCATTTATCTTATCCCTTTGTCTGCCATCAAAAGTCGGATCTATGTCATTTTCCTAGGGAAAATAGCTTCAATCTCCTCTCCCTGGCAATGGCGCCAATTTGTTATCACTCCAGGAGTCTTTCCCTGACTATGAAGGGAATGAGCCTGGTAACTTAACTATGCTTGTAATGGTTCACTCAATAATGAGTGTGGGGTTGGATCAAGATGAATATCTAACTAACTGGACTGTGTATTCAAGGCTGTCTATGGATATCAAACACTACTAGGCCTTCGAGAGATGAAATCAGACAGGTTTTGTATCAAGTAGAACAGAAACTAATCACCTAAACCAGATCATACATATATAAAACAATAAGTATGATGGGTCTAGAAACTAGTAAAACAACTTATGATCCTTTGCCAAATAATTAGATAGTGAGATGACAGTCACTTATGGATTATATAAGCACATACAAAGAATTGCAATCAACTCATAAGCATAAATAGACAAGAGAGAAGAAATCTGATCACATCAATGAAAGAAGTTGCAAGTTTAATATATTATGAAAAGGTCTATGTTTACAGTAGCAGCATAGTAGAACTCAAAATCCAACCCTTGTTCTACATGATTCACAGGATTCATAGCCTTTACAAAAACATTCAAGATCCTGAAGAACTAGATTGAATCTGCTAAAAATAGAAAATCAAAACCGTTTTCAATAAACTAGGAAAAATCCTCTTTAGTTTGGCAAAACTGCTGAAAACTGGGGCTCAGAGATGGATTCGATTCTCCCAATATGTGAAACTTGTAGGAACACTGAGAGAGTTTATTGTTCTCTAACGTGCTAGGCACAAAAACCTTGGAGCGTTTTGAAAAATAATTCTCCAGTTGCTTAGAATCATCATTTTAAAATGGTGGCTCTGCATAGTAAAAACGCCATTAATTTGGCCAAACTGCTGAAAAATGGGGCTCAAAGATGGGTTCAGTTCTCCAAATATGTGGCACCTGTGTATAAACCGAAAGGTTATTGTTCTATGACATGTTAGGAACAAAAACCTATGACATGTTAGGAACAAAAACCTTCGAGCATTTTGAAAAATGATTCTCCAGTCGCTCAGAATAATCATTTGACAATGATGGCCTTTCACAGTAAAAACGCCAATTTTTTCAGTAAATATCCTCACCTCCAACTTGATAGTTTTCATGTTTTCGACAGCTATAGCAAACCTCCAAAGGCTGATGGATCAGATTGAAACTGCCACCTGGAGGACAGATCATTCTTTTTCCAAAAATAGACAAGAAGCTTCATCTTCTCCACCTTGCTGACACCTTTAAATCTGGAACAGAACCTTGATCATGATGCCTTTAATTATTATATAACATTATAAACCACCCTTGAGGTGTTTGGATCAGTAAAAATCAGATCTGTGCAAAAATGGCAACATTCTATCCAGTTTTTTAGCTTTCGATGGCTAGGAAAGCCATAGTCCGAATCTGTAAGCTACCGAAAGCTCTCGGTGGCTAATGAACAATTGCCTTGTCCGCCTAAGCCACCGAGACTATTCCATGATACCTGACACGTGCCTTTCCTTTCAGTAGCTGAAGAGTTTTGTCTTCCATTTTGTAAGCTTCCGAAATTTGGGTTTTCGGTAGCTAATGAACCATCACCAAGTCCGCCTAAGCTACCGAAACCTGAATTTTCTTTTGAAGAAAAAATGATATCCAATGTTGTTCCAAACGTTATTACATACCTCAAATGTTTCTAAAAATGAAGAATTTAAAGACTTCCTATCACTACATAAAATAGATTTGACAAATTTTATTGGGGAGATAACATTTGGCTCCTACTCGGGGATGGAATCCTCCCTGTGAGGTTCCAAGAATCTAGTAGCTCCAATCGCCTTTACCATTGGGCTATGGAGTCATCTAGCTTGTGTAGCTGATCCTCTGCAAAACTGTAGCCTTTACCATTGGGCTATGGAGTCATTTGACTTGTGAAACCGATCTTTAAACATCTTCAAAAACTGTCATCCTCAAAACCTGCCTTTATTCTCATAAGCTGACTGATATTTCTACTGCAAATTGGAAGAAAAGAAATGCTCAGACATCGAGCTTATTTCCTACACTACTCTACTCTAACCTTTTCTTCATTCGGGTTAGGTAAATGCTGACTCCCATAACTGTTAGGATATTTACACACTTAGGAGTTAGTTAAGATCAACTTGTGTAATATATCCGTTAGGGATAGTGTGTTTCTTTAGTATGCATTAGTATGCATTTGTAAATACTTAATCCGACGGTCACGATATGTTTCCGACATAGAGTGATCCGACGGCTCAACTTCTCTTAGATCAAACCTAACCTTGATCCGTGGCTTAACACCCGATTGGTCCATGATCTCTATTTAAAGAGCATGGAGGGTCATTGTTTAGTTGATCGATTATGAGAAGCTCATTTGTAACTTTCTTTCTTTGCATAATAAATTGTCCCGTATAAGCTATTTGGCCGGGGCCGTGGAGTGTTTCCCTCAAGAGGGTTTAAACCACGTCAAAACATCGGTGTGTTGATCTGTGATCTGTTTGTGTGAAGTGGTTGCTCTTGGTGTTCGATCCTTTGGTAGTACCCTGTGTACCCGAACATGGTATCAGAGCTTTTATGAAGTGCCGCTTCCGGTTATGATCTAGATCTTGAACTGCTGTTGCCGAAACTCGAAAGGGTTTCTAGTTCTAATATTTCTGTGCATTTCTGGGCTGTGGGAGGTGTTCCATTGCGTCCGGAGCGTCGTTTCCATTGAAAAATAGTTTTCGTTTGATCGAAAACGGTTCCCGATTGCTCCAGAAACGCGTATTTCATCAGATCTGAAGGTATAATGTTACAGTGACGCATTTTTTTTATTTCGTTTTTAAAAAGAAAAAATCTCATATTTCATTTTTTTAACGGTTAGATTTTTTTTTGTTCGGATTGTTGTTTTCCCGTCTGCGTATGCTCTTTGCCGTGCACCTTGAGCGATCTCGGCAAATCAGAAACAGAAAGGGAAAGGGTTTTTTTCGGCTGCGTATGCTCTTTGCCATGCACTTTGTGCGATCTCGGCAAATCAGAAAATCAGAAACAGAGAGAAAACGTAGACTTTCTGGGCAAGCTAACAAGATCTAACTCCACAAGTGTGGAAAAGTTTTTTTGTTTCGTTTTGTGGTTTGTTTTGCAGGAAAAAGGGGAAGCACGCAAACCGAGCAAGAAGAGTAAAAAAAAAAAAAAAAAAAAAAACCCCTTCCTCATTTCCATATTTTACATACCTTTTAAACTAGCTCACTTGGTCCAAAGTTGCTTTATTCCTTAATAGGTCTTGAGTTCAAGTCTTAGGAAGTTACTTTTAAAAAGAAAAGTGCATGCAATTTCTATTTTCAAGTTACTTTATTGTAAAAGTGCATCTCACTTAAATAATAAAAAATAAAAATACAAGTGAGTCACTTAAGCTTTTTATTTATTGTTGCACTATTTAAAAGTAATATCATTGTAAAAGTGAAATCACTTATTTTACAAAAGTGATTCACTTAAAAGCAACTTTTTTGTAAAGTGATTGTCAAAAGGTTCATCTTGGGAAGAGGGGGGTTCTTTTTTTTGCTGGACATTCTCTAGCTGCCACGTCACTATTGGGGACATCTTCAACAGTTTCTTTGTTCAAGCATAACTTCATCATACAGAGTCCGTTTTCAGTGCCGTTTTTTTTTAAATCGCCTATTTTTTCGACCTCTTCACATCCAGACTACTGGTTTCTACTTTTACAGCCATTAATTTACAAATATGGCCGCCCCTTGTGATATTCTACTTAACAGTTCCAACTATTTCTCATGGAAATCTCGTATGGAGGATGTTCTACGAAGTAGGGGACTTTTCAGAATTACAACAGGGAAAGAAAAAGAACCCACTGATGATGATAAGAAAATAAAATGGGCAAATAGATGTGATGAAGCTCGTGGATTGATTGAGATGTCAATCTCTACTGATTTGCGATTCCACATATCTGGAATTGATGAACCTAATGCTGCTTGGGACAAGTTGGAAACTGTGTTTGGTAAACACAATGAAATTCGAGGTCACCAACTCGAAAATGAGTTGATTTCTTTAAATCCAAGTGACTTTTCATGCATTCAAGATTATTTATCTAAGTACAAAACTCTCAAGCTCTTATGTGCAGAATGTAAGATTGAGAGGGAAGACAAACAATGCATTTATCATATTCTTTCCAAACTTGGACCTGCATATTCTGTTTTTGTATCTACATTTTACTCCATGAAAGCGTCATTGAATGCAGCTAGCTATCAAGAGCCTAGTCTTGAATCCTTTTGTGATTCCTTGATTAGGGAACAAGATAAACTCATTCATCTTGGAATAATCAACAATGCAGATACATCTGGGAAAGCCTTATTGTCCCAACAGAAAGAAAAGTCCAAGCCTCCCAAGAAACAAAATTTTCGCAATAATAAGTCAAACAAGGGTCCAAAACCCTCTCAGTCAACTCCTTCTTTAAAAAATGACAAAGGATCCAAGCCAAAAGGCAAGAAGACTGAGCGTCATTGCAACTATTGCGGGAAAGATAATCATGATGAATCCAAGTGTTTCAAGAAGATGGCAGCCTTGGAAGCAGCAATGAAGAAGCACCACATCAGCCTAGATTCACCTTCAGAATCTGCCTCTCATGGACATGCACTTTGTGCTTCTGGTTATTCTTATAATGCATCTTCTTCTTCTACTTCAAATGAATGGCTCATTGATTCTGGAGCATCTTATCATATGGCTAAGGATCAAGCCATCTTTTCTACTATGCATGAATGTAACACCAAACAAATATTTGTTGGTGATGATAGATCTCTAAGTGTTGTAGGAGCTGGAACAGTTCCAGTAGATAATGGTCATTTTAGTGATGTACTATGTGTTCCAAGAATTTCCTGCAATTTGTTATCAGTCTATCAGATCACTCATTCTGGTGAAGGTAAAACTGTGACCTTTACACCTCACCAAGTTGTAATCAAGGATTTTAAAGATTCTCAACAGGTTCTAGCTACCGGAATTGTTGATGATATTACCAGGTTGTACAAGTTTAACAACTTTGGGTCATCACCTTTCCCTTCAGTTTTTGTTGCTCATAGTGATAACTTGAGCAAACTTTGGCATGAGCGATTTGGTCACTTAAATTATCGCTCATTGCAACAACTATGTAAAGAAAATATGGTGACAGGTCTTCCGATGGTATCTTGCAGAGATGGTGTTTGCTCCAGTTGTGTACTCGGAAAACATCATCGGGACAGTTTTGACAAACGTGCCTCTTGGCACGCCTTGGTTCCCTTGGAGCTTGTGCATAGTGACTTGTGTGGTCCTCTTCCATCTGCTTCCTTTTCTGGTTTCAAATATTTCTTAACTTTCATTGATGATTACACCACACGCACTTGGGTTTATTTCCTAAAACTTAAGAGTGAAGTATTTAACATGTTCTTGGCCTACATGGCCCTTGTTGAAAAACAATCTGGTCATCAAATTATTAAGTTAATATCTGACAATGGAGGAGAATATGTTAACAAACAGTTCACTACTTTCTGCACTGAACAAGGCATCCAACAACAGCACACTGTTCCATATACACCACAACAAAATGGTGTAGCTGAGCGGAAGAACCGCACTTTAAAAGAAATGGCTAATTGTATGATCCAATCTAAGGGACTAAGTCTTCAATTTTGGGCTGAAACCATTAATTGTGCAAATTACATAGTTAATCGCACCCCCACAAAAGCATTACAAGGTATAACACCGGAAGAAGCATGGAGTAAAATTAAACCTGATGTAAGTCACTTTCGTGTGTTTGGTAGTGAAGCATGGGCTCACATTCCGGATGAAAAACGGAAAGCATTGCAGCCTAAAAGTGAAAAGTGCATATTTGTTGGATATTCTGAAGATGTAAAAGGTTATAGACTTCTTCAACCACCTTCTCATACTATAATCATTAGAAGAGATGTTAAATTTGATGAAAATATCTTGGCCTGCGAGCCTAACTCGGCGAGTGTGCCATCTTTGGCCTGCGAGCCTAATTCGGCGTTTGTGCCTTCTTCTTCTTCTTCCAACTTCCTTGACAGGTTTCCAACTCCAGTTTCTGATGATGACAGTGAGGATGAAAATCCACCTCCGCCTGCTCATGTTCCTCCAGTTGCACCAGCACAAGTGCTTCCTCGACGGGTCCGTTCAACATGTGAAGCAGCTGGTGATCTTGCCGATGATCCTAGAGATCAACGTCGAACACATTCTCAGTTTCAGCGAGCCTCTTCTCTTTTGGCTCAAGTTTCCGAGAATCATGATCCAGAAACTTTTGCAGAAGCTTCAGGGAATCCAGATTGGGATGCAGCCATGGATGAATAATATCGTTCCTTAATGGCGAACGATACTTGGGATCTTGTACCTCTTCCAAAAGGAAGAAAACTTGTCAGATGTAAATGGGTCTACAGAACTAAGTATGCATCAGATGGAAGTGTTGAAAGACTTAAGGCAAGGTTAGTTGCCAAAGGTTTTTCCCAAGTTGAAGGGATTGACTACAATGAAACCTTTGCTCCCATCACCAAAATGAACTCCATCCGCCTTGTTCTTTCCCTTGCAGCCTTACACAACTGGGAAGTCCATCAAATGGATGTCAAGTTTGCCTTCTTACATGGTGATTTACAGGAGGAAATTTACATGGAACAACCTCCTGGCTATGTTCAGAATAACTCTAGCCTTGTCTACCGCCTTAAGAAATCTTATATGGCCTTAAGCAAGCTCCTAGAGCTTGGTATGCCAAAATGGATAGCTTTCTTCTTGACACTGGTTTTTCTAGATGCCATTCTGACCCCAATGTCTATACCAAGAAAGTAGGAAACCATCTCATCATACTTGTTCTATATGTTGATGACCTTATTCTTACTGGTAGTGACCCTAAGCTTATAACCCATGTGAAATCCAGTCTTAAACAAACTTTTGAAATGTCAGACTTAGGACATTTGCATTATTTTCTTGGTCTCCAAGTTCTGCAAACCAAAGAAGGAATCTTTGTTTCTCAGTCTAAGTATGCCTGTGACCTTCTTCGTCACTTTCACATGGAAGATTGTACACCAGCCCCTTCTCCCTTCCAGTCTGGAGTCAAACTTTCTGCCACTTGTACTTCACCTGAAGTAGATGCCACCTTGTATCGTCAGCTTGTTGGTAGTATTTTATACTTGACTCATTCCCGTCCTGACCTTTCCTTTGCCGTTGGTCGAGTTGCCCGTTATATGCAGACACCTCATGAAAGTCACTGGAAAGCAGTTAAAAGAATACTTCGATATATTCGAGGTATAGTTCAGTTTGGGATTCATTACAGTACAGGGGGGGAAACCTTTGTTGGTTGGTTTCACTGATTCAGATTGGGCCGGCGATCCTGATGATCGAAAGTCTACTGCAGGTTATGTTTTCAGTCTGGGATCTGGACCTATTACTTGGGCTTGTAAGAAACAACAAGCTCTTGCTCTTTCTTCAGCAGAGGCAGAATATCGAGCAGCAGTTAATGCCAGTCAGGAATCTTTATGGCTTCGACAGATCCTTTCCGAGTTTGGATTCGAGCAGCAACAGCCTACTCCACTTTGGTGCGACAATCAAAGTGCCATCAAGCTTGCCAAAGATCCAGTTCTACATCAACGCAGCAAACACATTGAGCTACATATGCACTTCATCAGAAATCTTGTTCATGATCGTGTTCTTGAAGTGCTCTTTTGCCCTATAGATGATCAAGTTGCAGACATCTTCACCAAGTCTCTTACAGAAGCGAAGTTTTCTAAACTTCGATCTATGTTAGGAGTTCAGGAACTTGTCATTAAGGGGGGATAGGCTCTAATGCCTCCTTCCTTCTCCTATAGTGTCACTTTTGTAAATCCTTCAATCCTATCCCAAGTTGTCCTTAAGGGGGGATGTTAGGATATTTAGACACTTAGGAGTTAGTTAAGATCAACTTGTGTAATATATCCGTTAGGGATAGTGTGTTTCTTTAGTATGCATTAGTATGCATTTGTAAATACTTAATCCGACGGTCACGATATGTTTTCAACATAGAGTGATCCGACGGCTCAACTTCTCTTAGATCAAACCTAGCCTTGATCCGTGGCTTAACACCCGATTGGTCCATGATCTCTATTTAAAGAGCATGGAGGGTCATTGTTTAGTTGATCGATTATGAGAAGCTCATTTGTAACTTTCTTTCTTTTCATAATAAATTGTCCCGTAGAAGCTATTTGGCCGGGGCCGTGGAGTTTTTCCCTCAAGAGGGTTTAAACCACGTCAAAACATCGGTGTGTTGATCTGTGATCTGTTTGTGTGAAGTGGTTTCTCTTGGTGTTCGGTCCTTTGGTAGTACCCTGTGTACCCGAACAATAACAACCATCCAAACAACTTTAAAATTGAAGAAATCTCATCTTTATCACTGATTAGTAGCTGATGTTTGAAATGCAATAGCAGTGATAAGAACTCATTCAGGAAACCATACTTACCAACAAACAATGGCAAGATAAGGAAATCTGAATTCTTTAGGTTCTCTGAAAAGTATAAGTCCATGAATGCTGACAATGGATCTTTGAAACTGAAATCAGAAACTTGCTGATCTTCGGGAAACTGTTGTGCTTCAATGACTGCTTCTCTGCCAGAAAATTGATGACCTTCTTGCTCTCTTATGATCAAATCTTGATCGTCAATCATTAAAGTTTCTTTTTGAGAATAGTGCTCACGAGAGGATAATAAAACAGGGTTTACATCATATGCATAAAGATCAGTTGAAAACCTATAATTGCCTATACAATCATCAGTTATCATAGGCTCATCCTGGTTTTTAAACTGATCATAAAATTCTCACTCATACCTGTCCCGGGAGTACTCTGCACACAATGAAGAATCTGATTCTAAATCTAAAGTGAGCTCATGTATTTGTTGTTGTTCCAACTCTGCTTCATACTCACTACTTTCTTGCTCTGAACCTGAAATGTAGTGACATTCTTTTTGCTGTTGTTCCAAATCTGCTTTAGACTTGTTACTTTCATAATCTGCCTATTCAAAATCTGAGCCATACTCACAGTTCATTTGCTTTTGTGCATGCAGGTCTTCAAAGTCAATCTGTTCTCGGATCTTTCTGGAAGCATGGATGTTCTCCTCCACCTCTTGAGCATCTTCAAACAAGCTCCTTAGAGATGAAGACCTTCTTTCTAGCAGAAGAAGGGAAAGTTTTTAATGCAATCCTATCACATAATATATCATGGAAGCTGTCTCTGTGGGCCTGATCTGCGATGGCATGCCATGATAGATGATGCAAAATCTCCGATTGAAAGTAGACAAAGTTTCATTCTGTTCTCTCTTCAAAGCATGGAAATCAACAAGGTAAGAATCTAGTGATTTATGTTCGCCCCAATTTTTCATAAAAACATTAGTGAATTCTATCCAAGAGCCAATGGAGTCAGCTCTTAAACTTTTGAACCATATAGCAGCATCTCTGATCAATGATTTAGAGAAAAATCTCATGATTACATCCTCATGAACAATCTGAAAATGGTCAATAAAATCTTCAAAAGATTCCAAGTGCCTTTCAACTGAAGCTTGATTCTCTCCAGAAAACCAAGGGAGATATTCATAACAGCCAAGAGGATAAGGATGAAGACGAGAGGGCAGTTTTAATGGCTTAAACATCTTCATCCTGATTTTTACTTGAAAGGCCGTGCGCTGATCATGATGGATAGCAATTTGCTGACAAGGTTCAAAGGTTATGGCAACAAGTGCTGAGCTCTGCATAGGTTTTGAATCAGTTTTGATTTCTTCAAGGTTACACGGATGCTCAAATTTAGAAGGAATTTGAATGCAGAACTCTTCTTTAGGAACAGGCTAAGTTAAAGATATGGAATTAATATCAACCACACAAGGAGGCTGCAAACCTTCCTCTTTCAAAGATGGGTATACGAAGGTAGGTTGATGATCATCGGAATAAACAAAACAGAAGATAATCCTCTTTATATGTGAAGGGAAAAGCATGAAAGAGCTGATAAAGAACAACAAAAGTTCATGAAGAAGACTAATGAACTAATACTTGGATTTAAAATTTAGTCTCTTCATCTTCTATCAACCGATCCTACCAAGTGGAGTCTTTAATCGTGGAGTCGCCAGGCAGATGATACAGTCAATTCTTTGTCCTCCCTTTGTCTACCATCAAAAGTCGGATCTATGTCATTCTCCCAGGGAAAATAGCTTCAATCTCCTCTCCCCAGCAATGGCGACAATTTGTTATCACTCCAGGAGTCTTTCCCTGACTGTGAAGGGAATGAGCCTGGTAACTTAACTATTCTTGTAATGGTTCACTCAATAATGAGTGTGGGGTTGGATCAAGATGAATATATAACTAACTGGACTGTGTATTCAAGGATGAATATGGATATAAAACACTACCAGGCCTTCAAGAGAAGCAATTAGACAGGTTGTGTATCAAGTAGAACAGAAACTAATCACCTAAACCAGATCATACATATATAAAACAATAAGTATGATGGGTGTAGAAACTAGTCAAACAACTTATGATCCTTTGATAAATAATCAGATAGTGAGATGCTAGTCACTTATGGATTATATAAGCACAGATGGAGAATTTCATTCAACTCATAAGCATAAATAGATAAGAGAGAAGAAATCTGATCACATCAATGAAAGAAGCTGCAAGTTTAATATATTAAGAAAAGGTCTATGTTTACAGTAGCATAATAGTAGAACTCAAAATCCAACCCTTGTTCTACATGATTCACAGGCTTTATATCCTTTAGAAAAACGTTCAAGATCCTTAAGAACTGGATCAAATCTGCTAAAAATAGAAAATCAAAACCGTTTTCAATAAACTAGGAAAAATCCTCTTTAATTTGGCAAAACGGCTGAAGAATGGGGCTTAGAGATGGATTCGATTCTCCCAATCTATGACACTTGTAGGAACACTAAGAGATTTTATTGTTCTATGACTTGTTAGGCACAAAAACCTCCGAGCATTTTGCAAAATAATTCTCCGGTCGCTCAGAATCATCATTTTAAAATGATGACTCTGCACAGTAAAAACGCCATTAATTTGGCCAAACTACTGAAAACCGGGGCTCAAAGATGGGTTAAGTTCTCCAAATCTTTGGCACCTGTGTATAAACTGAAAGAGGTTATTGTATATTGATTTGTTGTGAGCAAAAACCTCTCTCAGATCATTGAGATGCATTTTCATTTTCCCTAGATTTGCATTTCAAAAACCGATGTCAAACAGGAAAAGCCTGAGATCCGAAAATTAGGGCTCAGAGATGGATTCGATTCTCTCAATATGCAACACTTGTAGGAAAACGGAGAGAGGTTATTGTTTTTTGACATGTTAGGAACAAAAAAATTTGAGCGTTTTGAAAAATGATTCTCTAGTCGCTCAGAATCATCATTTGAAAATGATGACCTTTCATAGTAGAAATGCCCATTTTTTCAGTAAATATCCTTGCCTCCAACTTGATAGTTTTCATGTTTTCGACAACTGTAGCAAACCTCCAAAGGCTGATGGATCAGGTTGAAACTGCCACCTGGAGGATAGATCATTCTTTTTCCAAAAATAGACAAGAAGCTTCATCTTCTCCACCTTGCTGGCACCTTTAAATCTAGAACAGAGCCTTGATCATGATGCCTTTAATTATTATATAACATTATAAACCACCTTTGAGGTGTTTGGATCAGTAAAAATCAGCTCTGTGCAAAAATGGTAACATTCTGTCCTGTATTTTAGCTTTCGGTGGCTAGGAAAGCCAAAGTCCGAATTTGTAAGCTACCGAAAGCTCTGCTTTCAGTGGCTAATGAACAATTGCCTTGTCCGCCTAAGCCACCGAAACTGTTCCACGATACCTGACACGTGCCTTTCCTTTCGTTAGATGAAGAGTTTTGTCTTCCATTATGTAAGCTACCGAAAGCTGGATTTTCGGTAGCTAATGAACCATCGCCAGGTCCGCCTAAGCTACCGAAACCTGAATTTTCTTTTGAAGAAAAAATGATATCCAATGTTGTTGCAAACGTTATTACATACCTCAAATGTTTATAAAAATGAAGAATTTAAAGACTTCCTATCACTACATAAAATAGATTTGAAAATTTTTATTGGGGAGATAACACCATGGTTTTGGTACAGGAGGATCAAAATGCCCAGGAACATGTAATATACTATGAAAGTAAGGGTCTCATTGACACTAAAACTAGATATTCGCATGTCGAAAAACTTGCTTTCGCGGCGGTCATCATCGTCCAAAAGTTCCGCCACTATATCTTGCTCCGCACCACCACCATCATCGTAGACTCGAACCCCATGTACCACGTACTGACACGTCAGGTGCTTGGGGGCAAGTATTCACACTGGATTGTGATACTGCAAGAATTCGACCTTCTTTTCAAGAAAGCCAAGTCTAAAAAGTCTTTGGTGTTTGCTGAGCTTATCTATGACCTTCCCCGTACTGATGTAGAAGTTGAGCACAATGATTCTTTTCCGGACGAATCATTGTTTTTCATCAGTACAACTGATCTGTGGTATGGAGATATTTCATTATATATTCAAACCCAATGCTTCAATCCTCAACTGTCTCGCGACGACCGTCATAGAATACGTCACCATGCAAATTATTATCTGATCATAAGCGATACTTTGTACCGCTGTGGCATCAATTCAATTCTTCGACGTTGTCTAACTCACAATGAGGCTGAACGGGTTCTAAATGACTGTCATGCTGGGGCATGTGGCAGTCACCTCTCTAGGATGGCTACAGCCTAGAAGATTTTGCACGCAGGATATTATTGGCCCACTATGTTCAAAGATTGTATTGAGGTCGTAAAAAGATGTCCTCCATGTCAACACTTCCATACGAACAAGCACACCCATCCCGCCCTGTTACACCCGGTTATTGCCGTGGGCCCCTTCGCAAAAAGGGGCATCGATTTTATGTACTGTAAGCCTACCTCGACCGGGGGGGGGGATAGTTACATCATAGTAGCTGTGGATTACTTTACAAAGTGGGTCAAGGCAATGCCTACATACCAAAACGACGGCAAAACCGCTGCACTCTTCATGTTCAATCATGTAATAGCACGGTTTGGAGTTCTGCAGGCGATAGTGACCAACCATGGTTCTCACTTTCAGAACCATATGGTTGATGAACTGAGTTATAGATTGGGTTTTCGCCATGAAAACTCAACACCCAACTACCCGCAGTCCAATGGATAGGTCGAGGCCATTAACAAGGTCTTGAAAACTATGGTCCAAAGGATGGTAGGTACGCATAAGTCTAACTGGCATAACATGCTCTTTTCAACATTATGGGCCTACAGAACTTCCATTAAAACCAGCACAGGTTTTACTCCTTTCCAATTGGTGTATGGATTGAAGGTTGTCCTTCCTATAGAGTGCGAAATTTTGTCTCTACAACTCGCTGTCGAACTTCTTCCTAACACTACTACCGAGGAAGAACGTTTTCTATACTTAGCAAAACTTGACAAGTCTCGCTGAGATGCTGCCCTTCCTAACGAAGCACACAAGAAACGCATCAAAGCTCAATATGACAAGTCTGTTGAACCTCGTATCTTCAACGAGGGTGACCTAGTCCTCAGATACGACTAGAAGCATGACAAACTAGGAGCAGGAAAGTTCGAGTCCATGTGGCATGGACCTTATGTTGTCAAACGTGTTTTGGAAAAGGGAGCTTATGAGCTTGAAGACTATGACGGAATCTCTTTGGGTGAACCCCGTAATGGGATTTACCTGAAAAGGTACTATGCCTGAACCTGTCATGCATAGATTTTCTTGTATATACTGTACATCGCATGTTTTTGTGTTTTTTGCGTGGTGTGACGTGTTTATTTTTTAGTGTCTTTAGATCTTGTTTCCGCTTCTTATACCATGTTTTGTCTACATGTGCAGAAGGAAACGTGCTATGGATTTGCGGACAACACCAACCTGCATACCCGTAACCTTGCCTCGGTGGCCTAGGTACTGTATTCCCCAACAGGCAAGCTCATCAGCTCAGGAGGAAGTTGCCTCGGATCTGCAACCAATAATGCCGCAGAGTATCAGGCGGTAATTGGAACCCTAACCGATGCTACTTCCATGGGTATGAACCACATTGTCATCCACATGGATTCTCATCTAGTGGTTTCCCACCTCAACTGGGTCTATGCTGTCTGTGATCCTACCTTGCTCCGTCTCTTCAGACGAGTACGTCTCCTGGAAAGGTCATTTGAATCCATTCAATACCTACACATTCCATGAGAGTTAAACACAGTTGTTGACTCGATGGCCAACTTCATTTTGGATTGGTACATCGCACACACATAATACTCATAATATGTAAAAGCATTCACGACATGTAAATAATGTACTGTATAAAAGAAAAGCATATGAACAAGACCACATCATTCATCATTTTAAAAAACACATAATGTATAAATCGCCGAGAATGTCTGTATATATATATCATCAAAAGTAGTGCTAGTACAAAAATATGAAGCCTCGTAGCTTTCAGTAGTACAAAATCTGAGGCCTCTAAGCTCTCAGTACAAGTATAATGACGTCATCAGGCCTGACGCCTGGCCCATACACCTCCACGACGGACAGCTCTCTGTCACTGAGTGAGGAAGCTATCCATAGTCCTCGCTACCTTGCGGACTAAGGCATTGAAGCGTATCGACGCTCCAACCCCAAACCTCTGCATAGGTATCAGTAAGTCATCCACTGCTGGCTCAGGAACATCCACTGTCAGCTGGGACAAGTTCCTGTACACCTCCTCCATCTCCACGATGGTAGCATGAACACCTGGAGGCACGACTTCTTCCCCACCTCTATCTCTCCTCACCAGAAGAGAGGATCCCACAGGCCGTACGGGGTCCACATCTGCACACACATGTTATATACTTGTCAGAACTGCATCAAAAAAATCATAAATATACAAAACTAAAAAATACAAAGGTTTTTTTTCTTACCCATGTCTCCCCATGCTGCACCCTCGGGCAGCACCAAGTCAGGATCCTCTCTGTAATCCGTACCACCATACGGGTAGTCCTCAACCATGAGTAACTGGCTTTCGAGCCAACTGAAGAACTCACTACCAAAGCTGATGATAGGACCCCCACCATGGCGGGCCATCACCTTTGCCCATCTGAGCATGTGGGGATCTCTAGGCTCCCTCTCATCTAGTCGTACCTGTGGGTGCAAGAGGGGGATCCGCTCCAAGATGAATTATACCACAATCGATCCATATCCAAACTGCTTGAGCTCTCCCCACCAACACTTGGTCAACTGAGCTCGGACGTTTGCAAGGAGACCCTCACACCAGTTGAAGATCTTGGGGGACATACAATCCTCTGCATAAATCATCTGAGTCCGAGTGGCCATGTGTGGGGCTTGGCTCCCCGCCACTCTAGTAATCGTGAACAATATGGTATGTAGTCGGCGATCCATGACATCCCTAATAGGAATCTTCCCACTGGAAGATCGAGCAAGAGCAGTACAATGCTGTGACACCATGTCATCAATAGAGCGGTCACTATCCTGTGTTCCGGTGAGAGCTACAGGGTCCCCTCTCCAGGACAAACCAATAAGAAAATAGATGTCCTCAATATCTATAATGAGGATGTGCTCACCAATCACAAAGTATTGTTGGGCCGCATCTCAACACCGGAGCATGTGTGACAATAGAGGGATTTGGGACCTCATCCCCTGAATCTCAAAGAACTTGAGCAAACCGCAGTTTCTCAAAGCATTCATGCACTCTGGATCATTGGCAGCTTGTATGTCTTCCACCTCGTGTTCTCTTTCCTGTCACTCTAGAACCATGTTTTCTTACTAGAAACCTGCCAAAATGGGCATTTAAACATTGCTAGATCCTACTTCAACCACAATAAGTTCTCTTTTTGGGTTTAATTTGATGTTTGGGAAATGCATCTCCGTTGTCGCACTGTGATTTTGCACACAGTGCGATGACATCGCACCCCACAAATTTGGGATTTCCGCCGAGTTGGTCTCGTCACAGTTCCCGAAATGGAAAACTACGACGAGCCGAAGGCGCAATAGCCCTCCATTAATTCATCAAAAAACCAAAAACATTGAACCTAAAATCAAAATCTAATCCACTAGAAAGTTGTTGGATGAATTCTAGGCTTACCTACTCCAGACGGTGGGTGAAATGGCGGCTCGTAGCTCCCAGAATCGACAAAGGAAGTTTTGGCTCCAAATTGGCACTTCTACTCCCAAATTGGAAAATGAAACAATGGTGACTATTTTTGGCCCATTTTTCTATTTATAAATGAAAAAAAAAATTCCTTTTTCAAATATTTGATGCTCTAGGGTCATTTGCCATATTTTTGATCATTTTTATCGTATTTGGGATATTATTTGGCTATTTGACATAATTTCCGAGTATGCAGGAGTTGTAAGCGGTCTTTCATGTCGTTCCTCGCGTCACAATGGTCATGTAAGGTATGAACACTCCTTTGAATGTTTTGTCATTATTTTTACAACGGTTAGATTGTAGTTATTGCGCGACGATGAGCTCACTCTTCGTTTGTTCTCGTGCTCTTGAAACTATGAGAATAAGTACCGAGTTGTGATTTATCACTTTTCCAGGCTCGTTAAACTCCTATGGAAAAGGACACCCCCTGGAGTCTACCGTTAAGTTCTTTTCAGGCTCTCGAAAAATGAAAAGATTGCCTAGCGAACTTGTTGCGTTCACGCTTGTTAAATAATTTGAATGGTCATCTCCCTGGTGATAATTTACCCATTTTTCGGAGCAGGGGGCACTAATTACGAAAAAGGTATACTCCATCCAATCATGACTAGAAGAGTCCTCTCCCGCATTGTTTAACCCTTTTTCGGGCGATGAGGCTAACTTTACAAAAAAGGACCGTTGGAGTCTTCTTTAGTTCTTTTCAGACTCTCTAAACATGAAATGACGACCGAGTTTACCTTCTATGGACTCGTTAAACTTTTGCATTGAAGGGCCCGCCATGGGACGAACCCCTCCTATCCCAGGTTTGGAAAACATTTGGGATTGGACTCATCTATGAGATGAGCTATACCGAGCATCTGGTTACCCTCATCAAGCTCGTAAAAAACACATGAGGCACTCATCATTCATGATGAAGAAAAAGGAAAGCTTTTATGTTACACACTTTGTTAGTGGTAGTATGTAGTCATTCTTGAACATGGCACTCATCTGCATTTGCATACAGCACTTGGATCATCTGTTTGTCCTCGAGTTCCACTTATTTCCTGAGTCTTGTTACTCCTTTGAGTCATTCAAAGAAGGCTTCCGTCATCAGTCGTATTATGAATTTGTGTCGTACTCATCATTTCAATACTTCCAAGTCATGCCATGCCCATGTTCAAGAATATGTCCATCATTTTTCATCTACAGTCAATACGCCCACCACCATGTCGGTCTACTCTGAGTCAGTCCTGCATGTTACTATACCATCCGACCTACTCTACACATCTTTTGTCATGTTTCATGTCGATTGATGGGGGATTCATCATGGCCCTCCTTCGGAGGATTCATCCTTGTCGAAATCAACTCATCCTCCGAGGATTAAATCTAGAAACGAACCAAGTACCTTAGCCCTACATGCCTCAATGGCAGGTTACCTCGCTTTTAACATGAGTTTACATCATTGACTCTTGATTGAAAGATTTCATCTTGCGTTCGACTTCAACTCACTTATGATATGTACTGTGATACCTTGGGAATCATTGACATGAATGGTGATCTCCCTCGCGCTTGTTAATGGTTTACATCAATGACCGGTAATCAAGTGGTTTCTACCATGTTCGACGTCAAGACATTTGTAATCACATGGATAGATTCGTATCATTGCGGGTTCGGCTTGAAGACCCTGGGGAGTCATGTTCTACCCAGGTTGCGATGGATTTTGTATTGAGTTATATTACATGGATCCACATTTGTATTGGTCATGGATGTGTTATCATCTCATCATGGATCTACGCTTGTGTCTAGTAGCCATGATTGTGTTCAGTCGGTCATTACTACCATGGATCTTCATTGTATTTGTCGGCAGCCATGTTATGAGTCATTTGAGACTATGTGCTCAGAGTCAATTGTACTGCAGCAGCATCCTTCGTCCGACAAGTCCATTTCCATTCCTTCTATCAAAGCATTTCACCTGTCCATCTTTTAACAGCTTCATGCTTTGGGGGGCATTCTGTTACACCTAAAATATTCCCATCATGAGATTTAGTGTATACACCTCTGGAGTTACCTTGATTGAGTGATTGTCCTGGAAGGATTTGTACCTATTTTATACTAGGTTTTGAGAGGTCGTCACAGGTTGCGCTCATGCAACATGTGACATCGCACCTTGCTCCGTTACAGGATGCGACGAAGTCAGTTAGAAGGAAAAAATAGCTTCTTCGAGCTCCTTCTCGAAGCTTTCTGACTTGGAACCTTATCCCTGACTTCTTGGGAGAGTTGGTACTCAATTCCTAACACCTTGGAAAGATCCCTTAAGTCTCTCCTATCATCTCTCAACCTATCCTATCCATACCCTATCCACTTAGTCCCATTTAAATGAATCTCCTCCCATTCTAAGGGGAGGAAGTCTATGGTATTCTTATGTTGGTGAAATCAAGCCCAATAGATCTAACATTCTAGCTTGGGGAACCTTCACTTCTCTCAAGGAGCTTTGGCATGGCTTGTCGGAAGGAGCTTGCAGTGTTAAGGCAATGGTTGTAACCTTCTTCTCTATTGTACTTCTCCACTTTTCAATACAGTTAATATAATTGCTTTCCATAAATGTTGTCTCTTTGATAATGTTTAGAGTTTTCTTCCTTAAGTGTTAACTTAGATCTTTCATATGAGATATATGCTTTCACTTCTCATGGTCTATTACATGTTCAACAGGGTTTAGCTACTTGCAATCTGGAAGCGCTGGAGCATTGGATCAACGAAGGAGAAAGGGATCTACAAATCTAAGGTAAGCGATCTACTTTTATGTTTGTACTTCTACATGATCTAGGAAAGTAATCTATGTTCTGTCCTATTTGTTCTAGACTTACGTTAAGCTAGGGAGATCAGGCCTTGAGTCCGCTCTCGGTAGATTGTCCGTGAAACAATAATCAACCATACCCTTCAGGTACCTCAGAATATGCTTTGCAGCAATCAAGTGAACATGTCTCAGATCCGTCAGGAACTGGCTCAATGTGTTCACAACAAAGCAAATATCTGGTCTCATATTCGTCAGGTACATCAAGGACCCAATCATCTGACTACATCGTGGCATCAACCGACTCTGATGAAGCATCACTCAATAGCTTCAGGTTCGATGCCATAGGTGTGGCCATGGCCTTGCAGTTTATCATCCCAAACCTCTTCAGGATCTCTACTGCATACTTCCTTTGTCCAAGGAAGATTCCATCCGCACTCTGCCACACCTCCATGCCTAGAAAATAGTGCATCATACCCAGATATCTACTTCACATTTTTCTCGGCTAAGGAAAAATCTCATCTGATCTTAGCCACATATCTAATCACAACAATCATGCCAAGATTCTTTAACTCAGAGATCTACTCCCTCTGAAGTGGAGTTTTCTATATCTGAGTATTGTCCTCCCTCTGTGACTGAACATCATTCACACTCTGCATTGAGTGATCTTCCGCATATCTATCTGTGCCATCTCCCGACAGATGGGTCTACTGATATGAGCCTCAAGATCACTCGAACTCTATGGTGAGTTCCTTCTTGAATCCATCTGTATATACAAACCATCTTCAACCTTGTAGCAAAGGTTGAAATCCGTATCACCCGTGGTGATCATCAAGCTCATCAAATGACTATCAATCCTAGGTACCTGTTGAACCCGTACAAAGCTTTCTTCATCATGTGATTCTCTATCGAATCTTAGGAGTTTGTTGGATTCTCGGTCTTGTCATCCATGGGTGTAATCTATCTCTGGAAGTGTGTCTAGCCATTGGAGCAAACATCTCGCCATGATCCTCCCTCTATTTTTTCCATTGTTAAGTAGGCTGGAATTTATATTAGTTTGAAGAATTGCTGCTAGTGATTTACTAAGATTGAAGTTTTCCAAGAATAAGCATCATGTTTCTTTTAGAAGAGTTGAAGAACCCAATTCTTCATCGAGCTTGTATTGTTCACAGCAGCCTGGGAACCCATTTTAAGAGGTATTAAATATTATTATACTATTTAAAAGTTGGATTGGAATTGGGCTAACAAGCTAACTATAGCTGCACTGATGCAGAAAAAAAGATCCATAAAATTAGTTATGGCAATTCACTTTGAACATTTGGAAAGTGGATTTTCCGTGTGTGTCTTAAGTTATGTTTCACTAATAAAATCCTCATGTTTAGGAAGATCATGAAAGAGTAAAATAGTATTAATTTTGGCTGTGAGGATGAAAGTTGGATTAGAATGGGTTTAGCAAGTTAACTGTATTATTATATTGGTTAAAAGTTTAAGAGGCAAGATCAATTTGGGAAACTGTTGAGACAACAAAGGTGGCATAGTGGCTTAGAGACTGATCCGCTAGATCGGGGTGAAATGTGGTTATGTTATATGACATATATAATGTTCAGTGCTGCCATATCCAGTGAAAAATAAAGCCTATTGACTTTACTATGTAAGTAAACAATGAAATTTTGATGAACTCGTACATTTTCAAATGAAAAGAATGACTTATTTTTACATGTCATCATTGAAGGGTTCAATATCTCATAACCCTTCAAAGTAAAATGGGACCCCACCCTTCAAATTTGATCCCTATTCAAGATTGATCTATTAAAACCCACATACTGTCAAATTTAATGCAAACTATCATGTGATCTATCAAACCTAGCCACATTAAAATCGCACTTTCTAGATGACGAATATTGTAACCAATAACTGTGTGCCATGCGAGCTGAGTTAATACACCACATCAATCCAATTAACAATAACAATAACAAGAAATACATTTTCAAATTCCAACTTGGGACTGATGTATCATTAAATAAGGAGATCGATTTAAATCTATCGATTGTGATGCCCAATCTTCATAATGCACAATGCAATGGATCAATTAATAATAAAATAATATACCATATATAATGCATGCTCAAACTTTGGTTTCAGCAACAAATACCATATGGCTTATAAGCTTGTGAACTTGAACCTCCTACATTGGAAACAAACCATATTATCTTCCTATGTGTCCATCATATGTTGCAATATATACCAGCATAGATCCATCTTAAAGGGGATCTACCAAGCGCTGAGAGGGATCAAAACTCTTAAAGGTGCAAACTCATTTTTAGACTAGAAATGTCTACGAAGCGTGTAATGCAATGCTTATGGTTTTAATTTACATATATATATATATATATATATATATATATATGTCGTTCTAAATATTTTAAATATGATCTTAGCCGACATGTATTTTTTATAATATTTTATTATTTTTTACAAAAGACACGTGTCAGCTATAGGATGAGCACGGAAGGAGTTACACATCTCCCCCCTACTAGGATGTAGAATGCGCCTCTTGGCGCAATAACGCTTGTATGGAATCACAAAAAAATTTGTTGTTGTGCTCAAAACCTATGCATATAATCATATGTTTTGACTATGATCAAAACATCATCAATATTATTGTAAGCCCTCAAAATTTGTTGATGTGAATGCCATATATAATATGAATTAAAACCACTAAGGCTTCAATAAATCTCTTTTGCACCAAATGAAGTGATAGCAACTTTGATTAAACAGAGGTATAAGTCCCACAACTAGCCCATCCAAACAAGAACATATGTGCAAGCCAGGCAAATCACTTTTCATATATTAAGAATCATTCTTTGGTGTTAAATAATTAGTATGTTATTCTTTGCTTTTAGGGGGTCCCACCTATTATTATATCATAATAATAACAATAAATATGCCTTGTAACACTTTGCAGGCTTATAACTAGTAGCGAATTTTATTAGTCAACATGACTCTCACGTTTGACCAATGTTCAATCTTTGGACTGGAGCATGGTGTATTTTTTTCCAACACACTCTAAAATGGCTTTTTGGCACTTCAAATCTAGGAGGAATTGACATGCATGGGCTACACTCCTTCCCAAGTGTCTTCACTCTCATTCTATAGTTCTTTGGAAAGTTTGTAGCACTTCTAGAACCTATATTCAAGACCATGGGTGAATAGTGGATAGCTCTTCACATCTATAATATTTGGACAGTCCTTTGATGTCCTTATTGCTCCATCTCTTATTCCTCCTTAAAGTGCTACAGCTCCTGAATTCAACCAGCTCTGATACCATATGATCCATAAACTATAGGCTCATAGCATGTCAGTCTCGTAAACACGGATAATGCGGAAATTTATAAAAAGAAGAAGATTGATCTTTGTTCTCAGGGTAACTCTAAAAGCAAACTCCTCCTTTCTTAATTATCAATAGCCTGCAAAAAAATGTTCTTCTATTCTGGGAACTTTGTCAAGAAGGATTTCACTGCTTGGATTGTTGCATTCATATAGGTATAAAATGATACACCCAACCATGAAGAGGCTACTCAATTAACACAAATTCCAAGTCTCTGATTAATTACAAGTCTCCACAACTAAGACCCTTACCCCAATGCATTCAAGGAGGAGATAAAATAAGAGGTTGAATGCATTTTTTGGGGAGATAAATTGCCCACTCAAAACAACATTGAATTCCATGTGGTGGCATAAGTTTCAAACAAATAAATTCAATGGAATTAAATTCAATAATTCATTCCCAGTGATGGCTATTGAGCCATTCAATGTTTAAATGCCCCAGAAGAAGGTCATGGGGAACATTGTTTTGGTTCTTCTGAGAACAAGATATCATTAGCTATATTAGAACAAGGAATGGTTAATGGGAATATGAGGAATTGGCTTAGCAGGAGTGCTATAGGTGATGGTTATTAGAGAAACCATTAACAACTTTCTTATTTGTTGTTCATAGGTGAGATTGCATTATATTAACAATACAAGAGCAGAGAATGCATTTGCATTTAAGTACCAAAAAACTAAATAAACAACCACAAAATAGAGTGCTCAATAGTAAGAAGACATGCATATTTTTTACCCTGGTAACCCAATTGGGAAAAACCAGCATTCATGGAGATTTATAATTGCTCGTAAATTTATTACAATGGTGAACTATGCACTCTCAAATGAGATTTTGTTGCATTGTTACCCACTAGCAACATTACAGATGTCATGGCTCAAACAACCTTCTCCTCATGAATGGATAGGCACAACAACTCCTTCTTCCATCGATCTTTGAGCAACCTCTTCAAACCCTCTTCTTTGACAATGCATTTCTACTTTACAAGCTTCAAGTCTCCCTCTAATTGGTTTTTCCCCTTTCTTCATCAAGCCAACACTCTTAATAGAGTTTCCTGGAATGCCAACAATCAAGGTGGTTCTGTTAGAAAAAGTAATCACCTCCCGCTTTTGTCAGTTAGATTATTAGAAGTAAAGCTAAGTTCAGCTTAAAGCATAAAGCTTAAGGCATAAAGCATAAGGCATAAATCATGAGTTAGGTTAAGGTTTTAGTCTGTAAAAGTGTTTAAATAGAGGCCTTCATTTCATTGTAATTATGAACTTTTATGTGAATAGAAAAGCAGCAGCTTGTTCCATAAAATTCATCATGGTATCAAAGCTTGATTAAGTCTCTTGGAGAGCATATTGATCCAAGAGTAGATCCAAGCCTGTTGTATTCTTCCATAGCGAAGAAGGCAGAGATTGTTTGATCGTAGCGAAGAAGGCAGAGATAGTTCGATCGAAGCCAAGATCTTTCACCAGTCAAGTGAGAGAATTGATCCAAGAAATTGGACAGAGATCCGGGTTCCAATCTGAAGCACAAGACTAAATCGACTTGAGAAATCTTTTAGTTCCGCAGGTCTGAAGCAAATTCGTGAAGAAACTCCAACCTCCATTGGAGATTGAAGAGTGTGAAGATGGTGGCCAAACTTTTGTGTTGAAGGAGGTGCCATCGATATGTTCATTGAAGAAGAGCAATCTACTTGCAAATTCTGTAACGGGTCTGTAAAGACAAAATCTGATCCGCGTGAAGATAGTTGTTGTGGAGAAAGACCTGTCGAACAAGCCATAAATACACCTTGTCGTGAAGAGGGAGCCGATCCACTGTCCCCTTCTGAGGAGCTGTCAGTTTAAGAGAAATCTTGTTAGAGAATTTTGTCATTGAGAGATACGAGTGAAAGGACTCTGTATAAGGAGATCGTTGTTGAAGAGTGACATCGTGTGAAGAGGGTCCGGCCCTGTTTTAATCTGTAGAGTTCTGTGTTGAAGAAGGCAACTAATCTTCCTGAGAGATCATTATTTTTTAAACCGTAAAAAAAATAAAACGGATATGCACTTGCATGAGGAGTAGCAGCCAACTGCATGGGATGAGATCGCTGGTATAAGTTATCAGCATGCAAAACAAACAAAAAGAGCCGTGAATAGAAATGGTTGTGGAAGACACTGTCGTGAAGAAGATCCACCGAATCCACCAGTAAATATAAAGAGAATTCCTCCATTTGAGGAATCCGTGAAAAACAGAGTTGCATGAGAAGAATCGGCCGAGGAGGAGGCACACGCTGCTGTGAAGAGAGAAATTTCGCGTCCGTGGAGAAAGAAAGGAAATCCCCCAGCGTGAAAAATTAAAATCATTGGTTAGCAGTCCGTGGAGAAAATCCTGTGAAGAAGTGAGTTGTATCCGCTTGAAGAACTAAAAGCGTGGAAAATCCAGTCGATGTCAAATCGCATGCCAAGCGAGTGGAAACGTGAAGAGAAGCAAAATATGGTGAGTTTGAAATGAAATCGCAGCTATTGGGTTTGAAGGCCTTCCTGCACGAGGAAGAACAAATCCGTGATCGAATCGTGAAGGAGGAAATTGCTTCCTGTGTGAAGAGCCAACCGCCTTCTGAGAAAGTGTCTGCCTGTTTTGGCAACAATCATGGTCAGATTTGAAGTGAAGTTTTGCGTGAAGGGCGACGAGGAAAGAGTTTCCATTCCAGAATGATAAGCCTTTGATATGAGCTTGTCATTGTGGCTGGAAGAGATCCAACGTGTTTGAGGTCAAATCCGGTGAAAGGTCGCGTTTGTTACGGAGGAGCCGCAGAGTTTCTTGCAGTGAACTGGCACGCATTCTGGTCAAATTTGGCTGTGTGAGGCAAGCAAATGGCCTGAGCGTCATAAGGAAGAGCAAGTTTGGGGGCAGTCACGATCTGGTGGAGGTCGCCCCATTTGAAAATCAATGGCTGGAGAAAGCCAAGAAATGGTCAATAGCGCATGATATTAAAGGTCTGTAGCCCAAGATTAAGGAAAAGCTAAGATATCAGGGAGATCTTGCATTAAGGGGGTGCGAAGCAAACTCCATATTTTTTTAGGGGGCGATAAGGAAGGAATTATGTAGACTCGAGAGAAGGAGTCCGTAGTCCTCAGTAAGCCTTGGCAGAAGGTTGAAGACTGGAGCCCAAAGAAGAAGAAAACCATTGAAAGCCTCAAAGTCTGGAGCAGAAAGTATGAGAAGCAGTTGCATGAGCACATTGCAGTAAAGAAAGTCGAGATGAAGATGTTTTATAAGGCCTAGCTGAGACATAGACTAGCAGGCATTCTTTTTTTATGAAAGCCCTTGCAGAAAACATATTTTAGCAACAATTAGATCTTGTGTTTAGTGGTCGTAATTAAGGGGGAGTGTTATAAAAAGTAATTACCTCCGGCTTTTGTTAGTTAGATTATTAGAAGTAAAGCTAAGTTCAGCGTAAAGCATAAAGCATAAGGCATAAGGCATAAAGCATAAGCTAGGTTAAGGTTTTAGTATGTAGAAGTGTTTAAATAGAGATCTTCGAGTCCATTGTAATTATGAAGTTTTATGTGAATAGAAAAGCAGCAGCTTGTTCCATAAAATGACCTTTGGGTCCATTGTAATTATGAAGTTTTATGTGAATAGAAAAACAACAACTTGTTCCATAAAATTCATCAGGTTCATTTCACCTTCTTGAGGCCTTTTAGCCTTCTGCCTTCAAACTCAAAGTTGAAATTAGTTTTGCCAAAATTAAACTTTTATTAAAATATTTTAATAAGGATCCATTTTGGGTCAATATGAGAGGAGGAAGCACTCAAAAGAAGTGTAGAATTCAATTGTCATCATAATTGGGTGGTTTATAGTCAATCTTGCAGCTAACATGAATCCCAGTGCCTCATCCACACAATGTGCAAGTTCTCTATACCTGGAAGTGTCATGATAAATATGTTAGTATCCACAAAAGAAATTACTATTATTTTTTCCTCTTATTGTATTTTAAGATCAAAATGTGGTATATGATTAAGAGAGTTTCCTATCTCAACTAACAACCACGTTCAATTCCCGCCATGACTAGGTAGCGTTTGCTACAATAAAATCAAAAGGTAAAGTAATAATTTGCAGATCTTGGTGTATTTTAAATGTTATTCAAAATGTATTTTATTTCTACATATTATATTTAATTTTATTTTATTCCAGCAATCAAAAGTGCACTTCCCATTAAACAAAATTTGGTATTTTGAAATTCTCGTAGAGTTGAATATTTCATAAGCTTAATTTTGAACCTATTTTGAGAGAAACTACATCCGAAAATTTGGATATTGTAAAGGAAATTGTCAAATTCCAATCCCAAATATCCATTGTTTCTTCGGTTAGGATTGGAGCTTAATTGAAAAAGGTTAAGTCACGGATTTTATGTTTTTCCCAAAGGTTTCAAAGTGCTTTTCTTGAGGGCTTCAAAGTGTTGGATATCAATTTAGAATTTTCAAGCGGATTACTTTGCTTTCCAGCCAACACTGGACTTTTAAGCTATCAACAAATTTTGGACATAAATATTCTAAATATTTGACACAATTCACAAATGATTAAGCTTATAGTGTTTGATTTGAAAGGCAATGGTTTTTAGCACTTATGGACATTTGGTTATCATATCGGAAGGCTTCTTTCACAATGATTAAGCTTATAGTTTTTTATTTGCAAGGCAATGGTTTTCAGCACTTTGGACATTTTATCATATTGGAAGGCTTCTTGGAGCTTTAATCTATTTCAACCCTAAGAATATACAATAATTGGGAATTATGTCTCCTACAAGCTCTAGTTTAATAAAAATAGATGATTCTTAATAAAATTTAATAAAAACTAGCTTAAATTGTTTTTAACATTTTACCATTACCATGTTAATCACTAATCATACTTCTCTTTATGTGGTAATATACGCAAGAGATCAGTGAATGAACCGACTAAATAAAATTATAAACTAAACCAAAGGATGGGAACAATGTATATTAAGCTAGTAACTATAAGTCTGAAGGCTTGTTGGAGTTATAATTGTTGAGTTAACCGAGATTATGGGTTGACATCACTCTTGATGATTGAAGTAGAAGAGACCTAATGAATAATATTTTTGAATGAGGCAACTTGGGTTTCGCTCTGATTGACAATGGTGGTCGGTAGGGTTTCGTCTGGTCTGAGAGCCAGAGTTTGTTAATCTGACCTGGTCTCTGCTCTGGGTCTTGGGGGTTCGTTGCCTATGGGACATGGCACCCTACCCTGCTTCTGTTAACTCGTTTTTTGAGCGTCAAGATCCTCTCAAGGGTTTTGGTTGTAGGCTTGGATTCAGCCTCCCGACCAGGGGGGTCATTACCAACCAAGTAAAACAAGTGGGAAGGTATTTTTTAATCCTCCAACCATCTCCCAGATTTTTCAGTGTCCCTGGTGTCTTTTTCTGGGTCCGGACTTGCATTGTTGTCGAGGGTTTTTGGGTCTTCGTCTTCTCTGTTGGGTTTCTAGGCTCTTGTGGGTTGACTTGTGGGGCTCGTTTCGCCTCAGTGCCTTACTCTTGTAGGGGTTCCTTTTCTCTGGCATTTCAGGCGTTTCTAGTGTTTCTATGGTTTGACTTCTGTACCACCGGGGATCTCGTATTGTTTAATGATTTTCATCGTTCTTTGGGGCTAACTTGGGTGGTCTGTCTTGTTCCGGTGTTTTTTTCCCTGCCATGGGATGGGGTCTGTGGGTCGTGAGGTCCCGGCTTCTCTGGTTAGGGTTTGGGTTAACCCTTGTGCGACGGTGTCCTTCATGTCTCCGTTGTCTATTCAAGCTAGTACCTCAAAGGCGACAGTGGTCACGAACGTGCATTTACAGGAGAGCAGTGGACCTGAGGGTTTAGTGCATGATCGGCACTTGGCGCCACTTCCCTCGAAGGTGGCATATTCGTCAACGAGGGTTAATCTCCATCCTCGGAGGAAACCGAGAGGCGGCTATGCAACTGAGCAGGCGTCGAAAGAGTGTTATCATTGCACTTTGGGTCGCGATGTGACTATGGATATGGTATCGAATATGGCCACCAGGGCTTTGGTCAGCAGGATGGAGCACTCTCGCTTGAACAGGAGGGAAATTGTGGATTGGATCACGCGAGTTTGGAATCCCTGATCCATTACGTTCCTCGGGTCATTATGCTAAAAAACGGATGGATTTATTTTCATTTCTTGTCAGAGGAATCGTTATTGTCGATCCTTGAGAAGTTCTAGGTCTTGGGGATTGGGTCGCTGGTGCTGATAAGGTGGCACCCGACTTTCGATCCTCGCAAGGAAAAATTGGCTAAAAGGCACTTGTGGGTTCTCTTCCCCGACTCTCCGTTGGTTTGTTGGTGTTTTCAGGCTTTTCTCAGTGTGGCAAACTCCATTAGTTGCTTCATCCTCATTGAGGAGAAGACTCTCATGGCTTCCGAGCGGATATGCCCTCGTGTTCTGATTGAGGTTGATGTCTCATCGGGTTATCCGGCTGAGGTGGAAGTATATTGGGCTCACGGATCCTTTACTCAGCTACTGGACTACTGGCATGTGCCCTTCAGGTGTTTTTCTTACCGGAAGCCTGGTCACCTCAGTAAAGATTGTAAAGGGCAGTATCACGATGCATCCCGGGGCTCTGATGCAAGGAAGGTTTCCGAGGACCCGGCTCAGTCATTCAATCTGCCCATTCCTTTTGATGATGGCTCGGCACTATTATGTCGTGGTAAGTTTAAGCTTTTTCTCCCTCTCTTACTTAAGTCCTTGACTATTGATGAATTTGTTGCGGCTTTAGTTCAGGGGACGGATTCGGGGTTCTCTGAGAATAACGCTAAACACCTACAACCTCGTACCCTTTTCCCTTTCGGGACGGGAAGGTCCTTGCTTCAGGGGGAGGAGATTGATGGGGTGTCGGTCTCTTTTGCAAATTCCTTGGGTAAAGGGGGATTGGACATTGTACTACTTCCCAGCGCCTTATCGAATATAGAGGCCACTAAACCTATCTATGGGGAGAAGGACCTTGGGCATCTAGAGGTTAACTTGGGGGGTATGGATTCTTCTTCTCCATTGAGGTTTGGATCCCTGGATTCTAAACCCCTTCTCACGCCAGAACCTGACTTAGTTCCTCTTCTATTTTTTGGGGGTTCGAGTCCTGTGTGGCCTCTGATACTGGGTTTTCCTTGGGCTTTGTTAACCGGTCTAATATTACCATCTGGCGCAAACAGTCGTGGAAAAAGAATAAGGAGGTTAGTTGGGATGGTGGGCAGGTCATGCATAGGGTAAACCCTAAGTTACCTTTGGTCACAAGTATTTCTAGGGCTTTGAACCCTAGCTCTTCTTTTGGGTTGCTTAGAGCAAGAAATGACCCCCCACCGGTTCCTCGATGATCCTTTCACCCTTCAACGCTCGGGGGTTGGGCATCCTACCCAAAAATGATGTTATTCGCCATTTTTTGGATACTATGAAGCCTGCAATCCTTTTCCTTCAGGAGACTATGCATGCGGGGAAGGACGCCATTTCTTTTCTTTTGAGCATTCAGCCAGGGTGGAAATGTTGCGCCATAGATTCCAGTGGCCTTTCAAGGGGGCTTTTGGCGGCTTGGGACCCCTTTCTGGCTGACATGAAGTCTTATACTGTTTGTGCAGGTGTCGTATTGATGGGGAAGCTCAAAGGGCACAGTTCGGAGTTTTGCATAGTCAACTTATATGGGACCTATCACAACCAACAGTCCTTCTAGGAGCAGGTGTTTGCGAACAAGGTTATGGAGAATCGTAATCTCATCATATGCGGAGACTTGAACTTTACTCTTTCCTCTTGTGAAGTTTGGGGTTCTGGACGTAGGGAGGATCCTATGGCAGGGTTTCTTATGGACCATTTGAAGGCCGCTGACATTATGGATGTCGTGCCTTCTCACTTAGTCCCTACATGGAACAATGGCCGGTCTGGTTCTCATGGATTGGTGAAGAGATTGGACCGTTTCCTCATAAAAAATGCATTATTCAATGGCTTTGATCGCGTTCGGTCCTGGGGGGTGGCAACTGGTGTGTCTAACCATAAAGCCATTTTCCTTGAATTTCAACTTCAGGCTAAGAGGTCGGCTTACCCATTCAAGTTTAATAGCTCATGGCTAGAGGAACCGGATTTCTGTGATTTAATTACTAGCAGTTGGCAGTCTATGCCGGATAATGAAGGGCTATCACACCTCTTCAACCTTAACAACAAGTTGGACGCAATTTGTAATGAGACCATCCGGTGGGAATGCCACAAGAAACAGGCGGATGACATGGAACTCAGGGACATGAAGGTAAGATCCATAGAACGGATCATGATGTGGTTTTCTTCGATGAGGAGCATCGCGGGGATATGCAAGCTCTTTGCAATCGAAAGCAGCAACTACTGAATATTAAAGAAAGTACCTAGCATCTTAAAAGTCGGGATTTATGGATGGCTAAGGGGGATGGCAAAACGAGGTTCTTCCACAACTATGCAAATCAACGACGCAACAAGAACTCCATTTGGGAGGTCAAAGGGGTGGATGGCGTCTATAGATCTTATACGACTTTTATCCAGAAGTCTGCTAAGTAATATTTTCGGGAAGCCTACCAATAGCCTCAGGTAAACAATCTTGTTGAGTAGTTAAAAATCATCAAGCTCTTCCCTCGGTTCCTTAGCCGTGAGGAAGGATCGGGGATTGACGTGCCCGTATCTATGGAAGTACTAAAGGCTGCTCTATGGACTCTAGCCAAAGAGAAAAGTCCAGGCCCAGACGGCTGGACGGTGGAATTTTTTCAGCATTTCTCCGACTTCATGGGCTTGGATATTTTGAGGGCAGTGTAAGAAACTCGTAGCAAAGCGACTATGCCTAAAAGGCTCAACGCTACTTATATCGCTCTGATACCTGAGTCGTACAAGCCGAAGGGTTTCTCGGAGTATCGCCCTATTTTCTTATGCAATACTATGTAGAAATTGGTGGCTAAATCATTGACATCCGAATTAAACCTTTTTTGGCCAAGTTCATAACGCTGGAACAGTTTGGCTTTTTGTTCAACGGGAAGATTCTGGACGCGGTGGGCGTTGCTTAGGAATGTATGCACTCCATAAAGACCAAGAATCTCAACGCTTTCATCCTCAAGTTGGATTTGGTGAAAGCCTACGATCGACTTGATTGGTCATACATTCGCCTTATTCTTATTCAGAGAGGCATTCCTCTTAACATGGTTCAGTGGATTATGGCTTGCATCACCACCACCACCTTTGGAGTGCTTATCAACGGAGATCCCACGTCTATGTTCTCTTGCAGCCGGGGCATCCAGTAGGGTTTCCCCTTATCTCCTCTTCTCTTCATCTTGGCGATTGATGGGCTGAGTAGACTTATCCAGGAAGCAAAGGACGATCGACGCATCAGAGGGGTAAGAATTTCTCGGGATCTGTCTATCTCCCATTTGCTTTTCGTTGATGATGTAATGATCTTTGGAGAGGCTACTGTTAGAGAATGGCTGTTATATAAGGACATTTTTGAAGCATTCTGCATGGCATCGGGGATGGATATAAGTCTAAACAAGTCATCCTTTCTGTATAAAGGGGTCGAGGAGATGCAGGGTTTGTTTCCCTATGTCTTTGATCATATTGATTCTGGTATAAAATATTTGGGCTTTCAACTTAAACCTGACTGCTATGGGAGGGCGGACTAGGGATGGATGTTGCAGAAGATTGATTGTAGGATCTATTGTTGGGCAGCTAGATGGTTGTCTATTGATGGGAGGCTGACACTAACCCATTCTGTGATCCAAAGTATCCCTATTTTCTGGTTTGGTCTCTAAAAGCTTCCGACTTTGATTCTCAATGGTGTGCGGAGCAGACTCTTTCGTTTCATCTGGATAGGCAAACCTGAGGTGAGGAAATGGCATTTAAGTTCGTGGCAAAGTTTGTGTTGGCCCAAGGCTCGTGGAGGTTGGGGTCTTAAGAATCTAGATCTTTTTAACGAGGCAATGCTGGCAAAAATATTATGGAGGGAATTGACTGATGATGGTCTCTGGAGCAAGGTTATATTCATTAAGTACCTTAAAACCTACACTACCACCCAATGGTTGTGGAACCATCAGACTGGTTCGACTCAGGCCTCTGCGATATGGAACAACTTATACAATACTTTGGTCTCATTGGACCATGGTTAAAATGGAAGATCGGGAAGGGAACTAAGATTTCCACAGGGGTGGACCCTTACATTGGAGATGACGGAGTGTATAGGTTTCCAGATGAACTAATCAAGGAGCTCCAGGATCGGAAGTTGGTGGTGCTATCACAATTTTATTCAAACCGTATTGACCTTTCCAGCGAGTGTTGGCTCTCTGTTGAAGAAATAAACCTTTCTTTACATTGGCACCCTACATGGGGAAAGTACATTTCCAGCTCTGCGTCAGCAGGTATCAAGCTTACTAATGAGGATGATATCTTGACTTGGGACGGTCCTGGTTCAAAAGGAATTCTATCGGTGAAAAACTTATATAACACTCTGGTTGGGAAAGTGCCTAATCCTCCCTTGCAACGTTGGTGGCACAACAGACTTTGGGAATGGAACATTCCTCACAAACTCAGACTCTTTATATGGCTATGCCTTCAGAATAAAATTCTCTCCTGGCACAACATACAGAAACGGGGGATATGTGGACCGGGCATTGGCGTTTTGTGCAAATCAGATGACGAGGACATACTGCACATTTTCATTCATTGCAGTTATGTGAAATCGGTTTGGCAGTTAATTCGGGGTAGGCCATATGTCCCAGATGAATGGAAGGGGCCTGATCTGGAAGATTGCTTATACATGTGGTTTGACAGTCACGGGAAAAACAACACACTCCCATTATTCTTGATAGCAGGTGTTTGGAAAGCCCGCAATGACGGGATATTTGAAGATTCCCTTTCAGCTGTTCAAGCCACGGTTTACATCATCTTATACCAATGGAACGCGTATCCTGAGAAGACAGACTGTTTAAAGAGACGTCGGGTTACTTTCCCAGCGATGGAGGAAGGTGTTATTTATGGGTTCTTCGACGGGGCCTCACAACAAGGAATATGCGGAGGTGGTATTATGTTTCATTGCAGCAACACCCACAGCATTCAGCTTCAGGTGGGCTTCGGAGGAGGAGACGGCTTAAAGGCGGAACTTCTGGCACTTAGATGCCTGTTATGGTTTGCTCGGAGGAAGGGTTTCTTGTCGCTGACCATATATGGTGATTCGCAGCTAGTGGTGAACTGGTTTAACGGGAAATTCACGATCAGATCTCTTCTTCTTGAACCCTGGATGGAGGAGGTGAGGTGGCTACAATCTTCCTTTGACCAGATCAGTTGTCAGCACATGAGGCGAACACGGTAGCTAATCAGCTATCAAAGGCAGGTATCGGCCCTTTGGATGGCTTTATGCACTACAATGAACGTCTGGAGGAGAACACGATTGATCATGGCAGTATTCGATGTTTCTGAAGTATCAGCAGGCTCCCTGCTTCCTTGTTTAGAGACTCTTTGTTAGAAAGAACTCAGAGCGAGTAACTATTTGTTTCACCTCCTGGAGGTTTTGTTTTATTTTTGGTCTGTTCAGCATCAAGCCATCTCCGATTGATAGGACTCATATGTCAATTATTTTGAACATCCAATGTAACCTTGTTTTATTTCTCATAATATCAAGTGTAAATATTTATTTCTCTAGAAATAAAAAACTGTTGAGTTAAACAAAAACTAGTAAATACCTATCTCCATGTTCATTATACTCTGTGAAATCCAGATTCCATTGACACGTTGCGTCGTAGCATAACTTCCTGTTGCGAAATCACCGAGCAAATTCAATGTGGCGGACGTGAAGAAATTCCATGTCATGAAAAACTTTGTGGCTAACACCTACTAGCTCACATTCTATTTAGTTGCTTTGCAGATTTTACCTCTTCTATATTAAGGAAATATTTGTGGCTTACCAAATAAATATAAGATATAAGACATACTAACGGATTCCTTAGCTGAAAGAATTTGTCAATTCCAACATGGCCGCATGGAAAGCTTTAAATCTGTCACAATTGCAATTGCAATTGCATTACTTTACAAAATAGAAGATTTTTACAATCCAAATTGAAATTTTATTTCACAGCTATAAACACAGATTTGAGAGGAATAGAGGAAATAGAAGAATACTTATCGAGGCGATTAGGTAGGGATATTGATTTTCAGGGATACTAAAAAATTAGAAAATGAAAATAAAGTTAATACTCAGTTAAAATGTTAGTTTTTTGTAGCTAGGAGGTACTTTTGCATTTATTGTGCCTAGGTTGTAGAAGTAGAGCAAATGACTCACTTAGGTGACTTTATAAAGTGTATTTATAAAGTGATTTTATAAAGTCAAGTTGGGATCTTTTATTATTTTAGGGTAAAGTGAAGTGACTTTATAATATTTTGAGTGACTTATGTGACTTAAGTCATCTCAACGAGAGAATAAATCACATCCATTGATCTTGTGGGACAATATTTGATCTTGACCATAGAAGATGAAGAGTCAATGCAATTACCCTAAATGAGAAGATAACGGAAAGCTTGAGGAGACATATTGGCATTCATTTCAAGAGAGCAAGAGAGCTTGAGCTAGAAAGAAAGAGAGAAGAAGGAGCAACAAGAAAGGGGGTTACATTCCAAAGAAGGGAAGAGCATGCATCCCAAGGAGGTGAAGGGCACTCATCCCAAGGCATGGTTCAACATCTATTGCACTATACTGTATAGCCAAGAGAGGAGGTTGTATGACATTTAATGTTGATTGTATTGTATAGATTTTGAGGGCCATATTGCTAATTTTTACTACACAGAAATCGAGGCAAGTGTGCACAGATTTCAAGGAAGCCTATAGGCATTTAGTGCTGAAGATAAGTCCATACAACCATCATGCTGAAAAGTATAGGTCGTTATAGCACCTATTTTAGGCACATAAATCGAGGAACCAAGGCACAGAAATCAAGGTGTCTTGTGGGGACATATTTATGAGTGTGAGCATTGATTTCGAGGTGTTGAGTTGCAAGTATTTGAGACAAGTACTTGTATATTAAATGCTGAAAAGTGTGGGTGTTATCTCTTTGTATTATTCCTCCCAAGCTCAATAAAAATATCTCTTGTGACTGGTTTTTCATTGTTATTTTATGTTGCTATATTTCATATTTGCTTAGCATTTGTGTTTGGCCTTAAAGTACAGTTACATGTGTTTGGGTTTAATGCATTAGTGTTGAAACTTTATTTGAGGTAGAAATCAGAGTTTGCTAAGTGTTTGACGAAATGCCTAGCTGAGTTTGTTACTGTTTTAATAGATTTTTTAACATAAAAAAACTATTCATGCATTAAAAAAATGAAAATCTAACTCAAAAAATCCCACCCAAAAAAGCAATTTTTTTTATAAAATCATTTAACATACCTAGCAAAGCTGGCATCCTTAGGTGGATCCAAGGATGTCAAGTGATTTTTATATTGAACACTTGTAACTACATAAATTTCGCACCCAAAAAAAACTTGTTGTAAAATCATTTAACATACCTAGTAAAGCCGGCATCCTTAGGTGGATCTAGGGATGTCAAGTGATTTTTGTGTTGAACACTTGTAACTACATACTACGGTTGGTGTATGTAGTTGTTAGGTGGATCTAGGGATGTCAAGTGATTTTTGTGTTTAACACTTGTAACTACATACTACGGTTGGTGTATGTAGTTTTTATGGAGTTCTACACTAACTCGCCAAAAAACTCTTACTCATATCCATATATAAGCATTTAATAAAAAAAAACCCCATTGAAAACTTCGAAAAAACACAAAAATTCAAAAGAACTGATGTTACATTTTGTAATTGTGGCCTGAAATAACCATTCTTATACACCATTTGTAGGACTTGTTTCTACAAGTGGTCATTATCTTCCATTAACACCTTGTTCATCGCATAATCTTTATGTTCATAGCTTAGAGACGAGAAGCTTCCTTGCGTTGCTTCTCCTTACAACTCTAGCAATACCCAAAAATAGTAACAACACTCAGGTTTTTTTTAATCCTATATGGATCCTAAGGTTAACACATACACATCAATAGAAGCATGTCTAGCTAGCTAACTAACCTGTAGTTTTGAGCAAGACTTTGATTTGCTTGGGCTCTATGTTGGATAGCATTGAACATTCTAATATGAGTTGTTAATGACAAATAGAGTTGAATGATGTGTTATAATCACAAATAGAGTTGAATGTTGTGCTATAATGAGCAAAGAGGATGCATGTTTCAGACTATTATGGTTTCACTTCACTAGGAGGATTTTTCTTACTCAGTAAAAACCATCAATTACATGTGCTTCACCATGCCACCCACCAGTGACATCATTTTTATTTTGTTTTGAATGGTTTACTTTAAACATAGTCCAGTAATAAAAAAATAAAAAACATATATATATATATAACTTAAGAGTGATTATTTTAAATCTCTGTAGTAAGTTATAAATATGAATGGGACGAATAAAAACCATTTTTTGCTTGGTGGGAAGTCTACGGATCTAGCTAGGAAGTGGAAAAATACATAATTAAGAAGCCATTCCTGTCAACAGGAAGGATGGGGTGCGATCTTGTTATATCCATATCTTTATTTAATATTATATTTGTTACAGATCTCCATAAAGAAGGGCCAAAGCAGACGACAGAGGAAGCTTATCCGGAGGGTAGATTCGCCAATTTACTTAAGTTTATCACTGATCCATTGCAGCGGAAGTGGAAGTTAATGCATGTATGCAAGTTGTACTCAATAGAGTGTCCACTCGAAAAGTATTTTTATATGGAACAGCAAGGTGAGGTTATATTTATTATTTTACGCTCTAAAAATATTTTTAGATGAATCATAAAGGTAAAGTTATATTTATCATTTTCTTATTATTAATTATTCCATAATAAAATTAATCTCGTAAAGGTTTATTATTTAATATATATATATATATTCAATGTTATTTTACTAACAAATCAATAGATAACAATAGGGTGGCCTGTTGGTGGGGTTATATGGATTTCATTCCATCCACCTGGGTTCAATTCCGTTGAGATATCACTAGTTGACAGTTGTGGTGGGGTTATATGGATTTCATTCCATCCACCTGGATTCACTGGTTGACAATTGGCCCTTACAGATGCGCAACACAAGAGTTCTGAGAAATAAATCTGCATATTGGACATGGTTCTGAAGAGGTTATTTTCATCCATTTTCTACTCCATATTGTGCTGTAATTATATTGATTCTCTTGTAATTATATTAATTCTCTTAGTTGCTCAGAGGTTTTTCTTATCCATTTTCCTCTACATGTGTTGATAGAGTCAACCTCTTCAATTCGGTGCTTGGCTGCCCATGTGTTGCAATTCTTGTCGATATGCTATGCACGAGCTAAATCAATGGATTACATTTACTCCAGTTTTTTCTTGTTTTAGAAAAGAAATTAATTTCGGTAATCAGTTGTAGATTCGAGCCTGACCTGGAGGACATCGTTTGTACCTTTGCCGCGGCTTTATCATAAAAATCTAGCTGTTCACCGTTCATTTTTCTCATATGTCGAAGATACACAGGATTTCTGCAGGTTTTTACCGGCTCTTTTAACAATGTTATATATAAAGAGTAACCGGATTTATGTTGCAATGCAATGCAAACGAGGTTTGGTGGAATTCGTTGTGAGATTAAATGGATGTAACAAACTTTAGGTTGAGAGCAAGTTGAGTCCTTCCTTTTACAAGCATGAAAAAAAGCGTGGAGAAAGAGAATCACTTAAAATTATTGTTATCAGTGAATTCAAAAATATTTTATTTATTGTAACAATAAAATGATTAGAAAAATAAAGAAATCAGTGTATAAAATCAATCAATATTGCTTGCAGATTTTAAGATTGTTTAGTAATTGTTATCAATTTAATTTGCAAAATTTGATTAAAGATTTCATAGTGTAATGATCCTTTATTTAAAAGAGTTTATACATAAATTATGTATCAAAACTATTTGACACTTGAAAGATGTTAACTTTTATATAATATTAACATATATATATATGTGGATATTTTTTTTTAAGTATTTTAATTAAATATGGATAAAAAACTAAAAAAAATTAAGATATTATGAATTTATGAATGTGTATATAAATATTAAATACTTGAGAGATGTCAATTTATATATATATGTGGGTATTATTTCTTAGGTATTTTAATTAAGGATGGATAAAAAACTAAAGATTTTTAAGATATTATAAATTTATGAATGTTTGTATAAATATTAAATAATGTTTAGTTATGTTTTTTTCTTCAAATTTGATGTTTATTTAAAATAAATAAATTTTAATAAAATAATTAAAAAATATGTTATTTTAAAAATATCATTAATTTTAAATTTAGAAAAAAATTAAAATCTTATCAATATAATATTATTTTCATTATTTAAAATTAAATTATAATTTATACAATTAAAAAAATTTAAATATTATGGAGTAGTCTATTTATTCTATATTTTGGACTTTGCTCTGGGTGGGTTTTAGTGGGAATCAAGTAAATTGGTTTTTGGTAAAATTTAAATTTGGAAGTGTTTAAATTGTGTTTTTGAATCCATAAATAGATTCAACACCACGGAATACCCCCATTCCACCCAAATTATGAAGTTTTTCCAAAATCTGAATTTTGAAGTGTTTAAATCATGGTTTTAAATGCATAAATGAATTCAACATCCTTAAATACCCCAGGGTCACCAAGATTATGCAAGTTTAACAACTAGCATATGCTTTTTCAAGAATTAATCTAAAATTTCTATCATATTATTGCACCTAGTGAAACGAGGTGCTCTACAACCTAGTATGGGAGAGATCCTCTAACGTGATATAATGTACGTTAGTAACAAAATAATTAAAAAAATTCATGTCGGGCTCATAAAATAAAAAATTATAGAAAATATTAAAAAACAAAAATCCATGTTAGTTCATAAAATAAAATATTATGAAGAGTAATTAAAAAATAGATGTTCGTTTATAAAATAAAAACTTAAAACTTAAACCCGGATCTATCAATCAAGAAAGATCAAATTTCTTGAGTTTAAATTTAAAAAAAAGAAATACACTTCAACAAATTAGATCCCTCTTGGTGCTTGATAGATACGAGTTTAAGATGGATCTATGTTGGTGTAAAAAACAAGCCAGAAAAATAACATCTAACATCTAACACATTTAGACTACTACTTCTTTATATATATATATAAAATAATGTTTTATTTTAAATTTAAAATCAGACACTATCAAACAAATCTAAACATAAATCTTGAAAATATAAAATTACTAATGCACTATTTTTTATTTTTAAATATATGTTGTCTACCTTCTTTGTTCAAGCTTATCATATTACACTATTTTGAAATCTTTGCTAGCTAAATTTTTTGGGGGGATTTATAGCAAATTGTTATTATTGATGTTGTTGTATTATAAGAGGATATATTTATAATAAACAATTTTTAAGTGGTAATGTTATGTAGTAATAAATGTGCTCTTTTTATTTATTTATAAAATTTTGAGATTATTTGTAATGCATTTTTTTTATTCATCAAGTTTATAAATATTCAATTGAGTTTTTGTTCTTTTAACAATTTTTAATTTTTTAATGAAGTAAAAAAATATTGAGTAAATTAAAGTTTTAAGAGAAAAACATAAATGAAATATAAAGTAAAACAATGATTATTTAGTAAATTTAATGAAAATGAAAAAAACTATATTTTTATGATACAAAGCAAATTATGAGATATATAAAACGATTCATAGAATTTAGTAAGATATATTAAGTTTTTTTTTATTAAATATTAAATTTAGTAAGATATATTAAGTTTTTTTTTATTAAATATTAATTGTATTGAATATGAGAGCAATAAACTAAGAGAACAAGATTTACAAAAATTTTGTAGATATCTATTTACAATATTTATGATTTTAAAGATGGTATTCATATATTTTTAGTGCTAATATCTTATAATCACACAATTTAGAAATAATAACTATTCATTAAATTATTATTATTAGCTTATAATCAGAGTTTAATAGTCAAAACATGTGCATTCTCCCTCTTCTAATTACATTTTGGAGTGAAAGGTAGGTAAGAAAGGTCATAGATGCTCATGATAGAGGTAGAATACCACTTTAATATTAGGGAATTCAAAATCATATACTTTATTTATAAGCAAAATCAGATACACTCTGCATCTAAGTACACTTAAAATCAAATCAAATAGACTTACATTTTTTAAATAAATCTACCATGTAGTATTTAGAAAGTGTTTAGTGTTTAGAATGTGTTGAGGGTGATCTATCTTTTCAATATGAATATACAAAATCAAATAGACTTAGATTTTGTAAGTAATGTTACCATGTAGTATTTAGAAAGTATTATAGTGTATCAAAAAATGTTGAAATTTGATGTTTATTACCAATAAATGTCGAGAACAACGTTATCTTCACATCACATAAATTAATGTAATGTATGTACGTTGTAAAGTGTGAACTTGTTGAAATTTAAGATTTATTTGTGTTTCTCTAACACTAACACTACTTAGGGTTATATATTTTTTCAATATAAATATTCAAAAATGTTTACCTTATTCATTTAGGTAGGTGTGGTTCGTTTATCTATGTTCTTTCTCCTTTAAATTAAGTAGTCAAAATATTCTTGTTTAAAATAAGTAATCAAAGCATTTTTTCACATTGGGTGGGAGAGCATATCTCCAACTAATGATTTCCAAGATCTTCAACTAATGATTTCCAATAAATGAACATGAGATGATGATGTTTAAAATACATAGTGGAGCTAAAGTTGAGTATACGCGAGAGCACTAAAACTAAACTAAGCGAACATTATCTACAAATATTATTGTAGATATAAATTTACAATAGTAATAGCTTATAAACACACAATTTAGAGATAATAAATATTGATTAAGTTATTATTAGTAGCTTGAATAGAAATTCATGGTCCAAACATGTTCATTCCTCCTCTACACTAAAAATTACATTTTAACACATGACATCTCACAATTGTAAAAGCACTTCTAAGTTGGTTTGCAATTTACCAAGAGATTGTTTTTCAACCTTTAGTTTGTGAGTTGTGCACCTATTCTAGGACAAGATATTGTTCATGGATTCAATTTTTCTTTCGGCATTTTATTGCACCTTTTGAGGCAATTACTAGTATAAGCATTTTTTTCTATATGGTAAGGAAACAAGTAAGAGTGAGGGAATTTATTTGAAAAATCTATCATGACATAATTTAGTTATCTACACTTCAATTAAAATTCTAAATTTATTAATAAGTATTTTATTTTATAGAATAAATAAAGTTTTTAAAACTCATTTATGATATTTTTTATTTTTTATCAAGTATTTAATTAATTCATATTAACTAACTCCATTAAAGTGTGAATCTCGTCAAATATGATACAAACACAAATCTACCCTCTTAATATTATTTATGTTTCCAATAGAATTATAAACCTTTCAAATCTTCTAAAAGTAATATTTAGTAAATACACTTCACATGCATGTTAACCAATGAAACAAATTAAAAAAGAAAAAAACAAAAGTAATATTTAGTAAATACACTTCACATGCATGTTAACCAATGAAACAAATTAAAAAAGAAAAAAACAATACATTTAACTAGAGTTGTAATTTAATGTCACTTATAAACTAATATTTAGTGATTCCACAAAATAAATATAACTTTCATTATTAAAGAATAAATGGGAAATATCCTTGGGACAAAATAAGTGATAAAGTTGAAAAGTTGTAAATAGTTGTAAATGGAAGGTTTCAAGTTCAAATCCCCCAAACTTACCTATGCGCCATGGTTCGAGCTCTGTGGATGCACCTAGGGGTATAGTGGTAGCAAGATTGAATTCTTGGACACTGTGTCACATGAGCACCAGGCCCATCCCTAGTTGCAAATTCCCTTAGTACAAAAAAAGGGGAGGCAGGTGCGGGAAGGGTCATCTTTGACCTTGGAGGAAAAAAGACTCACTCTTTTGCTTGGGGCTTGTGAAAAAGGACAAACAATCAGGCAGAGTGGGAAGCGTTAATGCAAGGAATAGAAACAATGGAAAAATTGAACATTGTAAGCTATAAGGTTTTCGGAGACTCGAATAGTCACTCAAAAGATGTGAAACCTTCGATTTGATAAAGACAAAGAGGCTGGGAGAGTGCAAAAGAGAGTTTTGTCCTACATTTCAGACATCTCAAAGGTCCAATTCTTCCACGTCAAGCGACATTCCAACAAGTATGTTGATCTAGACTTGCCAATATTGGTTCCGTAGTAAGGCAATGTGAAATAAAGATTAATAACTCTATCCCCTTTAATAAATGGACATCATGTTTCCAACTTTAGTTGGGGAACAACCTTTTAATCGGCCTTGGGCCCAACATGGGAGAGGCCATACCAGCTTGGCTCTCCTTGTTCAAGGACAAGATGGTAGTTCCCACTACAATATATTGGCACAACGTTGGGCGGTTATGCGGTCTATTAGATGGAGAGTTATGAGCATTAATAGCCCCTGTCCGGGGTCATTTCCTTGCACCTCCCTTGTTTTTGTTTCTTCTATTAGCACCTGTGTGAAGTGATGGCACTTGGATATGGGTGATCCTTCACACGCTTCAGGACTTTCTACTTCTGGAAGAGTCGAGAATCAGTTTAGCATTATGCACATCTCCGAGAGAGGAAGAAGGAATTTGCTTCCTAAAGGCCAAGAGGGAAGTAAGTCTATTGATTTTAGAAGTTTTTTCCCATGGTTGCAGAGGAAAGCATAACAGAGTAGATGTTGTGTGAGATAAGTGAATTGAAAAACATCACGTCAGACTAGAAAAAGATGTTGAGGCATATCTTTGAGGTTTCATCAGCCGCTCTACATGAAAATAGAATAATTTCAATCGATATTTCCTACATTGACACCCGCATTGACGACATTGAAGGAAGCACTCGGGTTCACGTTCGTGAGATTGAGGACATTAAACGCAAGCTACAGGAGATGGAAAGGACGCAGTCCTCTCGGCATAAAGAGATATGTGCTATCAACTATTTTGTACAATAGTTGGACTTACGACGAGCCGCCATTTGATGAACATGATTTATGTTCATATCTAGTGTATCAGAAGTTACAGTTGCGGTGACTAGCCAATTTTGGCTAGCTAGTTTTATTTTTCCACTGAAATTACCATGGCCCCATGGGGTTTGTAATAAGTGTGCTAGTAGGGTTTTGAGTGACTCGGTTCCCCGTGACTTGACTATCAACTAAGGCGTTCCAGGGAGTTTTTTTCCCTTATCAATTATGCTTTGCCTATAGCCGATTAATAATCGACGAGGTTTTCTCCGTCTTCCTCCAAAGCTGGAATGCCCGATTTTGAAATTTGAGCCTTAGGGGGTTATTAGAGTCCAACTGATGTATATGAACCTACTAGACGCCATGTATGTATTGGATGGTCATTTCCTCGGTCCCTCGTCCATTAAAAACAATGTCCGAAAAAATTTTACTAGGCGCGTTGGATGAGTTTTTTATTATTATTTTTCCAAATATTTAATTGGAAAAATTCAATTTGTAATAACTAAGTGGTTTGGGGGCGGATTTAAATGATTGGAGGCTCAATTCCAGAGCCAAAAATCCTAGTTAAACCCCAAACCCACTTAGCCTAAGTTTCAGACAATTATTTGGCCTCATAATTAATATTTTCTCAAAAAATCAAAAAATGAGAAATATTAATTAAAATATTCAAAAGATATTAAATTGGAGATAATCCAATTTGCTCCAAAAAGGCCAAATTGAATAAACTAAAAGTCTAAATGACATGGCAAGAATCATTAAGAAGATTCCAATCAACTCCAAGTCATTTCAGTTAAAGCTTGGAGCACTACAAGTCAAACTCCAATAGAGAATTCGCCCTCCTCATGTAAGGCTCACGAATTGATGAGGTGGCTATTGTTTAGTGGATGGAAGGAGTTTAAAATGCTTGGTGAAGGGGGCCTCTCCTAGGTGGAGCCTTGTCACCATCTTTCCACCTTCCAACACTCACTTAACTCTACAATCAAAGCGTGTGGGCTCCTTTCATTGGCTTTGGTGCATGCATTGGCTCTCTTCTATGCCAATTCGACTTAGGGTATTGGCATCTAGTTTTTGTATAAATAGAGGTGCCTTTGGCTCTCTAAGGATGGAGAATTTGTGCAAGTACACTCTGGAGAAATTTGTAATATTTGTTTGAATTTGAATAAAGCAGAAGACTTTGGAGGTCCATGTGGGAGTTCTTTGTATGCCATCTTTCATCTTGTTTAAGGTGATACAATTCTTAGTTCATTTCTTTTGATTCTTAAGTATTTGATCATATGATTAGAAGGCTAACAATCTAGCATAATATTATTTGATCTATGTTTTTCTCTTAAGATTTGTGGTGGATTTGTGGCTTTCAGGTATTCTCAAGTGCAAGAGCTCTTGGTTGGTTAATACATTCATCTTACAGGTTCCCAAAGAAGGCTTCTACTTCAAAAAATCAAGAAACACAGCTTGTTTGCCTCATCCATCAAACTACAAACTTAAAAAAAAATCACTTGGTTACCTTGGTTACTACAAAGCGGATCTATATTCTCAGGTTTTATCTCTTGATTCGTTTTTCCAAATAGTGCAATATTCTCAAATCGTTTATATTTCTAGATCTTGCATCATGTTTGGCTAAGTAGATCAAAGCTTCACACTTTGATCTACTTTTTTGGGTTTAGATCTACCATTTTCAATCTCTAAATTTTTTTAGATCTAAGATCCTTGTTTCATTCTCAAGCTTGTAAATCCATCAATCTTTTTACCAAAGTTTTGTCTTGAGAAGTACTTTGGGATTTGCTCCCAATTGCCACATTGTTTTGCATGCCACTTCTATTTCCCCACTATCTCTTACGTATTTTCAGCTAGCTGAAAATTTCAAGAATAGTGTTTTAAAGCCACTATTTTTACTCTTTTTTGCCTGGGAAAACGTGTACTAATTTTCTCGAAAAACATGCAAATTTTCCAATTTTTAGCTTGCTCTTTTTTCTGTGTTTCTCATTAATTTTCAATTCTAGAAATTCATTTAAAACAGTAAATTTTTTTGAAAATTTTTCCAAAAAATTATTTTTTCAAGTTCTCACTTTTTCTCAAAAAAGTGCAATTTTAAGCTTGCTAGTTTTTGCTGATTTTTGACATTTTCTGCTATTTTCCAATTCTGTAAATTAGCCTAAAAAATAAAAAAAATCAAATTTTTAATTTTTTAATTTTTTCATCATTTTCTCAAAAAACAGTGCAATTTTAAGCTTGCTGATTTTTGGCTGATTTTTAGCAATTTTCTGCTATTTTCCAATTCTGGAAATTAACCTAAAACATTTAAAAAATCTTCAAAAATTTCTTTCTCAAAAATTCCAAGTCTTTTCATTAAAAAACGTGCGTTTTTTATCATTAAAAGTGAGTGTTTTTCTCAATTTTCAAGGCTTGATGTTTTGTGTTATTTTCCTGTTTTTGGCCATTTAGTCATCTCATTTAGCACTTATCATCTCATTCATTTTCACCTCTTTCAATCATAAGTCGAATTCGATTTTTCTAATAAGCTAATTAATTTGTTGTTAAGAGCTCTTATCTACAGGTGAACGAAAGTCCAAACTAGCAAGAGAAGAGCCAAAAGGCTAAAAGAACCAAGCAAGCAAAACCTTTTTTGACAAATTTCCAAAATCCCAAAAGAGCATTGTAACTTATTAATAAAAAAAAGTGGGGTTTTTAAGCCCCCGCATTCTACTTCTCCTATTTGGGGGAAGTTTGTAGTGTTGTGACTTTATGCAGCTTTAGCTTAGTTTCATTTTCAGTACTTAGATTAGTTTTGTTTTACTAGCTTAGTCTTGTTTTCCATTTAATTGCTAGTTGCTCATTATTTGCTTAAGTAGTTTCTTTTTTGATTTAAAACTGTTTAAAGTAGAAATCTCTGGAATCTCACCAATAGTGGATCAAGAGTGCCCTCTGTTGGAGAGTTGCTTTTGCTTTCGTTTTACTTACTCCCATGCTCTTCCGAGTACGGTCTTTGACCTGAAAGAGATTCTTGGGTAGAATAGATTTTACTTTCAGTACAATACTTTAATTCCGTGCATCATAAGACTCTTGAACCTCTGCCATAAGATAAGGTCAAGAGCGCTCTCTGTCGAAGATTTTTCCTTGTGTTGTAATAAAATTCGCAACTCATCATTCCCCATAAATAAAATTTGAATTTATTCGTTGTTTCCTTGCCGGAGTATGCTTTGATCAACCTAAAAAATTGGATTACTCAGAAACGGTATTGGACTAATTAATCTGGCAAGATTCAAACATAATAAAATTTTCACCCCATAACCAACGAACCGACGTTGTTTTGATAAATACTCAGGTAGTGGGCAAATTCCAAGTGTGGGCGCCAGGCTACCCAACCTAAACACTCACTGGTTAAATTCTCTGAACACCTAGCTTGTGAGTCAGGCAGGTCCGTCATGTCTTCGAACGGAGCCACTGAAAGTATTTCCGGCTAGATTTTTACAGACATCTAAAACAAGATTACATAAAATTTACAATAAAATAAACCAAGAACAATTGCAAAACGATCTCACTCACATTTGAACTCTTGTATCAAGCAACCCAAGCACTCAGACATTTGACTCCATAAGGCATTGGTCCTTGACACCATTATTTTATCTACTTAATATCTATCTGGAGCACTTGTTATTTACGTTGATATTATATTGTGAGTGTCTTGTATTCAAGTTTTTTTTTTTTTAACAAGAACAGGGGAAGTAGATATATTTATAAAGGCTGTGCACAGCCATTCATTACAAGTTTTCACAAAAATCTGACAGAGTAACCAGTACTTGAGAATTTAAAACTGAAGTTTCTATCTGTCTACCTGCATGAGTTCTAAATAAAACCTGGCTAAAACTGTTCAAAATAGAGCAGGGGTAGACCCTGACGAACTGTTGATTTAGGAATATACAGAAAAACATAGAGTCTTAAGCATCAAAAAAGAAGAACCTGAACTGAAACTGCAAATTATCCATATTTTTTGAGGTAGACAGAAGCCGCATCTGGCTTTTCCTGCTTAATCTCCTGGTTAACCGTCAGACTGCCATGGACACAGCTTCCCTGCGATTTCCCGGTGAGCACTGCAATATATTCCTGCATATTATCCACCTTGCCCATCAATTCGAACAGGTTTCGCTCCAGGTCATCAATTCTGGAGTCCTGGCAAGCGAGCTGGTTCACCGTGTAGCTCAAATCCTTGGCCATTTCCACGTTTTGGTTTACGCTGGTGCAGACTTCATTGTAAGTGTTACGCACAGACAGCTTAATGTCGACCATGGTGCGACTCAACGCGGCAATGGCCGCCATAATATTCTGCATATTGCCCGCCCTGTGGTGGAATAGCAGTCCGGGACGGGAGGAGGGAGATCCTAAGTCGCCGAGGGAAAGCCTGTTCATCGCACTGGAGAGAGCTCGATCCATTACGCTATACAACAAGGGAGGGGCAGTTGGCCCATTTAAGTGCAGTTCGTGGGAGCTGACAGCACCACGAGGGCCCAAGTGCCATGCGCCGTGGAGAGGAGGGCGTGTGGCAGGGGCACGCATACCGTCGACTACGGAGGAGGACGGGGATGGGGGGAGGGAGACCCTCAATCCACAAAGCCCCTTTAAACCCAAAACCATATGATTTTTAACCATTGAAAAAAGATTAAGGGATAAATTGAAAATCCAAGGCACCATTTGAATTCTCCATGTGCCCGATGTCTAGCAAAGTTCCTTTGTTGGCCGCTTCATCTGCTAACTTGTTGTTTGCTCGGCAGATGTGAAAGAAAGAAGTCTGAGAAAAGTGAGGATTATATTTTATTCTTTGCATGTACCTGTAAGCTCTAGATCCAAGTGGGGCGACGCCCCTTCTTATTGTTTGAATGACATGTCTGGAGTCCCCATAGACTCTGAGGTTATCGATGTTGAGGGAGGATATCATATTGAAAGATAAGACGAGAGCAAGCCATTCAGCTTCATTGTTTGTCTTGATTCCTAGTCCCCACGAGATAGATTCAATTTTATTTCCTCCGGGATCAAATAAGACCCCACCCGCACCTGCCACCCCGGGTCTTGTATTCAAGTTCATCAAGTGGTTGTGCATCTTTTTATCTTGCAATTGTATCGTTGATTATATATTTTGATATTGTAAATCTTGTGATCATCATAAAAACTCCTAAACAACACCCATCTGCATCATTTCACCTTAAAACATCTAAAAATCACAAGAGCCTTAGAAACTCTTTGTAGGGTCTACCCCCCTTGAATTCGTTCGGAGTTTTGCCTAAATGGGGGAGCTAAGATTCAGGTGACAGTACCTGGCTCATTGCTTTCCCGCAAGGCCACACCTTCCCCACTTGTAGTGAGAGAACAGCTTTCGAAATATTTCTGCTACTAGTGTGCATCTCAATGGACAACAATATGGAAGGCCATTGTTTACATGAACCAAAGGATCTAGGAACAAAGTATGATTTCCAATGAGAGGAACGAGACTCACTTTGTCCAGTTGAAAGAAGTGTCAGTGAAATTTAGGTCGAGATGAAAGGTTTAGGCAGGGGAAATAATGGACCATTGCATGAGCAAGAAGAAGCCTCCTCGATGGAAGAAATCTCATCAATGCAGCCAGAAGTCGCAGGCAGGCAGCTCCAGTGATGAAGCCCTTAGTCTTTCCTTTCAAATTTTACTATATATTTTTGCTAATATTTATGTGATCAATTTATTAGAATCTATAGTGTTAAAGGAAGCAATATAGGAATTGGTAAAAACAGTGATTTGAAAACCAACAAGAGTAGACATAAGCAAAGATCTCCATGAAATTGTTATATTCTGCTCTCATTTTGAAACCTCCATGAAGTCCTGTCAACGATATGTACTTAATATATATATATTCTTGATCTCGTTTCTATTAAAAAATAAAGAATAAAGGGACAATGAAGACACTAAGTATGCCATTCATATCGTGCACTGGTTTTTGTCATTTACGAAGATCATAGCAATATTCAGTATTAAAAGAAAAGAAGGAAAAGAGTATAACACGGAATCCCACTTCTCATATTTAAAGATAAAATGGTGGATATAACAAGTTATAGTCTAATGTTTATATAACATGTATATAGTATGCTTTGGTTGTATTTTCAAAATATATAATTATAATTTGCATTTCTAATGTTTATATAACATGTATATAGTATGTTTTTGTTGTATTTTCAAAATATATAATTATAACATTTATAATAAATTAATTGATATTTTGAATAAAATTAGTTGAGAATATTTTTATAATTTAATAAATTTAATTGTTTTTGGGGTGTAGATAAGTTGGTTATAAGGTGCGCTTGTGAAGTAGTGATAAATCCTTGTGTCTCGCATTAGGTATAGTTCCCTATCACATAAATATGGGCCTGTCCAGTTACTCATTCTCCTAATTACAAAAAAAATAACTTAATAAACCCAATTATAATGATTGTAAAAATTAATTAAACTTAAACATAAAAATTTGAAAATTTTGAAAAATATGCATATATATGATAAATAAAAAACTAGTCCATACCTCTAAGAGTATGCTTATTTTTTGTTATATATATATATAACTTAATCTTATATAAATGTATATTATTCTTTGAATAGGATTTTAAGATTATGATTAGATAAATCCAATTTGCAAAAAATATTATATAATTATAAAAAATAAAAGTAAATATTTTAAATAAATAAAGGATTTTAAGATTATGATTAGATAAATCCAATTTGCAAAAAATATTATATAATTATAAAAATAAAAGTAAATATTTTAAATAAATAAATGAGTTAAAAATATTAAAATTTTTGAAAATGTGTTTAGGAACATTTGTTTCAATAAAGAGATTATTAGAAATAAAGAATCTCTTTAAATATGTTATGGCCCAAGAGGGGTATACATAGATAAAAAAAATGTAGATGATATGACTTCAAAGAAGGCATTTATGAACATAAATGTGTGTAAATGTATATGCAATAGAGTAGGCTTAATAAAGGGATCATATGTACAATGAATTGTAATATGTATATATAGAAGACAAAACATATTCATTGTAAAATAAACACTAGGATATTGAATTAAAGGTAATACATCATATAATGTCCTCCTCATATAAGCATGTCTCTCCCTGATTGAGAGCGTGGTTATGACTAGGTACCTAATGTACAAGAGCAAGACAAGCATCATAGGAGACAAGAGGATTCCTAATATGACTTCATACTCTAATCAAAACCACCTACAACTAAAGCAAGGTTGGCATAAAGATGCCAAGTCTTGGCTAAATCATTGGAGAGTCAAGGAAGAGGTCACTCTGCATAATAGTGATAATATTAAAAGTTATTACATCTAATTTAAGGAGAAGATGCGGTGCCATAAAAAGTTAGAGGATAAAATAAAAATAAGATATTATAAGGAGGTGATGAAACCATAATTTAGATGAGCAAAAGTATCTCTTTGTTTTAACTAGCGTACAGAAAGAAAAAAAAACATTGTTAAAATAAGAACAAACTCTCTTGAGCTTCATAGTGAAACAGGGTGCTTGACAATTCCTAAAATGAATGGGATGAAAGAATGTCATATTTGTGACACCAAGAGGGTTGAAGATGAAAATTATTTTCTCATAAAATGTCATGCGTACACCCACATTAAAGAACAATTTCAAGCTCGTGGGGCTTAGAATAGTTGGTGAATGGGTGTTCTATTAAGGCACTCCTTGCGCAAGGTCACCGGTTCGAATCCCCATCTTAACCGTGTGCCATAGTTCAGGCGTATGTGGATGCTCCTAGGGGTATAGTGGTAGCAAGATTGGATCCCTAGACCCCGTGTAACGCAAGTACCATCCCAACCTCCAGTTTCCAATTCCTCTAGTTACAAAAAAAAAACACAATTTCAAAACATTCGCTACAATATTAACCTTCCTAACCTTTTAAAACTAATTACAAATATGGTGATTTGGGAATGTTTCTATTACATTAAAGCACAATTTCAAAACATTTGCTAAAATATTGACCTTCCTAACATTTTAAAATTTATCACAACTATGGTAATTTAGGAATGCTTCTCTTAAAGCTTATCGAGCATAGAAATAAAATTTTAAAGAAAACCAAGTGACTCCTTACCTTTTAAGGTCGATAGACCAAAGTTGATGTCATATATTAAGAAAAATAAAGATGTGAAATATAGGTAGCCATGTTGATAAAAAAACTAATCAATTAAAAATAATAGACATATTGTAATGAGAATGTCAATTTCAAAAGATAGATGGTTTCCCTTCTCTAACTTATTAAAAACTATTGAATTTAAAATGATGGAAACACTATAAAATTAATATGTAAACTTATCTTATGTTTACAAAATATTTCAAAATTTTGTATATCTTATTTTATGTTTACAAAATATTTCAAAATTTTGTATATCTTATTTTCTCGGCTTTGTTTAAGATTGCAAGTATAATATTGATATTTAAGTTCTATTTTAAAAGACTAAAGAATATTTTATTCTCAAAATTGATATCTTTGAAATATCAAAATGAACTTACAAATAAATACTTAGTTTAATTTAGTGATAATGTTTATAAGTATTATTTTCTAATTGATTACCTACCAGTAGTGCCGCGGCATGGGGTAAATATTAATGGTTCCATGAAGGATGTTTGGCGATAAGGAGTTGTAGATGCAACCCCTTTACTGATTTTATTTTCTTCTTCTCTTTTACCTTTTCCACCTAGCAACTAAAGCATTTATGTGGTTTTTCCTGGAGGGTTTTCGAGATACACATGTCTTAATGGATTATGAGGAAGAAGAAGTGGTTGATTATTCCCCTGATCCTCTAGAAGGTCAAAAGAACTATATCACTGATTTTGGAGAGCAGATGGAGGATCGAAATCAAGGCCTTGGTGACAACTTTCTCTCAGTATAACCTTTGGCAACACCTGCAGGGTTCCCTCCATTTTATGGACCGGATAATGGTTTCCCCCTGTACCAGTATTTTTCTAGCATCAGGGTTGTCCCTGAATCTAAAACCGTTATGGTCTTGTTTACAGTTCATGGTTTGGATAAGGGTTTGGGAACGGAACCATTCTCTCTATTTAACGACTCTGTGTAGTCTTTCTTGGGTTTCCCTCTTTCTACTGGACGCTTTCTAATTCATCCCTATTTGGATAACATAAATCCTTTTAACAATCCAAATTTGGGGGTTTTAAGGCCGACACTAGACAATGATCTCCTAGATGCAAGTTGGCCCTATTTTGGTTAAGTTGGGTCCAAAAACCATGAGGGCGCCTTTGGTCCATTGGATGATCTTCATTTTTCGGGATCAGAGGATTTCATAAGCTCCATTCTTCGCCTAGTGTATCAGTGTGGAAATCTGATCGAATCTGATGTTGAGATCAGAGGTGGCGTAGGAAGGGTTTCACAATCCATTTCAAAGAACAGTCATGAGTCAAGCAACGAGGCAAGTCAGAAAAGAAGGAAGAACAAATGCACGAAATATAAAGGATCTCCTCTTAAGTTGGTGTGCGGGGTCGAAGTAATAGTACTCCAGTCTGTTGATATGGCAGAGACAACGATGGTATCGAAAGTAAGAGGGTGATACTTCAGCCTTACCACTCTGGGGGAGTGGGGAAAAAACTGTTGGTTCAATATGTTAAATTATGTTTCGAAGGTTCGCTTGTTGGCGAGAGGTTGGTTTGTCATTAAATTCTCAACAGTGGATGATGCCAATCACATCCTGCAACAATATTGGAGTATTGACTCCACTCCTATTTTATTCAAGAAGTGGACACCTATGTTTGATGTTGGTAAATAAAGGCTTGATGTAGCATCGGTGTGGGTTAAGTTGCCCAGACTTCCTATAGAATTTTAGAGTCTAGAATTCTTCAGGGACTTTGGGATCGCCCTAGGGGTTTTTCTTGATATTGATATGTCCTTTCTAACCACAAGAAAGATAATTTTTGCTCGCATTTTGGTCTTTCTAAATGTAAGGGAAGGCTTAACTAAGGAGATTGAATGTGTTTGGGGTAAATAGGTACTTTATCAAAAGTTGGATTATGAAGGGATTCCCTTCAGGTGTAGAAGGTGTCATGTATATGGGCACATTACGAGCCAATGCACTCTCCCTTTTTCGGAAAAGAAAACATCGCCAACGAAGCGTCTAGCACTGGGTCTCGGAGGTTACTTTGAGGTTCACCCAGGAAAGTGTGGAAGAAGGGACTCTTTGATGGACAAGGGTTGTCACTTGAACAAAACAGAGATTGGAAAGTTGGGATCCTCACAGACTCCAACATCCCTTAGTGAGGTGACATCCTGGATTGATTATGCTCTTGCTGGGGACGATAATTATGAATCCAACTACTCGACCACCATCCCTACTAAATATCGAACTGATGGATCTCTGGGTAAGGAATTCTCACCTTCCTCTCATGCAAATTTACTGGAAAATTCATTAAATTTGTTGGGAAATTATTGGATTAAATCTGGAAACCCATCCTTTACTCAAGTTCATGCACATGGCTCTCCCCCACCCTCCCTTTTTGGTGTCAAACCTTGTTTCTTTTACACTCTCCTATCCCCCCCTATGACCATTGTTTCTCCCACTCCCTCTTTGGCCCCAGAAGTTTCATCTTCCCTGATTTCAAATGAAATCCCTATTTGATTTCATCTCAGATCCAAGGAGGTCCCTTCCCTCTCTAAGCAATCCCTTGGTCACAATGGGTTGGATAAGAACTTCCCATCATCTACAAACGGTAAAGGGATAGGTAGACAATCACACATTTATATTGCACAAGATCGTGCTCGTTTGGAATAGGTTGTTGGTAGGAAGGGAATGGTCCATTGTTGGGGCACTTAGAGAGATGAGATCCCTGGGAGGGGTTCCCCCATGAAAATTCTCTCACTAAACTGTCGAGGTTTGGAAAGTCCCTCAAAATAATATGCCCTCAAGAGGTTGGTTTTGGAAAATCAACTAGCGATGATTCTATTGCAAGTGATGTTGGGTAACAGTGAGGTAATTTCTAAGGCATTGGAAGGCCTTTTCAAAGACTGGAACTTTATGGCTCAAGATGCAAAAGGACACTCTAGGGTTTTGGCTATCGGTTGGAATCCCAAGATTATCAATGCCCAAATTCCATGGGGCTTCGATTCGAGGCTAGATATGGAGGTTTTTTCAATTGAACAGGGAAGGTTTTTCATTATTCTAAACATATATGGGCCTTATGCGGGAGAGAGTTCCTTTCTAGGATGAGGTTTTCAGGCTTCATGAGTCTGAAAATATGATCATAGGTGGAGACCTAAATTTATCCCTAGGGTCTCATGAAGTCTGGGGCCCCAAGGTCAGGGTAGATCCTCTAGGAGACTATTTCTCTCAGAAACTTCGAGATGGTGGGATTCTTGGACATTGAACCAACAAAACTAAAACCAACTTGGAACAATAAGAGAGTTGGAGAGAACAAAATAACCAAAAGACTGGACTATTTTTTATCGAAGAAAATCTCCTTGATCAGAGGCTCGAATTGAGGCAATGGGTTGACTCCGGTGGGGATTTCGACCGTTTTCCTATCTTTCTAGAACTAAATGGGGGGCTCGAAAAGCCAACAAGACCATTCAAATTCTATGTGGCTTAGCTAAAGGAAGATAATTTCAAGGAACTAATAAAAAACTCTTGGGTTCCTTTCAACCCAAATGAAGGGGATCCAGTTGCTTTGCATTTTTCCCAAAATTTGAAAAAGTTAAGAAAGAGGTTCAAGGATGGGAAAAATCAAAGTAACTCAATGAAGAGCGAGAGATACAAAATATTGAGGAATACCTCCAATCCATGTATCACTCTGAAGACAAGGGTTATATCTCACAGGAATCCAAATTTTTGCTATGTGGATTGGAAGAGAAAAAGAAAAAACTATTGGGGGAGAAAGAAGAAGTTTGGAGACTAAAAAACATAGCTATTTTGCTAGAATATGGAGATGAAAATAGAAAATTCTTTTAGGCGTATGTGAAAGGGGGTAAGATGCAGAACACTATATGGGCCCTTAAAGATCAAAATAATGAGTAGGTTTCCTCTTTCAAAGGAATGGACAAACTGGTGAAGACACATTTCCAAAATCTTTTCAAGGCAGATGAGTAGGTCACAATTCCTGAAGTTGTCAGAATGGATCAGTTTTTCCCAGGTTTGTGACCCAGGAGTATAATAGGGATATGATGGAGGATGTTTCATCGGACGAATTAAAAGAAGTTTTGCACAATTTTCAAAAAGAAAAGAGTCCTAGTCTCGATGGTTGGACGATCGAGTTCTTTCTGGATATTTTTGACATCATCGGTCTAGACCTTCTCAGATTGGTGTACGAATATAAGACTTGGGGTCTTATGAAATCCCCTTTAAACAAAACCTCCATTGCCTTAATCCTAAAAGAAAGATAGCCCCCAAACAATGGAATATTTTAGGCCAATCTCGCTCTGCAACATCACCTACAAAGTATTGGCCAAAATCATTGCTAGAAGAATAGAGAAAATTTTGTCAAATACCATCTCTTGTGAATAGATTGGGTTTTTAGAAGGAAGGAAAATTCACGAGGCTATCAGGGTAGCGCAAGAAGGTTTACACACCCTAAAATCTAGGAAATTGAAAGGCGTTGTCCTAAATATTGATCTCTCCAAATCTTATGACAGAGTAAAATGGATTTACTTCCATCTCCTCCTGACTCATCTAGGATTTGAGGTCAACTTCATCAATTGGGTCATGAGCTGTATTACCATTGTTTCCTTTTTGTCCTCATAAACGACTCAGCATCCCCTTTTTTTTATGCAGAAAGGGGACTATGTCAAGGATGCTCATTATCTCCACTCCTTTTTCTATTGGTAGCAGAGGACCTCAGTAGGGCACTGAGTGATTCAAAATGAGTTGGATCCTTTATGGGGATTTCTATTTCGGCCACCCTTTGTATTTCCCATCTCCTTTTTGTGGACGACGTTTTAATATTCTATGATGGTTCATTTCGGGATGAAGAAAAACTAAAAGAGATCTTGGAGTTATTTGGGAAATCTACCGATATGCAGATAAATGTTAGGAATTCCTCACTATCCACCATCGACATGAGTGAAAATATAGTTTGTCACTACAATATTTTATTTCCTTTTGAATTGAGGAATTTAGATTTGGGTTTTACACTAAAACCAAACAATTATAAAAAGGAGGATTGGATGTGGCTAATAGAAAATCTGGAAAAAAGACTTAAAAGTTAGAGCCTCGGGTAGTTGTCTAGAGCTATCGAAGGCTAGTCCTTGTTAAGTCAATTTTGGAAGCAATACTAGTATATTGGATGTATTTAACATGGATCCCAAAAGGCATCCTAGAAAAAAATTTGGAAGCGCTATTTCAAAATTTTATGGGTTGGAACTGGTGAAAATTTTGTGCTCCCCTGGATAAGATGGGAAAGAATTGTGCGCCCAAAATTGCTTGGGGGCTGGGGATTAAAGAATATCTTCTTATTTTCAAAAGCCTTAGTATCCAAAGAAGGCTAGAGACTTCTTTCATCCCATATTCTTTGGACTGAAGTCATCTCACATAAGTATATTTCTCTTGAATCAATAGAAAAATGGACCTGAAGTCCAAATAAGAATATGCCAATCTCATCTGTTATTTGGAAGGTTGTGGTTAACTCTCTCCACCTCATTAAATACATACTTGCTTGGAGGATTGGAAATGGGTCTAAAGTTTGCATTGGGGTATATCCATGGCCAATATTTCAAGATAAAGATGTTTTGCCTCAACCTTTCATACATCATATACATCTTCAGGGTATCTATCATTTGGATCAGATCATCGACCCTATTACGAATACATTATGGAATCAAGGATGGAAAGAGGCGCATATGCTGGGTCTGGTGGGTGACCATATTGAAGCTTGGATTTCTTACCTTAGAAACCTAGGTACATCTCATATATGGATTATTGATTGTGCAAATGAAACTCATTTGGATGCATGCTCCACATGGAAAATACACACAAAAAATGGGATATCTACAACTAATTTCAGACTTACATAACAAAGACTAAAAGTGGTGGTCGAAGGGTATTTGGAAGTCAAAATGCCCCCCAAAAGCACGCATATTCATGTGGTGCATGATCAAGAAGGTCCCTACATGGGACAAAATGATACACATACATATTGAAGGCTTGGGTTGGTGTTCTCTGTGTCAATCGTAGGAGGAATCAATAACACATATTTTTTATCCCATGTCCTTTCTCTTGTATGATCTAGAAAGAATGTAGCGAAATTATTAGCACTGACTGTGTATGGAATAGTGTTAATGTGGAGGATGCTTGGAAAAATTGGGTTTCTAATGTTAGCTTCAAGAAAATTAGATCTCTTCCTCTAATTGTTAATTGGGGTTTATGGATTGCCAGAACTCGATCCATTTTCCATGATAAGCCATCCATCCCATAATTGATAGCCATGCAAAGTCTCAATATTCTATCTCACTTCCCTCAGGAAAAGAATGCTCCTGCTATTCGGATCATCCAAGGGGAACAAGTGGAAAATTATAATCCATGGGATTTTTTTGATGGGGCCTCACAAGATCAAAATCTGCTGAGTGGGGGTGGGGCTATCCTTTATCTTTCTGAAAACTCCTTTTACAAGATCCAAATGGGGTTGGGGCCTGAGACGAACAATTATGATGAACTAATGTATCTCAAATTATTGTTATTGTTTGCTAGAGAAAAAGGATGATCTACCCTTCAAGTTTTTGGTTATTTGATGAATGTTATCAATTGGGAAAACAAAGCTAAAAAATGTCACAACATGCTTTTACTTGCTTTGCTACTAGAAGTGCACCATATATTGGGAGACTTTGATTATTGTATGTGTCGGCATGTCTACAGGGAGCGGAATGAGCAAGCAAACAAGCGGACAAAAGAAGGCATTCAACTAAGCTTTGGTCAATGGAAGATCTCAAAATTTCAGAATGCGACATTTTTATATTACTATCACTGGCCTTTTATAGAAGGGCTGGACCATACTCCAGATCATCCTCTTCCTTGAAATTATGATACGAAATCAAGTAAAAAGCTTCTGAAATGTTTTGGAACCTTTTGCAGGAATATATCAGCCACCATTTTTTTTGTGCTAGAATTTATGCAGAGACATTGGATACATCGTCATATACTGGTTAATTCAATTGACAGTTTTTTCTTAGGGGATCAAACTTTCTTTTCGTAAAGGTTCGAGGGTCTATTGATATGAAATACATAACATACATGTATTATGCAGAATGTAATTTTGCTTTTATAATAAAATTATGCGTTTTCCAAAGAAAAAAGATATTATTTTAATTAAATAATAATATTTACCAACTTGATCATGTGATTGTGTTATCTTTTATTTATATATATATATATATATAGTTACACCATCATATATACATGGTTATAAAGTTGTCCTTTAAAGACTTATATTGAATTTTAAAAAAAACAACCTTAAATTATTTATATATATATATATAATTTAAGGTTGTTTTTTCTTTATATTCAATATAAGTTTTTAAAAGATAACATAACAATGTAAAGAGATTATGGGCTATACACTATTAATCCATATTCTTATATATATAATAGAAAATATTTCTACATTTTTAAAGAGCATTTATTTGTGTTTTTTATATAAAAGTTTTATTAATTTTTGTAATTGGTAGGTGGTTACATTAATATATATGACTTTTAATTAATAATTGAATTTTTGCAAAATATTTTTTAATATTATGACATCTTAAAAGAAACTTAGTCAATAATAATTTTGAGAATTTTAATTTCAAATTTTCTATAATATTAATTTTAGATGCTTTTAAAAAAATGTTTATTAAAAATTAAATATTCTTAATATTATACATTTTAAATATATTTTTACTTAAAAAAATTATTATCTTATATATCATAATAGAAAGAATTATACCATTTTAATATATATGTTTCAAAAGCTATAAAACCAATGTCTATTAATATAAATATATATTTATGTGGAAATCTACAACATAATTATTATTATTATTAATTAGTTATATGGTGAATGTGTTTAAGCCAAGTTGTTTTTGTTATTTTCTAGGTTAGATAGTGAATATGTTTACTTGCTTAATTATCTTACTTTTACACTTATATAACTATTTGTATAATGAAGGTTCTAAAGTTTAATTTGTGTGACAACTAGAAGTCTATGCGCCATGCAAAGTGCAAGTACTTCATAAAATCAACTTTTTCAAAAATATTTATCATTGATGTTATTGGCTAAGTAATGACAAAGCTTGTTTATTATAACGGTATTAATGTTGTTAATCTTCATGCATCAAATACATTTGTCATAAATTTATGCCTGGAAACTAATATGACCCAAAGAGACATATATAATTAAATGTATATAATATAATCTTAAAGAAAGTATATATAAAATTAAATATATATAATATGAAAATATATATAACTCATAACACTTTCAAAATATTAAAATTCCACAGGTTTCTTTTTAATGATTAAAACTTATCATTATTAATATTATTAAAAAGATTTAATATGCTTATTAACTCCTTGAAATTTCAATGTAATAGTGTTTTTTTTATGTAAAACATTGATCCCACGTATTGAGAAGCATATATTGTAATATGATCTTTATATTAATAATCAAACATGTATATATGCTTTTGTCCATATTAATAATAATAATAATTTCAAAGTTAATTTTTTTAATCGAGAGTGTTTTTCACTATCATTATAATTTTTATAATTCAATTCTATATAATTATATATTTGATGTTTCCATCTAAACAGATAATGGGGTTTATATGTTTACTTATTTTTACCTTTTTGATGTGGAAGCAGCATTAGCATTTTACAGCATGGAAAATATCTCTTTTTCTCATATTTCTCGGGAAAAGAACGCAAAAGCTGATATTCTTTCCAAAGCGGGATTGGACTTGAGAAGCGGTCAATGGACCATCCAAAAGGTGAGCGATGGAAGTTGTGTTGGCAGCCAACAGGTTACTCTTTGGGAACTTGTCGTCTAGTTTCCAAGCTTCTAGCTCTACAGGGTCCTGAGTGTTCGATTCCAGGGTTATGGTCTCTTGACTGCAACAAAGAGTGAAGCAGCTGGATCACAGGTTTTGTGTTTTGACTATGAACGAAGATCTGAGATTGGCAGTTTTGTTGTTTTGTTTTAAAGAACCTTAGCAGGCTTTGTGTTTATTGACTTACTTAGAGGACTATATATTAGATTCACTTATCTGAACTTTTCTTTGATTTTTGTGTGGCTACGGTTTAGCCAGCTTTTGCAGAATGTAAACTTCGTTTTTTGCTAAATAAAGGTTATGATTTTTTTTCCAGGGGAAAAAAAAAAAGAAAACGACAGTTATTAAATCAATCAACAAACTAATTTGTCATTAACACGAAGCTTGTTAGAATATATGTGTGTGTGTGTGTGTGTGTGTGTGTGTGTGTGTGAAATCGTTTTAATCATCGTCTATTTATGTGTTTTAATCTATTTAAGAGAATAATCGCTCTTAGCAGTCACTGCACAATAGAGGCAATTCGTTAGTCAAGAAAGCTTATGAAGCTTGTTGATTACCCTACAATTGTAAAATTTCCCTTCCACGTTAACGTTTTAAGAAAGATTATGAAGCATGTTGATTACTAGATCTTGTAAAAGTTCCTTCCACGTTAATATTTATCTTTCCTTTTGTTGCCGCGTGGATGAACACCTAGGGGGGAACACAGTAGAAATATTCAAGCCACTCGGTGTGGCCTTGGAAGCAAGTCAGAGTCAAGTGTTGCCACGTGATAACTTGACTCCTTCGTCTAGGCTTACTCCTAGCGAAGCTAAGGGGGGTGGTCCTTAAAAAGAAAAAGAAACTAAGGTGTTTAATCTACGAAATAGAAAAACAACTAATCTAGGAGTTAACTAAAATTTCCAACAACATCAGCAATAACGAAATAAAGAGATCAACAACATATCACATAAATCATCATCATCTTTGCATAAACATAGTCAAGCTCAAGATATTAACCAAATTAGACCAGTGTCTAAATAAAAAAAATGCAAAGAAATAAATGTGCTTTGGAGTGCGAATGTTATGTCGTGTAAGTATTGCAAGTGTCTCAGTTGGTAAATTGTAAGATTATTAATGAGTATTATGGGAGTGAGTTTATTGGTGGTTTGGCGCAACTAAACTTAACCTCTTGAAATGAGTGTTATAGTGGCTTTACCAAGTGTCCAACAGGGCGAGTGTTGGCGGGGAAAAGCACCCTATAGTAAGGAAACTGATACTTTCAACTGGAATGGGATGACGGGTAAGTGTATTAACTGTATTACAGAGATGTTCATGAAAAGAAATGAGTTATAGACCTTGAGAACATACCTTTCAACTGACGTTCGATCCTAGCTCTTATTTGATCTTGCGCTCGATCCTCAAGTTCACCTCCCGTTCACTACACCTGCAATACAAGTACCTTTCTCAGCATATCTTGGATAATATATAATGATGGAAAGATACAAAACAATGTAAACATCCAATATTAACCAAAATAGATCCAAACTAGTATATTATTTCAATAAACACTTAATTTGGGACAAGAAAGACACTTCAACCTTTTATTGTCAAATGCAAATTGATGTTACAAATATACCTGACTTTGTGACATGCTCCTGCAACTTGATTCTGGGCTCTTGCTCTTCTCTGGCTTGGATATCTTCAGCATAAACTCCTCCAATGCAAGCTTCTCTTTAAAAGTCTCTTCACAATACTCATGTCTCTATGTTTCTCTATCTAACCCCTCTCTTTATTCTTCCCTGTATTTATAGGATCAGAGAAGCAGTTCAGGTCGAGAGATGGTTATGGAGGAAGTGGAGAAGTTGGAAAAATACCAGCAACTAATCCTCTTCGTGAAATTAATTATTTTTTAATCATCTTTTGAGATGTACGCTACTATTGTTCAGTGAAGTAGCGTTTAGGGTGCTACTTTAGTGCTTGTAAACTAGCGCTCATAGATTTTCAAATGTTGAGCGCTACTATGCTGAAGAGGAGTAGCGCTTATAAGGCTTTGAGCGCTACTATTATACACTGGAGTAGTGTACAAGCGCTAGTCTATTGAAGTAGAGTAGCGCTCATATCTCAGAATGATAGTTTTAGGGTTTTTTCAGTGTTGTCTGGAGGTGGAGTAAATCATAGTCTCATCTAAGGTCAACATGCTCCTCCATCCAAGTTGTCCTTTTGTGTGACCAACAACTCAAGGTGATAACGGACGGAGAGGTGCAGGTTTGACCTATAACAGATGCCCCCTAATGTGTGAGGTCAGAGGGAAACGATGGCCGAAATACATTATAATCCAAAGCCAAAGGAGGAGCAAAGAACCGCAGAAAAAAGTCACAAGAACACCTACAACAAAGATCAAGGTTAGTTAGCAATTACATCTTTGACATCATATAGATGTGCAGTGTGGTACAACATTATCTCCCATACATAACAAGGAGATGTATATATAGCATGGCCACTTGGAATACAAGTGTGGATCCATGTCAAACTGAGAGATCATAGCCATAACAACAAATTGGATCTATGTCTCATGGAGAGTCGAATATAAGTGAGGCTCAGTCTTGCGCAACTTGGGTGATAACAAAATGAGGTATTGTCATCCAAAATCCCAAGGTCTTCATCCAAAACAACTCTAGGTACAAACCCTATCCATGTGAATAGATGAGCTGATAGTCGAACATGGGGGGTATCGTTTGATTACCGGTCATTGATGTATACCGTTAACAAACGCGAGGACTTCCACCGATAATGATGATGGGGTCCAAGGTACCAAGTACGATCCGCCAAGTGTGAATAGATGGACTTGGAGTCGAACACTTGGGGATCCTGTCGAAGAAGAGACATTGATGTATTCTCATCATTCAACAACGAGGAAAATTGCCACTGGTGACTGCAATCTCCAAGGTACTAACCGAAACTCTAAACTTCATTCCTAGAGTAAAATGAATTGATGTCGATGGGAAGAAGTTCGTTGGAAGGGAGGCCTTAAGGCATCCTCCATCATCCAACTCGAGGAACACTCAACTGGTAAGAGCTGATATGGAATAATATGTAACAAGACTGACACTAGGATGGCCGACACACGAGGTCAAGGTAAACTGCAGAATGGCCGACACAGGGTATATCCTTGAACAATGAGCATGACACAAAGTGACTCAGGCAGTTTCTGACATAATGGGGTAAATTATATGCCTGAAATGTAAGAGACATTATCAAACCCTCCATATGGTTGGAAGAATAACCAACCGGGGGAGTAAACAACTCAGAGGACAAGTTCACCCTGAGGTCAAAAACTAAACCCAACCGACAATATAGACTCAAGTAGGTGCTGTGTTCAATGATAGAATTGACTAAACTGCCTTTGACAATGAAGATATGATACGTCTTTCCCATCCCTTATTATTTTTAGATAAAAGAATACCTTTCTTGTTGTTTTAATGAGTCCAAGAAAGAATGAAAACTCAATAGATCCAACCATGTAAAAAGTTTAACGAGCCCATGGGAGGAAGACTCAGGACCTTCTTCATTATTTACAGAGTTCGAAGAAGAGATAGAAGATTACTCTATATTACTGATCTCTGTATTTTAATATCGAGCCGACATCTGTTCTTGCTCGCCGGTGTTTTCAATTTTAAGGAGTCTAAAAAACTTAAACAATAACTCCATATATATGCTCGTGGATTTTAGTATCGAGCCCAAGCAGATTAATGCTCGCTGGTGTTTTCCTGTTTGTAGAGTCTGAAAAACTTAAACAATCCTCTTTTCACCTATCCGTGGATTTTATATCGAGCCCGGATTGGTCTGTGCTCGGCGGTGTTTTCTTGTTTATAGAGTTGAAAAACTTAAACAGTCCTCTACTTACCCTCTCGTGGATTTCACATCGAGCCCGAGTAGGTGAATGCTCGCTTGGTATTTTCATGTTTAGAGAGCCTGAAAACCCTAAAGAAAGGCTCCAAAAGGTCCTTTTTCGTGTAGTTAGTCTCCTCCCCCGAAAAAGTATAAAACAAAGGGAAAAGAACTCTTATAGCGCATACAGAAGTATACCTAGAGTATACCTTTTCCGTAGTTAAACCACCTAGGCCCGGAAAAGGGGTAATTCTATACCAGAGTGGATGAGCCTTCGATTACTTTAACGAGCTCAAAGAGGGCAAGCTTGCTCGACAATCTTGTTTAGGTTTAAATAGTCCAAACAAGAGCTTAAAATGACTTAAAGGTCAGCTTCTAGGATCATAGCTTCATACTCTACCAAAACTAGGTCTTCAACAAAATATTAGTTAATACGGCAAAAAATCTCGAATGATATATGAATTTGAACTATCAACTAGTTGACAAGGTCTAACATCGAGAGTTTTTGAACTTAGGAGATCGATCCTACAAAAATTTAAGGAAAAATGCGATCTGGATTAGTATTGCACCATATATATGTTTCAATTGATTAATTAAGTGATTTTGAACAATTTTGAAACTATAGAAAACTAAACAATGGTGGGTAATGATTAAAATCCAATTCACATATATAATTTCATTTTAAAAATCAATTTCCAATTTGTTTTGTAGGGAAAAGATTTGGGGCAACCTTTGACATTTTCGAATCTCCGTGGCGATCAAATCAAGCATCCAAACGCCGTTCTTCTTCCACCAAGTGAGTTAGAATCCTCCCTACTTGCATTTTCATGGTTTAGTTTTCATTTTTTGAGCCAAAAATTGCTTGCAACGTGATGCTCACAACCCTTATTGCGCGGGCACTACTATGTAACAATAACAGTAGCGTATGAACGAGATGAGCGCTACTGTGCTCAAACAGAGTAGCGCCCATACGTGACTGTGTAGTATACACAGTAGCGCTCAAGCCAAAAAACCTAAAAGCAAGCGCCGAGACTCAAAAAAAATGTGTTTTTTGTGCGGGATGGTTCTTCAATAGAGGGAGAGAGAATATGAGGACATGGATAGGTTGGCCATGCAAGATCCGACCACTCTCCACGCTCTCCGAAGATGCAGTTTATTGAAGTTCTACCGAACCGTAAACATGAGGGCCTTAAACAAACTATTTCGAAGACTTATTCAGTACTGGGATGTGGATACCAATACTTTTGTCATCCATGGGCAAACTTTGGAGCTTATAGTTGATGACATATATTTCATTACTGGTCTCTCACAGAGAGGAGATGTAATTAATCTGAAAGGGTCTTCTCGTGTGGGTGTAAGATCTGTGCAAGAGTACGTGAATTCATACTGTGTGGCTGGAGCTGAGAAATCAGGAAGCCAAGTCTTGATTTCAACCATTGAAGGCCTCCCCTTGAAGGTGATAGTGAGTATGATCAACCGAGTGGCAGGTAGTGCCTCACTTCACCTAGCTTCCAGGCACTCTATGCATATTGGTGTACAATGCTTACATGGACATGTCTATGATTGGTGTACTAGTTTACTAGCGAGCATGAAATCTCAATTGACAGGTTGTAAATCTGGCACAATGAAGAATTTTGGGTACGGTAGCATTTTGTGTACTTTCTTCTTTGAGAGGATTCCTGCTATCAGTTTGGGGATGCCTCTACCTCAGGTTAACCCCCGTGAGCCCAGACTAGGCCGTTGGGGTGACATATTCCTCTGCCAGGGTGGTGGAGAAAGTCACTACTATTATCATACTGATGATTTCTGGGGGTGGTGGGAGAGGCAAGTGCCCGCTTTTTAGTAGTTTCCATATGCTGGATTGGATTTCCATCATGATCCAGAACTAGTGCTTCCTCCAGGTGGAGCCTGGGGAGATATTGGTATGTTTAATTTTTTAGAATTATTTGATTTTTTCAAACTTTTCAAGTATTTGATTTTTATGAATGAATTTTGAAGTGCTAATCAAGTGTCATATGCAGATCTTGGGCATGTTCATCCCGAGGGACATCCTACCATCTTTGTGAGGCCAGCTGATATTGATGCAGCAGATGCTATGTTGGGGACCCTGGAGAGAAAAGTGAGTCGGTTGACTCATGAAGTTCCTGCATGCCGTATGGATCAGATACCTATTGATATGCAGGAAGATGTAGTTGGGGTTCCCTCAGCATGGCTTAGGGTGCTGCGGAAAATAGCTAGGCTAGTCATATGCTATCGCAATGCAGTAGATGATGATGAGGTCCCTGCTTCTCCATAGGAGAGGGATACATTCTATGTATATATTTTTGAGGCTACTATGCCCAGTTTTGTACTTTTATGACATGACTTGATAGACTTGTGATCCAAAACTCATATATTTTTTGATACAGTATCGGTTATTTACATATGTATGTGTTTGAATTTTATGTGTGCAATGTTGTTTATGAAAGTGTATGACACAAATTCCAGTCTAACACATAGTTTGCTAATGAATCAGCTAATGTGTTTAAACTTCTTGGAATGTGTTCATATATAATAGAATCAAACTGTCTTTCCAATATTCTAACTCGTAGAAACTGACGTAGCAATCCAGGATCTCTAATCTGGTAGACACCTGTTAACTGAAATACAATTAATTGTGAGTCATGTCTTACCTCCAAATGTGAAATGCCATGACTGAGAGCATCTCGTAGAAGTTCTATAACTGCACTGTACTCAGCCACATTATTTGTGGTAGGACCCAAACAAACCCCCCTCGAAGAGACAAGTTGGCCAACAGGTGAGTAAATGACCCAAGCTGCTGTAGCCAACTGACAGGTGTGGCGACTGGTGCCATCGGAAAAACCTAAGAAATGTTCGGTTGACATCTGGTACATGAAACGAAAATCACACATAAGATTAACTAACAAGCATAACGAAAGACTAGCTTTACAAAAAATATACAGCTATGTTACAAGAAAAAGTATGTCAGCCTAAGCGTAATACTTTTTCAGGTAGAGCCCATTTCTAGGCTTGGCCAGCTTATGACCTTCGTAATCTATCAGTTCGTAGGCACCTTTCTTCAGTACTTTGGAAATTATAAAAGGTCCGAGCCACCTGGATTTGAATTTGCCAGGTCCTAAGGGTTCTTTGTCTTGATCCCAAAGTAGGACCAAGTCTCCTTCAATGAAAACCCTAGGTTTGATGGATTTGTCATACTGTCCTTTGACTCATTTTTTGTGGACCTCGTTCGTTGTAAGCGCATCGTGGCGCTGTTCATCTAGATGTTCTAAGTGTAACAAACGTTCTTCTAGTATTGAAGTATCTGGTAATAACTGAACTGCTAGTTTTAGCGAAGAAATCTCGCATTCAATCGGTACAGCTGCTTCTATCCCATGCACAAGTTGGAAGGGAGAGAATCCGGTAGCAGTCTTAACGTTGGCTCGGTAAGCCCAAAGAGCCGGGTACAGCATGATGTGCCAGTTATTTCGACTGGCATTAACAGTTCTCTGCAGTATAACTTTTAAAGTTTTGTTCACTGCTTTGACTTGTCCATTCGCCTGTGGATAGTATGAAGATGAATGTTCTTGTCGAAAACCAAGCATTGTATACAACTCGGTCATCATGCTATTTTGGAAATGACTGCCATGATCAGTCACTATCTCTTTAGGTATGCCAAACCGTGCAATAATTTGATTAAACATGAAATAGGCGACAATTTCTCTATCTTCCTTAACAGTAGGCATTGCCTCTTCCCACTTAGTAAAGTAATCCACGCCAACGATGATGTAATGATGTCCTCCATCTGAAACTGGAGTGCAAGTCATATAATCAACCCCCCATTTTGTGAAGGGACCTACTGTAATCACAAGATGAATAGGAGTTGGGTGTGCTCTCATTTTCTTAGTGAAAAACTGACACGGACGACAGCGTTTCAACACTTCCACACAATCTTTAAAGATCGTGGGCCAAAAATATCCGGCACGCAGTATCTTTTGAGCTGTTGCCAACCCGGAAAGATGTCCCCCACAAGCTACACTGTGGGAATCATTTAATACTGCTTCGGCTTCTTCTCGAGTTAAGCAGCGTCGTAAAATGGAATCTACCCCACGTCAATATAAAGTATCTGAGATGATAAGGTAGTTCTTTGCATGACTTTTGAGCTTGCGTCGCTCTTCTTGAGAAAAAGTAGTAGGACACCTCAAAGTCTGGAGATATACTAAGATATCCCCGTACCATGGGTCAGAGGAAGCAATGAGGAAGATATGTTCGTCTGGGAATGATGATTCTTCCTCAACGTATTCTAGGTCACTTGGAAATTCTGAGATTAACTCAGCGAACACTAGTGATTTCTTCGACTTGGCTGATTGGAAGACCAAATCGAACTCCTATAGGATTACAATCCATTTATTATATTCCCCACCAATGATTCGTCGGGTGAGAACGTACTGGAAAGGATTGACTTCTGCTATCACAGTAGTAGTTCGTAAAAGTATATAGTGACGAAGCCTCTGTACCGCATAAACCGCAGCAAGTGCTAACTTCTCAATGTGCGAATATTTAACTTCAGGGGCTATCAATGCGCGAGAAAGATAGTAGACAACATGCTCTTGGAGTGTATCGTCTTCCTGAACCAAAACTATACCAATTGTATTAAGAGACACTGCTAGATATAAAAGAAAATCTTTTGAGTAGTCTGGCGGGCTCAACAAGGTTGCTGAAAGGAGTTCCTTTTTTAAGGCTTCAAAGGATGCTTGAGCAACCTCGTCCCACACAAAGTAGGAGTCTTGTTTGAGTAGCCTCATAAAACCTTTAGTAATTTTAGCGTACTTTATGATAAATCGTCGTAAGAAATTAGACATGCCTTGCAGACTTTGGAGTTGTCGCAAGGTGCGAGGAGGAGGCAGATTTACAATCGCCTCTACTTTGAGCGGGTCGACCATTATGCCACGACTGGAGACAATGAAGCCCAGTAAACGTCCCGATTCGACGCAAAACACACACTTATTAGGATTCAAACAAATCTTATATTGTCTGCATCTTTCAAACACCTGTCTAAGATGAGCTGGATGATCCCATCTCTTTCGAGATCGCGCCGGGAGATCATCCAAGTAAGGTTCTACTATGTGTTTGATATCATGAAAAGAAAAATTCATTGCACGCTGGAAAGTAGCTCCAACATTCTTCAAACCAAATGGCATCTTCCTGTAAGTGAAGGTTCCCCACGGGAAAATGAAAGCTGTTTTATGTTGGTCCTTGGGTTTGATTTCTATTTGGTTGTATCCTGAAAAACCGTCCATGAAAGAGAACATCTCATGTCCTGCACAAGCATCTATGATTTGATCGATAAACGGTGTAGGATAGTTATCTTTCGGACAAGATTTGTTCAAGTCCTGGAAGTCAGTATAGACTCTAATGGTACCTTGCTTTTTATCAACCGGAACAGGGTTTGAAACCCATTCCGTCATGTCAATCGGATAGATGAAACCGGCTTTAAGCAACTTTTCAACCTCCACCTTGATGGCGGCCGCTTTTCTAGGGTTCACAGGACGGAGGTTTTGTCTCACAGGTTTTGCGTTAGGATATGTCGTGATGACATGCTCCACGATGGCTGGGTCTATACCTGGCATCTCCTCATATGACCAGGCAAAAACGTCGCGGAATTCTTTAAAAAGTTTTGTATACAGAGCGATCTCTTCTGGAGAACAGTCTGCACCAATAAAAATGTTTTCCACGACCCCGGGTTTGGTGGAAATGTTGATCAGAATTGTTCTCGATATATTAGACATATTTCCCTCAACATGAACAGCTCTCGAAGTAGAAGGAAAAGATGACAAATCAACCAATCCACCGGGTCTCACAGGGAATTCCCCTCTCTCAATCCTGTCTAGATCTGAAAGCATGTAGGACATGTGATGCATATGTTCCCATGGTTGGTCCAGGCCCATCATGACTTCTAATATGGCTTCATCAGACGGCAAAACCGTATCTAAACAATCGAACGAGTGAGTGGAATTCAATGACCATGCTGGAGCACAGTCCATATCTGACTCAACAAAGACTGGTGGAGTCATGATATGTTCCATTGCAGTGTGTTGTGTTTCCATATAAGCCACTTCTGCAATGGATGGAGGCACAAAAGGTTCTGACGTAGTAGGAAGGATCCAAGGATCAGTTCTTAAACCAACCGTGAATGTTTCGGTAGCAGTACCCACATCAGAACGCATAATAAGAATAGGGGAGGGGAGGTCGAAAGTGCCTATTAATGACCCGTACAGCCCTGCTCCTAAACTCTCATTAACCGGGGCGGTTTGATCAACTAAGGGAACTGTGGTCTCTGAAGAAGTCTGGTTGTTTCTCTGAGTGAAAGAAAGCTGATCGACTGTCACGACCTTACCTTCAAATGGGAACATAATAACTCGAAAAACTGCCGATGCAATGGCTCGCATGGCATAAGTCCATCTCCTGCCTAATAACATATTGTAATCGAGCGGAGCATCCAGAACTTCTACTTCTACATCAACTGTCTTACCAGCCAATGTGACATCAAATGATGGCAAAACCCCATGTGGTTGGAAAGTCCTGCCATCAAATGCGGTAAGCAGTGTGTTAGAAGGGGCTAACTCGGGGGAACCTAAAGCTTTCCAACAGGAAATTGACATTATGCAGGTCGACGCGCCCTCATCTACGATAGCTCGTCTGATGGTCATTGGGCCATGGACAAATTCAATCTAAAGAGCAACGTGGTTGGGCAACCGGTATTTGATATCAGTCATATCAAATCGCGCAGACATGTTAGAGGATTCCATACTTCCAATAGCTGCCAGAAGTGCATTCCGTTGTAAAGGACAACTTTGCAAGACTTCTAAGGTAGACATGGCATAAGGGGTCTGGGCTAAATCTTCAACCACGTTGTAGTTGGAGGCAGCCCGAGTGTTGGGATTGTGCGATGCCCATTTCAAGACACCTTTCAGGATCTTAGGCATTGGGTCCACAGGTATGTGGAGTGGAGTGGAGGATTCTGGAATCTCTTTATCCTTTTTCTGTGCGTCCGGGGTATAATTCCTGGCTCTCATTTGTAAGAGTGCATCCGAATTAATCATGTTAATAAAAGTTTGATCAACCGTGGCATGTGTAGTGCCCCCAGTGTTGGAGGTGCCAGAAGCTGAGCTCTGCCCCTTAGGGAATGAATCTTTTAGTACAGCAGGCTTCTTTTCTTTTAATAGCTTCTGGGCTTCTTCAAGCAGAGGGCATTGGTGAGTAAGGTGATCCTGCTTGCAAAGTTTAAAAGGGAACTTAACCTTCTTTTTCTCTTTGTTACCCTCTTCGGCATTCTCTTTTTTGGGCTTCTAATTATTCCCCTCTCCTTTCTTGCCCTTCTTTTTGTTATTGGGCTGCTGAGGGCCCTTTTGATTGTTCTGAACCTGGTTGACAGGCTCAGAAGTTGAAGGAGAGGTTGTGACGGAAGAAACATCTGCAGTCGATTGTTTGACAGATAAGGCATGAATCTGTTTGGTCAATGCTTCGAAAGCTGCAGAGTCAACTAAACCCACTATGCTGTCAGCATGTGGTCCAGGTTTAGGTCTACTCAGATCGGTGTTCGATCGTGGTGCATCAGGTATGATCTCATACAGTAACCCGGATTGTGCATAAATGAGATCTAACTGTTGAGTCCATAGGATGGCTTCTTCCTCGTTAGATACTCCAGACGTAGCTACTTCCTTAGAAATGTAAGGAAGGAGTGATTTCAAATACCACTCAAGAAGGAATTCTGGAGGTATGTTGGCCTTAATGAGCCTCTTCCGTCTTCGCCACTCCTGAATGTGGTCAGATAAATGAGTGGCTTTATTTTGCCTAAATGTAGACAAAAGGTTTGTTCCGGCATCATACCGAACAGGAAGCTGGAAGTGATTCAAAAATATAGTCGTGAGATCCCCAAAATTAGAGAATGTAGCTGCAGGTAACTCAATGTACCATTTGGATGCAACACCGGTTAAAGTCCTTTGGAACAGTCTCAATCTAATGGAATCTTCATTTAATGAGTTCGAGGAACACCATAAATGGAAAGTAGTGACATGGTCACCAGGGTCTTCACCTGTTTTGCCTTCGAATTTTGGAATGTCCGAAGGTAACTTGGTAGGAACTGATGGCCATGTAGCATTATGATACACTGGATCGTTGGTCAGTTTGGAAAGATCTGGCAAATTTAAAGTTGCCAGAAATGGTAAACAAGGCCGGTAAGATGGTACTTGATAAGCTGGGGTCGAAAAAGGGGAACCACCCATAGTTTGACCCGTGAACTGCTGGTAGTGGTTTCCCCCAGCCGTCTACTGGTAGGGGTTTCCCCCAACCATCTATTGGTAAGGGTTTCCCTCGGCCATTTGCTAATAGGGGTTTCCACCTACCATTTGTTGATAGGGGTTGCTCCCAGCGACTTGTTGGTAGGGGTTGACCCCTGCCTTCTGTTGTTGTGCGAAAGTATTATTGAAATTTCCCCACCCATATGAAAGCGGGTTAGTGTTTTGTGGGTTTGTCCACTATGGCTGGGTATTAGCCCCGCCATATTGTTGGTTAAAAATATTACCCCCTCCCCCTGAGAATAAGGAAAAAGGGACATTACCTACAGGCATATTACATTGATTCATGTTGGGACCTACAAAGGTATTGAAACCAGTGGAAGCTGATGTAGACGGTGCGGTCATGGTACTCATGACAGGCACAGTTGCAGAAGCACTTGGCCCTACAACGGGTGTGGAAATCCAAGTACTGGGTATCTGATATAACGGTTGAAACGCAAGAGGTGTCACTAAATTAGCTATACTGCTAGGTCCAACAGTAGGTGTATAGGTAGGTGGCATAGTTGTTGAACTTGGCATACCCAATGTACCAGTATTAAAACTGAAAGACGGAGTAGACACAGAGGTTGTCTGTGCCAGACTCGATGTAGCAGTAAAAGCAGGATTTACCATGTTAGTGCTCATACCTATGGTGGGAGTTTGTGGAACTCCCTGTTCACCTCCTAGAGTAGACATCAAATGTCCAGGCAATAAATTATATGCATTGTAATGGGGCTGCTGGAAACCAACAGGTAACAGAAGCGGATTTCTAGGATTGGTCAGAGGAGGATTGAAGGGAGTGCTATACTCCGCAGAAGTAAGATCTTCAATCTCAACTGAACTAAAGTGTCGCTGATATGGGGTACCTAGTTGTGGTTCCCCAGGAACCTCTATTTCAGGGTTTTCTATTGTTGTTTGTTGTTCTTCAGGAAACTCAACTTCAAGTGGTAATTCCTCAGGAATTCCTATTTCAGGATTTTCTGTTGTAAAAATTTCCTCAGGAAGTTCTGTTTCAGGAATGGTTTCTGAAGAAACACTGGGGTTTGCCCGCTGCCGTCTAGCTAGCGGTAAAGGTTATGTTCTAACTGGTGGAAGGTTTTGAAGCCTTCTCGATCTACGAAGTTCTTGATTCTCTGTGATTATATATATAAAATAACAAACTAGAACCTAGTGGCCACTACGACTAGGGAGAAAACAACACACCAACTAAAAAAGTCCTAAGTATGCAAACCAGGCAAACGAGATTCCTTCCGGAGAAAATTCTGGGATGATGAGGGCCCAGAACAGATCAACGAAGGAAGAAGGACAATTACCCGGGGTCCACAATACAATGACTAAGGGTGCAAGCGCTGGAATCACCCAACTGCCCTCCCAAAGACCTGCAAGGGATTTCCTCCCACGTCTGTCATAGGTACAACATATATACCCTCTGCTGTCACCTGTGTATGAACCTAAAGTTAGATACTAAGGATACCACAACACCGAAAACTCCTGGGGGAACAGTCGTTGGTCGAATCAGAAGGCATGGCCAGGGTAACTGAGCCCGAAACTCTAAAGAGTCCCCATATGCGATCCAATCCTGGTATATGCTTGAAACAGAAAGTAGGAGGAGTATTCCCAACAATCTGATCTCACAAGACCTACTGCATAAATCCCAAGCAAGCTTTGAGTGAAATGGATTTACCTATGATAGTCGAACTACGGTTTTTGCATAATGTGTGATCTTGAGTGGTTTAAGGTGATTTAAACTCAAGATCCTACCAAGACTAGTTGGTGTAGTGTATCCCTAAAAAAGAAAAAGTGTTTCTATTTAATTTTATTAAATAATTTTTAGGGCTGTTATTACTCAAAAGGTAGTGCGTTTGTGTGGCGTGGTTGCAACAGGAAAACAAAAGTGCATAAATTCTAACTTTCGACAACAAAGTTCTTTTTATTTTATTTTTTCATTTAAACTTATTTTCCAAACTGAAAAACTGAGCAAATCTACTTAAATCTCTTTTTTGTTTTATTTTGAAATTGTACACAAAATAACCTATGCTATCTTGTAACAAAAATAAGCCTTATTAAACTTAAACTACCAAATTTTTTGCTTTTTCTGTTATCATAAACGAAAAAGAACTATAAACATGGAAAGCAAATAAGACTTGTGTGCAATGTGTAAGTATGGCTAAAAATGGTTCTTAAGCTTATAGCTGTCAAGGCACTAGCTCAAAAAGACTTGACCTACAGGTTTTTTGCAAAGAAAAAGCCTCTATACTCAGAAACAAAGTGGGAGAAAAAAAAGGAGATAGATACAAGAGGACTGACCTAAAGCATCTAACCCTAGCAAGACCACTATGCCAAGCAAAAAGTAGGCAAGCAAGCTACCAACTACCCTACTAACACAAGGAACTGAGAAATGAATTAGCCTAAAGCACTTTAAATACACTTGAAACCAGAAAAGGACAAGAAGTCCAAGAAGATTGGAAATCAACAAGTTCGGAAGACACCCTAAAGGCTCTAAAACAGACCAAACCCTAAAACAAAGGATAGGATAGGTAAAGAGCAGACAAATGTTGCCACAAACAGCAGATACAAAAGTATGCAGGTTTGTAAACCAGCAACATACAGTTAGGGCCTAAAAAGCGGAAGTGCTCACCACAAAACACAACCTAGTCTTCCAAAAAAGTTATAAACAGTCCAAACATTCCACAGGTAAACAAGCAATCCAAAGATGGTAAAAAGACTCAAAGAAAGGTTCTGTGACTTTAAAAAAATTTAAAACCTCATACACCAGTCAAGGAGATCTAAAAGCAAAGTCAGAAGACCACCAAAAAGGCTAAAAACTCAAGCAGACCACTAACAGAAGGCTTCAGGAAATGTACCCTACTGTGCAGTAGGGAAACTCACGCTCCTGCAGAGATGGGCGCTACTGTATGTACAACAAAGTAGCTCTCATATCTTAAAAGTTTAAAAACTGACTTTGAAAAGATACAATAAATACTGATTGAAGCAGAGAAAAACAAGCAGGGGTACCTACAGGGTTTCTCAGCACAAAAAGGAGTTGAAACCGTTCTGGAAAGACAAACAAGAAAAGGTTTCCTAGAGCAAAAACACAACTATCCCCAGCGGAGTCGCCAATCTGTTGGCGGGGAAAAGCACCCTATAGTAAGGAAACTGATACTATCAACTGGAATGGGATGATGGGTAAGTGTATTAACTGTATTACAGAGATGTTCATGAAAAGAAATGAGTTATAGACCTTGAGAACATACCTTTCAACTGACGTTCGATCCTAGCTCTTATTTGATCTTGCGCTCGATCCTCAAGTTCACCTCCCGTTCACTACACCTACAATACAAGTACCTTTCTCAGCGTATCTTGGATAATATATAATGATGGAAAGATACAAAACAATGTAAACATCCAATATTAACCAAAACAGATCCAAACTAGTATATTATTTCAATAAACACTTAATTTGGGACAAGAAAGACACTTCAACCTTTTATTGTCAAATGCAAATTGATGTTACAAATATACCTAACTTTGTGACATGCTCCTGCAACTTGATTCTGAGCTCTTGCTCTTCTTTGGCTTGGATATCTTCAGCATAAACTCCTCCAATGCAAGCTTCTCTTTAAAAGTCTCTTCACAATACTCATGTCTCTATGTTTCTCTATCTAACCCCTCTCTTTATTCTTCCCTGTATTTATAGGATCAGAGAAGTAGTTCAGGTCGAGAGATGGTTATGGAGGAAGTTGGGGAAGTTGGAAAACTATCAGTAACTAATCCTCTTCGTGAAATTAATTATTTTTTAATCATCTTTTGAGATGTATGCTACTATTGTTTAGTTAAGTAGCGTTTAGGGCGCTACTTTAGTGCTTGTAAACTAGCGCTCATCGATTTTCAAATGTTGAGCGCTACTATGCTGAAGAGGAGTAGCGCTTATAAGGCTTTGAGTTCTACTATTATACACTGGAGTAGCGTACAGGCGCTAGTCTATTGAAGTAGAGTATCTCTCATATCTCAGAATGATAGTTTTAGGGTTTTTTCAGTGTTGTCTGGAGGTGGAGTAAATCATAGTCTCATCTAAGGTCAACATGCTCCTCCATCCAAGTTGTCCTTTTGTGTGATCAACAGCTCAAGGTGATCATGGACGGAGAGGTGCAGGTTTGACCTATAACAACAAGGCATAACCAGCTTAAAGCAGCCCCCTGACTCTATGGTATTCAACCTTTGCAACATCCCGAATTCTCAAAGTTTATCTTGTTTGGATTGTCCTATTACACTAATGCTTACCTCCCTTTTTTATTGACTATCTAGGTAGACTAAGCTGCAACGGTCTAGAGCATACGGGAAGACAAGCGTTGATTGATTTTATTGAACAAATCGAAGATTTTCTACTTTGGTTAATCTACTCCATGAATCTCTTTTCTGACCGAACTCCAGTACTCGAGCAAGCACTTTCCATGGCACCGTACTTCGGGAAAGCAAGGAAAATATTACTCAAACTTTGAAAAGTAAATTGTAAAAAAATGAAGAAAACTAAGTCTTGAATACGCTTGTGGCCCGTCGTTGAAACAGAACCAACAAGGTTAATTTTATCTTAGGTTGATTTTATTAATTGCATAAAAAGGAAATCTAAGCTAAAAATTCAAACCACGAAAAATTTAGAGTCGACACAGATCCCCCCTAGGGGGATGGGGTGTAGGAACTGGGTAGCCCACTTGCTCTCGTTTGTTCTTTTTTACAATGAAGGGAAAATGCCCCAGTCCTTATAGAACTGGACTCAAAGGCTTACAAATATTCAATAGAAAAGTATCTGGTTGAAGGGGAAAGGGTCTGGGGTGCTCTGGATGGTGTAATCTATCGAAAATTGACCAGAGTCTCCTCCTACCTGCTCTTGAATTGCTGCAAAATAGCGTGCATATATTAGTAGAGAATGCCCAAAAACACTTAAAAAGTGCTTTGGGACAGCCAACAAAAATTACTAAAAAATATCTAAGTGTTAAGGATGAAAAAAGAAAACAAGAATTAACCACCGAAACAAGCTAAAAACTAGTCCAATGGGATCTTTGCTTGCCTCTATTAAGATGGAAAGCAAATTTAAGCACTATTATTGCTAGATTTAGATTTAAATTCAAGACTAAGCATTCTAACTCAAGCTTTATAATAAACGATTATGATAACTTGAAAATGCTTAATAAAAGAGATCTAGACTAAGAATGATAAGAACTTGAAATTTAAGCTAGATCTTTAAGCAAAAAAAAATACTAGAACTACTTATGAATGAAACAATAACATATAGATCTATTGCTCTAATTGCATAAGGAAACTGGATCAAGAAAGGGAATGATAGAGAGAGGGAGATAAGAAGGAGCTTGCTTGAGAAAGAGGCTTCGAGGACTTCTGGTGGGGAACCGAGGGACTATGTCTACAAAAGAATGTTAGAAAGATGGAGGAAGCATGCACGATACTCCACTACTCCATCTAAGATAACCTGCAAATCACATCAACTTGAGCACACAAGATTAAATCTAGAAATAGACAAGTAAGAAATCAAATTAAAAGTGCTCATAAACAAATGAAACACTAAGATTATAACTCTACACATGCATAAATAAAATATTAAAACAACAAAACCATTGTCTAGCCTTTCTTATAGATCACTACCAATCCTTATGATAAGCTAGATTAAAATGCAAGAGTAAACAAGTAGCTCAAATACATGTTATCTCATTGAAGAACCATGATATCCATCCACTCACAAAAGGAACCACACCAAGCTTGACCTCCAAAGTCTCTTTATTCTCATAAAAATATAAGCAAAGATTACAATGCAAGCTCTCACCCAATGACTCCAACTAGAGCACAATGGTGTGAGAGGCTTGCTTAAATAGATAAATCATCCCAAGAGGGCGACTTCATCAAGAGAGGGCACCTTTCTACAAGTGGTTGCCATGTGAGGAAAGAAGGGCGAGTCTCATGAGGGATTCATGTGATTGGAATTGATCCAATCCTGAGAGGATGGAGACACCTCTCTTGAGTAGGTGCACCCCTCTCTTGGAGTCTTCAAACTTGAATGGGAGGGTACCACTTCATCCAATTTGCCCATCTTTATTGATATGCACCCCCTCCTTTAGACATTTGATTGATATGAACTTGATGTGATGGGATTTTATCCCAATCTTGTTGATTTGGAATCCAATCAATCAAATATTTGATTGTAAGTTAATTTATAGCTCCGAAATAGACTCCCTCAATTAATGGGTTTTTGTCTTTTCTCATTTATTATGTCTTTTTGGCCATTTAATATGTCTTTTTGGCCTTTTTCGAGTAAATATTAATTTTGGAGATAAATATTCACACGAAACTTAGGAAAGTGGGTTTATGGGTTAAATGGGTGCTCTAGCTTAGAAAATGAGCATCACATTGACAAATTTTACCCACAAACCATACTTTTATCACATTTTTTATTTTCTCAATTAAACTATTAAAAAATAGCTTGATTTTACGGGAAAAATTATTTTTTCCAAAACTAAAAAAAAATCCTAGGGGGACCTAGCACATGTTCATATGACTCTATATTAGTGTCTAGCATGTTCATATACACTGACATGTGAACTTTGATAACCTCCTAAGGCCTGACCACCAAGACGGGCATTCCGGCTTTGGAGGAGCAGGAGAAAAACTCGAAAATTATGCCTCGCTAAAACGCGAAGTATAATTAACAAGTGAAAAAACTCCTTGGAAGTTAATGAAGCTTATCCAAGCCCCTAATTCTAGGGATAAGATAATGTTGTTTCTCTAATTTATGTATTTTTGTTAGAACATGGGTTTACTTTATTTCTATAATTTCAATAATTACACCGATGGGTTTATCGATGTAATATTCTCCACTTTTTATAAGCGTAGTCTACAAGTTCGACGATTTCGAATGGAAAATTCTGATTTTTTCGACACGATTTTGAAAAGATCCAACAGAAATTTTTTAAAATATTGGTTACAACCATCAATCTCTGAAATTTTGGGTGCCCCGTGGGTTTTTTATGGTGATGAATATGTTTCTACCATCAAAATTGCCATTAAACACAGTGAAAATCATATTTTGCAAAATAAAAAATGTAAAATTCCGACGAAAAGCCCCCGTCCGAGCAAAATCATCGAATATTTAGACAACTTCCTTTTGATATGGGATGGAGGTAGATCTCTACGGATCCCATATTGCATGAGGATGAGACAAGTGTATTGTCCAAATTGATTTTATGGTTGTCATTCCAAATTCGAACCAGATTGCACAGGGATGAGACAAGTATACTGTCCAAATTTATTTTATGGTCGTCTTTTCAAAATAACTAGTAGTTGATGCATGGATAATGGGCACTTAGTGGGAGACAATCCATTTAACTAGAAGAATGCCGATGATAACAACTAGTTGATACATTGACAAAGGGTGATTACAACTACATGGAGAACAAGTAACATATTTAACTTGTTCATGGCACTTAACGACACTTAACTTGTGACCTATAATTGTACTAATTAAATACCATGACACAAGAAATATACGTATATATCAAGAGAAGTAAATCTTTCCAATAACACAAATACGGAGTAGTCAACATAATTTAACTAATACTAACACTATCACTGAATATTAAAAAAAGTCTCTGATTGCAAAGAGCCTTCTAAATTTGAAAGCAAGATCATCATAAATTAAGGATTAAGTGCCTATTCATGGTGTGTTGTGTCATGTGTCCTTACACTTGCTTATATAACTCAAAGAGCTATTACTTCAATCTTAAAAGGGTCACTAATTTATGCACATGATGCCATTTGTTGGCCATTTGTTGAAACTAAGGACACAAAGTTATCAAAAATGAGACTAGGGATTATAACAAATTGTCAAACAAACTTAGTGCATTATTTAATGGCATTGTAGCAAATTACTATTAAATGGGGTATATGGAATTGACATGTTTAATGACATTGTAGCAAATTATTATTAAATTAAAATAATAATATTTTAATAAATAATATAATATTAAGTATGGGGTATATGGAATTGACATGTTTAATTAAATTGTAACAAATTACTATTAAATTAAAATAATAATATTTTAATAAATAATATAATATTAAGTAAATAAAAATTTAACAATGTGGAAAATATTTTTGAATTATGTTTGAATTATAATTTTAGAGATTTATATATTAAATAATTATTATCTTAAATTTGGATTTATTAATCTATTAATCTCGAGAATAATTAAATCTAAATTTGAATTTATGATCTTTTATTTACAATTTTTCAATTACTCATTATCAATGGCTCTATCCCTTCTCAATTACTCATTTACAACTTCTCACCTTAATACAAATATTATTTAAGATGGATGAATACTAATAAAATAAACTTTTAATGCAAATATTATTACATGACACAATTGAAATTGAATTATTTGAACTCTTGTTCACTTTAAATCGTCAAACTATCTGGAAGTTGTCCTCTTTTATATTTCTTATCAGTTTCAGGAGTCTATATTGTTATTTTAGTGTGCATTGAATTGAATTCTGAACAGAATTCTACTAGGGCTAATAGCCAAGAGCAAATAGCAGTTAAATCTCTGTTTTGTTTGGTGGTATTGACATCCATACACAAGCAAACGCAGATAGTTTCTCTGCTTTCAAGGTAATTCCTGCCGGATCTTATCAGAATGCCCTTGCCATTGAGATATTAACAAGTGTTTAATACCTGCATTTTATTGCATTAATTCAATTGTGTAGCCTGCGTATTAAGGGTGTAAGGTGTATTGGGTATTTTATGTGCTTTGTGAGTTTTTGAAAATATGATTTGGGTTGTATGCTGAGTTTGTGGGTGTTCGGTATTCCTGATGGGTTTTGTGATTTTGGTTGGGCATTTCAGATTGTAGGCTTGTAAGAGTCTTTTGCAGAGAGAAGTTTTGGGGTGTATGGTGTAAGGTTAGTGGGTGTAGTATGTTGGATTTGTTTAAGAGTTTTTGTTTGAAGACGCCCCTATCCACAAAAATGTTATGATCAGTTTACCTTGCTGACCTTGGCTGCAGCTGCTTAAGATGGCTATGCCCAAATTGCTCAGTAGTGGTCACTGGTTATCGTCAATTGTATGCTTTCTGCAATTTCCAAATGTAACTGGGGTGTCAGGTTACCATGGTTGCTTTGTTGTACTCATGGAACCTTTTACAGACATCTCTTGGGCTGTAATCTTTTTAGTTGGTTGTTGTTCTTACATTCTCTATGATTCAAGAATCTCCATAGTATGTACTAGTAGCTCAGATCCATACAAAAACGGGCTTGATATCCACTGAATGGGCATCAATCCCAATGTTTTCTATCCAAAACTCATGAACTTTGATTTTTTGGTTGACAATTTTTACTGCAATTGATCACCACCTCTGTCTTTGACTGTAAGATTCAGTTATTCGCGAAATTAGGTTCCAATTTGTAAGATTGGGCCTTATCTGTAACAAAACCAGCAGAATGGGCTTCAACTTGTTAGGGTCCTTGTTTCAGCTCTTTGGTGGGCTCTTGAATCTTTACTATCACACTCTCTCAGCGAGGCAGATGTAGTTTTTGTCCAGCCATCAGGACTTTACGTTGTTGCTAGACAAGATTGGCTTTTTGTCTTCTATTGTGGGGTTTTCATGAAATTACTTGAGTTTCCACAATACTTGATACAGGGAAATCAAGTTCTTTTTTGTTCCCGAACAGGCCCGTGTTCCTTCCTTTTGGGGGCCTAGAAGACAACATTACTTTCAAATGGGGGCCTAGAAGACAACATTACTTGCAAAGTTCTCAACTCTGGCAAGAATGATTGGTTTCACAGCTGCCTAAAGGATTTTCCAATGGCGAGGTATAGTATTGATTGGAAAATTGCATCCAAGGATGCCTTTTGACAGTTTATCGTGAGTATCAAAATGTATTTCCTTTAGCCCTATCTCCTGGCTCACCAAAAATTCTTGAGCTCTTGTCATAACTCAGTCTGTTCATATCTGAAAGACAACTTTTGCAAGATCGTAACCTTCTCTCTTTCTATGTAGTTGTTAGTTAAAAATTTCAATCCAAATTGTAACAAGTTGTGCTCCAGTTAAGTATCTAGGCGACCATCTCATTTCCTTCATCAACTTTTATCTAAATTAGACTACACTAGAAACTACGCTGAAAATCTGTGTGTATGCTTTATCAAATAAAATTACTATGCTGGAAATCTCGGTGAAGCCTGGTGTATTCTTCATCGAATAAAATTACAATACACAAAATAAAATTACAACAATGCAAATATAATTTAGAATTTCATGAGCACAATTTAAATAATTATGTTACTAGGTTGTACGACCTTGAGTAATTAAATAATTATGTCACTAGGTTGTACAGGACGAGGGTCCGCTGGAGGTTGTACAGGACAAGGCCTATAATTTTTGCCGTCATTGTCTTCTCATTGGGCAGGTGGCAATGTTTTTTTTCATTACCTTGAGATAAAGGTAATATTTTTTCTATTTTTTTAATTTGTTTAAATTATTTTTATAATTGATAATTATTTTCGTATCTAACAATTATCTTCTGAAGGATTATTCACATTAAAACATCTAACTCATATTAAAACATCTAACTCAGGGAAAATTAAATTTTAATATTATCAAATTCAAAAATTCAAAAAAAAATGAAACGCCCATAAACTTTGTAAATATTAAACCAAACTAATATAAAATCCAGGCTGAAAAAACAAAACTATATTTATAAAATCCACGCTGAAAAAGCAAAACCATATTACCTAAAAGCCTAAAAATAAACATCAAAGTCTATGCTTTCTACTAATTATTTATACAATGATGAATTATAAATCATGCCATCAACTTTACGGAGTCGATCATTATAATTTTATAGTTTCCTTCTTCGTCTTAGTTTTTCCAATATCCAATTGATTAAAAATGTTAAAGTTTTTTTTCACCGAAAAAAAACCTATACTTAATATTCCATAATAAAATCAAAGTATACAAGAGGTAAAACAGAGTCTTTCTTAACTTTCCTGACACATGAAACTAATGCAAAAAACCAAACATCTCTCAGTGGTTCAGCTGATTCATCCTCAAACAGATCACCCGTATTTCAACATACAGAAATGTAAAAAAAACATACATTTTGTATAACCCCTCCAAAATAAAAACCGGGAAGAATCCTCAGAAAATACATAGCAGATTTGTTGATGTTACTTCCATCCTAGCTTGAAAAAACACTGATAACATCTTCTCATACGCCTTCGACTTTCGAGCAAAAACAAAAGAGAAACACATATGCCACAAGGAGTGAATGCGTTAACTGTTCACGGCCCTCGAATGATAGTCCTTTAATCTTCCTTTGTCACCTAGCCGCATCCAGAGGCACCGATCCTCCAGTTCACGGGCTGGTTAATGCCCATCTCAGCAGTTAAAGAATCGACTCCACGTGACCACCGGTGGAAAGAGTAGAAAGCACAAGAAGCGGATCTCCCATCCTTCCAAACACGAAATGCCGGTTCCCAATGCAGCAACGCCCAGGGGGCCAATAACAGACAGCAGAGACCGAACATCCATAATCGCTGAAGCTTGTCAGTCCACAAAAGTCTACATCTAGTTCATGTCCGCCAACTCCAGCAGCAGGACCAGGGGGTTGCTCAATAACCGGAAATCATCATGGATTAATAGAAATCCAAAGTACCCTCACGAATCAGATTGTTGTCACGGTATTGTTGGTAATGAATAATCCCTTCATGACATTGAAGAGCCAGTTTAGACAGTCTACCTGCCTCCTGGTTAAAATCCCTCGTAACATGCAAATAATGAATAGTCTTGGAAAAGCGCCTGAAGCCCTCCCCTCCAAAAATGTAACTCGGATCTCTGACTTAGCTTGAGCCCTGTCCAGAATAACCATCGAATCCCCTATCACCGTCAAGTCCCTAATCTGCTCAGTACTTGCAAATAAGAGAAGCGCCGCCAGTACCAGAAGTTCACTTCTAGTGTTAGTTCCCCTTCCACAACCAATTCGCAGTCTAAACAGATTATTGGCATCCCTTCTCAACAGAATACCCGCCTTAGACAACTCCCCAAGTAATTGAGAAGAGCCATCGAAAAACCTAATCAGCCCGATTGAGTGTATCAATGGAAGTGGTCGCAAACTATGAACTGACTCCACCTTTGGAAAATGATAGCTCCTCCAAGATTCCATTGCCTACACCACAATTTTATCTCTATTTTCTCTGTAATCTTCAAAAATAATCTTGTTCCTGTGTGTCCAAATAGACCACAAGACAAAAATTGGCAGCAACTCCAATTTTTCCCCATATGCTCGCCACTTCCCCAAGCAGTCATCAATACTATTCCCAAACCAACTTAGGTTATGCTTCGTATATCTTCTAATATCCCTCGAGATTTGTAACGTGGACCTGCAGTTAACAAAGAGGTGTAAAGTATTCTCTACTTCCTCACAATAGTGAACACACCTAGTAGGGCCTACATAACCCCTCCTGCAGAGAACCTCCCATGTCAAAACCTTGTTGTCTAAAAGAAGCCAACCAAAACACTTTAGCTTGTAGGGACATTGCCATTTCCAAAGCCAACTAGACCACCAAGGAGCAACCCCATATGTTTTCTCCCACATCATCACATCATAGGCGAGTTTAGCTGTGACTTGTCTGCAATGGATATCCAAGGACCATATTAGATAGTCAGCCTCTTCATTAAGGATTAAACCCAAGCGCTTGATCAAATGTATATAAGCATCCCACTCCTGTCCCAGTTCAACCCCCAGCTGTAGATCTGTAGATGATAGCCAACCCGGCCTATTAAGAAGTCTTCCCGCAGCAAGTGCGATCTGTGCAAGAACAAATAAGCCTCTTTGACGCAGAGCAGAAAGAAAATCCTAAGTAAGTATGGGGTTCTCCATCCCCACAAGTGGATCAGGCTTCCCACACGAATCAGTAGTCAATTCCCCGGCCTCTAGACGATCCAGTTTAAAATTCTCACCGACGCCTTAGTGAGGCCCCGCCAAACATTTGACACTTTCTGTGTGGTTTGTAACTTATTCCGGATCCAATCCACTACCTTACCAAATAGCATATATTTCCTCTGAATCACTTGTTAGATTTTCATCATTTAATTCAATATGATCTAGGATCTTAACTAAGAGAACAAAATGCACAACATAGCAAACATAAGAGACAAGAGACACAAAGCATTTCACCGGGGAAACCATAAAGGAGAAAACCCCGCAACTTCCTCAGAGATAGAATGAGCAATAATACAAAACCCCAAAACAAGAAGATGATCTCTAGTAGCTTCCTCCTCCTCCACTTGTGCGAACTCCTCCTCCTTCTCACTAATGCGAAGTGAGTGAGTGAGTGAATAAATAGAGAGCCTAGCTCTCTATTTATACTTTACCTTTCACTTTACCTTTACCACTTGACAAGTCGGCCTCAACTAAAGTTGACAAGGCCGACTCCTTTAGGGGACTTAAACACCCCAATACAAATGACTCTAGGGGACTAATGCCCCGAATTACATGGGAGGATTGACCTCAATGACTTTACATGACCCAAGTACAATAATGACTTCTCCGACCGAAAGAATAATCATCTTCGTCGGAGGTACAATAATAAAATACAAATACAATATAAAATATACAAGTGAATACATTTTGAATTTACAAATACCTTAACACTCCCTCTTAACTAGGAAGGTATTCTCTTGACACAGTTCATCAGCACAAGTCTTTGTCACTGGATCATCATCAAAGCTAGATCATCGTCATTGTTGCTGCTATCTTGATCATCAATCTCCAATCTACTCGTCATAGGAAGTTCTACAGAGCTAGCCCTTTTTCATGTTGGATGTAGGCCTAGCCTCCATGTAGGTATTCATCATCTCTATCAGCAAGCCATCAAGTAGGTACATCTCAGGACTTATTATATGCCTCTGCAAAACCTACAAGATCTCCTGGGACTGATTATAAGCCACTACAAAACCTGAAGGAGCATCCCAGGACTGATTATATGCCACTGCAAAACCTGCAAGATCTCCCAGGACTGATTATATTCCATTGCAAAACCTAAAGGAGCATTCCATGACTGATTATATGCCACTGCAAAACCTAAAGGAGCATCCCAGGACTGATTATATGCCACTGCAAAACCTGCAAGATCTCCCAGGACTGATTATATGCCACTGCAAAACCTACAAGATCTCCCAGGACTGATTATATGCCACTGCAAAACCTGAAGGACCATCTCAGGACTGATTATATGCCTCTGCAAAACCTGTGTAGCCTACTATCACATCATCATCTTCAGATCATCATCATCAACGGAGCACAGCCCAGATGCACACAACACAACGCTTACAATCAACGGCATGGAAGGACTTTCCTATGACCATCCGGGAAAGGCTCAGCAATTACATCAACGACCATGGAAGGACTTTCCTATGACCATCCGGGAAAGGCTCAGCAATTACATCAACGACCATGGAAGGACTTTCCTCTGACCATGTCGGAAAAGCTCAGAAATTACATCAACGACCATAGAAGGAAATTCCTCTGACCATGTTGGAAAATCCTTGGCAATTACATCAACAACCATGGAAGGACTAACCTCTGACCATGTTGGAAAAGCCACGCCCAACCCTTACATCTTCACCATGGGAGGAATTTCCTACAACCATGTGAGAATGGCCCAGCCCTTACATCTGTACCATGGGAGGAATTTCCTACCACCATGTGAGAATGGCCCCAACCCTTACATCTACACCATAGGAGGACTTTCCTACATCTATGTGAGAATGGCCTGTGTGCATCTACGTCTTCCGAAATCATCACTTCCCCTTGGAAGAATCCTCAATCTGAAGTACACCAAGCTTCTCTCTGAAGTATTCAAACTTCACTCTGGCCAACTGCTTGGTCAATACATCGGCTATCTGCTTGTCCATTGCAACATACTGGAGCTTCACTGCTCCTCTCTGCACCATATCCCTGATATAGTAGTACTTCATCTCAATGTGCTTCGACTTGTCATGGAACACTAGGTTCTTAGACAACTTCACACAACTCTGGTTGTCGCAATGTATACAAGTCATGTCCAATTGGAGATCAAACAAATCAAACAATAGCTTCCTTAGCCATACTACCTCACAACTAGCCGAACAAGCTGCGACATACTCTGCTTCAGATGTACTCAGTGCCACGCAGGACTGCTTCCTGCTAAACCAAGAGATCACACCTGATCCCATACTTAAGCAACACCCCGAAGTGCTCTTCCTATCAATGGCACTGCCTGCCCAATCAGAATCAACATAACCATCCAGGTTAATCTTCCGATTCGCATTATACTTGAGCCCATAATCAACTGTACCCTTCAGGTACCTCAGAATATGCTTTGCAACAATCAAGTGAACATGTCTCGGATCCGTCAGGAACTGGTTCAATGTGATCACAGCAAAGCAAATATATGGTCTCATATTCATCAGGTACATCAAGGACCCAATCATCTGATGGTACATTGTGGAAACAACCGACTCTAATGAAGCATCACTCAATAGCTTCAAGTTTGATGCCATAGGTGTGCCCATGTCCTTGCAGTCCATCATCCCAAACCACTTCAGGCTCTCTACTGCATACTTCCCTTGTCCAAGGAAGATTCCATCTGCACTCTGCCACAACTCCATGCCTAGAAAATAGTGCATCATACCCATTCCTTCATCTCGAACTCAGCAGCAAGCTCCCTCTTCGTATCAACAATCAACCCATCCTCACCTGTCACAAACAGGTCATCTACATATAGTAGGAGTATCACTGGATTTCCTTCCTCAACCTTGTAGTAAAGGTTGGAATCCTCTTTACTCTTGGTAAAGCCCAAACTAGTCAGGAAGTTGTCTGTCCTTCTGTACCACGTCCTGGGTGCCTTTTTCAAGCCATATAAGGCTTTCTTCAGTTTTCACACATGAGTCTCCATTTCATGTGTCTCAAATCTGAGTGGTTGTTCCACATACACTTCCTCTTCCACTACACCATTCAAGAATGTTGTCTTGACATCCATCTGGTGTATCTTCCATTTCATCACTGCAGCGAGAGCAAGTACTGATCTAATGGAAGTGTATCTGGATACAGGTGCAAACGTCTCTTCATAATCAATCCCTTCTTTCTGGGAGAAGTCACGTGCCACAAATATTGCCTTTTATTTCTCTATGTTTCCATATGCATCATGCTTGATCTTGTAGATCCATTTGGAAGTCACAACAGACTTCCCTCCTGGTCTCAGGACCACATCCCAGTCATCATTCTTCATGCTCGACTGGTGCTCCTCGATCATGGTATCCTTCCATTCTTTCTTCTCGGCTGCTTCCTCATAGTTGGAAGGTTCTTTGTCAATAATGTCACACAACAGGGCCACATAACTGGAGAATGGTCTCAGTCTCTTGCTTTCTCTATGCATTCCTTCTGGAGCACCATATCTCTCTGCATCTTGAAATGCTTCTTGTACCCATGTTAGTTTCCTCTTGTGAGAATTCTTCTCATGTGGTTGATCTACAGGTTCCCGTGGGTCTTCCACCTCGCGTTCTCCATATACTTCTAGAATCGCTTCTTCCATTACTGTATTTCAGATCCTAGGAACTTCAGTTTCTTCTTCTTGTCTTCATAAATATTCTAGCTGAATCATCGCCACTTGTTTTTCGAAACAAGTCTCTCTGGTAGTACACGATCTCTCCTACAAGTCAATTTAGTTGCATGATTAGAAACATTTCATAATTTTTCAAAACAAATTCTTATGCATAAAGACGTAGGTCACATAGTCATGCAACTATCTTAGCCAATGATTCAATAAACATTCATCCATATCCTGTATTCATTCGGTAACTTCCTAGATGCCTTCCATCTCTACCAGAACATTGTTAAGAGTGTGCACTACTCCCAACATGTCAGCAAAGAGGTTTCATTCTAGATAAGTAGCAATGGAATGTTGTACAGTACCATAGCCCACTTACCCATTACTTGCATATTAGTAGTATCTTGTTCATTAATGCAACTTTTCTAACATGCATAATACACAACCTTAAATCTAGGAACATAACCATGTACATGACTGAACAATATCATTTAAATAATTAGATATATAAGGAATGACAATTCAAATACTTATCTTTGTTTGGTTGTTGGGTGGACTCCCTCTCAATCTTTGCTTCCTTGCAGGAACTACTGGAGTGTGCTCCCTCTTGATCTCTATTTTCACTTTGTGATAGCATCATGATTATATGTATTTGAACTTCTATCCATCCCGGACCACTATGCATGCTTACTAGTTTCATCATCGTGTCATCCTCAAGATCTCATACATAATCATGCATTCATTAGTATAATCTCAATACTATCAAAACATTATAATCCTATAAGCTTAACATATATGGTCATGATCATTTCATACACAGGTAATTTATCACAAGCGTTAGTATTCAAGGTTTCAAGGAGTACTTTTACTCATGCATATTCTTATTTGACCATAGGACTCTTCTAGTTTGTCATATCATTAATCAAACTAAGAAGCATAATATGCATAAACCCATGATTACTCAAACTTATAACTTCATGAATAATCATTATCAATCATACAAAAGTATACTAACACAAGGTAGGATTCTAACTCGATATAGGAAAACATACCTAGATTATCATGCTTGCTAGTTATGTGTAACATACCCAAACAATGTCTTCTTTGTTCTCTTCAATGATTTAGAGACCTTGTTCTAGTAACCTGCATATCTCATGAGTTAAGCATTGTAGAACCAAATTATACATACCTCGTAAGTAGAGCTTCTTTGTGATCAATGACTATGGATGAGTCTTTGTCTTCATGTCATCATGGTCATATATTCTTGATCTAGAACTTGATTTATCTTTCTTGATGTACCTTTCATGTTAGCGGACAACATCATCCTCATACAACAACACAATGCACTAGTACAATCATAAGTGTCATAACCCTAATCAACGAATGTCTTCTATCACTAACATGCATTCATACTTTTACTAAGGTGATCAGACAAGTCTAAAATTAATCATGATTGTACTAACCTCAATAATATGAAGGCAAACATATCATGAACTTAATCATGAAACAGATTTCAAAACATACCTATCGATATTGCTTGTAGTCTTCTTTATAAGGGTAAAACCTTAACCATCCAAGGTAGATCACTTGTGATCATCTTATATCGGTTCATGGTGCTAGGATGATAGAATATTAGTGCCATTTAAACCTCCTTCGTTACTGCCCTATGGGTCTCCCAACCTTGCTAGGGTTTCTTCTTACTTGGAAACCCTAATTTTCAATCTCCTTCCTCCCACAACATTTTGATGGAGGATTAATATCTATGATGAATGGATTCCAAATCCATTTTTAAAGTTTCCAATGTTTCATCAGGTGTCTCCAACATTGTATCAAGTCATGCCATACCTAAAACTGAAAACCCTAAGTGAGAGCTTCTTCCTCCTCTTCTTTGATTTCCTTCGTTGAGCCATTTCAGATGTGTCATACTGTTTCTGGTGTATCTCTGAAATTTCGTATCTGCAAGGTCTGAAACTTCGGCCTGTGGTAGCCTGACTTGTCATATTTCCAACCCCATAGGTTTTAGCTTCATTGGACTCTACATTAGAGAGATATGCTCAGTTTCCCAACATGACTTGTTTAAGGGATGAAACAACATAGCGAATTTGTACGGAGTGCCACGTGTCACTGTTTCAACTTCGGCCTCTAAAACTAGGACCTATGAAACTACAATCTATGCCCTAATTGTCACTTTTTACGGAATTCCATTTGGAGCTTCCAATCCCTAGATATGACCTTTTTCTCTAGGTCGCGTGTTTAGGGATTCATTCTAGAAGAGGGAAAAAACCCTAACTTGTACGGATCATATCTCATAAAGTACAACGAATATGAGGCTGAAACGCGGACACCAGGTACAGGAAAATTTCATCTTCGGCCTGTCCAAGTTTCAGGTCCTGAAACTTCACCAAAATTTATTTATAGCGAAAGTTCCACGACGACTAGGTTTTGCTATACAAAGCCCTAGCCTTCAAATTGTTGCAAGTGAAACAACTGTCATAAATTCCATACAATGCCTTCCTTCAGGATAGGTCTGATACCATGTTATATTTTCATCATTTAATTCAATATGATCTAGGATCTTAACTGAGAGAACAACATGCAGAGCATATCAAACATAAGAAACAAGAGACATGAAGCATTTCACATGGGAAACCATAAAGGAGAAAACCCCGCAACTTCCTCAGAGATAGAATGAGCAATAATACAAAACCCCAAAACAAGAAGATGATCTCTAGCAGCTTCCTCATCCTCCACTTGTGTGAACTCCTCCTCTCTCTCACTAATGCAAAGTGAGTGAGTGAGTGAGTGAATGTGAGTGTGTGAATAAATAGAGAACCTAGCTCTCTATTTATACTTTACCTTTACCACTTGACAAGTCAGCCTCAACTAAAGTTGACAAGGCCGACTCCTTTAGGGGACTTAAACACCCCAATACAAATGACTCTAGGGGACTAATTCCCTGACTTACATGGTAGGATTGACCTCAATGACTTTACATGACCCAAGTACAATAATGAATTCTCTGACTAGAGGAATAAACATCTCCGTCGAAGGTACAATAATAAAATACAAATACAATATAAAATATACAAGTGAATACATTCCGAAGTTACAAATACATTAACACCACTTCACTCCAGAGGCCCCCTCTGAAGAGACACCTCCAGAGGTTCTTTTCCCTAAGGGCATGAGCAAACAAGAAGATATTATGAATGCCCCACCCCCCCTAGTAGTTTCGGTTTTTCCAGTACATCCCAAGATCCAAGGTGGAATTTATGCTTATCTGGAGAATCTAAACCTGCCAACAAAAAATGGAAACATTTTATGTGTATCTTATCCAAAATTGACTTGGGAATGTTTGCAAGGGGCATCCAATAAACTGGCAAGTTCTCAAGTACCGACTTAACAATTACCAACCTCCCCCCTAAAGAAAGTATTCAACACCAACACCCCAGTCTACCATCCACCTTCTTGAGTAGCCAGTTCCAGTCAGCCACTCTATATCCATTTGGCTTAAGGAAGTAGCCCAGGTACTTGAACCCACCTTCCAACGAATAAACATTGTAGGGGAGTATCTCCTGTAAAGAATCAGTAAAGTCTTCTCTAACACAATGAGTATAGAAACCTGATTTTAAAACACTGATCACCATACCTGTAGCATCTCCAAAGGTGTCAAGGCAAGATTTCATAGTCGTCCATTCTTCAAGGGTGCCACAACAAAAAATGAGCACATCATCGACGAAAAGGAGATGAATGATGTACAAAGTTTGAGCCATCTTGATACCCTTAACTCTCGCCTCCAGGAACGCTTTGTGAATCAGTAAGTTGAACCCCTCAATGATAAGCAGAAAGAGTAATGGGGATAGTGGGCATCCTTGCGGAAACCCCCTGGTAACCGAGAAGAACTCCGGCAGAGACCCATTTATTAAGGTTGCAAAATTTGCAGACATAATGCAACCCATAATCCACTTTGATGCTTCAAATCCAATCCCAATATGTAATAACACTAACATGAGGAAAGACCAGCTGATCTGATCATATGCTTTAACTAAATCAACCTTTAAGATTGTTTCTCTCTGCTTCTTCTCCTTGATCGAGTGAATCACCTCCTGTACTACTCCAGTAGCATCGTGTATCTGATGGTTCTCTAAGAAGCCAAACTGTTCCTATGAGATAAAGGAAGAAAAAAATGGCTTGATCCTATTCGTTATAGTCTTAGAAATAATCTTATAGATAAGATTACATAATGAGATTGGACGAAAATCTGAGAATTCCACAGGATTAGAGCACTTAGGGATTAAGGTCAGGAAAGTAGAGTTGATGGCACCCGAAACCTTGCCAGTGATCCTCGATTCTTCCACCACATCCAGTACAAAAGGACCTATCAAGTCGAAAAATTCTAGGTAAAACTCAATCATCCAGTCATCCGGGCCTGGACTCTTTGCCTTTTGAAACCCCCTGAGTACATCTTTTATCTCTGCCAATGTAATCGGTCTAGCCACCCCAATTCCCTCCTCTTTAGTGAAAAATATGGGATAATTCTTCACCACATCAAGCTGAAAACAAATATTATTGGTGTCCGGCTGGGTGAAGATCATCTTGAAGTAGTGCACTGCCCCCTCCTTCAGTTCCTGTTGGGTCCTAATACGAGTGCCATGTGGAGTATTAATATCCCATATGGAGTTGATTACTCTCTAGTGTTCTGCAAACTGATGGAAAAATCGTGTATTCTGATCCCCTAGTTTGATCCAGGCTGCCCTGTCAAAGCTTTTATAATACCGCTTGCGAAAAAAATTAAAAGTAAATCCATCATTTTGATATATTGATGTGGAATGGTACAAATTGTAGTGTTGCCTTAAGGATCATTCACAAGTGTACTCATCCATAAAATAAAGATTTTGTAACATCAAGAATAAAAGTTGAAATAAAATACATCACAAGTGTACTCATTCATACTCATCCATAAAATAAAGATTTGGTAACATCAAGGATAAAGGTCGAAATAAAATACATCACAACGAATATAATTTCTTCCACAAATATGGAGTTGGTTAAATAATCAATAGAATTAATGATTTCCTCTATAAATATGGAATTTGTTAAATAATAATAGAATTAATGATTTAGCATTAGTAAGAGTGGATTGTATAAGTAAAATCAACAAAAATATACAATATCATCATATCTTTTGACTTAATTGTGCAAGTAAAATGAACAAAATATTCAACATCATCATATCTTTTGATTTGATTCTACAAAAAACAAAATATACAATATCATCATAGCTTTTGACTAACTTTTGACTTGATTGTGCAAGTAAAATGAACAAAATATACAACACCATCATAGCTTTTTGACTTGATTATGCACTTAAAAAGAACAAATATACTACATCATCATCATAGCTTTTAATAAATCAATAACACATTAAAGATATCGCATACAACACAATTATAAAATAAAAACTTGATATATATTAATTTGAAATAAAAGTGTATTCAACAATTTTATGAGATTTTTAAAGATGTGTAATATGTAATAATTGTTAAAGATAGAGATGGAAATTTTTTCTTGTGCTTTTGTTTATAGTCAATTCATTTTTGGATGATCATCATCATCATTATTATTTCCACGTAATTTAATGATAGTATCCAAAGTATCTATATTATTTAGGGAACAAAGCTAAGTCAACAATAACATGGATCAAAGTCATCATATCACTTACGAGAACATGCCTTCACACGAATCAACAAAATTACGATTTGTTGGTATAAACTTACATTGATGGTAGAGGTATGTACATTAAAATTTCAAAATGCAAGACCATGTCCAAATAGAATCATCCTCTCTACAACAAAGATTTAATTTTTGTCATGCAAGTGATCTTTAAAGAAAGATAATGTAACTCATAGAATTTTGTATCCATACTGTATCCACAAGTTATTTGAGTAAAATTGATACAATTTCATTCCATTCACCATTCCATAAACAATTAAGTACTCAATTCTTTCCATTCACCATTCTATAAACAATTAAGTCCTCAATTCATTTCTACTAAATTAACTTGAAATTTACTCAATGTATTGCAAATGCAAATGTTACTTCCTCCTTAGAGACTAGTCTTAGACCTCGAGGTGAAGTATTCCAATCACATGTTGACACATTAAATACATCGCCCAATAGAGTAATTCCATGCTCATTAGAGTTATATCATAATCTAGAAAATATTCTTTTATCTATGGGCCTCGCGCCTCAAAACACTCATTTTCATGGCTATGTATGAGGGTTTCAATTACCATAAAGATACATGCCAAACACATTGAACTAAAACATGCATCATTCATTATACACCACAAGAAATTATTAAAAAACAATAATTGAAACCATCTATAACATTTACAACTTACACATACGCTACAAGCTAAAATGTTTAGGAAAGGTACGGGGATTGAGTCCTTTATCATTTTGCGGAGATCAATTGCAAGAGAAAACTACAATGCACTTCAATTCCTAACAGAGGTAAAAAAACCCTCTAAGGCTCTTCAGGACATCCCTAAAGCAATTCTAACTCTTAGGCATGCACAACAATCAAATTTACCTGGTTATGGGGAAAATTATGCAAGCCTTATTTAGGGAGGCTAACAACAAGATGAAAGCGAGATAAATCTTATTTCAATTCATCATTTAGCATTATAGACTCATTCAATATATGTACATGGAAACCTTCCTTTCAATATATGTCAGGTTGTCCTTTCATTTAACACCTTGGACCTTCAAAAATCATCAAAATAGACCAAAACATGCACATGCGAGACATGGCCACTATTTTTCTAAAGGACAGAAATGGCCAATGAGCCATGGCCGCAAATTTTATGAATAAAAATGGTGAGAGGCCATGACTGTCATAAAGATAAAGCATGGCCTTGATCCAAAATTCCCAGGAAATGCTTTAAATAAGCCTCTATTGCATAGGCAATATCTCTCAAATGAAAAATTGGATATTTGAGATTCTTGGAGAGCATTTTAACATGGATGATTAGAATAGATATACCAAAAATTATACCTACTCGCTTTTTATATTATGAGATATAAATCCATCTTTAAAGTGTGTTCTGCACATTCCTAAAATGCTCAAAATAAAGGATTTTTTCCCTTTTAATAGCTACAAGAGTTCTTCCTCTTCAAACCACTTACCGAGGAAGAATAAGGTGAGGCGTATTCATATATAAATGCACTTCAAACAAATATTTAAGACTTGATAATATTCATATACAAAAACTTAGAAAACATAGTGTGAAGGAGATAAAGTACATCTAGAGGAAAAGGTCCAATTTTCCTCTCCTTGCCAAGGAATACCTACTACCCACTCAATACATAGTTTCAAGTCATTCACAACACCCATTTATCAATCATAAATGGAGAAGGAAATGTTTCCCTTCCTCAATTCCTTTTTCAAACATTTCTCATCAAAGAAATTTCAATATTATATCAAACATGTTTTGCACATGAACTCATCAAACTGAACATATATCATCTACATGAAATTTGCAATCAAAATACCATGATAATGATATCATGTACTCATCATTCTACAATATTAAATTCATAAATGATAATTGAGGAAAATTACAAGTTTATATTTTTCAAGATGAGGATCCAAAGCAACTGACTGTGGGGGGGAATGATTTCCTCTTAGCCATAGGCTATTCCACATTAGAATTCCACCCCCGTTTTGGGTTATGATACCAAATGAGAAAATAATATTTTCAAGGCTTCCAAAACTCCTCTTCTTTCACTAAAGGTTTCCAATATACCAACCAAGCAAATCACTATTGTTTATTTGTTCAACCTCTTAGCTAGCACAACTATTGGCACTTGTCCCTTATTCCATGTGACATAGGAAGTCATCATTTATCTGTTCTTCAGTCCCTCAAGCATTCCATTCCTTTATATGCTCTTTAATATGACCAATATGAGCCCAAGACACTGCCCACTTCCATGTTTATTTTCCAACATTATGAATCTTCTTAGACATGGATTTTATGGCTCTTTGGACAGCCTAACAAGCCAACAATATTTAGGGTTTTGAAAAGGTATATAGTTGCTCGCAAACGGTGTCTAATCTCACCCAAGAGCCATTATTTCATCTCTCCATGGTTTATATGAGAGTTGGACTTAGTTTTCTTCCTTTAGGCCCTTCTTTTCTCTTTGAAAACCATAGTTTTTCCAAACTCCCCTATTCTCTTTTGAATTTCTATCCATTAGTGGATGAATGAGTATGTAGGAGGAGTCTTTCCTCCACCCATTTCTTGGTTCCCTAGATATAGGATATAGTCACCACGAAATAGGAGTCAGGTCCCAGGCACTTTTTGCATAGAATTACTAAGTTCCCATGTTTAGATTTCCCCTTTCATTTAACTAGGGTCTCAATTCATGTTTAGTATAAACCTAAGGATAAATGAAATTAGGATTATCAAATAAGGAGGCGTATGGATAGGGTAAGTAACACATAGTAAATAAAAATGTAACTACAATATAAACAAGATCAAGTTCAAAGGGTCAAAACCAAGGTATTACATCCCCCCCTTCGAATAACACCATCATCGATGTTCTTTTCATTTTAGCAAGGTTCCATGTTTTCTTTTTCAACTGCACACGAAATTATTTTGTCTTTAAGGCCACTTTCTCTTGTTGTTGTTTATTTTGGACAACAATAACAATCATTCTTTTATACTTCCTTAGAACACCTCCAAGGCCCCTAGCATTTCAACATATGCCTATAACAAGTAACAAACAAAAAAATGTAAGAATTTATGTTTCATAATAAAAGAATATATGTTCATAACACAATATAAAGCATGCAAATTATCCCAATACTTATATGTATGAACATACCTATGCTACATATCGCTACCATGGGAAAGATCTAGTTGATTATCTTCTTTGACACACCCAAGGTATATATGTATATAATGCCTTCTTGAATCTAGATAGTATAAAACATGAATCTCTCACAATATATTCATTCAAGTTGCCTCTTCCTTACAGACACTCGCCATCTAGTATCAGGCATCCCCTTCTCTGCTAAACATTCACTTGGGTGATCCATCATTTGCTAAGGCTTTCTTGCATAGAAATAGCACAAACTTACAAATTCTTGTTGCCAGGGAATCCCACTAGAATCCTCTAATATAACATAGCTCATGGTGATCAAGGCATATCATAGAGGTCAAGTATCATTATAGTAACATTGTCCCCTTTGCTTGCAAGGTTTAAGAAACTATCATATGTCCTCACTAGACAGATCCATCATCTCACTTGTTTTATACACATACAATTACCATGAGATATCATCATAATAGTTTTAATCATAAATTTCTCAAATCCGTTTCATACAAATACCACATTTCAAAAGTATGATATCCTTCTCATAATGTTTGGTCTTTGCATGTGGTGACATCTAGTCTTCATTTATGGACTTACACTCGTCACATCTAAGACAATTCTACATGCAACATGAACTTTTAACTCAACCAAACAAGTTGTGAGTATTCATGGATATAATCCTTTCATTGCAACATTTACAATTGAACCCATGAAGTGATCTGAGACTTATAACACATACACAATTCAATCATTATCGGTTGTCAAAATCTCAAATGCAATGAATTACATTCACTATATATGCATTTACAAGCATAATAATCATTACATAATGAAATCACATTATCTATGCAATCAAGCAATGTGCCAATACTTATGGTTACACAATCACACTCTTCACCAAATTCATATTTTTGAATTCATTATTAGTTAATTTTATCTTGTCTTGTGGGGTGTCTTCCTACCCTCCCATTTATGTTATGAATGGTTGACTGATTAAAATTATTTTTATTTTTAATAACTCATACCACTGCTTTCATTGCTCAATAGTTCCTTATGACTGCTAGAAGGTATTTCCTTTCACTACTCCACAATTCCTTAGGAATCCTTCCCTGTCATTGAGTTATACAAATGCATTTTCCATACAAGCATGCATTCAATCAATGTATCAAGCATATGTAACAACATTTATAAATGACAGATTATCATTTGCATGATTTCATAGTTTATGTATGGACATTCACTCAATGCAACCTCACATTAAGTTAAAAATACCACATTTTAAACTCATATGTTTTACCAAGACAATATGGAGGACTTAACCAACACCTCAACACATCATCTATCCATCTTCCCATTTCTTGTTCAGGCATATGGATATCTTTCTCTTTATCCCAAACACGTCACTAGGGATATACTCCTTTAATGCTCATTAGTGTGGAAAAATTGCTACATTCCAAGACACCGATTACAATCAAGGAGACCATTGGATACTTTTGTAGTGTTATAAATTTTTCAAAGTCCAATGCATTAAGCCTCACACATGCTTGTCTCACATAACATTCAATTTCACATGGAATACACATTCATAATATGAGTATATTAAATACTAATCTAATCAGGTTACTACTCTTAACCAACTCATTCATGACATACTAACTGATGCATGCATAAAAAAGCTTCTAACAATATTGACATACAAAAATTCCTCCCTCCTTTATCATACACCACCAAGTTTCAATCAAATACATGCATTAAAATGTCATCATAGACATATCAATCAAGCTATCAAGTAAGATTGAAGGAATTATTGCCCATTTCCTTTCAAGTCACATACTATATTGGCATGAAAAATTTCATACATGTACAGTTGCCATCAACATTCTTGATGTTACCTGATCAGTTGATGCCTCATGTGAAGTCACATGATCACATCATCAATCTCTTAACAAGCATCCTCTTGTCATTATAATTTTCATGAGGTTTTCTATCATAGGTAGTTGCATTGCCAACATCTTCAATCATGTCCTAAACCATTCCTCATCATACAACAAGTCAATAATCACATTAGTTATCATGCCATACTCGTTGCATATATAGTAAACCACTCTTAATTAACACACATCATATATGCACTCTACCATATAGTATTCCTCTATATGTCTCTTAGTGAAAATGTATTCCAAATATTCTACTCTCTTGTATTTATTAGCATTCAAATGCCTTAACTATTCACACATAGCAACTTTCTCAATCTAGAGAAATATAACAAAAAAACAAGACAGAAATCAAGGAATTATTTCCTCTAATTATTTTGCATAGCTTGGAATTTCATAGCATAATTGATCTACTCCATGGCCTTTCTACCAATCACAGTATACATCATTAGCCATGATATTCTCACCCAAGTAGCAAAACTTAGTTCATACACATAAGCTATACATGCTAAGTACTCAAATGTGTACAACTTTGTATCAAAACATAATAGAGTTTTTAGGGTGAGAAAAACTTCCTCTTTTCTCTATTTGCATTGTTGGCCACATCCATAATTTACTGCTACAACCAATTATTTTTGAGTTTTTTCTACTCCAATTTCCTTGATCATTTTCAGCCAAGCCTAACTTGGCATTTCCTCTCTTAGATACACCTTCAAGTCTTATCCAACTTTGGAATTATTTTGCATTCCATTGAATAATTTTTTTGTAAAATCCACTCCAATTCTTAGCAACTACTTTTACCTACCAAGTAGGCTAGATTGAAACATGACCTAATTAGGCTTTTCGTGGCCCCCTTTTTCAGTCTGTATGTCATCATGCTCTGCAACCTTTATAACTTGGTTTCCTTTCTTGATGTAATTAGCATACTAAAAACCACAAAAACAACTCAAAAATTCAATTAGAATGAAGTATATTCAACATAACAATCATATGCATATCATATTTATTAAAATCTTCAACATCAAAAGTATTCAATGACTGAGATTAATCAAGTTCAAATTCAACCCTTTCTCATAGTAAACAATTAAAAGATTATCATTCATTCCTAGAATACTTAGCTTTTAGCTAGCTAAAAATGGTCCCACTCTTCTCATGGGCTTTCTTCTATTTTCTATATTCATAATTGTTATCCCATATAGTTGTACCACTCAATAAAGTCTGTTACCAGACAATCCACTCGACCGGAGGCAAGTAGGATCTCCCTAGCTCAATGCGAGTCTAGAACAAATAGAACAGACTACAAACACGTTTCCTAGATCTACTTAAGGATCAAGTGCTAGATGTCTTACCTCTTTGATTCGCTATCCTTTCTCCCAAATGTTGATCCACGTCCCAGTCGTCAGATCCAAGCTGCAAGACCTGTCAAGACACAGAAAAGAGAAACGAGTAAAGCGCATCTATACAATAAGAGATCTATGTAAATAGTTAAGCAGGTAAACAACACAACATCATTACACATAAGAACGATATTGGTGGAAAGCATTTGTATTACTGCAAATAGAGGAGTACATGATAGAGATATAGAACTACAACCAATGACTTAACGTAGTAGCCCTTCTCCACACAAGCCAATTGCCAAGCCCTTCCAAGTAAGCATGAATTCTCCAAGAGGTGAGTGAAGGTGTCTTAAGAGAGATTTCACCAGCATGTAGATACCATAGTCTTCCTCCCTTTTGTATGGGAGTGAGCCTCGTTTATATAGGACTAAGTGGATGAGGTTATGGATAGGATAGGTTGAGAGATGGTAGGAGAGAAATAGGGGATCTTCCCAATGAGTTAGGGGTCGAGTACCAGCTCTCCAAGAGATTAGGGATAATCCCCCAAATGGGCAAGCTTCGAGAAAGATCTCGAAATGGCTATTTTTTCCCATTAACAAACCTAGTCGCACCTTGCTATGGAGCAACCTGCAACGTCGCATGTTGCTAATGTGCAACCTGCGACGACCTCTCAAAAGGTTGTACAAACTGAGTACAAATCCTCTCAAATGAATACTTGGTCCAGATGACTTCAGGGATGTATACACTAAATCATGATGATGGGTAGATTTTAGGTGTAACATAATGCCCCCCAAAGCATGAAGTTGTTAAGGATGTACAAGTGAAGTGCTTTGATAGAAAGAATGGCAAAAGACTTGTCAGATGAAGGACGCCGTTGCATTACAACTGACTCTGAACTGACAATCTCATATGTAGTACAACATGGTTTCCGACCAATGCATTGCAGATCCATGGGAGTAATGACCGACTGAACACAATCATGGCTACTAGACACAAGTGTAGATCCATGATGAGATGATAACATAGCCACGACCAATACAAAAGTGGATCCGTGTAATATGACTCAATACAAACTCCATCGCAACCTGGGTAAAACATGACTCCCCAGGGTCTTCAAGCTGAACCCACAATGATACAAATCTATCCATGTGATTACAAATGTCTTGATGTCGAACATGGTAGAAACCACTTGATTACCGGTCATTGATGAAAACCGTTAACAAGTGCGAGGGAGATCACCATTAATGTCAATGATTCCCAAGGCATCACAGTACATATCATCAAGCGTGAATAAATGAGTTGACATCGAACGCAAGATGAAATATTTCAATCAAGAGTCAATGATGTAAACTCATGATGAAAGCGAGGTAACCTTCCATTGAGGCATGCAGGACCAAAGTACTTGACTGGTTTCTAGATTCAATCCTTGGATGATGAGTTGAAGTCGACAAGGATGAATCCGTCGAAGGAGGGCCATAATGAATCCCCCATCAATCGACACGAAACACGACAAAAAGTGTGTAGAGTGGATCAGATGGTACAATAACATGTGAGACTGACTCAAAGTAACAACGACATGACGATGTGTGTACTGACTAAAAATGATGAGTGAATTTGTTCTTGAACATGGGCATGGCATGACTTGGAAGTATTGACATGAGAATGACTCAAACTTCTAATGCAACTGATAGTGGAAGCTTTCTCCAAATGACTTAGAGGAGTAACAAGACTCAGAAAGTAAGCGGGGACTCATAGACAAACAAATGACCCAAGTATCGGTATGCAAATGCAAACAAGTGCCATGTTCAAGAATGACTATATACTACCATTAAGGTATGTAACACAAACACTTTCCTTTTTCCCCATCATGAATGATGAGTGCCTCATGGGTTTTTTACGAGCTTGATGAGGGTAACCAAATGCTCGGTATAGCTCATCTCATAGATGAGTCCAATCCCAAATATTTTCCGAACCTAGGATAGGAGGGTTCATCCCATGACGGGCCCTTCAATGTGAAAATTTTAACGAGTCCATAGAAGGAAAACTCGGTCATAATTTCATATTTAGACAGTCTGAAAAGAACTAAAGAAGGCTCCAACGGTCCTTTTTCGTAAAGTTAGCCTCATCGCCCGAAAAAGGGTAAAACAACGCGGGAGAGGACTCTTCCAGTCATGATTGGCTGGAGTATTCCTTTTTCGTAATTAGTGCCCCCTAGTCCGAAAAAGGGGTAAACTATCACCAGGAATACGACCATTCAAATACTTTAACAAGCGTGAATGCGACAAGTTCACTTGGAAATATTTTCAATTTTAGGGAGTCTGAAAAGAGCTTAACTATGGACTCTGGGGGGTGTCCTTTTCAGTGGAAGTTTAATGAGCCTGGAAAAGTTATAAATCATAACTCGGTACTTGTTCTCATGTTTGGTGAGTACAAGAACAAACGAAGAGTAAACTCATCCTCATGCAATAATTACGACTTAACCAAAAACAATAATGAAAAAATGTTCAAAGGAGTTTTCATACCTGTAATTACCGTTGGTAATGTGAGAAACGCTACAAAAGACCACTTCACGACTCCTGTACACTAGAGAAAGTTTCAAATAGCCCCAAATATAATGACAAACAGTCGAAAATTTAGTAAATGGCCCAAAAGCATCAAAATATTTGAAAGGGAATATTCCATTCTATTCTATAAATAGAAATATGGGCCAAAAATAGAAACATTGTTCAAATTGCCAATTTGGGTTGAGAAGTACCAATTTGGAGCCAAAACTTCCTTTGCCGATTTCGGGAGCTACGATCCGCCATTTCACCAACCGTTTGGACTAGGTAGGCCTAAATCTCATCCAGCAACTTTGTAGTGGTTTAGTTTTCCAATTTTTTTTCATTTTTTGATGATTTGGGGAGGGGCCAATGCGCCCTCGGCTCATCGCAAGTTGCCCTTTCGGGACTTGCGATGATCCTGATTCATCGCAAGCCTAAAAAACGAGACCTACGACGACATCGCCCTGTACCTAAAGCTGAGGCGCAACGGCGGAAACCCACAAGTCAAACATCAAAAATATTCCAAAAAATGAGTTTGTGTAAGTTGGGAAAGGACCTAACATGTTTTAAATTCCCCTTTTGGCAGGTTACCAGCAAGTAAATATGGTATTAGAGTGGCGAGAGAGAAAACATGAAGTGGAAGATGAGCAAGCTGCAAATGATCCACAATGTGTGGAAGCTTTGAGAAACTGCAGTTTGCTCAAGTTCTTCGAGATACAGGGGATGAGAGCCCAGATCCCGTTCTTGACACACATGCTCCAGAGTTGGGATGCGGCCCAACAATACTTTGTTATAGGTGAGCATATCCTCACGATTGACATTGAGGATATCTACTTTCTGACCGGTTTGTCTCGAAGACGGGACACTGTACAATTCACTGGGACACGGGCCAGTGATCGTACAGTGGAGGACATGGTGGCACAATACTGCATAGCTTCTTCTCGTCCCTCCAGCAGGAAGATAATCATCAAAGATGTGGTGAGTTGTCCACTGAGGACCATACTGCTCACTATTACCAGGGTGGCGGGTAGCCAAGCTCCACATATGGCTACTTGGACTTAGATGTTGTATGCGGAAGACTGAATGTCTCCCATGGTTTTCAACTGGTGCGAGGGTCTCCTCGCCAACATCCGAGCTTAGCTGACCAAGTGTCGACACGAGGATCTCAAGTGGTTTGGATATGGATCGATCATAGTGTTTTTCCTCTTGGAGCGGGTTCCTCTCTTGTGCCCACAGGTGGTACTGGATGACAAGGATCTGAGAGATCCACACATGCTCAGGTGGGCAGAGGTGATGACCCGCCATAATGGGGGTCCCATCATCATTTTTGGTCCCAAGTTCTTTAGCTAGCTGGAAGGCCAGTTACTTATGGTCGAGGACTTTACATACGGTGGCACGGAATTTCGAGAGGATCCCAACTTGGTGCTGCCAGAGGGTGCAGCATGGGGTGATATCGGTAAGAACAAAACTCTTGTACTTTTAGTTTTGTGAATTATATTTTTTTTTATGTAGTGCTGACAAGTACATTATATGTGTGTGCAGATGTGGGCCCTGTGCGACCTGTAGGTCTCTCCCTTCTGGCAAGGAGAGACAAAGGTGGGGAGGCAGTGGTTCCTGTAGGTGCTCATCCTACTGTCGAGGAGATGGAGGAGGTGTACCGGAACCTATCCGGGCTGATTGTGGAGGTACCAGAGCCAACCATCGATGACCTATCTAGGCCCATGCAGATATTTGGGGTTGCAACGTCTGTGCGCTTCAACTCCTTACTCCGCAAGGTGGCTTGTAATGTAGACTGCTTTCTAACCCAGCGTCAGAGAGTTGTTAGAGCTAGGGGTGGTGTATGGGTCAGGCGTCCATCCTGATCGCACTTTTAGACTTGTGTTGAGAGCTTAGAGGCCTCATATTTTTGTACTTACTGAAAGCTATGATGCTTCAAATTTTTGTAGAGACTCACTGAAAGCCATCGTGCTTCAGATTTTGTACCAGCACTACTTTTGAGCGATTCATATATATACACATTATCGACGGTTTATACATTATGTGTTCTTCAAATGATTAGTGATGTGATCTTGTTTATATGCTTGCTTCTGTACATTATATTTACATGTTGTGAATGCTTTTACATATTATGGATGTTATGTGTGTGCAATGTACCAATCCAACATGAAATTGGCCATCGAGTCAGCAACTGTGTTTAACTCTCGTGGAATGTGCAGGTATTGAATAGATTCAAAAGACCTTTCCAGGAGACATACTCGTCTGAAGAGATGGATTAAGACGGGATCACGGATGGCGTATATCCAGTTCATATGAGAAACCACTTATTGAGAATCCATGTGGATGACAATGTGGTTCATACCCAAGGAAATGGCATCAACTAGGGTTCCGATTACTGCCTAATATTCTGCGGCATTGTTGGTCGCAAACCCTAGGCAACTTCCTCCTGATCTAATGAGCTCACCTGTTGGGGAATATAGTACCTAGGCTGCCAAAGCAAGGTGACGGGTATGCTGACTGGCGCCATCCACGAATCCATAGCACGTTTCCATCTGCACACACAGACAGAACATGGTATGAGAAGCGAAAACAAGATCAAAAGACACTCGAAAAGAAATGTGTCACACCACACAAAAACACGCCATGTACAGTATATACAAGCAAGTCTATGCATGAGAGATCAAGCGTAGTATCTCTTCAGGTAAAGCCCCATTGCGGGGTTCACCTAAAGGGATTCCGTCGTAATCTTCAAGCTCGTAGGCACCTTTTTCCAACACACATTTTATAACATAGGGTCCATGCCACATGGACTCGAACTTCCCTGCTCCTAGTTTATCGTGCTTCCAGTCATAAGTGAGGACCAGATCACCCTCATTAAAGATACGAGGTTCAACTGACTTATTGTATTGGTCCTTGATGCGTTTCTTATGCGCTTCGTTAGCAAGAGCGGCATCTCGACGAGACTCGTCAAGTTTTTCTAGGTGCAAGAGACGTTCTTCCTCGGCAGTAGTGTTAGGAATAAGTTCGACCGCGAGCTGTAAAGACGGGATTTCACACTCTATCGACAGAACAGCCTCCAATCCATATACCAATTGGAAGGGAGTGAATCCTGTGGTGGTTTTAACGGTAGTTCGGTAGGCCCATAATGCTGAAAAGAGCATATTATGCCAGTTGGACTTTTGTATCCCTACCATCCTCTGGATCATAGTTTTCAAGACCTTGTTAATTGCCTCGACCTGTCCATTGGATTGCGGATAGTAGGGTGTCTATTTTTCATGGCGAAAACCCAACCTGTCGCTCAATTCATTAACCATATGGTTCTTAAAGTGAGAACCATGATCAGTAACTATGGCCTGCGGAACTCCAAAATGCGCTATCACATGATTAAACATGAAGAGTGTGGAGGTTTTTCCATCATTTTGGTATGTAGGCATAGCGTCGGCCCACTTTGTGAAGTAATCCACTGCTACGATGATGTAACTATGCCCCCCGGCCGAAGTAGGCTTACAGTGCCTAAAATCGATGCCCCATTTTGCAAATGGGCCGACGGCAATAACCAGATGTAGTGGGGCAGGATGAGTGCGCTTCTTCGTATGGAAGTGTTAGCAAGGAGGATATTTTTTAACGGCCTCAATACAATCTTTGAGATAGTAGGCCAGTAATATCCTGTGCGCAAAATATTCTGGGATGTAGCCATCCCAAAGAGATGACCGCCACATGCCCCGGCGTGACAGTTATTCAAAACGCGTTCAGCCTCATCATGAGTGAGACAACGTTGAAGGATTGAATCGACGCCACGATGATACAAAGTATCATTAATGATTAAATAGTACTTTGCATGGTGATGAATCTTACGATGATCGTCGCGAGAAAGTTGAGGATCGAAGCGTTGGGTTTGAAGATACAACAGAATATCTCCATACCAGGGGTCAATCATACTGATGAGAAACAATGATTCATCCGGAAATGAGTCATTGTGCTCAACTTCTGCATCAAGATAGGGAAGGTCGCAAATGAGCTCAGCAAACACCAAAGACTTCTTAGACTTGGATTTCTCGAAAAGAAGATCGAATTCTTGCAGTATCACAATCCAGCATGAATACTTGTCCCCAAGCACCTGATGTGTTAGTACGTGGTACATGGGGTTTGAGTCGGCAATGATAGTGGTGGTGCGGAGAAAAATGTAGTGACGAAACTTCTGGACGGCAATGATTGCCGCAAAAGCAAGTTTTTTGACATGTGAATATCTAGTTTCAGCGTCAGCTAGACCCTTACTTGCATAGTATATCACATGTTCCTGAGCATTTTGATCCTCCTATACCAAGACCATGGCAATAGTGGTAGCAGAAGCAACAAGATATAGGATGTAATCTCAATAATAATTAGGCGGTTGGAGCACAGGGGCATGCGTGATGGCATGTTTGATACTGTCGAAGGATTTTTGAGCTTGATCATCCCAAATGAACAGGATGTCCTTCTTAAGCAGTCTCATATAGCCCTGAGTCTTCTCCACGAAATTGCACACAAAACGTCTTAAGTAAGTTTCCTTCCCTTGGAGACTTTGAAGTTCCGTAACATCAGTCGGGGGTGGTAGGTTGATGATGGCCTCCACCTTTAAGGGATCAATGCGGATCCCATCCTTCAAAACAATAAATCCTAAGAGGTGTCCAAACTCAACACAAAAGATACACTTATGAGGATTCAGATGGATATTGTACCATCTACATCTGAGGAAAATGGCCGTTAGATGATCAATGTGGAACTCGCGCTGCTTTGAATGAGTAGGGAGATCGTCCGAGTAGGGTTCCACAAAGTCCTTAATATCATGGAAGGCATACGACATAGCCTGCTGAAACGTGGCGCTAGCATTTTTAAGGCCAAATGGGAGCTTGCGATAAGCGAATGTACCCCATGGGTAGATGAAAGTCGTCTTATGTTGGTCAGCTGGGTGGATCTCAATTTGGTTGTAACCAAAAAAGCCATTGATGAATGAGAAGATGACGCTTCCAGCACAGTTGTCGATGATCTGGTCGATGAAGGGGGTCGGGTAGTTGTCTTTTGGACAAGCCCGATTAAGGTCTCGATAATCAACACAGACGCGAATGGTGCCCTACCTTTTGTTCACAGGAACGACGTTTGAGACCCAATCCGTCAATGGGACAGGATAAATAAAGCCAGCCTTTAAGAGCTTTTCAATTTCTGCCTTTATTGCCGCAGTCTTTCGGGGGTGTACCGGTCGCAACTTTTGACGTACAGGTTTGATGTCGGGATAGGTTTTTATTTCGTGAGAAACAATTGTGGGTTCTATCCCAGGAATCTCCTCATAGGACCAAGCAAACACATCTCGAAATTGCTTGAACAAGGTCGTGCTAACAGCGATTTCTTCAGGGGGACACTTCTGGCCTATGCGAATGTGTTCCACTATACCAGGTTTCACTGAGATGTCTACCGGGGTGGTTGGCTCAATGTTGGCCAAGTTTCCCTCCCTGTCTGTAAGACATGTAAGGATGGGGGACTGAGGGGATGAGTAGATATCTGGTGAAAAGAGGGTATGGATGTTGTTCTCTATGTATTCCAAAGGAGGAAGAAAAGATGACCTATGATGGAGATCATACCACGGATTGTCGTCAACATTCATTACTTCCATGATGGACTCATTTGAATGAAAAGTCCGAAGTAAGAGATCAAGTAGAGAGGAAATCCGTCGTAGAGAACAAGATGGGGAGGCCATGGTTAAATGGTCCTCCGAAGCTGATTGGATAGCCTCATAAATGCATTCAGCTGGTGAAAGAGGCATCGTATCTCCAAGCAGGTGTGTTGTGGCTTCATCCGGTACAAGCCAAGCATCGTTTGAGTGAGATGAAAACTCAGTAGAGATCATGTTCACCATAGCAACATGATTAGGGGGGTCCGTGGCTGGAAAAATGCCCATGAGAAATTAATCTTTCAATAGGCCAACCCCTACACTCTCATACTGTTTTGACATCTGTCCAATGGAAGGAACATGGTCACCAGAATGAGTAGTGGCATCCGATGTACAAAAATCTAACTGGTCTATAGTAATAATTCATCCTTGGTGGGGGAAGTGTACTATGCGGAAGACTGAAGAGGCTACCGCTTGCATGGTATAAAACCAATTGCGACCAAGCAAGAGATTATAATCTAATGAGGCCGAGACCACTTCCAAGTTAATGGTTATGGTCTTTCTGCCCAACTCAAATGCAAGAGCTTGTAAGATCCCATGAGGTTGAAAACCACGCCTGTCAAATGCTTTCAACATGGTAGGAGAACGATTCAATTCGGGGGAGCCAATGGCTCTTCAACAAGCGATGGACATGATAGAAGTGGAGGCACCTTCGTCCAAAAGGGTACAATGGACAATATTCCCAGCAATGTTCATAGTAAATTCGAACGCGAGCTGGTGTGAGAGCCTCGACTTAAGGTTGTCAAGTTGGAACATGATGGTGTTCAAGGAATCTGGGTCAACTGCACCAATAACTACAAGGAGAGTTTTGCGTTGATTGGGACAATTCTGCAAAACTTCCAGCGTAGACATGACGCAAGGAGCTTGCGCCAAGTCCTCTACGATATTGTAATTCTGTGCCGCGTGAGCATTAGGATTGAAAACAGCTTTTTGAATCGTACTCTTGGGCGGACGCAATATCGAATCTAGAGAGGATCTCTCTATGGTGAGAGAGGTCGATGGTACAGTGACATCAAGTAAAGAGTCGGAAGCTTTTTCAATATTACTTCTGGCGGGTTCCTTCGAAGGGACCTGTTCGTAAGATCGCGAGCAAGTAGTTAAATTGATCTCCTGGTTACGCAACATGAGAACATGCACGGTATTGGATGGTTCCCCTTGGGATGGGGGGGTTTGAGCAATCATCTGCTGGTTTTGAGCAGGACACAGATCGTTGAGGACTGCGGGAGTCGGTTTACCCCTAAGAAACTTTTGCACTTCGTCTCTATGGGGACACTCTTTGGATAAATGATCTTCTCCACACAGTAGACAAGGATACTTCAGTTTCCTTTTCTGCTTAGTATCTTCAGGAGTGCTCTTCGGCTCCTGCTGGACAGAAGACTTCTTGGGTTTCCCCTTGTTCTTCTTTTTGCCATTAAACTTCTGAGATGAAGCTGATTGAATAGAATTCACCTCTTCAGTTGCAGCAGGAGCAGTGGACTTGGCAGTGTTGTGGCCAGCCGGAGTTGGATTGGATGATCCAACAGTGCTAACAGCAGGCTGGGTGGTAAGGGAACCTATGATCCCATCAGCTTGGGGTCCCTTATGTGGTTTTGTGGGATCGTTAATGTCCCGAGGTGCATCAGGAAAAATATTGAAAAGAGTGCCAGACTGGGTGTAGACCAGGTCTAACAGATGAGCACTCACGATGGCTTGTTATTCAGTGACAGCACCTCGCATGGCAACATCTTTTGCTATGGTGGGGAGGAGCGATTTAGTAAACCAGTCTGCTAGGAGCTGATTTGGAATGGGAGCTTTAATGAGACATCGTCTCCTTCGCCACTCATGGATATGATCCAAAATGTGAGTGGCAGTATTATGACGGAGCGAGGTTAAAAGCTCAGTACCAGTCTCATACCGTATAGGCAGCTGGAAATGCGTCAAAAAGTTCATAGCAAGAGAGCCAAAATCAGGAAAAGAGTGCGGTGGCAACTCAATGTACCACTTGGCAGCCGAACCAGTGAGAGTCCTTTGGAACAATCTAAGACGAATTGAATCATCCATTAAGGAATTAGATGAACACCATAAGTGGTATGCCATCACGTGGTTCTTGGGGTCTTCACCCGGCTTGCCGTCAAACTTGGGGATATCAGATGGAAGTTTCACCGGAATCGGTGGCCAGTTAGATCCGTGGTAAATAGGATCGTTGGTTAAATGAGAGAGGTCAGGTAGGTCCAAAGTAGCCAGAAAGGGCAGCTGTGGATTAGGCTGCGCGTATTGATAATACAGATATGGCATGTAAGGACTAAACTAACCGTAAGGTGTACCAAGATAAAACTGACCATAGGGGGTGTGCCACCCGGACCGTAAGGAGGTCCGCCACCATAAGGTGGTCCATTCCAATAGGGTGGGGGTCCACCTCCACCTCCGGGAAGGGGTGGAGGTCCACCACCACCACCGGGAGGAGGTCCACCACCACCACCAGGAGGAGGTGGGGGTCCATAACCGTAATAAGGTGGCCCACCACCGCCTCTGCCTGGAAGGGGTGGTGGACCACTTCCGCTTCCAGATGGGTGGGGGCCCCCACCACCTCCGCTGCTAGAAGGATGAGGGTTCCCACCACCACCGCCACCACCATAGTAATTAGGTCCTCCACCGCCTCTGCCTGGGGGGGGGGGGTGGACCACCACCACCACCCGAAGGGAAATGTATTCCTCCACCATTATAGGGTGGTCCACCGTCGCCTCCGCCTGGACGAGGTGGTGGACCATTCCCGCCACCGCCGGGGGAGTGAGGGGGGTTGTAAGTAAAATGAGGTGGGCCTCCACCAATGTTAGGTGGGGGTCCGCCGCCTCCAACAGGAGGTGGGGGAGGACCGATCGGGGGTGGTGGTAATTGAGGGATAATTGGTTGGGGTCCGTGTTGCAACGTAATTTGTTTCCCCCATAGAGTGTAGGGATTCTCGAGATAAGGTATCCTGTATGGCGCATTTTTGGGATTAGGTTGGCCTGGCATAGGGTTAACAGAACCTGGATACGCTTGACTCCATGAGGGTTGGGTTACATTTGACGGCCCTCCAACATGAGATAATCCCATGTTGGATGATCTAGCGGGTTGGGTAGGTCCAATGGAAGGTCCGTTGGGGACTCCACCGCCTACGTTCTGGTTAGGAAACGGGGGTTTCCCCCCAGCCACTATAGGTTGACTACTATTCAAAGGTTGAACCAATGTGGGTTGTTGACTAGCTACCGTGGTAATAACATTACCAATAAGATAATCCGTAGGAATGGAATACCCTCCCCTCGAATTCTGAGGTGGGGGAGGAACTGATAAAGTAACCATGGTAGTGACAGGTGTGTTGGACCGTTGTCCTTCCACTGGTTGGTTCACTTGAGGTGCAAGACTGGACTCCTGCAAGGGTTGACCAATCTCATTAGTGGTCACATGGTGGGGTGCTTCAGGTGATCCAAAAGATATCGAATGAACTGGGATGTTTCCATCGTCAAGTCTTATTTGGAAATGATGATTGTGAAACTCTTCAGAGAGTCGTTCGAGACTTTGTCTTCAAATCTCATCTCCTTTAACACGTAACTGTTCCATACGTTCATGGATGGGGCCGAAAGTCTCGACAAGGTCAGGCCTATAGTAAGGCCTAGTGAACTCTGGAGTAGTCCAGTTAGGTGCGGATGAGATGGAAAAATGAGCCACTGGATGGTCTGGAGAAGATGTCCAATAAGCTGCTGAAGGACCTATAGTTGCTATAGGGTCATCCTGGGGTTGGTTTATCCATTCCAATGATCCAAGTTCTCCCGGGATGATGGGAGGAAAGTTTTGAGAAGTGGTGGTGTGTGCTTCTTCATCCTGCATGGGATGAGAGGCAGGTGAATCTAATGGAAACAAAAGTCCACCAACATTCAAGGTGGGGTTCCCTACTTCAGTGATTACGACCACGTTACATTGATCCATTCTTACCCTCGAAATAACCTCCGGATTAAGGGGAAATTCAGGTGGCAAGTTCAAGATCCTACGGGACCTTCTCCAGGGAAAATCCGCCAGAGTATTAGGAAAATCAACCAAAAAGGCCGAAACATCGTTTCTCCTAAAGGTATACTAAAAGAAAAGTAGTCCAAGAAACCTACTCAAACTAAGGCAACAAGCAAACTTATGTGACAGAGTGGATTCAAAAGTCTGGAACCTCACGGGATTATCAAGGCATCGCAAACCGCAATATACTGCAGGGTCCAACAATATGATGTGACAAGGAGGATTGGGACCGTACCCTTGCCTACATACCCGATTACCTGGATAGTATGTGCGTGCTAATCTCCCCGAGTGCTGTTCTCCGTGTATTGCTTTGCCAAGACGGTCAAATGGTTAACTCAGTTGGTTTCAGGAATCCTAATGGTGTCTCCCGATATACGCAAGGTACATGGGAGCTCAAATCCGTAGTGGTGCTATCTAATGCACAGTCGTTGGCACGACACCTTCCAATATACGTGTCGAGTACGTGATACACCCTTCGATATATGCCAAGTACGGATTATGGTACTTGGTGGGTACGTGAAGGAGATTGATATACCGATGTACGTGGAAGACTACAATACCCCCGGACTACAGTGCTGGTAAGTCACGGAAACTGCCACGCTTAACGATGCCGGAACATGTCTCTAACTTACACACAATTTACTAAAAATTTTACCTAGTTCTACCGTTAATTTTATCTTGGACAATTAGGTGAATGCATGAGGTGAGTACATAATTTGAAACAGAATGCAAGCCCTAGCTGCATGCATGAAATATTCTTTTCTTTCGATGAATTCTACCTATGGTAAGGAGAAAGCTTTTTCCAATGGTATTGCCAAAAAAAAATCAATGCAACACAATTCCCAATGCAAACAAATTTGACAATGAAAGTACTCTTTTCTTTTTCAACGAAACACACAAACATACACAACACTACTATCCAAATCAAAGTCTTTTTTTCTTTTCTTTTCTTTTTCAAATCAAAACACCAGTAAGTAATGAAATTAGAGGATTCTGAAACAGAAAATGAAAGCTTTTCACTTTCTCTTTTCAATGATCTAAAGGAAACAAAAATAAAAAATGCACCTATCTTTCCCTAGCATGGAAACAACTTTTGAAAAAAAGTGAAATGTACTAGAGCTTTTCAAGAAGATGAATAATTCATAATTCAAGAAAAACACAATCAATCATATTTCCATTCATCTTTTCCAAAACATTCCAATGCACAATGATCTTTCTTCAATAATTTTGTGAGAAATAACGGGAGAGAAGCACTTTTAATCTTTCAATGGATGTATCAAAGCAATAAACTTGAAAACAACTTTGCTTTCAGATCTAAATGACTGAAAAGAAAATGCTACTTGCAGCACTCATACATTCAGAAAACTCAAGAAAAGACAAGCACTCAACCAAGCGAAAAGACACACTTAACTCAAAATCAAGCAGCAGCAAGCAAACTAAGAAAGCAAAGCTCAAAACAAAAACAAAAAATGAGGTCTGGAAGCTGATCCATTGTACTGATCAGATCAAGGATGGAAGGAAGGGAATGCAAGAATGAATGGATGAAGGTGGAGGAGACAAAGGTATCCACCACTACCGGTTTCAAGCTTGTCCAAGATGGAACCCAAATTCAATCCAAACAAACCAAACTCTCAACACACAAATCAAAATGGGATCTCTGGCTGGATGTTACAGCACAGAGGGAGTTCATACATCAAAACAAGGCTCAGACTGTCAAACAAAAGGATGGATGCCTGAATGCTAAGTCTCGACAGATCGGCGCACTCTGTCTTTGCAGACAGTGCGACGTCGCAGGTTACCTGCACAAGATATGTGTCATGTCCCAAATTTGGAATTGGGTCACAATGGCCTAATCACATTGGCCCTATTCATTAGAGTTTGTCAAATTGATGCTAAAGGTCAAATAATTGCCAAGGAGGAAAATTACTAGTTTCCTAGGTTTGGGGTGGAAGCTTTGGGATTTGGAATAATGGGGATAATAAATGATGTTTTATCATTAGAATGGCATAAATATTTAATAAAGGATCTAAATAAATATATACAAGTGAAAATCAAAGTGGCATTTGATCATGAAGACACATGGAGGAAGTGGGACCCACATATGGCTAGATTTCCCCACTACACTTGGCATCATTCTCTCACCAATTCGAATTCAAGGTGAATGGTAGCATAATTGGGGGAGTGAAAAAGGTATTATTCATTGCATGAATCATCCAAGTTCAAAATATAGAGGAAGAGTAACTCCCATGGAAGAGGAAGAAGCAATTTGGAGCTAGTGAGACACTTGGGCTAGATTCTCTAGCTCTATGACAACAATGATGAAGATGCTATGACACCTATGACACAAATCAGACCTGAAGGCTGACATATGACATATATGACATGTCAGGGCTAAAAATAGACTCCAATAGGGCACTCAAGGGTGTTAGGGCAGCTAACATGCTTCCACATTTGATTTGGTGGAAGTGGGAGACTAGAATTGTTGTACAAGTGGCGTTCTTTGGAATCTCTTCCCAACTTGAGTTGGCATGAGTCTCTTGGAAGGAATTCAACCCATGGAGGAAATTAGAAGTTTATAAATGTCAATAATAAATAATGAAACCATATTTTGATCATTTGTAGAATTTGCAATTGCATTTGTGAAGAGGGAGAGCTAGTGGATGACTAGTTTCTTGCCTTGGCCAATTTCGAGGGTGAAAGATTCCCATCCAAGTTGGTAATTGGAAAGGCCATTCAGACCTTTCATTTGGAGATTTAATGGAGTCTTTATTTGCAAGTGTAAGATATAGGGCATCTCATGGTTTCTTCTATTGCAGCTCACTCCTTCAACCATTTCCAGATTTGATGGCATATTCTTGATCCTTGAGGGAGGGCGTTTTTGGTGAGATATTGTACTCTTTGGGGGAGATTTTAATGCCCCATTTCTTTTGTAATATGAATTAAATACTCTGTTATTCATCTCCAGAAAGTTTCAGGTCGAAATTCCAAGTAGAAATGTATAAATCTCAATTTTAATGAAAGAACAGTGCCATTTCCCCACTACCTTGTTTTGAATCAAAGTAATGTTGATGATTTCGAATGAATGGATTATTATCTGATATATTTGTGATAAATATACTTCCATGGATGTCTTATACAAGTTTCATGTACTGTACTTGAGCATTTGAAGCATTTTTACTCAATTTAGTTGTATTGGGAGGTGAAATAGTGCCATTTCCCCAAGGGTCGAATTGAGGATTTTTGCAGTTGAATGGGAGAGGGTGAGAACAGTTGTAATAATCCATTAATAGTGCATATGAGACTTTAATAACATACTTAACACCTTACATACCTCTGTTCATAAATTTGAGTGGGTTTGGAGGCATTTGGGAAGCCATTTTCAGTACTTACCCCATGGGGATTTGAACCCCAAATTACTAGTAAAATTGCATAATTGGTCCAGAATCTTAAGAGAGTTTGTAGAGGTCTTTTGGTGGCCATATTTCATCAATAAACATCATATTCAAGTTCTAATATCATTCATACACCTTCCTTGAATATTTGAAGGCATTTGGAGTCAATTTGAGACCTAGAGACCAATACTAGTCAAAGGGAAATCACTAGTAAAGTTACCTACATTGATCAGAATTGAAAGAGGATTTGCAGAAGTATTTTAAAGGTCCAAAGGAATCTATGAAACACATATTTATGTTCTAATATCATTCATATACCTTCTCAGAAGATTTGGGATCATTTGGGGCAAATTTGGGACCTAGAGATCAAAACTAGTCAAAGGTCAAACTAGGGAAAAAAGTGAAAAATTGCCATTTTAATAAAATTCCTAAGAAGGGACATTACAATATGCGACAATGTTGCAATATACTAATGCACAGGCCACAACTAGCAAGCAATAGTCAAAGAACAAATAACAAAAAAAATAGTATTGCTCTGTTTTCACTGCCCAGGTGCGACAGGTGAGTTCTAGATTCAAAAATGAATCAGATCTCCTAATAATGAACCACAAACAGGTTTGAAACTGAGTTGTATAAACTCAAAGGAAGAAGATCAGGATCTTCAACGTGAATATCTGACAATGGAATCAATCCTAAGAAGGAAAATGGCAAAAGAAATGACAACAAGGCTTGTGTCAAGTAATCAACTGAGAATGACTTAGATTAACGATCACTAAACAAGAATACTCCCCAGTATGGTCGCCAAATTTGTTACCGGACAATCCACTTAACCGGAGGCAAGCAGGAACTCCCTAGCTCAATGCGAGTCTAGAACAAATAGAACAGACTACAAACACGTTTCCTAGATCTACTTAAGGATCAAGTGCTAGATGTCTTACCTCTTTGATTCGCTATCCTTTATCCTGAATGTTGATCCACATCCCACGGCATCAGATCCAAGCTGCAAGACCTGTCAAGACATAGAAAAGAGAAATGAGTAAAGAGCATCTATACAATAAGAGATCTATGTAAACAGTTAAGCAGGTAAACAACACAACATCATTACACATAACAACGATATTGGTGGAAAGCATTTGTATTACTGCAAATAGAGGAGTACATGATAGAGATATAGAACTACAACCAATGACTTAATGTAGCAGCCCTTCTCCACACAATCCAATTGCCAAGCCCTTCCAAGGAAGCATGAATTCTCCAACAGGTGAGTGAAGGTGTCTTAAGAGAGATTTCACCAGCATGTAGATACCATAGTCTTCCTCCCTTTGGTATGGGAGTGAGCCTCATTTATATAGGACTAAGTGGATGAGGTTATGGATAGGATAGGTTGAGAGATGGTAGGAGAGAAATAGGGGATCTTCCCAATGAGTTAGGGGTCGAGTACCATCTCTCCAATAGATCAGGGATAAGCCCCCAAATGGGCAAGCTTCGAGAAAGATCTCGAAATGGCTATTTTTTCCCATTAACAGACCTCGTCACACCTTGCTATGGAGAAACCTGCGACATCGCATGTTGCTAATGTGTAACCTGTGACGACCTCTCAAAAGGTTGTACAAACTGAGTACAAATCCTCTCAAATGAATACTTGGTCCAGATGATTTCATGGATGTATACACTAAATCATGATGATGGGTAGATTTTAGATGCTAGATGTCTTACATCTTTGATTCGCTATCATTTCTCCTGAATGTTGATCCACGTCCCACGGTCGTCAGATCCAAGCTGCAAGACCTGTCAAGACACAGAAAAGAGAAATGAGTAAAGAGCATCTATACAATAAGAGATCTATGTAAACAGTTAAGCAGGTAAACAACACAACATCATTACACATAAGAATGATATTGGTGGAAAGCATTTGTATTACTGCAAATAGAGGAGTACATGATAGAGATATAGAACTACAACCAATGACTTAACGTAGCACCCTTCTCCACACAAGCCAATTGCCAAGCCCTTCCAAGGAAGCATGAATTCTCCAAGAGGTGAGTGAAGGTGTCTTAAGAGAGATTTCACCAGCATGTAGATACCATAGTATTCCTCTCTTTGGTATGGGAGTGAGCCTCGTTTATATAGGACTAAGTGGATGAGGTTATGGATAGGATAGGTTGAGAGATGGTAGGAGAGAAATAGGGGATCTTCCCAATGATTTAGGGGTCGAGTACCAGCTCTCTAAGAGATCAGGGATAAGCCCCCAAATGGGAAAGCTTCGAGAAAGATCTCGAAATGGCTATTTTTGCCCATTAACAGACCTCGTCGCACCTTGCTATGGAGCAACATGCGACGTCGCATGTTGCTAATGTACAAGCTGCGACGACCTCTCAAAAGGTCGTACAAACTGAGTACAAATACTCTCAAATGAATACTTGGTCCAGATGACTTCAGGGATGTATACACTAAATCATGATGATGGGTATATTTTAGGTGTGACAAAGTCATAAATCTCATTAATTTGATAGCAATACTTGCTAATTACAACATCTACAATAGTACAGGAAAAATAAAATTGCATAATCATATAATGTCCAAAAAGAACATTTGTTCATTCACTTCTTTTCAAACTCAGGTCTTTACCAACTTGGCCAATAAGGTCTAATGGCATAATGTCAATCAAATTTTGGTAATCTTCTACCTTTCATTGAGATCCATTAACGAAGGTCTTTCTATGTAACAATTGAATATTATCAAGGCAAGCCAATTCACATATCAATCTCCTATCTCATATGAAGGAGAAATCAAGATTGACACCTTAAATCATTCTTTCAATGATTGAGCAGCAATTCATATGACTCATCTTAGACTCAAGTTCAATTTGTTGTATGAAAATTCACTATCATTCACATGACAAGTTTCAAAGGCATTAAAGTATGTTTCTCTCTTTTATATGGCAACGAACAACAAAATAAAAGATGCTTGATGTCATGTCATACCTAACACTCTTTTGCGCTTGCTATATGAGCATTTCATAGTAGCTCATTTTGAAGATTGGCATATAGTCCACTCAAAACTAACATTCAAGGTATAGCATAACATAACCTTCAATATGAAAACAACTAGGTAACAACGGCATTACCCAAAACATAGCAAGCAAAATTACATGTTTCACATTATACCCATCTATGCATTCATATCAAACATTCATTCGAAGTAATAACCATACATAGTCCTCTTCATGAGTAATTACTTCACTCGACATAAATATGAGCATAATTGAACTATTCATTTAAATGCATAAGATATTTAGTCATTCCAATGCATACATCACCCATAAGGGTTTTACAACTGGGTCATTAGAAATACCAAGTTGCCACCCAAGATGACTTATTTTAATATTAGTTAAACTCTTTCCTAATAGTCACAAGACCAATTCATGTTAACAAACATCTATAAAACCATGGGTGAAAGGTATCTTAACTTTTAAGGATGGCCATCCCAAGGACAAATCCAATGCCTTTAAACACATGTATTATACAACATACACATTGAATAATGATAAATATCAACAATAATTAAAGCTCTTATCTTTCTAGGTGAACAACCATCACTCAGCAAGCCACTAAGCTTAGAAATTAGTAATACACAATAAGTAAACATGTGTTAAAGATTATAAAGGGTGGACATCATTAAGTTTTGATGGTAGTATCAATGCATGATCAAATGTAAACACTTACACCAACAATTAGACATTTTCACAATGATCACAAATTACTCTTCTGATTCATCAAACAACTCAACACAACAATCTTGTACAATTTTGAGTATGGAGAAAGTAATTGGTTTCTTTGTATCAAATATGTCATGTGTGTTACTTTACCATAGTACCAAAAACATTTTCATTCACTTTCATGGAGTCCATACAACGCCTAGCGTTGTAACCAATAGCTTTGATACCAATTTGTAACATACCTTCATACCAATCAACAAAATTAGGGTTTATTGGTCTAAATGTACAATGATGGTAGTTGTATGTACATTAAAATTTCACAATGCAAGACCATTTCCAAATAGAAACCCTTCTTAACCTACTACAATAGAGTTTTGGCAACCTCTTGGAAACACAAATTTAAAATTTGTCATTCAAGTGATCTCCAAAGAAATATAATGCACCTAGTAGACTTTTGTATCACTAGGTTATTTGAGTAAACTTGATACAATTCATTCCATTCACCATTGTATTGACAATTAAGTCCTCAATTCACTTTTACTGGACTAACTTGAAATTTACTCAACATATTGCAAATGCAAGTTTTACTTCCTCCTCAAAAGGCTAGTCTTGAGGCCTCAAGGTGATGTATTCCAATCACATACCTAATAAAATTAATACATCACCCAAGAGAGTAATTTTGTTCTCATTATAGTTATATCATCATCTATAAAATATTCTTTCACCTACAAGCCTCTCGCCTCAAGCCACTTATATTCATGGTTGTGTATGAGGATTTCAAGTACCTTAAAGGTACATGCCAATCACATTAAAGTAAAATATGGCATCATTCATTATACACGGCAATAAATTATTAAAAAACAATCATTGAAACAATCCATAACATTTACACCTTACACATACACTACATTCTCGAATTTCCAGGGAGGGTACGGGGATTGATTCCTTTCCCATTTCAAGGAGATCAATTGCAAGTGAAAACTATGATGCACTTCAATTCTTAATATAGGTAAACAAACCCTCTAGACTCTTCAAAACATCCATAAGCCACTTCTAATTCTTAGGTATGCACAATAATCAAATTTTCCTGGTTATGGGGAAAATTATGCAAGCCTTGTTTAGGGAGGCCAACAATGAGATGAAAGAGAGATCAATTTTATTCCAAAACACCATTTAAAATTATAGACTCATTCAATAGATATATGGAAACCTTCCTTAGGCTTATTGGCAGGCTCTCCTTTCATTCATCCCCTTGAACCTTCAAATATCATCAAAATAGACCCAAATAGGCACCCACATGACATGGACATGATTATTCTAAAGGAAAAAAGTGTTCAATGAGGTAAGGCCATGATTCTTATGAAGAAAAAGGGAAAGTGGCTATGGATGTCATAAAGATAAAGCATGACCATACTCCAAAATGCCCAAAAAATTGCCTAAAATAAGCCCCTATTGCATGGGAAATATATCTCAAACATGACAAACTGGTTGTTTGATATTTTTAGAGATAGTTTTTAAATGGATGATTAGAGTAGATATACAAAAAATCACACCTACACACTTTTTATATTGTGAGATATAAATCCATCTTTAAAATGTGTTTTACACATTCCTAAAATGCTCAAAACAAAGGAATTTTGTCCTTTTAAGAGTTATTGGGGTTATTCCACTTCAAACCACTTACTAGGGATGAATAACATGAGCTTGATTCATATATAAATGAATTTCAAATAAATATTTAAGACTTCACAATATTCACATACAAAAAATTTGTAATGCCCCATTTTGACTTTATCACCTGAACTATCATTACCTGTTTGAATTTGATTGTTATTGAGGAACTTCGTCAGTTTGATGGCACTATTAACACATGGATTTATTACTTTATGTAAGATAGGTATATGTGAGTAACATTAATATTATTGATGTTGGTTGTGCTTTAATTTAGTCTAGCATGTAAATTTGAATAAGATGCTTTGGTACATGGATACCCATTTAAGATAAGCATTTAATAAATGAATGTGATTACCAGGTGCATGGTACCTCGAAAATGGTTACATTATTGTTTATTGGTGATGAAATATGTATACATGTCAATGATTGCACTATATTCTCGATCTTGTGTTTAGAGACTAGCCTACATGTTAAAAGAGCTAAGTGGTAGCTCGGTCCTACAATGTAGGAGTACCTCAAGGGACATGAATTTCGAAAGATAAATGGTATGCAAGTGATGCATTATTGTTTATCATGAGTATTATGTTATGATCATGATGTATGGGTAGGTGTGCGTTGCAGGAAACTCAACCGCCCAAATTGGTTATTTGATGACAAACCCTGAGTACAATAGTTGCAACGTAGTCACTATGTCGATGTAGACATAGTCCCGTGTTCCATTAGGGGGGTGGAGGAATTACCCACCGTTTATCCCCAAAACCCGGAGCCATGGGAGGGCTGTGATACGGCATGCTCCCCAAGGTGTGTGATGATGACTGGTGGGTGCCTGCTGGGGAAGCTTGGTCGATGTAGTTGACACTTCTGCTTATGGGTTCTAACTGGAGCCGGTCATGGCGTGACACTTCAGGGTAGTACAACAGAGGAAGGATAGGATGTGGAAGTTAGTTGTGAATTAGGTAGAAGGAGGTAGGTATATAGGAATTTCGTGGAAGTTTAAATGGAAACATAATTTACTGTGTGTGTACTGAAAACCTTTGCTTGATTCTTGTGTCGTACTTCAGTATGTTATCTTTGTTTCATATAATATTATGATTTGAGTTAGTAAAATGGCTAGTCATTGCAATTTCATATCTCAGTATGCGCTGAGAGATAGTAACTTATGTGATGATGTGGTATGTGTGTTTGAGTACTATTGGTGTACCTACACGATTTATGTAAGCATTAGCTATGCCTACTTAACTCGTCTACATATGGTGTATGAATTATCTATTATACAATTAAATATGTCTTGGATGCATTATGGTTATTAATGATCACGTTATAATTACTATTACCTATTTAGTTATGAAATGATACTATTACATCAAGTTATTAATGAATGGTTAATTAATGGTGATTAGGGTTAATTATTAATTATGGTCAAAAGGTGAAATAATGTTAATGATGTTAATAAGATTGTTATTAACTTAATTGTTGAACGAAGCACTTGGTTACTGAATGTTAAATAAGTGTCAATGATATTAATTAGTTCAATGGACTCATTTATAAAGGAAAATGGTGTTAATAATATTAATTAGAATATTATTCTGGATTGGCAAGTGCGGGTGGAGTCATTTTTTACTCTGAGAGAAACAAGCAGAGAGAGTATGCATGGGGAAATGGGAGAAAGTCGAACAATGGCACAGAATGGTTAGCCTTAATCAAAGGGCTGGATCTTGCAAGGGAAATGGGTATTAAGGAAATGGTGGTTATTGGTGACTCGTTAATGGTCACAAGAGAAGCGATGAATATAACGAAGAATTGAAAGAACCCATCTTCTAAGATGCACTATCTCCTCAAATGCATTGTCAATGAATTTAAAGCAATCAATTTCCTCCATGTTCTGAGTACATTTAACAAGAAGGCGGACATATGTTACACCTAAATCTCGTCATCATGAGTCCTATGTTAACTCAGTGCCTTGATGCCTGAACTTTCCCTGACCAGAAGTCATCTAGAGCAAGTTGTTGATCCTTTGTCCACATTTTCTAGTTGTACTAGCGCATCATGTCTTCCAGCAAGAAGTGCCTGACTAGGCTCGGCGCAGAGTGTCATTTGGAAACCTATGCTGGTGGCTCAGGTTGCCTTCATTCAACCTGCGCTTGCCCCTTCCTCGAGCAAATTATCCTCATACAGCATGCGCCGGGGTTGGTTGAAATGGATAAATGATACCTTCGAGCGACTTCTCAAAGAATAGTGAGGTGGATGGTTATCCCTAACTAATAGGTTAGTTGTCCTTCGGTTCCCTAACCTCTAGGTAAGATCCCTTAGACCTCTCCCATCATTTCTCAACCTATTATATCCACTTGGTCTTATAAATATGATGCTCCTCTCCATTCCAAGGGGAGGAAGGTCTATAGCACTCTCATGCTGGTGGAATTGGCTTAGGTGATCCTTGTACATCCTTGGGAGTCCTACTTCATCCTTGGAGGATTTGGTTTGGCTTGTTGGAAGGAAGGTTGCGATGTTAAGGCATAGGTTGTAACGTTATTCTCTATTGTACTCTCTTTCATTACAATTAATAAAAACTCTTCCCATATACAATGTTTTGTTATTAATGTTTAGATCTTACTTCCTTAACTGTTAGCTTAGATCAATCATATGTGATATATGCTTTTATTGCTTGTTTGTGTCTGCTTGTTCAATAGGGATTTGCAGTTGTAGATCTGAAGGTTCTGGAGCATCGAGTCAAGTAGGGAGAAAAAGGGATTGTGAATCTTAGGTAAGAGAATTACTTAGTGTTTTACATTCCTATTGATCTAGGGAAGTTGGTTGAATTCTCTATCTATTTGTTCTAGATCTAGTTAGACTAGGGAGATCTGGCCTTTAAGTCCGCTTAGGTAGATTGTCTGAAAACAAATCTGGCGATCGTACTGGGGATTTCTTTAGCTTTGATTTCAGTTTAGGTGTGATTCCATTGATTTCTTAGTGATCCATTTCTTAGCCTCCTGATCCCTTCCCACCATCAGATCTTATCGTTAGAGATTTTTTTGGATTCCCCTGATTCTTTTAGGATCGATATCAAGTCATTTTCTTTTTATCCTTTGGATATCTTTTGCTTTTTGCAATTGATTATTCGCCCGACGCACCTGGGTTGTGCATCCAGTGCGCCTCTACCCATCTGACGCCTATTCTATGTGTGCAATCTGCGTCGGCGGCACTATTTCCTTGCATAAAGTCTGTGCCACTGGTGCTTTTCCCTTCTAGACAGTCTGCGACGGGCTCTCTATAGCATACTGGCAGAGTGCGCCATCCCTTTGAGCTTGGTGCTTGGTTCAAACCCTCTCCAAATTTTGCTTTTTGATCTAATTTGCAAGCTTTTGTGTGTTGTATCTTCCATTCATAGACTTGTTTTCCTAGTTTGCTTGAGTTTGGTTTTGTTTTATTGATTTTTGGGTTCCATTTGGTCAAGTTAGAGATTCGGTGGTGGCGGGAAATTTCAATCCCCCACGTTCATCCGCTCGATCTTGCTATCCCTAGTCACCCTACCAAGTCTAGTCATTGTTTTAGATCTGATTCCAAACCTTTTCAGCACTTAGACATTTAGTTTTGATTGCATTTGATTGATTTTGAGTTATTTGAGTGTCTTTGGACCCATTTGAGTGCTTGTCATTTTTTCTTTGAGAATTTCTGAGTCATTGGAGTGTTACGATCAATCTCTTGTTTTCTGCTATTACAACTGAAAATCATTATTATTATCAGATCTTGTTTTGATATATGTATTGAAAAATCAAAATTGCTTCATTTTTACTATTTTCAAGATCATTTGAAAATTGTTGTGGAATTGTTTCGTGCTTTGGAATTCATTATTTATATTTTTGAGAAGTTTGAAAAGGCAATCAATTGATTATATTTTTCTTAGCTATGAGTCTTTCATCTCTTTGAAAAAATGAAGTGAATTCAAGCTCTTGCAAAGTATTTCAAATTCGAAACGTTCTATGCACTTTTGGTCTTTTTGTGCTTTTGGTTCATCATTGTGGAAATTGAAGAGTTAGTGCATTCTAAGCAGAAATCCTCCTTTTCATTATTACTTAGATTCATTCTAGTTTGAAAAGACAAAAATAATTTTTTTTGACTTGGTGTGTTATTGTTTTTTGTGTTTTGTTGGAAAAAACGAAAAGAGTGCTTCCAATCATCTTTGGTAGATTTTTGAACTTTTTGGGATTTCTTATATTTTGAGACCATTGTAAAAAGAGATTTCTCTTTACCTTAGATAGACTGCATCAAAAGAAAAGGAAATGTGCACCTTCATGTAGCTAGGGTTGCATTATTTTTAAATTTTATCTACACCTCATGCATTCACTTAACCGCATAAGATAAAATTAATCGGTAGCATTAGGTTAAAATTTACTAGTAACTTGTGTGATAAGTTAGTGACATGTTCCGGTGTCGTAAAACGTGGAAGCTGTCATTATTTTCCTGCACTGCATCCCGGGGGCCTACGATTCTTCCACATACCAACCGATATATCGAAGGCTCTTTCACGTACCCTTGGGTATATCAAAAGGCACTCACGTACTCGGTATTATATCAAAAGGCTCTTGTCATACGGTTGTGCATTAGACAACACCACTACGGATTTGTGCTCCCACGTACCTTGAGTATATCGGGAGACTCTCCTAGGATTCCTGAAACCAACTCAGCTAACCATTTGGTCGTCTTGGCAGATCAATACACCGAGAACAGCAATCGGGGAGCTACTATGCACGTGCTTCTAGGTATTCAGGTTATACGGTGATGGGTACGGTCCTAATCCTCCCTAGTTAGTGCTTTGAAAGATTGGGCCGAGTATAACTGTTCGACCCTGGGGTATATCGTGAGTTGCGAAGCCTTGACAATCCTGTGAGGTTCCAGACTTTTGAATCCACACCTGTCACATAAGTTTGCTTGTTGCCTTAGTTTGTGTAGATTTTGGATTGCTTTTATTTTTTATAGAAGACATTTAGGATAAATTATGCTTCAGTCATTCTGGCTAAACAACCTTTGAGAAGGTCCCGTAGAATTTTAGACTTGCCACCCGAATATCCCCTTAATCAGGAGGTACTTTCGAGGGAAAAAAATTGATCCACCAGTTACTGTCGTATCACCTGAAGAAGAAAACTCCACCATGGATTCGGGAATGAACTTTTCACTTCCCTTGAGTCCACTAATCATTGTTCCTCCAAGGTATGTGACCATGGAACCGTCTTCTTCACGAGACACATCTTTCCACCATTTGATGAAAGGAGAACCTGGGGTTGTAGAATTGTACAATCAACCCCAGGATGACCCTGTATCTGCAGCTTTTGGTCCATCTGCATCCTTTTGGGACACCAATATAGGGGAACAATGGGCTCATTTTTACACACTTCCGTCCACAGGAACCACACCTCCTTATTGGGTTCCCAATGATGAGTTTCTAGCACCCTTTAGGGACCGCCTCGACCGGCTACGGACAGCCGGTGAAGAACTCATATGATGAAGTCTCTCACAATGGAGTCGAAACTCGGAAGTGCCCACGTTTCAACACACCCCAATTTGTTCACTATCTTTTACTTCACCGAAAACACCTATACATAACATGACCACTTACGAACCTGTTCAACCCTCGTTTCCTACGATTCCACCTCTTAATCAGAAGACCAATCCCATACCCCAAGTGACTTAAAACATTGAAGGACAATTATCCAACACCCTTCACACTACTACTGGAACATTACCCACCCCTCCCCCACCTCAAAACTCGTGGGGAGGATACTATTTACCTCTCAATTTCCTCATGAGTAGTGTTCCTCCACTAGTAAGTAACCATCTACCTATTGCAATTCAACCATTAACAAGTGGTCACAACATCGTTACTAGGGGGAAACCCCTTGTCGCTAGCCATAATATGAGTGGAGAGCTTCCAAATGGTCATTTCATTGGAATCTCTTCACTAGTCGCAAGACCTACTAGGGTATTACCTCATGGTGGGGGACCATCCAACCTAACTCAATCACTATGGAGTTATATATATGCAGGTAATTTCAATCCTACGTCGAGACAATAACAACCGGGAAACATGCTTCCCAGGGTACCTTATCCTAGAAACTAAAACACTCCATGGGGACATCACAATGTTATGCCAATTGGACCCCCACCAACCTTTCCTCGAGTCCCACCACCCCCACCACTGTTTGGTACACCTCCACCTCCTTCCGTAGGCGGTGGACCCCCACCTGATTCTGGAGGGGGTGGACCTCCACCTTCCATCGGAAGCCCACCCCATTCCAGCAGTGGTGACCCACCCCATTCCAATGGCAACGGCCCACCCCACTCCAGTGGAGGAGACGGATGCCAACCCCTTCCGGCAGCAGAGGACCCCCACCTTTGGGCGGAATCCCTCCTTATTCTGGAGGCGGAGGACCAACTTATTTCGACGATGGAGGGACCCACCTTTTGGCGGCAACCCATCCTATTTCGGTAGAGGAGGTGGAGGACCACCTTATTCCAATGGTGGAGGAACCCCACCTTTTGGTGGAGACCCACCTTATTCTGGCAGTGGTGGAGGACCCCCACATTTTGGAGGAGATCCACCTTATTCGGGGGGTGGCAGAGGACTCCCACCTTTCGACGCGGGCCCACCTTATTCTGGCGACGGCAGAGGGCTCCCACCTTTCAGTGGTGGACCACCCTATTATGGCGGCGGACCACCATCAAGTCCACCACCCAACTCAGGAAGACCACCCCCTTATGGATAATTCCCTACGTGAACACCTTACAATCAGTCGATTCAAGGTCCTACTAGTCCATATATGCCATATCAATACTATTAGTATCCGCATCCAAACCAACAACTTCCATTTCTAGCTACTTTAGACCTACTAGACCTGTCTCATTTGACAAATGATCCCATCCTGCATGGTTATAATTGGCCACCCATTCCGGTTAAGTTACCTTCTGATATTCCAAAGTTTGATGGAAAGCCCAGTGAAGACCTAAAGAACCATGTGATGACATACCATCTATGGTGATCATCCAATTCCTTGATGGATGATTCGATTCATCTGAGGTTATTTCAAAGGACCCTCACCGGTTCAACTTCCAAGTGGTATATTGAACTACCACCACACTCGTTTCTCAATTTTTGTTCTTTATCTATGTCGTTCCTGACTCATTTCCAATTAGCCATTCGCTATGAAACTGGTGCGGACTTATTGACTTCTCTCCGCCAGACTACCGCAACTCATATATCTGATCATATCCATGAGTGGCAGATGAGATGACGACTGATTAAAGCTCCCATTCTAGACCAATTATTATCTGACTGGTTTACGAAGTCTCTTTTACCCACCGTAGTTGGAGATGTATCTATAGGTGGGGCTGTCACCGAGGAACGGGCTATTGCTTGTGCCCACTACTTAGACCTTGTCTATGCTCAATCCGACACTTTATATGACATTGTTCCTGACAACCCTATTACACTTAAAATCTTCTCATCATCTGATTCATTGTATACATCCGTGAAGCTACCCTGATTAAGTGATTACCCTGGAAGGATTTGTACTCATTTGTACTAGGTTTTTGAGAGGTCATCGCAGGCTGCACTCAAGCAACCTGCGACGTCACACCTTATCCCATTACAGGGTGCGAAAAAGTTAGTTGGATAGCAAAAATAGTCCCTTCTCGAAGTTTGCTGACTTGGGACCCTATCCTTGACCTCTTGGGGGAGCTGGCATTCGGTTCCTAACACCTTGGAAAGATCCCTTAAGCCTCTCCTATCATATCTCAACCTATCCTATCCATATCCTATCCACCTAGTCCTATTTAAATGAAGCTCACTCCCATTCCAAGGGGAGGAAGTCTATGGTATCTACATGCTGGTGAAATCATCCTTGGGAGACCTCTAATCACCTATTGGGAGACTCATACTTCCTTGGGAGGATATGGAAAATGGCTTGGATGGAGAAGGGCTGTAGCGTTAAGCCTTGGTTGTAGTTCTATATCTCTACTATGTATTTCCCTCTATTTATAGTAATACAAATGCTTTCCACTAATATTGTTAATGTGTGATGATATTGAGTAGTTTACCTACTTAACTATTTACTTAGATTTCTTATTGTATAGATGCTCTTTACTCATTTCATGTTGTTTGTGTCTTAGTAGGTCTTGCAGCTTAGATCTGATGATCGTTGGACGTGGAATAACATTCAAGAAAAGGGGATTGCGAAGTAAAAGGTAAGACGTCTAGCACTTGATCCTTAAGTAGATCTAGGAAATCCATTTGTAGTCTATTCTATTTGTTCTAGACTCGCATTGAGCTAGGGATATCCGGCTCGCGTCCACTCGAGTGGATTGTCCGTCAAACAAATTTGGAAACCATACTGGGGAAAGAACATAGCTTTGTAGTTGTCAATTTGAATGTTGTTTTCAGTTGATTTCTTTCCAAGCCTTTCTATTTGTCATTATAGCCTCCTAAGTTGGTTTCACCATTAGATCTTCACTTTGAAGAGTCTAATTACCTTCCTCTGAGTTTGTACTTTTCATTTTCAAACCAGTTCATTGCTCATTACTTGGAGATTTGGTTCATTTTTTAACTCAGATCTCACCTGTCGCACCTGGTCAGTGTACCCAGAGCGACACTGTGTTGTTTTTTATCTCTGTTCTTTGTATGTTGCCTTCCCGTCGCAACCCTTCCATTGGTATACTGTGACATCGTTGCACTTCCCGCATTGGTGAACTACGACATCGCAATGTGTATAAGCACAGAGTGCGTCAATCTGCCATTTTTTCCATACAGGCATGCCCTCTCCAATTCTGTTGTGAGTTTGGTTTGTGTGCAGACTCCTCTGCACTATACCTTCCAGGCAGAGACCCTTTTGTCTAGCAGTGTTTTGTTTGGCTTGTTTGTATTGGTTTTTGGGTCTTTTGAGATTTGGATTCATGTTTGGCCCTTTGAGTCAAAACTAGTGTTTTGCTTGCATTTTTAAGCGAAATGGGTTCTATTTTTGAAAAAAAAAATCCCCCTCATGGCCGGGGGGGGCCATGAATTGTGCATCCTTTAGTCGTTTTAACCCATCTCAAGGTTTGGCGTGATTGGCTTGTTTTGAAGACTTGAAGAGTGTGGGATATCCATGTCTTTTTTAGCCTCTTTTTCTTGGGTTATGCATCTTGTTTCCTTTACATGCTGAGCTATTAAATCATTTTTGGGAAAGATTGTTTCCTTGTCTCTGCTTTAGTTCAAAAAGAAGCTTGATTTTGTCACTCTTTTGCTATATTCACAAACTTGGAAAACGTAAATATTCTTCTCACTTTATTTTTGATCATTTGATATTCTTGGTCTTACCATCATAAGAAGAAGAAAGGCTTGTTTATGATTTGTGTGCATTTGAGTTAGATAATATTGTTAAGTGCTTATATTTTTCTTGCATTTGATTGGAAAAGTTTGTGGAATATTTCTTTCGGTAGGTTAGATATGTCTTTTTCAAGTGTAAAAAGATAGGAAATGAGTTATAATTATTGCATTTGGTAGGTTTTGAGCCTTTCTTGAGTGTCTTTGAGTTGTTTCGGTGCTTGTCATTTTTCCTTGGGAATTTATGAATGATTAGAGTGTTGTAGATATTCTCTCACTTTCTGTATATAGATATGAAAAGCGTTTAGTTATCAAAGTTCCAATTTTTGATACATGTATGTGAAAATTGAAAGTGCTTCATTATTTTGTCTTATACATTGCTAAGATTTGTTGCATCTTTCGTTTTCTTTGCACTTTTTAGCTGATTATTGCTGAAAGTTAGAGTTATTGCACTCCAGAAATGAATTCTTCTTTTCGCTACCACTTAAGTACTTTTGGTTTGAAAAAAAAAGAAAAATCTCTCCTTACCTTAAGTAGTTTTCATTGAAAAGGAAAGGAAAATGTGCATTATCATGTAGTTGAGGATTGCATTATGTTTACATTTATGTACTCACCTCATGCATCCACCTAACCGTACAAGATAAAATTAACGCTAGCTTAGGTTAAAATCATTTAGTAACTGTGCGTAAGTTAGAGACGTGTTCCGACGTCTTTAAGCGTGGTAGCTGTCGTTATTTGCCAGCAGTGTATTCCGAGGGTATTGTAGTCTTCCACGTACTTATCGGTATATTGAGCTCCTTCACGTACCCACCAAGTGCCATAATCCGTACTTGGCATATATCGAAGGGTGTATCACGTACTCGGTAGTATATCGGAAGGTCTCTTGCCGAACAGTTGTGCATTAGACAACACCACTACGGATTTGAGCTCCCACGTACCTTGCGTATATCGGGAGACACCACTAGGATTCCTGAAACAAACTGAGTTAACCATTTGGCCGTCTTGGAAAATAAATACACCGAGAATAGCACTCATGGAGATTAGCACGCACGTACTGTCTAGGTAATCGGGTATGCAAGAAAGGGTACAGTCCCAATCCTCCTTGTCGCGTCATATTGTTGGACCTTGCACTATATAACAGTTTGCGATGCCTTGATAATCCAGTGAGGTTCCAGACTTTGAATCCACTCCTATTCACACAGTTTGCTTGTTGCTTTTAGACTTGAGTAGTGTTTGATTTGTGTGGTACTTTAGAGACTCTTAGGAAGTTTAGATATGGAATATTCGTCTGGGACTACCAACCAAGGTGCCCCTTTCTAGGGTATGCCATTTGTTATTCCCCCTTATGGAATTGTTGGTCCTCCCTTTATGGCTACGTTGAGTCTTCCTAGATTGACAATAGGATTACCAGTATGGTTATTGTCCAATCCAATTACACCAAGTGCACCAATTGTGTCAAACCTAGGTCCTTCACCACATCAGAATCAATCTCATGGTAACCCTTCTCCTTCTTCGTCGAAAGTTGAATCGGCTTCTGTCTCTTCTTCTTCTCCTAATGAAAACTCTGATGTTAGTAAGAAAGTGGGTGAGAAGAAGAAGAAGAAAAGGAAGATAAAGAAGAAGAAGGATAAGAAAGAGACCACACGTCAACCATCTACCTCTGATGGCACTCATTCTATGAGAACACCTCATAAGCCCAAGTTCCCTTGCAAACTTTGCAAGGGTGATCACCTTCTCAAGAATTGTCCCGATCTTTTCTGCATGTCAGAAGTGTGGTCTAAAAACCCCAAACCGCTTGTATCGCCAACCTCTGACCATCATGTTGATGATACTCCCTCGACTAGTGACCCATTATTGAAGGGTCGGAAGGGTAAATTCTTGTACCCTTGTTTGATATCCAAGGGCATGCACCATACTTTCCTTTGTCCAAGCATGGATGAAGCTTCACGGTGGTTGGAAGATATTACTAGTTCTCAACAGGTACTTCCAACAAGCGATAGTAAGTTGTCCCTCGACCCCCCGCTGGTTGGCCAAGTGATCAATTTAGTTTCATCTGTAATTGATCCCACTCTTCCTTTCGAGAGTGAAGTGATCGATTCGATCTCATCTCCACTCGATCCCGCTCTTTCATTGGAGAAATTTCAAACTAAATCAGTCACCATGACACAATCTTCATCTCATTCTTATCTTCCAAGTGAGAGTGAATTGGAAACCGTTAATGTTTTCCTAGTCGGTTCAGAATGTCCTAGGCAAGGGGAGACCCTTTCCATTCCTACAGGACCCCCCCAAGTACTGAGGTCATTTCCTTTGATTGGAATGGTCTAACAAAACCTCGTCTTCCTTCGAGTATTCCTTTTCAAATATTTGTAGGAGTTTTCGACAAAGAAATATTTCGTACGATAATTGATGAAGGAGCTTATGTTAGTATTTTATCCTCAACTGGTTGGCAAGATATAGGTTCCCCTCAGCTTGTGTCAGTAACTGACCAGATTTTGGCTTTTAATAGAAGGCCTACTATACCTTTAGGGATTCTCCCGCAGTTACCTATCACATTGAGAGGTAAAACTATTTATGTTGACATCATGGTTGTCCAAGGTCCTTTAGATTTCAATCTACTCCTTGGACGTGATTATGTCTATGCTATGAAAGCTGTAGTGTCTACACTCTTTCGAGTAATGTATTTTCCTCATCATGGGAATATTGTGACCATTGATCAGCTTTCCTTCGTGACACCCACTCATCATATGACTCCTAGTCATCAGACTTCCCTAAATATTCATCATGTTTTAGTGGTTTCTTCCACCTGATGATGGGGGGTACGAGCACGGTTTATGTTATGTTTCAAGCTCATTAAAAAATAAAACTGAACACTCTAGCAAAGTTTACTTTTGGTTTCAAGCTTGCATAAAAATGAAACCAATCCATTTGAGCATAGTTTTATTCTATTTTAAGCTCATTAAAAAATGACATAGACTCTCCCTAGAAAAGTTTACCTTTGGTTTCAAGCTTGCATAAAAATGAAACCATCCACTCGAGCATAGTTTTATTCCATTTCAAGCTCGTTAAAAAATAAGATGGCCCCCCTCAAGCATAGTTATGTTCTATTTTCAAGCTTCTGAAAAATGAAATAGATCTCCCTCCCATCGGTTCGAGTCTCTCGCTAGAGTTAGAACCTGAACCTTCATTTCATCGGCTTCTCGTTTCCCCCCCTTGCTGAACATTTTCATATTAGTAGCCAGGTTGGTAGTTGGGTTAGCAAGCGACATTTTCAAACGAAATGAAGCTTAGGGGCATGTCTTCAACCTCTGGAAGTTACATTGAATTCAACTCGATCGCCTCTCCACACCACGTTGGAGCTAAGCCACTTACTTCTAGCAATCATGCTGGGGGCATGTACCAACCTCTGGATTCCATGTTGGGAAGAAGTTCACCATGGAGAACGTTTTCGAGCATACTTTCCTTTTTTAGGTTTCAAGCGCATTAAACCATGAAAATTATCCTGAGCATAATTCATTTTCTGTTACAAGCTCGTTAAAAAATGAAGTAGACATCATGAGAATTCTTCCAACCTATCTTCGAGCTCGTTAAAAACAGTAAGATGGAATTTGAGCTTACTTTTCACTTTTTTCGTGCTCTGGTTGAAACATAAAAAGTGGTTTGAGCTTAGTTTTTACTTTTTCGTGCTCTGGTTCAAATATGAAAAGATTCCGAGTGCTTTTTATACCATTGTCGTGCTCGTTAAAAATTTGAGTAAAAAGGTGTGTCTAGCGAGTATTGGTTTACACTTTAACCGGCCTCGCTAGACTATTTACGGAAAAGGAACTGTGTCAAGTTTACTTTTCCTTTGTCGTACTCGGTCATCAACCATGAAAAAATTGTTCATGGAGTCCTTTTAAGCTCTTTTCGGACTCCCTAAATAGGAAAAGATTGCCAAGCAAACTTGATGCTTTCACGCTTGTAAAAGAATTTGAATGATCGTCTTTCTGGTGATAGTTTACCCCTTTTTCGGACCAGGAAGGAATTCTCCAACCAACCATGGCTAGAAGAGTTCTCTCTCGCATTGTTTTACCCTTTTCCAAGCGATGAGACTAACTTTACGAAAAAAGGACCTTTTGGAGTCTCCTTTAGTTCTTTTCAGACTCTCTAAACATGAAATGATGTCGAGTTTCTATTATTTGGACTCATTAAAATTCAAACATCGAAGGGCCCATTTTGGGATGAACCCCTCCTTTCCTAGGTTCGCAAAACATTTGGGATTGGACTCATCTATGAGATGAGCTATACCGAGCATCTGGTTACCCTCATCAAGCTCGTCAAAAACACATGAGGCACTCATCAATCATGATGGGGAAAAAGGGAAGATTTTTTATTACTTCTTAATTATAGTAGTACGTAGTCACTCTTGAACATGGCACTCATTTGCATTTGCATTTAGTACTTGGATAATCTGTTTGTCCTCGAGTCTTGTCAATTCCATGAGTCGTATCGCTCCTTTGGATCAGCCAAATAATGCTTCCACCATCAGTTGCATTAGGGGTTGGTATCATTCTCATCATGTCAATACTGCCAAGTCATTCCATGCCCATGTTCAAGAGATGTTTTGTTACTCATAATCTGCAGTCAATACACCTTCAATCATGTCGGTCTACTCTGAGTCAATCTCACATATTATTGTACCATCCGATCCACTCTACACATATTTTGTCGTGTTTCGTTTCAATTGATGGGGGATTCATCATGGCCCTCCTTCGACGGATTCGTCCTTGTCAACATCAACTCATCATCCGAGGATTGAATCTAGAAACCAACCAAGTACCTTGAGCCTGCATTCCTCAATGGCAGGTTACCTCGCTTTCAACACGAGTCTACATCATTGGCTCTTGATTGAAATATTTCATCTTGCATTCGACTTCAACTCACTTATTCACGCTTGGTGATATGTACTGTGATACCTTGGGAATCATTGACATTAATGATGATCTCCCTCGTGCTTGTTAACGGTTTAAATCAATGATCGGTAATCAAGCGGTTTCTACCATGTTCGACATCAAGACATTTGTAATCACATGGTTAGATCCGTATCATTTCGGGTTCGGCTTGAAGACCCCGGGAAATCATATTTTACCCAGGTTGCGATGGAGTTTGTATTGAGTCATATTACACAGATCCACATTTGTATTGGTCGTGGCTGTGTTATCATCTCATCATGGATCTGCGCTTGTGTCTAGTAGCCATGATTGTGTTCATTCGGTCATTACTACCATGGATCTACATTGTATTGGTCGGCAGCCATGTTTTGTGTTGTATGAGACTTGTGGATCTCAGGTCATTTCTGCAGCAACTCCTTCCAACCAGCAAGTCCATTGCAATTCCTTCTATCAAAGCATTTCACTTGTCCAATCTTTAAATAGCTTCATGCTTTGGGGAGAATTTTGTTGCACTTCAAATCTCCTCATCATCAGATTCAGTGTATACATCCCTAAAGTTACCCTGATTAAGTGATTACCCTAGAAGGATTTGTACTCATTTGTACTAGGTTTTGAGAGGTCATCGCAAGCTGCACTCAAGCAACCTGTGACGTCACACCTTGCCCCATTACAGGGTGCGACAAAGTCAGTTGGATAGAAAAAATAGCTTCTTCGAGTCCCTTCTGGAATCCTGCTGACTTGGGACCCTATCCTTGACCTCTTGGGGGAGCTGGCATTCGGTTCCTAACACCTTGGAAAGATCACTTAAGCCTCTCCTATCATATCTCAACCTATCCTATCCATATCCTATCCACTTAGTCCTATTTAAATGAAGCTCACTCCCATTCCAAGGGGAGGAAGTCTATGGTATCTACATGCTGGTGAAATCATCCTTGGGAGACCTCTAATCACCTATTGGGAGACTCATACTTCCTTAGGAGGATATGGAAAATGGATTGGATGGAGAAGGGATGCAGCGTTAATCCTTGGTTGTAGTTCTATATCTCTACTATGTATTTCCCTCCATTTACAGTAATACAAATTCTTTCCACCAATATTGTTAATGTGTGATGATATTGAGTAGTTTACCTGCTTAACTGTTTACTTAGATCTCTTATTGTATAGATGCTCTTTACTCGTTTCATGTTGTTTGTGTCTTGACAGGTCTTGCAACTTAGATCTGATGATCGTTGGACGTGGAATAACATTCAAGAAAAGAGGATTGTGAAGTAAAAGGTAATACATCTAGCACTTGATCCTTAAGTAGATCTAGGAAATCCATTTGTAGTTTGTTCTATTTGTTCTAGACTCGCATTGAGCTAGGGATATCCGGCTTGCACCTGCTCGAGTGGATTGTCCGTCAAATAGACCCCGCCTAACCTACGATCCTGCGAAACTGCCTTAGGGACCTAATGCCGACGGCATTATTGGTTCCATACACTCACAGACTCCTACTCAAACCGGTGGATCATATAACCACCATGGTTCTTCCCCACCCTTGCCATAGGCTAGAAGTAGCACCACCAAGTCACCCACTCCTACTCCCACCAAGGAGGTGAATTCTATTCAATCAGCTTCTCCTCATAAATCCGATGGCAAGAAGAAAACAAAAGGTAAACCTAAGAAGTATTCCAACCAGTAGGAGCACAAGAACCCTCCCGAAGACACGAAATAGAAACGGAAGCTCAAGTATCCTTGTATACTATGTGGTGGTTGTTGGGCCTGGCCCAAGTGGGGCGATTTTGAGAAAGAAAGATTTTGGAACTACAAGATGAGCGCAGTTCAGATAAAATTAATTTTGGTACAAGTTTTGGATGCTGCGAAGATTAGTAGTGCGAGGAGGCGATGCTGCAAAGTGTCCAGTCCACGGGATGCCAGCAAAGCAGAGTGGTGGATGGAGGATGGAATGTGTTCTGTTTAGACCGTCGGCGGTCTAGTTTTGTTAAAGATGCTCCAACAGTGCTAAGCAGTGGGCAAGAGCAAATCAAGAAGAAAGCGACTGGTCACACACGCAGAAGATGCCACTACTTGAACCAGCCGCACAAAAACATTAGAGGAAGAATCGCTTTGTGAAAATGATCTGCTAGCATGCGCACATCAGGAAGGCTGATAGCGACGTGAAGCATGCATGGAAGACCACCATGATGGAATATTCGCTACTAGGTGCCAGAAGTCTAGTTTTGGGGAAACCGTGACAATTTTGTAAACCTAAGGCTTTTTGCCTGAGAATTGTAAAGACATGACCTACGAGCATGATCTATAAATAAGGGCATTTTTGTATGGGAAAGGGTTAGCTTTTCACTGTTGAACATTATTATAATCTTTGAACTTGAAGCTATTGTAAAGGCTCTGCAGCTGCATGCACAGAGACCTATCTGAGAAAGAAGAGAGTCTGCAGTTGAGTGCACAGACTAAGAATTGTTGTACCCTTCCCAAAGACTAATTTAACAACAGTTCTTGTGGACGTAGCCTCCATCAGGGGGGTGAACCACGTTAAATACTTTGTAGTGTGATTGTTTGTGTGTGCACTATTCATTTGCTTAGTATGGATGTTTAATACCGCAGTTATCTGTTATGTGATTGCTTTTATATGTATTCGCCGCAGGAATGGTGGGAATAATATGTTAAGTAATGCATGAGTGGATGAATGTTAAGTATTAAGCACTTATAAGTATTTGAATGTATGAATCTGTTGGTTAATCGCATAGTTGAACACTGGATTAGAGTGTAGCATTAGAGCACGTAGTATTATAGGTTTCATTCATTTACATACGCCTTGAAGATAATAATCTAAGTGTTGTTGAAGGGATAAAGAACGTTAAGTATATTGGTTAGATTTAATCAAGTATTGAGCAGACGCGCGATCTAGTCGACGCGCTGACCCCTTGGAGAGCGCCGCAAGATAAGTTGTTGATAACTTTTAGTCGTAACACGGGAAGTACCCGATACCACGCAAACCTTGGATGTGCTGGTTGTGCAAGCGCCGCAGCTTGCCGAAGTACATGACGCAAAGTAGGGACTTTGCACAGTCGTTTGTCCTCAGTAGGAGTTCCTTTCCGCTTTTCCCATCAGTCCCTTTTACAATCGCATCACCAGGTTGTGGAAACTTGATTCTGCAACCACCCCCTCAGCTTCGCCTCGAGTGAGACCTCAGGCTGCTCGCAGTATGTTGCTGAAAGGGCCGGTGAATAGGGGTTTTGTTGGTTCCTTGAACCGCGAAGTACCTGGGTCTACATTGGAAACCTCTAGCTCAGTATATATGCCAACAAATGGTTCCGTTGCTCGGCTAAGACTAGTGATGCGGTAGTGTATTTGGAAATTAATGTGTGACGAAGAATACCAGTTCCTGTTGGGTTTAGACAATTGGAATCCCGAAAAGAAAGAGATCTGAGACTGGTGCGATAAGATAGAAAGAGATTTTGCAAAGAAAGAGAACAGACACCCACGTCTCTCTGACGTACAGTGGTTGAATAGATACTTGTGGAAAGATATTCACGAGATATTCTGGGCTTCGTTTGGAAACAAGCTGCACGAGTGGATATCGCAACTCGCAGAAAAGAAAACCTGTTTTCAAGGAGGAGTACCTACAGAGTGGACTCCTGAGCTCACAACGCATCTCAAAGCAATAGACAGCCCACTGTCACGAGCAGTCGACTTCTGGGTTGATAGCATACTTGAAATATTTGTAATAGAATTTGTTGTAGACACGTTGAAATCCTACAGCCAAGCTAAAGTATACTTTTTCGAAGGATTCAGAGGTAAGTTCCTGAACAATCTCAGTCTATACATTAAAATGATTTTAGCTGAGAAAGGCATCTTAAGAATGCAGTGATACTTTTGAATCTGTCATGGTATAAAGTATATTTAGTGATTCTGATGAAGAAACCCATAATCTGAGAAGTGGAAAGAGATATAAGTTTAATAAAGAGAAGAATCCCGGAGGACCTGGACTCTGCGTGGATACCGAAATCCCATGTGACCTTAACAATCAAACCGCGCCATCATTAGCCACCATCCACCCTATCACACCTCAGAATCCGTTGGTTGCAGAAACCGCGCCACCCTTATCTCAGAACCCACCCACTGCGATCGTAGCACAGCTCACCCCGTAGAACGTCGATACTGCTAGCACCGCAGGAGCAGGTTCTCAAGCCATACCGACTTAGACTGGTCCAATTCAGAATACCCAGTCTCAGAATATCCTGTAGAATAGCACTATTCCAAATATTCCCTTTACTTTTTCTGCTCAGAACCCTCCGCAGACTCATATCACTACTCAAGGTGCTACACAACCAGGAAGGAGAATGATAGATAGTGATATAAAACTGCCGATATTTAAACGAACGAGTCTAGAAGACCCTGATCAGCATTGGTTTCTATGTGAAGCTGTATGGAGTGTAAAGCAAGTTCAGGATGATGCTGTGAAGAGAGCGCAGCTCATCACCACTTTCAGAGACAGAGCATTTCATTGGTTTATGAAATATTCTCAGGCACAGCCAAGAACCCTAACAAAAATCAAGGTTGTGCTCACAGCAGATTTTAAGAAGCCGAAATCAAAATCATAGTGCATAACAGAATTAAAGAAAATCAAGCAGAAACCTACCGAAACGGTCTGGGAATTTGACCAAAAATTTAAGACATTATTGGATCAAGTGATATTTGAGATAGCTCCGCAGTAGCATAAGGAGTTTCCCTGCTCTATTACCCCACATTAGACAACCATTGATGCAGCAGAATGTTGCATCGTAGGCAGAGACCTTATAGATCACCATGAAGCTGGAGGCTTCACCGATTGGAGACAGTAGCTTTGGGATGTCACAGATCCAGAACCAATTGACCACCTTAACATTAGAATTGCAAGGTATGAAGAATGGAAAGGAACAGAGATATGAACAGAGGCATGAGGTCTGGTGCACAGGATGCAAGGGAGAAGGCCACACCAGAGAACATTTCCCCTTATTTCAAGATTACCTAAATAGTGGCGCGTCGAACCCCATGAATCAGAACCAAGTGCATGTTGAGAAATCTGTAGAAGCAGAGGACACAGACCTGAGGACTGTTACCTAATACAGAAATATGTAAAAACACCAAAAAAATTATATTGTAATTTCTGTAAGTTAGTTGGACATGATGAATCCAACTATCGTGCATATGAGCTAATGAATGAAAGAAAGCGAGATATGGAAGCAATGCGAGGTGCTGGAATGTACCGCATCCAGGAGGAAAATCAGCCAAAACAAGACAATGCTCACTATGATCAAGGTGGATATAGAGGCCATGGCGGTGGATACCGCAGGAGAAGAAGACATGCCGACCCAGCCCAAGGAAGAGGCCACGGCCAGGTAATTTGTTACAACTATGGCTAGCCAGGTCACGTATCTCGAGAATGTACAAATCCATGCACTACGTGCAATTACTGTAAATCATTTGAGCATGTTATTGAAGACTGCCTTGTACTCGAGGTGGAAATGCAGAAACGAAGACGGACAGAACCGCCAAATCCCAACATTCAGTTGATTTAAGCAGAGAGAAGACCTGTGGATCCAAGTGTAAATGTGGTATCGCACAGTGGCGCTGATATAGGAAGAGATGGAAGCACAGAAGCTTCGACTTCTGGAATGAGCAATCCTAAGCAGATTCTCGGTGAATCAGTATGGATTAGAAAAACACCTGGGAGAACACCTGGCCTAGACTTACAAAAAAATAAGGGAGCATTCGAGGAAGCGTGGGAAATGTTCAGAACACCACCACCCGCTTCACCGAGAACCCAGTTGCACAATGAAGTACCACAAATAGAGGATATGCCAGCAGCATATGATCACACAGGCACTGCAACAGATACAGGGACCTCTATTGCACAGTTCCTAAGGAGCTGCATGAAGTTATTAAAGAGTGCAGATGCTTTCATGGAATTTGAAAAACTACTCAGGAAGTACGAGCCACGCAATGAGAAGGGGGCTTCCCATGGCGCAGTCCATAATATTCGGAGTCCTAAAAGAACAGGAAGGGAAATTAGGCTCACTGCATGGATTGGGGACTATGAGATGGATGAGATCATTCTTGATCTTGTATCCGAAGTAAATGTCTTGACCAAGCAGACATGGCATCAGATGGGCAAACCAAAGTTACAGTGGTCACCACTATAGTTAAGAATGGCCAATTAAGGGATAGTTATACCTCTGGGGAGGTTACCCAACACCATTGTTGACATTGACGGAGTTCACATCTATGCAGATTTCGAAGTAATTGAAATCGTGGATGATAGCCATCCTTATCCAGCACTGCTGGGTATCGATTGGGCAATGAATAACTCTACAATTATTGATTTGAAGACTATGAAAATGATATTTGAAGGCAATGATATAAGGGTCATTGCACCATTGGACCCCTCGCAGGGTGAACGATATGTTGAACTGATTCAGGAGGAATCCCGAGCCCAAGACTTGGACCGTATTTACAAGATGACAACTAATGCTATTGACTATATTAATCCAACTGCAGATGGAACACTCAGTTGGCGCTATGACAGCTCTTTCATTTCAGACTCTGATGCAGGACTGGAAAACTGGCAAAGCAGATTACATGAAGTATCTGCTAGGAGATGCGCACGGATCACGAAGTCACTCCACTGGATTGGCAAAGAGGTAACTCCAATCCCTACCTATGATGGTTTCTCTAATTTTTATTGCTTTATCAAAGAATATACTGGTGCAGTTATAGATGAATATCACCTATCAACATTAGACATGGCACTGTTGGATACACCTGCCAGATGGTGGGATGTGCATAAGAAGACACTGACAACATGGGATCAGTGCAGAATTAAGATGCAAATTAGGTTTGTTGAGAAGGTTACACTACCTTTTACAAAATATAATGGACAAACGGATCCATGAGATCATATTGAGGCTTTCTCACAAGCTTGGGTGGAAAGGCCATAGACTAAATGGGTACATCTATTTGTGCACACGCTGGAGGACCTGATTCCGAAGAAATGGTACCTAGACCTGGAGTTGCGTAAGGGAACAGCGAACTGGTCTTCCCTAACTACGAGCTTCCAACAGGATTTCAGATTTGAAGATGAACATCCAAGTATCAATGAAGCGCTGCAGGCTATTAAGGAAAGAATATTCAGCCCAGACTATACACAAGGAAACATGACGCTAGAAGAATTCTTTGGAGCAAACAGTGTACCTGCGCGCCTACAACCAGAATGGGAAGAGCAGCTAGAGCATGCTCTTGACTGTTATCACATCGTTGAGGACTGCGAGGATAAAGCAGATAGTGATGAGGAGGACCCACGTAATATACAGATACCTGAATCAGAGGGAGTGCACGAGGTAGAAGGACCTCCACTAGAAATTCCAGATATGAGTGGACCGATGAAAACAAGAAAAATGAACATTGGCACCAGCGAAGAGCCAAAGTTCGTAGCTATCTGAGACTATTGGGATGAAGACACAATTGAAGAGGTTGCGGGCATACTATAGGAATATCGAGAATTATTCCTGACCAAGTTCACAGAGATGAAAGGTATTCTGGGAGACTTAGGAGTGATGAAAATCCCTCTTAAGCCTGGCGCGAAGCTTGTGAAGCAAAGACCGTATACAGTGAACCCACGCTACAAAGAACGAGTTAAGGCAGAAATTGATAAGATGCTTGATGCAGGGATCATTGAGGCAGTCGAAGAATCTGAGTGGATAAGCCCGATGGTTATCCAAGAGAAGAAAACAAAGGGTGAGATCAGGATCTGTGTGGATCTCAGAAAGTGCAACGACACTTCGATGCATGACCCATTTCCTACACCTTTTACAGATGAAGTGCTAGATAATGTTGGAGGAAATGAGGCATATTCTTTTACTGATGGATTCTCTGGATACCATCAGATCAGGATAGATTGTGCAGATAGGCACAAGACTACTTTCGCTACAGAATGGGGATCATTCCAGTACACAGTGATGCCTTTTGGTCTGAAGAACGCACCTGCCATATTTTCTAGAGTGGTAGTCACAGCATTTAAATATTTTATACATAATTTCTTAGAGGTTTAATTTGATGATTGGACTATTTTTGGTTTACTGAAGAACCATGTCGCGAACCTCTGGATGATGCTAGAAAAATGCAGACAACATCAAATTTCATTAAATCTGAAGAAATATGTTTTCTGTGTTCCCTATGGAACTTTGTTGGGACACATTGTGTGCAAACAGGGCTTGATGGTTGATCCTACAAAGATTGCAGTCATTGTAAACTTGCCCACACCAAATTCAGTTAAGCAGTTGTGCACTACATTGGGGCATACTGGTTAATACAGGAAGTTCATAAAGGGGTATGCGCAGATCACTGCAGCTATGGAGAAGCTGTTAAAGAAATATGTACCATTCACCTGGAATGAAGAATGCGAACAAGGCTTTGATATACATTAAAATAAAAGATGGTCATTGCGCCGATCCTAGTCTTTCCAGAATGGGAGAAGCCATTTCATGTCCATGTTGATGCTTCATGTATAGCATTGGGCGTTGTTCTTGCTCAGCCAGGAGAAGGAGGTATTGCTCATCCCATTGCATTTTCCAGTAGGAAGCTTTCATCTACTGAGAAGAACTATACCACTACTGAGCGAGAAGGACTCACTATGGTATATGCGCTGCAGAAGTTCAGACATTATTTGCTTGGGGTGCACTTTTCTATGTTCACTAACCATTCTGCTTTGAAATACCTGGTCAATAAGCCAATGTTAGGGGGGCGCATATGCAGATGTTTATTACTCTTTCAAGAGTATTACTTTGAAATTCTTGTTAAGCCAGGAAGGTTGAACTTAGGACCTTGTCATCTGTCAGGAATTGAGTTAGGAGAAGAACCGATGAATCTGGAGGACAATCTGCCTAATGCACAGTTGTTTGCTATACAGGTTTTCGATGACTATTCTCAGGACATCATTGAATTTTTAACCACAAGATTTGCACCTAACTAGTTCACTATGCAGTAGAAGAAGCAGCTAGTAGTGCACGCTACAGACTTCACCATTATTGCGGGCCAGCTATACAAGTTGGGACCGGATGAAGTGCTGCACGGATGTGTACTAGAGCATGTGAAACCATTCATATTAGTTGATGCACATTCAGGAGTCACAGGAGGTCACTATGCAGGGAGAGCTACTGCGTAGAAGATACTGCGTGCAGGGCTATGGTGGCCTACAATTCACAAGGACTCAAAGGAACATTTCCAGAGTTGTGATGTTTGTCAAAGGATAGGGAAGCCATCACGCAGGGATGAAATGCCATTAAATCCACAGTTGACATTGCAGGAATTTGAGAAATGGGCTATCGATTTTGTGGGTCCTATTAACCCACCAGGGAAAAGAACTGGCACGAAGTATATCATTACTGCTACTGACTACCTCACCAGATAGGCAGAAGCAAAGCCATCGAAAGATTGTAGCGCAGCTGCAGCCGCGAAATTTATATATGAAAATATCCTTACAAGGTTTCGATGCCCAAAAATTTTGATGAGTGATCAGGGAACTCATTTTCTGAACAGAACCATCGAAGCTTTAACCAAAGAGTTCCATGTTCACCATCATCGCAGCATGCCTTATCATCCACAAGCGAATGGAACCGTTGAAGCATTTAACAAAGTATTGGAGAATGCACTAACCAAGATATGCAATGTCAATCGGGACGACTGGGACCTGCGCATTCCCTCTGTATTATGGGCATACAGGACCACATGCAAGAAATTGACTGGACACACACTGCTACGAACATAAAATAAGATAATAGTTAAATAATTAATAGTTAGGTTAACTAAAGATAGGTTATGAAAAAAGGTGTCTCCTCAACATCAAAATGCCCAAGCTATATTTAAGGCAGGGCCATTATTGTAATCTTTTATCCATTATCAAATATATTATCTATTTTACTCCATATTTATGGCTTATCGTATATACCAGATATTTTGGTAAAGTTATTTGTGTGAAGCAAATAATTATTTGCAGCATTTGGTATCAGAGCTAGCTTCTGATTTGGTGGGTAGCCATCATCCCAGAGTATCTCTGAAACCGAGGACCTTGTCCCACCCAAGCTTTTAGCCATTCAATCCATTTACGTGAAGAAATTGAAAACAAAAACAAAAACAAAAACAAAAACAAACAAACAAAAAATATCACGTGAAGGAAAAGACAGTGACGTCCTGCTCCATTTCCACCCTCCATCCTGCGGTCTACAAGCGACGCCCAAATCGCAGCCGCCACCATCTTTGCAACGCATCCATCCAGTTCACCGCTCCATCCCTACACCTGTGCGCGCCCCTCCCATAGCACAACACCCCCTCGTCCTCCAGCATCCTCCCAATCCCACCACCCTCCCCCCGTTGCTTCCCACGCTAGCAGTCGCCATCCATGCCACGCTCTCCACCATCGCAGCCCCCATCTTCACCATCCCTCCCTCACTTCCATCCTCCATGCGCTTGCACTTCACGCCAAACCCTCCTCCTCTTCTACCGCACTCCCTCCCTCTGCCGCCCACCTGCGCTCCATCCACACTCCTCCACGTGCCTCCCCAGCACCTCGGCCCTCCTCTCTAGCCACTCCCTCCCACATCAACCTCCGCCTTTGCCCCAGCATCCCCCACGCTAACCCCTCCGCGCTGAACCTCTCCCGGTCTCCCTCCGCCATCCCTCTTCCACCACACCTCCGCCAGTCCATACACAACACCACAAATCCACACCATTTCCCTCCCTATCCGCCCATGCTTTCCCTGACTGCCAAATCTCTCTTGTTGTGCCCTCCACACACTTCTCCTTACAACCCTTCCATCCTCCCTTGCACCACTCCAATTCCACCGCCACTCCACTTCTACCGCCACTCCACGTAACCCTACACAACCAAAGAAATAAATTTCAATTAAAAAAAAAATATTACTATAATATTATTACTATTATAGTATAATATTGTTTTATTAACATTTTTTTCAAACTTTATAATAATAATACATATTATTATTATTATTTCAAAAAGAAAATCCGTTATATATTATTATAATTATTATATTATAATAATTATTAATAATATCCACATTATTATTATACTTGAATAATAATAATTATTATAGATATTTAATAATTGTATAAATTATTACAATTATTGATTACGAAAAAAGAAGAAGCCAAAATTAAGAAAAAGTCAAAGGAAGACCAGTTAAAGAAGTTAAAGACTCCCTATCATCAAAAAGTCGAAGACAATTTATCGTCAGAAAAATCAAAATCAAAGAAAGACCGATTATTGACAAAAAAGTAGTCAAAGGAAGACAAACTTGAAAAAGAGTCGAAGACCATGGAAGCTGGGTTGCGACTACAAATAGAGAAATTAGAAGCCAAGTTAAAGCACTATCGAAAAGACAATGAAGAATTACGAGACATTAATACACAATCCAAAGTAAGGATTGAACTACATAAGATACAAGAACAGTTCAATGAACAAACAATGTCCAACCAGGAAAATCACATAGAAAAATTATTTGTGCAAATCAACGAATTAAAAGAGGAGAGTGATTTCAATCAGAGGTTGAAAAATCAAGATATAAAGAAAGAAATAAACAATTATGAAGCAGAAATAATACACTTGAACAAAATCGTTAGCGACAAAGATGAATAACTAATGCAGTTACGACATAAATTAGAAAATCAAGAATCAGAGGTCGGCTAGTGTCGACAACAGATAAAAGTTCTTCAACAACAAAATGATGACTCTAAAAAGACACATAAGTCAGAGATCGCGAAGAGTAATAAATCATTATCTAACAATGATGAAGAAATTTTTAGACTAAGAAGTCATAACAAGATACTAGTCACAAAAATTAAGAAGTTGAAAAATAGCCAAAATATAGAACAATCCATGGACGACATTGAAGGGAAACTTCTAGACGAGCAGGAAGAAAATAGTTGTATCAGAAGTCATAATGAAGATCTTAAGGAACAACTTAAGACATCTGAAGATGACAAAAAATCGCAAGTCGAATTGATTAAGAAGTTTCAAAATGATAATAGGCAGTTAGAAAACAAGTTGGAAAAGATACAGAACAAAAACTTAAATCCTCAAGAGACGAAAATACAACTTCCAACTCAGATCAATGCTCTAAAGGCGACATTCGTAAACGAAAATGACATCGTGAAAGTTCCTTATCGACACCCCAACCATAAAAACCAATATTTGAAAAAGTGGGAAATGTCGAAAGACAATGGTACTAATGTGATCAAATCTCCTGACGACACATCAGTAGGGAATCCCATCAGTACACAACAAATCAATTTGGGATGGATTGATCCGTCGACGTATCAAAATTTATGCTCTACACTTAGCAGTTCGTATCGACATGTTTCGGCAGCCACGACACGCAAAGAACAATGCGAAAAAATTATAAGGCTTTGAGGACAAAGCGTCTCTAAGAGAGTGGCAATTCTACGAACATAAAATAAGATAATAGTTAAATAATTAATAGTTAGGTTAACTAAAGATAGGTTATGAAAAAAGGTGTCTCCTCAACATCAAAATGCCCAAGCTATATTTAAGGCAGGGCCATTATTGTAATCTTTTATCCATTATCAAATATATTATCTATTTTACTCCATATTTATGGCTTATCATATATACCAGATCTTCTGGTAAAGTTATTTGTGTGAAGCAAATAATTATTTGTAGCACACACCCTTTAGGTTGGCTTATGGGAAAGAGGCAATAATGCCAATGGAATATATCCTTCCCAGTTTGAGAATAGCAATGTTTATAGGCATGGCAAATCGCAACGTGCTGGAAGGACGACTCTTACACTTGGTTGGTCTGGAGGAGGATCATTTCATCACAGGCTTTCACCAACAAGTGCAGAAGGAAAGGGAAAAAGCATGGCATGATCGCCATATCAAAAGCAAGTCTTTCCAAGTAGGTGATCTAGTCCTCCTGTATGATAGCAAATTTATGAAATTTCCTGGAAAATTTAAGATGCATTGGCTTGGCCCGTATACTGTAATGCATTTTAGTAACAATGGCGCAGTTCAGTTAGCTACCTTATCCAGAGATACTTTTCCAACTTTGATAAATGGAAGTAGACTAAAGCTTTATCGCGATAGTCCTGCTTCGCAACATCCTGTATGATCAAGAGAAATGTACTGCGCAACATTGCTGAAGCTGTGTGGGAAGGAAAAAATAAAAAAAAAATAAAAAGGAAGAAAAGAGGAACTGTGCAGTTGCAAAGACCAAATTAACTGAGAAGAGCCTTAGTTCAGAAGCAAGAAATCAGGCACCGAAAAGAGACTGCACAGGAACCGTCAGGGCCTGCCACGCAATTCGACACAACACTCAGGAAAATAGCCGTTACAATGTCGGTCGGAAAATATAGCAATTACCAGCGACCGCTTGGGCATTTAACGCACAGATAGCTGTTCTGAGCGAGTTTATGATGGGAAGGACCAAAGGATCTGTCGGATTTGGACAACGGATACCACCACTAATGCTTATATAGCCATTGAGGGGTGCGGAGGAGGGTCTGCTGCACCTATAAATAATGCCATATTCAGACTCGCAGGCGTTAACAAACACTTAGAATTTTCTTGGAAACAGTCTTCCCAAGTATTTTTCACAAGCTATCTAAACAACCGTGAGAGTTTCCTAGTGGATGTCTGAGTGGTCTTCCACTGAAGAAGAGTTCACGGTCTTAGAGACTTTGAAGGTATTCCAATACGGGGGGGTCGAAGGTTTAATGAGAACCCCAGCTAAGAAGGTTGTCTTCGAACCAGGTCAGGCATCAAGACACGGTCCAGTGATGGAAGACAGAGGAAAAAATCCAATAGGACCAAGAACAAAGGTACCTAAGATGGCATCGACAGCGCTTAAGCCACCGCTAACGGATAAGGAAATACCTCTGACCTTAAACCTAGACTACATTTCACTGTGTGCTCTGGATGCCCAAGTTTTTAAGTTGCTAAAGAATGCTAAATACGATATCCCGTTGTCGCCAATATCAAAACATGTCGAGGTTGAGAAAAAAAATTTGGGTAAAATCCCAGAATATAGATGGGAGGATTATGATCTGCTTGCAGTATAGAAAGAGGAGCCCAATGAGCCGAAGTTCCCACAGTTCCAACCAGACCAGTATATGTGCTGGAAGAAGGAAGAGAAGGGTGAGCTTAACCTGGTCGCGCAAAGTTGGTTGGAGTAGTCCAGTCCAGGCTACTCAATCTAATCAAACTCCTGCATTTCGATAGGTCACCAGAGCTAAATGTGGTGGTGCGCACGTTGATGGCCCGCATTCACCAGGGCTATTTGTGGCTCAACCACAATATTGACCTCACCATTGACATCATTCACCGCATTACTGGCTTAAGTAAAAGGGGTAAGGATCCCAAGCGATTCTTCCAAGGGAAGAGTAAGGATAAAGAAGCGATATCAAAGATGAAGAAAACCCAAACAACCATCAAAGGGAAGAGGGGATTCCAAACAGAAGAAATAGATGATAAAGCAACAACATCTGTCATGCAGCTGTTAGCGGGAAAGATTCTCCACACATGCAGACCACTCCAAGTAAGCACAGGTGCAGTACTGCTTGGCGTCGTGGCTGCAGAAGGAGAACAATTTAATTGGTCTCAATATTTGTTGAACGAGTTCATGGAAGAGCTCAATGACACGCAGCTCAACGGAGGGAGTTTCCATTACACCTGGATTATAGTACTAATTGCTTTTGTTGGTTGGAAAGAGCCAAAGGATTACGTTGGTGTCATCACTGATACCATCGAGTGCAGAGGACCAAATTATTCAAATTTGTGGGCAAATCTGAACTCACAAAGATAGCATGCAAACATTGAAGTCTTCTACCAATGACTATGACCAGTTGCGCGCAGCAATCATACTAACGCCATGGATAACAAAGCAGGTAACCAGTAGGTATATACGCATTGTGAATTTGTATGCTGATATGCATAGCATTTATATTTTAGGTAAGGCACAGAAGAAGAAGGTGGAGTGGTTCCCAGGGAAGTACCATATGTATGAGGAGGACATTGAAAATATCATGAAGGAATGGCCTGCCGAGTTCCGCGTAGAAGTTGTAGATGTCACAAGTGACTCTAGGGAGGATGACCTGATTCCATGCCCTATCACTGAAGAGAAGGAGATAGCGAAAATTAAGGAAGTTGACATCCCAGGACAAAAAAAGGGGGCAAGAAAGAAGCAGAAAGCTGAGAAGGGTAAGTTGGACAAAGTGCTCAAAAGCGATGACTATGAAATGATTGGGGTAAAGTTCACAGAGCAAATATGGAATATCTGATGTCGAACAAAGAGAAAAATGATAAGACAATATAGGATAGTCTAGAAAAGAATCTGACCGCGCTGTAGGGGATTACGCTGAAAATTGAAGAGGTCCACAAGAGATTACCTCCGTCGCACGACTCAGAGTTCGAAGGGAATTCGGGAGGAACTTCGCAGCAACAAACACCGTAGTTAACCATGGTTGTTCCTGCGAAGTCCCATATCATCCACCTGGACCCAATCACAGTAATTTTACCTATGACATAGCAACTCATGTTGGATACAAAGGATGTCGAGCGCGTAGATCTTGATTTGGAAAAAATACCACTGTCAGGCTTGCATTATTTACATCTGCAGTGTATGGAGGAGATGCATGAGCGGACCATCGACACGCTAAAGGGGCAGGCTGAGCTGCAAGCAGCTAATCGGCAGTTGGAGGAGTCTCACTTGCGGAACGCCATGTAGCTACAGGATGAGCATGATCGTCAGAAAAGACTAGAGTCCACGATCACGATGGTAGCAAACAACATCGATGACTTGGAGGTCCAGGCAGATCCTATGGATATTATTGTTAAGATTGGTGCACTGGTCACCACTCTTAAGACAGAGAGGCAGGATATGCAGATTGTGCATGAGCCTAATATCGCTGCTTTGAAGGAGCAGATAAATCCATAGACCCTACCGAATGAACAACAGCTTAGAGCAAAATGAGTGAAGGCCGCAGCAGAGAATATTGTTGTCGAAGTGGCTAAGTGCCGGGAACTATTAGAAGTGGCATCGAAGGCATTTACTACCCTCGAAGAAGACCCAACATTACTGGAACTAAAGAATGCAAAGAAATATAAGCAAGCTGCTTTGGAGAGGTTGGATGCAAAAGTGAAGGCCTTACCACCAAGAGATAGGCTCCAGATGTACAGGGAAATAATGAGCCTCAAGAAGGAAATAAAAGCCTTGCGAGAGAAAGAGACTGAAATGGGCGATAAGGCGTAGCCACTACTAGAAAATGACGGTGCGGTCTCGCAAGAGATCGAGGGAAAGTTAAAGGAACTGCGCGAGAACCAGGAGCAAGTAGAGGGCCAGCTAAGCGATGAAATAACACCGAAAATGATGGATACAGTCAGACAAGTCGAGCAAGATACAAAGGACGCAGTAGGGAAACTCATCGATGCATATAATGAGTTCGGTGCGAAGCTAGCTCCGTAGGAGACAGAACAGTTCTGGGAGACCAAAGTTGCAGGTGACTTGGGGGTGAGCCACATGTAAGTGTTAGGGGCATATTGGGCCTGGCCCAAGTGGGGCAATTTTGAGCAAGAAATATTTTGGAACTGCAAGCTGAGCTCAGTTCAGATAAAAGTAATTTTAGTAAAAGTTTTGGATGCTGTGAAGTTGCGCGCAGCGCAGCGCTGGAGGAAGCTACGAGGATCAGTACTGCAAGGAGGTGGTGCTACGAAGTGTCCAGTCCACGGGATGCCAGCAAAGAAGAGTGATGGATGGAGGATGGCATGTGTTTCGGTTAGACCGTCAGCAGTCTATTTTTGGTAAAGATGCTCCAAGAGTGCTAATCGGTGGGCAAGAGAAAATCGGGAAGAAAGTGACTGGTCACACATGTGGAAGATGCCACTACTTGAACCCATTGCACGAAATCGTTAGAGGAAGAATCGCTTAGTGAAAGCGACCTGTTGGCATGCGCACAACAGTAAGGCTGATAGCGACGTGAATCATGCGTGGAAGACCGCCACGATGGAATATTCGCTACTAGGTTCCAGAAGTTTGGTTTTGGGGAAACCGTGACAGTTTTGTAAACCTAAGGGTTTTTCCCTGCGAATTGTAAAGACATGACCTACAGGAATGATCTATAAATAAGGGCATTTTTTTATGGGAAAGGGTTAGCTCTTCACTGTTGAACATTATTAGAATCTTTGAACTTGAAGCTATTGTAAAGGCTCTACAGCTGCGTGCGCAGAGACCTATCTGAGAGAGAAGAGAGTCTACAGCTGAGTGTGCAGACTAAGAACTATTGTACCCTTCCCAAAGACTAATTTAACAACAGTTCTTGTGGACGTAGCCTCCATCCGGGGGGTGAACCACGTTAAATACTATGTAGTGTGATTGTTTGTGTGTGCATTGTTCATTTGCTTAGTATGGATGTTTAATACCGCAGTTATCTGTTATGTGATTGGTTTTATATGTATTCGTCGCAGGAATGGTGGGAATAATATGTTAAGTAATGCATGAGTGGATGAATGTTAAGTATTCAACACTTATAAGTCTTTGAATGTATGAATCTGTTGGTTAATCGCATAGTTGAACACTGGATTAGAGTGCAGCGTTGGAGAGCACAATATTATAGGTTTTGTTCATTTACATACGCCTTGAAGATAATAATCTAAGTGTTGTTGAAGGGATAAAGAACTTTAAGTAGATTGGTTAGAGTTAATCAAGTCTTGAGTAGACGCGTGGTCTAGTCGACGTGTTGACCCCTTGGAGAGAGCTGCAAGATACGTTGTTGATAACTTGTCGTCGTAATGCGGGAAGTACCCGATACCACGTAGACCTTGGATGCGCTGGTTGTGCAAGCGCTGCAGCTTGTCGAAGTACCTGACACGAAGTAGGGACTTCGTGCAGTCGTTTGTCCGTAGTAGGAGTTCCTTGCCACGCTTCCCATTAGTCCCTTTTACACTTGCTTCACCAGGTTGTGGAAACTTGATTCTGCAGCCACCCCCTCAGCTTCGCCTCAGGTGAGACCTCAAGCTGCTCACAGTCTGTTGCCGAAAGGGCCAGTGAATAAGGAGCTTGTTAGTTCCTTGAACCGCGAAGTACCTGGGTCTACATTGGAAACCTCTAGCTCAGTATATACACCAACAGTGGTGACCATTTCTCCAAAGAATGTCCCCAGAGAGATGAAGTGTAGAATTTTCTTAAGGGAAACTCCACACCCGCAATTCTCAACGATCCCTTCCCCACCCAAAACCAACAAATGATTACCCAACCCTCTCATTCTCAAGGAGAAACATCCTCCACCACGCATGTTCTCATGATGCGTAGTGAAACGGTTAACTTGAATACATGATCATGATCATATGACTCAGTCCCTCCTAAGGAATCCACCGGAAGTAATATTGAAAAATATTCTGCCTCTACCTCGGATATCTTTGCGCAAGGTCCTCTCACCATTGAGAAACCTTCATTAGATTCAATGTTGCGTTCACCTAAGAGCATGATTTGAAAAGTATTTTTCAATCCTAATGCTCGGGCAGCTCAGAACTACAACATTATAGAGGACTTGGCGCAAGCCCCTTGTGCCATGTCAATGCTATAAGTCTTGCAGAATTGTCCCAATCAACGTGAGAATCTTCTCATTTCCATCCGCGCGGTAGACCCGGATTCCTCCAATACGATCATGTTTAGACTTGATTATTTTAAACCAGGGCTTTCCCAATAGTTGGATTTCCAAATTTCCACAAAGGTTGCTAGGAAGACAATCCATTGTGCTGTATTAGATGAAGGTGCCTCCACCTCGGTCATGTTGGCGAGCCATTGGCTCTCCTGAGTTAAATCGTTCTCCGACTACCCTGAAATCATTTGACAGTCATGGCTTCCAACCCCATGGGATATTACAATCCTTAGCAGTAGATTTGGGGGGTAAGACTGTAACCATTAACGTGGAAGTAGTCGCTTCCCCTTTGGATTATAATCTCTTGCTTGGTCGTAACGCATTTTATGCCATTACTACGGTTGCGTCATCTATCTTCCGCATTGTGCAATTCCCCCATCAAGGTCGAATTGTCACTATCGACCAATTGAACTTATGTACACCGGACATCGCTACTCATCCCATCGACAATGTCCCTTTGTTAGGGAAATCTTCGCAGCTATATGAGAGCATGGGGGTCAGCCTCATAAAATATTCATCTCTTATGGGCGTCTTTCCAACCCTGGATCCCCCTAACTATGTTTCCATAGTGAACATGATCTCCTCCATGATTCCATCATCTTCCAACTCTACAGATCAATGGCTCATGCCCGATGAGGCCACTGTGCATTTGATTGGAGATACTATGCCTCTCTCACCAGATGAAGCTACTTATGAGGCTATCCAATCATCCCTTGAGGACCACTTGGCCGTGTCCTCTACATTTGTTTCTCTGCAATGGACATCTGTTAGATTTTCACAATTTAATTCAAGATTATATAGGATCTTATCTGAGAGAATAACATGCACAACATTTAAACACAAGAGACAAGAGACACAAATATTTTCATCATGGAAACCATAAAGGAGAAAACCCCCCAACTTCCTCAAAGATAGAATGAGTAAAGAATAGAAAATCCGAAAACAAAGAGATGGTCTTTAGCAGCTTCCTCCTCCTCCACTTGTGTGAAATTCTCTCTCTCTCACTAATGTGCAATGAGTGAGTGAGTGAGTGAGTGAGTGAGAAAATAGAAAGGATGATCCTCTTTATTTATACTTTACTTTCACTTGACTTTTTACCCTAACTGGGTTGACTTCTCCTAGGAGAGTCTAATAACCCATTACCACTTGAATCAGGGCCGACCCCTCTAGGGGAGTCTAATAACCCTATCAAATATAATAATAACTTTCCCAATCGGAGGAATAAAACCTATTTGACAAAAGTACAATGACATATGAATACAATATAAAATATACAAGTGAATATCATCCAAAGTTACAAATACATTAACACTCCCTCTTAACTAGGAAGGTATTCTCTTGACACGGTTCATCAGCACAAGTCTTTGTCACTAGATCATCATCAAAGCTGGATCATCGTCACTACTACTACTATATCGATCATGAATCTCCACTCTACTCGTCATAGGAAGTTATACAGAGCCAGCCCCTTTTCACAATGGATGTAGGCCTACCCTCCATGTACGTCTTCATCATATCTGCGAGAAATTCATCAAGTAGGTACATCTCAGGACTTATTATATGCCTCTTAAAAACATGCAAGATCTCCCAGGACTGACTATAATCCACTGCAAAACCTGAAGGAGCATCTCAGGACTGATTATATGCCTCTACAAAACATGTGTACCCTACTATCACCTCATCATATTCAGATCATACCATCGTCAACGGAGCACAGCCCAGATTCACATCACACAACACTTACATCCACCGGCATGGGAGGACCAACCAACCACAATCCTGGAAAGGCTCAGCAATTACATCAACGACCATGGGAGGATCAACCTACCACCATGTCAGAAAAGCTTCAGGAATTACGTCAACGACCATGGGAGGACCAACCTACCACTATGTCGGAAAAGCTCGAATATTACATCAATGACCATGGGAGGACCAACCTACCACCATGTCAAAAAATCCTATGTGCATCTGCGTCTTCCATACTCATCACTTCCCCTTGGAAGGAACCTCGATCTGAAGTACACCAAGCTTCTCTCTGAAGTATTCAAACTTCACTCTGGCCAGCAGCTTGGTCAATACATCGGCTATCTGCTCCTCTGTCGCAACATACTGGAGCTTCACTACTCCTCTCTACATCATATCCCTAATATAGTGGTACTTGATCTCAATGTGCTTCGACTTGTCATGGAACACTGGGTTCACAGACAACTTCACACAACTCTGGTTGTCGTAATATGTACAAGTCGCGTCCAATTGGAGATCAAAAAAATCAGACAGTATCTTCCTTAGCCATACTACCTCACAACTAGTCGAACAAGCTACGACAAACTCTGCTTTGGATGTACTCAGTGCCATGCAGGACTGCTTCCTGCTAAACCAAGAGATCACACCTGATCCCATACTGAAGCAGCACCCTGAAGTGCTCTTCCTATCAATGGCACTGCCTTCCCAATCTGAATCAACATAACCCTCCAGGTTAATATTTTGATTTGCATCATACTTGAGCCCATAATCCACCGTACCCTTCAAGTACCTCACAATATGCTTTGCAGCAATCAAGTGAACATGTCTCGGATCCATCAGGAAATGGCTCAATGTGTTCACAACAAAGCAGATATTTGGTCTCGTATTCATCGGGTGCATCAAAGACCTAATCATCTTACGATACATCGTGACATCAATTGACTCTGATGAAGCATCACTCAATAGCTTCAGGTTCGATGCCACAGGTGTGGCAATGGCCTTGTAGTCGATCATGCCAAACCACTTCAGGATCTCTATTGCATACTTCCGTTGTCCAAGGAAGATTCCATCCGCACTCTGCCACACCTCCATGCCTAGAAAATAGTGCATCATGCCCAAGTCCTTCATCTCAAACTTGGCAGCAAGCTTCCTCTTCATGTCAGCAATCAACCCATCCTCACATGTCACAAACAAGTCATCCACATAAAGTAGAAGTATCACTAGGTTTCCTTCCTCAACCTTGTAGTAAAGGTTGGAATCCGCTTTACTCTTGGTAAAGCCCAAACTAGTCAGGAAGCTATCAATCCTTTTGTACCATGTTCTAGATTCCTGTTTCAATCCATACAAGGATTTCTTCAATTTGCACACATGAGTCTCCCTGTCATGTGTCTCAAAACCGAGTGGCTTCTCCACATACATTTCCTCCTCTACTACACCATTAAAAAATGTTGTCTTGACATCCATCTAGTGTACCTTCCAGTTCATCACTGCAGCCAGAGCAAGTACTAATCTGATGGAAGTGTATCTAGCTACAGGTGCAAATGTCTCCTCATAGTCTATCCCTTCCTTCTAGGAGAAGCCATGTGCCACAAATCTCGCCTTGTGTTTCTCTATGCTGCCATCTGCAACATGCTTGATCTTGTAGATCCATTTGGAAGTCACAACAGACTTCTCTATTGGTCTCGAGACCACATCCCAGACATCATTCTTCATGATCGACTGGTACTCATCGATCATGGCATCCTTCCATTCTTTATTCTCAGTTGCTTCCTCATAGTTGGTAGGTTCTTGTTAAGATTCAATATGCTAAGACAGAAAATATCAACATTACATTCCATTTCACAACAATAGCATATACAGGATCACTGAAAGAACAACAAGCACAGCATAAACACAAGAGACACAGATTTATCCTGGGAAACCCTCATGGGGTAGAAAACCCAGCAAAGATTCCTCAATATAGATGACCAACAATACAGAGATGTATATCCCAAACACGAGATCCTTCTCCTCCATAGCAGATCTCTCTCTCTCACCTATGCTCCATTCACAAGTGAGTGAATAATGTGTGAGTGTGATACATGAGGAACACACCTCCTCTATTTATACACTACTCCGACTTGTCTTTTACATTAACTAGGTCGGCCCCAACTTAACCACTTTACATAATGTGATAGGTCCTACCCCACTAGGGTGGTCTAATAACCCTTTAACCCACATGACTCATACAGGGCCGACCCCCACTAGGGAAATATAATAACCCAAGTTACCACATTCTCCACGGCGGAATAAAACATCTCTAGATATACAATAAGGTCTTCACGAAAGAATGAAACATCTCCGGAATAATACAGTACAAATATAATATTCTTAGAAGTTACAATATCTCAACACTCCCCCTTAACGAGAAGGATATTATAACAACATCTGCACGAGCAAGGAGTCATCAACTACATGATACATGATACATCTATAAATCATTGGAAGCTTTCTTCATACATCATCAGTAATGCAAACAGTTACTGGAACATCTTCAAGATATTCAATACTGGAACATCAACATCTTCAGTACTGAGTCTTCATCTTCTACAGCACTCGAACAACTACAGTAACATTATCATCTGGATCACTCAATCAACAACCTCATCGTCTAGATCAACTAATCAACATCATCATTTGGATCTCTCAATCAACAACCTCACCGTCTGGATCTACCGATCAACTTCATCATCTAGATCCTCACGATCAACAGCATCATCATCTAGACCATCACGATCAAAAGCATCGTCATCTAGACCATAACGATCAGCAGCATCGTCATCTAGACCATCACGAGCAGCAGCATCATCATCTAGACCATCACAATCAGCAGCATCGTCATCTAGACCATCACGATCAACAACATCGTCATCTAGACCATCTCGATTAGCAGCATCATCATCTAGACCATCACGATCAGCAACATCGTCATCTAGACCATCATGATTAGCAGCATCGTCATCTAGATCATCATGATCAACAACATTGTCATCTAGATCATCACGATCAACAACATCGTCATCTAGATCAGCACGATCAACAACATCGTCATCTAGATCATCATGATCAACAGCATCGTCATCTAGATCATCACGATCAACATTTGGATCCTCTCGATCAACATCATCAACATAGCAGCATACTCTGCAATGTACAAGATCCTATTACAGGATGATCAATCCCTCTCACTTTAGGACATAGGTCCAAGGATGATATAATCCTGATCTGCTTACGAGATGATCGGTCCCTTTCAATTTAAGACATCTCTTATGTCTATGGACGATGAAATCCAGATCAACTTATAGGATGATCAATCCTTATCCTTTTAAGACACCTCACCATGTCTAGGGAGGATGCAATCCCAAATCAACTTACAGGATGATTAATCCTTATCACTTTAAGACATCTCACCATGTCTAGGGATGATGCAATCCCGAATCATCTTACAGGATGATTAGTCCTTATCACTTTAAGACATCTCACCATGTCAAGGGACGATGCAATCCTAAATCAGCTTACAGGATGATTAGTCCTTATCACTTTAAGACATCTCACCATGTCTAGGGACAATGCAATCCTGAATCAGCTTACAGGATGATTAGTCCTTATCACTTTAAGACATATCACCATGTCTAGGGATGATGCAATCTCGAATCAGCTTACAGGATGATTAGTCCTTATCAATTTAAGACATCTCACCATGTCTAGGGACGATGCAATCCCGAATCAGCTTACAGGATGATTAGTCCTTATCACTTTAAGACATCTCACCATGTCTAGGGATGATGCAATATCGAATCAGCTTACAAGATGATTAGTCCTTATCACTTTAGGACATGAGTCCAAGGACGATGCAATCCTGATCCACTTACGGGATGATCAATCCCTAGCACTTTAGGATGTGAGTCCAAGGACAATGCAATCCTGTCATGTACATTTTGAACCAAACGCTTAGGGATGATGCAGTCCTATCATGTACATTTTGAACCAAATGCTCAGGGATGATGCAGTCCTATCATGTACATTTTGAACCAAATGTTCAGGGACGATGCAGTCCTATCATGTACATTTTGAACTAAACGTTCAAGTACGATGCAGTCCTATCATGTCCACTAGGGACCACTTTCTCAGAGACATATGTCTACGGATCTCTTTTAGGACATGTGTCCAAGGATGATACAATCCCTCCTCATGCACTTAGACAAATTCTAAGGACCATATATTGACCTCATTGTCGGAACCGGTAACCTCAACATCGACCTCATCGTCGGAACAGGTAACCTCATCATCAATACAAGTATCCTCGTCATCGATACAAGTATCCTCATCATCGATACAAGTATCCACATCATCAATACAAGTATCCTCATCATCGATACAAGTATCCACATCATCAATACAAGCATCCTCGTCATCGATACAAGTATCCTCGTCATTGATACAGTATCCTCATCATCAATACAAGTATCCCTATCAATACAGTATCCACATCATCAACCTTACTATTGATATAGGAAATATCATCATCGATACAGGTATCCACAACTATACCAATATCCAAATATCATCATCGACCATATCACTCCCCCTTTCGAGGAGGGTCCTTCTAAACTACACCAAGCTTGTCTCAGAAATACTCAATCTTTACTCGAGATAGAGATTTGGTCAATACATCAGCAACTTGTTCGTCAGTGCTCACATACTCGAGCTTGATAGCTCCTTTCTGCACCATATCCCGTATATAAAAATATCGAATCTCTATGTGCTTTGACTTATCATGGAACATTGGATTCTCTGTCATCTTGATACAACTCTGGTTGTCACATAGAATCACAGTGGGTTCCATCTCTAAGTCAAACAATCCTGATAACAACTTCCAAAGCCATACCACTTCACAACTAACAGAGCAAGAAGCTATATATATTCCGCTTCAGCTGTGCTGAGAGCCACACTTGACTACTTCTTTCTAAACCACGAGATCATGGCAGATCCCAAACAATAACATCCACTCGATGTACTCTTCCTGTCTGATACACTTCCTGCCCAATCAGCATCTGTGTAGCCATACAATTTGAAATCATGATCTCCAAGATAATATAGACCAAAGTTTATTGTACCCTTCAGGTACCTTATCACATGCTTTACAGCTATTAAATGAACACGTGTAGGTTCCACTAGATACTACCTCAAGGTGTTCACAGCAAAGCATATATCTGACCTAGTGTTCGTTAGATACATCAATGACCCAATAATCTGTCTGTACAGAGTTACATCCACTAACTCTGATGAGTCATCAGCTAACAACTTCAAGTTGGAATCCATGGAAGTGGCCATGGCTTTACATTCGAACATATCAAAAGATTCCTTCTGAGCCTTTCCATACTTCCAGACCTAGGAAGTAATGCATCAATCCAAGATCTTTCATCTCAAATTTTGTAGCTAGCTTCTTCTTGCTTCCATGATCTGTTTCTCATTCCCTGTCAGAAAGAGATCATCCACATACAGTAAAAGTATGACAAGTTCATCATCCATAACCTTAAGGTAAAGGTTAGGATTATATTTACTTTTGGTAAAGCCCAAGCTTGTCAAGAATCTATCAATTCTCCCTCTGTAACTGAACACATTCACACTCTGCATTGAGTGATCTTCTGCATATCTATCTATGCCATCTCTCGTCAGATGGGTCTATTGATATGAGCCTCAAGATCATTCGAACTCTGTGGTGAGTTCCTTCTTGCATCCATGTCATCTGTATATAGAAACCATCTTCAACCTTGTAGCAAAGGTTGAAATCCGCATCACCCATGGTGATCATTAAGCTCATCAAATGATTATCGATCCTGGGTACTCGTACAGAGCTTTCTTCAATTGAATCCTGGGAGTTTTCTTGATTCATACTTCTTCTTCAATTACACCATTAAGAGAATGGTCTTATCTAGCCACTTGGAGCAAACATCTCATCATGATCCTCTTTCTAAGATAATCTTCTATCCATGAGCCTTCTATAGTATGTTTGATTTCTTGTTGAACATACATCACTTGTTTGGTGTTCATCATTCTTCATGATCTTTCCTACAAATCAAAATTAATTACATGATTAGTAATACTTCATAATCATCAAATCATGTTGACGTGATAACCTATTATGCATACATATATGATTCACATAGTTATGCAACTATCTTGACCAATACTTTGGCACAACACTTTCCCATATCCTGTATGCATACAGTGGTTATCTAGATGCCTTCCATCTCTACCAGAACATGCTATCAAGAGCGTGCACAGCTCTCAGCATGTCAACAAAGAGATTTCATTCTAGATAAACAACAATGGAATGTTTGTCCAACTTACCCATCATATGCATATTAGTAGTATACTGTTCAATGCTATATGAATGCTTACACTATGCATGATATATTCTAGGAATACAAATATGCATACAACTATTACGAGCAATATCATTTACTATTCAAAGATTCAAGAATTAATTCAAATGACAACTTAAATACTTATCTTTTATGTTTGTGTGGTTGCCTCCTGCTTGATCTCTATTTTCCCTTCATGATTATATGTCTTTGAACTTCTATTCATTCTGTACCACTATGCATGCTTAAGTGTGCACTATTGTCATCCTCATGATCTCATACACGAACATACATTCATTAGTATAATCTCAATATTATCAAAACATTATAATTCTAAATAATATTATGTATGGTCATGATTATTTCATACACAGGTATACTTACCTAAGATCCTAACAAAGTAGGATTCTAACTTGATATAGGAAAACATACCTGTATTATCAATCTTGGTTATGTCTTAACATACCCAAACAATATATTCTTTGTTCTCTTCAATGATTTAGATACCTTGTGCTAGAACCTGCATATCTCATAGGTTAAACATAGTAGAACAAAGTCATATATACCTCGTAAGCAGAGCTTCTATGTGATCAAATATTATGGATGAGTCTTTGTCTTCATGTCATCATGGTCATATAACTTGATTTGTCTTTCTTGATGTACCTGTATCTTGTTAGCAGACAACATCATCCTCATACAACACCACAAGTGCATTAGTGTCATAAACCTAATCAATGAATGTCTTCTATCATTCGCATGCATTCATTATTAAACAATCATAGTTGTACTAACCTTAATAATATGAAGACAAACATATCATGAATAGATTTCAACACATACCTGTATCTCCTCAAGTCATACCTGTTAGGATTGCTTTTAACCCAATCCACTTTGATTTGCTGAAACTGGATCTGGAGCTAGATTAGGGTTTGTCAGAGAAACCCTAAAAATTCAAACTTTGAATTTCAAACTTCTGAATGGATGGAAAGATGTGGCTTTCTGAGCTGATCAAGCTGGTATAATTCAATTTTGAAAACTGCAAAATTTGACCCCTCAAAATTGTCTTTGAAACTTCTGGATTCACTAGACAGGACCCCAAACTAGGGTTTGATAAAGCCCATCCTTCTGCCCAATCAAAAGGTTCGATCCAGAGCTATAAAATTTGATTTTTCTGAGTACCTTCTAGCTGTGGTAACAGACTTCAAAAATTCCAACTTTTGCAGAAGCCCTAATTTTCCACCTTTCCGATCAAAATCCCGAACTAGGGTTTGATCAAGCCCAGCCTTATGACCAACCAAAAATTTTGATCTTGGTCTCTCAATTTCGATTTTGATGAGGAGCATTCAGCCGTGGACTCCGATTCCAAAAACTCCAACTTTCTCCAAATCCCTAAATTCCCGCAGCAATGATAAGCCAAGAATGAAGGTGCTCAGAATCCAATTCTGTTTTGACAGAAATATTCACCTGATTGTTTCTGGTGCAACTCTGAAATTACGAGTCCACAGGGTCTAAAAATTCTCCCTGTGGTATCCTAACCTGTCATCTTTCCAACCCCATATTTTTGACCTCAATTGGATTCTCTGATAGAGAGTTACGCCAAGTGTCGCAACGTGACCTGTTTATGGGATAAAACAAGAGAGTGAACTTGTACGGCGTACCACGTGTCACTGGTTCAACTTTGGCCTTTGAAAACCTTACCTAAGAAACAACAGTCTGTTTTATTCCTATCACGTTTTATGAAATTTCATTTGGAGCTTCCTATCCCAAGTTGTGACCTTTTTTCCTAGGTCACGTGTTTATGACTGAGATCTGGAAGAGGCAGAAACCATAACTTGTACTGATCATAGATCACAAAGTACAATGAATTAGAGGTTGTCCTTTGGACACAAGGTATAGGGGGATGTTATCTAAAACCTCTTAAGGTTTCAGATCCTGAAGCTTTTCTAAAATGTATTTATAGCAAAAGTTCCACGATGACTGGATTTTTTCTATAGAAAACCCTAACCTTCAAATTGTCACAAGTGAAGCAAGTGTCGTAAGTGCCATACATTGCCTTCCTTTAGGATAGATATGATACCATGTTAAGATTCAATATGCTAAGACATGAAATATCAGCATTACATTCCATTTCACAACAATAGCATATACAGGATCACTGAAAGAACAACAAGCACAGCATAAGCACAAGAGACATAGATTTATCCTGGGAAACCCTCATGGGGTAGAAAACCCAGCAAAGCTTCCTCAATATAGATGACCAGAAATACAGAGATGTATATCCCAAACATGAGTTCCTTCTCCTCCATAGAAGATCTCTCTCTCTCACCTATGCGCCATTCACAAGTGAGTGAATAATGTGTGAGTGTGATAAATGAGGAACACACCTCCTCTATTTATACACTACTCCAACTTGTCTTTTACATTAACTAGGTCGGACCCAACTTAACCACTTTACATAATGTGACAGGGCCGACCCCACTAGGGTGGTCTAATAACCCTTCAACCCACACGACTCATACAGGGCCGACCCCCACTAGGGAAGTCTAATAACCCAAGTTACCACATTCTCCACGGAGGAATAAAACATCTACGGATATACAATAAGGTCTTCATGGAGGAATGAAACATCTCCGAAATAATAAAGTAAAAATATAATATTCTTAGAAGTTACAATATATCAACAGTTCTTTGTGAATGATGTCGGACAACAAGGCCACATAACTGGAGAATGGTCTCGGTCTCTTGCTTTCTCTATGCATTCCTTCTGGAGCACCATATCTCTCTGCATCTTGAATTGCTTCTCGTACCCATGGTGGTTTCCTCTTGTGATAATTTTTCTCACGTGGTGGATCTACAAGTTCATGTGGGTCTTCCATCTCGCATTCTTCATATTCTTCTCGAATCGCTTATTCCATTACTATCTTTCTGATGTTCGGACAATTTCTTCATGTTGATTCTTCGTCGTTTGTTCTTCGAAACAAATCTCTCTTGTAGGTGATGGTATACGATCTTTCCTACAAGTCAATTTAAATTGCATGATTAGAAACATCTCATAGTTTTCAGAACAAATTCTTACGCATAAAGACATAGGTCATATAGTCATGCAATTGTCTTAGCCAATGCTTCAATACAACATTTATCCATATCCTATAACTTTCTAGATGCCTTCCATCTGTACCAAAACATTGTTAAGAGTGTGCACTACTCCCAACATGCCAGCAAAGAGGTTTCAATCTAGATAAGTAGCAATGGAGTGTTGTATAGTTCCATAGGCCCTTTACCCATTACTTGCATATTAGTAGTATCTTATTCATTAATGCAACTTTTCTAACATACATAATATACATCCTAAATCTAGGAACATAAGTATGTACATGACTGAGCAACATCATTTAAGTAATCATATATACAAGAAATGACAATTCAAATACTTATCTTTTTTTGGTTGTTGGGTGGACTCCCTCTCAATCTTTGCTTCCTTGCAGGAACTACTAGAGTCCCTGATAGTGTGCACCTTAACCAATGCTGAAAATGGATGAGAGTTTCTTCCATAGATTACTGATCTTTATTTGTTTTCCAGAGTCCAACTCTACAGTAGCTTCTTCTACTCCTTTAATGTAATGCTGAAAGTCACCCCTAGCTTCACCTTATGAGGTGGAACCTTCTAAATAAACCCTTGTAGTTGGTTACCTTCATTACAATACATATTCTTCATCACTTGAATAATTTTCACTATCTTCTATAGTTCTCTTCCTTGGAGGTTCATCATCCTCTGCAGTGTGAGCATGATGTCTTTTCTTGTTGTTCTTCTTCTTGTGGGAGCTGCTTTTGTTCTTGGGACAATCTCTGAAATAGTGTCCCTTCTCATCACAATTATAACATCGATTGTGAGAAATACCTCTCTTGGATCCTCCAAAGTTCTCCCTCTGATTCTGGTGGTGGTGTTTACCCTTCCTGTGATGCGGATGCTCCCTCTTGTTGTTTTTCTTCCCGGTGTGTGCTGTGAGAGCCTAGTCTTCACTACCCATATTATCTTCTCAAGCTACAATTCGAGCTTCTTCCTATGAGCACTCCTCTCACAGCGTACTGAAGGTGATCAAGTTTCTTCTTGCACAGATTCCTTGAACGAAGGAATCCCATGACCTAAGAAGACCATTCAAGGTGGTCATCACTATTTCTCCATTCTCTATACCTTCTGCCACAGCTTCAAGTTGTTCTTTTATCTGAGAGACCCTTGTAAAGTATGATTGCATGGTCTCTGCATTTTGTATCTTGACATTCTTCAATTGGTTCCTCAATGTCATCTTCCTATTTATATTCCTCCCTTCAAATAAGGTGGTCAAGGAATCAAACATCTCTTTAGGTGTCTTTAGAGATGACACGTGTGGTATGAGATGGTCCTTGATAGAATCTGCAATGATTCTCTTAACCTTAACCAGGTTCTTCTTGTGTAAGGATTTAGACTCATCTCCCTCTAGAACTACAACCTCTTCATTCACATAGGTGTCGAATTCATTCTCTTCAAGGATTATATAATCCTATACTTCCATGCTTGGAAGTTATCAACCCCTTCAAGCTTATACTCAAGCTTGGTTTGGTGAGACATATTTAATGATAACCTCAACTGGAAATACAAAAGATTTAGATCTTACCAATCTGAGATGCTCGGGATGGATCTGGAGCTGGTTGACCTAGGGTTTATCAGAGAAACCCTAATTTTCCAAAGTTGGAATTTGGAACTTTTGGTTGGACAGATAGATGTGCCTCCTCAAGGGAAGTTGTCTAATGTACTCACTTTCCTGAATCAGTGAACAAAAACCTAAAATATGTGATGCCCTAGTTTTCGTCCGATAGTAGTGACGGGCCGAAAAATGAAAATTATTGGAATTGAATTCTACTTTCACGGAAATATTCTCCTAGATGAGGCGAGTATGCTAGTGCACTTGGATTTTGAAAATTCCAAAAATTGACCCCTCAAAAGTGACTTGCGAATTCTAGACCTGTAGTTTCTGGTCCTTTCTGGTTTTCTGGTTTTTCTGGTTCAAAGTCAAATTAGGGTTTGAATTTCTGAGATTTTCACCCAACCAAAAAATTTGATCTTAGTCTCTGAATTTCGATTTTGAGGAGGATAATAATCTTGTGCTGAAAGCACTCCAAAATTCCTCTTCTGTGAAAAGCCCTAATTTCCCGCAGCAGTGACAGGCCAAAAAATGAAAATGCTAAGAATCCAATTTTGTTTCGATAGAAAGATGCACCTTCCTTAGGTGATTTATCCTAGCCTCCTTTTGCTGATGATCTGTGGAGAAAAACCCCAAAATTAAGAATCCCTAGCTTCCGCAGCTGCGAAGTGTCTTCTTCTCAGGTTAGCTCTGATACCATGTTATATTTTCACAATTTAATTCAAGATTATCTAGGATCTTATATGAGAGAATAACATGCACGTCATTTAAACACAAGAGACAAGAGACACAAATATTTTCATCGAGGAAACCATAAAGGAGAAAACCCTACAACTTCCTCAGAGATAGAATGAGTAAAGAATACAAAACCCCAAAACAAAGAGATGGTCTTCGGCAGCTTCCTCCTCCTCCACTTGTGCAAACTTCTCTCTCTCTCAGTAATGCGCAATGAGTGAGTGAATGAATGAGCAAATAGAGAGGATGCTCCTCTCTATTTATACTTTACTTTCACTTGAATTTTTACCCTAACTGGGCCAACTTCTCCTAGGAGAGTCTAATAACCCATTACCACTTGACTCAGGGCCGACCCCTCTAGGGGAGTCTAATAACCCTATCAAATACAATAATAACTTTCACGATGGGAGGAATAAAACCTCTCCGTCGGAAGTACAATGACATATGAATACATTATAAAATATACAAGTGAATATCATCCAAAGTTACAAATACATTAACAACGTCATCCCCACCAAATCCTCTGCTCCGGACTTTTCATTATGATGAGTCCATTATGGATATTATGAACACGGATGAGCCTCCATAGGAAGACCTTCACCATCGATCATCTTTCCTACCTTCATTAAATTCTGTGGAGAATTCTATCACAACCATTTTTACACTAGATGTCTATCCTTTCCCGCAGTCACCGATCCTCACTTGTGATACAGTTACGGAAGGCAACATGGAAAACATCACGCCCACCATCTTGATTGACATCTTGGTTACACTCGGCGTCGTGGAACATATCACCATTGGCCATACTTTCTCTCCTGAGGAGCTCACCATATTCACGACCTTATTCAAACAATTTCGCGACGTCTTCGCATGGACCTATGAGGAAATGCTCAAGATCGATCCTGCTATTGTTTCGCATGAGATCAAAACCTATCCCAACGCTAAACATGTCCATCAAAAACTATGAATAGTACACCCTCGAAAAACTATGGCAATTAAAGCTGAGACTGAAAAGCTCTTGAAGGTCAGCTTCATTTATCCTGTTCCTTTAACAGAATGGGTCTCCAATTTCATCCCTCTGGCTAAAAAGCAGGGAACTATTAGGGTATGTGTTGACTATAGGGACCTGAACAAGGCTTGTCCTAAGGACAACTACCCTACTCCCTTCATCGATTAGATCATCGACAATTGCACAGGGAGCATCATATTCTCGTTTATGGATGGTTTTTCCAGTTATAATCAAATAGAGATCCTTTCGGCCGACCAACACAAGACTGCTTTCATCTGCCCCTATGGTAAGTTTGCTTATCGCAAACTCCCCTTTGGTCTTAAAAGTGTTGGTGCTACATTCTATAGGGCCATGTCGTATGCTTTTCATGATGTGAAGGACTTTGTAGAGCCCTATCTCAACGATCTCCCTGCCCATTCGCAGCATCGTGAGTTCCACATTGATCATCTAACGAATGTATTCCTCAGATGCAGGTGGTATAATATCCGTCTGAATCCTCACAAGTGCATTTTTTTCATCGAATCGGGACACCTCCAAGGTTTCATCGTATCAAAGGACGGGATACGCATTGATCCCTTGAAGGTGGAAGCCATTGTCGCTCTCCCACCTCCTACTAATATCACGGAACTACAAAGTCTGCAAGGGAACGCAACCTACCTATGGTGTTTTGCATGTAATTTTGCTCAAAAGACACAGGGCTATATGCGATTGCTAAAGAAGGATGTCCCTTTCATCTGGGACGACCAAGCTCACAAATCCTTTGACAATTTGAAGTCTGCCATTACTCACGCCCTTGTGCTCCAACTGCCCAATTACTATAAGGATTATATCATTTATCTTTATGCTTCCTCCACCACGATCGTCATGGTCTTGGTCCAGGAAGACAACAACTCCCATGAACATGTGATCTATTACCTCAGTGTGAAGAACCTGCAACAATTAATTTATGAGAATACGCGAGATAGCAGAAATAATAGAACTCAGAATCGCTTTTATTGATCGTAGGCCACTTCGAGGGGGAAACCTCCTTTGAGCAAGCTCAATACAATTAACTTCACGGTACCTTCATTGGTCTCAACACAAACTTATATACTAAGTCTAGGCGCCAATACTGTGGCTCAATACCATGTGTCAATATGAACCATGGGCCAATACAAACTATGGATCAACAATTAATACGGGACGACTTACAAAGCATATGCATTCAACAACAATAATACAAACTATGGATCAACAAATACTACGGGACAACTTACAAAGCATATGCGTCCAACAACAATATACTAGCAAAGTAAATAGAAGGGTTGACATGGGTTCCTAACATCCCCTCCCTCTTATAAAAGCTTTGTCCTGAAAGCTTTAGATGTGGAAATCGATGCAGGATCTGAAGGAGTGGTTCCCCTGTAGCATCCTCGGGTTGCATTCCGGGACACTAACACCGTTTGAGTTTCAGGAAGGATTGCTTGGAAGGTTGGAGATGAAGAAGAACCATATCAACTACATGAAAACTGCACTCAGAACGGTGTTGATCGGCTTGTTGTTTCAGTCGAATTCGTGCCATGTGAAGATTGTCTTGCAGAATGAGAAGAATCTGATCGCGATTTCGAAGAACCGAGTCAATTTCCTGCACTGGGGAGATGCTGAGGGTGTATGGAAGAAGAACTGGTGGTGCCTGTCCCTAGACTCCTTCATATGGTGTCCTTTTAGATGTGGTACTATACCACTGGAGCACTTCTAAGAAAACCATAGAAATAGTTGTCCAAATCTGTGTAGGGATGGGAAAGGGTTAGAGCAGTCCCGAAAGGAGTGTCGTTTCACCCTTGTTGACATGGAAAGTATCACAGTCAACCACCATCTGTATAATTGTCAGGTTCAGTCCCTGCTAAAAGAAGTTACATTATTCCCGTTCATATGTTTTGAGGAACCCAGAGTGCCCTGCCGATGAAGAAGCATGGAGTTCATAGAAGAGATAGCCCTGTTCAACAGATTACAACCAATTTGGAACAATTAGAGAAATATATGGAAGAGAAACTGGGTCATCAAACGTGTGAGAAGGAGCATATGCCACTATATTGTCCTTACCCTTCGTGTAAGTGATCGCATAGTCATAACCCATAAGTTGGATAACCCATTTTAGGTGTGTTGGGGTGGAGACTGGTTGTTCCAGGAAAGTTTCCAGACTCTGGAGACCAGTCTTGATGCAGAAATGATTCCCTAATAGGTATGGTTGCCACTTCTATACTGCAGTAAAAATAGCCAACATTTCTTGCTAAGATGCAGATGCGGCTAAAGTCTTACCGGAAAGGTATCTTGAAGGCGACAAGTCCACTGGTTCAACAAAGACACCTGCATATCTATCTAAGGAAGTAGGGGAGACTGTGAATGGGTGCATCTGAATGGAATGGAGTTGAGTGATGACACCATGTGAATTCTTCTTAAGGATCTTTTCTAGGCGATGTGAACTGATGAGGCGGAGAGGCCCTTGTTGTAATCCCGTAAATTTGTGTTGTTTCCAATTAACTGAAAACTACATCCAAATTTCATCAAAATCCCATAAGATGGGGCCAATTGTGCGTAACCATTGAACGTCCAAAACCACATCACATCCGCATAGGGACAAGGAAAACATGTCAGAGCGCAGGTTATAAACTTCCAGAGAGATACGCACATTGTGACACTTCCCCTTTCAAGGTAAGGTGACCCCATTGGCAACCATGACTTCAAAGTTGGAGCAAGGATGGACAAAAAAATCAGCCTGTTTGGTGATCCGAGGGTCAATGAAGTTATGAGTGCTACCAGAATCAATGAGTATTGTAAGAGGAAGCTTCTTGAAATAACCCGTGACCTGCATTGTTTAGGGGGTGGTGATGCCAGATAAGGCATGGAGAGATATCTCTGGTTGGTCATCCTGAGATGGGGGGTCAATAGGCAGATCCTAAATGTCGACTTGATCATCCATAGGAGTTGGAGCGTCTTCACCAATTTTAGAGGCAGGCGTAGAATCCATATCCAAGAGATAGAGCTTTTGTTGAACACATCTATGTCCCCGAGTGAATTTCTCATCACAATTATAACAAAGCCCTTTTTCTCTCCGTGCATGCATCTTTGTTTCTGATAAATGCTTGATAGGGGTTGGTCGAGGAGCTAGAGGGATGGGAGGTCGTTGAGAACCCATATTTCAGAAGGGAACAAAAGTGGGTTTAGAGTGCTATTGGGCTGTAATCTTGTCTTCTGCCAACTTAGCCAACCCCAGGGATTCCATCATTGTGCTGGGAGAGAACATTTTGACCTCTGAGCGGATTTCATCGAGAAAAGAAAACAGGCATTCGCGCTTGTCTACGGTAGAGTGGTTACAGAGATATCTTTTCTCTGACATACATGAAATTTTCTTCGCATCCTTCAGCAACGAACTACACGAGTGGATATCGAGGCTCATAGAGCAGAAAAATTGTTTTCAAGGTGGAGAACCTACAGTGTGGACTCCATAACTAATTCAGAGACTTAAAGCAGTGGATAGCCCAATCTCAAGAGCTGTAGACTTCTGGCTCGATAGCGTACTGGAAGGCTACGTTACAAAATTTGATGTGGACACTCTGAAGTATTACAGTGCAACAGAGGCAGATTTCTTCAAAGGATTCAAAGGTATGTACCTGAACAATCTCATTCTATACATTAAAATGCCATTAGCAGAGAAAGGTGTCTTAAGAATGCAATAAAAGCACTAGAAAATTTCATTAATGTTCAGTAACACATACAACGACACTGAGGAAGATACCTATACATTACGAAGTGGTAAAAGATACAAGTATAGTACCGAGAAGAGGCCTACTGAACATGAACCTTGCACTTCTATAGAGACTAAGTTAGCAAGTAATAGAGAATCATATCAGGTTGAGACTGATAGTGAAATAGAGCCTAGAGTAACTTCCTATCAGCCTATTACTCCGCAGAAACCTCCATCTGACGATAGAAATACTGCTAACCCACAGAACAATAGTAGTAGTAACACCGCAGGAACAAGTACCCAGAACGTTCCTAGTAGTAGTATCCCTAACACATCGCAGAATACTACACCTCCTAGAAGAAGAATGACAGACGACATCAAGCTGCCTATATTCAAAGGAACTAGTCTTGAGGACCTAGAACAACATTGGTTTCTTTGTGAATCCATATGGAATGTTAAACAAGTGCACGGTGATGCTATTAGACAAGCACAGCTAGTTACAACATTTAGGGACAGAGCCTTAACATGGTTTATGAAGTACTTTTTTGGACAGAATAAGACTCTAGTGGATATCTGACTTGCGCTCATCAGAGAGTTTAAAAAACCTAAGTCAAAATCACAGTGTATTACAGAGCTGAAAGAAATTAAGCAAAACCCAAGTGAAAAAGTATGGGAATTTGATCAAAAGCTCAAAGCAATGTTAGATCAAGTTATTTTTGACATAGCACCACAAAAGCACCAAAAATAGTTCATATCCGTGTTGTTTCCACATATCAAGTTACCATTGATGCAACAAAAGGTTACTTCGCAGACAGAGGCCCTAGAAATTGCGATGAAACTAGAGGCTTCGCCTTTAGGAGAAACTAGCGTAGGAATGGTTCAGATACAAACCCAGCTACCAAACTTGACACTTCAACTGCAAGATATGAAGAAAGGAAAAGAAAACATAGAAGATGTTTGGTGTACAAAATGTACAGGAGAAGGTCACTCTAAAGAACATTGTCCGGTATTTAGAGATTACATCACAACTGGAGCACCAAACCCATTAAATCAATAGCAGGGACCATGGTGTGAGATTTTTCGATGTAGAGGAAATCATACAGAATACTGTTGCCTAATTCAAAAGTATGTCAAACACCAAAGAAATTGTACTGCACTTTCTGTAAATCAGTTGACGATGATGATACCAACTGTAGAGCATATGACCTTATGATAGAAAGAAAAAATGATGTTTACAGAGTTCAAGGGGAAACACAAAACAACAATGAAAATGCGCAGTATGATCAAGGCACCTACAGAGGACGTGGCGGATTCAGAGGAAGAGGACAAAACATGGGACAAGGATGAGGAAGAAGTCAGATTGTGTGTTACAACTGTAGTCAACTAGGACATCTAGCTAGAGACTACACGAACCCTTGCACTACCTGTAAATACTGTAAATCATTTGAGCATGTCATTGAGGTATGCCCTATTTTGCAAGCAAAAATGCAAGAATGAAGGCCAGAGGCACAGAATCATAACATACAGATGATCGCATCTGAAAAATGGAATACATATTTCAACATTAATGTTGTGACGTGAAGTGGAGCGACCACTGGAGGAGATTGAAGAACTGAAGCTTCGACTTCTGAGAATCACCAAGCTAGACAAAAGCCTACTAAAGGGGCTTGGATAAGAAAAGCAACTGGAAAAAATCTAATTTCAACCTGAACAAATAAAAATAAGTCTTCATGGAAGCAAGAGAAACCTTTAAAGAACTAGAACCCATAACTCCAAGAATCAAGTTGCGAAGTGAGACTGCACCTATGATGGATATTCCAGCTTTGTATGATCGATCGCATACTGCAACAGACCCGATGAGTCCTATTACATAGCTGCTACATACCTACTTGCAGTTGTTAAAGCATGAAAATGCCTTAGAAGAACTACAAATCCTGCTGAGTCACTACGAGCAGCGTAATGTGGTGAACAAAGCACATAGAGTGCTTCATCATATTAAGAGTCATAAAAGAACCGAAAGAGAAATGAGACTAGCTGCGCAGATCGGAGAATTTGAAATGGATGAGATTATCCTCGACTTAGGATCAGAAGTAAATGTATTGACAAAGTAGACATGGGAACAAATGGGGAAGCCAAATTTATCATGGTCACCCATACAGTTGAGGTTATCCAAGCAACAAAAGGTTCTACACTTTGGGAGATTATCAAATGTCCTTGTCGACATTGATGGAGTGTGAACTCACGCAGACTTCGAGGTTATTGATATTATAGATGATAGAAATCCATATCCTGCACTATTGGGGATAGATTGGGCAATTGATAACCTCGCAATTATCAATTTGAAAAAGAAGCAGATGATATTTGAAGGAACAGATCTCAGGTTCATTGCACCTTTAGACCCTGCACAAGGACCTAGATATACCGAACCAATAAGAGAAGAATGTCAAAATCAAAATCTAGATCATATTTACAAAATTATAGTGAATGACGTAGATTATGTCAACCCAACGGATGATGGAACATTGAGTTCGCGATGCGATAAGTATTTCATATCTGAATCAGATGTGGGACTCGAGAACTGGCAGAGCAGAATGCATGAAGTATCCGCAAGGAGATGTGTGCAACTCACTAGATCACTGCGCTAGATCGGAATAGAGGTAATTCCAATCCCTACTTATGATGGTTTCAGTAAAATTCATGTATTTTTTCAAGAATATCTTATATCAGTTGATGAACATAAGTTCACAGCATTAGATACAACACTACGCGCTACAGCTGCTAGATGGTGGGCTGCGCATAAGCAGAATCTTACCACATGGGAAGAATGTAAGCACATGATGAAGATCATATTTATGGAAGAAACTGATCTTGTACAACTGAAATATAACGGACAAACTGATCCTAGAGATCACATAGACCTTTGCACGAAAGCATGGACACAGATACCGCAAGCAGAATGGGTCCATCGGTTTGTGCACACATTGGAGCAAATTCCGAAGAACTGGTACACACAAACAGAACTCTGCAGAGGGACAGTTGAATGGTCTATCATGACAAATAACTTCAACGCAACTTTCAGCTTCGAGGATGAATGCCCAAGTATAAATGAGGCACTGCAGATTATCAAAAAGAAGGTATTCAATGAGACACCAAAACCTATGTATCAAAAACCAGAATGGGAAAGACAGATAGAACATGCCCTGGAATGTTATAACTTTGCATTAGACGACGATGAAGAGGAAAGTGAAGATGATGATCCGCGCAATATTAAAATACCTGAGTCAGAAGGAGAGCGCGAAGTAGAAGGACCTCCATTGGAAATTTCAGATCTGAGTAACCCTGTGAAAACCCGAAAAGTGAACATTGGAACTGCTGAAGAACCGCAGTTCGCTTCTATAGGTGATTACTGGGATGAGGAAACGGTTGCGCAAATAGAAGATTTACTCCGCGAATATGAAGACTTATTTCTGACAAAGTTTTCCGAAATTAAAGGTATTTTGGGCGACTTGGGAGTCATGAAAATACCTCTCAAGCCGGATGCAAAGCCCATTAAGCAGAGACCTTATCGACCTAATCCAAGATACAAATAAAGGGTAAAGGTGGAGCTCGATAAGATGCTTGATGCAGGAATCATTGAACCTGTAGAAGAGTTAGAATGGATAAGTCCCATGGTTATCCAGGAAAAGAAAACTAAAGGCGAATTTAGGATCTGTGTAGATCTCAGGAAGCTAAACGACGCATCACTACATGATCCATTTCATACTCCATTCATAGATGAAGTGCTAGACAATATTGGAGGGAATGAGGCATACTCTTAAACTAATGGATTTTCTAGATATCATCAGATCAAAATTGATACAACAGACAGGCACAAGACCACATTTGCCACTAAATGGGGCTCATTTCAGTACACAGTTATGCCCTTTGGTCTAAAGAACGCACCTGTTATTTTCTCCAGAGTAGTTGTTGCTGCATTCAAGGATTTTATCCATAAGTTTTTAGAAGTATAATTTGACGATTGGACAGTATTTGGATTACTGAAAAACCATTATGCCAGCTTAATACTGATGTTAGCGAAGTGTAGACAACATCAGATCTCCCTCAATTTGAAGAAAAGCATCTTCTGTGTCCCCTATGGAATTTTGCTGGGACACATTGTTTGTAAACAAGGACTCATGGTTGACCCAGCTAAAATCGCAGTTATTGTGAATATGCTAGCACCTAATTCAATAAAGCAACTACGCACTACATTGGACACACAGGCTACTACAGGAAGTTCATCAAAGGGTATGCGCAAATCACTGTACCTATGGAAAAATTGTTGAAGAAAGAAGCGAAGTTCATTTGGACTAAGGACTGTCAAAAAGGATTAGACACATTGAAAGAGCGGATGGTAACTGCGCCTATCTTAGTTTTTCCGGATTGGAGTAAACCATTCCATGTGCATGTAGATGCTTCATCCATCACACTTGGAATTGTGCTAGCTCAACTAGGTGAAGGAGGCATTTCCCATCCTATTGCATTCTCAAGCAGGAAGCTGTCCTCAACAGAAAAGAATTACACCACAACAAAAAGAGAATGTTTAGCCATGGTGTACGCACTGCAAAAGTTCAGACACTATTTGCTGGGTGCACACTTCTGTATGTTTACTGACCATTCAACTTTGAAATACTTGGTCAATAAACCAGTGTTAGGGGGAAGAATTTGTAGATGGTTATTACTCTTTCAAGAGTATGATTTTGAAATCGTTGTTAAGCCAGGCAGACTGAACTCAGGACCTAACCATCTTTCCATAATTGAGTCAAGTGAAGAACCTACCAACCTGGAAGATAATCTACTAGATGCGCAGTTGTTTTCTATTCAGATCGCATATGACTATTATAAGGATATTGTAGAATTCCTGACCACAAGGTTGGCACCTGCAGAGTTTACTACGCAGCAAAAGAAACAACTGGTAGTTAAAGCAGCAGACTTCACCATAATTGCAGGACAATTATACAAGCTAGGATCGGATGAATTACTGCACAGATGTGTGCTAGAACACGAAAAATCATTGATACTTGCTGAAGCACATTCAATGGTGTCAGGAGGCCACTACGCAGGAAGAGCCACAACATAGAAAATTTTAAGAGCAGGGCTATGGTGGCCTACCCTCCACAAGGATTCGAAGGAGCATTGCCGTAGTTGTGATGTTTGCCAAAGAACAGGGAAACCATCTCGTAGAGATGAGATGCCATTGAGGCCACAGTTGACATTGCAATCCTTTGATAAATGGGCTGTTGATTTTGTGGGACCTATCAACCCACCAAGAAAGCAAACTGGTTCGAGATACATTATCACAGCTACAGACTATCTAACCAGATGGGCAGAGGAAAAACCAATGAAGGACTTTAGTGCAGTTACTTCCACGCAATTCATTTTTGAAAACATCCTCACAAGGTTTGGATGTCCAAAGATCCTAATGAGCGATCAGGGAACCCACTTCTTGAATAGAACTATTGAAGCCCTGACTGAGGAATTTCAGATTTACCATCAGAAGAGCACACCATATCATCCACGGGCTAATGGAACTATTGATGCTTTTAACAAAGTGTTGGAAAATGCACTGACAAAGGTATGTAATAGAAACAGGGATGATTGGGATCTGCGAATACTAGCTGTGTTATGGGCATACATAACAACTTGTAAGAAGTTGACAGGCCATACACCTTTCAGATTAGCATATGGGCAAGAAGCTGTGATGCCAATGGAATACATAGTACCAAGTTTAAGAATTGCAGCTTTCACAGGCATGGAAAATGATGAGACAATAGATGAAAGGCTACTACAATTGGTTGGATTAGAAGAAGATCGCTTCATTGCAGGATTTCACCAACAATTGCAGAAAGACAGAGACAAAGCATGGCATGATCGCCACATCAAGTACAAATCTTTTCAGGTAGGATATATTGTTCTCCTCTATGACAGTAAATTCATGAAGTTTCCTAGAAAATTTAAGATGCATTGGCTAGGGCCATATGTTGTCAAGTATGTCACCAATGGTGGTGCAATTCAGCTAGCCACATTAGCGGGAGAAAACCTACCAGGTCTTATTAATGGAAGTAGACTAAAACCCTACAAGGATAGTCATGCTTCGCTCGACCCTCAGTGATCAGAAGCGAAGAAAATTTTAAGTGTCAAGTACAGTTGCAATTGGACACTAAAATTTGCATAGAGTCTGTACACAATTTTGTTGAAACGCAAAGTCGCATGAAACATGGATGCGAAGTGCACGTTGGAAGCTGCGATACGAAGTATAAAGAGGAATCGCAACTGCAAAGTTAAATATGAAGGAGCACAAGTGCGCAGAGGAACCGTGCAAATTTTTTTTTTCCAAACCATGAGTGCAGTTCTAAGAAACTAGCCGTTGAAATGTCGGTCGGAAAAATAGCAGTTATACAGTGTTTTCTGCCAACGGCCGTTTTTGAAGGCCAAGGATGGGCACCCATACAATTGGGAAATCTATTTACTGAACGAGTTCCTGGATGATGTTCGTGAAACTCAGGAAACTGGCAGCGCATTCCACTATACTTGGCTGCTGATATTGATTTCTTTTGTAGGCTGGAAGGAGCCACAGTACTAGAATAACCTTCCAATGATAATGGGAGATTTCTGAGTTGCGAAGTATGCCAACATGTGGGAAAATGCGCGACCGGACAGACATCGCGTCAACAATGAAAAATGCATACTTACTATGGCCAATTTTGCGACTTAATACAACGCACTCCGCGCATTTCAAAAGAAGTGACGTTTATGTATCTACAAAAGATGATTTTTAAGGCTGACTTGCACTCTATGTACATTCATCCAAGGGCTGAGAAACATAATCCACAGTGGTTCCCAATGTATTACCAACTAGATGCGTAAGAGGATTGAGCTCGCCATGGAAGACTGGCCATCAGAGTGGAAGGTAGATGCGCCACTAGAAATCCATACTACATCGGATGAAAGCAACACTAAAGATCAAGCCGATGAAGAGGAAACGGACAAAGACACTACTGAAGTACAAAAAGGGGAAAAGAGAAAGGACCCTGAAATTTCGACACAAGAAAAAGGGCACAGGAAGAAGCATAAGGAAACCAAGACTCAGTCAGAGGTGCAGTTACATGAAGATGACTACGACTGCATCGCACTGCGTGTAAGCGAGCATCTAGAGGAGACGTTCGCTATAAAATACAACAAGAGCGAAGAGGCTCAAGCGCAATTGAACCGGAATCTCACAGAGCTCAAGATTATGGTTGTGAAGATAGAACAAGTCCATCAAGACTTGGTTCAAGAGTCTGATTCTGAAGGCAAGACAGGTGAATCTAGTCAACGAAAGAGAAGGCCACCGGCCTTGACAAAGAAACCCCACCTAGTCAAAATGCAGCCACTCAACATCATTTTCCCAAATGATGAGCTAGCTGAAGGTGTGAAGCAGGTGGAGCACCTTGACATTAACATTGGCATGATACCTCTTGAGGGATTGCACAACCTGCATCGAGTTTATCGAGGAGATAAGATATAGATACATCATCTCTTACAACCAGAACTTACACCTCAAAGAGAGCTACAAAGAAATGACATAGGTATGTGTGCAGAAGAACAAACAACTAGCCAAGGTGCAAGAGAAGCGAAGAAGGATGGAAGAAACAGTTTCTACTGTATGTGCGCAGATACCTGAATGCGAAGCGCAGCCGGAGTTACAAGATACAATAGTTCAGATTGGCAAGGTGGTAAGTGATCTTAAAGCATAGATAGCGGACATGGAGATTACCCACAAGGAAGAGGTTGCTAACCTCACAACTCAGAAGCCACCTAGTACACCGCCAAGTATGGGAGAAGAAAGAGTTACAACAATGAAGGCTTCAACAGAGAATATCTCTGCCGAAATAGTACAATGCCAACACTTGCTGGATGAAGCGACTAAGATATGGACATCTTATCGGACCAGTTGCGAGGTGCGCAGACCCGTATGTGCGCAGTCAGCTTGAAGTATATGCGAAGTCAGAACGACTTCGCTCACGCTGGTTTCATAACCGCGCATCACCTTATTACAGAAACGTGCTTCTGTAATCCCCATAACTTCGCCTCGAGTGAGACCTCATCCTGTTCGCGGGTTGTTTCCGAAAGGGCCGGTGGAGAAGTGGCATTGTTGGCCCCCTAAGTGCGCAGAACCTGGGTTAGTAAAAGAAATTTAAAGAACAAGGAAGCAATCCAACAGTGGGATTTGTCCATATTCATATTTTGTCCCTGCAACATAACCAGAAACTCAACTGCCCAAACAGATTTTTCCACCCTGCCACCTAGGAAAGTCTAGCCGACTTCCTAGCTCCAAGAAACGTAGTTGCTTGGACCCCCAAGCCCAAAACCTGAGTACAACTAGCTCAACTAGTCTAGTAGTTATCCCTTCATGAAATTGTAGCCTCCTCTGCTAATTTTCTTCCTTTCAAAAAATATCCCCTTCTTCACTCCCCCTCCTCCTATCTATCCTCTTCTCTTCTACCGACTCCCCCTCCCTTGCCGACTCCATTCCCTCCATTACTACCCTTATCTCCTCATAAATGTTAATTCATGTTTTCCCATCCATCGTCAAAGTCCCTCTTACCCCTAAACATTAAAATATTAAATCTTATCCTTATTAATGAGGCAAGTCCAACATGGCTTATCAGCATTAAATGAAATCCATTTAAATTCCTCCCATTCGATCACCTACCCTTTTATCAACTTAATGTGATCAAGTACACGCATGATTTTCATTAAACAAAATATTCCATTACTCGTATCATAATTATTATGGTCAATTAATAATTATACATAATTGTTAATTAATACTAAAGTTCCGTTAAATGTTTTATATTTAAAATTATTTGCTTTAATAAGTTGTGATAATATCTTAGATTGTTACTGTGGTATACGTCACCAATTCACCCTCCAGTGCTTATTAAAATCAATATTTAATCAATCAATAATTAAATATTAATTAATTAATTGACAATCATTGTTCATTAATTAATTATTAGTACCACTAACTATTTACCGAATGATTATCACAACCCCGTAATGGTAATTACTCTCCAGACATAATTAAAACTAATTACAATTTATTATTGAAGTTAATAATAATCTCATTAACATAGATTAACATTATTAACACAGTTAATTTTAATGAATCAAGTTAATAATATTTTTTTTTTAACATAAACGGTTGAGGAGCTTTTGATTATATAAAAAAACTGAGATTACATAGTTCCGAGGAAGGATTGTTCCCAAAGTAGTGCTGCATCCACCACTCCTTGTTCATCCTTTGCTAGCCATAACTATCATGAGACTTTCCTAATCTATGGAGACTATAGTTCCTTACAAACTGTCCAAGAAGAAGAAGACAGAAGCAAAACATAGCTTTGAAAGGTGGTTTATCATACTTTCCAAAAAGAGTTATGTATTGTAATTTCTTTCAGTAGAGTAGCGCAAAATGTAACATGAACTAGACTTCCCTGAAACCTGAACCACTGTCCAAAAACCAAGGCAGAATGGTTCTAGCAAATTTCTCCAAAAAGAGATCATTACATAAACCAGAGACCCAAAGACCAGAAGGCTAGAAATGAAGACAAGAATCCTTTTTCCTTTGAAGAGTGCCTTCCAGAGGTTCGTTTCTTCCCTTCTCCAAGCCTTGCTTGTTTGCAGACCCGAGCTGACAAATTCATTTTCTAAAATGTCTATCTTCCTACCCACTTCTATGATTTTTTTGCTAACATGATCCATTTTTTATTCCTTGTTGACATGATGGGGAAGAGCTTTGTCCATGGCTTCTTCCATACTGAGGACCCTCCCCACTAACTTGCTCTTGTTATTTTTGACCTCCGAGTGCATTGCTTGGGAAAGAGAGAAAAGGCGAGTTAGAGCCTTCTTCATTTCTAAATTCTAGTTCCTTAACAGACGAATTTGATCTCCATCCCCTTAAGATAGATTTTTTCCTCAACAGAAATGGAATTACTAACAATCCTCTGTGAAGAGCCGAAACGTACATAGTCATCCTTCTTCGGTGTAGTATCCATCATCTTTTCCATTCCCAAAAAATCGTATTGACAAGGGCCATGAGTGGGTGAGCTTACCTGAAGGTCTTCTTCCTACTCAATAGCCTAAATGTCATCCTTCATAGGGTTATCCAAGCTTTGGGTTACTTCTTGCTTCCGTAGTGGCTTCCTGCACCTTAAGCAATTGGCATGAGCTGAAGTACACCCCAAGTTTGAAGACCAGGAGTTGAATTCGTCCATTGCACAGAGTTTCTCACACAGACACCAAACAACAGAACTCTCGAATTTGATGCCAATGTCGCTCCCCCCAAGCTTCTTAGAAATAAATCGGTCCTGAAATTCCACATAAATGTTATGGTGCATGTATTCCATCTGTCTTGAACCTGAGGCGGTCCTCTTGTAATTAATTTGAGCATGCGGGAAGATCTAGAGGTGATGTACAATTTGAGAGGTGGCCTTAATTGTACCCCAACCAAAAATTGGGTTTAGAGCTATAGGGAGAAGGAGATGGGTACATACTCCATCTTTTAGGATAACCTTCTCGTTGCTCCAAGGATTTCTATGAACAACATTTCTGGTATCTTGGAACTCTGAATTAGGGGATCCAGTTTTCATCATAGGTTTTTTGGTCACACACAAGGATGCCACAATTTAATCTTGCTCCTTTATTGGCCATTATGTTGTTTTCGTACAATCTACCTAAGCGGACTTAAAGGCCAGATCTCCCTAGTCTAACTAGATCTAGAACAAATAGATATAGAATGAAACCAACTTCCCTAGATCAATAGGAATGTAAAACAACAAGTAATTCTCTTACCTGAGATTCGCAATCCCTTTTGCTCCCTGCTTGACCCAATGCTCCAGAACCTTCAGATCTACAACTACAAATCCCTGTTGAACAAGCAGACACAAACAAGCAGTAAAAGCATATATCACATATGATTGATCTAAGCTAACAGTTAAGGAAGTAAGCTCTAAACATTAATAACACAACAATGTATATGGGAAGAGGTTGTATTAACTGTAATGAAAGAGAGTACAATAGAGAAGAACGTTACAACCTATGCCTTAACGTCGCATCCTTCCTTCCAACAAGCCAAACCAAAGCCTCCAAGGATGAAGTAGGACTCCCAAGGATGTACAAGGATCACCTAAGCCAATTTCACCATCATGAGAGTGTTATAGACCTTCCTCCCCTTGGAATGGAGAGGAGCTTCATATTTATAATACCAAGTGGATAGAGTAGGTTGAGAAATGATGGGAGAGGTCTAAGGGATATTCCTTAGAGATTAGGGAACCAAAGGATAGCTCACTTATTAGTTAGGGATAACCATCCATCTCATTATGCTTCGAGAAGTTGCTTGAAGGTCTCATTTATGCATTTCAACCAACCTCTACGCATGTTGTATGAGGACAATTTGTGCCAGGAAGGGGCAAGCGTAGGTTGAATGAAGGCAACCTGAGCCACTGGCGCAAGTTGCCAGATGACACTCTACACCGATCCTAGTCAGGCGCTTCTTGCGGGAAGAAAAGATGCGTCGGCCCAACTAGAAAATGTGGACAAAGGATCAATAACTTGCTCTAGATGACTTATGGTCAGGGAAACTTCAGGGATCAAGGCACTAAGTTAACATAGGACTCATGATGACAAGATTTAGGTGTAACAGAATGCCCCCCAAAGCATGAAGCTGGAAAAATGAGACAGGTGATATGCTTTTCAAGATAGATGGAAAGGACATGTTGGTTGGAAGGTGTTGTTGCAGTATAACTGACTCTGAGATACCGATCTCACATGACTCACATCATGGCTTTCGACCAATACAATGCAGATCCATGGTAGTAAAGACTGACTGAACACAATCATGGCTACTAGACACAATCGTAGATCTATGATGAGATGATAACACAACCACGACCAATACAAAGTGGATCCATGTGATATGACTCAAACAATCTCCATCGCAACCTAGGTAGAATATGAAACAACCCAAGGTCTTCAAGCCGAACCCGCAACGATACGAATCTATCCATGTGATTACAATGTCTTGGAGTCGAACATGGTAGAAACCACTTGATTACTAATCATTGATGTATACCATTAACAAGTGCAAGGGAAATCACCATTGATGTCAATGATTCCCAAGGTATCATAGTACATAACATCGAGTGTGAATTAATGAGTTGAGGTCAAACAGTCGACGAGATTTTTCAATCAAGAGTCAATTATGTAAACTCATGTTGAAAGCGAGGTAACTTGCCATTGAGGCATGCAAGACCAAGTTACTTGATTGGTTTCTAGATTCAAACCTTGGATGATGTGTTGAAGTCGACAAGGATGAATCCGTCAAAGGAGGGCCATGATGAATACCCCATCATTGACACAAAACATGATCACAGATGTTTGGAGTGAATCGGACAATAGAGTGATATGCAAGACTAACTCAAGGTAAACTGACATGAAAGAAGGTACAATGACTGTAGATGATGAATAACTAACGTCTCTTGAACATGGGCATGGCATGAATTTGCAGTATTGAAATGATGAGAACGATACCAACCCCTAATGCAACTGATGATGGAACCATTCTTTGGATGACCCAAAGGAGTAACAAGACTCATAGAATTAGCAGGACTCTAAGACAAACATATTTCCCAAGTATCGAATGCATATGCAACTGAGTGCCATGTTCAAGAGCGACTATGTACTTCCATAACTACAATGAACACAATCTAATCCCTATTCCCCATCATGATTGATGACTACCTCTTTTGTTTTTAAACTAGCTTGAGGAGGGTAACAGATGCTCGATATAGCTCATCCCATGGATGAGTCCAATCCCAAATATTTTACGAACCTAGGATAGGAGGGGTTCGTCCCATAACAGGCCCTTCTATGTCAGATTTTAACGAGTCCAAAGAAGGTAAAATCGGTGTCATTTCGTGTTTAGAGAGTCTGAAAAGAACTAAAGAAGAATCCAAAATTCTTTTATTCGTAATATTAGTCTCTTCGCCCGAAAAAGGGTAAAACAACGTGAGAGAGAAATCTTCTAGCCATGGTTGGATGGAGTGCTCCTTTTTAGTAAATAGTGCCTCCTGGTCCAAAAAAGGGGTAAACTATCACTAGAAAGATGATCATTCAAATACTTTTACAAGCGTGAATGTATCAAGATCGCTTGGTGATCTTTTCGTATTTCGAGAGCTTGAAAAGAGATTAAAGAAAGACTCCGAGGGGTTCCTTTGTGGCTGAAGTTTAAAGAGCCTGAAAAAGTGATAAAATATAACTTGGTAACTTATTCTCATTGTTTTACGAGCATGAGAAGGAACAAAGAGTTAGCTCGATGTCATCATTAATTGGTTTTAACGAGCGGGATAATGACACAAAAATGCCCGAAGAGTTGTTCACACTCGACAGCGAGTGTGAAAAGGATACAAACACGAGCAATCATTTATGGCATCTTATCACACCTGCAAATCTCTGAAAACTAGGTCAAAACAGTCGATTAGGTGTTCAGACATGCAAAACACTTCCAACTATAGGAAAAATAGCCCAATAAACAAATTAATTAAAAATGGAATATTCCATTTTCAATATAAATAGGGCCAAATAGTGAAAAATAATTACCATTGGTTTTTACCAAGTTAGAGAGTGAAAGTGACATTTGGAGAGCGATTTTCAACCGTTGATTGCAGGATTCGTGATCAGTTGTTTCCCGTCTCTCCGATTGCACGGAGAGGAGCAGTGTCAGTGTTTGGTGTCGCAGCGCGCGATACCGTTGAGGAACTGGATGAGCTAGAGGAGAACATCCAGCATTTGACTCTAGACATTCCAGAGTCCGGTATCAGCATCAAACCGTTGGAGTGTCTGATCGTTTTGGTTCACTGCTTAGGAAAGTAGAGAGGGCGATCATCTACTACCACGAGCATCATGGGGACTAGGCTCGCTTGTATATGTTTATGTACTGAAAGCTACAGGCTTCAGACTTTGTATCAGGAGATATTTACTGAAAGCTTATATGCTTCAGATTTTTGTATCAGTACCACATTTTGATATCATATATAAAATCTCTATTGGCAAATTTATACACTGTGTTTTTATGGATGATTATGGGATCTTGTTTATGTGCTTGTTTATGAATTATGTACATGTCATGCCACTTCTATGTTTATGAATGTTTTCATGTATGTGCAACGTACCAGTCCAATATGAAATTGGCCATGGAATCAACAATGGTGTTCATGTCTCTTGAAATGTGCATGTACTAAACAGATTCGAAGGACCTCTCCAAGAGACGTACTCATCGGAAAAGATAGAGTAACGTGGGATCACGGATGGCGTAGACACAGTTAAGGTGGGAGACCACTAATTGTGAGTCTAGGTGGACGACAATGTGGTCCATACCAAGGGAAAGAGTGTCGGTTAAGACTCCAATCACCGCCTGATATTCTACTGCATTGTTGGTTGCTTACCCCAAACAACTCCCTCTTGAACTAATGAGCTCGCCGGTAGGGGAGTAAAGTACCCAAGCTTTCGAGGCGAGGTTGCGGGTATGCCAACTGGTGCCATTAGCGAATCCAAAACAGGTTGCCATCTGCACATGCAAGCAGAACATGATATAAGCGTAAAACCAAGATCCTAACACACTAAAGCAAAGTGTCACACCACACAAAACACACACCATGCACAATATATACAAGACACTAATGCGTGAAAAAATCAAGCATAATATCTCTTCATGTAGAGCCCACTGCGAAGCTCCCCTAGATATATTCCATCATAATCCTCGAGCTCGTAAGCTCCCTTCTCCAAGACACGTTTTACAACATATGGCCCGTACCACATGGACTCAAACTTGCCTGCCCCAGCTTATCATGTTTCTGGTCATATGTGAGGACCAAATCCCCCTCGTTAAAGACACGAGGTTTCACTGACTTATCATACTGGGATTTAATGCATTTCTTATGTGTTTCGTTGGCAAGAGCAGCATCGCGGTGGGTTTCGTCGAGTTTTTATAAGGAAACGTTCTTCCTCGGCAGTGGTGTGCGGGAGAATTTTGACAGCAAGTTTCAATGATGGAATCTCGCCCTCTATCGGTAAAAATGCCTCTAATCCATACACTAGTTGGAAAGGTGTGAACCCGGTGGCAGTCTTAACGAAGGTCCTGTATGCCCATAGGGTAGAAAAGAGCATGTTATGCCAGTTTGACTTATGAGTACCCACCATGCGTTGAATCATGGTTTTCAAGACCTTATTGATGGCCTCTACTTGTCCTTTGGACTGTGGGTAGTATGGGGTTGAGTTCTCATGGCGAAAACCCAATCTGGCGCTTAATTCATCTACCATCTTGTTTTGAAAATGAGACCCATGATCTGTAACGATGGCTTGTGGGACTCCAAATCGCACAATGACATGGTTAAACATTAAGAGTGCAACGGTTTTGTTGTCTTCATTGTATGTAGGCATAGAAATCAGCCCATTTAGTGAAATAATCGACGGCTAAAATGACATAACCATGCCCCCTCGGTCGAGGTGGGCTTACAGTGCATGAAATATATGCCCCATTTAGCAAAGGGGCCAACGACAATAATCGGATGTAAAGGGGATGGATGGGAGCGCTTTTTGAATTGAAAGTGCTAGCATGGGGGACACTTCTTAATGGCCTCAATACAGTCTTTGAAGATCGAAGGCCAGTAGTATCCTGCGCGTATAATTTTCTGGGCTGTAGCCATCACAGAAAGATGACCGCCACAAGCCTCGAAGTGACATCCATTTAGTACGTGTTCATCCTCCTCGTGTGTTAAACAAGTCAAAGGATAGAGTCTGTGCCACGACAATACAAGGTATCAATGATGATCAAGTAATATTTGGCATGGTGGTAGATATGACGACGGCCATCACGAGATAGTTGGGGGTTGAACCATTGGGTTTGAATATATAATGTGATATATCGATACCATGGGTCAGACATGGTGATGAGAAACAACGACTCATCTAGAAGGGATTCGATGGGCTCAGTTCTCGAATCAACATGGGGAAGATCACAAATTAGCTCCGTAAACACTAGGGATTTCTTTGACTTGGATTTCTCGAAGAGGATATCAAATTCCTGAAGTATCACGATCCAGAGTGAATACTTTCCCCCGAGCACCTGACATGTAAGGTCGTGGAACATGGGGTTCGATTTGACAATAAAAATAGTAGTGCAGAGTAGGATGTAGTGACAGAACTTTTGGACGACAATGACTGCTGCGAGAGCGAGTTTCTCGACATGTGAATAACGAGTTTCAGAGTCAATAAGACACTTACTGAGTGTTAGGAACCCATGTCAACCCTTCTATTTACTTTGCTAGTATATTTCTATTGGACGCATATGCTTTGTAAGTCGTCCCGTAGTATTTGTTGATCCATAGTTTGTATTATCATTGTTGGACGCATATGCTTTGTAAGTTGTCCCATATTAATTATCGATCCATAGTTTGTATTGGCCCATGGTTTGTATTGACACATGGTATTGACCCATGGTATTGGCGCCTAGACTTAGTATATACGTTTGTGTTGAGACCAATGAAGGTACCGTGAAGTTAATTGTATTGAGCTTGCTCAATAAAAGTGATTCTTAGTTCTATTATTTCTAATATCTCGCATATTCTCATAAATTAGTTGTTGTTGGTTCTTCACATCTGGTATCAGAGCAATTTCTTGGGCTCGTTGGGTGGAATTTCTGCCAAAAAAAAAAATTTGCATCTGTTGCACGTTCGGATCTGGGAATAATCCCTATCCGCTTAACTATGGGAAGTACTTGGGCATAAGCCCTAAAACTCACTATGAGGAGTACCACAGGAACCCCAAAGTAGATGGCCCATTGAGAGGACCTGCCAGCGAAAAGGGCAATGACCCCTACCTGATTGACTAGTTTCCACTCGTGAGGTAAACCAAGAGCTGTCGTTTGTGGCAAAGTGGTTATTAGTTTTACCTGAGTCGTGGAGTGAGGGGTACTGCCCCAATACGCAAGTCATCAGACAACATTGGTGGCCGAGTGAATCCCTTGAACTGTTAGGAAGCCGAGCATACCTGGGGTCCATATCTATTTTCAGCAGATAAATCGCAGATTTTCTCTGTCCAGAACTGCTACCAATCACTTCTGTGCCATTGCAGATCTGTATGTTTTCAATCTCATCCGCGTTGTTGCAGATCCATCTGTTTCCGATCCCTTGTTGTCACTCTGTTTCTCTTGAAACTTCCCTGACACCCCGGTAATCTCATTATGCATCTTTCATTCCTGAGGACCCTATCCCAAATTCCACTTCCCAAATCCAGAAATCCCACATTTGTCTATTTTTAGGGTTTGCCATAACTCCTTCGATTTTCACCCAATTGCCCTCAAATTTTGCCACCGTGTCCATTCCCTATTTCTGCTTCTCTGTCCCTCTCTGACAAATTTTCCCATTCTTTAACCCCGCTTCTGAAATCCTCATTTTCTGCTTCCCTGTCCATTCCAAAGTGTCCAAAACCATGTCAAACCCCAATTACCCATCTGATTTTTTCCAAAATCCAAATTTCCCTTTACTAAATAAGCTTTTGTTTGTGTTTTTCTATCCATTCCCCCCCAAAAAAAAAACTCCTGGTTATGGTTGTCACCCGCGTAGGAGCAAAAACCATGGAGGAAGTACTTGCAGCCATCCAAACCAAACTCCAGGATCTGAATGGAAAATTTCTCAGCCTCCATCTTGAGCATTCAGCCATGAACAACAAACGACAGTTTGAGTCTTCATCAAACAATGAGTTCTCTTCTTCCAGCAATTTTCGTGGTCTGAAGCTTGAGTTTCCTCGCTTCAATGGTACTAATCTGACTAGATGGATCTATCATACAGAATAGTATTTCAATCTGCATAATACGTTTGATGTCCAAAATTTTCCACTTGCATCCTTTCATTTGGAACAGGAAGCCCTTCAATGGTACCGTTGGTACATCAAGGCTCATGACGAGTCAAAATGGACAGATTTTTGCCAACTCCGTTTGCAACGATTTGGTCCTAGTGATTTTGATGACTTCACCGGAGCACTCACTAAACTTCGTCAAATTGTCACTGTGAGAGAGTATCAGACAAAATTTGAGAAACTAGCCAATCACACAAAAGGATTGTCTCATGAATTCTACACGAGTTGTTTTATCAGTGGTCACAGTTCTGTATCTCCATGCGCTCAGGATTCCAATTATCAGAGCACATCACTAGTTCAAGCGCGACAACGTAACCATTTGTTGGCTTGCTTCCTTGTTCTTTAAATTTCTTTTGTTGACCCAGGTTTTGCGCACTTAGGGGGGCAACAATTTCACTTCTCCACCGGCCCTTTCGGCAACAACCTGCAAACAGGATGAGGTCTCACCCAAGGCGAAGTCATGGGGGATTACAGAAGCATGTTTTTGTAATCAGGTGATGTGCAGTTATGAAACTGGCGTGAGAGAAGTCCTTTCTACTTTGCATATACTTTGAGTTGACTGCGCACATATGGGTCTGCACACCTCGCAACTGATCTGATAAGATGCAATACTACGCAACAACGCAACTTAAGGACTGCGCTTCTAGGGAGTCACACTTATCACAGACTTCGCTGACTTAGTGTTTACCCAAATACTTATGCATTCAACATACTCAGAATCACCTACTCATTCAGTCATATATGTTCGGGACTTAGCATATTATTCTCATTCACCATACACATGAATATACATATGAAAGTGCAAACACACATAAATGTAAGTATGAATGTAAGAATAAACATAAGCATACACAATCGCACATTCAATCACATAACGCACTTATTTACGTGTTTCACCCCCAAGATGGGAGCTACATCCACGGGAACTGTTGTTTATATTAATGGGAAGGGTCAACAGTTCCAGTATGCGCACTCATTTGCAGACTCTTGTCTCTACAATAGGTCTATGCTCACTCAGCTGCAGAGCCTCTTTACAATACTTAGCCTTTTCAAAAGACTATGATATACCAAAACAATACCCAAAAATACCAACCCTTCCCTTACAAAATTTCCCCTTTTATAGATCATGCCCGAACGTCATGTCTTTATAATGATTGTGGGCCAAAAACCTATAGTAACAAAAATCCCCTCAAAATGGCGTGGTTACCCCGCTAACCTGTCCTGTCGTAGTTGACAGCTTCTTCACGTGCCTTCGGCCGCCTTTCTACACCGCTTTTGGATCTGATGCATCTTCTAACTGCGCGGATCTGACTGCGTTCTGGCACGTCCCTTTCCGTTGCTTTGCTTCATCTATCGCTATCGGCCCATCGTTCTACTTCTAACGGTTTTCGCCGCTCTTAGCTATCTTGGAACTGTCTGTACTTCAGCGACAAGTTGCTTTCCTCCACTTTTGCGTCGCTCCTTACCCTGCTCCCGGGATTCTACGAAGTGGCTTACCCAAAATAGGTCGCTCCTAGTCCTCGCTGTGCTTGTACTTCGCTACCCAAATTAGTTTTTCTGCTGACACTACGTATCATCAAAACTACGCCAGCTTGGACTTCGCTTCTTCCAAAACTGTGCCACTTGGGCCATGCCCAACACCGACTAACCTACAGGTATTTACAAGTATTTTTCCTCTCCTTACTAGTTATTTTCCATTTATTTATTTGCAAGAGTTAAGATAAAATATCTATACATATATGCGGCATGAAGTTTCAAAAATTTATGAAAAATCTAAAACTGTGTATAGGATTCAACAACATTTTATTATGTTTGTAAGTGTGCTTCGAACAAAAAAAAGATTCAAACTTAAACCTGTACATTGAACAGAGTCGAAGGAAATAGAATAGAACCAAGGAAAGATAGACATTTAAACTTTTAGTTGAAATGTGAAAGATATTAAATTAATGTATAAAATTTGAGGAACTTCAAGGACCTGGATAGGTCGCTACAAACTTAGAAAACATAGACTGGGGGAGACAAGATACATCCACATGAAAAGCTCCAATTTCCACTCCTCAGCAAGGAAGACTTGTTATCCACTCAATATAGAGTTTCAAGTCATTTGTAGTGCCAATTTATCAATCATAAATGTGAAAGCAAACCTTTCCCTTGCTCAATTCTTTTTTCAAACAGTTGACATGCAACAAATTATAATCTTGTACATCATACATGTTTTGCACATGAGTTCATCAAACTCAAGATACATCATCTACAAGAAATCTGTTATCAAAATATCATGATAATGATATCATGTATTCGTCATTCTATAATATCAAATTCATAACAGATCATCAAGGAAAAGTACACATATCTTTTTTAAGATGAGGCTCCAAAACAACTGTTTGTAGGGGGGTTGATTTCCTCCCAACCATAGGCTTATCCATTTTATAATGCCACCCTCATGTTGGGATATGAGACCACCAGGGAAAATAAGATGGTAAAGGTTTCCAAAACTCAACTTCTTTCACTAAAGGAAAGTTCAATATACCAACCAAGCAAGTCACTACCTTTTTCTTGTTCAACATCTTAGCTATCACAACTCTTGGCACTCATCCCTTGCTCCATATATCACAAGAAGTCATATTTTAATTGTTATTCAATACCTCAAGCATACTCTTCCTCGCTATGCTCTTCACTATGGATAATGTGAGCCTATGACACTACCTACTTCCAAGTTTCATTTCCAGCATTGTGAAGCTTATTGGACATGGATTTTATGGTTTTTTGGATAGCCTAACAAGCAAGCAACCTTTAGAGTTTTGACAAGGTATCTAACTACTCTCCAATGGTGTCTAATCTCATCAAGAGCCATTGTTTCATGTATCCATGGTTCATATGAGAGTTGGGATAAGTTTTCTTCCTCCAAACCTTTATTTTCTCTCAAAAAATCTTCTTTTTTCCAAACTCCCCTCTTCCCACTCGAAGTTCCATCCATACATGGAATGAATGAGTATGTAGGTGGATTTTTTTCTTAACCCTTTCATTTAAATATGGTATCAATTCACGTTTAGTATAAACTAAAGGATAAATGAAAATAGGACAATCAAGTCAAGGAAGCTTATAGATAGGGTAAACCATCATCATAAGGAATAGGTCATTCCCCCATTGAACCCCCTCACCTTTCCCTTTGGTGGACTCATAGCCGTATCGGTGTCCTCCTGGTTAGTCAGCCTTGGAACCTTTCATCAATATTGCATTGATCATGTTTATTAGTGTTCATAATTACCATGTCATCTACCTCATGGTGTTAAGAAACACATAATAAATTAAAACATAATTACAATATAAACAAGATCGGATCCAAAGGGTTGAAATCGGGGTATTACATCAGGATAGACCTAATTGACCCTTGCATCACTAATATAATAAGCACCTAGACATATTAGGTGTTTTCTTGATGATTTGAGTCATCATCAAATATTAGAATGAGATAATGTCAATTGCAACTAATGGGAACTCCTAGTTGGATGGTAATAGCACACCGACTTGGTTATCTTCATAGGAACATTACATAGGAAACTAAAGGTGGATTCTTGTCTAGCACTAGATGGTAGATTCATATGAGAATGCGAAAAGTGTTAGGGAAAAGTTGCTTAGTTATGAGAGTGGTAGGGGCTAGTATACATGGATTGGATGGCAAGACATAATTGTGCCTAACAACATGGGGGAAAATATTTAGTCAACAATTAATGGGTTGTTCCCAATGTATGTTTTGGTAGGTAGTGTAGTTCCATGTCATAGGGGTGAGGCAGGGTTGGCGAAGTTTGGGGCCACTTCTTAATAAATTTTTCATTGTCCTTAAGTTGTAGAGAAAGATATGGCCTTCTTGTAATTTTTCATTTGTTTATGGTTCTAAGAGGAAAAGTTTCTCCCACCCAAATGCGGCTCAACAATCTTGAACCGCCACAATAAAAAAGCTTCATTAGGTTATTATTTGAGAGAAAAATAAATTTAAATGAGCCACTTCCTAAAGAGAGAGGTAAGGATTAACATGGGAGAAAATGGAACCAAACGTTCTGTTATTTTTCTTACATTTTCCCATAATGAATGATGGTATATGCTATTCGCTCAGCAAGTACTAGGATGAAGAGATGAAAATAAGAAGAGAATACAGATACAAATAAGTTATCTAAAATACATCCATTAGATTATATAACTCTTTAAAATTAAAATACAAAATATGTTACCAAAGATTATATTTTTTTTATTAATCTTTCCCTATTAGGAAAAAAATCCAACTAGTTTGTATTTGTCGAGTATATTACCTTTTTATAAGGTGGATGGTGTTCATGGAAGCACTATTGACTTTATTTACCTCCTAAGATACATCCATTGGATTATATATATTAATCTTTTCGTCTTAGTAAAAAAATCCAACTCGTTTGATCCAGTATATTACCTTTCTATAAGGTGGATGGTTGTTCACTGAATTAATATTGTCTTTATTTACCTCACTTCTGGTTTGTTTTCAAGAAATGAATCCTTTCCTTCCAAAGAAAATATTTCAATTTCTACAAACGTCGTCGTTTACAAACTCATTTGAAGAGAAAAATTTAAAGTAAAAAAAAAACAAACAAACAACGAGTATTGAGTAATCCAACACTCATTGATGGGCAAGATGACAATTTGAGGAAATATGTCCCCCAAATTGATTTGTACCTTCGAGATCTATAATTGAAAAGGGATTTGTACCTTTTTATTTGCATTAGGGATGTAATGAAGATAACCATCATTTTATTCACACTGAAAAATCTCTATACTATTCTAGTATACAAAATAGTCAAAATATTACAATCTCTTCATAAACTGAAGGTATCCTAAGAGTAGGCCATCCAAATACATGTTGGACGTTGTCATCCATATCTAAACCCACATCGGTAATCCATAAAGATCCAGGTCCTACCCCCAATCCCAAATATAAGAGATGCCATAGATGATATATATACATAAATCAAGAAAAAACTAAAGTCAAATACCTCTAATATAGTTTCTTCTCATTGCCACGTGGCAATCTCGTTTTTTATAATTACCTTGAGATGAAGGTAATAGTTTTTATTTTTTATTTCTTTAATTTGTTTAAATTATTTTTATAATTGATAATTATTTTCGTAGCTAACAATTATCTTGTAAATGATTATTCACATTAAAACATCTAACCCATAAAAAATTAAATTTTAATATTATTAAATTTAAAAATTCAAACAAAAAACATAAACCTCTATAAAAACTTTGTAAATATGAAACCAAACTAATATAAAATCCAGGCTGAAAAAACAAAACTATATTTATAAAATCCAGGTTGAAAAAGAAAAACTATATTTCCTAAAAGCCTAAAAATAAAGATCAAAGTCTATGCTGAAACCAATATGAAACCAAACTATGAAACCAAACTAATATAAAATCCAGGCTGAAAAAACAAAACTATATTTATAAAATCCAGGTTGAAAAAGAAAAACTATATTTCCTAAAAGCCTAAAAATAAAGATCAAAGTCTATGCTTTCTTCTAATTCTTTTTATACATTGATGAATTATAAATCATGCCATCAACTTTACGTAGTCAATCATTATAATTTTATGTTTTCCTTCTCCGTCTTAGTTTTTCCAATATCCAATTGATTAAAAATGTCAGCTTTTATAATAGCGCTTGCAGCAAAAATTAAAAGTAAATCCATCATTTTGATATATTGATGTGGAATGGTACAAATTGTAGTACTGCCTTAAGGATCATTCACATGTGTACTCATCCATAAAATAAAGATTTTGTAACATTAAGAATAAAAGTCAAAATAAAATACAACACAAAGAATATAATTTCCTCTACAAATATGGAGTTTGTTAAATAATCAATAAATTAATGATTTCCTTGTTAAATAATAATAGAATTAATAATTGAGAATTAATAAGAATGGATTGTAGAAGTAAAATTAACAAAAATATATAACATTATCATATCTTTTGACTTGATTGTACAAGTAAAATGAACAAAATATACAACATTTGAAGAATATGGTTGTCATTGATGACACATCATAAATGACAAAGGTGTATATGCATGATGACAGGCAAACAAGGTGATGGGTTTTGGCACACCTAATAAGCCAAATGACCCATACTGTGGTCATTTGGGATTGGCCCTAATACCCTAAATAGTGATATGGACAAAGAACACATGGTTAGGACACGACAAAGCAAGCTTAATGACCCATACCCTAGCAAGGAAAATGTGGACAAACAAGCAAGCACAAGACAAGATGGACAAAGGCAAGCAAATGCCAAGCAAGCATGAGCTTGCGGGCATGCTGAATGGGACTATGGTTACATGGCAAATATTGATGTGAAGGAGTTTGCGGGCATCTACAAAACCTTGTATGCAGGCATGACATTTGATGCTGCGGGCATCCTCATGAGGAGCTACAGGCATCTTGAAGATGGGAGTGAAGACATCTCTTGGATGGACAGTGCGGGCAGATGGGAGTGAAGACCACCATGACGTGGAATCAAAGACCAAATAAATACATGTTTGTTGATAATGTGGCAAGATAAATAAAATACATATATATATTTTGTGAAGATCACAAGGATAACGTGGAAATGGGAATGGATAAACAAACATAAATTGATATTCATTTAATTTATTAAATGATAAAATAAAAAATACAATTGACAAGTCGGCCATCCTAGCAAAGAATTGGTTTATTATTAAAATGAAAATCATATTTATATTGGGCTTGGTAAATTAATTAGCAAAGTATGACAGGTTGGCCTAGTTCAAAAAGATCAAATTCAAAATAAAATAATTTGTTTAAAAGACAAGTCGGCTCAATAAAAATCATGGTGGAAAATTAGTATAAATAGGCAGCTCGCCTCATTCATTTAAGATGTGTGGAGATATCTTGGTGGGACAGTGAGGAGCATTGCGCATGGTTCAGGAGGACAGTCATCTCAGTTGTGTGAGCAGGAGCAACATTAGCAACAAGTTTTTTTTGTTTATTTCATATTTTTGGTATGGTTGATTACTAATGGCTTGGATGTGAAGAACTCGCTGAAGATGAGGAGCAACGATTTATAGCTTATGATTTGATGTGTGGCCATGAGCAGAATGTTGATTCTGATGAATTCCAGGACAGTGTGCTGATATGTTTGGGGCTGACTGCTGATGCAATGATGCAATGAAGAACAATCAATGCTGAACTATTTTGATGACACAATGCTGGACTAGTTTGATGGTGAACAATACTCATGATATGATGCTGGACATTTAAATGATGAATTAGTGTACAAAATGCAGGCTGAAGCTTGAAGACAGTGATGACTTATTTGGTAATGCTGATGTATGGACAGCAGGATTGACATGTCATAGATGTAGATACTGAGATGCTGATAACATGCTAATTTGTATGACCTATGCACAGCAGAAAGTCTCAGTAATATATTTGAGCTGGGGTTTGGAATTAGTGATGTATCTTACAGCAGATAATTGATGAATAACTCTCGTTTGAAGACATGAGGAGGAGATCCTAAATGACGGACACACAATGACATATGACAACATGTTATTGACAGCCACCTGCTTAGACAACAATGATATCTTGAAGTGGATGATATGATGTGATAGAGATGTTTAACTGAGATGATGACAATGACAGAGAAGACTAGTTGATGACAAGTGACAAGCTACAGTTGATATGACAGAATTCATTTGTGAATTTACAAGCTGTGTCTTGTATCATTTTTCTTGGTTGGGTCTAAGAAAGACTAGGTTGGGTCCTAGATGATGAGTTGGTGCTCATTGTATCAGTTGGTGTTGAATTACCTCACGGTTGCAGCCGTTGAATCAAATACAAAAACATTATAATTATATCGTGACTCTCTTGTGCAAAGTGTTGTTGATGATGTGTTTTATTTGATGAATGACATATGGATTGATAGTTAGTTTATTTGTGAATATGAAATGCTAATATAAAAATTGGTAATTGAAATTGAATATAGTATATGCTCACTGATTCACCCCCCCCTCAGTGAACACTGTGTCTAACAACATCATCATATCTTTTGACTTGATTGTACAATTAAAATGAACAAAATATACACCATCACCAATATCTTTTGACTTGATTGTACAAATAACAAAACATACAATATCATCATAGCTTTTGACTAACTCTTAACTTGATTGTGCAAGTAAAATAAACAAAATATACAACACCATCATAACTTTTTAACTTGCTTATGCACGTAAAAAGAACAAAATATACTACAACACAATCATAGCTTTTAATAAATCAATAACACATTAAAGATATCACATACAACACAATTATAAAATAAAAACTTAATATATATTAATTTGAAATAAAAGTGTATACAACAATTTTATGAGATTTTTAAAGATGTGTAATATGTAATAATTGTTACATATAGAGATGGAAAGTTTTTTTTGTGATTTTGTTTATAGTCAATTCAGTTTTGGATGATTATCATCATTATTATTTCTATGTAATTATTTGGAACAAATTATAGAGCACTTTTCCTCATTTAAGGATGGTATCCAAAGTATTTATTTTATTTAGGGAACAAGGCCAAGTCAACAACATGGCTCAAAGTCATCATATCACTTATGAGAACATACCTTCATACCAATCAACAAAATTAGGATTTGTTGGTATAAAGTTACATTGATGGTAGAGGTATGTACATTAAAATTTCATATATATATATATATATATCAGTCAAGGTTTATAGAACACTTATCCCTTTTGTAGATGTAATTTCTCTTCATTAATGAGGAATGGGGGCTTCTTCTCTGAGTTGATAGTCCCTCGATTTGCCATCCCAACTCCTTTTGATGTTACATAATTCTCATGTGTCTTACTATCATAATCTCTATCATCTCACTCATATTGTTTACCAATCATGCACTGCAGATGAGACATTAATAATTTCTAGTGGCGTTTCACTCGAAACCCATTTCCAAATCATGGAATCCCTTCCCATGAAGTTTGGCTTCTGCAGGCCCTCTCTCTTGGTCTTACTACGAGGTGTCTTCCTGGCACACTTATTAAATAGCCAAATAGTCAGCAACATTTAACAATGCAATTCAAATCTGATTGTTTCATAATCGATCAATGGCACTAATAATTAAATTCAATATGAATTTGCAACTCTGTCTACTACAGAAATTGATTTTCTTAGCCATGAGGCTATCCTCATATTGCTTGGCTCTTGTAAGTGGCACCATTCTGTCCATTATGGATTTATGTTTGCTGCCACACATGGACATCCACCTACAACATCTCCTTCTGACACAATTTTTCATAAGCCAAAAAGTCATTAGTAATTATAAGCAAAATTGCAAATTTGAAAATTTACAAATCTTCTTTCTAACAGAGCTTAGATTTCTCAACCATGAAACTCCTTCTCATAAGCTCTAAATCGAATTTGCAAATATGTTCCCTACAAAAATTAGACTTGCAACCATGATATTATTCTCATAACTTAAATCATAATATTTTCAAATATGTTTCATGCATAAGTTAAATTTCAGAACCATGAGAACCTTCTCATAACCTTTGGCTTTTGCACATGGTAGAGTTCGGTCTTTACTATGGTCTTATCCTCGTTGCTATACGCAAGACATTTCTACCTGGAGTCTGAAACTTTCAATCAGCCAAACATGCTGTGAGTCCCCATGCATATAATATTTCATTGCTTCAACAGTCACTGAAGCATTTCCAGAATTATAACATTCCATAATTCAAACACTTCTAGCTGTTAACCATATCCATATCACCAAACTCATTTATTTCACGTAAATCATTATCATACTAAAATTGCAAGGTACAGTCACATCATTTATGCAATTAACTTAAAGCTTTTAAATGCTCATTAATTCATAGCCATATCATTTATACAACTCTATCCTTCCAACAGAGCACTCTGGAAGTATGTCAATCATGACTACCTTCATGCAATTTCTTCCCGTGCATTCATAGAAGCTCATGAAATGATCTCGGAATTATCATTAGTTCATCATCTCATCTATTGCTTAATTATAATGAGACATATACATATATCACAATCATGCATGCACACAATACATCTCCTCAGGTGTAGCTACCCACATGCATGCATATTCACAACATTTACTCAAGTTTTTCATATGCATTCACTCAATGCTTAACTACAAGATTTATAAAATTTCTTAATGCACATCCACTCAATGCCACCTTGCATTGTTTCATGAGTACTATGCATTCAAGCATATTATGACTTAATCATGACTATCTCATACAACATGCATTACCATATTCAGGACCACCGGTCCTCACTTGCTTTGGTTGTTAAACTCACAATCGACATACTCAAACGGCATGATATAATTTCATATGAATGCATTGAGATTCTAAGCAAGTATAGGGTGTAAGGATCATTGCCTTCACTTACCCACACTTCACCATACTCGGTAGGTTAACATTTCCATTCGGGCACTCAATATCACATGCAAACCAAATCAACATAGTTCAAACATAGTCAAAGGGATCTTACCAAATCCTCTTTCAACATTCATGCAGTTATGCATCAATAACCATTACCTGCATGGTTGTCATTAACATCACTTGATGTTACCTGATTTGTTGGTTTCTTATAGCAGATTGCAGCATTCTTCCACCAATCTCTTGATCATGGATTTGCTGCCCTAGCCTTTTCTTCATAAGGTTTGTTGGCCATACATAGCAAAATCATCAACATCTTTGGCCATGCTTCTGTTGTCTTTGGTCCTACAACCAAAACCAATCACCAATAGTGATTATAAACCACAATATTTACCATTAGTGGTTTACTGCATATGTAAAATCTCACTACTTCTACCAATATGTAATGCCATATGCATGCAAAACATATATTCATGCACTGTGCAATGTTTATTAATATGCCAATCAATGCATATTCATGCCACTCATCTAATCTCTTGCATTTTCAGCGTTCTCATGCCATAATTTTATGCACATAAAGCTTATAAAATATAAATGCAGTTAGCAAGACAGGGGTTAAGGAATTCTCCCTTTCTGATCCCTCATCTATGCATGAACTTCCTCTTTCACATCGTAGCTAGTTCGATTTCATGGCATGCTACTTCCAAGCATGCAATTCTAAAATTTGCCCATATTGACAACAATTTTGCCAAACAACCACTGGCACTTTTCTACTCCAATTATCTATGATGTCTGATAACTTCCTTCAAATCCTGATTATGCACCACTGTTCCCTGCTGGATATGCTTTCCAATGCCTCTCCTCCTGCTCCATTCCAACCTTGGGTGTGGAAACTGCGTTATTTCAAAAATGACAACTTTCACCATAATTTTGCATACTTTTACACAGTTGTATTTTGGTCCCGAATGCCAACTTCAGCCACCTGTGGAGGAAAATCTACGAAGAATCATGAAAACTTTTCTATCGGGCGAAGTTAGCCCATATAACAAGGAACGCTCAGCAACTCACGGATCTCTGTTCTGATGTACCATTCATCTTCTATAAAATTCTGGGTTTGACTACTTTCCACTTTTCACATTTTCCAAAATTCCAAATTTTGGGCCAAAAATGGCTAATTTCGAAACGGTACATTTCTAGAAAATCTTTGTCTAACGTGAAATGTCTGGTTTGATGAGAATATGAAATGCTGAGTTCAGTAATTTTCTTGATTCTGAATTCTAGGGTCACTTTCAATCACTGCAAGGTTTTCAAAATTCCCAAAACGTGGCCCAGAATAGTGCTTTTCGGCCTTCTTGCACACCTCGACTCCACATCCTTTGGAGTTTGGCTCCAAAACTCCAAACTTAACACCGTTCCTGCTCCATGACTGCCCCATATCAATTTCGGCCCAATCCGACCTCCTGTCAAGCATTAGGACACCAATTTGTGAAAGCCATTAATCTCAAATTTATGCCCAATTGGAGCATAATGGGATCGAGATCTTCACTAGTTTGTTTATGGCCTTCATCAATGGCCTCAAAATGCCACTGACCTCATCCAATTCTGACCTTGCATGCTCTTGCTATCCAAAATTCAAATTTCGGGCTTTTTTTTTTTTTTAAATTTCTGACACACACAGGCCACAACCCGCATCCCGCAATCCGACTTTGCGGGTTCGAGGGGGGGGGGGGGGGGTCAAGCTGCAGTCATGGGGATGTAACCATCCCGCAACACGCATCCCGCATCTCGCAATCCAACATTGCGGTTTCAGGGGGGTCAAGCTACGGTCACGGGGACGTAACCATCCCACAACCCGCATCCCGCATCCCGCATCCCGCAATCCAACATTGCGGGTTCGGGGGGGGTCAAGTTGCGATCACGGGGATGTAACCATCCCGCAACCCGCATCCCGCATCCCGCAATCCGACATTGCGGTTTTAGGGGGGGGTCAAGCTGCGGTCACGGGGACGTAACCATCCCGCAATGCACATCCCATATCCCGCAATCCAACATTGTGGGTTCGGGGGGTCAAGATGCGGCCGCGGGGATGTAACCATCTCGCAACCTGCATCCCACATCCCGACATCCCAAAACTGCGAAAACACCTATGTTTTCTTGCAACTTGCGGGGTCCGTATCTCCTTCGTCCCTTGGCCAAATGAAGCAAGTCTGGTACCGTTGGAAATCTCTTGGAGAGATATATGCACCTGTGTGATCCTCTTCCACATCTGAGAAATCTGATCCTGCCATTTTTCCCAATCAAAATGCCGCCCCCAACTTCCCAATATTGTGCTAAAACGTCCTGCTACATGCCTGTAAACTCGGAGTCTGTTCCAAGCAGCCCTAGTGCTGCAAGCTGGGCTCTGATACCACTCTGTCACGTCCCCTTCCATCTAGTCCGATGCCAGGAAGGAAACATGACCAAACTACCGGGCTTGTTGGCAATCTTAGCCCCTTTCATTACTAAGAAATGATAATAATTAAAAACTTCTGTATGCAATTCATACTCATTATATACACAGCAGAAATAAACACAATTGCACACACAACTGAAATGCATCAGCATATTTATCTCAAATAAATGATAAATCAATAGGCAGAGAATCCATCCCATTCTCATGCTATGCACAGACTTCATATCAACTCCATTAACATGGACAATTATCATTATGAATTAACACATTGCAAGAAACATAATGCATATAATTTAAATCACAAAGAACACTTATCTGGAAGATGAAGCTGTCCAAACGACTAGATACATGAGAGAAACGTTCCACCCAACCATAGATCTCTGCCCAGCCTGTATTCTTTCAGCTGAGAGATCACCCTCGAGCTGGGTTATGTATCCACTAAGGAGGAACTAGACAGGCTCACTCACAGCCATGGATTCACTCAAAGGGTCATGCTAAGCCAACACACAGTTGGGTTTATCAAGCCTACCAAAAGGAAATGGAGGAGGATGCTAAACCGGTGAGTTCAACCACAGAGTTGCAGACATCTCAAGCTAAATTCAAGCAATCCCATCCTCTGTTCAAACATCCACACTTGGATTTCTCACCATTTTGGCAACAAATAACTCAATCCCGTCACTGGTCTTCTGGGCTATAAAAACTGGGTTTCCCAATGGATTTCAGGGTATCCAATACTCTCAAATTCGCCCCAAGGTTCATACCTATGGATCCCCATTGGATTTCACTATCAAATCCCAAATCTAGGCGTTTTTGGCTCTTCAAAACGTGGGTTCTTTCAAAGTTGCGATTTATGGTTTTGCTCACTGTTGGCAATTCGTTTTTGGATGGGAAATGGTGCTGGTAACTTCCACAATGGAATGGGGATGAGGAAGAAGCAACTCCCATGAGGTAGAGTGGCTTGTGGTACAAGAAAACAAAGCCCATACTTTGCCATACAAATTTATGGGCTGCCCATGCTCCATTGAAGCCATGGACTGAATTTCTCAACCACTTCCTTACAGCAGAAATAAATGTCAGCAAGGTAAGTCAAATGGGTTCTCAAGGTGACATATGGCAGCCTATGGTTCAATCCCACAGCCCCCTCACCACTCCCTAGGGGATACACATGCCCCCTTCTCATTCGTTGCCTCCATAGCCAGTTTTGGTATTTTATTGCATGATGTTTATTTACATCATTTTTACAATGTTCCATGGCTAAATAGCACATGGGCAACATAATGTCTAATACTTCCCTTTAAATAAAATTCGAGCTTCCACTAGCGGGGCCTTGGCCTTGAGCTCCACGCTAGGAAAACATACATCACATGTATACAATATTTACATTAAAAGCTAATATATCCTAAGGGTCAAAATGGGGTATTAGAGAAACCAAGGAAGAGAGTGGTCTTACAAGAGGAGGAGCAAGGTTTCGATAGGAGAAGAGGCAGAGGACAGGAGAAGGTCCTGCTGCTATTGAACCGCAAAACCACTAAGGAAGACCACACAGGACGAAGCGACTTCACAGTCCTGACAGGGACGACCAAGCTATGCCCAGGATAGAGGCAGGACCAACCCCCGGCACCAACGTACCCACACCTCCGCTCACTGACTCACAAACAGCAAGAAATACCACTTCGACACCGCCAAGTTCGTCAATTCCGCAGAAGTTAATTGGTAGTAGCACAACGACAGGAGGAAGGAAGCCCAGAATGGCGGGCGATGATGATAAGTTACCATTGTTCCACGGAAGTGCGACAGACAACCCAGAACAATATTGGTTTTTGTGGGAAGCGGTCTGGACCATGAAACAGATCACTTATGCCGATGCTAAGAAAGGACAGTTAGCCACGACTCTGCAAGGTCGTGCATTAGATTGGTTCATGAATTTTATTCTAGTCCCTACGGGAGCCCCAGAGAAGTCGCTAAATGAGATTCAGGATGGGCTCATTGCTGAATTTAGAAGGCCTAAGTCGGAGGCTCAATATATTACTGAATTAAAGGAAATTAAGCAGTATCCCAATGAGATGGTATGGGATTTCGACCAGCGATTCAAGATGTTGATGGCAAAGGTTAGTTTCGATATGAGCGCCGTCCAACATAAAGAATGGTTCATTGCGGCACTGCTACCCCACATTCGGCTGCTGCTGATGCAACAAAACATATCGATGCCTAGCGAAGCTCTAGAGATTGCAATGAGATTGGAGGCGTCACCGATTGGAGATAATGTAGTCGGGATGTCGCAGATACAGACACAACTCGCTAACCTGACTATACAGTTGCAAGATTTGAAGAAGAACAAGGAACAACGCGATGAAGTATGGTGTATGTGATGCCAAGGAGAAGGGCATACGAAGGACAATTGCCCGGATTTCTGTAATTATTTGGTGTCAGGTGCACCAAACCCGTTGAATGGCGGCAATATGCTGTGGTGTCGTGTTTGCCAAATGTTTGGGCACAGTCACGATAATTGCTCATATATGCAGAAAATGGTCACAACTCCATGAAATCTTTATTGCACATTTTGCAAGTCAATGGGTCACGATGACAAGGATTGCCATGCATATGGGTTGCTATAGGAGAGAATGTGTGATGCATTCTACGTCAAGGACGATCAGTGCACCGTACAACAACCACAACTGCAACCTCAGGTAGCTCAACCGCTACCGCAACCACAGATGCAGTTTGCACCACAGCAACAGCAACCGCAGCAGTTCATGCCGCAATATACTCCGATGCAAATGACTCCCCCACAGCCACAGTATGTACAGCAACCGCAATATGCACCACAGGGGCAAGGGATACCACCAGCACCAATGGAGCAATAGTTTAACCAACCTCAGTACCAACAGCAGGGTGGCTACCAAGGAGGATATAGGGGCGGACGCGGTGGCATATCTGGTCGTGGAAGAGGAGGACGAGGTGGTCGTGGACCTGTTCAATGTTACCACTGTGCGGTATGGGGGCATTATCAGCGCGACTGCCCACTACTACAGAATCAATGTACATTCTGTTTTGGTAATGATCATAAGGTTGAGAATTGTCCATAGTTGATTGCACGATGGCAGGCTGGGAACGCTCCGCAGCTACAGAATCAGGCCCAACCACAGCAACCAATATAGAATCAAGTACAACAACCAGTACAAAACCAGCCCCCGCTACCACCACCAAATGCCAATCAAAATATCAATCAACCGGGGAATTTGCAGCAGAACCAGACGCAGGGTGCAAATATCGTGACCATTTCTGCAGAACCGCGACCACAAGATGCTTCGGTGGCCGTTGTCACTCGTGGAGGCAAGACGACTAGGGAAGATAGTTCGCGACCACTAATTCAGTTGGCTGGTCAGAAGACGGTACCTTTCGACATTGACACAGAGCGGGAGACATTCCTGGAGACACGTCGCACCTTGGAGAAAGATCGCGGTAAGGCTGTTGTTTGCGATATGCCACCTATCTTTGACACCACATCGGAAGGCGATCGTCCGCCACCACCAGGGACATTGCAAAAGTTTCTTAAAAGCTGTCTGTTATTGCCCCGAGACCCGGCTGCCCTGGTTGAGATTGAGGGATGGTTGCAGCGATTTACGAAAGGACGGCAGGAGTCAACAGTAAACTCTCTACAGCGACGGAAGACTGGCAAGGAGATGCGAATGAATATTCAGATTGGTGAATATGATGTTGACTCTGTTATTATTGACCTTGGTTCAGATGTTAACATCTTAACCAAGCAGGCGTGGCAGAAAATGGGGAGTCCCCCATTGAGCTGGTCTCCTATGCAGCTCCAGTTGGCTAACCATGCGAAAGTAACACCCATTGGCTGAGTTCTGCGACTAATGGTTGATATTGAGGGTATGAAGACTTATGGGGACTTCGATGTCATCGAAGTCATTGAGGGAGGAAGTTCCTACCCTGCACTATTGGGCATTGGATGGGCTAACGATAGTGGAGCTGTGATCAACTTCAAGCGGCGCATGATGACCTTTGAGAATCGCGATTTACGGGTCATAGCTCTGTTGGATCTGGCTGAAGGAGGCCGATATTTTGAGCCAATAAAAGATGATGATCCCACTAGATGGGACCACGCATTCAATATTTATGAGGACTACATTCATCCTACTGCCAACGGTGAGATGGGATGGCATAGCGAGAGCTCTGCGTCTTCCGACTATGATGATGCCTTCGAACTTTGGCAGAACCGGTTGCATGAAGTACCACTCCGAAAATGTGGCTTAGTTACGCAGTCTTTATGTCGTGTTGCGACAGAAACGGTCACATTGCCTGTCTATGAGGGGTTGCCTGGCTTAACCAACTTTTTGACGGAATTTGAAGAACGGGTTTCAGAACCACAGCGGTTGCTGGCATTGGAGGAAGCATTGAAGGCTGCTCCAGCACGCTGGCGGGCGACACACAAGAAATTCATTGATGGTTGGTCACAGTGTCGAAGGTTGATGATGGTTAAATTTGGTGATACTGAGGTTTATCACACTGGCAAATATGTTGGACGGAATAATCCTGGTGATCATTTGATAGAATGCCGACGGTTATGGGCAGCGCGACCCAGGGATGAGTGGGTCCATGCTTTTATCCATACATTAGATGAGATGCCACGCTCGTGGTATACTGTAGCTGAATTACGCAGAGAAATTACAACATGGGGGGAGCTGACAATCTGTTTCACTCATATGTTCACTTTTGCGGATGCCAACCCTGATGTCAATAACGCGTTACAGCTCATCCGCGACGTGGTACTTCAGGTTGTTCCGGTGACCTATCATGTCAACCCGCACACATATTGTCAGATGAGGTCTCTCATGGAGTGCTTCAACATCAGCGGTGGGCCAGAGGATGATGATGATCCTCGAAATATTAACATTCCCGAATCTGAAGGAAGTCACGATGTGGGATCGCCTGTCGCGCCAAGTACTCTGTTCGGTCAACCATTGCAGCTTCGTAAGATGAATATCGACACAGAGGCTACTCCCAAGTTTGCTAATGTTGGGGATTATTGGGATGATGAGATAATGAGTAAGGTTACTGAGTTACTTCATGAGTTTCAAGACGTGTTTCCCACGAAGTTTTCCCAAATGAAGGGAATCCTGGGTGATTTAGGAGAGATGAAGATTCCGTTAAAACCAGATGTTAAGCCAGTCCTACAGCGACCTTATCAGCTAAATCCGCGACATAAGGAAAAGATTAAGGTGGAACTTGATCGCATGTTGGATGTTGGTATCATTGAACTTGTGGAAGAGTCCGAATGGATCAGTCCTATGGTGGTGCAGGACAAGAAAACAGGTGAAGTGCGCATTTGCGTCGACTTGCGGAAGTTGAATGATGCTTGCTTACATGACCCTTTTCCAACCTCGTTTACTGATGAAGTACTTGAAGGGGTGGGCGGCCAGGAGATGTACTCATTCACTGATGGATTCTCTGGCTACCATCAAATTCGCATTGTTAAGGAAGATCGCCATAAGACAACTTTCGTTACTAAATGGGGTTGCTTTCAATATATGGTAATGCCATTTGGTTTGAAGAATGCACCTGCGATATTCTCCTGGGTCGTTGTTGCCACATTCAAAGATTTTATTTGGAAAGTTTTGCAGGTATATATGGATGATTAGACAGTTTATGGGTTGATTCATGATCATCTGGCCAATCTGCGGTTAATGCTTGAGCGATGCCGACAGCACCAGATATCGCTGAATTTGAAGAAATGTATTTTTTGTGCACCATTTGGGATATTGCTCGGTCATATTGTGTGTAAATAGGGATTGCTGGTTGATCCAGCCAAAATTGCGCTCATTTTGGGGTTGCAACCGCCAACCACCGTTAAGCAGTTGCGAGCGAATTTGGGTCATACGGGATATTATCTCAAGTTTATCAGGGGTTATGTTGTGATTACTGTCCCTATGGAAAAGTTGTTGAAGAAGGATGCGACATTCCAGTGGAGCCTAGAATGTTAAGATAGCTTTGAAACGCTCAAGACAAAGATGGCGTCGGCACCGATCTTGGTCTTCCCGTACTGGAACAAGGAATTCCATGTCCATGTTGATGCTTCATCGATTGCATTAGGTGTTGTGTTGGCTCAACCTGGAGAAGGTGACCTTGATCATCCTATTGCTTTTTCCAGTCGGAAGCTGTCCTCTACAGAACAAAATTACACTACCACGGAGCGGGAAGGTCTGGCCATGATTTACGCATTGCAGAAATTCAGGCATTATTTGTTGGGTGGACACTTTAAGATGTTCACTGATCATTCTGCATTGAAATACTTGGTCAATAAGCCTGTGTTGGGGGGGAAGATATGCCGTTGGCTGCATTTGTTTCAGGAGTTTGATTTTGAAATCATTGTGAAGCCAGGCTGATTGAATGCCGGTCCTGATCATCTATCACGGATTGATATAGGGGAGGAACCGACTAATATCGAAGACGGGTTGCCAAACACCCAACTATTTAAAGTTGACATTGCTAATGACTATTTCGATGACATCATCTAATTTCTGACAATGGGTACTGTACCAGATGAGTTCACCACCAGTCAGAAGAAGCAGTTGGTTGTCAAGGCTGCTGACTTTTAGCTAATCATGGGAGAGTTGTATAAATTGGGTGTTGATGAGATATTGCGCAGATGTGTCTTGCCACATGAGCAAGCAAAGATATTGGCTGAAGCACATGGAGGAGTAGCAGGAGGACACTATGGCGGTCGGGTGACTGCCTGGAAGGTACTGCAGGCAGGGCTTTGGTGGCCCACATTACATAATGATGCGACAGACTACGCGCGGTCTTGTGATGTTTGTCAGCGAACTGGAAAACCGTCCCGCTGCGATGAGATGTTGCTAATGCCTCAAATAACATTACAACTATTCGACAAATGGGCCGTGGATTTTGTAGGACCGATCAATCCACCAGGGAAACGCACGAGTCCGCGGTATATTGTCACGGCGACAGAATATTTGACCCGATGGGCCGAGGCGGCATCCGTAGTTGATTGTTCCACCGCAACGACTGCTCTATTTTTGTTTGATCACATTATCACTCGCTTCGGCTGCCCCAAGATATTGTTGAGTGATCAAGGCAACCACTTTCTTAATCGCACCATCAGCGCATTGACGGAGGAGTTGCAGATACAGCATAAGAAGAGTACATCCTATCACCCACAGCGAATGGGATGGTGGAGGATTTTAATAAGGTATTGGAGCATGCGCTGACAAAGGTGTGCAATGCGAACTGTGATGACTGGTGTCACCTACCCAATTTTTGAGAATAATTATTTTCTACTATTATCCTTTTTTCAAAAATACTTTGTGTTAAATTATAATTACAAGTTTTGTAATTATGACCAATTAGGTCAAAGATGAATGTAATGACTCATTATTATTATTTAATAAATAAAAATGGGAGACAAACACTCAAGAAAGTTGTTACAAGAGTGTCCACTGGCCCACTAGGAGGAATGGAAGCTGCTGGAAGGATTGGGACAGATGGCAGCATTTGTACTCTACCATTAGATGTTGGCATGGGACAAATCCCCCTAATTTTGTGGCATTTCCCCCTCCAGGTGGAGGGAGGTGAGCAGGTAGCTCACTAATGACCAATTAATTACAAAAAGACCTAGGTAGCCTATAAAGGGCAATTCGAATTGAGCATGGAGCTCTTACAATGTTTTCTGCAGAAACATTCCTCATGTTCATCAGGTGATGGATGAGAGATTCGAATAGGGAGGCTTTGGAGAGTGCAAGTATAAGTCTGCAAATGTTATGAGAAGGACAGACCAGAGGTGCTGGTGCTAGTCCCATTGATTACTAAGCCTGTAAGGCTGGATATATATTTTCTTGTTGTTGCAGGCAGAGACCCTAAGCTTCAGAACTTTCTTCCTCCTGGTGGATCAGTGGATAGGCTCGCGGGTCCCAAGGCAGACAGCTTGGCTACTTAGGAGCAGGTTGGGTGGAACAGGCTTCTTGAGTGATTGGTTCCTCCTATCATACTCAGGTTCTATTCTTTTGTGTTTCTTTTTCAATCATATGAATGCTCTCAGAAAATGGCTTAGTAATGTTATTAATGATCAATAACAGTAAAATGTTAGATCCTAATTAATTTAGATTTGGTGAACTGATAAAATGACTCCTCTGTATTTTTCCCCATGCGTGGAGCTGCATCGTACTCCAGTACAGAGAGGTAGCATTAAATCTGTCCAGTTAAAAGTGAAATCTAGCATGCATCTAAATATCTAAACCAAAAGACCACCCATGCACAGACTTATGTTCCTCATGCATCTTATATTTTAGCAGTTGTAGATTAGATCCTTGCATGCAATGTTTTTACTGTTCAAATCTGTATGTTGAACAACCTACCAGAAACTAGTCATAGTAATAGGTTCTTTTCTGACTTCTGAAGGTGGACATTGTGTTAACAACTAGGGTTTACTAGTCTTTAATTATTTCTTCAAAGAAAACAATACCATGCATTTTGTTTAACCATATTCCCACTTTTCTATTTTCTTATTGTTTTTAGAATATGATCGATTTTATAGAAAATATTGTCTTCACTGTATTATCTTGTGCATAAAGAAAGAAAGATACTGTGTTATTCTATCCTTTCATCAGAGGTCCAAATTGGACGAATACAAGAATATAGAATTAGAATAGAAAAAAAACTGTTATATTCATAAGCAATCAAATTAACTAACGAATGCACTGTCATTTTCTTGTTTCCTGTATTATCCACTGTACGTGGCAGAATTTACATCGCAGAATATCATGTTATTAAAAGCAAGAAGAACATAGCATTATTGAATTGACAGAGCATGTTACAGTATCTCTACACCCAAACTAGGGTTGACTTGTCTCATCACATTATTATTTACAAACATTTAAACAGCTGCCAAATCAAATGTTTCATTACCATAGATGATCTAACTGTAGAATCAAGAGTTGTTATTCTTGTTCCTTTAAACATCATTACAGACAAGCAGATTACATTAACATCGACAGCTAGGGTTTAGCATTATCACTTATGTTTTCAAACAAAACCAATTCCTTTCTATTCTCGGCTTAATCCATGTATGCACAGATGCAATGTAAGCCAAGTAGATCACTTTCGGCTTATAGCCACTATTTAAATAAACAACTTAAAACAGGCTTCCATTTATAGATTTGAAAATGAGAGTTTGAAAACACCATACATAGCCATTAAACCCTAAACAATTATCATTTCCATTTAAATTAACGATGGTTGCATCCTACAGATTGTCGCATTCTTGTACTGAAGGTTCCATTCAAAACCCAATGCTATTTATACACACAGCTAATGTCGAAACAAAATTACAGTCAACGTATCTCTTCCCTTTAGCTTCACATTTGATCTTCCATCAACACAGAAGTACCAAAACGACAGACATAAAACGTTAAAGTTGTAAGAATCTTGCAAACACGAGGGTTCAACCCTACCAAGCTCGCCGAGCCAAGGAATGGTTGGCCATACCTTTTAAACATTTACATCATCTACACTATCAACAAAACTTAAAAACAGTAACATTTCCCCAAATGCTGCAGGCAAGACAAAAGCCATTGCCGTGAAGGCATGCTACCAACACTCTGCTCATCAAGTCCGATTCCAGAAGAACCACTAGGGAGGGATACCACCGAAGCTTACCGGTGGATTCGTTATAGTTCTGCTCCCCATCAATTATTCCGGCACCCTATTGTTCTCCGAGAGTTACCTGCCAAACAACCATACACTGAGTTAAATATCAAATCATGAGATAGTAATGCATGCAACAAAGAAAAAGTTGAAAACCCTTGCAAACGTTACAATACCTGAGTCGTGACAGAGGCTTGACGAAGTTAGCATCCATCCATTGCGAAGGAGAAGCACCCAGCTCAAAGGCCACCCTGTGTGATACCTTTCGAAAACTTACAACCCGATTGAAACCCCAAACTTGCAAGCTACTACAATTCCAAACTGACGCACTCATCCAACCTATGGATGGCCACACCATTTAACTCCAAACTTGGCCTCCGTTGATGGCTTTCACCTACAGTTTGAGGACTGATGCCGGTCTCCGGATCGAGCCCGAGAGAGGCTAAAAAACATCAAAACCCTAAGTGCCTCTCGGTCGGTTGGCCTCACCTCCCAAACCCTACCACCGAAATAATGACCAAGAAAACGTTACAAGAATCCATAAGTTACGCTAGGGTTCATCTCAATCCCAATACACAACCATCAACGACGAAGATCTAATTTCACTAAGCCACATTGGAGGGTAGCAGAAGTAGTATTAAATTGTTCATCTACCTCCCAAGCCACGAAGTTGCCATTTCTGTTGACACCAGGGTAGGAGGCTCGTCACAACTCAGCATTGCCAAACCTTATCACACGCCGAAACATCCACCACGACGTGCATGTAACATTATCCTTAACACGGTGGCCAGGTAAATTAATTGCAAACCCAATCATTACTACACTCTCGACTTCGTACGTAGGCTTTTTGTAGTGCCATCATCCCACTTGCCAGCCATACGGATCAACGTTAATAGCATCGACATATAAATTATATCAAAGTATAACGTCCATCGGTAGCATATAATAAAGGTCTTATATGTTCCATTTAATAAATTTCAAGCACACTCATAGCATATGAATATCCACCTAGGTCGCGATCAATCATAGGGCATGGATTGACTCCGCCCCAACATATAAAGTTACTATAAAGTTCATCATCGGGATCATTATAAAGCTCTTAGAGATTTGTTCACATCATAAGTTATATGAATACACCCTTAGGGTATGGTTGCCACCCAAGGACCCATCGCATACATTGCATGGTAGGGTATTAATGCTTAATGCATCACCATTTTAATTGCCCAGGTATTAGAGACTAGAACCACCTTATCACTTTTTCTATAGTATGCTTAGGACCATGTGCCCTTGTCCTAAACTTGTCACCATCAAAATTTATAAAGGAATTATTTTAACAGCCGCAAGTCATTTTTGGAATGACCACACGTAAAGTCATAAACACCTAATAGAAACATTCATAACAAACACACCCCGATATTGAAGATATCTGCAGTCTTTGAGATAGCCTAGTTCATCTTACAATTGGAAGGAAACCATACTTGTAGCATCGAAAATCATAAGTAGTTTTCATTGATATCACGGTTATTAAACACTCTGAATTTTATCGCTATCTATTACCTGCGAATTTGCGCATGGAGGGCGAGTATAATGATTTAGTTGAGTAGCTAAGTAAGCCTCGGGGCACCTCGTGGGACCCCTTTCATCATCATCTAGAAAATTTAAACTGTCAGTACTTGTCAAGAAGAATTCTGTTTTCCAAATGCATTACAATTTTCAATCATTCCAGCATATAAATAAAGAACATAATCATTAATTGGATTCATGACGTGTCGCCGACACGATACACCATCAGAAGACAAAAAGACACAGCCATTCAATTGTTTCCTACCAAATGTCGCATTTATTAATTACTGCTTTTTTAATTATTATTATTTCCGCATATTAGCTTTTTATGGCGATTTAATTTTTTTTTTATATGAAAATATTGGGATATTACAACTGGGATCTGAAAATCCCAGCAGTGTTGTGGTCCTATCGCACCACAGGTAAAAGGTTGACTGGTCAGACACCTTTTAGGCTGGTATATGAGAAAGAAGCGATTATGCCAATGGAGTACATTGTTCTGAGTCTTCGAATTGCGGCTGTTACGGGCATGGATGATGTCGCAGCATTAGAAGAACGATTAGTGCAATTGGTGCAACTGGAAGAGGATCGGTTTATCGTTGGCTTTCACCAAGGGGTGGAGAAGGATCGTCAGAAGGCATGGCATGATTGCCACATCAAAAGTAAACAGTTTTAGCTAGGCGACTTGGTGCTATTGTACGACAACAAGTTTATGAAACATCCAGGAAAGTTGCAGATGCATTGGCTGGGTCCATATCGCATCAGTAGTATTACTTAAGGAGGAGCGGTTCAGTTACATCAGTTGGATGGGGCGATACTCCCCAAGCTGGTAAATGGTCACTGGTTGAATCCCTATCGGTCGGGCTTGGAACAGTTGTGACCCAGTCAAATCAGTAATAAATGCCAAAAAGTTTAGACAGTTAATTAACGACACTGTTCGAATGATGGGAATTAATGGCGGATCCGGTCGATCGGTGGACAGGATCAACGACGGATTTGCATCATTAATACAGGATTTGGTTGATTTAATGCATGATTTAGTCATGAGTACGGTGGATTTGGGTCGATGCTATAAATATGGCCTGGCGTCGGTCAGAAGACACCGAGGAATTAGCAAGAAGTGTTGTAGTGATTTGAGCCAATTGCTGTTAAGTATCTAATGAGGAGTGGTGAGGTATGCCAGGCGAACTGGAGACAGTGGACATTAGCAGTGAAGTGGAGTCTCCATTCGTTCCGGTTGCTATAGAACGAGAAGTTGTGTCCTCGGACGCCGCTGATCTTGGAGCCGAGGTTGCCAACATGCCAGTGGGAGCATCAAGTGTTGCTAAGAAGTGCCGAGGAAGTCAGCCTTCTGAATCCCCGCAAAGTAAGAGGTTGTTGCGGTCTGCGATGGATGGCGAAGCTCCAGAGAAGGTGGGGTCGTCCAGTCACCCCATTCGTCCATCTGCCCAGTGGCTGGGACAGTCAGCCAGCAATATCCTTGGTTACATCCCTCCTGTTCGACCGGATGCCACCCCGCGTAAGATAAACTCGAGACAGAAATACAGTGTGAAGATGCCCGCACTCCCGACTGGGATGAAGTTCTCTATGGATATTGGGCCAGCGCTGATGCGCCTGCACTACGAGGACCATGACATGGTGGCCCACCCCGACATTGCATCAGCACCCTATGTTCCTGAGACACGCCATTCACCGGTTCTAGATATACATGACTGGGCACGAGGACTGCGGTAGGCCAACTTGTTAGGGCTAATTAACATGCCGCATTTTGGGCACCTAGCGAAATTTGGTGCCTGTGTAAAACAACTCTTGTCATGCTTCCATTGGGGTTCGTTGTGGCGGGACAGAGAGGTCCCGGTCACTATTGACTTGATTTCATTCATTATCGACTTGCCTAAGAATGGCGTTGATCCGGCGCAGTTTATTCAAGGAAAGGAAAATGAGAAGAACTGGGCACGTCAGTTGGCATAGAAGTACGGCTTGGAATCAGATGGGCGTGGGTATCGCACCAGTAGCTGCAACGATCAGGGGGTACTCACGGGCATTAAGATCCTGTCCTGCAAGGTGATTACGGGAGGTCGCCCTAACCAACGTAATTCAGGAATAGTTGCTTGTGCAAAGCAATGTGCGAAAGGAGTCCAGATGAAATGGTCCCTATATCTCTTGAATCAACTGATGGAGGACGTCGCAGCGGTCCAATTGGGTAGAGGCACTTTTTCATATAGTTGGTTGTTGTTTCTAATTGCTCTAATCGCATGCAAAGAGCTCGACACTTACCAGGGCATGGACTGCCCTGTTGCAGCGAAACAACGAGGGGCGCGTTATCAAAATCGATGGTATGTATGAGAGCCCGAGCGAATCCGGGAGTGCCAATTGCAGTTTTGGCTGTATTCGAAAATGCTTTGTGCCGCAGCAACACAAGTCCCACGAATATCTGAAGATACTGTGGCATGGTCCAAACCTGTCATGGTATTTGCAATATGGCCAAGTGTCATACATATACAAGCTTGTCGGGATATTGATCAAAAATGGTTGCAGAACAAGTATAAGGTGACAGCCGAATATTTGGAGGTTATTGTGAATGAGTGGCTGGAGGCCTGGCGGCAGCCCATGAGTTCAGTAGAGATTGACGCTGGAGGTCTGCCATTGGGTCCTGAGGATCGAGTATCAGCGCAGGATCAGTAGAGTCGGCATGATTCTGATCATGAGTCGACCAAAACACCAATGGCGGATGATAGTGACCGCGCTCTTGAAGAAAACCGATCAAAACGGCACCACGAGCATGCGATGATCAGTGGGATGTATTTACCAGTGGAGGCGCAATTAGGCCAGTTAATGACAGCCCTCAACCATGCCGCCACAATGGTTGCTGACAAGATGTCCCTCAAGGCGGAGGAGGGTTTCTCTGCGATCACTGCTCGTATGGATTCTTTGTGTAAAGCAATTTTACAAAAGGAACCCGGTAATGTACCCATGCAGGAAACGGTCACAATCCGCACCACGCCCCAGGTCCAGAATATCAACATTCCCCCGACTGCGGTTGTGACCGACAATGAGGCTTTGTAAACTGTGCTGCAGACGGTTTCCCAGGTGACTGTCAATGTTAATGAACTACCGGCAATGGCGGTGGCGACAATGCAGAGGGTCGCCTCCTAAGAAATGGCGGATAGAATGCATGAAATCAGCAAGAGCTATCAACACATGCACGTAAGCGAGGCAGCTACAACCACTGCTATTGACGAGCTTACAAGCAGGGCTGCTACAGCACGGAAAGCAGTGGATGACCCTGAAGCCAACATTAAGAAGGAGCGGGCCGAGAAGGTTCGCGCACTTGAAGAACTTAAAAAGGATCAGGATTTTCTTATCATCGAGAAGACCCGTCTGTGGGACTGCAGCATGAAGTTAGAGGCAGCTATTTGTGATGCATGCCAGCATACGTTGGAGCCCATTCCCAAGACCGACGTGCTCGAACGGGTGCATCGACTGGGAACTTCCATTGTTCAGTTGTGGCAGGAGAATGACATGTTGAAGGCCTGACTGAAATCGGGTACGCCTCAGGCCGAGGTGGATGAACGACGAAGGGCACTCGAGGAAGTTGCCATCCAGATGGAGGAGTTGGAAACATAGGCAACCAGGCTCACCGCCGACATGGTACAATTTTGGGGCTGCATCGTTCACGATGAGCAAGTTGAACAGCTCATAAATCCTGGCAGGAAGCGGAGGGCCAGGTGGCCACATTAAAGGCTGCAATGAGAACCCTGCCACCAGTAGAGCAAGTTGCTAAGTCGCACGAGCTGACAGACTTGCAACAACGGGTCACCAAGGCAGATGAACGACGGAAGACACGTACGGCCCAGTTGGAAGAATTCCAGGACCTCGGTGGGAAACTGATGCTGCAGGTCAGTGAAGCTCTACAAGCAGTACAGAAGCATCGACAGCAGGTCATGGACAAGCTTACCGATCACCCATCTGCAGATGATGTAATCAGCAGTCAGGCAGCGGCTATGGATTCCCAGGATCTGGTGAGGAATGTCGAACAACTGTATGCAAACTTCAAAGTAAATACCATGGCGTGTACAATGTCCAGCAGTTGATGTGGCTCGAGGATGAGCCACAAGATTGTGTTGGGGGCCTTTTGGCAGGCGGTTCAATGAGGAAATGTCTCAGTACTGCTGACACTCCGACACATCAGATGAGGTCGCGGAAGGAGTATTTTGTGTTAAAGTATACCGCAGTTGGTGGGTTTTGGGTCACTTGGACCATATGTTATGTAATATTGAGTCAGTTGTACCGCGGTATGCAGGTTTTTGGGTCATTTGGACCAAGTCAGTTAGATATTGGGTCAATTGTCCATAGTGTTGGTTAGGAAGTTGTTAGTAAGTTGACAAACATTTTAATGGCAGAGGCCTATAAATAGATGAGAGTTGTAAGTGTTGGAGAGACAATGGCAGGTGAGTGATAAGAAGGTGAATGTATATAGAGATCTATGTTTTGCTTTTGGCATATGACTGTGACAGTAATACAATGATGATGTTTTGGTACGATCTTTGTGCAATGTTGCGATATATGAATGTTGTTATATTTTCTTGATGCAATGTCTGCTTACTGTTGCTGTGATGATAAATGCTGCGATTAAGTAATATGTTATAACTCCATGTCGAATGTTTAAAGTTTTTGTTTAAGTATTGCAATAGGGCTAGTCCGCGCAGCCACAACTCTCCTCCTCCCTCGACGGAAACATGGTTCCATCTGCTCTTCCTGGATGCTCGGATGAGACCTCATCCACTCTGCGGGTGTTGCTGGGCGAGCTCAAACCTGCCCGGGCTGGTGCCCAGGGAGACTGCGATATGTGTCGACAGTGAGGCGAACCCCTGTCGACAGTGAGGCGAACCCCTGCCGACCGAGGTCGCATTGGTCAACACCATAATGCCATAAATCCCACAAGGTTTATCACTACAAAGAATGGGGCTCTTGGTGCCAAAACCAAACATGCCAAGGCATGTATGATCTTGCATTAGCATATATATGTAGCAACACCATACAACACTAAGTGAGGGGTTACCATCCACAGTTGCCATTAAAGGCCATATGAGAAAACAACAACATAGAAACATTATTATTAAGTGATCTACCAAATTCGTGTCACATATCTTTTCATTATGGAAAACCATATGAGATCCTCCCTCTTCCCTTAAATATTCAAACAAAAAGTAGCTTAACCTTCAAGTACAATAGCAACTAGTAAACTCGAGGAACTCTATTAGATCTAAAGTTGTGATATATAACCTCTCCATTAATAACAACTTGGGTAGACGATATAGTTGATTAAACTAACCCATAAAATTATACATTTAATTTATATATACTTACACTTTTAAAATTTCTTTATAACTATCAATTTTCAAATATATTTTAATTTTTTTTTGCTCTTCTTTAAAATGAGGACAATCTCATTTGTCCATTCATTTTTAATTAATACAATAAATAATATATAAATAAATATTAAAATTATTTTCATAAAAAAATATACATACTATCATTTGTCCATTCATTCTTAATTAATACAATAAAAATTTAAAAGTTTATATTAAATTAATTTCAAAATTTATATTTTTCATAAATTTTATTTTTAATGAAACCTTTAAATTTTAAGCCTAAACAAATATTAATAAAAAAATTATATTAAAATTTTCAAAATATATTTTTAATTTAGACACTTTTATTGAAAAATTATATTATCATTCTTCACCATAATATAAAAGTAACTTTTTAAAATACTTTCACATAGAAGTGAGAAGTTATAAACACTATTTGTTAAAAATCAAGAATTATCATTCTTTGACCCAGGTAAGTTTTTAAACATCAAACCCAAATAAAAGGCCAGCAATGTAGCTCACCTGGTGAGTGATGAGGGCTGCGCTTTTCAGAAAGTGTAGGGTGGGGTTCAAATCCCTTGCACTCTATCGCATGAACAAAAAAAACCCAAATACATTCATATACCAGTGAGAAGTTATAAAAACTATTGGTTAAAAAAAGATTGTATTTAATTTAAATAATAATAAATTAATATTATTAAGTTTTCATTAAGTTTTCTTAAAGTTCTAATTGGGGCAACATGTGACTACAGAGTTGGGAATTTTACATGATTGGGGCAACAAGATTGTTGAGGAAAATTTGGTTCCAATTTTCAAATATTGGGAAATCTGGAAAGCGAGGAACTTTTATATCTTTGAGAATGGTACACTTAATACTTTTGATAGCACTATGAGAATATTGTTATCACATATATAGTAGTTGGGCTACCATATTCTATTTTCATATTCCAGTACACTTTTAAGCCAATTCCCTTACATTTGAGATGTCAAGATGAGCATCTACATTGGATCACTATTTGATTATGGACAACAGTATTATTCCCATGCCACGACTGAGTCTCGGGAAATTCAGGTTTGATGACTGATGTAGCCATTTAGCCATTTTCAGAGTAGTTGGTATTGCCCAGAGTTGCAGCAACAAGTTCTTGGTGGACAGATGATGGTTCAAATTGGTTATTTACAGGTATATGACCCAGCAGGTATTATCTCGTGTTATGGTTATTATTGCTCTTATACTCATTCTTGTGGCATGTCTTAGCACTTAGTATCATGATGTGGCGATCATATATATATATCTTTTATATATATATATATATATATATATATATATATATATATATATATATATATGTCCTCACTCAGACTTAGAAGTTCTTGACCTATACTCATTGGTTTTACCCTTCTTAGGGAGAATGGAGGTGATCATTCCCACCATTTTTTTGGCTTGCTGGTGTTGGTCTCATTATTCACTTTCTCCACCATCCATTACCTTCCAGTTTGTTGATTACCCCGACTTACTACTTGGGTAGTGGCATGGAGGACCTTCCCCCACTACAGCCTCTTTGTTGGATGAGTTTCCCTATTTTATTGTGTCTCGGCTCTGAGTTGCCTAAATTGTGTTGGCTCAACCTGAAATAGATAGTGCTACCATCAGTACAATGTATATGGAAATGAAATTTATATCTTATGAAAGCCTATTCATATAACAAGTGTTTCTAAACACACGTGAATGCAAGGCAAGCCTAATGAAATTGGCTTTGAAATGTAAATGTGAAATGTGAAATGTAAATCTATGGAATTGTGTTTTTGAACACACATAGATCATAAAGCCTAATAAATGTAAATCCATGTAATGAGTGTTTTTGAACACACATGGATCAAGGCTATGGAAACTCAAAGGCCCAAAAAGCAATGGTTCTTAAATGTTATATCTAAACGATTGCTGGCCTCACTTGTATTGATTTATCCCTCACTAGCTTGCGAGTTATCACGTGAGATGGAGTTAGGGACAACTCGAGTTATGTCCCCTAGAGTCTCAAGTTATGGTTTGCTGGGCACCCAGTCATGGCGGCTCTAGAAAAGATCCTCATGGAGCTGTATCAGGTTGAATGTGAGTTGTAGGCATCTGTCAAGGTGAATAAGCACTTCTGACCCATTTGTGAGACATTGCCATCCCCTGTTTCACTACTTGTCCAACATATGCTAGAGTATGTATCCCCTTTCCATATCCAAAGTGTCACAATGTCAAGTTAGTAGTCATCCTTTAGCCTAGCCTATTGATTCTTAACCTTCACCCTTCACTAGCAAATTGATCACAACTATGAAGTGAGTATGGTCTTCAAAGTCTGGTCTGAGTCATAATAAATATTGAAAACACTTTATATTTGGTTATTAGATCGCCAGAGAAATGATTACTATTTGTTATAATTATCACTTGAATGATTTGTAGAGCATGTCTTAACCTCTAACACTTGCAACAATTTATTTTTAGTTTGGGTCATATTATTGGTCATGTTGACTTGGTCAAACCCAATTTGACCAAAGTCAAATACATGACATGAGGTGGATAGACCTCGGATGATGCAGATGGATGATATGCGGTCTATTACATGTCACCAGATGGTTCCATGCATGGTTACAGGTTCATGATGATGATTTGTGTTTTTCAACATATTTGATCATTTACAGATTATTATTATTTTATCTGTCTAGATATATTGGAGATTTTATATGATCATGCAGAGATCCATAGGGTGTATGAGTACACACCTCGGGTGGTTTTGGGCTCTCTGAGTCCAATGAGACAGTTGGTTTTCAGTTCCGGGCAGTTACAGTGATGATTTTCCGTAGTTTATCATTCCGGTGTAGTTTTGCCATGCTAAATGGCCTGTCAGAGCAGAGTGATGGTTTGATTGGTTTTCCTATGGCGCTACAGAGGGGGCATGCAGTATATCCACTTGTTTTTACCATATTGCTTTGTTCCCGGACACATGGGTGCAGTCAGATTTTCCCCCAGGTGACCAGACAGAGAGTTACAGGCATTTCGATTTTTTCCAGAGGGTTTACAGAGGATTAAAAATGTTTGAAAATAGTCATTACACAGTATCAAAATCCTTTAACACGGCTCCTCTCTTCTCTCACACGGATAAAAAATGGTTAAATTGGCTACTGAGGAATTCGATTTGGGATACTAAGGCAAGGAAATGGCATGGGATGAGTTTTGATGATGAGTGTGATGTCTTCCACCCCTTCTCCAACAGGTTTAGCATTCAGTGGGGCCCACACCCATCTCTCTGGCACATTTCATGGTTTTCTGGATCCTTTGGAGGCTCACTACTTTCCCAGAGGAGCAGGATTTGGTGCTTAGTTTGTTCTTGTGATGTTATTTTGCCATGGGGACACACTAGGGGTGTTAGATATTACCCCTTAGACCCACCATGAGCTATATCTTATGTTATTTTGTCATGTTGAGTGGGACCCCCTCTCCTAGGGCGATTTTGTCCATTGATATGTAATATTTTTGAGTTGATCCATGTACTTTATGTTGAGTTCATCTCAACCGTAGATTAGAATATTTTGATCTTTTAATCTTAGCCATCCATTCAAAGGGTGGTTAGGGTTTTGGTATCTCTCCATCCTATTTAAAGGAGAAAGCTTCTCATTGTAAAGGGACTTTTGGCTCTGGATTTCTGGAATAGAATATTTCTTTTGAGATACTTATGTTGTGGGATGAATGCTATTGATGTTTGATTGAAAATATACTTCCATTGCACTGGGATTATTGGTGATTGCCATATGCTATATTTTTTCCACACGATTTTATTTGTAGGTGAAGAGGCCAATTTGATCAAGGAGGGCACACTGTTGGGGAAGACTCTCCTTGCTTCTCTCTTCGTCAAACTGGTTTGGTTCAGGGAGTATTATTGTCTTTGATCTTCTACTTTCTGTATATTTTCGTCATTTGCATTTCCTTCAGCTTCTGTATTGCTGATTGTTTTCATCCTTGGTTTTGCAGGAGCAAGGAGGGCGCACATGTGGGACAAGGGCATCAATTTTTGCATTGGTCTTCATCAAATCTTCCCATTTGATCTTTGTGGGGATTGTCCTCGGCATCATAGCAACCATTTCCATCCATCATGTATGCTCTTAAGGTAAGATTTCTATTTCCTCAAACTACCCATCTGTCAAATTTAATTAAAACCCTCATTAAAATCCTTCGAAAAATTCTCTTGATCAAACCCCTTGATCAACTGGAAAAACATTTCTAGGTTTTTGGCTTAGTGTAAATCCCAAGGTGGGTTCTCAAGGGCATCACCCTTGGGGACTCCATTGGCCCATTTTCCAAGGCACTAGCCTCTCTTCTACCCTCATGACTTTTCTATCTTGCCTGCTTTTCCTGTGGTTTGATCCCCTGTTGAGTGCTTGCATACTTTGACACTGTCACATCCTTCAATCAAGCCTTGCTAGAAAGCCCTAATTGACAGATCTACTCTTTGGGGCATTTTCCCTATTTTAAGGGTCACGTTTCCCAAGGCATCTAAATTTGACCATTTTAAACTAGCATTGAATCCTGGAATCATATCCAATCATTGATTCACTGTGCTTAAGATCTATTCATCAAGTCATATCATCTCTAAGCCTCCATAGTGTCTCAATCTCCTTAAATCTAGGGTTCCATACCTGTCACCTTATGTACCTCACTTTGTCTGATTTGATCTGGTGATTGGGTTGATCTCTCCTATTGGAAGTAGATCTGGGTCTCCCCCTTGCTACCGCGGCTTTGGTAGCAAAAGCGAAGAGTGCCTTGGTTGGCATGACAACCATCCATTTGGGAACTAGGGCTCTCTTGGTTCACCACTTTAGTTGCCTATCCCCTCTACCATCCTTACGGATCCACCATTAGGGGCAACTACAAGATTTAGTTGCCTATCCCCTCTACCATCCTTACGGATCCACCAGTAGGGGCAGCTACAATATTGGTGATAACAAATACTTAGTTTGTACAAGGAATATGCTATGGAAAACCTAAAGAAGAAGACAAGATTGGTCACTAATCCACCAATCATCAAATATGCCTCTGGTTTTTGACGGGGCCTCAAAGGATAATTACTGTCGTGCCGGTATAATCTTACTGATTAATGAAGACCACAAGTTTAATCTAAATATGAATGTAGAATGTAGGCTTCGAATCCAACACCAAAGCAGAATTGCTTGCGTTATGGTCTTTATTAAAGTTTGCAAATCTACTGGGCATTGACCATTTGCAGATTTTGGGAGATTCTCTTGTTATCATAAAATGGTTAAAGAAAAAATTTTACCTTCATGTCCTGCGTTTGACTTATTGGTGCTCCATAGTGGAAGCTCTTTTGGCTACTTTTAGTGAATTCTCCATTGCTCATATTTTCTAGGAATATAATGCTCAGGCTAACGGGCTGTCTAAGGTTGCATTATGAGGCGGTGAGGGTATTCTTCAGATTGAAGAATATATTGATGGGATTTCTACTTTTGTAGACTTGGTCTACTTCCTAAATTAGTATTATTGGCTTTTCCTCTTGGATAAGTGGTTCAATTTTGGATTGATTCTGGTTTCTGTGGAGTCAGATTACACTTGGTGTAGTTGCTAGTTTTGGGATGGTTCTAGCCCTGCTGTGGGTAGGTTGTTCCTTTATTGATTCATGCTTTGTTTAAGGGAGGTCGTACTTTACAGTCTTTTGTTTTTAAAACAACCCTTGTTTTGAGTTTTACTATTGTACTTTTTGATTCAATTTGAATAACAAAAAGCATGTGCTTTTTTCCTAGGGGAGGGATGCCAGTAAGAGAGCCTTTTTTTTACCAGTAGTGGTGCAGCTTAATTCTCCATGTTCTCGAGCTTGTTTTTCCTCCAAATTTTTATGATATATACTTTGTCGTGTTCTCTATCTAACCATATTGGTCTTGAGGTGTGACTAATCCAAAATGATGCCATGTCAGCCACAAAGTTCCAAGTTGTCTAGTCTTAGTGTGCCTTAGTGTATTTTTGATTGGGACCAATGCTTGAACATTGATGTGACTTAAAGTAGATGTGACTTAAAATGATTTTCCAATTTCAAATATTCATTTTATTTCAAAATGTAGTTCAATTTTTTTTTATAAATAATTTTAAAAACATGAAAATATTAAGAATTACTTGTACATAAAGTCCTTTTATGAACAACTTATAGTAGATAGTTGTTTCAAAACTGAGGTCAACCAACACCATTACTATGTCCACTACTGATCACCCTATCTCAACTACTGATCTTCCCGCTCAAGAATAAACAACCCTCCCCTATATGAAAATAAATAAATTTAGAATTATAATTAATTTTAAAAATAATTTATTATATATTAAATTTTATAAATTTCCAAATACTTTAATATTTGAATAAAAAAGCTTTTACTAAATAATTTATAAATCTCTAACACTTACTAAAATTTTGCAAACAAGAGCCACGAGGTGGCAATGTCCCCGACAGAAGCAAATGATCGGAGACATAATCTTTAATGATAGCAAGTAATTTGTGTCGTGTATTTCTAGTTTTTATGAATGCTGTTGCCTTTATTTAGAGGCCAACTTTCGAAAATTGAAAAGAAAAATGTGGTTTCAGCTTTCAGAATATTGTATTTAGGTAGCGGCTCTCTGGATTTATAGTTATTGTCATTGATGGTTGTTTTTTCATTAGTTGTGGTCTTTGTTGCAGCAAAATAAACTAGCATAAAATCATGGAATTAGCATGTTCTTTTGATTTTGGATGAAGCAAAACAAATTAGTTATTGCAAATATCTGACGGGATGTAAAGGACAAAGGAGCAATCCAAGAATTATTGCAAAATGGCGAAAATGTTGAACAATGTGACCTATTCCCTAATGTAATTTGTTATGATCAGGGACATGTACATCAACTTTTGATATAAAGGCTATAACATGTTTATGTTAAAAAAAAGGATATTCCTATAACAATAAAATCTTAGTATGTATTTGGTTCAAATCCTTTAGCTTCTCTAATTAAAAAAAGAATAATTAGGTAATAATTGAACCATCTTTTAGCAATTGACAAAACATAGACAAAAAGATAATCCCATTTTTCAAAATATACTAACATTAAAGCTTTGAAAGAAGCAGTGCCAAAAACCATAGGTGAGAGGATCTTGGATCTTACCAAAGCTTCAATATCATTGAGTAGAACTATTCCCCAATGTAATCTTCCTTAGAAAAAATTTGTATGTTCATATTAGACAAACTTTCAACAAGATCTAGTAAAAGAGCTATCTTAGAATAGGTGGTTTATTATTTGCAATTTAAGACACGAAGCTTATGTCCATCTGGAAAATGACTTTTTGCAAATAGTGTGTTTGCAAAGAAGGTCTTGGTAAATCATCAGCAATGCAAACACCAGAAACTTGTACACATTGTGCAATGGCTTGATGCTTGTTGTTAATGAGATGAGGCTATAATTTTTTCACTTGCAGATAGCAGCTACATATTGTTCTGTTGTGTGAAAGTTGAAGGTTATATCATTTTGTCTTTGTAAACTATAAGAAAGTGATATAGATGAGGTATTCCTCGACAATGCAATGTGCATTATTATAAAAATGAGCAAATCTCATTTTCCCAATCCAACTTCATGTGAAGGAGTATAAGGGGATGACTTGATAGAATGCAAAATAGATGGTTGTGAGAAGGTGTGTTTTTGTTAAAAGGTTGCTATAAATATCCAGTGTTTAATATAAGGATTTTACTTATTTTGTTATTAAATGGGGGGTGATATTTCTTGTTTATTGATATCTTCTAAAAATGTTAAAGAATGCGCTGGTTGAGTCAAAGTTGGGAGTAAGTCTATGTGCATAGAATGTGTTGGAAGCGAGTTTTTATTAATGATCAAAAATAATGCTGGAGTATGCAAAATGGGTTATGTGGTATGTTTTTATTATATTATTCTTGTGCAATGTATTATTATGTATGCACTATTGGAACAAAATAAAACATAGGTAAGTATTGTATGGCTTCTAGAGTGGCCTAGGGGGGAGAAGGCTCTAAGCTTAAGAATCCATCTGAGAACTCTTAAGAGGGCTTTGATGTTGTATTCGTGATCACTATATGAGGTCTAGAGTGGCTTTAGGGCAAGTGAAATGGGGCAGATGCATTAGAAGGCTTTAAGAAAGGGCATTGGTTTGAGGGGTTTGTAGTGGCATGGAATATGCTATAAGTTGTATACATTTTCCATTGTATTAAACTTCATTGTAGATAGATATTTGGAGTTAAAGAAGATTTGTGGTTTTCAATTTCCCTGCAACCCAATTATTGGTTGATGTATATTTTCACGATTTTTTAGATGTATAGATTTTGCATTTTTTCAAATCCAAGTTATCAGTCTTTAGGTATATTAGATAGTGTTATTTTGTATATTGCATTTTTTATTGGGTGAATGGTTCACATTTGTTAATGGGAAGAACAAGAAATATTAGTTTTGAAAAATAAATTAATTGATCGATGTAAATAGAATATCATGATTGTGGGAAAATAATATTTGTTAAATATTTATAATTGTTACTTAATTATAATAATACTAAAAATTGTTCAAAATTAGTATTTAATTTTAGTTAAGTACCTATAATTTTTATTATTCTATTTCCAGGTTTTAAAATGAATGGAGAAAACACTTAAATTAAATTATATAATTTGATAGATTCATGTAAGTAAAATGATATAGCAATCCTTTATTCTCATTGGAATTGTTTGAGTGTTTTGATAAAGTGATAGCAGACACCATTAAGCCAAGTCAGATGGTTTGTGTTTGAAGTCAAGAACCATGGATTTGATCATAGTTCGAATTTCTTGATAGGTTGGTTTGAGATTCGTCTTTAGATTTGTAGTTACATATATATAAGTTTAAAACATAAATCAAAGTGATTGCATCCATTTTTTGTTCGTTGTTATTATGTCCTGGACATCTATAAATCGAGAAATTGGATTAATCTTCATTTGTAAATTTTGATTTTTATTTAGTTAAAGTTATACTATGGTTTATCCAATATTTATTTATTTGAAGTTTTAAAAAATATATTTAACTTCTTTTTCATTGGTGGTGTATAGGGTGATGTTGTGCTGGGGCTTTGTGCCCTAGGACGTGGTGGTGTTGTTGCATCATCCTTTTTGTGTAATGTGGTGTGATGTTTGCAGGTCCGGTATGGTCTTTGCAGGTGAGATGTTGTGTGGTATGGTGTTTGCAGGTGGGGACGATAGCATGGCATTGCGTCGTGCTTAATGATGAATCTAAGATAGAAACCTTGTAGTGGTCTGTCTTGGAGAAAAGCAACGGTTTATTGGAACGGCCAGGGCTGCTTTGTCATTGATAAATCCTAAGAATGCTGTCTCCCAGACTAAATAGTTGATCGGGAAGTAATTGCATGATTCCAAGGTGCAGAGGGATGACCAAAGTTTGTTGTTTGCTGTCGGTGAAGGACGCAATGCAGTTGTACAGATTCATGCGCAGTAGTTTGGAGATAACCGTGGTTATACCCTTACTTAGATTGTTGCCATGATTTGGTCAAAGCTTAAGCAAATTGCATGGACGAATTTGAAAACGAAGGTTTTTGATTGTTGTATTGGTATATTGATCTATTCCATAGATCTTTAAAGAAGAGTCTTTTTGGATGCTGCTATCATTGCTAAATCTAAATCCCCTTTGCTTGATGCAGGAGACGATGGCCACTGCTTTGGCTTATGGTATTTGCAAGACTAATTTTCCAAAGAGCGATCCATTAAATGTTATGTTTGTTGATATTGGGCATGGTAGTATGTAGGTTTGTGTTGTTGCTTTTAAAAAAGGCCCGAAGATCCTAGCTCATGCTTTGGACAGATCTCTTGATGGAAGGGATTTTGATGAGGTTGTTTTGAAGTAGTTTTTAAATCAGGTGCTGAAACCCTAGAAATGATGTTCAATCCTCAACATTGAAACTCTTCTGTATGTTTTCATTTTTTCCTTTCTTTTTGCTGAATTTTTTTCTATTTTATAAACCCTTGAAGTTCTGCGGTAATTTTTAGCGTTAATACTTTTTTGTATGTTGCCATTCATGTTTTTTGCAGAAAGATTAGATAAATTTGTGGATCTGTGTGAAGGTTTATTAAGGTGAACTTTGCTAACTATATCTCGGGAGCAGTTGATACTAGCAATGAATCCTGTTTAGCGCCTGAAACCGTTGCATATATATGATAAGTGGTTCAAATTAGTCTTTCTTAGTTCTCCCCAAGCTTCAATTCCTCTTCAAGTATCTTGGACAATAGTTCTTACAGGTCAATTTCCAGTGGTATGGCTGAACTTGGAGCTTGTTCTGTGGATTTGTCCTTAGTCCATCCCTCCAAAAGCCTAAAGATCGCTGCGGTTGAAAAGCTTTGTGAAAGAATTGAGTCTGTTCTGTCTCTCGCTGCTGTTGATTGCGGCGATGCCGAAATTGTGGTCCACTCTTTTCTAAGTGAGGCTTTGTAACCTGCCTATTTTACCATGGTATGGGTTGTTGTAGAGTATTGGTAAGAATATGAGGTGTTAACATTTTGGTTGGCGATATTGTAGACTATGGGATGTTCTTTTGCATGATAATATGCAAACAAATTGACAGTATCAGAGGATTAACATCAGAATCGATCCTATTTTCTAATGACTTGAGTAAGGTTCGAATTTTGGAGTATGAAAATCTGGAATTGAATTGGAAGGGTTGCTATGAAGAATATTTTAGAAGAGAGGCATATTTTACAAATGACAGTAAATGCTACTATATTCACTTAACAAAACCATTTCACCGAATATTTGTTGAAAAATTAGTAAAAGCCAAATTCAATAAGCATTGCATTCCAACAATTTTTAGGAGCAATTTTTTTTTTAATATCATATTAATTCATCTTATATTTTCCTCATTTTGGAGGCTCATGAGAAATCTACCATGGTATTGCAGCTGTTTCAGAATTCTATATCATTATAAGATAACTATTATAAGGACAATTGGTTGATGTGACAACCAAAAACTAAATTTCTAGAGAAATTCACTATGAGCTTTGTAATTTTTTAATGCATTCTCCTTTATAGACAACAGAAATCATGAAGAAATAACATTGGCTATGAGCTTCCTAATTTTTTTAATGCATTTTCCTTTATAAATAACAGAAATCATGAAGAGATAACTGTTAGTAGCCCAACATATGACTCAAACAGAAACAACCAATAAGATCAAAGTGTGTTTATCATATGTAGCATACTAGAAAAGCAATAAAAGAATTATTGCAGTGTGTCATAGATTTACTTCGAGGGATAAATGCACATAATTGAAAAGCAATGAAAACATTAAAAAAATATCTGCGATATTGAGCTCTTTGAATATGAGAAATGTACAAGTATTGAATACATACCGATACATGTTTTCAACATTCAAAACCATTGAAATCAATCTACTGTTGCTAAAACTTTATCATTATCAAGTCAAGCAATTTAAGTTTCAAGAGATGGCTATCCTCTAGTTTCTTTGATTGGAAATGTTACAATAAAGTTTTTTTGTGCAACGGTTAGAGCAGTATGTTTGCAGACGCATGAATTATCAGCACTGGACATTTTCATTGTGGGCGTTGTGAATAACAAACGCACTTTGCATATGCCTAATGCTTTATGCGTCTAATTGCCTATGTCTCCAGCTCATAGTAAATGCATATGCGATACATGTTTTCAACATTCAAAACCATTGAAATCAATCTACTGTTGCTAAAACTTTATCATTATCAAGTCAAGCAATTTAAGTTTCAAGAGATGGCTATCCTCTAGCTTCTTTGATTGGAAATGTTACAATAAATTTTTTTTGTGCAATGGTTAGAGCAATATGTTTGCAGACGCATGAATTATCAGCACTGGACATTTTCATTGTGGGCGTTGTGAATAACAAACGCACTTTGCATATGCCTAATGCTTTATGCGTCTAATTGCCTACGTCTCCAGCTCATAGTAAATGCATATGCTAGAGAATAGTACATAGAGATGTATTGCTATTTCTTATGTTTTGCTTGGAACCTTCGTGACGTGATCGCTTTGTGTGATTGACAGAAATCTCACACCAAATGATTCATTGGAAATTACCAATTTCCATAGAGTGGGAGCTTGAACCTAATTCAATTTACTGCATGTTGAAAAATAAAATGCAAAATGCATAAAATCAAGTAACAGACATGCAAGATAAATTGCATTGCCATTTTGCAAATGAAATGATTGCAACCTAATTATATTTGACAAAAGAAGCAATGACATTAACGCGGTTCAAAATCATTGACATATACATGGCCGAGCTAAAAAATAGAAGCAAATGTGAGTATCATTTAAAAAATGCTAGAGAGTTTGTATTGTTTTTTTCAAAAAAAAAATTAATTTAATTAACAGGTACTGTGTATTTGAACATAAAGCATTGAAAAGCAATTGTTCTTGTAATTATCTGGGCTCTAATTCTATGCAGCAATGCATTTTCAATGTTAGAAACAATATAAACCATGTTCTAGCAAAGCAAGCATCATTTGGGGAGCAACTCTACACAAACGAAGTGTGTTGCAAGGCTATTGAACTTCAAACCAGGAGACAACAGAACATAAACCAGATCAGCTGATCAGAATCAAGTGCAAGGACTGTAGCTGATTAGCATAGACATGAACGAAATATTGACATTTGAAATGTTGAAAAGGCATGTATCTATCAATACTTGTAAACTATTAATAATATTACAAAAGCTTATAGGTAGATTGTTTTCAAGTATCCAAACAGGGAACATCAGTTGCTGAAGCATGAAAACTATGTATGTATTTTGGTTTTCAATGACTATGGCTTTGCAATTACAAATGGAAAAGATGATGACATTTGCAAGAAAGCTATGAAGCTATTGTGACGGATGTAGTAAACAACATTAAAAAAGTGAAGAATATATATAAGTGTTTTTGGTTTGTTTGTGTTTTCAACAACCAGTGCAAAAAAGATGAACATCATTCACATTTGCAAGAGTTATGTGCATATATCGATATCTATGCCTAGGAAAGGACGTTGAGTTTCATAGAATATATTTTTGTACAATTCCAAAAAACATAATTCAGAATCAAAACTTTTGCAAAATATATTCTTGGGAATCTGCTTGCATTGCTATCTGTAGATTGCAAGTGATATGGGACGTCCTTAAGCTGTCAGTAGGTTCCATTTTCAAAACCTAGGAGATGCTGAGTGTTAAAATTTTAAAATCTGGTAGTAGAAGATGAGACATGACAAAGTGCATGTCTCCACAAATTTAGAAGATATAAATAAATAGTGGTTTATTATCGGTGATTAGAGATAAATAAACATAAGACAACCCACAGATCTCATATACTTTTCATTTACATTGATGGAAGTAAATAGATTGGTCTTTGAAGATTGGTTGACTATCAAATATCTACCACCATCAAATGAATATGATACGTTACTGATGAAAATTGAAATCATTTCATCTACACCCATACAGAATTCAGAGTTTAGAGTGGGGAATTTATTCATTTGTGTAATCTCTTTATACCTAGACTTTCTGCCATGCGACGTCAGGTTCAGTCCTCACAATGGGGTGGTTGTTTGCTGAACTTTAGACTATATTTAAATGTCTAGATATTTGTAATTGTTGCTTGACTCAAAGTTAGTCACTGTTGCAAACTGTCACTAGTCAACATGTACAAGCATCTGATGTCATTGTTCACTAGTGTATACACAGCTGACAGTGCCATGATCTTTTGCTCGGTTATAGTGACTTGTACATGGGTTCTCCAGATTTGTTGCAACATGTGGATGTCTACAAACTCTGAGACAGACTCTGTATAAAAAATCGTGTGCATAAAAGAGGACTCTGCATCAATCAAATGCTTGGAAAGTATATAGTATGAAAGAGCAGAATTGTAATCTTAAGACAAGTATGTACAACTGGAGAAGGACTCAAATAAAGCTATGTTTCTGTATATATATTTATAGGTTTGTATCAAAATAATGACAACAGATGCTATCAATATATCAGATCCATAGACTGTTGTTGTATATGCACTAGTACAAAACCATGGCAGTCGACCATGCTGCATGTATAATTACATTGATTATATCAAAAAAACAAAATTTCAATCAAGTTTTTCCTTTTCTTTATATGGTAGCCATTGCAAATGTACATAAGTATTTGTCAGAACTGGATATGTTCTTTGCAAACTATCAGTTGAAATCATCATGGTCACTGTAATGACAAGGACACTAAAATTTACTTCCTGTACATTGAAGAAAAGAAAAATATTAACATCAAAAGCAATCGATAATTGAAAGCAAAACATGTTACAAAAAATTAAAACATGAGAGTGTTGAAAGCAAAACATGTTAGATGTGAATCTAAAGCTAAAGTCTGATCATATTCATGAATATGTTAAATCTATCTATAATTTTTGCTATCTCTATGACTAAATCGACAGAAATTAGTATAAATGTACAAAGAGATTATATCATAATAAAAAGCTATTCCATTGACACCGAGATGAAATGCATAGTTTGAAGTCCGAAAATTGTGCCTTCGAATCAAAGCATTTGAGACAAAAGGCAAAAGCTTTGGGTCACAAATACAGTTGCATTATTAGATGAGTTGTATTCTAGAACATGATTAAATAAACTGTATGCTAATAAATTGAATGCATATTGACATTAGCCTATCATCATTGAATCTCAAGACTAGCTATTGATCATTGATAGTAAAAAAAACTAATATTTAAAGCAATCGAAAGTTACACATAGCAAAGGTGGGTAAACTATCAACAACAATTAAGAAAGGTTATTGTTTTAACAGTTGCCTGTGCATACCTTGTGCCTAGAGTTTTTTGCAGTTTACTATTCTGTTGTTCATTGCAAGAGTGAAAAGGCCTTTTTGGTTGAATTTGCGCAGATGGCGAATAGTTGTTGTGACAGCCTGAGAATATTGTTCATATGAGGTAGCTGCAACAACTGGACAGTATTCTTTCAGTTGTGCACCTCGAAGACTGCATTCGAGGATGCCCTGATCTGTTTCCAGTTTGCATTGCAACATATGCTCATAGGCTGCAGCTGTTTCTTGATTACAAAAAGAACAAAATGTGGTGCTTTGGATCATTGGAAGTTTGCATTTTGCGCATGTACATTGGAATGGCGGTGCAAAAGCATTTTTAATTTTGAGAAATCCATATATCTATTGCAATTTTCAAGATAGGAAATATACGGAGTATGAGATAAGTACAAATATATAGAAATAGTGCAGGAGAAAATACAAGTTGCAAAGAACAAAGGGAGAAAAAAATTAGATCTATTGCTAAAAGTATTGGAAAGAAAAGCTGGGGAAAAAAAGAAACATGTTTTCTTTTTAAATGTTGTAATAGTATAAATGCAAATAGAGTGTTGCAGAAGACATGGACGTATGCAAATGTTCTGGGACAGTGTTGAGATAGGCTTTTTTGTAGCTACAACATAGTTGATTTCATGAATATGGATTGGATAGATAATCTTGTTAATAAAGCAGTTGCTATGGATTGTTTCTTGTTTATGATAAAATATAATGAATAGGTAATTTTTAAAACAGTTGGCGAGAACTGAAAAGATAGAACATATGTGAAAAGACAAATAGAGTATGTTGTTTTTTCTTTTTTCTTTTTTGTGCTATGAACTAAAAGAATTGTTACAGTGATTTCATAGTTTAACAAAGAACAATGCAATGTATCTCTGACCTGTGTCTTAGCTTCAACAATCATAAGCAAATCTTGAATTGCAAATTCGTCATTGAGTGGATAAATAAATGTGGCCTGGGAGGCCTTCATCAGATGACTGCCTTTTGAGCCTGGTCGAACGATGTTTTTGAATAAATAGAGTGGTGGCTCGTCCTGTGCAAGTTGTTGCTGCACTTGTAGAAAGAAGTTTTTATAATTGTCGTTGACTTGAAACTGTGAGAATGAAAAAGAAAAAGTCAGGAAAAAATGTATAAATAATTTGCAATTGACAAATACACATAAACTTAGAGGAAAGTGCAGTTGTGTCAGCAATTAACAATGAAATGACAAAAAAATAAAATTAATATCAGCTTTGGAAAGAACAAAAGCAAGTTGACTGTACAGTTGCATAGTCATTTGGAGTTTCACCATCTCTGATGTAGAAATCCAATTGTTTGTTTTTGTATTCGCATGCAACTACTATAGCAGCAACTGAACCAACAACATATGCTTCATCAGATGAAACTAGCTCAGCAATTGTAGTATCTGGAGGAAGACAATGTGTTTTACATACTTGATCTATTGTTTCAATGTGATTGGAAGGCAATATTGCTATGGAGTTTATAGCATCGCCACGATCATATTGGCCTCTTTTCTTTAATTCAAATCCAATAATTCGGACACTTTTTCCAGGCAACAAGAAGTTGCCAAATCTGTTGATGAGGTTATCATTCATGGTAATAGTAATTGTCATGAAACCATGTTTGTGTACAAGGTCTGCATGCAGAATCTTTGTCTTCACAGGCGAATTTTGTGTTCGATTTTGTGCAGGGCCATAGACAATTAAAATATCTCCTTCAAAAGCATTGGCATGAGACATAGTACATAACTCTACAATAGATGAAGGCTGAACAAGTGCTTGCTTTAATCTGTGAACATAAGAAGATGGAACACAGAAAGCGGCAATTAAATTTTACAATTGTCTGTTGTTGGTAGCTATGTATACACAATTACATTATTTCTAGGCAAGGACATGAAAAAGAATACAGATTATGTACAAGAAAATTGGTGAAATAAATTAACTTAGATTTAAGTAGAAGAGATAAAAATTAAGAAACAGAAATCTAAAACAAAAAAAAATGACTAGGTTCGATGCAAAGCAACATTACCTCTTTGGACTGGTTGTTTTTGCATTTGAAATGGGCAATGAGGCTGCTGCAATTGATTCTGTCTCTGCAATGTTCTGTGAAGAAGAAACATTTGCTTCGGCACATGGGGTGCTCAATGCAGATGTCATTGCAACAATAATCTGCTTCTGGCAACTTTCTTTGTCTTGTTTATATTTTCTGAATACATTTTTTTTTTAACCAATTCTGAAAAATGATCTAGATCTAAAACCATTAGTAGTCACATGCAGAGCATAGATCTTTATAGACATAGACTAAAGCAAATTGAATTATCAAGAATTTTGGAAAGGGATATTGCATTGAGTTTTGGCATATAAGAAAGAAGAAACAAATGTGTTGATGTCAATAACTATAATTTGAATATCTATGAATAGAAGTACATAAGATTGAGGTTTGTTTGAGTAATGTTTCGGATTAATCAATAGTCAATGAATAAAATAAACAAAATTGCAAACAGTTTAGGTAACTGCATTTGAAATATAATGCTACAAAAGAATAAAACATTGATTCTTGTCTATAAAAGTAGACAAAAAGCTATTGTTTGATGTTTATAGCTGAAGCAATAGTGTTTTTTTTTCCTCTTGTTTTGTTTTTTTTAAATTTTTTTTCCAAATTATTGTGCATAGAAAATAGTCAATGCATATTAGCCAATGGTCGTTACAAAATAATGGATGGCATGTCAGAGTATGCATGAGGAAAAAGGAAATTGGAGGTTGAAAAAGCAAGGGAATTGGGCAATACTTTGTTCATTGCAAAAGAAAAGAAAGAAGTTAATTGCGAAATGCTGGTTTGCTTTTTTATGTAGATTTTTGGTTGTAGTTTCAAAAATTGAGAATCAATGTCTTTGAAATTTCAAAAACTCAAATAAAAAAAGGCAAGGACAATATCATGAATATATTCTTTGAAACATGGAATGCAGGTAGATCATATTAAATCAAAAGGGATTGATAAAAAACAGCTAAAATGGTCGGACCAATATGCATCTGAGATAGTAAATGAAATTGTATCAAGATCCAAATTTGTCCAAAAATGATCAATCATAGAATCATAGCTAGTTGTGATATGACTTGTTTTTAACTTCAGTTTTTTTGTTTGCATATATGACTGGATTAATTTTTTAGTCATTGTTTCCTTCAACATGTCGATGTTGAAGTCACCGGCAAGAACAATAGGCATTTTCGTATTATTGTTTTGTGACAAAATGCAATTGAGTGCACAATTGACTTTGTCAAATTCAGTATTTGGTTTGATATATATATTTATAATCTTCATGGTGTTGTTATGAAGTTTTAGATCAATGACAATTGCCTCGATGAATTTTTCATTGTATGTTGCGGTTTGCAAGATTGGAATCCCTTTTTTGACAGCTATTACGAGACCATGCACCGAATAAGTTGCAATGCATGTGTATTGGTTTGCAAACATTGTGTGCATCGGAGGCGAATGCAAATGAGTTTCTTGCAGGCATAGAATATGTGATTCTAATAGTTCAGTGTCATGTGCAATGTCCCCAATGTGAAGGACCATATTGCGTGTGTTAAGTGAACATATAATAAGATGTTGATTACAAGGAATTGACTTTAGACCATATTGAAATTGCAACGGTGCATCTTTTATTAATCTACTTGATTCGGCAAGTACTTTTGATGAAACAGTAAAGTTCTTTTGTTCTAATTTGTTTACAAGATAGAGACATTCAATGGTTTTTACACGAGAAAGTGCAGTGTAAACAAGGCCATGCCTTGTAACCCCTTTTGGATCAAATGCAACTTTTTCAAGTGTCAAACCTTGTGCTCTATGAATTGTTCTAGCACGTGCCAATTGAATCGGGAATTGTATCCTAACAAATTTTTTTTTATTGCCAACCAAGATCTGTGTTGATATTCTTTTGATAGGTGTCCAGTTATGGTTTATAGAATTGTTGTATAGACAATGCATATTAGTACGTGTAATTGCACCTATCTTTGGACCAGGAAACTCAAGCCAGATAATGTCTGAGCATGTTTTGTCGTAGTGCCGGAAAATAGCTTCCATTCCATTTACAAGTCCATCTTCAATGAGATAGTTTCCACCAATCAATTCAACAAGCATGTTTTTTTTCAATACAATTGATTGGGGAAGTTGATTTGTTTTTTGCCGTTCATAATTGACGTCAGCTTCATCAATTTTGCTGTCATGTGCTATAAATGTGAATGCTTCTGTTTCTACAGATGACAACATTTTTGCGTTATGGAAATCGACATCTTTGTTTCGATAATACAAGAATGGAAATGTCGGATCAATAGGTGCTGGTCTATGGCAATGTGCATTTAAATATTGAATATCGCTAACTGATTGTAGGCTTTTCCTGATTCTATTTAAAATTGATATGAAAATGTCATTTTCTTGTCTAACAACCTTTGTAAGTTCATAATATTTTATATTGTCAAGCCAAAAACTATATGGGAACTTGGCTTGTCGAAAAGTTGGGAATTCAAAAATCCAAGAATCATGTACAGGTTTAGCTTGAAATAAATCACCACAGAAAATTACATCAACACTTCCAAATGGATTTGTTGGAGCATGCTTGATTTTGCGCATACATTTGTCTATGTTATAAAGCATATGTGAACCTATTAAAGATACTTCATCAAGCAACAACACTTGAAGTTGATCAAAATATTTTGTAAGAATATCTAATTTATTTGAACTTAATGGGAGCAAGTTGCCAGAATTCAGGGGAAGTTTAAAAGTAGAATGGACAGTGATGCCATCAACATTGTATGCCGCTTTTCCAGTAAGTGCTGCAATGAGGCCTTTTCTTTTCAATGGGTCACTTCCAAGTGCTTTATCATACAACAGAACAAGAGCATTGAAAAGAGCTTTTGCAGTATGTGTTTTCCCTGTACCAGCACTTCCTGTTAGGAATAAGTGTATTGGCTTGGAAGGATTGTTTTTTTTTCTAGTAACAATCTCTTTTACTATAGACTGTTGTTCATTGTTTAGGTTTCTTCTTGTTGCAATATATTGCTCCATGTTAGGTAGAAAAGGTTTTTCTTTGAAATTACAAAGGTTTAGGTCTTGTTCTAGACTAGTTCTTTTTTTATGAACAAGATCATTATGGATATCAATTTTTCGAAAAGCCATGGAATCATACATGGATCCGATGTTGCTTCAGAGGAAATAGAAAGTTCCAATTGTGTTTTGACAATATCCTTTGCAATGTCAAGATCACCCCATTTGCTTGTTGCTTTAGGGAAGAATGCTTGCTCAACAATTGATACTTGTGACTTGTATTGTTCATATGCTTCTGTCCAAGTTTGAAGCGAATGAGTTAGAAAGTTGTCCAAGTGTCTAAAATGGACAAAGAGCAATAGCTTTTCCCGTGCAAAGTTTTCTGGATCTTTTTCTTGTCTATATCGTATATATCGAATAATGCATGGCCTATTTCTTTTGATTGTTTTTCCGTCTATGAAGCAATAAAAGGAAGCATATTCAGCAAGGCTGAGAGTTTCAAGTTCACTAGGACGTTCAATGTATCTATCTATTATTGAAGGGCAAAGTATGTCTTCAGATTCATCTAATTCTTTTTTCAACAGAGACGGTTTTTTCAAGGCAACAACTCGTTTATCGTCAGGAGCAGTGTTGATGAAAATTGTTTTTCTTGATGATGAATGCAAAGGCAAAGAGAGAATAATATGGACCGCTTGTCTAATTGACATTTGTTGCATGTTTAAGAGCGTGTTTCCTAATTTGCGTATTGTTTCAAGTTGTCCAGATTTGTTTGCAATTGACTCTTCCTTGATCTTCTTTAATGCCTTTGTCATAGGTCTGTCTAATTTTGTTATATATGAAGTTACATATGTCGCCGTAGCATAAGCATCTAAAATGAATTGAGCATCAGTATTTGCTTGCCACAATTTTGGAATGTTTTTTGCAAATGCATTTATCCAAATATCCGATGGATGTCTTTTTAGCAGTAGTATAGGTTGGTTAATCAAGGAACGTAGTAGCACAATGTACTTGTCTTTGTCCAAATTCAACTTTTGAAGAAACGATTCAAAGCATATGTTTTTTTCATATTGGTTAGATTCAAGAGCAGAAGTAAGGAGTTTTGTTTTTTCATCGAGATTGTTCGACTCATTGTCAATGGGTTCTAAAATTGTTGTAGCATCGATCGGAAACATAGGAAATTGGAATCTGCAACTAGAACGTCGATGTTTTCTACATGCACGTGTGTGTCGATGGGTTTGAATCTTTTTTAATTCTTCAGTAAGCAAAGAAGAATCTGTTGAAATGTATTTGTCAACAAAAGTTGTTATTTCATGCTTACTATTTTTGCCATATACTGGTGCATTCTCAATCCAAAGAAGACCATGATCATGCTCATTTCCTCTTTGTTGAAATTCAGTTGTGAAAAAGTAATCGTTCACGGTTCCAAAGAGAGAGTTGTTTTTCAATATCAATGACTTCATCGAGTTCATTTTGTGTCTATAATAGCGACTGCAAATGACAGGATGCTTTCTAATCAAAGCATCGATATCATTTTGTGAAGGAAATAATGTCGAATTGGAATTGTTTTTTGTTTGAAGACGTTGTAAAGCATTGCACAATGGTTTCCATATATGTTCTGTAGAAGTGAAGCTAACAAAGAAAGTTGGTGGTCCTAGTTTCCTAACCATTGAAAAAATATCTTTTCTCATGTTTTCAAAATAGTCTGGAGATGTTCGAATAGTTTTCAAGGTACGAAATGCAATTGGAGACTTTACAATGTTCTCAAGATTGATTTGTGACTTGACATCCTTTGCCTTTAGTTTTTTCCCTTTCAATTCACCTATGTGAATGGATATGCATGCAGCATTAGAAATTTGCTGTATCAATACTTTGACTGTCTTAAAGAATAGGTTTGTAGGATGAGCTTCAAAGGCCATACTTTCGTGTTGTAGCTCCCATTGGAATATTTGCTGATGTAGATACCGCTTGTAGATGTCATCTAGTCGACTGCATCCATAGAAAAGTGTTGGGAAATTAAGCTCCTCAGAGAATTTGTCCTAGAAAATGCCTAGAGGCTTCTGGTTTTTAGCAGGTGCAATTTCTAGAAGCTTGGTAGACAAATCGTCAATAAGCTGTGTTTCAGCATAACCATGGACCAATGTTTCAGTTGTTACATCAAACTATGTATCAACAATGTCCTTGTTGCTTTTATCCGAACTTGTGGAGCTGTTTTCATCGTCAATGGAATTGTCAAATGGAAAGTCAATGGCCTCCTTGATTGCTAGCTCTGTGAACTTTGCCTCCCAATCAGGAACGATACCAATTTTTTCCAATTTGTAAAGGTCTGTAGCACAAAGACTTTTCAATGCAACCATGACAATATTAGGACGAACATTTCCAGCGATGTAAGCATTTTTGTATTCCAATCTTCGTTTTAACATAATTCCAATAGTCATGTCATCATCAAGTTTCTTGGCAAAACCTTTTGTATCTTGTCCAAAGACGAGGGGACGTTTATAATTGCACCAGTCAAGCCTAATTGAGCTCGTTTGTAACCAAATTGACGTATTTGGGAAAATGCAATTCTTGGAGAAACAAGGCGTTCTTCCAATGGCGTTAACATATCTACGGATGCTAATGAAGTGTTACGTCGAATATTTAATGGAACTGCAAATACAAGAATCTCTCTATTGGACACGTTTTTTTTGCAAAATTTGCAAATGTACAGGTCAAGTGCAAAAGAAGCTGGCATATTCATCCAAGGCAATGAGTTCAATGAAAATAGCATTTGCTCATTGATACAACGTATGTCTTTTCTAAAATGCAAGCATTTGCATATGCAACATGCATTTGTAGGTGTATCTTCAATTTTTTTTAAATATTGAATTGTATCTTGTTCTGCTTTTTGCCGTTCTTTTTGTTTTTTGAAAGCTTCCATTGCTGCAAAACGCATTTCACTTTTTGTTGAGCGAAGGTTCTTGAATGGTTGCTTTGCATCATGCCCAAGTATATTGATATTTGCATTGCACCAGTCCACATTGATATCAGGTGTAGCTATTTTCGTGTCCAATATCTCTGTATTCGTTATCATCTGTTTTTTCATTTGACAATGTTTTTGTAAATTGTCATTTGTTTTTTTCTTTTCTTCTGTTTGTGCATCTATTGAATATGTTGTATTCACATTATGGCTTGGAGAAATTCTTGATTGGTTGATATTGGCTTGTTTTGGTTTTGGTTTTTGTTTTTGTTTTTTGGAATCTTCGATTCTTGCAAAACGCATATGACTTTTTGATGAGCGAAGGTTCTTGAATGCTTGCTTTGCATTTTGCTCAAGGATGTCGATATTTTCATCGACCCAATCTGCATTGATACTAGACATATTTTTTTTTAGGTCCAATGTCTTTGTATTCTGTATCATTTGTTTTTTCATTTGACAATGTTTCTGTAAATAGTCATATGTTTTTCTTTTTTGTTGTGTTTGTGTATTTGTTGAATATGTTTTATTGATGTTATGACTGGAAGCAATTTTTGATTGGTTGGTCTTGTTGCTATTATTTGGATCAATATACAAGTCATTTGACATTGTTGTTTCCATGTTGAAACAACCTATGTCAAAGTTTTTTTTAACTAGTGGATGAAAATGCAAATGACCTTTGCATGTTTCATGTTGCAACAGGAAAATGTCTTTTGTAGATCTTCTTGTTGATTGATATTGTTCCTGAATGTTGCAAAAACATGTGTCCTAAATGGAAATATTTATTTTCAACATCTCACACATCCATTGAATTGCAAATTTACAGCCTTCGATATGTCCAATGCTAAAAGGCTCAGCCAAGTTTAGCACAAATGTTTGCCAACTAGAAACAGCACAAGCTTCATTTACCATAGACAATGGCAAGTATGTAGACAGACATTTCAATGCTCTATTGTCATTGGATTGTATGCAATTGAAGAAGGTTTGGGCTATTGTCTTTCGAAGACTACTCATGTCAAAGATGTTAGACAACTTTGAAACCGATTCAAACAAAGAGTCAGAACAATGACCTTGAATGGTTGAGAAGATGTCAAAATCTTGTTGTATAAGTATTTGTCTGAAAGTTTCAACCTCTGTGCAAGTCTCTGCACAAGATTTGTTGAATATGTCAATTGGCAATTGCTGAATTGCAATATTTTCAATGACACATGATTTGCAACTTAACAATGGTTCAAAGTGACCAGCAGAAGGTGTATGATCATGAAACAAAATGTTATAGCAGTAACCGGGAAGAGTAGAATTGAAATAGAGATATCTTCTTTTTGTTGAAAAAGACCAAACAGCGACAGGTGCATTGAACCAATTCGCAAACCATTTTATGCAAAATACATCACCCCATAATCCATACGCATTGTTATTATCTGAAGGGCAAGCTGACTGAGACATCCGTTGTAGATAAAGGTTCTTGTCTTTTAAACCATGTAGCTGGAACAAATAATCAGGTGAAAGCTCCAAGTTTGATGAAGATATTGCAAGAGGATCTCCTTGAGCCAGTTGACGGGAGAAATGATTAACAATTGCTTCTCTTATCTCTATTGATGTGTATCGAAAATGCAAAAGAACGGCAAACGAATCGAACAAGCAATATCCATTTTGGAAATGGAAAGCTTCCAACCGGGAAGAGTAGAATTGAAATAGAGATATCTTCTTTTTGTTGAAAAAGACCAAACAGCGACAGGTGCATTGAACCAATTCGCAAACCATTTTATGCAAAATACATCACCCCATAATCCATACGCATTGTTATTATCTGAAGGGCAAGCTGACTGAGACATCCGTTGTAGATAAAGGTTCTTGTCTTTTAAACCATGTAGCTGGAACAAATAATCAGGTGAAAGCTCCAAGTTTGATGAAGATATTGCAAGAGGATCTCCTTGAGCCAGTTGACGGGAGAAATGATTAACAATTGCTTCTCTTATCTCTATTGATGTGTATCGAAAATGCAAAAGAACGGCAAACGAATCGAACAAGCAATATCCATTTTGGAAATGGAAAGCTTCCAACCGTAGCAAATGATTTTTTGACAATTCAACATCAATTGCATCATCAACTTTGTCTTTTGTTGACAAGACTTCTGAAGTACCTGCTTGCAAGTGCACCGATCTTAACATGTTGACTAATCAACTAGATTTAGTCACTCGAACTGCAAGTAAGAACATGCAATAGAAAAGAAAAACAAATTAATTAAAGTCTTTGAAATCGAAAATGAAAAATGTAGCAATTTATAAGAACAACAATTTAAGAGGAGACCTGAGCTAGTGCATAAAATTGTCAATCTTCACAACTTCATGAATGCATCTAGTTATTGCATAAAATATCTCTTGACATGATTGACAATTGAATCGATATACAATGCATCGACAATGATTCTAGATTTGCAATGGTTCAAGATCTGGAGATGCATTTGGAATAGGGCTAGATCTGTATTTGGATATGGATTTGGGGGTAGGTAAATGTAATTTGCCTTTTTTTACTTGGGAAAAGAGATGGGTCCCAGATATGCTTAGCTCCGTAATGGTTCAGGGAGTTCAGTCGAGTACCAATGCTGTTTGACAGCTTGCATGTTGGGGAAGTACCCGTTAGTTCATGGCCCAGGTAAAATTGATAATCGCTTTGTCATGAACGACAGCTGTTGGCTCATCTCACGGGTGAGCACTAGCCAATCAGGCAGGGGTCGTTTCCCATTTCATTGGCAGGTTCTCTTAATGAGCCAACTACTCCAGGGTTCCCGTGGTACTCCTCACAATGAGATTTAGGGCTATTGCCAAGTACTTCGCATAGTTAAGCAACCAAGAATTATTCCCAATTCCGAACATGCAATTGAAATGAACAATACAAATGCAAGGGAAAAATGGAAGAAATTTGAGCCGATTTAGCATTAGAAAGTTCTATCATATCAGATATAAGGAACATGTAACAATTAACTAAGTAAATGCCAAAATAATAGAACACCTAGCATTTGATTAAAGCATGTTTGTAAACTTTAAAAGGAATCAATGTTTATGGAATGTTTTATAATTAAACACAGAATTCGAATCATATTTTTAGATAGGATCAATTTCAAGTTTCTTGTTGCTAGTATTTCTCATGCCATTGAAATTCAATTGATGACAGATGAAATTGGCATCAGAAGATTCTAGTCGTTTAATCCGCATCAACCCACGACCACCACCAAGTCAATACTTGCAATTTATGTGCTATATGTCATCGAAATATGACTAGTAAATCTGTATTAAAACATATTTTTACATACCATATGTAGTATCTAATATATATGAGCTTTATGAATATAGTTTACATAAAGTCTATAGCTGGGTTGATATGTATTACTCCAATATTGAGTATGCATTTTATATGACAACAAACATAGTAATTGCAACAACAATACTAATTACAACCATTCAACAATAAGCCTATGTATTATTCCTAATTATCAAGTTGTTTTCATATATGACACATTACAAATACTCTATGTGTTGCTAAAGATATGGCAATGGAATGTGGGCAAGGAGAAGAGTTATTTACACAAGGCATTTTGACAAATAAAGAGGGAATGCAATGACATATACAAGTACTAGTAGCTAGACCTTGTAGTTAAGGTGACAGGTAAAAATTAGAACAGGATAAAGACGATAACTTGTTTACTACATACATGTAGTATGCATTTTATACGACGACAAACATAGTAATTGCAATAACAATACTAATTACAACCGTTACAACAATAAGCCTATGTATTATTCCTAATTATCAAGTTGGTTTCATATACGACATATTACAAATACTCTATGTGTTGCTAAAGATATGGCGATGGGATGTGGGCAAGGAGAAGAGTTATTTACACAAGGCATTTTGACAAATAAAGGGGGAATGCAATGACATATACAAGTACTAATAGCTAGACCTTATAGTTAAGGTGACAGAGGTAAAAATTAGAACAGGATAAAGACAATAGCTTCTTTACTACATATATGTTGTAAAGGAGTTGCATTTGTTATACACAAAATTACAAATGTCAACAACAATGCCATGTTCAATCATTCATTTATGACATAAGTTGAATGGAAAACCTAAATCGATAACTATGTTTTTTTCGTTTTCAAGGTGGTTTTCCTGTGCTTTGTTCAAGGTGTTTAATGCGAGGTATGAGCTGGGTTGTCCTTCATATGCACAGGTTTTGGCATTGTGGTTCTATCAATTGCAAGATTTTTGTGGGTCGTCCTTCTGCTTTTGTAGGTGCCAGTGTGGAAAGAGGCTGGCTATGGCAATACTACGTTTCCACAATTCACCTGCCATTCTCGTAGTTCAGATGTCAAATTCAGTGGCAATGGAGGACTTCCTCTGGTCCAATTCAAGGCGGTTTTTTTGTGTTTAGTTCAATGTGTTTAATGCGAGGTATGAGCTGTGTTGTTCTTCATATGCATAGGTTTTGTGTCGTTGCAAACCATAACCAAAACAAGTGCAATGTCAATGACATCGACACCTAGTGGCTCTTGCAAGTGTATGCTCTACCATGAAAGCAAGTCGCTTCTGTAAGTGCAAAGAATTTGGCTGTGGGCAAGCAAAAATTCACGTTGGCGAATTTATGTTTGGCATTTCTTCCAGTATGGCCAGCTATAATTTATGGCATGTTTTGGGTGGTTTTATCAACGGTCTCGCTTCAGGTAGCTGTAATTTATGGCAGATGTTTGATGCTTCTATCAGCATTTTATGGCGGATTGTTTGTGATTTTATTGGCATTAGCGGTTCAGACTTCTCTATCATTTTCAGTTTTAGTGTTTGTAAATTCAAAAAATTGAGAATGGGCTTTATCAATGTTGCTGTTGAATAGATGGGACTCATAACCATATTTTGTTAGTTCTAAAAAGTGCTAAAGATAGTAAAGGATAACTTGTTCAAGAATCATGGAATCTAAGCAACAACTAGGTTGATCTCTGCACACAGAAAATGAAGGAAAAAAAATAAAAATGATGAAAAAAATGCGTGAAGTCATAGGTGAGAAAGCTAAATCCATAGCTATGTTTTTTTTGTTCTAAAGGTGGTTTTCTTTTGCTTCATTCGAGGTGTTTAATGCGAGGAATGGGCTAGGCTGTTATTCATATGCACAAGTTTCATTGTTGTGGTTCTAGCAACTATGGGATTTTTGTGGGTTGTCCTTTCACTTTTGTATGCGCCAGTGTGGAAAGAAGTTGGCTATGGCAATATTGCGTTTCCACAGTTCACCTGCCATTCTCGTAGTTCAGATGTCAAATTCAATGGCAATGGTAGAGTTCCTCTAGTCCAATTTCAAGGTGGTTTTTTTTTTCTGTTTAGTTCAAGGTGTTTAATGCGAGGTATGGGTTGGTTTGCTTTTCATATGCGCAGGTTTCGTGTCATTGCAAATCATAGGCAAAGCAAGTGCAATGTCAATGACATTGCCACGTAGTGGCTCTTCGAACTGTATCCTCTTCCATGGAAGCAGAATATGAGGCTGTAACGGAAATTGCTTGTAAATTCAAATAATTGACAATGTGCTTTACCAATGTTAGAGTTGTATAGATGGGACTCACAACCATATTTTGTCACAACTAGAAAGTACTAAAGATAGTAAGGCATGATTTGTTGAAGAACCATGGAACCCAAGTAGCAACTAGCTTGATCCATGTACGGACAAAGTGAACAAAACAAATGCAATGTCAATGACATTGCCACCCAGCGGCTTTTCCAAATGTATCCTCTTCCATGAAAGCAGAATATGAAGCTGTAACAGAAATTGCTTCTAAATTCAAATAATTGACAATGTGCTTTACCAATGTTAGAGTTGAGTAGATCGAGCTAACAACCATATTTCGTCACAACTAGAAAGCACTAAAGATAGTAAGGGATGATTTGTTGAAGAACCATGGAACGCAAGCAACAACTAGCTTGATCCATGTATGGACAAAGTGAACAAAACAAAAATAAAAATTGATGAAAAAATGCATGAAGTCATAAAGCAGGCACATTTTAAGAAAATAGAATAAGAAATATATATATATATATATTGACGGATCAAGGTCGATTCAATCATTGAAAGGAAAATTGATTAGTAAAACTTCTAGCTATTGCAAATCAAAAGTCAAAGCAGATACCAAATGTTAATAGCAAATTGATTAATAAAGTACAACTAGAAATTGCTAAAGATAGTAAGGAATGATTCGTTGAAAAACCATGCAACCCAAGCACCAATTGACTTGATCCATGTATGCACAAAGTGAAGAAAAGAAAAATAAAAATGATGAAAAAAATGTGTAGAGTCATAGATCGGCTCCATTTGAAGAAAATAGAATAAAAAATATACCTATACATGTTGATGGATCTGCCTCAATTAAATTATTGAAAAGAAATAAATATCTAAAATGGAAATAACGACTAAATTTTTTTATTTTTTATTCATGAACTAGGTCCGCTGCAAAAAGTAGAGGTCAAGGTATCGAATACTTCTAGGACAGTCCATGGCTGATTTTGTGCCAGGCTTTTTGTTTTAAAATAACTGATCCATATTCCTTGAAGAAGTCAGAGTTTTCATGGTCCTTTTGTCTTTTGCATGTTTAAAGTTGTCCTAAGTCAGACAGGCTCTCTTCTTGGCCTTTAGAAGCCCTATTAAGCAAAGGCATAGCTTGCAGTAACTTTCAACAGCCCTATTGAAGGCACTCTATAGCTACAGCACTCTGTAACAGGTCCTCTTTTATGCACACGATTTTTCATATAGAGTCTGTCCCAGAGTTTGTACACATCCAAAGGCTCTAACAAATGTGGAGAAGGCATGTACAAGTCACTACAACTCAACAAAAGATCATGGCACTGCCAGCTGTGTATACACCAGTGAACAATGACATCACATGCTTGCACATCTTGACTAGTGGCAGTTTGCAGCAGTAACCAACTTTGAGAGAAGCAACAATTACAAATAGTCTAAGTATAAAGAGATTACACAAATGAATAGATTGTCCAGTCTAAACTCTGAATTCTGTATAAGTGTAGATCAAATGATTTCAATTTTCACTAGTAATGTATCATATTCATTTGATGGTGGTAGATATTTGATAGCCAGCCAATCTTCAAAGACCGATCTATTTACTTCCATCAATGTAAATGAAAACGATATGAGATCTGTGGGTTGTCCTATGTTTATTTATGTCTAATCAACGATAATAAATCGCTATTTATTTATATCTTGTAAATTTGTGGGGACATGCATTCTGCCATGTCGCAACCTCTGCTGGCAAATTTTAAATTTTAACACTTAGCGTCTCCTAGGTTTTGAAGATGGAACCTGGTGACAGCTTAGGAATCTTCCATATCACTTGCAATCTACAGGAAGCAATGCAGGCAGATTCTCAAGAAGGGAGGGTTCCGAAGAAGTGCCTAATTGCAAGGGACCATTTTGCAAATGCGTCCCAATCCAATGGCAGCACCCAATGATTCTTCCATGTTCTTGATATCGCAAAAAAAATTTAAAATAGGGAAAAACTGGTTTTTTATTTGCTTCTTTTGATTAAACAATGAGCTCTGCAATAGACTTTTCAAATAGTTATTGACATTTATTATAGCTATTCACAAACAATTTCTTAATACACAAGGCCAAACTCTTGCATATCCTAAAGGTTTTGGAAGCTAACATATCAGCCATAACTTTTGCAAAAGCAACAACTACAAATGTTGAAACATTTAAATACAGTCTAAAGTCCAGTAAAGAAGCACCTTGTTGCGAGCACTGAAACTGATGTCACATGGCAGATAGTTTAGGGATAAAGAGTTTACACAAATGAATAAATTGCCTACTATATAGTATGAATTCTATATGAGAATAGCTGAGTTGATTTCAATTTTCATCAGTAACATACCATATTCATTTCATGGTGCTAGATATTTGATAATCAACCAATCTTCAAAGCTTCATCTATTCACTTTGATCAATGTAAATGAGAAGGGTATGAGATCTGTGGATTGCCTTGTGTTTATTTATGTTTAACCAGCGAGAATAAATCAATATTTATCTATATCCTCTAAATTTGTGGGGCCATTTGTTCTCTCATGTCCCATCTTCTGTTGTCCTCCGAAAATTGGACATAGCAGGTCCCCAAAACCCATTCCCCTATTATCTTACTTTCAAGAAACATGGGTTTGATAACTAAAGTTAGACATAAAGCATTGTCATTGGCCCAAGTATAGACAATCAGGTCTCTGTTTTAGAAAATTAAATAAAGGAAATGAATCTGTACTTCCAAAAAGAATGGAAAGCACATGGTTTTGTCCCATTCTTAATAACAGGAAAAGGCAATGTTTTGTACTTCCAAACATACACAGAGAAGCTAGATTCCAGTTGTCTGGCCAGAAAAGGTTTTGTCCTTCCAGCCATATAAACAGAACTTATATCTCAATGATTTGATCAGGAAAATGTATTTTGCAAAACTGAACCATCCATGAATCAAACAAAATTCCTTTAAATTTCAACATTTGCAAAAATGCACAAACATGAGTAATCTCAGGTGTTTACAAAATGCAGAAACATGAGTAACCTCAAATCTTTGCAAACTGCCTCAAAAAAACATAAGCACACTCAACCTGTTGACATGATATGCATAACTCTCTAAATTTGCGGGGCCATGGGTTCTGTCATGCCCCATCTTCTGCTCTTCCCCAAAAATTGAGCACAACAGGTCCCCCAAAACTCATTCCTCTAATCTCTTACCTTGAAGGAACATGGATTTGATGACTAAAGCTAGACAGCAAGCACCGCCATCGACTCAAGCATACACAATCAGCTTTCTGTTTTCGAAAATTAAAGAAAGGAAATGAATCTGTACTTCCAAAAAGAATGGAAAGCACACAGTTTTCGCAAACTGTCTCAAAAAAACATAAGCACACTCAACCTGTTGATATGCTATGCATAACTCTCTAAATTTGCGCGGCCATGGGTTCTCTAATGTCCCATCTTCTGCTTTCCCCCCAAAATTCAGCACAGCAGGTCCCCAAAACTCATTCCTCTACTCTCTCACCTTGAAGAAACATGGATTTGGTAACTAAAGCTAGACAACAAGCATCGTCACTGACTCAAGCATACACAACCAGCTTTTTGTCTAGGAAAATTAAATAAAGCAAATGAATCTGTACTTCGAAAAGAATCAGAAGCACACAGTTTTCTCCCATTCTCAATAAGAGAAAAAGACAAGGTTTTGTACCTCCAAACATATACAAAGAAGCTAGATTCCAGTTATTTGATCAGAGAAAGTTTTGTCCTTTCAGCCATATAGACAGAATTTAGATTTCAATAATTCGATCAGGAAAATGTGTCTTGTAAAACTGAACCATGTATGAATCAAACAAAAGTCCTTCAACTTTCAACATTTGCAAAATGCAAAAACATGAGTAACCTCAGGTCTTTACAAAATGCAGAAACATGAGTAATCTCAGGATTTTGCAGGCTGCCTCAAAAAAACATAAGCATAGTCAACCTGTTCATATGTTATACATAACTCTATACAAGAATCAAAATTTGCATTTCACAAAAAATATCTTGCAAATATCCAAGAAATACAGAGAGTTTGAGAAATCTGATGGGCCCAACGTATCCAGAGTCTGAAACTCAAAATTGTATTTTCATTGCAAGGGAAACAGATCTGGATGATCCAGATATCCAAGCATTGGCAAACTAACTCACCAAAGAGTATTCAGATTGTTGATGGAATATGGAAACCAACTCACCAAAGGGGAACTTTTTGTTTTGGTTTTATTATTATTTTTTAAAATGGATTTTTTTAATGGAATTGACAGTTTTTGGGTTTTGACAATTTTGAATTTTAATCATATCCCAGAGTCAAATGACAGATTTGCCATTTCCAAAGGCCTTAACTAGAGATCACTCACAATGAGACAGTTCTGTAGATCTGACTTTCATGACTAAAGAGAGCTTGTCCCAAATGTTATAATGACCCTAGATCTACGCGCCGAAACTATCCTGACCGTCAGATCTACATGATTAGTTAACAACTTGTAGACAGGTCCAAGGCCAATCTTACCTAGCGAACTGATACTATAAAGTATCAATTTCATCCAATGCCGATAAAAAATGAGGGCTAAAACAGCAAACAAGGGCAACATAAAAACATTGTCACCATGCTCATTCATACATAACTCAATAGATTCATCAATAGAGAATAGAAAGAAAAGAGCAATAAAACAAAAAATAAGTACAAATTCAATCAATTCGATTCAAGCCCCACTAATCCACAAAGAAAGGGATCAGATCTTCTCTTATCAAAACAAATCAGATCTAATTCCTAAACTGTTCTAACTCCCTGATTTACACTATATTTGGAAAAGTTGTCTCCTACATGCCTGAGAGAGACCACAAACAACTGGGTCCTGCTCCAACTAAATTACTCTAGAACCCTATTAATTAAAATTTTAATTCTTAAAATAAAGAGACAATGCTGCTGCATAAAGGACTGACATCCATAATCATCCATAACCACGCACCGTGACGCCATCCCGCTGCCGCTTCCTGCGCCGCTGCGCCTGAGGCTTGCATCACCGCGGACGGTGCCAATCAAAACCCAACAAAACAACCTGTCGATAATTAAAAAAAATACCATTTTCTCCAAACCTAAAGTTAACTATTACCTCCACCATATATTAATCAGAACAGACGTCAACTAATGCCCTTGACCGATTCATATATGTCACGGACACTCAACCTGTTCATATGTCGGTGACACTCAGGATTTTGCAGGCTGCCTCAAAAAAACATAAGCACACTCAACCTGTTCATATGCTATGCATAACTCTATACAAGAACCAAAATTTAGATTTCACAAACAATATCTTGCAAATATCCAAGAAACACAGAGAGTTTAAGAAATATGATGAGTCCAACGAATCCAGAGTCTGAAGCTCAAAACTGTATTTTCATTGCAAGGGAAATGGATCTGGATGATCCAGATATCCAAGCACTGGCAGACTAACTCACCAAAGAGTATTCAGATTGTCGATGGAATATGCAAACCAACTCACCAAAGGGGAACTTTTTGTTTTGGTTTTATTACTAGTTTTAAAAATGGATTTTTTTAATGGAATTGACAATTTTTGGGTTTTGACAATTTTGAATTTTAATCGTATCCCAGAGTCAAGTGTCAGATTTGTCATTTCCAAAGGTCTTAACTTCAGACCACTCAGAATGACACAGTTCCGCAGATCCGACTTTCATGACTAAAGAGAGCTTGCCCCAAACGTTATAATGACTCTAGATCTACGCGCCGTAACTATACCGACCATCAGATCTACATAATTACTTAACAACTTGTAGACAGGTGTAAAACCAATCTTACCTACCAAACTGATATTACAAAGTATCAATGTCGTGCAATGCCGATAAAAAATGAGGGCTAAAACAGTAAACAAGGGCTCATTTCATACATAACTCAATAGATTCATCAATAGAGAATGGGAAGAGGAGAGCAATAAAACAGAAAACAACTACAAATTCGATCAATTCGATTCAAGCCCCACTGCTCCAAATTACACGATTACAATGCCATGGTGTGGTTTAAATACACAACCCGGAGATCAATTATGTTCCACAAAGAAGGGGATCGGATCTTCCCTTATCAAAACAAATCAGATCTAATTCCTAAACTGTTCTAACTCCCTGATTTACACTATATTTGGAAAAGTTGTCTACTACATGGCTGAGAGAGATCACAAACAACTGGGTTCTCCTCCAACTAAATTACTCTAGAACCCTATTAATTAAAATTTTAATTCTTAAAATAAAGAGACAATGCTGCTGCATGAAGGACTGGCATCCATAATTATCCATAGGCAAACATCAAGAGACATAACAACACATACTACTAGCATCCATCAACCACACTTCAACATGAAGCAAAGTTCCAGCATCAAGAATCTCAAGGCATAAATCAGCTTCACCAACCTGTAACCGCCACTGAAAGTGTGACAAAAATCACATGCACGCATCCATGTGAAAATGGGGGGGGACAGAGTGGAGGGGGGGGGACAAGCTATAAAAAAAGCCTTTTACAGGTTTGCGACGGGTGGCAGAACAAATTCACATGCTTTGATGATCGGCAATGAAAGTAGCAGCAGCACTTTGGGCATAAGGCATAAATCAGCCACATCAATCTGCAACCCCCACTGAAAGCGTGACAGAAATCACATGCAGACACCGATGTGAAAAATGGGGGGGGTAACAAAATGTAAGTGAACAAAGCTCTCTACAGGTTTGTGGCAGACGACCAAACAAATTCACATGCTAAATTATTCTAGAACCCTTTTGATTAAAATTTTAGTTCTTAAAATAAATAGACAATGCTTCTGCATGAAGAGCTGACATCCATAATCATCCATAGACAAACACCAAGAGATATAACAACACATACTACTAGCATCCATCAACCACACTTCAACATGAAGCAAAGCTCTAACATCAAGAACCTTAACGCATAAATCAACTCCATCAACCTGCAACCCCCACTGAAAATGCGACAAAAATCACATGCAGACATCCATGTGAAAATATAGTGGGGGTAACAAGGTGTAACGAAAGCCTTTTACAGGTTTGAGACAGATGACAGGAAAAATTCACATGGCTTGATGGCTGGTAATGACAGTAGCAGCAGCACTTTGGCCACAAGACATAAATCAACTACATTAACCTGTAATCCCCACTGAAAGTATGACAAAAATCAAATGTCGACACCCATGCGAAAATGAGGGGCTAACAAAGTGTAAACGAACAAAGCCTTCCACAGATTTGTGGTAGGTGACGGAACAGATTCACATGCTTCGATAGCTAGTAGCAAAAGCAGCAGCAACACCTTGGCCATGTCAATTTTCAACATCTTTCCTTACAAACGAAATGCAAAATCGTGCTTCAACTACTAGATGTACAACAAAGCAAGGAGTTGTCGTTCCACCTGCCAAGAATAGTGGACAACTTTGTGTAGCGGGTCAAGGACCCCAATTCCAATGTCCACAAGACTAGGTCAATGCAATCGCCGACAGGGTGTCCAGCATTGCTGGCTCCAGCTGGGCAATTTATGGGCAATTTATGTGTTCCTGAAACCCTTCTTCCATGCTCTCGGCATATTTGGTCTCCTTCTTAAAAAATCAATTTCCTATTTGAATTTCAAAGCTCTAGTTACTATGTTCACTTTGTTTGACAACACCATGGACAAAAAAATAAACAGACCTAAGCAAACGACACCAACAAATAGCTTTATCGTATGCCCATTCAAGGCGAAAAAAACCACAACAATTATTCGAACCCATGAACACCATCAATAACCAGAACACAACAAAGGCTTCCAGATATGTTTTTCATCAAAGCGACGGTAAAGCCCAACAAGCTGCTTTCTAAAATGAAACGAAATTCGTCAATTCTCCCAGCAAAAACCCTAAACCCTGTCTTTTCCTTTCACTCAAAAATCCATCTCCTTCTAAGAAAATCAACTTCCTATTTGAATTTCAAAGCTTTAGCTATTATGTTCACTTCGTTTGACAACACCATGGACAAAAAAATAAACAAACCTAAGCAAACAACACCAACAAATAGCTTTATCGCATGCTCATTTAAGGCGAAAAACACAACAATTATTCAAACCCATGAACACCATTAATAACCAGAACACAACAAAGGGTTCCATACATGTTTTTCATCAAAGCGACGGTAAAGAACAAGAAGATGCATTCTAAAATGAAGCCAAATTCGTTAATTGCTGCAGCACAAACCCTAAACGCTGTCTTTTCCTTTCACTGGAAAATTGCACAAAAAAATGCGAATACATACCTAGTCCACCGAACCAGCAACGAGACTTGAAGCCGGCGGAGAGCAACAACTGCAGATATCGTCGAAACCGAGCAACCAACACCAGAATTGAAAACGATATAGAAATCTGAACCGGTAATGCCGATAAAATCACAATCAACCCACCATAAAATGCTGATAAAACCAACAAACATTCGCCATAAATTACAGCCCAAAACCCACCATAAATTACAACCGGCCATGCCGGAATAAATGCCAAACATAAATTCTCCATCGCCAATTTTTGCTCACCCACAGCCAAATTCTTTGCACTTACAGGAGCGGAAGGACAGCCTCGCATTAAACCACTCACACCAGCATTTATTCCCACAGCCTCACACCGGCAGCTACAGGAGTCGAAGGTCGACCCACACCGGCATCTACAGCAGCCCAAGAACAATACCCGCATACGAATCAGAACAACAGCTCACACCGGCAGCTACAGGAGCCGAAGGTCGACCCACACCGGCATCCACAGCAGCCCAAGAACAACACCCGCATACGAATCAGAAGCCCGAAAGAACCCGTCGATAATCAAACCCCCGCATTAAACACCTCGAACCAACCGCAGGCAAACCACCTCGATCACTGAAAACCGCCTCGGTCACAGCCCCCGGAAACCACGCGCCGTGACGCCATCCCGCCGCCGCCTCTTGGGCCACAGCGCCCGAGGCTCACGTCACCGCGGACGACGCCAATGAAAACCCAACAAAACAACCTTGCGATAATTAAAAATAATTAAAAAAATACCATTTTCTCCAAACCTAAAGTTAACTATTACCTCCACTGTGAATTAATCAAAACAGACGTCAACTAATGCCCCCGACCGATTCATATATGTCGGGGACATAATAAGCAAAAACTACACAATTAATATTGTGAAATGAGATGCAATAAATGTATAATTCAAATTCAAAATGAATTATAAATGTATAATTCAAATTCAATATGGATTATAAATTAATGACTTACTTTACAAAAATAATATCAACCTTACAGTTTATTTCAACATGATTGCAAATTTAAACCAATTATTAAATGAAGTAGCCTGTCATTTTCAACAATCACGTTGCTATTTTCTTTTCTGAAAAAATTTCTAAATTTTAGAAAACTTTGCATTTTGTAAATATTAAATTGTAGTACGCATAGATTAATATAGACCTAGTGATTCACATATATCCTGCTACGCAGGACATAATAAATATCCCATAATAGTATAACCAACCATACTTTCAGGATCGTTACATTTCATTTTCAATGACATTAGCGTAGATGTCCATGTTGACTACATGTGAGACATTTTCGCTTGGTCTAACGCTTGAACCGTTGTGTTTAGAGACTAAGTATACTCCAAACTATGATCACGGCTTTTACAGTTTTATTTGACAACCAGAGACACAACGATGGAGCACAGAGCAAAAGACGGGACGTTTGTGAGGAATTAATTACTGGAGTCAAGTCATTCAATAAAGTTGTTTTGAAATGGATACAAGCTACTGTCAACCGTCGACCAAATGGCCACAGCTGAATTATAATGCATTCCTTTGTCCTTCAAATGCATAGGAATTCTGTTCTATGTGTGATTCCAGGTTTAACTGATCAAAATTCCTGCAAAATCGATAAAGAACCCAAAGAAAGGTAGAGGACTCGACATTTTAAATAGAGAGATAGAGGACTCGACATTTTAAATAGAGAGATCATAAATTGCTTCAAAGCCATCCGACCTAATGCGAACTTACAGTATTTTGGGATTTATCGCTGTAGGAAAGGGACATTGCATAGAGGCAAACAAACGAAACGTGATCTCAGCAGGATTTGATGGCTTCTGCAATTGAACTCATCACTATTGGTAAGAATCTTTATTTTGAGCCATCACTCCCTTCAATAGATGGGTTGATTGCAATTCAAGAGAAGTATCATATAATATAAATTTATTGCATGACAAATAGAGCCAAATGTTCCAGTGGCTCTATCCCATGTTTGCAAAATGATTAGAGTAGATAAGTCATTGCATGGAAGTAATATTTTGCTTTGCTGAAAATAAAGTTGTTTCTTCTTATTGTATGGAAATAGTCCAAATATCCCAAGTACAGTCTTATTAGCCAGAATGGTTAGCATGTATAAAATTCTGGCTGATTATTTCATGAGATATAAACCCAGGTTTTGCCGATAGACCAAACCAGTTTAGCAAAATAATATTAACACAGCAAGTTATCATAGAGACCTATCACGAAAATAAAACGGTAGACCAGTCATCACTGAGTTTTGCTCAGACAAATAAACCCAAACTTCCAAAAACACCAGTTTATCAGAATGATCAGATTAGACCAATTTTTATTCTTCTTAACAGTAACGGTTATATTCCATTCAGAGAAAAAGGCTGCGGCTTTAGCGGTACGGAAAGATGCAAAAGGGCTCAATACGGTGACAATATCCAAAACACTGCAAGTCCTTTGAAGACAAAGAGTATGAAATACGACATTGATTTCTTACTTATTTCCAGGCATCCTCTTCCATGCCTACAACAGTACTGTTTTGCAAATTGATTGCACAGAGATATGGAGAAAACATTAGCGATAATTCCTGTTAGGTTTCTTGGGCCTTCCGCTTCTTGTGACTGGACGAGCACGCATAGACTCTTGGATGAATATTTTTATCGTGGCAGTGCCTCAGGAGTGAAACCTACACCAAAATTTGGAGAATCATAAGATTTCCAATGATCTTCAGATGGTTTATCTACCGAGTTTTCTTTCCACACTGCTGACTATGCCCAGCTTCCAGTCCTAGGTTTTTTCTATGCAGATCTTTCTCTATGTTTGCCCCTTCTCCATGTTGCCAGCTTGTTGCTGGAGATCAATAGAGGGCATTCCCTTTGAACCTGTGAACTCCATGGATTCCATTTCAACTCCTGTGTCTTTGCCTTCTTTTTTTCCCTTGTATTATGGTTTTCAGTCTTCTGATCCCTGTTCTCCTCCTCCTTGGTACCTTCTATTTCCTCAGGATAGCTGATCTCCTTTCCCTCCCCAGCAGAAGGGAAAGGTGTGGATTTTTTCCTGGGTCTAAATATTCCTCCTTTTGGATGGTTTCCAGAGCTAGCAATCTGTTTTGGCTTGGGCCTGATGTGCATCGTTTCAGTTTTGACTTGGTTCGGCTTGCACTTTATTTCTGGACTGGGACTGATCTGCCTGCTTGGATCTTTTTATTTTCCAGACCTGATGGAAATTGATACCTCACAAATTAGCACCCTTCCAATTAGGTCACAAGGGCCGGTGCTAAGAATGGCAACGTTTCAGGAGATGCACCCAATATCACCACAATGCACTCTCCTCTCCAATTAGGCCTGCTCCTTTGGCCACTGGAGGTTTACAAATGTGGAGAGAAATAGTTCTGTAAAGTATACAACAAGAACAACGCTTTCTCAAACGAGACCTTCATACTAGATTAGTAGACCAGTGCCTTAATGGAGTCAACCAGATATTCAATAAATTCTCAATGACTAGGAAGATTTATGAGCAGTGTAACTTAGTACTGCTTGATTAGTAAGATGTGTGAGTTTACTGTAGTAAAAACCAACACCATAAACTGAAGATCAGAGCTCAGATCTGATTCCGTACGAGCATTTGACATCTTGAGGGAGGGCACACTTTTCCATGCAGAGGAAGGGCGCATTCATCAGATCTAGCAGTTGGGCTTCTTCCATAGCAGAGCAGATCAGAGCAGTGCAGTGAGAGAGGCAATACAGATGGAGTTACTTGCAGATAGATCCAGATCCAGTTGACAGCTAGGGCACATTTTCTCTGTGCATGCATCAGTTGTTGCATGCATATCTAGGGTTTTGACCCTGTCGGGTTCGGTTGTTCCTTCTGAGGTAGCATTGTATGTACTTGTATTCTTCTTACTTTGCTCTGGGCTCGAGATAGAAGAAAGCCTCACAGATAGCTGGTTTTCCCCATTTGGGGTTTCCAGGGTACATTCGGTGTTGTGTGATTGTTGTGCTTTCATTGTCAAAGTGTTAAGAGATCTATAGTGTTTGAATCTGAAGTCTTTATTGTATTATTGATTTATAGAGACTCAAACCGCTTGAGATCTCAGGGCTATCCAAAGGGAGTAGTGATCTCTAGATAAAATTAACACTGCTTTCCTAAGTACTCACCAAGAAAACTTAGCTTTCCAAAAGTAGTTACAAAACCGATTTGGATAGTAAACAGGGTACCTTTGGGGGGGTCCAATTGGCCTCCAAAGCAAGGTAATTTTTAAGGGCGAAATTTCGCCAATTGGCTATTTTTTTGGGCTTTTTTTCAAAAAATAAATTCACTATTTGGTCATTTTTAGTCTCTAATATCACCTATATTTACATAAAATATGTTTTTTTATCATAATATTCACCAAAATTTACAGATTTCAGTAGTAAATTGTATGTTTCATATTTAATATTCGCTTACCTATCTATATACATGTTTTTTTCAATAAAAAATAATCGCCTAGGATACTATACTTAAGTATAATATTAGAATCCTTAAAAATTACCCTTCTCCAAAGGTTGATATATGATGACTGATGTATATGTGAGTGTCCCATGTTGTTGGTTGACCCCTTTGATAATGTCAAACTCGGATTTGACCAAGTCAAAAAGTCAAACTTGGACCAAGATGAAAAATGATGGGATAACCATGTATCAAGCCTGTAGAGGAGTATAAACACTTTATGCAACATTGATAAACTACTAAGCATAAGGTCCTATCCTATACCATGTGACTCATTACATGACATGTCTTCATAGCACATAAACATAACAAAACATAGAGTACAATTAAATGAGTTATATACGTACTATCCTCTAGTCAAAATTATCTCAGTGTTGCAAAGATCAACCCTCCTCATTGGGTGGAATGGATAGTCAATAGGCTTAGTTAGGTGAATTGTTCGAGCTGTGGAAGGCTTGAGTTACTCTTGGAGATATGGGAGACACGAAACCTTTGTGAGATTTGCTAGTTTGGCAGACACTAGGGAATAGGGTGTCTCACAAATGGATAATATGATTAGAAGGTACCCCTTTGACTTTAGCAAGCCCCCCCTTTATATCATTTGACACTATTGCATTTAATTTCACATTTTGACTTTCTCATTTGAATTTCTTTATTTGGATATTTCTTTGAAGCACTTTATTCATTTACAATCCTTTAGTTGGATAATGACTGAAAGGTATTGGCCCTGGATTGCCTTCTGGGAACTGTTATCACATATATAGTAGCCGGGCTACCATACACTATTTTTCAGATTCCAATACACTTTTCAGCCAGTTCCCTTACATTTGAGATGCTGAGATGAGCATCTATTATGGATCATGATTATACTATGGACAACAGTTTCATTCCCCATGCCATGATTGAGTTTCAGGACACTCAGAGAGATGACCGATGTAGCCATTTAGCCATTAATACAGAGCAGTTAGTATTGCCTAGAGTTATAGTAGCAGTTTCAGAGGACAGTTGTTGGTTCAGATTATGTGCATTCAGGTATATGATTCAGCAGGTATATTCTTGTGTTATGGTTATATTGCTTTTATATTCATTTTTGTAGCATGTCTTAGCATTTAGTATCATGATCTGGTGATCATATAGATATGTGGACCTGGTTGTATCTTTATATATATTATATTGTCCCCACTCAGACTTAGAAGTTCACTATTCATACTCATTGGTTTTACCCTCCCTAGTGTTGATGTATATGTAACTTCGGAATGTATTTCACCTATGTATATTGTACTCCTATAGAGATGTTATTATTCCTCTATACGGAAGTGTCGTCATTTGTATTGAGAAGTGTCGCAACTTGCATGTGATGGGTTATTAGACCACCAAGTGTGGGGTCGGCCCTGATTAGTAATACCATGGGTTATTAGATTGAGTTAGACAAGTCGGCCCTGCTAGTTTATTAGACAGGTCAGGTCATGTATAAATAGAGTGCGGGAGGCACTCTATTTGTTCATCTCATTATTCACTTCTACACTCACTGGAAAGTGGCGCACTAGTGGAGGAGGAGGTTCAGTTGCTAGGAGGACTATCTCTGCGTACTTAGGTTGTATCATTGCTCTTTCTATCTCTGAAGAAGTTGTGGGGTTTTTCACTTTTATGGTTTTCCCCAGTGAAACTCTGTGTGTCTATTGTCTCATGTGATTGTTTGGTGTGATTGATATGCATTGTTATACTTGATATGCTGTACACGTTATTCTCTCAGTAAAGATCCTAGATTATGTTGAATTAATGCTCAAAAATTAACACCTAGGGAGAATAGAGGTGATCATTTCCATCATTTCTCATTATCCACTGTCTTCATCCATCCATTACCTCCCAGTTTGTTCATTTCCCTGACTTACTACTTGACTAGTGGCATGGAGGACCTTCCTCCGCTTTAGCCTCTGTGTTGGATAAGCTTCCCTGTTTATTGTGTCTCGGCTCTGAGTTGGTGACAGAACTTACCTTTTGGTGAGTTGGATTGTAGTCTGTTGACCACCAAAACCGACTTGGTGGACAACCATGTACCATTCACATGTTGAATGTGCCTTGAAGATGAGAAGGAAGTAAATAGTGATTATATCAAGCGAGGCAACTTTTCTTCTTGTCTTCTTTCCATGAAATTTCCGCATACCTGCGGGGAATTTTGTAAGGATATGTCAGCAGGAGGGTCTAGTTTTGTGTAACTTAGTCACCTAGGACTTTATCATTAGGGAAGTCCTTTCATCGAGTGTTTTTTCACTTGGATAATTAAAATTTCTCTTTAGAGGTTTTAATTATTTGAGTTTTTCACTCAAAAATACCTCCAAAGTGGTGAAAGGTGTTCTAGTGATCGAGTCCATGGGGTGATTGGGCCTAGGAATGTTCTATATTATCATGTTGGACATTATCCAGAGTCTTGCGGAATTTCATTAAGTTTTACATAGGATTTTTAAATTTTTGGTCATTAAAAATTGTCACTCAGGACAATTTGTTGTAATGTAAAAGAGGGTTACTTGGTCCTTTTTAATGTTGTATAGGGGTATGGGTACTCAAGACAAATGGCATGAGACCCCCTACACCCTTGGGCCAAGTTTGAAGTCATTCGGACAAGTATTACTATGGTTTTGGTCACTTTTTCCTAGGTCAGTCATGGAAATCAGGAAATTGGGCATTTAATTAGAGAGCCAAATTTTGTAAAGGTGACTATAGTCACTTGGGGTGGCCAAGTAAAGGTTCTAAAGCCTATGTTATGTACCCAACATGAAAACTAAAGCATAAAAGGCCCCCCCCATGAGTGTATTTCATTAGTTATAAGTTGCCCACTCTAGGGGGTGTGCCATCCTCTCTTTGATTGGTTGGGTGAGTAAAAGTCAATGGGAAGGGCCCTGTTATCACATATATAGTAGCCGGGCTACCATACATTATTTTTCTGATGCCAGTATACTATTCAGCCAGTTCCCTTACATTTGAGATGCTGAGATGAGCATCTATATTGGATCACTATCAGATTGTGGACAGCAGTGTATATTCCCCATGCCATGACTTAGTCTCAGGACACTCAGAGAGATGACCGATGTAGCCATTATACCATTGGTACAGAGCAGTCAGTAGTGCCCAGAGTTACAGCATCAGTTTTAGAGGACAGATGATGGTACAGGTTGATGAGCACTCAGGTATATGACTCAGCAGGTATATCATTGTGTTATGGTTATATTGCTTTTATACTTATTCTTATAGCATGTCTTAGCACTTAGTGTCATGATCTGGTGATCATATAAATATGTGGACCTGGTCATTGGTTTTACCCTCCTTAGGGAGAATAGAGGTGATCATTCCACCATACCTTGGCTTGCTAGTGTTGGCTCCATTATTCATTGTCTTCATCCATCCATTGCCTACCTTTTAGTTTATCACCCTGACTTACTACTTGACTAGTGACATGGAGGATCTTTCCCCCACTGTAGCCTCTGTATTGGATGAGCTTCCTTGTTTATTGTGTCTCGACTCTGAGTTGGTGACAAAACTTGCCTATGGTGAGTTGGAGTTCCTTGTGAATTCCCCCTAGTCACTAAAGTTGTGTTGGCTAAACCTGAAACTTTTAGTGCTGCCATGAATACAAAGTCTGGAAAAAATGAAATGCTATATCTTGTATGAAAAGCCCATTCATGCAATGTGTTTCTAAACACACATGAATGAAAGGCATGCCAAATGAAAATGGCCATGAAAATAAAATGTTATATCTTTTGGAAATGTAAATACCTAGGTAAACAAGCTGTCTGTGACACACCTAGAAGTGCTCAGGTAAACAAGTGCCTTAAAACAACACCTACAATAGAAAGCCTAAAATAAATGAAAATCTATGCAATGTGTTTATAAACACACATAGACCAAGGCTATGGAAACTTCAGGCCCAAAAAGCAATGGAACTTAAATGCTATATCAAAACAATTGCTGGCCTTATTTGTATTATGGATCGTGCGCATCTGTTAAAGGTGAATAAACCCTCTTTGAACAACTCATCCATTTGTGAGACACCGCCACTCCTTGTGTTGTTGCTCATTCAGTATATACTATGGTGTGTATTCCCTTTCCCTTTGCCAAAGTGTCACAAAGTTAAGTCAGTCAAGTCATCCCTTAGCCTAGCCATTTATTTTAGCCTTCACCCTTCACTAGCAAATTGATTATAGCTATGAAGTGAGTATGATCTTGAAAGTCTAGTCTGAGTAATAATAATAATTAATGACATTATATATTTGGATTTAGATCGCCAGTAATGATTACTTCGTGTTATAATTGTTATTTGAATAAGTTGTAGAGCATGCATTAACCTTTGACACTTTGCAGCAGCTTCTGATGATGGTCTGAGGTATATTTGGTCATGTTGACCTGGTTAGGGCCCAGTTTGACCAAGGTCAACCATAGGACATGAGATGGTTGGACCTTATGATGATATGGATAGATGATATATGGTCTATGTACACATACATGATGATTCTATGCAGCAGCTACAGGGTTATGATGATGATTCATGGTTTACAGCAGTGTTTGATCATTTACAGATTATTATTATTTGACCTGTTCCGGTATATTGGATAAATATATTGATCATGCAGAGACTCATATGGTGTATGAGTACACATCTTCTATGGATTTGGACCTTCCGAGTCTAATGAGACAGTTTGTTTTCAGTTCCGGGCACTTACAGTGATGATTGAGCCTTAGTAGGCTATCCCAGTGCAGTTTTGGTCTGTCGGAGGCCCTGTCATAGCAGATGTGATTTTTATCCGGTTGACCTAGGGCGCTGTGCTTGGAGGGGGTGGTCCAGCCACTTGTTTTTACCATATTACCCCCCTCCCGGACACACTGGTGTCCTCACCTTGACAGCGCAGGCACTCCAGGAGGTAGTTTGGGGCAGTTTCACGCTTCCCGAGGCACTTCAGGATTGGTAGAAATGGCTATTGAAGAAATCGATTTGGGCTACTGAGGCAATGTTATGGCATGGGATGATCAGTGATGATGGATCGATGTCTTCCACACCTCCTCCAGCAGTTTCAGCTTCATCGGGGCCCGCATCCATCACTTATGGCACTTTCTGATTATTTTTGAGGTCTTTTGAGGCCTACGATTTGACCATAGAGGCACGATTTGGTATATTGATGACTATTTTATTATTATTGTGCTATGGGGATTGACCAAGGGTGGATAAAATTACCCCTTGGACCCACCATAAGCCTCTCATTATATTTTGTCATCATGATTTGGTGGGATTCCCCTCTTCTAGGGCGATTTTGTCCACTCATATTATATTTTATTAGTGATCCATGTATTTTATTGTTGTGCTCATCTCAACCATTGATTAGACATTTGTATCTTTTAATCTTAGCCACTCATTCAAAAAGTGGTTAGGATTTTGATGCCTCTCCTTCCTATTTAAAGGAGAGAGCTTCTCATTGTAAAGGGGACTTGTGGTTCTGGATTATTGGAATAGAAAATTATTATTGCATCTATCTCCAGTGTTGTGGTGAATGTTTTTGGTGTTCGTTCGTTGGTTCTTCCTTTGCACTGAGTTATTGGAGATCTTGTTTTGCCATATCTTTTGTACCACATTTTTTGCATCAACAGGTGGAGGCCGATTTACTTTGAGGAGGACGTATTGGTAGGGGAAGACTCTCCCTACTTCTTCTTTGGATCTCTTCGTTGGTAACAGGGAGTATTACTGTCCCAAGACCTTCTATTCTATGTTATCATTGCATTTTACTTGTATTTCCTCCATACTTGACCTCTCTGATTGAAATCGATTTTCCTTGGATTGACAGGTAGAGGAGGGCGCACTTGTGGGCTAGGGCATCAATTTGGCAAGCAAAATCAACAATCTCTCATTTGATCTCTGCGGAAATCTTCCTCAACATCAAGGCATCTCATTCACGTCACTTAGGTATGATCTCAAGGTAATTTCTTTCCATGATCTATCCACTTGTCTAAAACATTTAAAACCCTAATTAATCAAAACCCCCATTTTTACATTTTTTCAGATCTACTAAGATCTAGTGGCTTCTTGGGTAAGATATTAAAAACCCACCTCTATAGTATCCACGACATCCCGGATCTATAGTTTGGTGAGGATTGGCTTCCATTTGACCCACTTCCCAAGGCATTTACCCTCTCCAAGCAAGGGTGCACTTCCTAGTTTGGGTTGGTTGACCTGGATCTAGTACGTGGCTAGTCGAGATTCCACTTGATTCGTGAGCTACACATCCAATAACCTACCCCTAGATTTTCACCTTTCTGATTTCTACCTTGTGGGCCCTATTCCACATTTTAAGGGATTTAATCCCCATTTTGGACCACTTGGTATCTTTAAATTCAGATCTAGTAAGATCTAGCCATCGGATTGCCTTGAAATTGTAGATCCACACTCCTACTTGATTAACCTACCTGGATCTAAAGTTTGGATGCTATCGGACGTGTCTTGACCCACTTATCCCACTTTTAGGCCTCCTTGGGCAAAGTCGCACCACCTTGGAGAAGGGAGTTTGTCCACTTCTAGGACATGGGTACTTGAGATTTTCGTGGATTTGGAACGGGAATAATTCAAAACCTAGGTCTAGTAGGTCACCTTGTCAAATCTTTCCTTGGGGATAGCATTCCTTGTTTTAAGGGATTGTGGTCCACTTAGGTCAAACCTAGATCTAGACCTATTCATCCATCAAGACTTTAATTGCCCACTTGTCTCATGCAATAGGAGTCCTTAACCACAAGTTAACCTTACTTTGACTCCATAATCCCAATTCCCAAGGCACTGGTCTCTCTCCAAGTCAATTCGACTTTCCTAGATTGTTGGATTAACTTGTGGTTTGACCCTTGTGTGGTAAACTAAACCCTTTGATGCCATCATACTACATGATCAAGTGTGTCACTGTACTAGTTAGCCCCAATTCAACCCCTAAACTACCCTGCATTGGACACGGTTCCCAAGGCAGTGGATTTTCTCACATTGAACTAGTACTTTAATCCTGGATCCTATTTCACAAATCATAAGTCACTCTCACATCAATAATGAACCAAAGCTTTACTCATTGAACCCCACTTTTCTTGTGACTTCATCCTAAGGTCTAGGATAAACCATACACCTTACTTCACTTAGAAATAACCTGATTTGGTGTCTTGGTTTTGATCTCTCCTGTCGGGAGTAGATCGGGTCTCCCCCTTTGTTGTCCGGGCTAGATAACATAAAGTGAAGGTTGCCTCGACTGGCGTGACAACCATCTATTGGAGGTCGAGGTGATCGTGGTTGCACCTTTTGAGTTGCCCTTCCCTATTGCCATCCATGAGTGGATACATCCATAGGGGTAACTACAGTTTAGGTGATAACATGCCCCACTATGGTGGTTTCCTCCCCATTTGATATAATAATAAGGTTGGGAGCATTAAAATGAGGTTTTATCTCCCCATATTTGAGATCTCAAACTTTGGTTTTTCCCTTCTTGAGCAAATTCGCCCCTCTCTTGGGCTCCCCTCTCTCCCTTGTTGCACTTGTCTAGCATGCAAAGAGCTTGTCTCTTTCATTTTTCCTATTTAAGGAGGGCATTCCTCCTGATTTGGGTTACAATCTCTCATGCTCCTGCTATTTTTTCATTTCTCTCATTCTCTTTCTCTCTTCTTGCCCCATTGTTGGGCCATTGTAATTTTCAGCCATTTGGCTTGGTGATACAAATTCTTTGGAGGAGATTTGGTGTTGTGGATGCTCTTGGTGGTGCTTTGCTTCAGATCTTCATGCTATTCAACCATTGGGAGGCCAAACAAGCAAACTGTTTTGCTTTGGTGAGATTTCTGGTAATTTTGCTAGTTATTTTATGAGTTTTCTTATTTAGCTAGTTAAGATCTTCATACTCTTGTTGGTTGAAGTTTATGATCTCTTAGCTCCTCTATAGGTACTCACCTTTCATTTCAGTCGTGTAGCAATATCTTACAAGTTGCAGGTCACCAAGCTTTGATGGTGGAATTCTTTGGATAGATACCCCACTCCTCAAAGCATTGGATGGGCAAAAGAGCACTATCTTCTCCTTTCCTTCCCATTTAAAATTTTTGCATATATAAATCAGATTTGAATCATTGTTCACATGTTGTTATCTCATCAAAATTTGCTCATAAATTTTATGTAAATTTGTATATTTTTGTATGATAAACTAACATTGTCCCAAAGTGATTTTGGGCATTTTTCTGTGACTTTTTGCTTGCTTGTTTTTCGCAGGTCTGCACACTTTCAAGAAGGATATGCTACCCAAAATCAGCCATCTCCAAGCATAGAAGGCCTCCACAAGTCACTACTTCAAGCCCTTCACAAAAAATGGTCAAAATCACTATTTTCTCTCTATCTTCCTAATAATAATAAGTGCTGAAATTTACATCATTGTAACAAGCCCAAGAGAGTCTCTTGGGCTTGAGCTTATTGGGTTTAACTTCAAGCATTTAGTTCTTAGTTGCATGCAAGAGAAGAGGCTTTGTCCATCCTTGCATGGTTTTGTTAGTTTGCTTCAAGTTAGTTATTTGCTTTAAGCTCTTTGTTTGCCCGCACCTCACAAGTGAGAGCCTCCGCCACTCCTTGCGATATCGTGCTTGGCTTGCAATTTCCAGTTCAGTAATTTGTTTTAAGTTTTTGTTTGCCCGCACCTCACAAGTGAAGTGGCTCTATCACTCTTGTGATATCGCGCTTGGCTTTATCTTGTTTAAGTAATTTTATTTCAAGCATTTCCATTTTGCACGCACCTCACAAGTGAGTTGGCTCTGCCACTCCTGTGATATCGCGCTTGGTTTGTATTATTTTAGTTTAGCCTTGCTTAGAAATAAATTTAACTTAAGCCCCATTTTTGCCTCGTATCCTCTCCCCTCACCGGTTAAACCGAACTTGGGTGACGAGAAAGGGCAAAGAATTGTGTTAGGCTAGTTTAATAGGCACCCGGTTACGCATCTTCATTAGAACGGAGAAAAGAAAGCTGACCTGTGGAGCTAGTGGGATAGAGACCGTGGGGGGTCTCGTGGCACTTTGTGTCCTCGAGTTGAGCACCCATCATGTCTTGAGTTTGACCCGTAGAGCTAGTTGGGAACCTTGTGTTCTCAGGTTGAGCACCCAACATTCTCTCTCTAATCGAAGGAGATAGTCTCTTTGGGGTAGACATCTAGATTAGTTTCATTTCTTTGCAACAAACACATTAATTCCCTAAGTAAAAGAGAGACATTAAAATTTGCTAAAATTTACAGGACCACTTGCACAACATTGTTACAATCTCATTTCTATACTTTGCAAGCACTTTACATTATTAACTTGTTCATAATATTTGCTTCAAGTGCTTTGTTTTTCAACTAAATATTGTTACATGTATCTGTTATCACCTAAACTGTAGTTACCCCTATGGATATATCCAATCATGGATGGCAATAGGGAAGGGCAACTCAAAAGGTGCAACCACGATCACCTCGACCTCCAATATATGGTTGTCACGCCAGTCGAGGCAACCTTCACTTTATGTTATCTAGCCCAGACAACAAAGGGGAAGACCCGATCTACTCCCGACAGGAGAGATCAAAACCAAGACACCAAATCAGGTTTTTTCTAAGTGAAGTTAGGTGTATGGTTTATCCTAGACCTTAGGATGGAGTCACAAGACAAGTGAGGGGTTCAAAGAGTGTAGCTTTGGTTCATAGTTGATGTGAGAGTGACTTATGATGTTTGAAATGGGATCTAGGATTAGAGTACTAGTTCAATGTTAGAAAATCCACTGCCTTGGGAACCGTGTCCAATGCAGGGTAGTTTAGGGGATGAATTGGGGCTAACTAGTACAAGTGACAAGCTTGACCATGATACATGATGGCTTCAAGGGTTTAATTCACCATGCAAAGGTCAAACCACAAGTTAATCCAACAATCTAGAAAAGTCGAATTGACTTGGAGAGAAACCAGTGCCTTGGGAATTGGGATAATGGAGTCAAAGTAGGGTTGACTTGTGGTTAAAGACTCCTATGGCATGAGACAAGTGGGCGATTAAGGTCTTGATGGATGAATAGGTCTAGATCTAGGTTTGACCAAAGTGGACCACAATCCCTTAAAATAAAGAATGCTATCCCCAAGGCAAGATTTGACAAGATGACATACTAGACCTAAGTTTTGAATTATTCCCGTTCCAAATCCACTGAAATCTCAAGTACCCATGTCCTAGAAGTGGACAAACTCCCTTCTCCAAGGTGGTGCGACTTTACCCAAGGAGGCCTAAAAGTGGGGTAAATGGGGTCAAGACAAGTCCGATGACATCCAAACTTTAGATCCGGGTAAGTTAGTCAAGTAGGAGTGTGGATCTATAATTTCACGGCAATCCGACGGCTAGATCTTACTAGATCTGAGTTTAAATACACCAAGTGCTCCAAAATGGGGATTAAATCCCTTAAAATGTGGAATAGGGCCCACAAGGTAGAAATCAGAAAAGTGACATTCTGGGGGTAGGTTATTTGATGTGTAGATTATGAATCAAGCGGGATCTCAACTACCCACCACCTAGATCTAGGTCAACTCACCTTCACCAAGAAGTGCGCCCTTGCTTGGAGGAGCTAGTTTGGCATGGGAAGAGGGTCAAATGGAAGCCAATCCTCACCAAACTATAGATCCGGGATGCCGTGGATACTATAGAGGTGGGTTTTCAATATTATACCCAACAACCCACTAGATCTAAGTAGATCTGAGAAAATGTAACAATGAGGGTTTGAAGAAATAAGGGTTTTATCAATTTATGAGCTACGTCAATGGATTGGATCAAGATAAGATAAACAAACTTGTGGATCTTACCTGGGTAACCTTGTAGATGCCTTGATGATGATGATCTATGCAAACCCGATCAATTTGAGAAGCTTTGAGGTAGTTTTCTATGCAATCGATTTAGTCCAAGAAGCCAATGCGCCCTCTCTCCTGCACAACAAACGTCAACAATATCAGATTTGATGTAATCAAGAGATAAGACTAATGCCACAAGAGAAGTAACAGAAATATAACATAGATCACAATGATGCTAATGATAACCCCCTGATACAAGCAAATGCCAAGAAAGTCGATTTGAAGAAGCCTTGCAAAATCGCCCTTGTTGAAGTCACCCTCCTGTAGACAAGACAATGATTTCCAAAATAGATAGATCTTACCACAAATTCCAAATGCTAGGTTGCAATAGACTTTCCAATCACCATCTAAGAACACCAGATGCAAAGGAGACCACAAGAATTTCCACAAGAAAGTTTTTCTATACCAATAATCCAAGAGCCAAAGACCCCTTTACAATGAGAGGCTCTCTCCTTTAAATAGGAAGGAGAGGCACCAAAACCCTAACCACTTTTTGAATGAGTGGCTAAGATTAAAAGATACAAATGTCTAATCAATGGTTGAGATGAGCTCAACAATAAAATACATGGATCACTAATAAAATATTATATGAGTGGACAAAATCGCCCTAGAAGAGGGGAATCCCACCAAATCATGATGACAAAATATAATAAGAGGCTTATGGTGGGTCCAAGGGGTAATTTTATCCCTCCTTGGTCAATCCCCATAGCACAATAATCATAGAATAATCCTCAATGTACAAAATCGTGCCTCCATGGTCAAATCGTAGGCCTCAAAAAGATCTCAGAAATCCTCAGAAAGTGCCATAAGTGATGGATGCGTCACCGATGAAGCTGAAACTGCTAGAGGAGGTGTGGAGGACCCCGATCTATCATCACTGATCATCCCCTGCCATAACATTGCCTCAGTAGCCGAAATCGATTTCCTCAATAGCCATTTCTACCAATCCTGAAATGCCTCGGGAAGCATGAAACTGCCCCAAACTGCCTCCTGGAGTGCCTGCGCTGTCAAGATGAGGGCACCAGTGTGTCCGGGAGGGGGGTAATATGGTAAAAACAAGTGGCTGGACCACCCCCTCCATCATCAGCGCCCTAGGTCAACCGGATAAAAATCACATCTGCTCTGACAGGGCCTTCGACAGACCAAAACTGCACTGGGATAGCCTACTGAGGCAAAATCATCACTGTAAGTGCCCGGAACTGAAAACAAACTGTCTTATTGGACTCAGAAGGTCCAAATCTATCCAAGATGTGTACTCATACACCATATGAGTCTCTGCATGATCAAAATATATATCCAATATACCGGAACAGGGCCAATAATAATAATCTGTAAATGATCAAACACTGCTGTAAACCAAGAATCGTCATCATAACCCTGTAGCTGCTGCATAGAATCATCATGTATGTATACATAGACCATATATCATCTATCCATGTCATCATAAGGTCCAACCATCTCATGTCCTATGGTTGACCTTGGTCAGACTAGGCCTAACCAAGTCAGCATGACCCAATATAACTCAGACCATCATCATAAGCTGCTGCAAAGTGTCCAAGGTTAATGCATGCTCTACAACTTATTCAAATAACAATTATAACACAAAGTAATCATTACTGGCGATCTAAATCCAAATATATAATGTCATTAATTATTAATATTACTCAGACCAGACTTTCAAGATCATACTCACTTCATAGCTGTGATCAATTTGCTAGTGAAGGGTGAAGGTTAAAATAACTGGCTAGGCTAAGGGATGACTTGACTGACTTAACTTTGTGACACTTTGGCAAGGGGAAGGGAATACACACCATAGTATATACTGAATGAGCAATAACACAGGGAATGGCGGTGTCTCACAAATGGATGAGTTGTTCAAAGAGGGTTTATTCACCTTTAACAGATGCGCACAATCCATAATACAAATAAGGCCAGCAATTGTTTTGATATAGCATTTAAGTTCCATTGCTTTTTGGGCCTGAAGTTTCCATAGCCTTGGTCTATGTGTGTTTACAAACACATTGCATAGATTTACATTTTTTTTTTAGGCTTTCTGCTGCAGGTGTATTTTTAAGGCACTTGTTTACCTGATCACTTCTAGGTGTGTCATGGACAGCTTGTTTACCTAGGTATTTATTTTTCCAAAAGATATAACATTTTATTTTCATGGCCATTTTCATTTGGCATGCCTTTCATTCATGTGTGTTTAGAAACACATTGCATGAATGGGCTTTTCATACAAGATATAACATTTCATTTTTCCAGATTTTATATTCATGGCAGCACTAAAAGTTTCAGGTTTAGCCAACACAACTTTAATGATTAGGGAGAATTCTCAAGGAACTCCAACTCACCATAGGCAAGTTTTGTCACCAACTCAGAGCCGAGACACAATAAACATGGAAGCTCATCCAATACAGAGGCTACAGCGGGGAAAAGATCCTCCATGTCACTAGTCAAGTAGTAAGTCAGGGTGATAAACTAAAAGGTAGGCAATGGATGGATGAAGACAATGAATAATGGAGCCGACACTAGCAAGCCAAGGTATGGTGGAATGATCACCTCTATTCTCCTAAAGGAGGGTAAAACCAATGAGTATGAATAGTGAACTTCTAAGTCTGAGTAGGGACAATATAATATTTATAATAAGATCAACCAGGTCCACATATCTATATGATCGCCAGATCATGACACTAAGTGCTAAGACATGCTATAAGAATAAATATAAAAGCAATATAACCAAAACACAATGATATACCTGCTGAGTCATATACCTGATTGCTCATCAACCTGTACCATCATCTGTCCTCTGAAACTGCTGCTGTAACTCTGGGCACACCTGATTGCTCTGTACCAATGGTATAATGGCTACATCGGTCATCTCTCTGAGTGTCCCGAGACTCAGTCATGGCATGGGGAATATACACTGCTGTCCACAATCTGATAATGATCCAATATAGATGCTCATCTCAGCATCTCAAATGTAAGGGAAATGGCTGAATAGTGTACTGGCATCAGAAATAATGTATGGTAGCCCGGCTACTATATATGTGATAACAGTATCTTGATTCATTAAGCTGTTCATGATTCTATAATGCTTTATGTGATATATTGATAATCTATATGCAAGCATTTTATTTCAACTGGTTCATTTTACTGGAAGTCATCATATTCTTGTTATACTTGTTGAAGTGGATGAGTTGATACTTTGGGAAAATTATTTGAAGTTGATTATTGTGACTCCATAGCCCGAGTAGAGACGACACTGGTCATTTTGATTATCTGATTATTTCTCTCTTACATACATTATTGGTTGATTGATTAAAAGGTTTGCTTGCCTTTGAAATATTTTGCATTTTGCAGATTGACTTTCATATTAGTCTTTGGTAATTTACAACTCCCTAAAACAAACTACATAAAGAAACTTAGTAATTAGGGACTACCCCCTTGGCCTTTAGGAGTTGTGGTCTAAACGGAGGAGTTTAGGACCGAGGTGACAGTGTGTTCTTAATTCATAGTTGCCCTTAGGAACACACACAACGATTGGGAGACTTACCCGTGTCTAAGTGTGTTTTAGGCGGCAACATAGTCCTAAATCATTCTGGTTGGTTGTCCTGATGTTTGGCACTGGTATGAAGTCCCCCTAGTCACTTAAGATGTGTTGGCGAAAACTGAAAGCTCATGTACTACTTATGGACACTTATGTAAATTCGCCCAGGAAATTGTAAACTCTAGCATGTGTTTCTCAACACACGTGAGTAAAAGGCAAGAGCAATGAAAAGCTATAAATACTCCTTGAAGAGTATGAGAAAGGTCCAAAAAGTAATGGTTCTTAAACTCTATATCTAAACGATTGCTGACCTTATGTATATATATAAACATGCCCTGGATGCAAGCTGCGATTAGTTGTGCTTCTTAGCACACCTAAGATCCGAAGGGTTATGTAGGCCAAAAAGGCTATGAAGTGAAATCAATGGATCCTCATGAACTTGGATCATCTTTTAAAAGTAGACATGATGCCTAAGTTGAATAAGCACTCTTTAAACAACTTACCCATTTGTAAGACACTGCCATCCCCTGTGTTATTGCTTGTCCAACATATGCTAGAGTGTGTATCCCCTTTCCATATCCAAAGTGTCACAATATCAAGTTAGTAGTCATCCCTTAGCCTAGCCTTTTAATTTTTAGCCTTCACCCTTCACTAGCAAATTGATCACAACTATGAAGTGAGTATGGTTTTGAAAGTCTGGTCTGAGTCATAATAATAATTAAAAGCCTTATTGCGCCGAGAGGCGCTCTACAGCCCAGTATGAGGGAGATCTTGTAACATGTGAGTGTTTGTCGAGTTTGTCGAGTAACAAAATAATACAAAGTAAACAAAAAAGAATACTACAAAGTAAAAAGTAATAAATATTATGTCGGCCATAAACAAAAAAGAATAATACAAAGTAAAAAGTAAATATGAGACTTAAACTAGAGACTTTAGAACTTAGGATTATGTGGTAAATATTATGTCGGCCATAAACAAAAAAGAATAATACAAAGTAAAAAGTAAATATGAGACTTAAACTAGAGACTTTACTTTTTACTTTTAATTCAAAGTAAAAAGTAAACAAAAAGGAATAATACAAAGTAAAAAGTAATAAATATTATGTGGGCCATAAACAAAAAAGAATAATACAAAGTAAAAAGTAAATATGAGACTTAAACTATCTAGACTTTAGAGCTTAGGATTAGGTGTCTCAGGTATTGCACTCAAGGAGCTATTCAATAAGAGGTTTGCACGTCGGGAAATTTGATCCTCTCGGCGCTTGATAGAGCCTAGGATTTGGATCTAGGCTGGTATATATGTTGGTAGATCGCCAGTGAAATGATTACTTCTTGTTATAATTGTTACTTGAATGAATTGTAGAGCATGCTTTAACCTTTGCCACTTGCAGCAGTTTGATGATAGCCTGAGTTATATTATTGGTCATGTTGACTTGGTCAACCCTAGTCTGACCAAAGTCAACCACAGGACATGAGGTGGATAGACCTCAGATGATGCATATACATATTATATGGTCTATTACAGGTCACCAGATGGTTCTATGTAGTTGTTACAGGTTCATGATGATGATTTGTGCTTTTCAACACTTTTACAGATTATTATTATTTATCTGTCTAGGCACATTGGATATTTTATATGATCATGCAGAGATCCATATGGTGTATGAGTACACACCTTAGATGGATTTGGGCTCTCTGAGACCAATGAGATAGTTTGCTTTCAGTTCCGGGCAGTTACAGTGATGATTGGCCTCAGTTGGCCATCCTAGTGTAGTTTTGGCCTGTCAGATAGCCTGTCAGAGCAGAGGTTGGATTTGACTGGTTTGCCTAGGGCACTGTGCATGGAGGGGGTGGTCCAGCCACTTGTTATTACCATATTACCCCCCTGCTAGAGAGCCTGGTGGGCTCACCTTGTTAGCGCAGGCACTCCAGGAGGCAGTTTGGGCAGTTTCACACTTCCCAAGGCAGATTAAAAATGGTGAAGATGGCTACTGAAGTATTCGATTTGGACTATTGAGGAAAGGGATTGGCATGGGATGATTTTTGATGATGAGTGGGATGTCTTCCACACCTTCTCCAACAGTTTCAGCTTTCAGTGGGGCCCACACCCATCTCTCCGGCACTTTTTATGTTTTTATGGAGCCTCCTAAGGCTCACGACTTTCTCAGGGAGGCACGATTTGGTGTCTAGCTTGATTATCTTATGTTATTGTGCCATGGGGATTGACTAGGGAGGATAAGTATTGCCCCCTAGACTCACCATTAGCTAATTGTTATGTTTTATCATTGACATTTGGTGGGACCCCCTCTCCTAGGGTGATTTGGTCCATTGATGTATCATATTGTTATATTGATCCATGTACTTTACGTTGATCTCATCTGAACCATTGATTAGATCATGTTGATCTTTTAATCTTAGCCATCCATTCAAAAGGTGGTTAGGGTTTTGGTATCTCTCCATCCTATTTAAAGAAGAGAACTTCTCATTGTAAAGGGTCTTTGGCTCTTGGAATCTTGATAATAGAAAAACTCTCTTGTGGAAATTCTTGGGTCTCCTTTGCATCTAGTGTTCTTCGATGGTGATTGTAAAGTCTATTGCATCCTAGCATTTGGTAGGGCTTCCTCAACTCGCTTGGATTGGCATTTGCTTGTATCAGGGGGTTATCATTAGTATCATTGTGATCTATGCTATCTTTCTGTTATTTCTCTTGTGGCATTAGTCTTTATCTCTTGATGCATCAAATCTGATATTGTTGACGTTTGTTGTGCAGGAGGGAGGGCACATTGGCTTCCTTGGGCAAATCGATCTCATAGAATACTTCCTCAAATCTTCTCAAATTGATCGGGTTTGCATAGATCATCATCATCAAGGCATCTACAAGGTTATCCAGGTAAGATCCACAGGTTTGTTCACTATTTCTTGATCCCAATCCATTGGCATAAATATTTCATTGTTAAAACCCTAAGCTAAAATCAACTAAAAATTCTACAGATCAAATCCCTTGATCAATTGGCAAATCTTTTCTGGGTATTGTAGATTGGGCAAATCCCAAAGTGGGTTCTCAAGGGCGTCACCCTTGGGGACTCCATTGGCCCATTTTCCTAGGCACTGAGCTTCTCCTAACCCTCACGACTTTCTTGACTTGGCCAATTTTTCAGTGTTTTGATCTTCTATCTGAGACTTGGGTGCATTGATATTGTCATACCTGTCAAACAAGTCCATCTTTGGTACTTGTTAACCCCAATCCTATCCCTAATTACCCTGCATTGGACACGGTTCCCAAGGCAGTGGATTTTCTCATCTTTGACTAGTACCTTGATTCTGGATCTAGTGTCTAATCTCATAAGTCACTTGCACAACCAAGTTGGATCAAATTTATCTTGTTTAAGCCTCTTGATCCAATCCATTACTCACCTTGTGACTTCATCCATAGATCTAGGGTTAACTTTACCTTACACCTTACGTGCTTCATTCCCATTTGATTCGATTTGGTGTGTTGGTTTGATCTCTCCCGTCGGGAGTAGATATGGGTCTTCCCCATTGTTGTCTTGGGCTAAGACAATATCAAGTGAAGATTGCCTCGATTGGTGTGACAACCATCCATTGGGATTCGAGGCTATCTTGGTTTCACCTCTTTGGTTGCCCATCCCCTCTACCATCCTCACGGATCCACCTTTTAGGGGCAACTACAAGTTTGGTGATAACAGGAACTAGCTATGACACTACCTTAGCTCCGTTGCCAAACACCGCCCATAGGTGCAACAGAGTTGCCATAGTAATGCCCTTTTAGAGCAAGTAGAATTAACCTCTTAATTCAAGGAGTACCTATCCTCCTAGCCACTAACCAATTTCAAGTATGGGGAGCACTTGTTTCAAGTCTAGGGGGAACACATTTGTTGATTGGTCCAACCTTAGCTCGCACTCAATCCATAGGGGTCTACAAGTAGAATGAGATCAATGGAGTCAGAAGGCTTCATCACACACATCAGAGCCGGGACACCACTACAGACATGGAGGCCATCCTAACAAAGAGGTCACAGAGGGGGAGTGTCCTTGAGTCACTTAGCCATATCCAAATCAACAGGGATTGTATCAAGCAAGGTGAATGCATGGAATATGGGTAAAGCCAATATACAGATCCAAAGGGTCAGGTGATGATCAAAGCAACACTGTGGAGACCTGCTAAAGAACAACATGTATATAACACACAAACTAACACTAATATAATGCCATGCTAATGTCCTACTCATCATACTTATCAAATAATCATAAGTTATAAGATAAATCCTATTGCTAGTTAGTCTACCAATACCACATATAATCATCCATAAAATACCCTCAGGACACAATGTTTGCTACACAACTGCAAATGTAGGATACATTATATGTGCACAATTTGAAGCACTTAAGTCAAGATCCAATCTCACTGTCCAATAGTGGAGAAATCCAGTGTATAAAAGGTTCCAAAATATATGGCAAGGGATCCTAAAATCGCTCGGTAAATGACCTGGGGCCCTACTTTGAGACTCTGCCCACTCAACTGATCCAGTTATGATCTCAAAAATGGATCCCATCCATCCATAACTCATGATCGGTCTCTGATGCTCACTGTAATGGACTGCTCAAAATCTGGTCTGCTCTGGCAGAAATGAGGGGTAATCCCCCCTGTTATCTCTAGGATTGTTCCTAAGATTTACTTAGCCTTTATTTATTTTCTGTATATTTTTTCTATCAGTCTAGCCTATGCTTTTCCCATTCCTTAAACATATTTTGCCATTAGTTATCTTTTCATAATTTAATTAGGATTTGGCTCTAGTTCATACTTTTTATTTCAAAATAAATTTCATTTTCTTGCATTAACAAACATTACAAATGCTTGTGAAGCTCTAAATATTATAATTTTGATTTAAAATGGTGAACTGACAGCTTCTGCTGTAATTTCAAATTTGAAAATGCTGTCAGTTTCTGAAAAATGCTGTCAGTTTCGAATTTCAAATCATGATTTAATAGGGTTGTAAATGCTTGTAATTTTAATTCGTTGCAATCATGATTCGAAATGTTTGGGGGACCTGTAAGTCATATATGCATGAATTTAACATATGGTCGACAGCATGACTACCTTCTCCACTCGACATTTGGCAATCAGGCCAGTACACTGGTCAGGGTCAACTTTAGGGATAACACCCCCTACATAATCTGTGATAACAGGGCTAAGAGAACTTTTCCTGTTATGTAACAGAAAAATATAACTACAGAAAAGTATACTAACTGATATAAAACTCTTTTAACTAAAACACTGTTAAATATTCCAATGGCCCACAGAGATTTTGTTCCAGTGTACTCACGAGTCATAAGTACCAATAACCAGCACTGAAGTTGATTATCCGTGAGCATTGTAACATCCAACACAGAAACAAAGTTATGGCTGAATTTTGTTAAGAAAAATAAACCCAACCTTTGAAAGACCCATGTTCAATTTTTGCTGAGGTATGTTTGTAATTTGTATACAAAATGCTTGTTATCGATTGTGGCGTGTGCCAAAGTAAATGAATGAGTACCTTAGTGAAGACTCCAGGTTGGTCTTTTGGTGTGCACTCATATTCAGAAGTACAAAGAACCGGGTTTAGAATCTAGATAGTTTGACACTAGTTTAGAAGAATCACTAGGGTAGACTAAATTGTCATGGATTTCCATTCTGAAAAATACTCAAAATTCAATTTATTATCTAGCGGAAGGATCAGAGTAGACAAAGCTATAATTTTTCCTTGGAAGTAATTTTTTTTTTCTCCAATAGGTCAATGTCAGTTTAGCATAATGATCTGAATAGGCCAAGTTATTGCTGATTTTTGCATTATAAAAAAATCAATTATCAAACAAATCATGGGTAATTTAGTAGAATATCACAGTATGGTTTATTTCTTGCTAAACATTGCATGAAACTTTCATATCTGACCTCTTTTTACTTGTGGTGTTTGCAAATATTTGGGTGCCTATTCTCAGGGCCTTCTCATTTTTGCGAAAAGGTGCCCACTTATGCCCACTTAGTTATGCCAAAAGAAAGTCATAAAGATTGTAAAATTTGAGTGGAAATTGGAGGTTTCATCTTATTTTTATTGCTTTGAAGTTTGAATGAAGATTAACTGTTGGACAGGCACGATGGGGGTTGGATCGTGCTGAAATTTCTTATAAAGAGTCAAAGCATGCTCCCGCATTTCACATGTTATACACAAGGTTTGCAGTATATGCTCCACTGTTCTCTTATGACTTGACTGCCTAGGTCTTTGTACTTGTAAATATGAGTCCACACCAAAAGCCCGAACTGGGTTCTTTGGTGAAGTACTTACTTTTAGAAATGATTTATGTAGTTGTTAGTGGTGGCATTTCTGACTGTCATGAGATTTAACTTCAATTTTACTCATGCGTGCAGTATATACACCCTAGTGCCAAAAGTCGGACATGATATTGCAGAATCTGTGCTTTTATTGCGTTCAAATTCTTGCATTATTTCTGTGGTTTCCATTGTGATTTCTTGAAAACAGGTGAGTTTCTCCTACAAGTGAACTGATTGGAACTGTGTTTTGGATCTTATTCTCAGGGGGTTGGGACAGGGAACCAGCTGTCCCAAGCTTGTACTAGGTGAGGGAAAAGATAGAGTGGTGTTGCATGAATCATCAGATATCTTGAAGTTTGCTGATGAGAACATCAAGTCTGAAGAGGATCGCTTGTATCCATCGAAACCTGAGCAATCTGTGCAAGAGTGGGGTTGGCATCTAGCTCCTGAGTCTTGACCTTGTGTATAGATATTTTTTTGTTAGATGTCAAAAGGAAAAGGGAGCAAGTAATTTGTATTTGTTTACGGGTAGTTATATTTTCATTTTTGTTGGTTGATTTGGCAGATAATATTAAAATATTTTGTTCTAATTATCTTAAGAAGGTTTTAGGCTTCATCGTTAAATTATGACTTTATTATTTTCTAGACAAGTTGAGAAGTAACATTCTAACTGACAGTGTTTGTGAGATATTTCATAAAATATTTCCATATATTTGACTGTATTCCTGGATGCATTTGTATTATATGTGCCAAAGATTTTCTATAGCAAACTAACTGTTCTACTTCTCTGATTACTTTCATATAAAGTTTAAGGGCACATACTACTCACATGTTACACTACAATCAGCTCAGAAATTTTCTCATATTCACATCAATTCACAGCGTCTGGGCTGAAAACTTTGAATAATCTTGCTTATCATCAAGGATGGCCTATCAACCAAGAATTCACACTGATCCGTCATATGATTTAAAATAATACAATAAAGCCATAGTTGGGTTAGGCCTAACATATTGAGGAATTCTATAAAAAGCTTAGAGAAGCGAGTGTTAAATTCAGATACGGTCTCATTTTCATCTTTATGGATGGATGTAAATGCATCCAACAGGAAAGAGTTGTCTTGTTTGTACGCCCATTTACTCGAGAATTGGCATTGGAATGAGTCCCAACCATCAATTGAGTTGGTAGGAAGCGCTTTGTACCATGCTTGTGCATCCCCTTCTAGGGTCTGCACAAACATCTTCATCACCACATCTTCATGTTCGATCTCTAGGTCATCAATGAACTTTAAAAATGCATTCAAGTGATCTTCAATTGTAATTGCACTATTTCCTAATAACTTTGGCAATCGGTCATGGTAGTCTACTGTAGGCAACGCATGTTGTTGTCCCTGGATATGTGTAAAATCTAATGGAGCATACACTGTGAAAGTAAATCGAGGCGGAGGTTGATTCCTGTTGCCGCCTAAAACACACTTGACCACAGATAAGTCTCCCAACCGCTATGTGTGTTTTTTGAGAGCAACTATGAGTGTAGAACCCATTGTCACCTCGATTCCTCACTCCTCCGTTTAGACCCCAACTCCAAAAGGTCAAGGGGGGTTGTCCCTACTTACTAAGTTTCTCTAAAGAGTTTCTTTAGGAGTTGCAAATTATTAATGATCAATGACAAGCATTCATGCAAGGATGCAATAATTTTTATGACAAGCAAACATTCTTTGAAAATAAACCATATACGATTGCAAGAGAGAAATAACAAATCACCTACCAAACCAGTGCCTACTTTACTTGGGTTATGGAGTCACAGATACAATACAAGTAAGAACACCATAGACAATGAAATTGCATTAAACCATTCACTTATCACAATGATCAAAATATCACATTTAACACATGAGAAATACTTGTAGTAAATGAACAATTGATGAATGAACGGTGCTTGTTATGAGTTTGAACCAAATTCAAATGCTTCAAAAGTAAAGAACTAAAAATGAAATAGTTATTGCAATGTTGTGCCAATGGTCCTGAAAATTTTAATTATTTTCAAGTCTCTCTTTAGCTTAGGGGAATTAAGGTTTGTGCAAAAAAATTAAAGCTATCCTATGTGTCTATCCCACAAAACTTATCACTTTCGATTTGAGAGAGATTGCTGGGTGCTCAACAAGAGAACGCAAGGTTCCCAACTAGCTCCGTGGGTCAACCCCAAAGCTTGCCGGGTGCTCGACAGGAGGACACTAAGTGCCACGAGGCTCCCAACAGTCTCTACCCCTCTAGCTCCACGGGTCAAACTTAGTTTTCTCAATGTCTTATCAAGATAAATTTATGAGTGCTTATTATTCTAGCCAACACTAATCTTTGCCCTTTCTTGTCACCCAGGATCGGACGAATCGACAAGGGGAGTGAATACAGGGCAAGGTTAACTTTTAAAAGAATAAAACAAATATTTATGTACAATGCAAGCCGACACGATATTGCAAGGGTGGCAAATCCAACTCACTTGCAAGGTGTGGGTTTGAACATAGTCCCTGATGAAATGATATTTGATCTCAATATGCTTTGACCTGTCATGAAATACCGGATTCTCAGAGAGCCTGATGCAACTCTGATTGTCACAATGTATAACTGTAGGTCTCAGCTCCTGACCAAATAAGTCTATCATCAACTTGTGAAGCCACAATGCTTCGCAACTAGCTTGACTAGCTGCCATGTACTCAGCCTCTGCAGAACTCAAAGCAACGGACTTTTGCTTCTGACTGAACCATGACACAACTGCCAAGCCCAAATTGAAACAACAACCAGAAGTGTTCTTCCGGTCCGAAGCACTGCCTGCTCAATTTGAATCCGTGAAACCAACCAAGCCCACTCCATCAGACCTCCTGTCGTCTAAACCATAATCTACTGTCCCTGCAAGATATAACAAATTATGTTTTGCGGCAGTCCAATGCACTCTCTCGGGCTCCACCATGAACTCACTGAGAGTGTTCATCGCAAAACTCAAATCTGGTCTAGTATTGATCAAATACATCAATGAACCTATAAGCTGACGATACAAAGTAGGATCCACCAACCCTCCCTCAGAAACATGAAGCTTCTTCCAGTTGGTGGTCATGGGTGTGGACATGGGTCTTCACTCCTCCATCTGAAATCTCTTCAAAACATCTGCAACATATTTTCCTTGCCCCAAGAAAACATGTCCATCCTCTTGCCAAATCTCCATCCCCAAATAGTAATGCATCAGCCCAAGGTCTGTCATCTCAAACTCTGAAGCAAGATCTTTCTTACATGCTTCAATCAGGTGCTCTCCTCCTGTAATGAACAAATCATCAACATACAACAGAAGAATGAGCGGATCACCTCCAACCATAATGAAGTATAGGTTGGGATCAACCTCACTCTTCTGAAACCCAATCGAAAGCAAATATGAATCTATCCTCGAGTACCAAGCCCGAGGGGCTTACTTCAGACCATACAAGGCCTTTTTCAGTCTGCACACATGAGACTCCCTCTCATGTACCTCAAAGCCCTGTGGCTGCTCCAGATATACCTCCTCCTGTAGAAAACTGTTTAGAAAAGCAGTTTTCACATCCATCTGATGAGTCTTCCAACTCATCTCTGCAAACAATGGAGATCACTGCTCTGATCGAAGAAAATCTAGCAACCGGTGCAAAGGTATCGTAGTAATCAACTCCCTCTACATGTGAGAACTCTCGTGCCACAAACTGAGCTTTGTACTTCTCGATGCTGCCATATGCAACATGCTTGATTTTATAGAGCCACTTGGAAGTCACCACTGACTTTCCCTTCGGTCTCGGAACAATCTCCCACACACCATTCTTCATGATGGAATTGTACTCTTCCATCATGGCATCTCTCCAAACCTGATGTGGGGTAGCCTCCTCAAAAGTAGTAGGCTCAGACTCACTCAAGCTAGTCACCATCGCCATATAGCTAGAAAACCTCTCTGGTGCCCTGCTCTCTCTAACCTCCCTCCTGGGTGGCCCCACAGAATCCTCATCTTCCTTCACAAGCTCCTTAAGCCAACTTGGCTTACGTTTCTTGGAAGTAGCTTCCTGTGGTAGGCCCTCCTCTTGAACCTCTTCATCTGACAACTGTCTCCCTGAAGAAGTACTTGTGGCCTGAGATCCTGTACCTGGTGAACTTGTACCATGTGTGTCTGAATCACATGAATGTGAAACCTGTGAACTTGTGATCCGTAAACCTATCCCTGTACCAGAAGTCCCTGTGGACTAAGTACCTGAAACTGATGAACCTGTAACCCATGACCCAGTCATGCCTGAGACCTGTGACCCTGTGCTCTGACTCACTGAACTCTGAGATGCTGTCACCTGTGGAGTCACAACCTGGTGCTCCACCATCTCTAAATCATAAGACTTCCTGAAGGCCTTCTGCTCCTCAAATCTCACCTTCCTCACCACAACTTTCCTCTGTGCAGGAAGGTATAAGCGAAAAGCCTTCGAAGTCTCATCATAATCAACAAAGATGCCTTTCTCTGTCGTGGGCTCTAACTTTGTCCTCTTCTCACAAGGGACATGAGAATATGTAAGGCATCTAGATATACGGAAGTGACCTATCTCAGGTCCCTTCCCAGTGAACATCTCCTTAGGAGTTTTACACCCCAATGCACGGTGTGGACTCTTGTTCTGCACATAAACAACAGTACTACATGCCTCTTCCCATAGAAAGAAAGGAAGAGTCTGATAAAGCAGCATGGCTCTAGCTGCTCCCACTATAGCTCTGTTCTTCCTTTTTGCAACTCCATTCTGCTGTGGAGTATATGGAACTGTCAACTGCCTCTTGATGCCCTCCTGTCTACAAAACTCATCAAACTCCTTGGAGGTATACTCACCTCCATGGTCTGACCTGAGTGCCCGAATCTTCCTCCCTGTTTGGTTTTCCACAAGAGCTTTGAACTCTTAGATCCTCTTCGAGACTTCCCGAGACTGTTTGTTTCTCAAAAAGTAGATCCAGGTCTTCCTGGAGTGGTCATCAATGAAACTAATATAATACTCAAATCCTGTTTGTTACCGGGCAAACTAGCAGGGCCAGTTCCCGATAAACAAAAATAAGGAAAGTGATCCAATGTCACCTCGATCACAATTCTAACTTCTTCGGAAGCTAATAACCTCCAAGGAAAAGTATCCTTATGGAACCTTGTAGGACACTGATACAACCAAAAAGACTATATTCTCTATGCAAGTGTTAGTTAGACCAGTGCCTAAATGGAGTCAATATGAAGATAAGTTAAACTAATCAACCAATATTATTAAGTGCAAATTAGGCCAAGTATAAAGAAACGCCAATTGTGTTTTAGATTAACCAAAGATAGTTCATCAACATAGAAATTCAATGAAAGCGTAAGATCAATCCAAGATCATATAAATGTATATCATGACTGTTGTCCACTGAAGTTGCACCATGGTGGACAACTTGTGAACCACAAAAGACTTGAACAATATTATTGTTCACTTACCAGAGTTCAATGTTCATCAGGCAAAATTTTTTGCCCTTTGTAATAATTTGCATGTCCAGACCCTGCGGGGATTTTGTAATAAGTTGGTCTAGCATGATTTTTTTTTATGAAAGGTTTGGCCTTCCTTAACGTTTGTTATCAAAGGAATACTCTAGAGTGTTTTTTCCTTAGGGATTATGCGTTACTATTCAGTGACGTATAATTCCCGAGTTTTTCACTCACACCTCCAAAGCTGGAGTGTTTCCATGATGACGAATTTTGAGGGGTTATTAAAACCTACTGGAATGTATTTTTGTAATATGATAGCCATCAGTATTGAGTCATATGGACATGCACTAGGTCCCCTAGGATTTTTGAGTCATTTTGAGAAAATTAATTTTTCTCAGTTTATGAGATTTTTTAATAATTTAATTAAAAAATATAAAAATTGATAAAAGATGGGTTAGGAGGTGAAATTTGGCATGGGGGTGCTCGTTTTCTAACCCAGAGCACCCATAAAACCCCTAAACCCACTTTTCCTAAGTTTTGAGTGAATAGTATTCACTTAAATCATTTTCTCTCAAAAATATTAAAAATGAATTATTTAATTCAAGAATAATGGATTTGGAGAAAATCCAAACTCCTAAAATAATGGTGGGTGGTCTGGTGAGTTGGCCCAGATGACTTGGCAGGGACATTTAAGAGAGATTCCAATCAAATTTGGAGTGTTTTGAGCATTGATTTGATTGGAGTGACATGTCTCTCCTTGGGATTTGCGCATTCCTTCAAGGGCGACGTCAAGCTTGATGTGGCATGTAGTTTGTGGTTGATGGAGCTTCCAAAGCTCCCAAGGGAGGCGCCTTAGTGAGGTGGCACCACTCCCATTCAATGGAGACTCAACCACCTCTTCAATCAAGGATTTGGATCTAACCACTTGTCTTTTCCAAGCCCTAATTTACCTCTCCTTCACCAATTCGAATTTGTGTTGGGAGACTCTATAAAAGCAAGGTCTCCTGCTCCATTGTTCCTATGGATGCATAGAACCTCTGCTCATTGTACTGTTGATGTTTATTTGATTAATGCAAGTGAAGACTTTGGAGGTCCATGGGTGTGCTATTGTGATGCTTGTTCTCTCATGAGGTGATATCTTGTCAATTAAGTAATTTTCTTGTTCATTGTATTGGTAGATCTAGCTTGAATGTTCATGGAGTAAGCATTTGTTGTTCTCAATTTGCTTATTTGTTGTTTTGATCTTGAAAGATTAGGAAGTAGCCAACCATACTCGGTTGTATCTAGGCTCTTCTGTTCTCCTTTTTCAAACTCACTAGATCTAACTCTCTTTGCATAAGTTTTTATCTTCTTAGTTGTGCAGATCACAAGCTCTTTGGGGGATTAGAGCTCGGTTACTTCTTCTCTTCTATTGGGCACATATTTGAAAGCTAATACTTGTTTTTCAGGGATCTACTAAAGCCAAAGCAAAGGATTAAGCTTGGGCTTGAGGATTCTCGTCCATCTCTTCAAACAAAATTATCTCATTTTCCCATCTTTTTGCTTTGCTTAAGATGTAGATCCATTCTTTCATGCGTAGTGTTTAGATCTATCATTCTTTAAGCATTGCTAATTAGTTAGATCTGATATTTTAAAAGAGCTTTATCATTCATTAGATCTAAGTTAGGAAATTGTGCTTACACTTAGTAAATTTTGCAAAATTTTTCTAAGCACAATTTTTCAATTTTTTATTATCTTTCTCATCATCTTTTAACACTTTTAGCTTGCTGGTTTTTAGCAGGCCTGCACATAAAAGTGAAGATTTGGAGTGACCAAGACTATCAAAGAAGGCTTAAAACAATCCGGTGGACACCCATTTTGTTGTAACACTTTTGTACACTATTGTAAGCTCTTAGATCCAAATTTAATGGACTAAGAAGCACTTTATTTTCAGCATACAAAATTGTAAAAAATTTAAATGAGAGCAGTGGGGTAACTAGCACCCACATCCCATCCCCCCTGGGGGGATTTGAGTTTTTGTCAAATTTCATGAGATTGCATTTTTCTAACTCCACTAGTTCACACACTCACTTCATAAGTGCAAGGTGTATACTTTCATTAATATTTTGCATTTTAATCATTTTCATTTTTGCAAAAGTAAAGTAGAAATAAAACCATCTTCGTCACCACGAAGTATGCTCTCACTTCCACCCAAAGGCATTTGCTGATTAGTGGGGGTTGAATCAGAAAAGTGACGCATAAGATTGGCCATCCATTTTTTCCATTTAAAGTTTTGTCTTTTACTTTCATAGTTTAATTGTTTCAATAACTTAAAGTCTCTTGAACTTTGCTAAAAAGCAAGTCAAGAGCGCTCTCTGTCAGAGAGTACAATGGTTATTGGTTCAAAATTGGAATAAATCATTTGCCTACACTGCGTATGCTCTACCCACCAGTAGTTCGTCTGAGCTGTGGGATACCAAAAGCAGTTGGAAGCACTCTTTAATTTTCACACTTAACTTAATCAGTCACCTAATAAAATTAACTACCCACAAGATAAGTGAAAATTCGACACTTCGTTAGACGTTTGGTGGGGAAATTCTGCCTGGGGACGCTGGATCACTGTACTTTGACCTTGGGGGCACCGTTAGACTACATCCTTGTTTGGTGTAGCGTTGAACACGCTTTCAGGGCTTTGGCAGCCAACATGTCTTTGTACGGAGCCACCAATCTCTAAACTTCCAGACATTCCTTTCTGTATCTTACGGTATCTCAAGAATTTTCCCCTTTTTTCCCTAATCAAGATTCATCATTAATAATTTAAAATTTACCAAGAGACATGTTATCACTAAAGTTGAACCCTGACTGCTAGGGTCAAGCTTAGAGAAATCTTAACAGTATGGAAATGTTGGTTGGGAATGAGAGTTCATTTGCACATGAATATCGCTGAGATCAGGGAGACATAGTAGATATATAAATGTGACATACTGTAATATGAAGGTCTACGAGCATGAACTTACAGAAAGAGTGAGCTAATCTCATTCCAGATCCTTAATAAACATGTGTATAACTCATAAGAATTCTGGTATGGATGCATAAGGACCATACACAAAACAAAATCATGAACAACACATAATTTACCAATTCATAATAAAATAGCATAGGGCTCATCTCGACTGTAATCACTCCAGAGCATCTCTTCAAAATAAGTACATGTTTGCCTGCAACCAACAGTAGCAGCGTTTTTCTAACCCTGCCTCAGCCCTCGGCTAGAACTCCTCCCTTTCCCTCTCTGTCTTTACCCTTTTATATAGATTCATAATTCGATTACATGATAGAGATTGGTTTCATAAATTAATGGATTGAAGATCCTTCTTTCTAAACATAGAAGCAATAAAATTAATTCCTGAGATTTGAAATTCGTTTCAGATTCTATACTAGTGGTAATTCTTTGACCAAGTGGTACTTTCAATCTCCTCATGATCTCTGGATCTCTAATGCGTTGAAAAAGTATAAAGGATGATGAAGATATGCCAACAAAACCATTCCACCTGATGAATGTGCCAAAACGAGTCTCTATCTGTTTCTTTGAACTTTTTCCACCTACACCCTCGAATACCCAAATGCTGTATGAAGATCCACATCCAACGCATGAAGATTTTGAATGCAATTTTAATTTTCTGCCTTAAAATTTGGGATTGCTTTGTGTTGCCAACTAAGTTGTACTTGGTTGGATTATCAAGCGAGCAGGTAGAGTGGAACATGATACATGTTCATTTTTGGTGATTTGATATCCAGCTGGCCTTTTAAAGGCCTCCGTTTTTAATTTTTTTTCCACATGTCCATGGCCCTGCGGGGTTTGTAATAAAAACGTACTAGCATGGGGTTTTGTAAAAGACTCGGTTCCTTAGGAATTTTTGGCTAAGACAGGTATTCCAAGGAGTTTTTTCACCTATCTATTATGTCTTGCATTAGTGCATAACATAATTAATTGGTTTTTCTCCTGCTCCTCCAAAGCTGGAATGCCTGGGGAGGCTGACGGGCCTTAGGGGATTATTAGAGTCTATGGGTCAATGTATATGAACATGCTAGGCGTTAATTTTGAGTCATATGGACATGTGTTAAGTCCCCCTAGGTTGTTTTTAATTTTCGGCAAGTTTTAATTTTTCCGTAAATTGGGCCATTTTTTAACGGTTCAATTAAAAAATTTGTAATTGGCTTATAAGGGGCGTCTGGAGGTATTTTTTGCCTTAGGGGTGCTCGTTTTCTAACTCAGAGCACCCCCTAAACCCCTAAACCCCTAAACCCACTCTTTCTAATGTTTGGGTGATTATTTTTACACAAAAATCCAAAAAACCCAAAAAACTCAAAAAATGGGAAAAGTGACTAAAAAAATATTTAATTTTTGGAGAGAGTTATGGGTCTGATTTTGACCGGCATGATTCTAGGAATGTTTTGGGCTGATTGTAATATGTTTTGGCAGCCCCATATGTGGAGAATTTCATGCCCATATAAGAGAGGCGCATTCACTATAAGAGGGGCGCATTTGTTGAGTGGGCAGCCCACGAATTGGGGATGGAGCAGCATGTTATGTGCTGCCATGTTAAGCACCATATCAGCTGGTTGTTGGCAGCTTGTAAGAAGGGGAGGCAGCCCCTATCTCTCCACGCTTTTAGCTACCCACTCCCCCATTCCTCTCCTTGACATGGGTGCACTCCCCTTAGCCATTTTCTATATATTGAGTGCTCTCTCCATTGTTCACTAGAGGGAGAATTCGAGCACAAGACTTATCGTTGTAATACTCATTTGGTTTTGAATATTAATAAAAGGCTTTGGAGGTCGCTTATGGTGTTGGACTTTGTGAGTGGATGAATGTCTTGTTTCAAATGAGGTAACTTGTATTGATGCATTTTGTTTCTTTAAGATCAAGTATAGCTTAGGGAAAAATCAGTATTGGTTTATGAGGAAAGTTTGAGTAATTTGTTTATTGCTTAGTCTTTCATTTTATGCATTAGTAGAGATCAGATTTAAATATATCATTTGTTTATGAATATTTTCTTCAAATTTCTACTATGTGTTTTATCTACATTTGATCTTTTTGTTGCAAGTTGTGGTTTTTTTACAGGTTGTCTCAGGCGGATAGATTGGAGAACTTGTTTGTGTCTTCTATTTATCTAATCTTTTATGCAGATACAGTCCCTCAGCTCACCACCGGAAAGGATCTCCAAAGTTTCGGTTTTATTCAACAAAATTTGCTTCACCTCTCTCTCCCTTCTATTTCAAAAAAGTTTGCTTTGGTTACTGGTTACTAAGCATAAAGTGGATCTGATTTATATACTATTGTTAACATTTTAAATAGATTAGAATTTACTTTCAGAAAGATCTAGTCTAGTGGTTTGTTAGAGCTCTTATTTTTTGACTGATTAGATCTTTACTTCTTTCAAAACTTGCAAAAAAAAAATTGTTAAATCTTTCAAAGTTTTGTTGAGTAGTTGTAGTTCTGATTTTAAAAGTATATCTGGCTGATTAGAGCTTGTAATTTGCAGCTCATAGAGCTTGCAAAGATCCCAAGTGAACAAGCCTCACTACTTGTCTTACTTGGTTATTTCTTGCATTTTTACTTAGATTTTCACTTAGAGTTTTTTGGGTTTTTTAGGAGGTGTTCCAAAGACACTCTTAAAGTGTTTTTGGGCATCTTATACTAATAATTGCTTGCTGGTTTGCAGCAAAAGACGAACAGGTAGGAGGAGGTGCTGCCGAAATTTCGAGGATCCAGGCAATCCGGAGGACCAAAATCCATATTTTTGTAAAACCGGTTAATTTTCCCTCAAAATTTGTAAGCCGCCAAGTTACTTTAAGTAGACTGGGGCACTTCTCTGATCATTGTAAAACATTATTAAACGAGAGCAAGTGGGCTAGCCAGCGCCCACACCCCATCCCCCCAGGGGTGGCCTGTGTCGTCTCTTTTCATGGTGTGATTTTTTAGAGTAGTTTATTTCTTTTATTTTCGGCATTTAATAAAATTAACTAGGATTAAAATTAACCTTGTTGGTCCGTTCCACTGGCGGGCCAGAAGTTCACTCACAACGTAGTTTTTCCATTTTTTTTTACAAACTCAAAACGCCCCCCTTGCTTTCCCAAAGTAGGGTTTCTGTATGAGGGCTTGCCCGAAATACGTGCCTGAAAAGAGACTCCTGGGGTTTTAAAAAAGATAAAATTTGGTTTCATAAAATTTTTCTAAAAAAATACGAAGGTCTTCTCCCGTATGCTCTGTGGCCGATTTGCAGCTCAGTCTGATCCAGTTGGTACACATCAGAAAGGAGGGGATGACTAGTAATAGGATCTAACACCGCCCTAATAAAAAATCCTTTTTGTGAAAATCCGGCACAACACGTATTTTGTTGTCGTGGGAAAATTTCTCAGAAGGCTTGGGACAACACTGAGTAGTGACCTCTTGGAAACCGTTAGGCTTGCCCTCGTTGGTATAGCATCTGAACACCTCCTCGAGACTCCGATTCAGCCCAGGCCTGAGAGGGAAGCCACGTTTCAAAATTCCGGACATGTTCCCCCGTACCTTGCGTATATTGGGAACCCACCTGCCAAAATAAAAAGATCACCATCACATTAATTTTAAAATAAACCAAGAACACTCGCACAACATCTACTTTTTCTGCTTATGCATTTGTTTATTGACTCCATTATAAGGCACTGGTCTTGTTTAATGTTATTTCATATTATTGACTAATGTGCAAGCAAATGATGATTATTTTGAATGGGAGTAAATGATGAATGATTGTTTTATTTGACAAAAGTATATGCTGTTTATCCTTGGTTACCAAAAATATTTTCCTAACTCCTAGATTAGACGCCTTAGTTTTTCTTTTCATTTTTAGGGTCCACCCCCCTTGGCTTCGCTAGGAAAGCCTAGACGGAGGAGTCGAGTCCCAAGTGACAGCACTTGACTTTGACTTGCCCCCAAGGCCACACCAGCAGCTTGAAGACTTCTGCTGCGTTTTCCCCAGGTGTGGAACCAGGCGGCAAGACTTTGACACCAAATACTCTTGCAATTGAACAGCTATGCACTGAAAAGAAAGTGGTAATGTTGACATGGCAACACTTGCAAGATAAGAACCCAGTAATCCTCCAACGAGAGCGTTATTGTTTGGCACATGTGCATTCCTTTATAGGCGAGCTTGATAAACCAACACGCTTACTTACCATCAAAGATATTTGCATACTTTATATTTTTATTTAATGCCATCTAGAAACCCTTCTGCATTGGATTTCAAAACATATGTGGATTCACGGTACTGAAGATATAAAGACAGAGTATAGCGATCAGCAGAAATACAAACTTCTGGCATTTACACTTGCGTTGGTGGAGAGCATGCACACAATTTTCAACACTTAACAAACTTCTAATGCACGAACAATTGTGTATCAACTTCTTTCAACACCTGCGGGATCTCCTTCCAATCTTCATCGGTGTTTAGACAGAGTATGGACATAATGTTTCCAATTTCAATGATGAATCAAAACAATCCTTGGACTTCAAGTCTCGGTGTATAATATCAATCTTTTGAACCTAGGTTTTGCTGGAGATAATACGCATTCTTCAAATAACAATCACCACCTAAGCCGCTACCTAATAGTAAAACTATGGCTTGCTTGGAACTCAGATTGTGAATTCAAGACCTTAACTCTTGAATGCGTTGTTATTCCTCTGTAACTATTTAATTGAAACCTTCTTGCTTGCTGCCAGAATCCAAGAATTTTCATAGGACAAATTTGGTTACAACAAGACAATTGCACAACATTTCCTTTTTCCAGCATTGTCATTTTCACACTGTGTTTGACTCCATAAGGCACTGGTCCTTGCACTTTTTCATTTGCTTATTTTCAATATCAAGTTATCGTGCACCTTTTATAATTCATAGTGATTATTTGAACTTATGCTGGTGAAAGCTATTTAAACTTTGTTGCAATTACATCTTGAACCCTTTAATCAAAACTCCCCCAAAACAACTTAATAAACAATCCATCAACTAATTGGAAGACCCTAATAACCTTAGTAACTTTCCATAGGGACTATCCCCCTTGGCTTTCGTTGGGAATTTTGTCTAAACGGAGGAGTCAAGAACCAAGTGACATACTTGACTCGAGACTTGCCACCAAGGGCACATCGAGCGGCAACATAGATTTCTGTTGCGACAAAGACGGTGTGTAATCCGGCGGCAGCAATGACAATCAATGACAATATTCCAATAGGTAATAATCATCTACCAAATAAAAGATAAGAACGTGAGAACAAAGGTCATTCCAATGTACAAATGCAAACATATATAGTAAACTAGACTAAGTGTAGCATCAAATATCGATTAAGTATGCAAAGATCATAAACATGGCAATGTGTAACCAAATATACCTCAGAGATATTATAACCATTCACAAAAGATCGTCTAATTCAAGGGTCAATTCACTTATAACATGTGTCATAAACAAGATGTAGAAAGATCTAATGTATCCAAATAGTTTAGCAATCAATAGAGAACTAATAGGGAGTATAACTATCACCAATCACCAACATTGACAATGGAAAATAAATGCTAAATTAACCTCCAGATCTGTATGTGAGTACACTGAGCAGCATAGATTAATCATAAAAAAGTTTATCCAATTCACAATGACTCTGCCAAAAATCAGACCTTCTAAAAGTTAATACTAAAGTGTCACCTTTGTCAAACAATACCATGAAAAAGGGATATCAGATTTTACTTAATGCAAAAATGAATTACAAATTACTAACTGAGTTAATGTTTTCTGATTTCAGTGTATTAGGGCAGCAAGAAGGAGGAGATGCATAGGGGTCTGCAATTTTTAATTGCAGACCTGTGTATATTTGGAATGAAGGCTTGGATGGGTCACCAAAGGGAAGGAAAGGGTAGGTGAAAAGGCAAGAAAGGATAGTGGAGAAATGAGGAAGTGGAGGATGGGAGAATGGGGAAGCCGAGGAGGAAAAGGACGGTGAAAGGTGACCACGGGGTGGTTGGGAGAGATGAAAGGAAAGGAGGAGAGGAGAGGAATGGAGAGGGGATAGTAGGGAAGAAGGGCAAAGGTAAGAGGCTGCGAGGGTGTGATAAGGAGCACGCGAAGGGAGCAGCAGGTCTGAAAAAGGTAGGCCGAGGTGGTGGAAGAGAGGGGCAAGGTTTGGGAGAAGGAGAAAAAGAGAGGCCGAGTGCTATGAGAGGGAGAGCGAAGGTAGGGTGAGAGCTAAAGGAGAGGTCGCTAGGGCAATGGTTTACTGCAGCTAGGGTTTGCAAAAACTGTAACTAGGGCCAAAAAAAGAAAATTAGGGCTTCTTAACAAATTAACAGAATTGCTGTACGGACTATACGAATTCCTTGAAAACCGTGTTGTACGGCCTCACACGTGTGGTTGTACGGACGACTCTTTCTCAATTTTTGTACCCAACCTGTGCCTTGAAATTTGTGCCTAATTAATGCTGTTGTACGGATGCTGCATGGACATCATTAATTACTGTACTATTGCCTCGAAATTTGTGCTAGTTTTATGCCTCGAAAACAGTGCCATCTCTCTCGATTTCTGTGCTAGTATGGTGAAATAAATGCAGTACGGTTTGCTGTACAGATTTGTCTTGGGAAGTGTGACCTTTCTCCTTGGAAAATGTGCCCAGTTAATCTCCTCGATTTCTGTGCAAGGGTTTACTTCTCTCCCCTTGAAGTTTGACCTCTTCCCCTCCTCTTCTTCTTCCTCTCCAAAAATTCTTGCTTGGAAATGTGAATAATGAATTAGGTTTGCCTTCCCCAAGCCTTTTTGTTCATGGCAACTTCCTCCTCTTCATCCAATTGCCAAGATTAGATTAGATCAAAGGCTCTCAATAAATGCTCATTAAAATAATAATTAAATGATATTTAGTGCACATGTATCATTTAATTAAGTGAAAACCTTTTAATTTATCACTCAATTGAAATAATCACTTAAATGAACTTAGGAAATAAACCACGACTTAAAATTTAATAAAGTGACTTTATAAAAATAAAGTACTTCACGCTTTATTAAAAGTTGACTAGGGATCACTTTTTAAAGTGTTCTTGTCCACCCCAAGGCAACACTAGGTGAACAACACTTCCTTGGTAACTTTTCAATAATATATTCGTAAGTACTGTTATCACATATATAGTAGCCGGGCTACCACACATTATTTTTCAGATTCCAGAGCACTCTTCAGCCAGTTCCTTTACATTGAGATGATGAGATGAGCATCTATCTATGGATCACTATCAGATTTTGGGCAGCATCCGTATTCCCCATGCCATGACTGAGTCTCATGACACTCAGAGAGATGACCGATATAGCCATTATACTATTTATGCAGAGCAGTCAGTAGTGCCCAGAGTTACAGTAGCAGTTTCAGAGGACAGATGATGGTTCAGAGGATGAGCATTTAGGTATATGACTCAGTAGGTATATCATGGTGTTATGGTTATATTGCTTTTATATTCATTCTTAAGGCATGTCTTAGCACTTAGTGTCATGATTTGGCGATCATATAGATATGTGGACCTGGTTGATCTTATTATATGTATTCTACTGTCCTTACTCAAACTTAGAAGTTCACTACTCATACTCATTGGTTTTACCCTCCCTAGGGAGAATAGAGGTGATCATTCCATCATACCTTGGCTTGCTAATGTTGGCTCCATTATTCATTGTCCTCATCCATCCATTACCTACCTTTTAGTTTATCACTCTGACTTACTACTTGACTAGTGGCATGGAGGATCTTTTCCCCACTATAGCCTCTGTATTGGATGAGCTTCCCTGTTTATTGTGTCTTGGCTCCGAGTTGGTGACAAAACTTACCTCTGGTGAGTTGGATTGTAGGCCTAAATCATTCTGGTCGGTTGTCCCGATGTTTGGCATTGGCTCGAACTCCCCCTAGTCACTTGAGATGTTGTTGGCTAAAACTGAAAGCTCATGTACTACTTATGGAAACTTCTAAATTTGCCCATGGAAACTAAAAAGGGCAAGAGCGATGAACTGCTAAAAAATACTCCTTGAAGAGTATAAAAGAAAGGTCCAAAAAGCAATGATTCTTAAAAGCTATATCTAAACAATTGCTGACCTTATGTATGTATAAAAAACATGCCCTGGATGCAAGCTGCAACTAGTTTTGCATATCAGCACACCTGAGATCCGAAGGGTTATGTAGGCCAAAAAGGCCATGAAATGAAATTGAATGATCCTAATGAACTTGGATCAACTTGATGTAGACATGATGCCCAAGTTGAATAAGCACTCTCTAAACAACTTATCCATTTGTGAGACACCGCCATTCCCTGTGTTGTTGTTCATTCAGTATACACTATGGTGTGTATTCCCTTTCCCATATCCAAAGTGTCACAATGTTAAGTCAATCAGTCATCCTTTAGCCTCGCCATTTTATTTTAGCCTTCACCCTTCACTAGCAAATTGATCACAACTATGAAGTGAGTATGGTCCTGAAAGTCTAGTCTGAGTCATATAAATAATTAATGACAATATATATTTGGATTTAGACGCCAGTAATGATTACTTTGTGTTATAATTGCTATTTGAATGAGTTGTAGAGCATGCATTAACATTTGACACTTTGCAGCAGCTTCTGATGGTAGTCTGAGTTATATTTGGTCAATATTGACCTGGTCAAACCTAGTTTGACCAAGGTCAATCACAGGACATGAGATTATTAGACCTTATGATGACACAGGTAGATGATATATGGTCTATGTACATGTACATGATGGTTCTATGCATCAGATACAGGTTTATGATGATGATCTATGGTTTTCAACATTATTTGATCATTTATAGATTATTATTATTCCACCTGTTCCGGTATATTGGATATATTATATGATCATGCGGAGATCTATATGGTGTATGCATACACATCTTGGATAGTTTTGGACCTTCTGAGTCCAATGAGACAGTCTATTTTTAGTTCCGGGCAGTTACAGTGATGATTTAGCCTCAGTAGGCTGTCCTAATGCAGTTTTGGTCTGTCGGAGACCCTGTCAGAGCAGAGATGATTTGTATTTGGTTCACCTAGGGCGCTGATGATGGAGGGGGTGGTCCAACCACTTGTTTTTACCATATTACCCCCCTTCTGGACACACTGGTGCCCTCACCTTGACAGCGCAGGCACTCCAGGAGGCAGTTTGGGGTAGGCACACACTTCCCGAGGCAATTTTGAATTGGTAGAAATGGCTACAGAGGAATTCGATTTGGGCTACTGAGGCAAAGTTTTGGCATGGGATGATCAGTGATGATGAGTGGGATGTCTTCCTCACCTTCTCCAGCAGTTTCAGCTTCATCGGGGCCCACATCCATCACTTATGGCACTTTTTGATGATTTCTGAGGTCTTTTGAGGCCTACGATTTGTCCATAGAGGCACGATTTGGTATATTGATGACTATTTTATTATTATTGTGCTATGGGGATTGACCAAGGGTGGCTAAAATTACCCCTTGGACCCACCATAATCTTATTGTTATATTTTGTCATCATGATTTGGTGGGATCCCCTCTCCTAGGGCGATTTTGTCCACTTATTGTTATATTTTATGGTTGATCCATGTATTTTATTGTTGAGCTCATCTTAACCATTGATTAGAGCTTTTGATCTTTTAATCTTAGCCACTCATGTAAAAAGTGGTTAGGATTATGGTCTCTCTCCATCCTATTTAAGGAGAGAGCCTCTCATTGTAAAATCATCTAGAGATTTTTGGCTCTTGGCTCTTGGAATAAAATTTCTATCTTTTGGAGTACATGCTTGGGTTGGAGTGGATGTTGGTTGTTTTGATTGTAAATGCTTTTGTCCATTGCACTGGAGGATCTATTGTAGCTATCTTGCATATTTGCCATATCTTTTTACAGGTGGAGAAGACTTCTTCAACAAGTGCGAATTGGTGGAGAGGCTTGCCCTTCAAGCTTGGAGGAGTATGTTTTGGGTTAAACAGGGAGTGGTTTTGTCTTTGCACCAACTATTCTTTGCTTATCTCTTTTTTGCTTGTATCTACCTTCAATATGTTAAACTGATTGATGCTTTGCTCCTTGGTTTTGACAGGTTAGAGGGACACATAATTGGCTTGGAAAAATCGATTTGGCAAGACGGCTTCAAAACTTTTCCATTTGATCTTTGGTAAAAGTAATCCTCATCTCAACTAGCATTCATCTCTTCATCCAGGTATGCTCCAAAGGTATGATCTTCTTCTTCTTTGAATCATCCATAATTTCTAGATCATAAAAACCCTAATTAATCAAAACCCTCATTTTGGTTTTTCTTAGATCTACTTAGATCTAGCCTTGCTTTTGAAGAGATATTAAAAACCCACCTCTATAGCATCCACCCCTAGTTGGATCTATAGTTTAGTGGTGATTGGGTTAAAATTGACACACTTTTCAAGGCAATAAAGCCCTCTTGAACCAAATCGCACTTCCTTGGAGAGGCTTGTTTGGTTAGATCTAGCACATGGGTAGGTGAGATCCCACTTGATTTGCAATTTACACACTTGATAACCTACCCCTAGACTTTTACTTGGGTGATTTCTACCTTGTGGGCATCATTCCACATTTTAAGGGATTAAAACCCCCTTTTGAACTACTTGGCACCTTAAAACTCAGATTTAGTAAGATCTAACTTTTGGATTGACTTGATTTTCTAGATCCACATAGATCAGTGCCTAAGCTACTTGGATCTACAATTTGGTGGCCATTGGACTTGATTTGACACACCTTATCCACCTTTTAGCCCTCCTTGAGCAAGGTCGCACTTCCTTGGGTGAGTGAGCTTGCCCACTTCTAGGACCTGGGTAGTTGAGATTTCAGTGGATTTGGAACGGGCATACCTTGAAACCTATATCTAGAGTATCATTTTGTGATGATCTGCTTTGAGGGTAGCATTCCTTGTTTTAAGGGATTTGGTCCACTTGGGTCATTTCATGAAACCCTAGATCTAGCAAGATCCAACCACTTTACCTCAATTAGCCCACTTGTCTTGACCTCTAGGTGTCCCGATCTACACTTTGACATATCTTTTGACTCCATTAACCCATCCAACAAGGCACTAGTCCTCCTTAAGCAAGTCGCACTCCTTGGGAATTGTGTCAAACCTTAGATCCGGTACATGGGTATTCCTAATTTCAACTTAGATCCATAGATCTACTCATTACATATCCTCTAGTGCCAATTGCATCCCTTAATTTCACCTTGTGGGTCCATATTAAGCCATTTCACATATCCCAAGAAAGTAGGACCCACTTGTGTAACACATGGTACCATATCTTACCATTATAACTAATCATGTGGCCTAAATCATACGTTGGTTGAAACACTAATCATTTCTCAAACCACCTTCAACCATACTTTAATTTCTAGGTCCACTTTACCTTGCATTGGTTTCCGTAACTTACTATTTACTCATCCCTAGCAACCTTTGTTTGGGTCCCATCATCTTTGATTGGTTATAGGGTCTCCCCCTTGGTCTTGATTCACCTTGACCTAAAGTGAAGAGTGCCTTGGTTGACGTGACTCCCACCTTGCATTGGGAACTGTGGCATCTCTTGGGTCACCTCTTTAGTTGTCCATCTCCTCTACCGTCCCGGATGGGATACCACTAGGGGCAACTACAAGTTGTGTGATAACAAGTACCCCAGGGAGTTGTGAAAGTTGTTTTTTCTCTATCCTCCTGTCTAATACGCACTTGATTGTATCCTGAAAAACCATCCAACATTGACAACATTCCAGCTCCTGTAACATTTTGCAACAAATTTTCCATGTTGGGCAAAGAATAGTTATCTTTCAAAGAGGCTTGATTTAAATTTATGAAATCTATGCATATCCTTATTTCTCCACTTTTCTTTCTCACAATTACCGGATTTGATACCCAAGTGGTATGTCGGACTGGTCGTATGATCCCAGCTGCTAACATCTTTTCAAGTTCTTTCTTAACTAAGGGGGCTAACTTAGGATTTATATTTCGCAATTTTTGTCGATATGGTTTTGCCCCTTTATTTAAAGGAATTGTATGTTCAATGATATTGGGATCATAAGTCTTGAGATCATTATATGTCCAAGCAAAAACATCCTTGTTGTTAGTTTTTATGGTATCTCGGGATGTCCTCCATGATTCAGATGCCTTGCATGGAGGTACATCAGCAGTATAGGCATCAGTATGGAGTAGAGGGTGAGATACACTCTACTCAATGGCATGAGTCCATTGGTGACTGCATGTGGACCTTCTGGGGTGTTTTGCCCTTTGCATGCATGAGATTTGCATGACCTGTCAGTGATTAAAAGATGCATGCAAAAGTGATTTTTTGCATGCACTGATATTAGGTTTTTGGTAAACCTAGTTGATCGGTGAGATTATATATAGAGATAGGGGGTCCTCGAATGAGGTTGCTCAGTTGACTTATCAGAGAGTGATAGATCAGGAGTGAGGAGGGTGCATTAGTGCATGCAGGGCGACTTTCTGAGAGAGAGAGAGGAGCTTCTACAGGAGGGAGAGTGGTTAGATCTGAGCTGGATCAGAGACCACTTGCTCCAGAGGCACTTGGCACCCAGATCTGTGGACTGAGATAGTTCAATTGATTGGATTCTGCAGAGATTGTGGAGGACGACTTCCAAAGAGGGAGAGGAGCGCATTACCTGAGGAGAGAGGAGCTCATCCAGAGTCCGATCTGCCGATTGAGTGTCTGAGACTTTCAGGGTAGCCTTGCCTCACTGTTTGAGGAAGGTCTTGTTATCACCTAAACTGTAGTTACCCCTATGGATGTATCCACTCATGGATGGCAATAGGGAAGGGCAACTCAAAAGGTGCAACCACGATCACCTCGACCTCCAATAGATGGTTGTCACGCCAGTCGAAGCAACCTTCACTTTATGTTATCTAACCCAGACAACAAAGGGGGAGACCCGATCTACTCCCGACAGGAGAGATCAAAACCAAGACACCAAATCAAGTTAATTCTAAGTGAAGTAAGGTGTATGGTTTATCCTAGACCTTATGATGAAGTCACAAGACAAGTGAGGGGTTCAATGAGTATAGCTTTGGTTCATTATTGATGTGAGAGTGACTTATGATTTGTGAGATAGGATCAAGGATTAAAGTACTAGTTCAATGTGAGAAAATCCACTGCCTTGGGAACCGTGTCCAATGCAGGGTAGTGTAGGGGTTGAATTGGGGCTAACTAGTACGAGTGACAAGCTTGATCATGAAGTATGATGGCATCAAAGGGTTTAGTTCACCAATCAAGGGTCAAATCACAAGTTAATCCAACAATCTAGGAAAGTCGAATTGACTTGGAGAGAGACCAGTGCCTTGGGAATTGGGATAATGGAGTCAAAGTAAAGTTAACTTGTGGTTAAGGACTCCTATTGCATGAGACAAGTGGGCAATTAAAGTCTTGATGGATGAATAGGTCTAGATCTAGGTTTGACCTAAGTGGACCACGATCCCTTAAAAAAAGGAATGCTATCCCCAAGGCAATATTTGACAAGGTGACCTACTAGACCTAGGTTTTGAATTACTCCTGTTCCAAATCCACTGAAATCTCAAGTACCCACGTCCTAGAAGTGGGACAACTCACTTCTCCAAGGTGGTGCGACTTTACCCAAGGAGGCCTAAAAGTGGGATAAGTGGGGTCAAGACAAGTCCAATGGCATCCAAACTTTAGATCCAAGTGGTTTAAGCGAGTGAGAGTATGGATCTACAATTTCAAGGCAATCCAATGGCTAGATCTTACTAGATCTGAGTTTGAAGATACCAAGTGGTCCAAAATGGGGATTAAATCCCTTAAAATGTGGAATAGGGCCCACAAGGTAGAAATCAGAAAGGTGAAAATCTGGGGGTAGGTTATTGGATGTGTAGATCACGAATCAAGTGGAATCTCAACTATCCACGTATTAGATCTAGGTCAACCAACCCAAACTAGGAAGTGCGCCCTTGCTTGGAGAGGCTAAATGCCTTGGGAAGAGGGTCAAATGGAAGCCAATCCTCACCAAACTATAGATCCGGGATGCTGTGGATACTATAGAGGTGGGTTTTTTAATATCTTACCCAAGAAGCCACTAGATCTTAGTAGATCTGAAAAAATGTAAAAATGGGGGTTTTGATTAATTAGGGTTTTAAATGTTTTAGACAAGTGGATAGATCATGGAAAGAAATTACCTTGAGATCATATCTGAGTGATGTGAATGAGATGCCTTGATGTTGAGGAAGATTCCCGCAGAGATCAAATGAGAGATTGTTGATTTTGCTTGCCAAATTGATGCCCTAGCCCACAAGTGCACTCTCCTCTACCTGTCAATCCAAGGAAAATCGATTTCAATCAGAGAGGTCAAGTATGGAGGAAATACAAGTAAAATGCAATGATAACATAGAATAGAAGGTCCTGGGACAGTAATACTCCCGGTTACCAACGAAGAGATCCAAAGAAGAAGTAGGGAGAGTCTTCCTCTACCAATACTTCCTCCTCAAAGCAAATCGGCCTCCACCTGTAGATGCAAAAAATGTGGTACAAAAGATATGGAAAAACAAGATCTCCAATAACTCAGTGCAAAGGAAGAACCAACGAACGAACACCAAAAACATTCACCACAACACTGGAGATAGATGCAATAATAATTTTCTATTCCAATAATCCAGAGCCACAAGTCCCCTTTACAATGAGAAGCTCTCTCCTTTAAATAGGAAGGAGAGGCATCAAAATCCTAACCACTTTTTGAATGAGTGGCTAAGATTAAAAGATACAAATGTCTAATCAATGGTTGAGATGAGCTCAACAATAAAATACATGGATCACTAATAAAATATAATATGAGTGGACAAAATCGCCCTAGAAGAGGGGAATCCCACCAAATCATGATGACAAAATATAATAAGAGGCTTATGGTGGGTCCAAGGGGTAATTTTATCCACCCTTGGTCAATCCCCATAGCACAATAATAATAAAATAGTCATCAATATACCAAATCGTGTCTCTATGGTCAAATCGTAGGCCTCAAAAGACCTCAAAAATCATCAGAAAGTGCCATAAGTGATGGATGCGGGCCCCGATGAAGCTGAAACTGTTGGAGGAGGTGTGGAAGACATCGATCCATCATCATTGATCATCCCATGCCATAACATTGCCTCAGTAGCCCAAATCGATTTCCTCAATAGCCATTTCTACCAATCCTGAAATGCCTCGGGAGGCGTGAAACTGCCCCAAATTGCCTGATGGAGTGCCTGCGCTGTCAAGGTGAGGGCACCAGTGTGTCCGGGAGGGGGGTAATATGGTAAAAACAAGTGGCTGGACCACCCCCTCCAAGCACAGCGCCCTAGGTCAACCGGATAAAAATCACATCTGCTCTGACAGGGCCTTCGACAGACCAAAACTAAACTGGGATAGCCTACTGAGGCTCAATCATAACTGTAAGTGCCCGGAACTGAAAACAAACTGTCTCATTGGACTCAGAAGGTCCAAAACTATCCAAGATGTGTACTCATACACCATATGAGTCTCTGCATGATCAAAATATATATCCAATATACCGGAACAGGTCAAATAATAATAATCTGTAAATGATCAAATACTGTTGTAAACCATGAATCATCATCATAACCGTATAGTTGCTGCATAGAATCATCATGTATGTGTACATAGACCATATATCATCTATCCATATCATCATAAGGTCCAACCATCTCATGTCCAAGGAACTCCAACTCACCATAGGTAAGTTTTGTCACCAACTCAGAGCCGAGACACAATAAACAGGGAAGCTCATCCAATATAGAGGTTACAGTGGGGAAAAGTCCTCCATGCCACTAGTCAAGTAGTAAGTCAGGGTGATAAACTAAAAGGTAGGCAATGGATGGATGAAGACAATGAATAATGGAGCCAACAATAGCAAGCCAAGGTATGGTGGAATGATCACCTCTATTCTCCCTAAGGAGGGTAAAACCAATGAGTATGAATAGTGAACTTCTAAGTCTGAGTAGGGACAATATAATATATATAATAAGATCAACCAGGTCCACATATCTATATGATCGCCAGATCATGACACTAAGTGCTAAGACATGCTATAAGAATAAGTATAAAAGCAATATAACCGTAACACAATGATATACCTGCTGAGTCATATACCTGAATGCTCATCAACCTGTACCATCATCTGTCCTCTGAAATTGATGTTGTAACTCTGGGCACTACTGACTGCTCTGTACCAATGGTATAATGGCTACATCGGTCATCTCTCTGAGTGTCCTGAGACTCAGTCATGGCATGGGGAATATATACTGCTGTCCACAATCTTATAGTGGTCCAATATAGATGCTCATCTCGGCATCTCAAATGTAAGGGAACTGGATGAATAGTGTACTGGCATCAGAAAAATAATGTATGGTAGCTCGGCTATTATATATGTGATAACAGGGTCCACAAGGTAGAAATCAGAAAAGTGACAATCTGGGGGTAGGTTATTCGATGTGTAGATTATGAATCAAGTGGGATCTCAACTACCCACATACTAGATCTAGGTCAAGCCACCAAATTAGGAAGCGCGCCCTTGCTTGGAGAAGCTAGGTTGGCTTGGGAAGAGGGTCAAATGGAAGCCAATCCTCACCAAACTATAGATCCGGGATGCCGTGGATGCTATAGAGGTGGGTTTTCAATATTATACCCACCAACCCATTAGATCTGAAAAAATGTAAAAATGAGGGTTTGAAGAAATAAGGGTTTTATCAATTTATGAGCTATGTCAATGGATTGGATCAAGATAAGAGAAACAAACCTGTGGATCTTACCTGGGTAACCTTGTAGATGCCTTGATGATGATGATCTATGCAAACCCGATCAATTTGAGAAGCTTTGAGGTAGTTTTCTATGCAAATGATTTAGTCCAAGAAGCCAATGCGCCCTCTCTCCTGCACAACAAATGTCAACAATATCAGATTTGATGTAATCAAGAGATAAGACTAATGCCACAAGAGAAGTAACAGAAAAATAGCATAGATCACAATGATACTAATGATAACCCTTTGATACAAGCAAATGCCAAGAAAGTCGATTTGAAGAAGCCTTGCAAAATCGCCCTTGTTGAGGTCGCCCTCCAGTAGACAAGACAATGATTTCCAAAATAGATAGATCTTACCACAAATTCCAAATGCTAGGTTGCAATAGACTTTCCAATCACCATCTAAGAACACCAGATGCAAAGGAGACCACAAGAATTTCCACAAGAAAGTTTTTCTATACCAATAATCCAAGAGCCAAGGACCCCTTACAATGAGAAGCTCTTTCCTTTAAATAGGAAGGAGAGGCATCAAAACCCTAACCACTTTGTGAATGAGTGGCTAAGATTAAAAGATACAAATGTCTAATCAATGGTTGAGATGAGCTCAACAATAAAATACATGGATCACTCATAAAATATAACATAAGCGGACAAAATTGCCCTAGAAGAGGGGAATCCCACCATATCATGATGACAAAATATAAATAAGAAGCTTATGGTGGGTCCAAGGGGTAATTTTAGCCACCCTTGGTCAATCCCCATAGCACAATAATAATAAAATAGTCATCAATATACCAAATCGTGCCTCTATGGACAAATCGTAGGCCTCAAAAGACCTCATAAATCATCAGAAAGTGCCATAAGTGATGGATGCAGGTCCCGATGAAGCTGAAACTGCTGGAGGAGGTGTGGAAGACATCAATCCATCATCACTGATCATCCCATGCCAAAACATTGCCTCAGTAGCCCAAATCGAATTCCTCAATAGCCATTTCTACCAATCCTGAAATGCCTCGAGAAGCGTGAAACTGCCCCAAACTGCCTCCTGGAGTGCCTGCGCTGTCAAGGTGAGGGCACCAGTGCGTCCGGGAGGGGGGTAATATAGTAAAACAAGTGGCTGGACCACCCCCTTGAAGCACAGTGCCCTAGGTCAACTGAATAAAAATCCTCTCTGCTCTGACAAGGTCTCCTACAGACCAAAACTGCACTGGGTTAGCGTACTGAGGCTCAATCATCACTGTAAGTGCTCGAAACTGAAAACAGACTGTCTCATTGGACTCAGAAGGTCTAAATCCATCCAAGATGTGTACTCATACACCATATGAGTCTTTGCATGATCATAAAATATATCCAATATACCGGAACAGGTGAAATAATAATAATCTGTAAATGATCAAATAATGCTGTAAACCATGAATCATCATCATAACCTTGTAGCTGCTGCATAGAATCATCATGTACATGTACATAGACCATATATCATCCCTCCATATCATCACAAGGTCCAACCATCTCATGTCCTATGGTTGACCTTGGTCAAACTAGGTTTGACCAAGTCAACATGACCAAAATAACTCAGACCATCATCAGAAGCTGCTGCAAAGTGTCAAAGGTTAATTCATGCTCTACAACTTATTCAAATAACAATTATAACACAAAGTAATCATTACTGGCGATTTAAATCCAAATATATAATGTCATTAATTATTATTATTATTACTCAGACTAGACTTTCAAGATCATACTCACTTCATTGCTGTGATCAATTTGCTAGTGAAGGGTGAAGGCTAAAATAACTGGTTAGGCTAAGGGATGACTTGACTGACTTAACTTTGTGACACTTTGGCAAAGGGAAAGGGAATACACACCATAGTATATACTGAATGAGCAACAACACAGGGAATGGCGGTGTCTCACAAATGGATGAGTTGTTCAAAGAGGGTTTATTCACCTTTAACAGATGCGCACAATCCATAATACAAATAAGGCCAGCAATTGTTTTGATATAGCATTTAAGGTTCCATTGCTTTTTGGGCCTGAAGTTTCCATAGCCTTGATCTATGTGTGTTTATAAACACATTGCATAGATTTACATTTATTTTAGGCTTTCTGCTGCAGGTGTGTTTTTAAGGCACTTGTTTACCTGAGCACTTCTAGGTGTGTCACAGACAGCTTGTTTACCTAGGTATTTACATTTCCAAAAGATATAACATTTTATTTTCATGGCCATTTTCATTTGGCATGCCTTTCATTCATGTGTGTTTAGAAACACATTGCATGAATGGGCTTTTCATACAAGATATAGCATTTCATTTTTTCCAGATTTTGTATTCATGGCAGCACTAAAAGTTTCATGTTTAGCTAACACAACTTTAATGACTAGGGGGAATTCACAAGGAACTCCAACTCACCATAGGTAAGTTTTGTCACCAACTCAGAGCCGAGACACAATAGACAGGGAAGCTCATCCAATACAGAGGCTACAGTGGGGAAAAGATCCTCTATGTCACTAGACAAGTAGTAAGTCAGGGTGATAAACTAAAAGGTAGGCAATGGATGGATGAAGACAATGAATAATGGAGCCAACAATAGCAAGCCAAGGTATGGTGGAATGATCACCTCTATTCTCCCTAAGGAGGGGAAAACCAATGAGTATGAATAGTGAACTTCTAAGTCTGAGTAGGGACAATATAATATATATAATAAGATCAACCAGGTCCGCATATCTATATGATCACCATATCATGACACTAGGTGCTAAGACATGCTATAAGAATAAATATAAAAGCAATATAACCACAACACTATGATATACCTGTTGAGTCATATACCTGTATGCTCATCACCTGTACCATCATTTGTCCTCTGAAACTGCTGCTTTAACTCTGGGAACTACTGACTGCTCTGTACAAATGGTATAATGGCTACATCGGTCATCTCTCTGAGTGTCCTGAGACTTAGTCATGGCATGGGGAATACAACTGCTGTCCAAAATCTGATAGTGATCCAATATAGATGCTCATTTCAGCATCTCCAATGTAAGGGAACTGGCTGAATAGTGTACTGGCATCTGAAAAATAATGTATGGTAGCCCGGCTACTATATATGTGATAACATCTGGGTCCGGCTGGGACAAGTGCTCTGCTGAAATGAGCGCTTGAGAACCTCAGAATCTCTGGTCCTCGAACTCTGCTACTCGAATCCTCGATCCAACACTCTACCATTTTGCTTTCAGCTCTTTATTTTATTTTGCACCTATTTTTGCATTCACAGACATCAAAAATACCTCATGCAGCATGTATGGGAAAAATATAAGATCAAACTGAAAACAAAATCTATTCTATGACAGAAATATAAATGCATAAAGTAAATCTAAACTACTAACATAATTTGCAAAATTTGAAATTTATTGTGCAGGAAAAAGAAAAATGACAGGTACTCAGTTAAACTAAGAGCTTCGACAGGAACTTAGAAAAAACAAACAAAAAGGTGCCAGACTCAATGGCTGAAAAGACTAACTACTGCCCAAGCAGGCTTATTCAGTTCCTACCTACTCTAATCTAACCAGTCATCACAAATGTTAGGTAAAATCATAAATCCAGTGCAACCATTCATCAAATAGGTTAATGATTCTTATTTGATTTTTGATAATAGAACAAGTCAAGATTGGGATAAAGATCAACAAATTTAAGGGCACAGTCTTCTTGATTTGTTCATAAATTGAAGAATGGTTTGAATGATGCAATAATAAATTATGCCAAGGAGAAGACTGACTGATGCAAACATCCTCCATCAAAGAACTGATAGGATCATAAAATTTATGCAAGTTAAACTCAGAGATGGATAGAGGAAGGACATAAGACATGTGATTCGATTCATTTTCACACAGATTAACTTGTTCATTTACTTCTCTTACATATTCAATTTGATTCTCCTTGGGACTGATGATCAAAAAACCAAGTGGGGATAAATTAAAGCTTAAAAGACAGAAAATCAAAGTCAGATCCACTTGATGCTCAAAAATGGAGAAAAGATGGAATTGATCTTTAAACACCTTTTCTAGCCACCAAGAATGATTGATATCTTGACAACAAGCATTATGGTTCCAAAGTGACTAAAAAGGGAAATGAAGTGCTTTTTCTCCAAACATGTAATCATGCTTATACTTCCTATTAAAAATTTCCAAGGCAAAAGATTGACTAGAGCACCAACCCAAAGATGATTGAAAGAGTTGGAAAAGGAGGGTGGATTGCAAATATGAAAATTCTCCCAAATGGATAAACAAGTTTGACCTTGGATTTTGATAATAGAAAATATTCTTTATTCTAGGAATAATTTCAAGCTTTTGATCAAATTTAATATTTACAACCTGAGGACAAGATTCTAATTCTAAGAAATCGATGAACCTATCTTGACTAAGGATGGAAAAATTTAAAGACTTATTATAAGAGGTGGAACAAAGATTAGAGCATCTAGTGTGGTTCACTATTTCATCTTCATCTTGAGAGTGAACTTCTATTGATTCATCATTAAAATTATAATTGGATAAGTGATCATTTTCATTTAATTGATCAGGGGTGAAATTAATAATTTCATTTAAAATATCCTGATTATTTGCACAATGATCACCCGAAATCACCACTAAAGGATCTTGATCTATGTCCCTACTTTCTTCTTCTTCAATAAGCTGATAAGGAATTGAATGATCAGTAAAGCTAGAATGGAAGATGAGTTCTTTCGAAGGAAGAACTTCAATAGACTTGTTGACTAAAGGCTCATCCTCAGAAATTTCCTCTGGATCAGGACTAGGGCTACCTAAAAAGAAATTTGAAAACATACGATTTATATTAGTGATTTGACTTTCAATTAACTCAAAAGTGGAAAACTTATCCTCCAAGGAAATTGGGCAAGAGGGGTCATCTCCGGATATTGACAGTTCACTGGAAGCTTGATTGTTAAATGATTCAACAATAGGATCGGAAAGGGGAAGGTTTTGATCTTGGATTTGATTCGAAAGATACATATCATCGAATTCACTTCCCCATTCTTTTAAGAATTTATTTTCAAACATGTCATATCCGGAAATGCTATTGGGTTTCAAATTTGAAAGCCAGAGCCCAGCTCTTTCTTTGAAAGATGAAGCCAATAGTTTCATACACACATCCTCATGGGTTATGGATAACTCGTTAAGAACTTCCTGAAATCTTTCAAGGTGCCTTCTAGTGTGCAACCATCGAAAGTAGGCAACCTTTCATAGGCTTGATGAGGAATATGATGAGGATACCCAACAATTTTGGAAAAGTCAAAAACTTTCAATTGACCGAAAGTCCTAGGTCGCTCAGCAGCAGCCATGGATGGCAAATTTTATTTTATTTATTTTTTATTTTTTATCAAGAACCTAAATACAACATGATGCACCCCATGGGTTCTAGATAATGATAGGATCGATCACCAGTGGAGTCGCTTTATGTGGAGTCGCCAGGTAGACTTTAAACTCTTCTACCAAGATATGTGTCGTTGTATATGCAGGAGAGAGTGAATAATGACTACTAGTTTATCCAAGGTAAGCCTATGCCCTTCAATGCCAAAATGTTAGGCAGGAATAACGGGAGTAGGGCTCTAGGAAATACATGTCAAACTAGAGTAAGCTATTGCCTCCCCGGCAACGGCGCCAAAATGTTATCACCTAAACTGTAGTTACCCCTATGGATGTATCCACTCATGGATGGCAATAGGGGAGAGCAACTCAAAAGGTGCAACCTCGATCACCTCGACCTCCAATAGATGGTTGTCATGCCAGTCGAGGCAACCTTCACTTTATGTTATCTAGCCCAGACAACAAAGGGGGAGACTCGATCTACTCCCGAAAGGAGAGATCAAAACCAAGACACCAAATCAAGTTAATTCTAAGTGAAGTAAGGTGTATGGTTTATCCTAGACCTTATCAAAATAGGATCCAGGATTAAAGTACTAGTTCAATGTGAGAAAATCCACTGCCTTGGGAACCGTGTCCAATGCAGGGTAGTTTAGGGGTTGAATTGGGGCTAACTAGTACGAGTGACAAGCTTGATCATGAAGTATGATGGCATCAAAGGGTTTATTTCACCAATCAAGGGTCAAACCACAAGTTAATCCAACAATCTAGGAAAGTCGAATTGACTTGGAGAGAGACCAGTGCCTTGGGAATTGGGATAATGGAGTCAAAGTAAAGTTAACTTGTGGTTAAGGACTCCTATTGCATGAGACAAGTGGGCAATTAAAGTCTTGATGGATGAATAGGTCTAGATCTAGGTTTGACCTAAGTGGACCACGATCCCTTAAAACAAGGAATGCTATCCCCAAGGCAATATTTGACAAGGTGACCTACTAGACCTAGGTTTTGAATTACTCCCGTTCCAAATCCACTGAAATCTCAAGTACCCATGTCCTAGAAGTGGGACAACTCACTTCTCCAAGGTGGTGCGACTTTACCCAAGGAGGCCTAAAAGTGGGATAAGTGGGGTCAAGACAAGTCCAATGGCATCTAAACTTTAGATCCAAGTGGTTTAAGCGAGTGAGAGTATGGATCTACAATTTCAAGGCAATCCAATGGCTAGATCTTACTAGATCTGAGTTTGAAGATACCAAGTGGTCCAAAATGGGGATTAAATCCCTTAAAATGTGGAATAGGGCATGTTGTCCGCTAGATTGCACACCAGCGGCGGAAATCTTTCGAAAGCTGTCTCTTCACTACAAGTGAGAGAGGTGTGGCCTTGGGGGCAAGCAATGAGCCAGGTACTGTCACCTGAATCCCAGCTCCTCCGTTTAGGCAAACTCCTAACGAAACTAAGGGGGGTAGTCCCTAAGAAAGAGTTGTCTAAGGCTCTTGTATGTTTAAAATGTTTTTTGGTGTTGTGATGCGGATGAGTGTTGTTTAGGAGTTTTTTGAAAGTGAGAGACACAATAACATCTTAAATCAGACCAAGATAACGCAATCCATCCTGCAAGAAAAGATAGGAGATACACAGGATCAAGTATGAATCACTCTTTATACAACAATTTAAACAAATACTCCAATATTGATATTAAGCAAATAAAATATTGTGATTAAGGACCAGTGCCTTATGGAGTCAAAAATGTAAAAGTGATTGAAATGCTTGATACAAGTGTTTGAGATAAAAGTTTTTGAGAACGTTTTGCAGTTTATCTTGGTAATTTTAAGATTTTAGTGGTCTTGATTATTAAGGCTAAGAACAAAGGTATCAAAGAAAAAGTGGAACCTTAACCAATAAAAATACTGGCAACCTTTTAGGTGATAGGCCGGGAGCACCCAAATTGCAAAGAGGGCAAGTGTGCTTGCGGCTTAACCGCCCTCGAGTCTGACAGTGGATTCCCGCACCACCTCTTCAGGAAGAACTTAGTAATTTTGTCTTGGTTGGGGTTTTGGGTAAAATTTTAATTAATGTTATCACTTATGCAATTAACAAGTCTTACACCTTTCTGAGTACTAGCCCAACCGTTTCCGGTTGGCAGAGCATACGGGTGTAGGATAGAGACCAAGATAAATTAATTAAAGGGAAATATGGGTGAAATTTTTTATTATTGGAGCACTTTGTTCAACTCTCCGACAGAGAGCGCTCTTGACTTGATCTTATGACCATAGTTCAAGAGACTTGTTAATTAACAAATGCCTAATGCAGGGAAAATGCAGAACTAATAATGCTCTCCGATAGAGAGTGCTCTTGACTTGGATTTGGCCAAGTTCAAGAGATTTTGGTTCGTTTTAAGAAGCAAAAAGTAGTTTGTAGTAGCAATATAACTCAACTTGAAATGATTCAAACAATGTGATAGATTTGAAAGATATGGAAAATTGCTAACAATGCTACTTTGCCAAATAAAATAAACTTGAAAATCTAGTGTTCTACCACACAAATTCTAATCTAATAGGTGGGATCAACCTCCGAACAAGGTCAACCACTTAGAAGCCACCAGTCCTGGAAACCTTCCAGCTAGCTGGATGTCCACAAGAAGCTGATGGGGGAACGAGTAGCTACCACAAAGTTATGTGGCCTTTGGGATACGATCCCAAAGTTAGCTCTACTCTGGTCAAGGTTTGGAAGAGAAAATACAAGATGAAAAGTAAAGTACTAAACAGAAAATAAACTCTAATCTACCCAAGAATCTCTTTCAGGTCAAACACCGTATTTGGGAGAGCATGGGGGTAAGTGAATCGGAAAATGATAACAAAAAACTAACTTATTTGAATGAAAACTAATCTAAGAGCATTGTTATCACACCATAGTAGCAGGGCTCCTATTCTTGCTTAGCAGATATTTGCACATTCCAGAGCATGGCTATATATTTTGGATCACTCATGATCAGAGCAGTATATTATGCAGATTTATGTTAGACCTTGTGTCAAGGTTGAGCCTTGAGAGTTCAGATTTGATGACCGATGTGATCCTTTATCCCATACAGTTTCAGTGCTTAGAGATGTATTGCAGTAGTGTTTCAGGTGGTACATGATGATTATTACTATGATGATGTTGTATGATCTATGGATATCCTATCACTGACTGTGGATTATCATCTTGTTGATTTAGTCATGATCACAGCATGTGCTTGGTATATTATTCCTGATGTGGCAAATTGTTTAAAATGAACTGTAAATCATAAAATGGACAATTGCTTGCACAGCTAGGTCATATAACAAAACCCACTGGTTTTTCACCTTACATAGATATGGTCTTTCCCGACACCAGTTGTCTGCTAGTGTAGGCTCCATATCCACTTGACTCCATCCATACATGACTTTCCTATTTGACTTTAGACCTTGATCTGTCTCATTTGACTTTCTGATACCGAGGACTTCCCCATTTTTCTACCTCTGTGTTTGGACCGCATCCCTGTATATTCAGTGTCTCGGCTCTGAGTTGGTGACAAAACTTGCCTTTGGTGAGTTGGATTGTAGGCCTAAATCATTCTGGTCGGTTGTCCCGATGTTTGGCATTGGCTCGAACTCCCCCTAGTCACTTGAGATGTTGTTGGCTAAAACTGAAAGCTCATGTTCTACCTATGGAAACTAAAAAAATTCGCCCATGGAAATAAAAAAGGGGCTAGAGCGATGAACAGCTAAAAATACTCCTCGAAGAGTATAAGAAAGGTCCAAAAAGCAATGGTTCTTAAAAGCTATATCTAAACAATTGCTGACCTTATAAATATTTGAAAAACATGCCCTGGATGCAAGCTGCAACTAGTTGTGCTTCTCAGCACATCTGAAATCCGAAGGGTTATGTAGGCCAAAAAGGCCATGGAATAAAATTGAATGATCCTAATGAACCTGGATCAACTTGATGTAGACATGATGCCTAAGTTGAATAAGCACTCTCTAAACAACTTATCCATTTGTGAGACACAGCCATCCCCCGTGTTCTTTTGTCCAGCACAGAGTTTGTAGCTTTCCCCTTTCTTCCAGTCCAAAGTATTTTTGAGTTGAGTTAGACAGGTCAACCCCTTTGCCCAACCTTGTTCCTAGCCTTCATCCTTCACTAGCAGTTTGACCATGTCCAATGGGTGAGTTTGTCATTTGAACTATTGTGCAAGTAATTTTATATAACAACGGAATACGCTAACTTGATTAATGCCACTGAATGGATCTTGTACTTTGAGCTAGGCTGTGAAAATGATTAGAGAAGCATGTCTTAGTCTACTGATGTGATTTATCCTTGGTTGTATATATTATGGGGATCTGTGATGATGTGGGCCATGTATAGATGCCTATTTGATGATGATTGATGGTCCCACATGCTTGATGATGATATCATATGATGGACATATGATGCAGATGATGATTGATCCAGTTCAGCAGGTTTTATTACTACTTCAGATCAGCAGATTATACATTGTCCATATATGGTGGACCCTACAGTTGGCCCATTAGGGCAACCCATGGTGTATGAGTACACATTCCTAGTGGATTTGGGTCTTCTGGATCCATTGAGACACTTATCTTTCAGTTCCGGGCACTTCTGACAGTGGTTGATGCAGTTTTACACTTGTTGACCAGATTTGGGGTTGATTTCCCAGCCTGAGCAGCAGGGGCCATGATTGGCCAATTCACCTAGGGCGCTGATGATGGAGGGGGTGGTCCAGCCACTTGTTTTTACCATTTACCCCCCCCTTCTGGAGAGGATGGTGGGCTCAGATGGACAGCGCTGGTACCCTACGAGGCAGTTTTGGCACTTTCACAGTTACCGAAGCAGTTAAAAAATGGGATAAAGTGGTCACTGAGGAAATCGATTTGGGCAATTGAGGCAAGGTTTTGGCATTTGGTCTTCATAGAGGTCTTCCAGGGTGGCATCACTACCTTCTAGTCAGTTTTCACCATGTGGGTATGCCCACATTGATCACAGGAGGACATTTACTGCTTGACTGTCATGGATTCTGAGGACAGTTTTGATCATTTATATTATCTTGGACATATTTTATTATTTTATTGTGCCTTGGGGATGAGCTAGTAAGGATTGATGCCTCCTAGCCCCACCATGTGCTTAAATTGTCATGTCCTAGTCATCATGAGGTGGATTTTAGCACCTATTCTTCTCTAGTGGATGACGTCACCCCTTCTTTGTACCATTTAGTGGGGGCGCTATTATTATATTGGGTGATCCATGTGATATATTGTTATGGTTCATCTTAGCCATTGATTGTATGATGAGATCTTTTAATCTCAACCACTCATTTGATGTAGTATTGTAGAGTGGTATAGGGTTTTGGTCTTTATTATTCTATATAAGGAGGAGACCCCCCATTGCAAAGCTCACCTTTGGAGCTCTGGAATATTGGAAGAGAAGATTTTTTGTGGAGCACATCTCTCTTGCATTGTGGATTCTCTTGCATATTGAATATACAGTATCTCTTCTATGTATCATGGTGGATTTTGGTGCTTCTTCTAATCTTTTGACAGGAAAGTCGAATTGGTGGAGAGGAGGGCGACTTCATGAGGGTTATTGTTGGAGGGATCCACATATTCTCTCTTGGGTTGATCTTGTGACAGGGAGTATCATTATTGTATCTTCGTGACATAGTTGATGCTTTCTATTACATCTTTCTACCATTTTCATAATCATCTTGCTTGACTTGTTTCTTTGATCTTGTCTTGTAGGAGGAGGACGATTTGGCTATCTTGGAGAAGGACGTTTTGGTTGGAGCTCTTGGATCTCACTCTTGAATATACACATAGGAGAATGCTATCAATTTGCAAGGTGGCCATAAGCAATTGAGGTAAGATCTACAAGGTATGTGCCTCTTTCATCCATTCTATCTTCATTGGTCATAAAACCCTAAGTAATTAAAACCCCATTTTTGTATTTCTTAGATCTACTTAGATCTAGCCTTACTCTTGAGAAGATTTTGAAAACCCACCTCTATAGCATCCACCCCTAGTTGGATCTATAGTTTGGTGGTGATTGGCTTAAAATTAACCCATTTTTCAAGGCAAAAAGTCCTCTTGAACCCAAATCGCACTTCCTAGTGAGAGGCTTGTTTGGTTAGATCTAGCACATGGGTAGGTGAGATCCCACTTGCACTTGATAACCTACCCCCAGATTCTTACTTTGGTGAAATCTACCTTGTGGACATCTTTCCATGTTTTAAGGGGTAAAAACCCCCTTTTGAATTTCTTGGCACCTCAAAACTCAGATCTACTAAGATCTAGCCCTTGGATTGACTTGATTTTTGGGACATGCATAGATCGGGGTACTAGCTACTTGGATCTATAGTTTGGTGACCATTGGACTTGATTTGGTCCACCAAACCCACCTTTTAACCCTCCTTGAGCAAAGTCGCACTACCTAGGGAAGGTGAGTATGTCCACTTTGAGGAAGTGGGTGTTTGGGATTCTTGGAGATTTGGAACGGCCATACCTTGAAACCTAGGTCTAGACTATTCCTTTGTCACGATCCGCTTTGGGGGTAGCATTCCTTGTTTCAAGGGATTGTGGTCCACTTAGGGTCTTTTCTTGAAAACCTAGATCTAGCAAGATCCAACTATTAGATCTCATTTAGCCCACTTGACTTGGCTTCTAGGTGTCCCGATCTACACTTTGACATACTTTTTGACCCCATTAGCCCATCAAACAAGGCACTAGTCCTCCACTAAGCAAGTCGCACTCCTTGGGAATTGTGTCAAACCCTAGATCTAGTATGTGGGTACTCCTAGAATCAACTTAGATCCATAGATCTAGTCTTTACCTAACCTCTAGTACCAATATTGCACCTAACTTCACCTTGTGGGCCCACTTAAGGCCATTTCACACTTCCCAAGAAAAGAAGACCCACTTGTGTAAACATATGGTACTATACCTAGTCATCATACCCCATCATGTGGCCTAAACCATACATAGGTTGAAACACCAACAGTCTTGTTATCACACAACTTGTAGTTGCCCCTAGAGGTATCCCATCCGGGACGGTAGAGGAGTTAGGCAACTAAAGAGGTGACCTAAGAGATGCCATGGTTCCCAATGCAGGTGGGAGTCACGTCAACCGAGGCACTCTTCGCTTTAGATCAAGGTATAACTAGACCAAGGGGGAGACCCTATACCCCAATCACAGTTGATTGGACCCAAACAAAGGTTTCTAAGGGTAGGTAAGTAATGAGTTACGGAAACCAATGCAAGGCTAAGTGGACCTAATGTTTAAGGTATGGTTGAAGGTGGTATCATGGATAGTTAGTGTTTCAACCTATGTGTGGTTTAGGCCACTTGATGGGGTATGATTACTAAGTGTAGTACCATGTGTTTACACAAGTGGGTCTTGTTGCCTTGGGAAGTGTGAAATGGTTCTAGGTGGGCCCACAAGGTGAAGTTAAGTGTGGAGATGGTACTATAGGCTAGATCTAGGTTAGATCTATAAGTTAGAGTTGGTTCTAGGGTTACCCATGTGCTAGATCTAGGGTTTGACACTAATCCCAAGAAGTGCGCCTTGCTTGGAGAAGGACTAGTGCCTTGTTTAGTGGGTTAATGGAGTCAAGAAAGATGTCAAAGTGTAGATCGGGACACCTAGAAGCCAAGTCAAGTGAAATGGGTGTGATCCAATGGTTAGATTTTACTAGATCTAGCTTTTTGAGTGATGACCAAAAGTGGACCACAATTCCTTAAAACAAGGAATGCAATCCCCAAGGTAGATCGGGATAAAAGGATAGTCTAGACCTAGGTTTCAAGGCATGGGCATTCCAAATCCACGAAAATCTCCAACACCCACTTCCTAGAAGTGGTCCAACTCAAAACTCCCAAGGGGTGCGACTTTCTCAAGGAGAGGCAAAAAGTGGGTTTGGTGGACCAAACCAAGTCCAATGGCCACCAAAATGTAGATCCGGGGTGTTAGTACCCCGATTTATGTTCCTTCAAAGTTTCAAGTGAATCCAATGGGTAGATCTTAGTAGATCTAAGTTTTAAGGTACCAAGAGAGTCAAAAGGGGGTTTCAACCCCTCAAAACATGGAGAGATGTCCACAAGGTAGTTTTCACCAGAGTAAGGATATGGGTATAGGTGATCAAGTGTCTAGATGTCAAATCAAGTGGGATCTCACCTACCCATGTGCTAGATCTAGCCCAACAAGCCTCTCTCAAGGAAGTGCGCTTTAGGTCAAGGAGAGCTTTTTGTCTTAGAAAATGGATCAATTCTTAGCCAATCACCACCAAACTATAGATCCAACTAGGGGTGGATGCTATAGAGGTGGGTTTTCAATATCTTTTCAAAATGAGGGCTAGATCTAAGTAGATCTAAGAAATACCAAAAAAATTGGGGTTTTGATTTAATTAGGGTTTTATGACCAATGAAGATAGAATGGATGAAAGAGACACATACCTTGTAGATCTTACCTCAATAGCTTATGGCCACCTTGCAAGTTGATAGCATTCTCCTATGTTTATATTCAAGAGTGAGATCCAAGTGCTCCAACCAATTCTCCCTTCTCCAAGATAGCCAAATCGTCCTCCTCCTACAAGACAAGATCAAAGAAACAAGTCAAGCAAGATGATTATGAAAATGGTAGAGAGATGTAATAGAAAGCATCAACTATGTCACGAAGATACAATAATGATACTCCCTGTCACAAGATCAACCCAAGAGAGAATATGTGGATCTCTCCAACAATAACCCTCCAAAAGTCGCCCTCCTCTCTCCAATTCGACTTTCCTGTCAAAAGGTTAGCAAAAACACAAAAATCCACAATGATACATAGAAGAGATACTTTATATTCAATGTGCAAGAGAATCCACAAGCCAAGAGAGATGTGCTCCACAAAAAATCTTCTATTCCAATATTCCAGAGCTCCAAAGGTGAGCTTTACAATGGGGGGTCTCCTCCTTATATAGGATAATAAAGACCAAAACCCTATACCACTTCATAATACTACATCAAATGAGTGGTTGAGATTATAAGATCTCATCATACAATCAATGGCTAGGATGAATCCATAACATAATATCACATGGATCACTCAACATAACAATAGCGCCCTCACTAAATGGTACAATGGAGGGTGACGTCATCCCACTAGAGGGGTAAAAAGTACAATAATCCACCTCATGATGACTAGGACATGGTAAAATAAGCACATGGTGGGGCTAGGAGGTATAAATCCTTGCTAGCTCACCCCAAGGCACAATAAAGTAATAAAATATGTCCAATATAATAACAATGACCAAAACTGTCCTCAGAATCCATGACAGTCGAGCAGTAAATGTCCTCCTGTGATCAATCTGGAGATACCCACATGGTGAAAAATGACTGGAAGATAGTGAGATCAACCTGGAAGACCTCTGTGAAAACCAAATGCCAAAACCTTGCCTCAATTGCCCAAATCGATTTCCTCAATGACCACTTTATCCCATTTTTTAACTGCCTCGGGAACTGTGAAAGTGCCAAAACTGCCTCCTAGGGTGCTAGCGCTGTCAATCTGAGCCCACCAGGCTCTCCGGGAGGGGGGATAAATGGTAATAACAAGTGGCTGGACCACCCCCTCCATCATCAGCGCCCTAGGTGAACTGGCCTCTCGGGGCCCCTGCTGCTCAGGCTGGGAAATCAGCCCCAAATCTGGTCAACAAGTGTAGAACTGCATCAATCACTGTCAGAAGTGCCCGGAATTGAATGATAAGTGTCTCAATGGATCCAGAAGACCCAAATCCACTAGAAATGTGTACTCATACTCCATGGGTTGCCCTAATGGGCCAGCTGTAGGGTCCACCATATATGGACAATGTATAATCCGCTGATCTGAAGTGATAATAAACCTGCTGAACTGGATCAAACATCATCTGCATCATATGTCCATCATATGATATCATCATCAAACATGTGGGACCATAAATCATCATCAATAATCATCATACATGGTCCACATCATCACGGATCCCAAGGATATATATAATCAAGGATAAATCACATCAGTAGACTAAGACAATGCTTCTTTAATCATTCCCATAGCTAAGCTCAAAGTATAAATTCCATTCAGTGGCATTAATTATATTAACATATTCCGTTGTTATAATAAATTACTTGCACCATAGTTCAAATGACAAACTCACCCATTGGACATGGTCAAACTGCTAGTGAAGGATGAAGGCTAGGAGCAAGGTTGGGCCAAGGGTTTGACTTGTCTAACTCAACTCAAAAATACTTTGGACTGGGATAAGGGGGGAAGCTACAAACTCTGTGCTTGGACAAAAGAACACGGGGGATGGCTGTGCCTCACAAATGGATAAGTTGTTTAGAGAGTGTTTATTCAACTTAGGCATCATGTCTACATCAAGTTGATCCAGGTTCATTAGGATCATTCAATTTTATTTCCATGGCCTTTTTGGCCTACATAACCCTTCGGATTTCAGATGTGCTGAAAAGCACAACTAGTTGCAGCTTGCATCCAGGGCATGTTTTTCATATATTCACAAGGTCAGCAATTGTTTAGATATAGCTTTTAAGAACTATTGCTTTTTGGACCTTTCTTATACTCTTCGAGGAGTATTTTTAGCTTTTCATTGCTCTTGCCCTTTTTTGTTTCCATGGGCGAATTTATTAAGTTTCCATAGGTAGAACATGAGCTTTCAGTTTTAGCCAACAACATCTCAAGTGACTAGGGGGAGTTCGAGCCAATGCCAAACATCGGGACAACCGACCAGAATGATTTAGGCCTACAATCCAACTCACCAAAGGCAAGTTCTGTCACCAACTCAGAGCCGAGACACTGAATAAACAGGGATGCGGTCCAAACACAGAGGTAGAAAAATAGGGAAGTCCTCAGTATCAGAAAGTCAAATGAGACAAGTCAGGGTTTAAAGTCAAACAGGAAGGTCATGTATGGATGGAGACAAGTGGATATGGAGCCTACACTAGCAGACAACTGGTGTTGGGAAAGACCATGTCTATGTAAGGTGAAATACCAGTAAGTTTTGTTAGATGACATAAAAGTGCAAGCAATTGTTCATTTTATGATTTACAGTTCATTTTAAATAGTTTGCCACATCAGGAAGAATATACCAAGCACATGCTATAATCATGACTAAATCAACAAGCTAATAATCCACAGTCAGTGAGAACATATCCATAAATCATACAACATCATCATAATAGCAATCATCATGCATCATCTGAAACACTGCTGAAATACATCTCTAGGCACTGAATCTGAAACTGTAATGGGATAAGTGGTCACATCAGTCATCAAATCTGAACTCTCAAGGCTCAGCCTTGACACAAGGTCATACAATATCTGAATAATGTACTGCTCTGATCATGAGTGATCCAATATATGTAGCCATGCTCTGGAATAAATGAAGCTCTGAAATGTGCAGATATCTGCTGTACAAGAATAGTAGTCCTGCTACTATGGTGTGATAACATCGTCCTGCTACTATGGTGTGATAACATCTGGCTCCAGCTGGGACAAGTGCTCTAAGGGAGAGAGCGCTTGAGAACCTCAGGATCTCTGGTCTCGAACACCTCTGCATCAATCTTCAATCCAGCACTGCACCATCCTTGCTTTCAGCTTTTATCTTGCACCTGTTCCTGCTCTCACAAACACTAGAATACCATCATGGAGCATGTATGGGACAAATATAAAATAAAACTGAAAACTAATCTAAAGCATAAACTGAAAATGCGTCAAAATATAAATTTAAACTAACATGGCATATATTATTATCATTTACAATTTTTATTCACTGTGCAGGAGGACAAAAGTACTTCTTTATTCAGGCAATCTCAACTTGCACAGGCAGCCAACAAATATAGAAATGCTAACTATAATTTCTTAAATGTACGCAGGAGAAGAGACAAGCTTAGGAAGGAGCAAGACTCAACTCAGGCAGAAACAAGACAAAGGACGGGACAATACTCGGCACACAGAAAAAAAGAAAAACCACACAAATCCTACTGCTCAAGTGAGCTTATTCAATACCTACCTACCCTACTCTAACCAGTGAGCACAAATGTTAGGTAAAATCATAAATCCAGTGCAACCATTCATCAAATAAATTAATGATTCTTCTTTGATTTTTGTTGATGAAACAAGTCAAGATTGGATTAAAAATTATTGAAATTGAGAGCACAATCTTCTTGACTTGTTCAGAAATTGAAGAAGGATTTGAGTGGTGCAACATGAAATAATGCAGAGGAGACGACTGACTAGTGAAGCCATCCTCCATCCAAAAACTGATAGGATCATAAAATTTATGCAAGTTATTGTTTAAAATGGATGGAGGAAAAATACAAGGCATATGATTTAATAAACTACTTTCCTCATTCACTTCACTTGCATATTTAATTCGTTTCCCCTTGGGACTGATGATCAAATAAAAACCAAGTGGGGACAAATCAAGGCTTAAAAGACGAAAAATCAAAACTAGGCCCACTTGATGCTCAAAAATGGAGAAAAGATGAAATTGATCTTTAAACACCTTTTCTAGCCACCAAGAATGATTGATAATTTGACAACAAGCATTATTGTTCCAAGGTGACTGAAAAGGGAAATGAAGTGCTTTTTCTCCAAACGTGTAATCATACATATACTTCCTATTGAAAAATTCCAAGGCAAAAAAATGACTAGAGCACCAACCCAAAGATGATTGAAAGAGTTGGGAAGGGAGGGTGGATTGCAAATATGAAAATTCTCCCAACTGGATAAACAAGTTTGACCTTGGACTTTGACAAAAGAAAGCAGTCTTTACTCTAAAAATGATTTTAACCTTTTGATCAAGTTTAATATTTACAATCTGAGTACACGATTGACCACCACTATCTAACTCTAAGTTACCTTGATTAAAGATAAAAAAAGGAGAATTTAAAGATTCATTATAAGAAGTGGAACAAAGATTAGAGCATCGAGTGTGATTCACTAATTCATCCTCCTCTGTTGATTCATCATTAAATTCACAAGAGGACACTTGATCATTTTCGTTTAATTGATCAGGGATAAAGTCAACAAGTTCATTTAAAGCATCCTGATTGTTTGCATAATGATCATGTGAAAGCACTACTAAAGGGTCTTGGTCAATGTTTCCACTTTCTTCTTCTTCAATAAGGTGATAAGGAATTGAATGATTGTTAATGATAGAATGATTAAGGAAATCTTTTTCTGAAGGGTCCTCATCAAACACAAAATCAGAAATTTCTTCAAGATCAAAAGTTGGGCTACTCAAGGACTGATTTGAAGTGTCATTATTATCATGGTCCTTATCAAAATGATCCTCAACAACACAGTTATTGCTTGATGTCTCTGTTAAGGATTCTTCAACATTACTACCCCATTTATTCTTTAATAACCCAACAAACATATCATAACCAGTGATGGATCCTGGGGCTAAATTATCAAACCATAATCCGGCATTTCCACCTAATGTCTCACCCAGGGCCCGCATATAAACATCTTCATCATCAGCACCCCTAACTTCCATATAATCCCAAAATCTTTGTAAATGATTTTCAATTGACTCAAAATAATTTCCATAGAAACGAGGCAACCATTCAGAGTAATTATTTGGCATAAGATGAGGTGCCCCATGAATTTCAGAAAAGTCAAAAGGAGATGGCTTAGCTGGATTTCTAATGACTTTGGCCATTCTACTAGGGATTAATTGTGGATGTCTAACTGGAATACTAGAGTCATTTGACGGAATGCTTTGGTTGTAAGGCCTTGGTTGAGATTGAATTTTGTTTGGATTAATTGGGTTAATATTTTTACTTGAAGAATGAAAAGGACGATGAGAGTCATAAGAATTATGTACATAATCACTCTCATATTGGTATGTTGACTGACTTTCATTACTTTCTTCCAACTGCCCTCTATAGCGAGATAGATTCTCATATATTTCATTCATACACCTTGTCATTTGGAAGAAAATGTCTGAATTCATTTATGATTTACAACTTACAAAATTGAAAGATGGGAGTGGGGTCAATCCTCAGCGGAGTCACGAATTGGAGTCGCCAGGTAGATTTTTAAACTCTTCTACCAAGATGTATGTCGTTTAAAGTGCAGGGAGAGAGTGAGACAAAACATATGTTGAACCAAGGTAGGCCCCTACCTCCCCGGCAACGGCGCCAAAAATGTTATCACACAACTTGTAGTTGCCCCTAGAGGTATCCCATCCGAGACGGTAGAGGAGTTAGGCAACTAAAGAGGTGACCTAAGAGATGCCACGGTTCCCAATGCAGGTGGGAGTCACGTCAACCGAGGCACTCTTCGCTTTAGATCAAGGTATAACTAGACCAAGGGGGAGACCCTATACCCCAATCACAGTTGATTGGACCCAAACAAAGGTTTCTAAGGGTAGGTAAGTAATGAGTTACGGAAACCAATGCAAGGCTAAGTGGACCTAATGTTTAAGGTATGGTTGAAGGTGGTATCATGGATAGTTAGTGTTTCAACCTATGTGTGGTTTAGGCCACTTGATGGGGTATGATTACTAAGTATAGTACCATGTGTTTACACAAGTGGGTCTTGTTGCCTTGGGAAGTGTGAAATGGTTCTAGGTGGGCCCACAAGGTGAAGTTAAGTGTGGAGATGGTACTATAGGCTAGATCTAGGTTAGATCTATAAGTTAGAGTTGGTTCTAGGGTTACCCATGTGCTAGATCTAGGGTTTGACACTAATCCCAAGAAGTGCGCCTTGCTTGGAGAAGGACTAGTGCCTTGTTTAGTGGGTTAATGGAGTCAAGAAAGATGTCAAAGTGTAGATCGGGACACCTAGAAGCCAAGTCAAGTGAAATGGGTGTGATCTAATGGTTAGATTTTACTAGATCTAGCTTTTTGAGTGATGACCAAAAGTGGACCACAATTCCTTAAAACAAGGAATGCAATCCCCAAGGTAGATCGGGATAAAAGGATAGTCTAGACCTAGGTTTCAAGGCATGGGCATTCCAAATCCACGAAAATCTCCAACACCCACTTCCTAGAAGTGGTCCAACTCAAAACTCCCAAGGGGTGCGACTTTCTCAAGGAGAGGCAAAAAGTGGGTTTGGTGGACCAAACCAAGTCCAATGGCCACCAAAATGTAGATCCGGGGTGTTAGTACCCCGATCTATGTTCCTTCAAAGTTTCAAGTGAATCCAATGGGTAGATCTTAGTAGATCTAAGTTTTAAGGTACCAAGAGAGTCAAAAGGGGGTTTCAACCCCTCAAAACATGGAGAGATGTCCACAAGGTAGTTTTCACCAGAGTAAGGATATGGGTATAGGTGATCAAGTGTCTAGATGTCAAATCAAGTGGGATCTCACCTATCCATGTGCTAGATCTAGCCCAACAAGCCTCTCTCAAGGAAGTGCGCTTTAGGTCAAGGAGAGCTTTTTGTCTTAGAAAATGGATCAATTCTTAGCCAATCACCACCAAACTATAGATCCAACTAGGGGTGGATGCTATAGAGGTGGGTTTTCAATATCTTTTCAAAATGAGGGCTAGATCTAAGTAGATCTAAGAAATACCAAAAAAATTGGGGTTTTGATTTAATTAGGGTTTTATGACCAATGAAGATAGAATGGATGAAAGAGACACATACCTTGTAGATCTTACCTCAATAGCTTATGGCCACCTTGCAAGTTGATAGCATTCTCCTATGTTTATATTCAAGAGTGAGATCCAAGTGCTCCAACCAATTCTCCCTTCTCCAAGATAGCCAAATCGTCCTCCTCCTACAAGACAAGATCAAAGAAACAAGTCAAGCAAGATGATTATGAAAATGGTAGAGAGATGTAATAGAAAGCATCAACTATGTCACGAAGATACAATAATGATACTCCCTGTCACAAGATCAACTCAAGAGAGAATATGTGGATCTCTCCAACAATAACCCTCCAAAAGTCGCCCTCCTCTCTCCAATTCGACTTTCCTGTCAAAAGGTTAGCAAAAACACAAAAATCCACAATGATACATAGAAGAGATACTTTATATTCAATGTGCAAGAGAATCCACAAGCCAAGAGAGATGTGCTCCACAAAAAATCTTCTATTCCAATATTCCAGAGCTCCAAAGGTGAGCTTTACAATGGGGGGTCTCCTCCTTATATAGGATAATAAAGACCAAAACCCTATACCACTTCATAATACTACATCAAATGAGTGGTTGAGATTATAAGATCTCATCATACAATCAATGGCTAGGATGAATCCATAACATAATATCACATGGATCACTCAACATAACAATAGCGCCCTCACTAAATGGTACAATGGAGGGTGACGTCATCCCACTAGAGGGGTAAAAAGTACAATAATCCACCTCATGATGACTAGGACATGGTAAAATAAGCACATGGTGGGGCTAGGAGGTATAAATCCTTGCTAGCTCACCCCAAGGCACAATAAAGTAATAAAATATGTCCAATATAATAACAATGACCAAAACTGTCCTCAGAATCCATGACAGTCGAGCAGTAAATGTCCTCCTGTGATCAATCTGGAGATACCCACATGGTGAAAAATGACTGGAAGATAGTGAGATCAACCTGGAAGACCTCTGTGAAAACCAAATGCCAAAACCTTGCCTCAATTGCCCAAATCGATTTCCTCAATGACCACTTTATCCCATTTTTTAACTGCCTCGGGAACTGTGAAAGTGCCAAAACTGCCTCCTAGGGTGCTAGCGCTGTCAATCTGAGCCCACCAGGCTCTCCGGGAGGGGGGATAAATGGTAATAACAAGTGGCTGGACCACCCCCTCCATCATCAGCGCCCTAGGTGAACTGGCCTCTCGGGGCCCCTGCTGCTCAGGCTGGGAAATCAGCCCCAAATCTGGTCAACAAGTGTAGAACTGCATCAATCATTGTCAGAAGTGCCCGGAATTGAATGATAAGTGTCTCAATGGATCCAGAAGACCCAAATCCACTAGAAATGTGTACTCATACTCCATGGGTTGCCCTAATGGGCCAGCTGTAGGGTCCACCATATATGGACAATGTATAATCCGCTGATCTGAAGTGATAATAAACCTGCTGAACTGGATCAAACATCATCTGCATCATATGTCCATCATATGATATCATCATCAAACATGTGGGACCATAAATCATCATCAATAATCATCATACATGGTCCACATCATCACGGATCCCAAGGATATATATAATCAAGGATAAATCACATCAGTAGACTAAGACAATGCTTCTTTAATCATTCCCATAGCTAAGCTCAAAGTATAAATTCCATTCAGTGGCATTAATTATATTAACATATTCCGTTGTTATAATAAATTACTTGCACCATAGTTCAAATGACAAACTCACCCATTGGACATGGTCAAACTGCTAGTGAAGGATGAAGGCTAGGAGCAAGGTTGGGCCAAGGGTTTGACTTGTCTAACTCAACTCAAAAATACTTTGGACTGGGATAAGGGGGGAAGCTACAAACTCTGTGCTTGGACAAAAGAACACGGGGGATGGCTGTGCCTCACAAATGGATAAGTTGTTTAGAGAGTGTTTATTCAACTTAGGCATCATGTCTACATCAAGTTGATCCAGGTTCATTAGGATCATTCAATTTTATTTCCATGGCCTTTTTGGCCTACATAACCCTTCGGATTTCAGATGTGCTGAGAAGCACAACTAGTTGCAGCTTGCATCCAGGGCATGTTTTTCATATATTCACAAGGTCAGCAATTGTTTAGATATAGCTTTTAAGAACTATTGCTTTTTGGACCTTTCTTATACTCTTCGAGGAGTATTTTTAGCTTTTCATTGCTCTTGCCCTTTTTTGTTTCCATGGGCGAATTTATTAAGTTTCCATAGGTAGAACATGAGCTTTCAGTTTTAGCCAACAACATCTCAAGTGACTAGGGGGAGTTCGAGCCAATGCCAAACATCGGGACAACCGACCAGAATGATTTAGGCCTACAATCCAACTCACCAAAGGCAAGTTCTGTCACCAACTCAGAGCCGAGACACTGAATAAACAGGGATGCGGTCCAAACACAGAGGTAGAAAAATAGGGAAGTCCTCAGTATCAGAAAGTCAAATGAGACAAGTCAGGGTTTAAAGTCAAACAGGAAGGTCATGTATGGATGGAGACAAGTGGATATGGAGCCTACACTAGCAGACAACTGGTGTTGGGAAAGACCATGTCTATGTAAGGTGAAATACCAGTAAGTTTTGTTAGATGACATAAAAGTGCAAGCAATTGTTCATTTTATGATTTACAGTTCATTTTAAATAGTTTGCCACATCAGGAAGAATATACCAAGCACATGCTATAATCATGACTAAATCAACAAGCTAATAATCCACAGTCAGTGAGAACATATCCATAAATCATACAACATCATCATAATAGCAATCATCATGCATCATCTGAAACACTGCTGAAATACATCTCTAGGCACTGAATCTGAAACTGTAATGGGATAAGTGGTCACATCAGTCATCAAATCTGAACTCTCAAGGCTCAGCCTTGACACAAGGTCATACAATATCTGAATAATGTACTGCTCTGATCATGAGTGATCCAATATATGTAGCCATGCTCTGGAATAAATGAAGCTCTGAAATGTGCAGATATCTGCTGTACAAGAATAGTAGTCCTGCTACTATGGTGTGATAACATCTGGCTCCAGCTGGGACAAGTGCTCTAAGGGAGAGAGCGCTTGAGAACCTCAGGATCTCTGGTCTCGAACACCTCTGCATCAATCTTCAATCCAGCACTGCACCATCCTTGCTTTCAGCTTTTATCTTGCACCTGTTCCTGCTCTCACAAACACTAGAATACCATCATGGAGCATGTATGGGACAAATATAAAATAAAACTGAAAACTAATCTAAAGCATAAACTGAAAATGCGTCAAAATATAAATTTAAACTAACATGGCATATATTATTATCATTTACAATTTTTATTCACTGTGCAGGAGGACAAAAGTACTTCTTTATTCAGGCAATCTCAACTTGCACAGGCAGCCAACAAATATAGAAATGCTAACTATAATTTCTTAAATGTACGCAGGAGAAGAGACAAGCTTAGGAAGGAGCAAGACTCAACTCAGGCAGAAACAAGACAAAGGACGGGACAATACTCGGCACACAGAAAAAAGAAAAACCACACAAATCCTACTGCTCAAGTGAGCTTATTCAATACCTACCTACCCTACTCTAACCAGTGAGCACAAATGTTTAGGTAAAATCATAAATCCAGTGCAACCATTCATCAAATAAATTAATGATTCTTCTTTGATTTTTGTTGATGAAACAAGTCAAGATTGGATTAAAAATTATTGAAATTGAGAGCACAATCTTCTTGACTTGTTCAGAAATTGAAGAAGGATTTGAGTGGTGCAACATGAAATAATGCAGAGGAGACGACTGACTAGTGAAGCCATCCTCCATCCAAAAACTGATAGGATCATAAAATTTATGCAAGTTATTGTTAAAATGGATGGAGGAAAAATACAAGGCATATGATTTAATAAACTACTTTCCTCATTCACTTCACTTGCATATTTAATTCGTTTCCCCTTGGGACTGATGATCAAATAAAAACCAAGTGGGGACAAATCAAGGCTTAAAAGACGAAAAATCAAAACTAGGCCCACTTGATGCTCAAAAATGGAGAAAAGATGAAATTGATCTTTAAACACCTTTTCTAGCCACCAAGAATGATTGATAATTTGACAACAAGCATTATTGTTCCAAGGTGACTGAAAAGGGAAATGAAGTGCTTTTTCTCCAAACGTGTAATCATACATATACTTCCTATTGAAAAATTCCAAGGCAAAAAAATGACTAGAGCACCAACCCAAAGATGATTGAAAGAGTTGGGAAGGGAGGGTGGATTGCAAATATGAAAATTCTCCCAACTGGATAAACAAGTTTGACCTTGGACTTTGACAAAAGAAAGCAGTCTGTTATCACACAACTTGTAGTTGCCCCTAGAGGTATCCCATCCGGGACGGTAGAGGAGTTAGGCAACTAAAGAGGTGACCTAAGAGATGCCACGGTTCCCAATGCAATGCGGGAGTCACGTCAACCGAGGCACTCTTCGCTTTAGGTCAAGGTATAACTAGACCAAGGGGGAGACCCTATACCCCAATCACAGTTGATTGGGCCCAAGCAAAGGTTTCAAAGGGTGAATAAATGATGAGTTACGGAAACCAATGCAAGGCTAAGTGGACCTAAGGTTTAAGGTATGGTTGAAGGTGGTATAATGGATAGTTAGTGTTTCAACCTATGTATGGTTTAGGCACTTGATGGGGTATGTTTGCTAAGTATAGTACCATGTGTTTACACAAGTGGGTCTTGTTGCCTTGGGAAGTGTGAAATGATTTTAGGTGGGCCCACAAGGTGAAGTTAAGTGTGAGGATGGTACTATAGGCTAGATCTAGGTTAGATCTACAAGTTAGAGTTGGTTCTAGGATTACCCATGTGCTAGATTTAGGGTTTGACACTAATCCCAAGAAGTGCGCCTTGCTTGGAGAAGGACTAGTGCCTTGTTGGATGGGCTAATGGGGTCAAAAAGGATGTCAAAGTGTAGATCGGGACACCTAGAAGCCAAGTCAAGTGGTTTGATGAGATCCAATGGTTGGATCTCACTAGATCTAGGTTTTTAAAGTGATGACCAAAAGTGGACCACAATCCCTTAAAACAAGGAATGCAATCCCCAAGGCAGATCGGACAAAAGGATAGTCTAGACCTAGGTTTCAAGGCATGGGCATTCCAAATCCACAAAAATCTCCAACACCCACTTCCTAGAAGTGGTCCAACTCAAAACTTCAAGGGGTGCGACTTTCTCAAGGAAGGGCAAAAGATGGGTTTGGTGGACCAAACCAAGTCCAATGGCCACCAAAATGTAGATCCGGGATGTTAGTACCCCAATCTATGTTCCTTCAAAGTTTCAAGTGAATCAAATGGGTAGATCTTAGTAGATCTAAGTTTTAAATTACCAATGAGGTCAAAAGGGGGTTTCAACCCCTCAAAACATGGAGAGATGTCCACAAGGTAGTTTTCACCAAAGTAAGGATATGGGTATGTGTAATTAAGTGTCTAGTTGTCAAATCAAGCGGGATCTCACATACCCATGTACTAGATCTAGCCCAACAAGCCTCCCTCAAGGAAGTGCGCTTTAGGTCAAGGAGAGCTTTTTGTCTTAGAAAATGGGTCAATTCTTAGCCAATCACCACCAAACTATAGATCCAACTAGGGTGGATGCTATAGAGGTGGGTTTTCAATATCTTTTCAAATGAGGGCTAGATCTAAGTAGATCTAAGAAATACAAAAATTGGGGTTTTGATTTAATTAGGGTTTTTATGACCAATGGAGATAGAATGGATGAAAGAGGCACATACCTTGTAGATCTTACCTCAATTTGCTTATGGCCACCTTGCAAGTTGATAGCATTCTCCTATGTTTATATTCAAGAGTGAGATCCAAGTGCTCCAACCAAATCTCCCTTCTCCAAGATAGCCAAATCGTCCTCCTCCTACAAGACAAGATCAAAGAAACAAGTCAAGCAAGATGATTATGAAAATGGTAGAAAGATGTAATAGAAAGCATCAACTATGTCACAAAGATACAATAATGATACTCCCTGTCACAAGATCAACCCAAGAGAGAATATGTGGATCCCTCCAACAATAACCCTCCAAAAGTCGCCCTCCTCTCTCCAATTCGACTTTCCTGTCAAAAGGTTAGCAAAAACACATAGATCCACAATGATACATAGAAGAGATACTTTATATTCAATATGCAAGAGAATCCACAAGCCAAGAGAGATGTGCTCCACAAAAAATCTTCTATTCCAATATTCCAGAGCTCCAAAGGTGAGCTTTACAATGGGGGGTCTCCTCCTTATATAGGATAATAAAGACCAAAACCCTATACCACTTCATAATACTACATCAAATGAGTGGTTGAGATTATAAGATCTCATCATACAATCAATGGCTAGGATGAATCCATAACATAATATCACATGGATCACTCAACATAACAATAGCGCCCTCACAAATGGTACAATGAGGGTGACGTCATCCCACTAGAGGGGTAAAAAGTACAAACAATCCACCTCATGATGACTAGGGACATGATAAAATAAGCACATGGTGGGGCTAGGAGGTATAAATCCTTGCTAGCTCACCCCAAGGCACAATAAAATAATAAAATATGTCCAATGTAATAATAATGACCAAAACTGTCCTCAGAATCCATGACAGTCAAGCAGTAAATGTCCTCCTGTGATCAATCTGGAGATACCCACATGGTGAAAACTGACTGGAAGATAGTGAGATCACCCTGGAAGACCTCTGTGAAAACCAAATGCCAAAACCTTGCCTCAATTGCCCAAATCGATTTCCTCAGTGACCACTTTATCCCATTTTTTAACTGCCTCGGGAACTGTGAAAGTGCCAAAACTGCCTCCTAGGGTGCTAGCGCTGTCAAACTGAGCCCACCAGGCTCTCCGGGAGGGGGGATAAATGGTAATAACAAGTGGCTGGACCACCCCCTCCATCATCAGCGCCCTAGGTGAACCGGCCGCTCGGGGCCCCCTGCTACTCAGGCTGGGAAATCAGCCCCAAATCTGGTCAACAAGTGTAAAACTGCATCAATCACTGTCAGAAGTGCCCGATCTGAAAGACAAGTGTCTCAATGGATCCAGAAGACCCAAATCCACTAGGAATGAGTACTCATACACCCTGGGTTGCCCTAATGGGCCAGCTGTAGGGTCCACCATATATGGACAATGTATAATCTGCTGATCTGTAATGATAATAACCTGCTGAACTGGATCAAACATCATCTGTATCATATGTCCATCATATGATATCATCATCAAACATGTGGGACCATAAATCATCATCAATAATCATCCATACATGGTCCACATCATCACGGATCCCAAGAATATATATAATCAAGGATAAATCACATCAGTAGACTAAGACAATGCTTTTTTAATCATTCCATAGCTAAGCTCAAAGTACAAATTCCATTCAGTGCATTAATTATATTAACATATTCCGTTGTTATAATAAATCACTTGCACCATAGTTCAAATGACAAACTCACCCATTGGACATGGTCAAACTGCTAGTGAAGGATGAAGGCTAGGCAGCAAGGTTGGGCCAAGGGTGTGACTTGTCTAACTCAACTCAAAAATACTTTGGACTGGGAGAGGGGGGAAGCTACAAACTCTGTGTTGGACAAAAGAACACGGGGAATGGCTGTGCCTCACAGATGGATAAGTTGTTTAGAGAGTGCTTATTCAACTTAGGCATCATGTCTACATCAAGTTGATCCAAGTTCATTAGGATCATTCAATTTATTTCCATGGCCTTTTTGGCCTACATAACCCTTCGGATTTCAGATGTGCTGAGAAGCACAACTAGTTGCAGCTTGCATCCAGGGAATGTTTTTCATATTTTTACAAGGTCAGCAATTGTTTAGATATAGCTTTTAAGAACTATTGCTTTTTGGACCTTTCTTATACTCTTCGAGGAGTATTTTTAGCTTTTCATTGCTCTTGCCCTTTTTTGTTTCTATGGGCGAATTTATTTATTTTCCACAGGTAGAACATGAGCTTTCAGTTTTAGCCAACAACATCTCAAGTGACTAGGGGGAGTTCGAGCCAAGGCCTACAATCCAACTCACCAAAGGCAAGTTCTGTCACCAACTCAGAGCCGAGACACTGAATAAACAGGGATGCGGTCCAAACACAGAGGTAGAAAAATGGGGAAGTCCTCAGCATCAGAAAGTCAAATAAGACAAGTCAGGGTTTAAAGTCAAACAGGAAGGTCATGTATGGATGGAGACAAGTGGATATGGAGCCTACACTAGCAGACAACAGGTGTCGGGAAAGACCATGTCTATGTAAGGTGAAACACCAGTAAGTTTTGTTAGATGACCTAAGAGTGCAAGCAATTGTCCATTTTAAGGTTTACAGTTCATTTTAAATATTTTGCCACATCAGGAATAATATACCAAGCACATGCTATAATCATGACTAAATCAACAAGCTAATAATCCACAGTCAGTGAGAACAATATCCATAGATTATACAACATCATCATAATAGCAATCATCATGCATCATCTGAAACACTGCTGAAGTACATCTCTAGGCACTGAACTGAAACTGTAATGGGATAAGTGGTCACATCAGTCATCAAATCTGAAATCTCAAGGCTCAGCCTTGGAGTGTCTGCTTGTTTTTCTTCTTTATTGAGTTGAGCCTTGCTCCTTCCTAAGCTTGTCTCTTCTCCTGCATACATTTAAGAATTTTTAGTTGTCATTTCTATTTTTGGCTGCCTGTGCAAGTTGAGATTGCCTACTTAAAAAAGTTCTCTTTTCCTCCTGCACAGTGATAGAAATAATAAATAAATGATATATGCCATGTTAGTTTAAATGTTTTTCAGTTCTGTTTTAGATTAGATTTCAGTTTCAGTTTTATTTTATATTTTTCCCATACATGCTCCAGGAGGTATTCTAGTGTTTGTGAGAGCAGGAACAGGTGCAAAATAAAAGCTGAAAGCAAGGTTGGTGCAGTGGCTGGATTGAAGATTGATGCAGAGCAGTTCGAGACCAGAGATTCTGAGGTTCTCAAGCGCTCTCTCCCTTAGAGCACTTGTCCCAGCTGGAGCCAGATGTTATCACACCATAGTAGGCAGGGCTACTATTCTTGTTCAGCAGATATCTGCACATTCCAGAGCTTCCATTATTCCAGAGCATGGCTATATATTTCGGATCACTCATGATCAGAGCAGTATATTATTCAGATTATTGTTAGACCTTGTGTCAAAGCTGAGCTCTTGAGAGTTCAGATTTGATGGACCCGATGTGACCCTTTATCCCATACAGTTTCAGTTCAGCGCTTAGAGATGTATTTCAGCAGTGTTTCAGATGATGCATGATGATTATTAATATGATGATGTTGTATGATCTATGGATATGTTCTCACTGACTGTGGATTATTATCTTGTTGATTTAGTCATGATCACAGCATGTGCTTGGTATATTATTCCTGATGTGGCAAACTACTTAAAATGAACCTGTAAATCATAAAATGGACAATTGCTTGCACATTTAGGTCATTTAACAAAACCCACTGGTTTTTCACCTTACATAGATATGGTCTTTCCCTGACACCAGTTTGTCTGCTAGTGTAGGCTCCATATTCACTTGACTCCATCCATACATGACCTTCCTATTTGACTTTAGACCTTGATCTGTCTCATTTGACTTTCTGATACCGAGGACTTCCCCATTTTTCTACCTCTGTGTTTGGACCGTATCCCTGTATATTCAGTGTCTCGGCTCTGAGTTGGTGACAAAACTTGCCTTTGGTGAGTTGGATTGTAGGCCTAAATCATTCTGGTCGGTTGTCCCGATGTTCGGCATTGGCTCGAAACTCCCCCTAGTCACTTGAGATGTTGTTGGCTAAAACTGAAAGCTCATGTTCTACCTATGGAAACTAAAAAAATTCGCCCATGGAAATAAAAAAAGTGGCAAGAGCGATGAACAGCTAAAAATACTCCTCGAAGAGTATAAGAAAGGTCCAAAAAGCAATGGTTATTAAAAGATATATCTAAACAATTGCTGACATTATAAATATTTGAAAAACATGCCCTGGATGCACGCTTGCAACTAGTTGTGCTTCTTAGCACATCTGAAAACCGAAGGGTTATGTAGGCCAAAAAGGCCATGGAATAAAATTGAAATGATCCTAATGAACCTGGATCAACTTGATGTAGACATGATGCCTAAGTTGAATAAGCACTCTCTAAACAACTTATCCATTTGTGAGACACAGCCATCCCCCGTGTTCTTTTGTCCAGCACAGAGTTTGTAGCTTTCCCCTTTCTCCCAAGTCCAAAGTATTTTTGAGTTGAGTTAGACAGGTCAACCCCTTTGCCCAACCTTGTTCCTAGCCTTCATCCTGCACTAGCAGTTTGACTATGTCCAATGGGTGAGTTTGTCATTTGAACTATTGTGCAAGTAATTTTATATAACAACGGAATACGCTAACTTGAGTAATGCCACTGAATGGATCTTGTACTTTGAGCTAGGCTGTGAAAATGATTAGAAAAGCATGTCTTAGTCTACTGATGTGATTTATCCTTGGTTGTATATATTATGGGGATCTGTGATGATGTGGGCCATGTATAGATGCCTATTTGATGATGATTGATGGTCCCACATGCTTGATGATGATATCATATGATGGACATATGATGCAGATGATGATTGATCCAGTTCAGCAGGTTTTATTACTACTTCAGATCAGCAGATTATACATTGTCCATATATGGTGGACCCTACAGTTGGCCCATTAGGGCAACCCATGGTGTATGAGTACACATTCCTAGTGGATTTGGATCTTCTGGATCCATTGAGACCCTTATCTTTCAGTTCCGGGCACTTCTGACAGTGGTTGATGCAGTTTTTACACTTGTTGACCAGATTTGGGGTTGATTTCCCAGCCTGAGCAGCAGGGGCCATGATTGGCCAATTCACCTAGGGCGCTGATGATGGAGGGGGTGGTCCAGCCACTTGTTTTTACCATTTACCCCCCCTTTCTGGAGAGGCTGGTGGGCTCAGATGGACAGCGCTGGTACCCTACGAGGCAGTTTTGGCACTTTCACAGTTACCGAGGCAGTTAAAAAATGGGATAAAGTGGTCATTGAGGAAATCGATTTGGGCAATTGAGGCAACGTTTTGGCATTTGGTCTTCACAGAGGTCTTCCAGGGTGGCATCACTACCTTCCAGTCAGTTTTCACCATGTGGGTATGCCCACATTGATCACAGGAGGACATTTACTGCTTGACTGTCATGGATTCTGAGGACAGTTTTGATCATTTATATTATCTTGGACATATTTTATTATTTTATTGTGCCTTGGGGATGAGCTAGTAAGGATTGATGCCTCCTAGCCCCACCATGTGCTTATATTGTCATGTCCTAGTCATCATGAGGTGGATTTTAGCACCTATTCTTCTCTAGTGGATGACGTCACCCCTTCTTTGTACCATTTAGTGGGGGCGCTATTATTATATTGGGTGATCCATGTGATATATTGTTATGGTTCATCTTAGCCATTGATTGTATGATGAGATCTTTTAATCTCAACCACTCATTTGATGTAGTATTGTAGAGTGGTATAGGGTTTTGGTCTTTATTATCCTATATAAGGAGGAGACCCCCCATTGCAAAGCTCACCTTTGGAGCTCTGGAATATTGGAATAGAAGATTTTTTGTGGAGCACATCTCTCTTGCATTGTGGATTCTCTTGCATATTGAATATACAGTATCTCTTCTATGTATCATTGTGGATTTTGGTGCTTCTTCTAATCTTTTGACAGGAAAGTCGAATTGGTGGAGAGGAGGGCGACTTCATGAGGGTTATTGTTGGAGGGATCCACATATTCTCTCTTGGGTTGATCTTGTGACAGGGAGTATCATTATTGTATCTTCGTGACATAGTTGATGCTTTCTATTACATCTTTCTACCATTTTCATAATCATCTTGCTTGACTTGTTTCTTTGATCTTGTCTTGTAGGAGGAGGATGATTTGGCTATCTTGGAGAAGGACGTTTTGGTTGGAGCTCTTGGATCTCACTCTTGAATATACACATAGGAGAATGCTATCAATTTGCAAGGTGGCCATAAGCAATTGAGGTAAGATCTACAAGGTATGTGCCTCTTTCATCCATTCTATCTTCATTGGTCATAAAACCCTAAGTAATTAAAACCCCATTTTTGTATTTCTTAGATCTACTTAGATCTAGCCTTGCTCTTGAGAAGATTTTGAAAACCCACCTCTATAGCATCCACCCCTAGTTGGATCTATAGTTTGGTGGTGATTGGCTTAAAATTAACCCATTTTTCAAGGCAAAAAGCCCTCTTGAACCCAAATCGCACTTCCTAGTGAGAGGTTTGTTTGGTTAGATCTAGCACATGGGTAGGTGAGATCCTACTTGATTTGCAATCTAGACACTTGATAATCTACCCCCAGATTCTTACTTTGGTGAAATCTACCTTGTGGACATCTTTCCATGTTTTAAGGTGTAAAAAACCCCCTTTTGAATTTCTTGGCACCCTCAAAACTCAGATCTACTAAGATCTAGCCCTTGGATTGACTTGATTTTTGGGACATGCATAGATCGGGGTACTAGCTACTTGGATCTATAGTTTGGTGACCATTGGACTTGATTTGGTCCACCAAACCCACCTTTTAACCCTCCTTGAGCAAAGTCGCACTACCTAGGGGAAGGTGAGTTTGTCCACTTTGAGGAAGTGGGTGTTTGGGATTCTTGGAGATTTGGAACGGCCATACCTTGAAACCTAGGTCTAGACTATTCCTTTGTCACGATCCGCTTTGGGGGTAGCATTCCTTGTTTCAAGGGATTGTGGTCCACTTAGGGTCCTTTTCTTGAAAACCTAGATCTAGCAAGATCCGATCTCATTTAGCCCACTTGACTTGGCTTCTAGGTGTCCCGATCTACACTTTGACATACTTTTTGACCCCATTAGCCCATCAAACAAGGCACTAGTCCTCCACTAAGCAAGTCGCACTCCTTGGGAATTGTGTCAAACCCTTGATCTAGTATGTGGGTACTCCTAGAATCAACTTAAATCCATAGATCTAGTCCTTTACCTAACCTCTAGTACCAATATTGCACCTAACTTCACCTTGTGGGCCCACTTAAGGCCATTTCACACTTCCCAAGAAAAGAAGACCCACTTGTGTAAACATATGGTACTATACCTAGTCATCATACCCCATCATGTGGCCTAAACCATACATAGGTTGAAACACTAACAGTCTCTTACACATCTTCAACCATACTTCAACTTCTAGGTCCACTTAACCTTGCATTGGTTTCCGTAACTCCTCATTTACTTACCCTTAGAAACCTTTGTTTGGATCCAATCAGCTGTGATTGGTCCATAGGGTCTCCCCCTAGGTCTTGTTACACCCTGACCTAAAGCGAAGAGTGCCTCGGTTGACGTGACTCCCACCATACATTGGCAACCGTGGCATTTCTTGGGTCACCTCTTTAGTTGCCTATCTCCTCTACCATCCCGGATGGGATACCTTTAGGGGCAACTACAAGTTGTGTGATAACAAGCACCTACAACTTCATCCACAGTTTAAAGAGAAACAGTCTGAATGTAGATCGCACAGAAAGCTTGGTTTATGTGCACTACAACTTGAGGTTGTTGTCCCATTATTGTGAGGCAGCCAAGAATGATAGAACATTTTTGACTTGGGACAACAATCCAGAGGAGGCTAATGTGGAGGATGGAGCCATAGCATTAGAGCGCTTGGAGGCTGAACTATTGGGTGATCATGATGATCCAATTCAGACTACCCATACAGAGATGCCACCCCCAAGCAGAAGCAACTTTCCGGATGCAGGAGTTTTGCATTTAGCTTCACAACGTCCAATTTCAGCTCGCGGGGGCCATTCATCTTCTACTCATGTTCCACGATCACTTCCACCAGCACCTATTCCACCTAGAACACGGGAAAAGAAATTGGAAGTTACTCGTGGCAAGCGGAAAGCTTAGTAGATTCATAGTACTTTGTAGTTTGTAGTTTGTAGTTTGTATTTCATTTTCATGTTTATTTTGGCGGTTGGCGGCATGGCCTATTTTTGTAAACATTATGGCCTAGTTTGATGGCAAATATTATATGTTGAAATTTGAAGGTTGATGTTGTTGATGATTGATGATTTGATGATGCTCATTTAATGAAAATGTTATAAGTTATAGCTCCTAGACTCTAGAAGACGAGATGATTAATCATTAATGTTATATCAATGTGTACTAAATGGTTATATCAATATCTAGATTTTATGTTTTGATATTTTCTATAGCTAATTTGGCATAATACATGTTTTTTTTAATTTATATGCATCAAAATATATTAAAATATATATTATATAAAAAACGCTCCCGAAAACGCTCCCGAAACGGAAGCTTTTGAAAATTTCGCTTTTTGCTCCCGCTCCCCGCTTCGCTCCCCGCTCCCAACAGCATTGGTTGTGCCTCAACAAGTTTGCTTGGGTGATGTGCCCCAAGACTTTGTGAGTTATCTAAGAGTGTTATGCAGGTCCAGAATATGTTATTGCAGCCAATAACATTCATATCAGTCCAGCCATGAATATCTATAGTCATCTTGAAGAGGAGGACAATTCTATAGTGGATTAGCAGCTAGATTTGAAGGAAAATAACCAGAAGGAGGAGCTAGTTCTCAAGAATTGCGCCCAGAATCTCCAGGAAGTTCAGTATGCCATGATTTGCAGCATATCAGAGAGTTATAAGTCCAGAGATCAGATTCATATATGATCCTCACTCTCTTCTTACATTCTTCTCCCATTCACAGCTAAATCTAGAGGAGCTTTCCCTGAAGGAGAGGGTGGCTCAGTGAATGCGCCCCAATCAAGTCCAGAAGTTCAGTATGCAGCCAATGATAGTCACATGACCTGTAGGTGACCTGATCATAGCTCAGGAGCAGATCCACAGTAATATTCTCATTCTTCTCTCCATTTCTCCCACTATTGTAATGAAAATCTAGTAGCCTGTGAGGCATGTACTTTGGAAGGCAATCTAATAATGAGAAAGAAAGTGTTCTGAACCCATATTTTGTCTTATATGTGTTTAATATCCTTTATCGGAGCATTATCTAATAGCAGAACAAATTATTTGAAGTTTTGGAGCAGTTAGATGAATTACAATGCAAGATTAGCTAGTTGGGTGCTTATTCTAGACTAGTTTCACCATATTTACTGCTAAATATTTTCTGAGAGTCCATTTTGCATTCTGTCAGTTGGAGGAGGTTGATATCTCAATATAATATCCATATCAGTCCCTGTAATAAGAATTTGGATGCCTTTAGCCTTGTTTTGGAAAGCCTCTAATTTGACTAGCTCAGCAGTCCACTATGTGCAATTAATCCCCAAATTACTCCAAACTCTTCCAAGTTCATCCAGTATTTATTCCAGCATACCTTATGAGTTACATGACTGATATATCTCTGTCCTAAACATTATTAACCCTCACCCAGTCTTGTTGGCATATGCTAGAAGCCCAGGAAGCCTCGAAGTAGGCAATAGATTTTTTCTATTGCTGAAAAGTGAATGGCTCTAGTACTTTGTGCCAAGGACTTCTGCTGAAACCATATTTTGCTGCTGCTGCACACTCTCACTTTAAATTCCAAAAACCTAATCTCTCTCCCATCATCCCCATTCAAAGTTTCCATCCCCGTCACTTACATCCTGCACAGTCTGAGAGTTTGCCTTTAAAATTGTTAGAAAATTTCCATTAAAACTCTGAAGTGGAAGTTAATATTTTGGTTAGATCTTGACTAGGATATTACATGTTGAGGGACATTTTTTAATTACAAAGATTAAAAAATCCTAAGTAAAACTTAATGAAATTCCACAAGACTCTGGATAATGTCTAGCATGGTAATATAGAACATTTCTAGGCCTTAATAACCCCATGGAATCGATCATTAGAACGCCTTTCCCCACTTTGGAGGAAATTTTGAGTGAAAAACTCAGATAATTAAAATCACTAAAAGGGGAATTTTAATTATCCAAAGGAAAAAACACTCAATGAAAGGACTTCCCTAATGATAAAGTCTTAGGAAACTAAGTTTTACAAAAATTGACCCTCATGCTGACATATCATTACAAAAACCCCTGCAGGGGTGCGAAAATTTCATGGAGAAGAGTTAAGAAGAGAAAGAGGAAAAACTGCCTCACTTGAAAAACTTTGCTAGGTACATCTTTCTCGTCTTCAAGGTACATGGCACATGGTACATGGTACGTGGTTTTCCCACCTAGTTGGCTTGGTGGTCAACAGAATCCTAGCCTTCCAAGAAATGAAGTCGGAAACCCCATCAAGCCGATCTTCAACCTTCATTCCAATCATCTTGACTACAGATCTGGACCAGAAACCCTTAGCAGGAGCTAGGTCAAAATGAAATTTGGATTCTTGCGAAACTGACTCCACAGATAGATGCGCCCTATCAAGGCGAGTTGAGAGAAGATAAGATCGAGCCAAATCTATGGACAGGACAACCCAAAACTTGAAACCCTAATTTCTACAGTAATTGCTGCAGCTGCAGAATTAGGTCAAAAATGAAACTTCTCAGAACTGAATTTTTCCTTTACCAAAAGATGTGCCTTCCCTAGGGCGAGATTTCCAATGCTCTTTTCAAGCCAAACTGATGAGGGAAGACCCTGAAAGGTGAAACCCTAGTTTCTGACAATGGCTTCTTCTAGTACTGCTCTGAAACCATGCTAGTTTTTATATAATTCTAGCTGTATAATCAAATGTAGATAATAAAACAGGATCACTAGAAGAACAACCAAGCACAAAAACAATAGACACAAAGTTTTATCCTTGGGAAACCCAATAGGGAGAAAACCCAGCGACCTTCGTATAGAGATAATCAGTCCTGAGAACACAGTACAGATACAAGAGATAGAAATAGAAAATTTCTCCAAGAGAAAACCCCAAAAATTACTTCTCTAGCTGCATATGCGAATTTCTCTCTGAGTGAATTGCTTGAGCGAAGTGAGTGACCAAATGAGGCACACGACCTCTCTATTTATACACATGAAAAACTGACGTTTTCCCTTACTAGGCCGTATTGTCTTTTCCAAACTGGGGCAACCTGACTGGGGTAGTTCTGCCCATTGTTTGGGGTAGACTGCCCACTATTTTGGGGCAGTTTACCCACAGGGCCGTCTTGTCTTGGGGGAAGATAAAATAACATTTAAAAATTATTTTCTTTGTGTATTTTCAGCCCAAGGTTTACATTGATTCTTTCAAGGGTTTTACATGATCAGTTGCATCAATATATTCTCCCGTAGGAAGTACAACAGTAATATAATAAAATACAATAAGAATAGCTTCCGAAGTTGCACTATTTCCAACAAATATAGACTTATAACTAAAAGCACTATAGATCTCCTACCAATCTTTGACCAAAAAATTAGCAAACACACAAAAGACTCACAGTTTTACCCTAGAAACCCCAATGGGGAAAACCAACTTCTATGGGGCTTTCTTCTTTCTCGAGCCCATAACATATAATAAAGAGAGAATAGTTACACGCAAAAGTTCAGAAGATACAACGGAACCTGACGGGTATAAAACCCTAGATTTGCATGCAGTAGCTACTACTGCTCTTGGGAAATGTGCCCTTGTTGTCTAGTCTGATCTGGATCTCTGAAGTACTGTCTCTACCTATCTCAGGATGTAGTACCACCTCTCTAAGTCCTCTGCCCTGATATGCTCTGTCAATGAAGAAAGACTGCAGCCTCTCAGTGTAGACTGCACCTGTTATCACACAACTTGTAGTTGCCCCTAGAGGTATCTCATCCGAGACGGTAGAGGAGACAGGCAACTAAAGAGGTGACCCAAGAGATGCCACGGTTCCCAATGCAAGGTGGGAGTCACGTCAACCGAGGCACTCTTCGCTTTAGGTCAGGATGTAAGTAGACCAAGGGGGAGACCCTATACCCAATCACAGTTGATTGGACCCACACAAAGGTTTCTAAAGGTAAGTAAATGATGAGTTACAGAAACCAATGCAAGGTTAAGTGGACCTAGAAGTTGAAGTATGGTTGAAAGGTGGTGTGAGAGATTGTTGGTGTTTCAACCTACGTATGGTTTAGGCCACATTGTTTGGTATGTTGTCGAGGTATGATACCATGTGTTTGCACAAGTGGGTCTTGTTTTCTTGGGAAGTGTGAAATGGTTCGAAGTAGGCCCACAAGGTGAAACTAGGTGTGAGGTTGGTACTATAGGTTAGATAAAGACTAGATCTATGGATCTAAGTTGATTCTAGGAGTACCCAGTACTAGATCTAGGGTTTGACACAATTCCCAAGGAATGCGACTTGCTTAGAGAAGGACTAGTGCCTTGTTGGAGGGCTAATGGGGTCAAAAAGTATGTCAAAGTGTAGATCGGGACACCTAGAAGCCAAATCAAGTGGGCTAAATGAGATCCAATGGTTGGATCTTGCTAGATCTAGGTTTTCAAGTAATAACCCTAAGTGGACCACAATCCCTTGAAACAAGGAATGCTACCCCCAAGGCGGATCGTGACAAAAAGATAGTCTAGACCTAGGTTTCAAGGTTTGGCCGTTCCAAAACTCCAAAAATCTCAATCACCCACCTCCTAGAAGTGGACAAACTCACTTTCACAAGGGAGTGCGATTTGCTCAAGGAGGGCTAAAACGAGGGTTTGGTGGACCAAATCAAGTCCAATGGCCACCCAACTATAGATCCAAGTAGCTAGTACCCCGATCTATGCATGTCCCAAAAATCAAGTCAATCCAAGGGCTAGATCTTAGTAGATCTGAGTTTTGAGGTGCCAAGAAAATCAAAAGGGGGTCTTAACCCCTTAAAACATGGAGAGATGTCGACAAGGTAGATTTCACCAAAGTAAGAATCTGGGGGTAGGTTATCAAGTGTCTAGATTGCAAATCAAGTGGGATCTCACCTACCCATATGCTAGATCTAACCAAACAAGCCTCTCTCTAGGAAGTGCGATTTGGGTTCAAGAGGGCTTTTTGCCTTGAAAAGTGTGTCAATTTTTAGCCAATCACCACCAAAATATAGATCCAACTAGGGGTGGATGCTATAGAGGTGGGTTTTCAATATCTCTTCAAAAGCAAGGCTAGATCTAAGTAGATCTAAGAAATACCAAAAACAAGGGTTTTAATTGATTAGGGTTTTTATGATCTAGAAATTATGGAAGATTCAAGGAAGTAAAAGATCATACCTCTTGGAACATACCTGGATGAAGAGATGAATGCTAGTTGAGACGAGGATTACTTTGCCAAAGATCAAATGGAGAATTGTTGAAGCCCTCTTGCCAAATCGATTTTCCCAAGCCACATGTGATTCCTTCTAACCTGTCAAAACCAAGGAGCAAAGCATCAATTAGTTTAACAAATTGAAGGTAGATACAAGCAAGAGAAAGAGAGAAACATAGAATAGTTGACACAAAGGCAAAACTATTCCCTGTCAAACCAAAACGACTTCTTCCAAGCTTGAAGGGCAAGCCTCCCCACCAATTCGCACTTGTCAAAATCGTCCTCTTAACCTGTAAATAAGATGTGGCAAATACGCAAGATAGCTACAATAGATCCTCCAGTGCAATGGACAAAAGCATTTACAATCAAAACAACCAACGTCCACTCCAATCCAAGCATGTACTCCAAAAGATAGAAATTTTATTCCAAGAGCCAAGAGCCAAAAATCTCTAGATGACCTTTACAATGAGAGGCTCCCTCCTTAAATAGGATGGGGAGAGAGTACAATCCTAACCACTTTTTACATGAGTGGCTAAGATTAAAAGATCTCAAGATCTAATCAATGGCTAACAATAAATCATAACAATACATCACATGGATCACCCAATATAATGATAGCGCCCCCAGTAAATGGTACAATAAGAGGGTGACGTCATCCACTAGAGAAATATAAGTACCAAAATCCACCTCATGGTGACTAGGACATGACAATATAAGCACATGGTGGGGCTAGGAGGTATCAATCCTTACTAGCTCATCCCCAAGGCACAATAAAATAATAAAATATGTCCAATATAATATAAATGACCAAAACTGTCCTCAGAATCCATGACAGTCAAGCAGTAAATGTCCTCCTGTGATCAATCTGGGCATACCCACATGGTGAAAACTGACTGGAAGATAGTGATGCCACCCTGGAAGATCTCTGTGAAAACCAAATGCCAAAACCTTGCCTCAATTGCCCAAATCGATTTCCTCAGTGACCACTTTATCCCATTTTTTAACTGCCTCGGGAACTGTGAAAGTGCCAAAACTACCTCCTAGGGTGCTAGCGCTGTTCATCTGAGCCCACCAGGCTCTCCAGAAGGGGGGGTAAATGGTAAAAACAAGTGGCTGGACCACCCCCTCCATCATCAGCGCCCTAGGTGAACTGGCCTCTTGGGGCCCCTGCTGCTTAGGCTGGGAAATCAGCCCCAAATCTGGTCAACAAGTGTAAAACTGCATCAATCATTGTCAGAAGTGCCCGGAACTGAAAGATAAGTGTCTCATTGGATCCAAAAGACCCAAATCCACTAGGAATGTGTACTCATACACCATGGGTTGTCCAAATGGGCCAGCTGTAGGGTCCACCATATATGGACAATGCATAATCTGCTGATCTGAAGAAGTAATAAAACCTGCTGAACTGGATCAATCATCATCTGCATCATATGTCCATCATATGATATCATCATCAAGCATGTGGGACCATCAATCATCATCAATAGGCATCTATACATGGTCCACATCATCATAGATCCCAATAATATACAACCAAGGATAAATCACATCAGTAGACTAAGACAATGCTTCTCTAATCATTCTCACAGCTAAGCTCAAAGTATAAATTCCATTCAGTGGCATTAATCAAGTTAACATATTCCGTTGTTATATAAAATTACTTGCACAATAGTTCAAATGACAAACTCACCCATTGGACATGGTCAGACTGCTAGTGAAGGGTGAAGGCTAGGAACAAGGTTGGGCCAAGGGTTTGACTTATCTAACTTAACTCAAAAATACTTTGGACTGGGAGAAAGGGGGGAAGCTACAAACTCTGTATTGGACAAAATAACACGGGGGATGGCTGTGCCTCACAAATGGATAAGTTGTTTAGAGAGTGCTTATTCAACTTAGGCATCATGTCTACATCAAGTTGATCCAGGTTCATTAGGATCATTCAATTTTATTCCATGGCCTTTTTGGCCTACATAACCCTTCGGATTTCAGATGTGCTGAGAAGCACAACTAGTTGCAGCTTGCATCCAGGGCATGTTTTTCCAAATATATATAAGGTCAGCAATTGTTTAGATATAGCTTTTAAGAACCATTGCTTTTTGGACCTTTTTTTATACTCTTCGCGGAGTATTTTCAGCTGTTCATCGCTCTTGCCCTTTTTTTGTTTCCATGGGCGAATTTTTTAGTTTCCATAAGTAGAACATGAGCTTTCAGTTTTAGCCAACAACATCTCAAGTGACTAAGGGGAGTTCGAGCCAATGCCAAACATCGGGACAACCGACTAGAATGATTTAGGCCTACAATCCAACTCACCAAAGGCAAGTTTTGTCACCAACTTAGAGCAGAGACACTGAATACACTGGGATGCGGTCCAAACACAGAGGTAGAAAAATGGGGAAGTCCTCGGTATCAGAAAGTCAAATGAGACAAGTCAAGGTTTAAAGTCAAACAGGAAGGTCATGTATGGATGGAGTCAAGTGAATATGGAGCCTACACTAGCAGACAACTGGTGTCAGGAAAGACCATATCTATGTAAGGTGAAAAACCAGTGGTTTTGTTAAATGACCTAAATGTGCAAGCAATTGTCCATTTTATGATTCACAGTTCATTTTAAACAGTTTGCCACATCAGGAATAATATACCAAGCACATGCTGTAATCATGACTAAATCAACAAGATAATAATCCACAGTCAGTGATAACATATCCATAGATCATACAACATCATCAAAATAATAATCATCATGCACCATCTGAAACACTGCTGCAATACATCTCTAGGCACTGAACTGAAACTGTATGGGATAAAGGGTCACATCGGTCATCAAATCTGAACTCTCAAGGCTCAGCCTTGACACAAGGTCAAACATACATCTGAATAATATACTGCTCTGATCATGAGTGATCCAAAATATATAGCCATGCTCTGGAATAATGGAAGCTCTGGAATGTGCAGATATCTGCTGTACAAAAATAGTAGCCCTGCTACTATGGTGTGATAACAGCACCCCCTCTCTTAACAGCTGTAAAGTCACCCCTCAAATCTCAATCAATCTCTGATGAGATTAGCTCAGATCTTCTTCAATCACTGAAGAAGATCACTCCCACTCCTGGTACTCTTGACTCACCTAGCCTCATGCATAAAAACTCTCCAGTCAAACACGTCTCCTCTCCTCAAGTAGTGCGTCCCTCTGCCTCTGGAAAGTCACCCAATCTCAAAACTCTGGCTTTCTCCACTCAGATGCTCTCCCTGCACATAGTAATGATTGATTGATGCCTCTGATCAAGTAAGGACTAATCCTGCTTAGATCCCCTCACTATCTCTCTCTGTAGATGCGCCCCCTCTCTTGAGGAAGTTGCCCACTCTGCATGAACAAGTCCTCCTCACCCTCAATCTCCTCTCTTTGAGGAAACTGCTAAGTAACCCTTATAATAACTCACTGACTGATTAGGGTTTCCGAAACCCTAAAGTGAGTGCATGCAAAAATCCTGCTTTTGCATGCTTTTTAATTAAAAAGTCTGCATGCATGAGGCAAATCACCTTGAAAGGTCCCCATGCATCCACCGTTGGATTCATGCCATCTGGTAGAGTGCGTCTCACCTCTACTCCATCCTGATGCCTATACTACAAATGCATCTCCATGCTAGGCATTTGATCATGGAGGACATCCCGTGATACCACTATCTCTAACAAAGAGGAATATCATATATGTTTCCTTCACTGTTGCGTCCTCTCCCAAAATCTTAGACCATGGAAGTAATTTTCCCTCGTAGAAATAGTCTATGTGGTGGTTCACGATCATCTCTACACAACAATAATCTCCGCCAGCAATAATCACGGTGCTCTCTTCAGTGAACAATAGTCATTACACTCAACTCTAGGCAACAATCAATGCTCAACACGCAACACTAGAAGGATAATCACTTCACACATTTACAGGTCCCAGGATCAAACATGAAACTTGGTTAGGGTTTCCATCAGTCGAGACTAATGGCATACCATGCTTTTCACCGTATCTCTTCAACACAGAGATAGGAATCTCCACTTCAACGCAACACAAGTATACAATTCTTGTGGAGGTAAGGAGCTTCACCATCAAGCAACAAGAGGAAATGTTCACCAACGCAGCAGCTCCAAAGTGCGTTCGCAGCTCCAAAAATGAGACTCAACATTGCACACAGCAGCCGTGGAGATACCAATAAGACTTATACAAAGATATATAGCTGGAACAATTCACGAGATAGTTAAGAGTTCAATCATCAAAGGAGATGTTATCACCTAAGATGTAGTTACCCCTATGGATGGATCCAGTCATGGATAGCAATAGGGAAGGGCAACTCAAAGGTGCAACCACGATCACCTCGACCTCCAATATGTATGGTTGTCACGCCAGTCGAGGCAACCTTCGCTTTATGTTATCTAGCCCAGACAACAAAGGGGGAGACCCGATCTACTCCCGACAGGAGAGATCAAAACCAAGACACCAAATCAGGGTATTTCTAGGTGAAGTTAGGTGTATGGTTTATCCTAGACCTAAGGATGAAGTCACAAGCCAAGTGAGGGGTTTAATAGGTATAGCTTTGGTTCATAGTTGAATGTACGAGTGACTTATAATGTTTGTAGTGAGATCTAGGGCTAATGTACTAGTTCAATGTCAAAAGATCCACCGCCTTGGGAACCGTGTCCAATGCAGGATAGTTAAGGTTTGTATTGGGGCTAACTAGTACATGAGACAAGCTTGACCATGGTTCATGATGTCTTCAAAGGTATAGTCTACCATACATAGGTCAAACCACAAGTCAATCCAACAATGTAGGAAAGTTGAATTACCTTGTAGAGAAACCAGTGCCTTGGGAATTGGGAAGTGGAGTCAAAGTAGGGTTGACTTATGGTTTAGGACTCCTACAATATGAGATAAGTGGACAGTATAGGTCTTGATGGTTGAATGTGTCTAGATCTAGGTTTAACCCAAGTGGACCACAATCCCTTAAAACAAGGAATGCAGTCCCCAAGGCAAGATTTGACAAAATGACAGTCTAGACCTAGGTTTTAAATTATTCCGGTTTCAGATCTGCAATAATCTCAAGTACCCAGTTCCTAGAAGTGAGTAAACTCACTTCTCCAAGGTGGTGCGACTTTACCCAAGGAGGCTTCAATTTGGGTTTAGGTGGGTCAAATCATGTCGGATGGCATCCAAACTTTAGATCCGGGTAGATCAGTCAAGTAAGAGTATGGATCTATAATTTCGTGGCAATCCACCGGTTAGATCTTTGTAGATCTGAGTTTAAGTGTTCCAAGTGGTCCAAAATGGGGATTAAATCCCTTAAAATGTGGAATGGGGCCCACAAGGTGAATTTCAAGAAAGGGACAACCTGGGTGTATGTTATTTGATGTGTAGATGTCAAATCAAGTGGAATCTCAAACACCCATGTACTAGATCTAGGTCAACTTGCTCAAATGGTGGAGTGCGCCTTCCTTGGGAGAAGCTAAGTTGGCTTGGGAGAGGGGTCAAACGGAAGCCAATCCTCACCAAACTATAGATCCGGGATGCCGTGGATGCTATAGAGGTGGGTTTTCAATATCATGCCCAACAACCCACTAGATCTCAGTAGATCTAAGAAAATGCAAAATTGGGGTTTTAATTAATTAGGGTTTTAAGTGTTTTTGACAATTGGATAGATCATGGAGATAGAACTTACCTTGAGATCATACCTGAATGATGTGGATGAGATGCCTTGATGTTGAGGAAGATTCCCGCAGAGATCAAATGAGAGATTGTTGATTTGCTTGCCAATTTGATGCCCAAGTCCACAAGTGCGCCTTCCTCTACCTGTCAAACCAAGGAATAAAGATTCAATCAGTAAGAGCAAGTATGGAAGAAATACAAGAGAAATGCAAATAGTAACATGAAATAGAAGGTCCTGGGACAGTAATACTCCCTGTTACCAACGAAGAGCTCCAAAGAAGAAGTAGGGAGAGTCTTCCCCTACCAATACCTCCTCCTCCAAGCAAATCGGCCTCCACCTGTAGATGCAAAATCGTGGTACAATAGATATGGCAAACAAGATCTCCAATAACTCAGTGCAAAGGAAGAACCAACGAACGAACACTAAAAACATTCACCACAACATTGGAGATAGATGCAATAATAATTTTCTATTCCAATAATCCAGAGCCAAAAGTCCCTTTACAATGAGAGGCTCTCTCCTTTAAATAGGAAGGAGAGGCACCAAAACCCTAACCACTTTTTGAATGAGTGGCTAAGATTAAAAGATACAAATGTCTAATCAATGGTTGAGATGAGCTCAACAACATAATACATGGATCACACATAAAATATAACATAAGTGGACAAAGTCGCCCTAGGAGAGGGGAATCCCACCAAATCATGATGACAAAATATCATAAGAGGCTCATGGTGGGTCCAAGGGGTAATTTTATCCCTCCTTGGTCAATCCCCATGGCACAATAACCAATAAATAATCCTGAATGTACCAAATCGTGCCTCCAAGGTGAAGTCGTGGTCCTCAAAAGACCTCAAAAATCCACAGAAAGTGCCATAAGTGATGGATGCGGGCCCCGATGAAGCTGAAACTGCTGGGGGAGGTGTGGAAGGTCCCGATCTATCATCACTGATCATCCCATGCCATAACTTTGCCTCAGTAGCCCAAATCGATTTCCTCAATAGCCATTTCTACCAATCCTGAAATGCCTCGGGAAGCGTGAAACTGCCCAAACAGCCTCCTGGAGTGATGGCGCTGTCAAGGTGAGGGCACCAATGTGTCCGGGAGGGGGGTAATATGGTGAAAACAAGTGGCTGGACCACCCCCTCCATCATCAGCGCCCTAGGTCAACCGGATAAAAGTCATCTCTGCTCCGACAGGGCCTCCAACAGACCAAAACTGCACTAGGACAGCCCACTGAGGCTAAATCATCACTGTAAGTGCCCGGAACTGAAAACAAACTGTCCCATTGGACTCAGAAGGTCCAAATCCATCCAAGATGTGTACTCATACACCATATGAATCTCTGCATGATCAAAATAAATATCCAATGTACCGGAACAAGGCCAATAATAATGATCTGTAAATGACCAAACACTGATGTATCCCAAGAATCATCATCATAACCCTGTAGCTGTTGCATAGAATCATCCTGTATGTGTACATAGACCATATATCATCTATCCATATCATCATAAGGTCCAACATCTCATGTCCCATGGTCCTCCATGGTCAAACTAGGTCTAACCAAGACCAAATACAACTCAGACTATCATCCATAGCTGCTGCAAGGTGTCAAGGTTAATACATGCTTTACAATTTATTCAAATAGCCAATATAACACAGAGTAATCATGACTGGCGATCTAAATCCAAATATATAGTGTCGTTGATTATTATTATTACTTAGACTAGACTTTCAGGACCATACTCACTTCATAGTTGTGATCAATTTGCTAGTGAAGGGTGAAGGCTGCAATAACTGGCTAGGCTAAGGGATGACTTGACTGACTTGACTTTGTGACACTTTGGCAAGGGAAAGGGAATACACACCATAGTATATACTGAATGAGCAATAACACAGGGAATGGCGGTGTCTCACAAATGGATGAGTTGTTTAAAGAGGGTTTATTCACCTTCACAGATGCGCACAATCCATAATACAAACAAGGCCAGCAATTGTTTAGATATAACATTTAAGTTCCATTGCTTTTTGGGCCTGAGGTTTCCATAGCCTTGATCTATGTGTGTTTACAAACACATTGCATAGATTTACATTTATTTTTAGGCTTTCTGCTGCAGGTGTGTTTTTAAGGCACTTGTTTACCTGAGCACTTCTAGGTGTGTCATGGACAACTTGTTTACCTAGGTATTTATTTTTCCAAAAGATATAACATTTTATTTTTCATGGCCATTTTCAATTGGCATTTCTTTCACATACAAGATATAGCATTTTATTTTTCCAGATTTTGTATTCATGGCAGCACTAAAAGTTTCAGGTTTAGCCAACACAACTTTAATGACTAGGGGGAATTCACAAGGAACTCCAACTCACCATAGGTAAGTTCTGTCACCAACTCAGAGCCGAGACACAATAAACAGGGAAGCTCATCCAATACAGAGGCTACAGTGGGGAAAGGTCCTCCATGCCACTAGTCAAGTAGTAAGTCAGGGTGATAATCTAAAAGGTAGGCCATGGATGGATGAAGACAATGAAAAGATGAAGCCAACACTAGCAAGCCAAGGTATGGTTGAATGATCACCTCTATTCTCCCTAAGGAGGGTATGTACCAATGAGTATGAATAGTGAACTTCTAAGTCTGAGTAGGGACAGTAATATATATATAATAGGTCAACCAGGTCCAAATATCTATATGATCGCCAGATCATGACACTAAGTGCTAAGACATGCTATAAGAATAAGTATAAAAGCAATCTAACCATAATACCATGATATACCTGCTGAGTCATATACCTGAAAGCTCATCAACCTGTACCATCATCTGTCCTCTGAGACTGCTGCTGTAACTCTGGGCAATACTGTCTGCTCTGTACCAATGGCATAATGGCTACATCGGTCACCTCTCTGAGTGTCCTGAAACTCAGTCATGGCATGGGGAATGCAACTGCTGTCCACAATCTGATAGTAATCCAATATAGATGCTCATCTCGGCATCTCAAATGTAAGGGAACTGGCTGAATAGTGTACTGGAATGAGAAAAATAATGTATGGTAGCCCGGCTACTATATATGTGATAACATCTGGCTCCGGCTGGGACAAGTGCTCTGCTGAAATGAGCGCTTGAGAACCTCAGAATCTCTGGTCCTCGAACTCTGCTACTCGAATCCACGATCCAGCACTCTACCATTTTACTTCCAGCTTTTATTCATGCAACCTATTTTCTGCATTCACAAACATCTAACAAAAATACCTCATGCCGCATGTGTGGGAAAAATATAAAATCAACTGAAATAAAATCTATTCTATGTCAGAAATATAAACGCATAAAGTATAAATGCAAAAAGTAAATTAAACTACTAACATAATTTGCAAAAGTTGAAATTTATTGTGCAGGAAAAGAAAAAATGACAGGTACTCAGTTAAACTAGGAGCTTACAAAGGAGCTTAGAGACTAAAAAGGTGCCAGACTCAATGGCTGAAAAGACTAACTACTGCCTAAGTAGGCTTATTTGGTTTCCTACCTACCCTAATCTACCAGGCAATGCAAGCGGAGAGATCCCAACTATGTGGGATCAGGGATGTGATCCCTCAAGTCCCTCTGATGGACAGGGTATAAAATACGTCGTCCACTAGCAGTGGTCAGAAAGCACATGCCATCAATGCATCTTTCTACTGTGAAAGGTCCAACCCATAAGTCATCAGCTTGCCCCGATCTTATATGCAGTAAATGGTTGGGGATAATGACTTGACTTCCTGTAGGAAAACTATTTCTATTGACTGACTCAGGGATAACTCCAATGTTACGAATAGGCATGGGGTGGATTTCAGCAGGGTTTTGCGGTTGAGGTGTGACAATCCTAGAGTTTCTCCTAGAAGGAACTGCATCAATTCTGGGTGGACCACCATCTAAGGAAATAGCAACTGTGCCAACAAGGATTTCCCTAACTTCCCTTCTTGTTTCTTGGATTACCTCATTTGGCTCTTCCCCATGGGGAGACACAACTCTTTTAACAATTTCACCTACAGTCAAGAGGTCTCTATGTTCTTCCAAGGGAGGTGGCTCTCTAGATATGACAGTGTTATGACTAGAACCTTCCCCTGAAGGAACCGGAACAACCATGTTTTCCAATCTGGGAGAAACTGACTCAGGATGAAATGTAGAGGAAGTAGGAATGTGAGAAGGATCATGAGTATGATGACTAGAAAACTCAGATGGTAGGAGGAAACTAGGAATGTGCGGATATGTAGATAAAGCATGGCTTTGAGGCTCTGAAGGAGTTTGAAAAATAGCAAGGTTATTTAGATTATAGTCTCCTTCAGGAGCATCATTAGCTAGGGCATCCTCTTCCCAACTCAGAGAGTTATCATGGACTTGAATTAGGCTACCGTCTTCTAAGGATAAATGAGATAAAGAATCTTCTGTATCGGAAAAATAAGTGGCTTCAGGCTCTTCATTTGTTTCAACCCTAGTAGATGTCGCAAGATTGTTTTCCCATGGGTAAATAGGTGCAAGCCCTTGGTTTTCTCTCTCTCTGTTGTGATCAGTCAAGGCAAACCATTCCCTAACAGTGAAAGGAATTCTTTCTCCCCTCCTAATATCATCAAACTCATCTTTATGTATTGAGTTTTCAATATTCTCCTCATTATTTATTTGCTCATGAAGGTTTTCTATTGGGGGAGTTTGTTCCATGCTTTGATCATCAAGCAAATTCTCATCTCTTCCTATATTTCTTATGCCATCCTCAACCCCTTCAAGTGTGTGATTTTCTATAGCAGGTTCTTGAATGGTTTCATTGTTTTGTTCATGATCTTGGGGTTGATTTTCATATCCTCTCAATTCATCCATTTCCTCAACAAATTCATTTCCAATTGTTCTTGTTATTTCAATCATTTGCTTGTCTTCCCAAAAAGAATCAGAATCTTCCATGACCATACACATACTTTGATCAACTTCATATAATTCATCCTCATCTTCAACAAGGTTAGTTTTGGCATTATTTAACAATTCATCCCCATATGTGTTTTTTAGCCCTTCATCAAAAGACTCAACATGCTCATTATAACAAGGTTCTCTGTTAACCCGAATCAAAGCTCCATCAGGGTTTGGAACACAAATAAATGATAAGTCCATCATAAGGTATCCACCTAGACCAGCTGCCCACTTTCTAGATAAAAGCATTCCATATGCTGGGGGCAAGTCAATGACCACTACATCCATCATGGTGGAAATGTCTGAACATGTGAAAAGATCAGCTCTAAGGTTTTTGATCAAACCATAAGATGGCACTCGTCGGGAATCTATACCACAGACATTTCCATAAGGTCTAGTCACTTCAAGTCCCATTTCCTTCATAACTTGTAAAGGCATAACATTCATCGCTGCTCCAGAATCCAACATACAATTATGAAGGAGCATGTTTTGAATGTGCAAGGTAAGGTAAAAGGGGAAGTGACCACCGCTTTTTCTTTCATAAATGGCTGAATGGATGTTTATTGGTGGATCCTTCTCTGTTTCACTAGGTTGTGTTCCACTAAGCTTTTGGATATGACATGACTCTAGGACCGGTTCAGGAATTTTCTCTTGGCCAATACCGTTGAAAAATTCCTCTACTTGGCATCTAACAGAGGGCACCTTCATTAACTCAGTGACAGGGATGTTACACATTATCTTGCTTAGCTCTTTCTTCATATCAATCTTGAGATCATAATTATCTATGGCAAGATCTTCTTCTTCCTTTTTATCTTCATCAATCTTTTTATGTTTATCAAGGAAAGAAGGCTGGGAAGTACTTCCTCGTTTGTAGATTTGATACTTTGGTTGCTCTTTAGGTTTTGGGAGTTCTAAGGCACAACATGTGGAGCTAGGTTCTTCAACTATATCATCTTCTTGCTCCCATGGCTCTTCTTCTAAAAGGATTCTTCCAAAGTCTTCATCATAAGATAAGTCATTTATAAAGTTGATGTTTTCTGGTTGGTCATCATGGTCAATGGTGTCAGAGGGTATTTCTTCTTCTTCATCACACCAATTGACTTCCTTCTTTTCAGTGTTTTCTGGATACTCAGGTCGTCGTCTATCCCTATCCCCATCAGGCCTTCTATTATTATTCCAGTAAGGTTTAGGGCCATAAGGATTCCTATGTCTCTCAGGGTCATTCAAACTTGCCACATTCTTAGTTAGGACAGTTAATTGTTTCATCATTTCTTGCATGACTTCTAAAGTGTCCTTGGATTCCTTTGGCACACTCACAGGTTCCTTTGGTTTTCGGAGTCTAGGGTCAGATCTGGAAGTGGATGGGGTGAATTGATCGAAAAAGTTTTGTTTCCCCATGGATGCTACATTTTGCTCAGCCATTTTAGCATTTGATTGAGCGGTCTTTAAGTCATTTGGGTTTTTATCCTTTAGCTGATAACCAACCCATCCCTCAAAGGCATTCAAGTAGTGAATGACAACTGCTTGATCTTTTGGTCTAATCTCTTCAGGGATAACAGCTACAGTCTTGTCAAATCTTATGTTAAACTCATGGACTGTTTCATTTTCTCTTTTCTTGATGTCAAAAAGTTGGTGTAAGAGAAATTTCCCATCTAACTTTCGGGACCACTCACTGTTTAGCTTGTTGACAAAGTTATCATACCCATCAATGGATGAGGCAGGCAACCTGTCAAACCACTTCCTAACATCTCCTTCTAAGGATGCCAGGAGACCCCTCATGAACACATCTTCCTCAGATGCCCCATATGCTTCCATGTGTTCCCATACTTTATCAATGTGGTCTTCAATTGATATAGCGGATACTCCATCAAATCTGGGAACCTTTTCAAAATACTTTTCAGGCATGTCATGGGGTGCACCCTGGATTTGGGAAAAGTCTAAAGGAGATGGTTTTGCCTTTCTTCCAAAAATCCTAGGGGCTTGTGGTGGAGGAACATTTTGGTTTCCCGGGTTTGTTCCGGCCATTGGATTTGGTAAGTTTGTGTTTAAGTTTGAACTAGGAGATGAGGGAGGAACCGACTTGATCAAAGGGGATCCTGAAGCTCTGTTTGGAGAATCGTTAACCAATTTCCAAAGGAAGTTAGATGGTTGTGCTTTAGGATCTCTTTTACGATATGTAATTGGGGTTCCTTCAACTTGATCTAAGTTTACTTTACTTCTTGTGTTGTAAGGATGTAAATGAGCTCGCTCCTCAGCGGAGTCACGATTGGGAGTCGCCAGGTAGATTTAACTCTTCTACCAAGATATGTGTCGTTTATATATGCGGGAAGGACTAGGGCAAGCTATTGCCTCCCCGGCAGCGGCGCCAAAATGTTAGGCAAAGAGAAGGAATGGTTGTGCTAACTCGTGCTCAAGAGGAACTGTTATCACCTAACTTGTAGTTACCCCTATAGATGGATCCATTAATGGATGGCAAGAGGGAAATGCAACCCAAAAGGTGCAACCACGATCACCTCGACTTCCAATAGATGGTTGTCACGCCAATCGAAGCAACCTTCACTTTATGCTATCTAGCCCAGACAACAAAGGGGGAGACCCATATCTACTCCCGACAGGAGAGATCAAACCAAAACATCGAATCAAGTCAAGTATAAGTGAGGTATTGTAAGGTGTATGGTGTACCCTAGATCTAAGGATAAAGTCACAAGATAAATAAGGGTTTTAATGAGTATAGCTTTGGTTCATTGTTGATGTGAGAATTGAAATGAGATCCAGAATTAAAGTACTAGTCAATTGTGAGAAAATCCACTGCCTTGGGAACCATGTCCAATGCAGGGTAGTTTAAGAGTTGAATTGGGGCTAACCAGTACCAATGACAAGCTTGATTATAAGATATGACAATGTCAAGGGATTCAAGCAACCAAAACAAGGATCTAACGACAAGTTAACCCAACAATCTAGGAAAGTCAAATGAGCTTGGAGAAAGATCAGTGCCTTGGGAATTGGGATAAATGGAGTCAAAAAGCAGTTAACTTGTAGATCATGACCCCTATAGCATAAGACAAGTGGGCTACTAAAAGTATGATGGTTGGATCTTTCAAGATCTAATAGTTCAAGATATGACCTAAGTGGACCACAATCCCTTAAAACAAGGAATGCTACCCCCAAGGCAAGATTTCACAAAATGACATACTAGCCATAGGTTTTAAGGTATGCTTATTCCAAATCCACCAAAATCTCAATTACCCAAGTCCTACAAGTGGACAAACTCAATCCCCCAAGAAGTGCGACCTTGCCCAAGGAGGGTTATGTTATCACACAACTTGTAGTTGCCCCTAGAGGTATCCCATCCGGGACGGTAGAGGAGCTAGGCAACTAAAGAGGTGACCCAAGAGATGCCACGGTTCCCAATGCAGGTGGGAGTCACGTCAACCGAGGCACTCTTCGCTTTAGGTCAAGGTGTAACTAGACCAAGGGGGAGACCCTATACCCCAATCACAGTTGATTGGACACAAACAAAGGTTTCTAAGGGTAGGTAAAGGATGAGTTACGGAAACCAATGCAAGGCTTAAGTGGACCTAAGAGTTAATGAATGGTTGATGGTGGTGTAATGGATAGTTAGTGTTTCAACCTATGTATGGTTTAGGCCACATGATGGGGTATGATTACTAGGTATAGTACCATGTGTTTGCACAAGTGGGTCTAGTTTCTTGGGAAGTGTGAAATGGTTCTAGATGGACCCACAAGGTGAAGTTAGGTGTGAGGATGGTACTATAGGTTAGATCTAGGCTAGATCTATAAGTTGGAGTTGGTTCTAGGATTACCCATGTACTAGATCTAGGGTTTGACACTAATCCCAAGGAGTGCGCTTTGCTTGGAGAAGGACTAGTGCCTTGTAGGATGGGCTAATGGAGTCAAGAAAGATGTCAAAGTGTAGATCGGGACACCTAGAAGCCAAGTCAAGTGGGTTGAATGAGATCCAATGGTTGGATCTTACTAGATCTAGGTTTTTTAAGAGATGACCAAAAGTGGACCACAATCCCTTAAAACAAGGAATGCAATCCCCAAGGCGGATCTTGACAAAAGGACAGTATAGACCTAGGTTTCAAGGCATGGGCATTCCAAATCCACGAAAATCTCCAACACCCACTTCCTAGAAGTGGACCAACTCAAAAATTCAAGGGGGTGCGACTTGCTCAAGGAAGGGCAAAAGATGGGTTTGGTGGACCAAATCAAGTCCAATGGCCACCAAAATGTAGATCCGGGATGTTAGTACCCCGATCTATGTTCCTTCAAAGTTTCAAGTGAATCCAATGGCTAGATCTTAGTAGATCTAAGTTTTAAGGTACCAAGAAGATCAAAAGGGGGTTTCAACCCCTTAAAACATGGAGAGATGTCCACAAGGTAGTTTTCACCAAAGTAAAGATATGGGTATAGGTTATCAAATGTCTAGATGTCAATTCAAGTGGGATCTCACCTACCCATGTGCTAGATCTAACCCAACAAGCTTCTCTTAGGAAAATCGATTTAGGTTCAAGAAGGCTTTTTTTTATTGAAAAGTGTGTCAATTTTTAGCCAATCGCCACAAAACTATAGATCCAACTAGGGGTGGATGCTATAGAGGTGGGTTTGCAATATCTTTTCAAAAGAAGGGCTAGATCTAAGTAGATCTAAGAAATACCAAAAACAAGGGTTTTAATTTGATTAGGGTTTTTGTGATCTAGAAATTATGGAAGATTCAAGGAAGAGAAGATCATACCTCTTGGAACATACCTGGATGAAGAGATGAATGCTAGTTGAGACGAGGATTACTTTGCCAAAGATCAAATGGAGAATTGTTGAAGCCCTCTTGCCAAATCGATTTTTCCAAGCCACATGTGACTCCTTCTAACCTGTCAAGCCAAGGAGCAAAGCATCAATTAGTTTAACAAATTGAAGGTAGATGCAAGCAAGAGAGAGAAAAACATAGAGTAGTTGACACAAAGGCAAAACTACTCCCTGTCAAACCCAAAACGACTTCTTCCAAGCTTGAAGGGCAAGCCTCCCCACCAATTCGCACTTGTCAAAATCGCCCTCTTAACCTGCAAATAAAGTATGGCAAATATGCAAGATAGCTACAATAGATCCTCCAGTGCAATGGACAATAGCATTTACAATATAAACAACCAACATCCACTCCAATCCAAGCATGTACTCAAGATAGAAATTTTATTCCAAGAGCCAAGAGCCAAAAATCTCTAGATAATTTTACAATGAGGGGGTCTCCTCCTTATATAGGATAATAAAGACCAAAACCCTAGATCTCAAAACCACTTTTTGAAATGAGTGGTTGAGATTAAAAGATCTCACAACATAATCAATGGCTAATAATAAATCATAACCATATATCACATGGATCACCCACATAATGATAGCGCCCCCACTAAAAAGGTACAATGAGGGGTGACGTCATCCACAAGAGAAACTATAAGCATCAAAATCCACCTCATGGTGACTAGGACATAACAATATAAGCTCATGGTGGGGCTAGGAGGTTTTAATCCTTACTAGCTCATCCCCAAGGCACAATAAAAATAATAAAATATGTCCAATATAATAAAAATGACCAAAACTGTCCTCAGAATCCATGACAGTCAAGCAGTAAATGTCCTCCTGTGATCAATCTGGGCATACCCACATGGTGAAAACTGACTGGAAGGTAGTGATGCCGCCCTGGAAGACCTCTGTGAAAACCAAATGCCAAAACCTTGCCTCAATTGCCCAAATCGATTTCCTCAGTGACCACCTTTTCCCATTTTTTAACTGCCTCGGGAACTGTGAAAGTGCCAAAACTTCCTCCTAGGGTGCTAGCGCTGTCAATCTGAGCCCACCAGGCTCTCCGGAAGGGGGGATAAATGGTAATAACAAGTGGCTGGACCACCCCTTCCCTCATCAGCGCCCTAGGTGAACTGGCCTCTCGGGGCCCCTGCTGCTCAGGCTGGGAAATCAGCCCCAAATCTGGTCAACAAGTGTAAAACTGCATCAATCACTGTCAGAAGTGCCCGGAACTGAAAGATAAGTGTCTCAATGGATCCAGAAGACCCAAATCCACTAGGAATGAGTACTCATACATCATGGGTTGCCCTAATGGGCCAGCTGTAGGGTCCACCATATATGGACAATGTATAATCCGCTGATCTGAAATAATAATAAACCTGCTGAACTGGACCAAACATCATCTGTATCATATGTCCATCATATGATATCATCATCAAACATGTGGGACCATAAATCATCATCAATAATCATCCATACATGGCCCACATCATCACGGATCCCAAGAATATATAATCAAGGATAAATCACATCAGTAGACTAAGACAATGTTTCTCTAATCATTCCCACAGCTACGCTCAAAGTATAGATTCCATTCAGTGGCATTAATCAAGTTAACATGTTCCGTGATAAAATTACTTGCACAATAGTTCAAATGACAAACTCACCCATTGGACATGGTCAAACTGCTAGTGAAGGATGAAGGCTAGGAACAAGGTTGGGCCAAGGGTTTGACTTGTCTAATCTTAAATCAAAAATACTTTGGACTGGGAGAAGGGGGAAGCTACAAACTCTGTGCTGGACAAAAGAACACGGGGGATGGTTGTGCCTCACAAATGGATAAGTTGTTTAGAGAGTGCTTATTCAACTTAGGCATCATGTCTACATCAAGTTGATCCAGGTTCATTAGGATCATTCAATTTCATTTCCATGGCCTTTTTGGCCTACATAACCCTTCGGATTTCAGATGTGCTGAGAAGCACAACTAGTTGCAGCTTGCATCCAGGGCATGTTTTTCATATATTTATAAGGTCAGCAATTGTTTAGATATAACTTTTAAGAACCATTGCTTTTTTGGACCTTTCTTATACTCTTCGAGGAGTATTTTTAGCTTTTCACTGCTCTTGCCCTTTTTTTTGTTTCCATGGGCGAATTTTTTAGTTTCCATAGGTAGAACATGAGTTTTCAGTTTTAGCCAACAACATCTCAAGTGACTAGGGGGAGTTCGAGCCAATGCCAAACATCGGGACAACCGACCAGAATGATTTAGGCCTACAATCCAACTCACCAAAGGCAAGTTCTGTCACCAACTCAGAGCCGAGACACTGAATAAACAGGGATGCGGTCCAAACACAGAGGTAGAAAAATGGGGAAGTCCTCGGTATCAGAAAGTCAAATGAGACAAGTCAGGGTTTAAAGTCAAACAGGAAGGTCATGTATGGATGGAAACAAGTGAATATGGAGCCTACACTAGCAGACAACCAGTGTCGGGAAAGACCATGTCTATGTAAGGTGAAATACCAGTAAGTTTTGTTAAGTGACCTAAAATTGCAAGCAATTGTCCATTTTATGATTTACAGTTCATTTTAAATAGTTTGCCACATCAGGAATAATATACCAAGCACATGCCATGATTATGACTAAATCAACAAGATAATAATCCACAGTCAGTGAGAACATATCCATAACATCATCATAATAATCATCATCATGCATCATCTGAAACACTGCTGAGATACATCTCTAGGCACTGAACTGAAACTGTAATGGGATAAGTGGTCACATCAGTCATCAAATCTGAACTCTCAAGGCTCAGCCTTGACACAAGGTCATAAAATCTGAATAATGTACTGCTCTGATCATGAGTGATCCAAAATATATAGCCATGCTCTGGAATAAAGGAAGCTCTGGAATGTGCAGATATCTGCTGTACAAGAATAGTAGCCCTGTTGCTATGGTGTGATAACAGGTTACAAGTGTGGTAAATGGGATCAAGACAAGTCCAATGGCCACCAAAATTTAGATCCAGGTAGTTTAGGCAAGTATCAATGTGGATCTAAAAGATCAAGGTGATCCAAGGGTTAGATCTTAGTAGATTTGAGATTTAAGATATCACCAAGTGGTCCAAAATGGGGTTTAACCCTTAAAATGTGGAATAGGGCCCACAAGGTAGAAATCACTAAAGTGATAGTCTAGGGGTAGGTTATTGGATGTGTAGATTATAGATCAAGTGAAATCTCAACTACCCACGTACTAGATCTAGGTTAACTCACCCAAGCCAAGGAGTGCGACCTCACTTGGAGAGGCTAAGTTGCCTTGAGAAGGGGGTCAAATGGAAGCCAATCCTCACCAAACTATAGATCCGGGATGTCGTGGATACTATAGAGGTGGGTTTTTAATGTCTTACCCAAGAAGCCACTAGATCTTTGTAGATCTGAGAAAATGTAAAAATGGGGGTTTTAATTAATTAGGGTTTGAAGTAACTTAGACAAGTGGATAGATCATGGAAAGAGAAATTACCTTGAGATCATACTTGAGTGATGAAGAGAGATGCCTTGTTGTTGAGGAAGACTCCTGCAGAGATCAAATGAAAAATTGTTGAATTTGCTTGCCGAAATGATGCCCTAGCCCACAAGTGCGACCTCCTCTACCTGTCAATCCAAGGAAAATGATTTCAATCAGAAAGATTAAGTATGGAAGAAATACAAGCGAAGTGCAAATGTAACATGAAATAGAAGGTCCTGGGACAGTAATACTCCCTGTTACCAATGAAGAAACCCAAAGAAGAAGTAGGGAGGGTCCTCCCCTACCAATACGTCCTCCTTGAATGAATTCGGCCTACACCTGTAGATGCAAAAATGGTACAAAAATATGGCGAGACAATATCTCCAATAACTCAATGCAAAGGAAGAATCAACGAACGAACACCAAAAACATTTACCACAACACTTGGAGATGGATGCAATAATAATTTTCTATTCCAATAATCCGGAGCCACAAGTCCCCTTTACATTGAGAGGCTTTCTCCTTTAAATAGGAGGGAGAGAGTCCACAATCTAACCACTTTTTGAATGAGTGGCTAAGATTAAAAGATCAAAAGATCTAATCAATGGTTGAGATGAGCTCAACAATAAAATACATGGATCACTAATAAAATATAACAATAAGTGGACAAAATCGCCCTAGGAGAGGGGATCCCACCAAATCATGATGACAAAATATAACAGCTAGCTCATGGTGGGTCCAAGGGGTAATTTTAGACACCCTTGGTCAATCCCCATAGCACAATAATAATAAAATAGTCATCAAAGTACCAAATCGTGCCTCTATGGACAAATCGTGAGCCTTAGGAGGCTCCAAAAATCATTAGAAAATGCCATAAGTGATGGATGTGGGTCCCGATGAAGCTGAAACTGCTGGAGAAGGTGTGGAAGACATCCCACTCATCATCACTGATCATCCCATGCCAAAACTTTTCCTCAGTAGCCCAAATCGAATTCCTCTGTAGCCATTTCTACCGATTTTGACCTGCCTCGGGAAGTGTGAAACTGCCCAAACTGCCTCCTGGAGTGCCTGCACTGTCAAGGTGAGGGCACCAGTGTGTCTGGGAGGGGGGTAATATGGTAAAATCAAGTGGCTGGACCACCCCCTCCATGCACAGCGCCCTAGGTGAACCAAATAAAATCCATCTCTGCTCTAACAGGGTCTTCGACAGAGCAAAACTGCACTAGGATAACCTACTGAGGCTCAATCATCACTGTAACTGCTTGGAACTGAAAGTAGACTATCTTGTTGGACTCAGAAAGTCCAAATCTATCCAAGATGTGTACTCATACACCATATGGATCTCTGCATGATCATATAATATATCCAATATGCCCAAACAAGTGAAATAATAATAATCTGCAAATGATCAAATAATGCTGAAAACCATAAATCATCATCATAACCCTGCATCTGATGCATAGAACCATCATGTACATGTACATAGACCATATATCATCTATCTGTGTCATCATAAGGTCTAACCATCTCATGTCCTATGGCTGACTGTGGTCAAATTGGGTTTGACCAAGTCAACATGACCAAATATAACTCAGAATATCATCGGAAGCTGCTGCAAAGTGCCAGAGGTTAATGCATGCTCTACAATTCATTCAAATAACAATTATAACAAGTAGTAGTCATTACTGGCGATCTACCAACAAATATATAATGTAATTAATTATTATTATGACTTAGACTAGACTTTCAAGACCATATTCACTTCATAGTTGTGATCACTTTGCTAGTGAAGGGTGAAAGCTCAAAATAAACTGGCTAGGCTAAAGGATGACTTATTGACTCAACATTGTGACACTTTGGATATGGGAAAGGGAATACACACCATAGCATATACTGAATGAGCAACAACACAGGGAATGGCGGTGTCTCGCAAATGGATAAGTTGTTCAAAGAGTATTTATTCACCTTTAACAGATGCGCACAATCCATAATACAAATGAGGCCAGCAATCATTTTGATATAGCATTTTAGTTTCATTGCTTTTTGGGCCTAAAGTTTCCATAGCCTTTGATCTATGTGTGTTGATAAACACATTGGATAGATTTACATTTATTTAGCTTTTTGCTGCAGGTGTGTTTTTAAAGCACTTGTTTATCTGAGCACTTCTAGGTGTGTCACAGACAGCTTGTTTACCTAGGTATTTACATTTCACAAGATATAACATTTTATTTCATAGCCATTTTCATTTGGCTTGCCTTTCATTCATGTGTGTTTAGAAACACATTGCATGAACGGGCTTTTCATACAAGATATAACATTTCATTCCCATACTTTGTATTCATGGCAGCACTAAAAGTTTCAGGTTTAGCCATCACAACTTTAGTGACTAGGGGGATTTCTCAAGGAAATCCAACTCACCATAGGTAAGTTTTGTCACCAACTCAGAGCTGAGACACAATAAACAGGGAAGCTCATCCAACACAGAGGCTATAGTGGGGAAAAGTTCTCCATGCCACTAGTCAAGTAGTAAGTCAGGGTGATAAACTAAAAGGTAGGTAATGAATGGATGAAGACAATGAATAATGGAGCCAACACTAGCAAGCCAAGGTATGGTGGAATGATCACCTCTATTCTCCCTAAGGAGGGTAAAACCAATGAGTATGAATAGTGAACTTCTAAGTCTGAGTAGGGACAATATAATACATATAACAAGATCAACCAGGTCCACATATCTATATGATCGCTAGATCATGATACTAAGTGCTAAGGCATGCCATAAGAATGAATACAAAAGCAATATAACCACAACACTGATACGAACCGTTAAACCAAAACCTCGAGATGTTAGTGAAGGCCGATGATACGAACCGTTACACCAAAACCTCGAGATGTTAGTGAAGGCCGCCCACTAGGATCTTAACATCCCACCACGCTCCGCAGTCCAGACTCTGGGCTGGATGTGCGCTCGTACGGTGGTGTCTCCTTTGCGTCGTACGAGCCCTGGACGAACACTGCAATGCCGACGTTGCCACCCGCTCTGTGACTTGAACCTGGGTGGAGGCTCTGATACCAGATGATACGAACCGTTACACCAAAACCTCGAGATGTTAGTGAAGGCCGCCCACTAGGATCTTAACAAACACTATAATATACTTGCTGAGTCATATACCTGAATGCTCATCATATGAGCCATCATCTGTCCTCTGAAACTGTTGCTGTAACTCTAGGCACTATTGACTGCTCTGTGTGAATGGCTAAATAGCTACATCGGTCATCTCTCTGAGTGTCCTGAGACTCAGTCATGGCATGGGGAAATAAACTATTGTCCACAATCTGATAGTGATCCATAGTAGATGCTCATCTCAACATCTCAATGTAAGGGAATTGGCTGAATAGTGTACTGGAATCAGAAAAATAATGTATGGTAGCCCGGCTACTATATATGTGATAACAGGAACCTAAGGTGCAAGCTTGCTTTCTCCTTCATAAATATTGGTAAGATTTTTCCTAACCTAGTTTAACATTGCTCTTGAAGTGCTTTGGACTGAGTTAGGGTTTCTTTGCTAATATTTTGTTAACTTGCTTGAGGAGACCATCCTACAAAGGAGCTCTCCATTGTTTAATCGAGCCTTGGACTTCTCTATTTGCCCTAATTAGGGTTTCACTACCTAACCCTTGAGGTTGCTAGTTTAGCCCTAGTTACAAGTATTGAATTTCCATCTTAAGAGGAAGGATGTTAGCCTCAATCTCTCATAGCCCTAGGGTTTGCGACAAGAATCTAATTTCCCTATCCTAACAAACTCTCCATCTCTTTTATTAAAATTTTATTTGTTTTATTTTATGCAAAAAATACATAAAAATAGTATACTTCTGGAAAAACCCTAAAAATCTAATTAAATAAAAAATCCAAAAAATATGTGATTTGGTATGTTTGGTTCACCCTAAAAATTCACCCTAGGATTTTCTCTATAAATCCTAGAGGGAATCCTCTTTTGAGCAAGTGCATTGAGATACGTGAAATCATTGAAATTGGGTAATTGCTAGTTGTTTGGTATTTGTGGTTCACCCTCAAACTGCGCCCTAGTGCAGTTATCCTCTTTCCCTTGAGAGTGCACCTTTTTGAGGACTTGCCTAGAGGAGTGTGATATTGTCTAGGGAAGCATGGAATTGCCTTGAAAGGCGTGACGTTTATTGAGTTTTGTGATAAAGTGAATAACTCCATTATTGTATGATTATTGTGTCTTGTTTAATGTTGTTAGACTTCGACAAGGCATTTATCATAGCCATTAGGGTTTGGTGGAAGGTATTTGTGGTTTGTTGGTGGCTGTAGGTATCTTTCATCGATTAGGGTCTCCCCTTAGGTTTTGGAGTTACGCGAAGTATTGAGAGGTTAGATCGTGGTGACATTAGGTTTAACCCCTCCTAAGCTTACCGTCACTAGCAATAGGTCTGCATTTCCTTGCTTTGCAAAGGGGTGCTAATTCAAGCGGTAACAGACTTCACCTCCTAACAAAAATCACTAAGCAAGTTGTTGGAGGATACAAGGCAGCTATAGTTGATGCCTAATGCATTAATTTGAAGCAGTTACTACTTGTTTGCACAAATTGGGAGACGACACGGGGGCCGATGGTTAAGTCATGTTTTAACATTCAAATTGATTAATGTGCTTGACTTCAGCAAGCAAAATCAGAACAAATGAAATCTGCAGGCTATGTCAACAAGGAATCTTCCAAATTTCTTCTTCTTAGTAATGCTTTGAGGACAAAGCATTTTGAATGAATATAAATCATAATGGATAAATAGAAAAGATACTACTAATAAGAAGAAGAATAATTTTATACTAATTATAAAGAGCCTACTAAAGGAAAAGGCATGTTCCTTCATAGAGTCACCCCTTGAAGTATAATTAGACTTGTGGCTATCCTCATCGTGATCAACTTATCAGTCTTATCAGCCTTATCGTTTATCTATTATATTTTATATTATAGACATCTTTGTCTTTATTGCATAGAAGCACTTTATGCTTATTGCAGTTTATTAAGGAAGGTGTCTTAGCCTAGGAGAATTGTAATTTATTGCCTACTAAATTTTGCCATCCAATTGTTGTTTATACTGTCACACTTAAGGGTTCTAATAAATTTAGTAACAATTATGCATCTAATATGCTAAGTGATATTGATTTGCAGTGGAGGAAGCTCGGAGTTTTCTTATTTCATCTAACTGATTTTATTTTTATTTAATTTAATCTTGCACTTTTTCACTTCATTTGTTTGCAATTTTGCAGATACAAAATTCAATGAGATATTGGGTCCTCATGTCAGGCGATTTGCATATTGTCATCTGCTCTATGACAAGCACAGTTTCAAGATTTTAAGTCAAGGTAAGAAGTAAATTTTAAAGCAAAAACTCTACTTATTAGCCTGAAAACATTCATCCAACCATGCCTAGCGTGTGGAATTATCAGGGGTGTGCAAAAGGAGAACTATACAGTAACATCATAAAAAACATCTGGCAGATAAAAAGATACATCATTAGTATGATTTTAACATAAAGCTTGTTCCTCAAGGGAAATTGTACTTTGTAGGATATAATGATAATCATATACATGACTATGAAGTAGTGAATCCAACTTCCAAGGCTTGTTTGCATCAATATGTTGATTCTGCTTAAAACCATAGCCAATAACATCATATTTTCAGGTGAAACTTAAATTCCAGTGTCATTTGTGATGAAGCGTTTAGAGTTTATATATACTGACTTAGCTTGTTTTATATACTAATTCAGAACAACCAATTATTAATGATATTAACTAGAGCAAATTCTAGAGCGTCATGATATGTCTGGTTGGCAATGATTCTCAGCTAAATAACAGAAACTAAACCTTAAGCAATGTAAGCTATTGCTCCACTAACTAGGCCTATGTTTTTAAAAACTGGAGTTTGGATTAGGACATTTTCATAATACAGAAGATACCGCATGGACAGATTGCTTACAGTATCCATGCAGTATCTTGTGTATGATATAGCTATCTTGCGCTCTGTTGTACTTATTCTTTGAGGTAACATATGAAGCATTTTTTCAAATATATATATATATATATATATATATATATATATATATATACAGAAGATATTGTAGATATGGTCAACAATCTAAAGTTATATGCATGCTATGTTCCAAAATGGTAAAAGGAATATCTTTACTCTTGGTGTCTTACAAATAGAATTGTTTTTACTGCCATTCCAATCCTTTTAGTTGCAAAGCTGGTTGAACGTAGTCCTGAATGTTTTTTATTTCTCATTCAATTGTTTCTAGCCATGGAAACAATAGATATTCAATATTGTCAAAAGTCGGCCTGTCCCAGTTGGCAGTCCTTTTTGGCGGGAGGAAGGCTGCTGAAGGGCCCTTGCTTGTCAACCATTTGAGGAACGTTCCTTAAATTTGAAGAGGTTATTCATATTTGATGAAGGTTCCTCAAATGGCTGGCAAGGAAGGGCCCTCCAGCGACCTTCTCCCTGAGCCGTCCCTTGTTGCTTGGCTGGTAAGATTGGATGATTTGAAATATTAAAACCCTGGTGGCTAGATTCAAGATAACTAAAGCACTCTAATAACATAGCATTCCACTTTGCCAAATCCAAGTTCGAGATGAACAAATATCCAGGGAGAGGCATGATGCAATAGAATAATGATTCTGGGATGCCTCTTCATGATATTTCTACTTATATTCAATATATCTTCATTGGGTTACCTGACTTGTCTACCAAGCAAATCCTAATTGGGTCAAAACACACCACAAGTAGACAACAAAATTCTTGACTTTTGTTGGTTTCTTTTCAGATCTTACCTGCGCACGATCCAATATAATCTGTTAGAAAGTATTTAAATTAGTTTACCCCAAAATATGAGTTAGTGCCAAGTAGACCCAAGCCTGTTAAATGCATCAGGTGTGTTAAACTCTAGTGGTTTGAACTTTACTCAAATTCAGATGGATAATCTGATCAGATCTTGTTTTCGTCTGGAAATATTTGCTTCTGCTAAATCTATGAAGATCTGATTCATCTGAATGTTCATGTGATTGCATTTCTTAAACTGGGAAATTGGTGCATTCCCACTGCTGTAAATGCTTCTTGAAACTGACAGTGCCAACAACTTTACATAATAAATATTTCCCTTTAGGCTCTCATTATTTTGACAAGACTGAAATTGCAGGGCTGCATTCTGGGGAAAGGTTGTTAACATGGTTTTTAATGCCATTGTTAAAGCCTCTGATATACAGATCAGTTGGTTGCAGCAGGCCTGCAGCAAAAGATCGTTCTCTTGATAAGATTCGTCGCATATTTCAAGAGGTGCTAATAAAAATAGTTTTTCCACTAGTGATGTATGTATGTAGGTTAACTCTTTCCTTCGAAATGAATAGCTTTGTGTTACAAATTTTTTACTTTGAAGAAGTTTTGTCTTTGTGCAGGTAGATAATGTGCTTGCTGATGGCCGGCCTTTCCTTTGTGGCAATGAGTTTACTGCAGCCGACTTGTCATTTGCTGCACTTGCTGGTCCTATACTATGCCCAGTGGGGTAATATGCTTCTTTGTTTATAGTTCAATACAGGAGAATAAATCTGAAAATGATTATAATCTAAATACTTGTGTATTGATATAGAGAGGCTGTACTTTGGATGTATTTTTATAATTTGTTTTAATATTGATAATGTATAACAGGTTACTTCTTTTCTGTTATGGGGAGACAGCTTAATTGCTGTTCCTATACTCGTAGGCTGTGCATTTTATATTTGTAGACTATTCTGGAAGTTCAAATTTATATGATTTGATCTACATACTGAAGAATGAAGAGAATAAAATTGTTGTATGAAGAGAATAAAATTGTTGTATTTATCCTCTCTAGTGGGCATGACTAATGTATATAGGTTTTTATTGACAGATATGGCACCTATCTAGTACCAATAGAAGAATTTCCATCAGAGATGGCTGAAGTTACCCTTTCATTAAGAGAGACACTAGCAGGGAAGGTGAGATTATGGACTGAACTTACTTAGAAGTTAGTGTCATAAATTCTAGTAACCCTTTTCTTTCATCTTCAGAGAGAAAATATTTGAAGCACTTCAGGAACCTATATGCTATAGAATCTTTTTCATAAATTGCTTAGACAGGGAAGCTGCATTGGTAATATTGTGTCAGAGCTCATTAGTTTACTGCTACACCCTTTGAAGTTTCTACTGGATTGGGATTGGTATTTTATTGATGTCATTTTATGTGAAATACACATCATTAAATTATGGGGAAGTTGACACATACTGCTATGCTTTTTGCTAAAGCCAAATTGAGAGTCCTGTTATCACACAACTTGTAGTTGCCCCGATAGGTATCCCATCCGGGACGGTAGAGGAGACAGGCAACTAAAGAGGTGACCCAAGAGATGCAACGGTTCCCAATGCAATGTGGGAGTCACGTCAACCGATGCACTCTTCGCTTTAGGTCAGGGTGTAACTAGACCAAGGGGGAGACCCTATACCCCAATCACAGTCGATTGGACCCAAACAAAGGTTTCTCAGGGTAGGTAAGTAGTGAGTTACGGAAACCAATGCAAGGCTAAGTGGACCTATGGGTTAAGGTATGGTTGAAGGAGGTATAAGAGTTTGTTAATGTTTCAACCTATGTATGGTTTAGGCCACATGATGGGGTATGATGACTAGGTATAATACCATTTGTTTACACAAGTGGGTCTAGTTTCTTGGGAAGTGTGAAATGATTCTAGGTGGACCCACAAGGTGAAGTTAGGTGTGAGGTTGGTATTATAGGTTAGATCTAGGCTAGATCTATGAGTTTGAGTTGTTTCTAGGAGTACCCATGTATTAAATCCAAGATTTGACACGAATCCCAAGGAGTGCGACTTGCTTGGTGATGGACTAGTGCCTTGTTTAGTGGGCTAATGGAGTCAAGAAGGATGTCAAAGTGTAGATCGGGACACCTAGAAGCCAAGTCAAGTGGTTTGGATGAGATCCAATGGGCGGATCTTACTAGATCTAGGTTTTTAGGTAAAGACCAAAAGTGGACCACAATTCCTTAAAACAAGGAATGCAATCCCCAAGGTGGATCGGGACAAAAGGATAGTCTAGACCTAGGTTTCAAGGCATGGGCATTCCAAATCCACAACAATCTCCAACACCCACTTCCTAGAAGTGGTCCAACTCAAAATTTCCAAGGGGTGCGACTTTCTCAAGGAGAGGCAAAAAGTGATTTTGGTGGACCAAACCAAGTCCAATGGCCACCAAAATGTAGATCCGGGATGCTAGTACCCCGATCTATGCATGTTCAAAGTTTCAAGTGAATCCAATGGGTAGATCTTAGTAGATCTAAGTTTTAAGTTACCAATGAGGTCAAAAAGGGGGTTTCAACCCCTCAAAACATGGAGAGATGTCCACAAGGTAGTTTTCACCAAAGTAAGGATATGGGTATGTGTTATCAAGTGTCTAGTTGTCAAATCAAGCGGGATCTCACATACCCATGTGCTAGATCTAGCCCAACAAGCCTCCCTCAAGGAAGTGCGCTTTAGGTCAAGGAGAGCTTTTTGTCTTAGAAAATGGGTCAATTCTTAGCCAATCACCACCAAACTATAGATCCAACTAGGGGTGGATGCTATAGAGGTGGGTTTTCAATATCTTTTCAAATTGAGGGCTAGATCTAAGTAGATCTAAGAAATACCAAAAACAAGGGTTTTAATTTGATTAGGGTTTTTGTGATCTAGAAATTATGGAAGATTCAAGGAAGAGAAGATCATACCTCTTGGGACATACCTGGATGAAGAGATGAATGCTAGTTGAGACGAGGATTACTTTGCCAAAGATCAAATGGAGAATTGTTGAAGCCCTCTTGCCAAATCGATTTTTCCAAGCCACATGTGATTCCTTCTAACCTGTCAAGCCAAGGAGCAAAGCATCAATTAGTTTAACAAATTGAAGGTAGATACAAGCAAGAGAGAGAAAAACATAGAATAGTTGACACAAAGGCAAAACCACTCCCTGTCAAACCCAAAACGACTTCTTCCAAGCTTGAAGGGCAAGCCTCCCCACCAATTCGCACTTGTCAAAGTCGCCCTCTCAACCTGCAAATAAAGTATGGCAAATACGCAAGATAGCTACAAAAGATCCTCCAGTGCAATGGACAATAGCATTTACAATCGAAACAACCAACATCCACTCCAATCCAAGCATGTACTCCAAAAGATAGAAATTTTATTCCAAGAGCCAAGAGCCAAAAATCTCTAGATGATTTTACAATGAGGGGGTCTCCTCCTTATATAGGATAATAAAGACCAAAACCCTAGATCTCAAAACCACTTTTTGAGATGAGTGGTTGAGATTAAAAGATCTCACGATATAATCAATGGCTAAGATGAATCCATAACATAATATCACATGGATCACTCATCATAACAATAGCGCCCTCACTAAATGGTACAATAGAGGGTGACGTCATCCCACAAGAGGGGTATAGAGTACAATAATCCACCTCATGATGACTAGGACATGATAAAATAAGCACATGGTGGGGCTAGGAGGTATAAATCCTTGCTAGCTCACCCCAAGGCACAATGAAATAATAAAAATATGTCAAATATAATAATAAGGACCAAAACTGTCCTCAGAATCCATGACAGTCGAGCAGTAAATGTCCTCCTGTGATCAATCTGGAGATACCCACATGGTGAAAAATGACTGGAAGATAGTGAGATCAACCTGGAAGACCTCTGTGAAAACCAAATGCCAAAACCTTGCCTCAATTGCCCAAATCGATTTCCTCAGTGACCACTTTATCCCATTTTTTTAACTGCCTCGGGAACTGTGAAAGTGCCAAAACTACCTCCTATGGTGCTAGCGCTGTCCATCTGAGCCCACCAGGCTCTCCGGGAGGGGGGATAAATGGTAATAACAAGTGGCTGGACCACCCCCTCCATCATCAGCGCCCTAGGTGAACTGGCCTCTCGGGGCCCCTGCTGCTCAGGCTGGGAAATCAGCCCCAAATCTGGTCAACAAGTGTAAAACTGCATCAATCACTATCAGAAGTGCCCGGAACTGAAAGATAAGTGTCTCAATGGATCCAGAAGACTCAAATCCACTAGGAATGAGTACTCATACACCCTGGGTTGCCCTAATGGGCCAGCTGTAGGGTCCACCATATATGGACAATGTATAATCTGCTGATCTGTAATAATAATAACCTGCTGAACTGGATCAAACATCATCTGTACCATATGTCCATCATATGATATCATCATCAAACATGTGGGACCATAAATCATCACCAATAATCATCATACATGGTCCACATCATCACGGATCCCAAGAATATATATAATCAAGGATAAATCACATCAGTAGACTAAGACAATGCTTCTTTAATCACTTCATAGCTAAGCTCAAAGTATAAATTCCATTCAGTGGCATTAATTAAGTTAACATATTCCGTGATAATATAAAATTACTTGCACCCTAGTTCAAATGACAAACTTACCCATTGGACATGGTCAAACTGCTAGTGAAGGATGAAGGCTAGGAGCAAGGTTGGGCCAAGGGTTTGACTTGTCTAACTTAACTCAAAAATACTTTGGACTGGGAGAATGGGGAAGCTACAAACTCTGTGCTGGACAAAAGAACACGGGGGATGGCTGTGCCTCACAAATGGATAAGTTGTTTAGAGAGTGCTTATTCAACTTAGGCATCATGTCTACATCAAGTTGATCCAAGTTCATTAGGATCATTCAATTTATTTCCATGGCCTTTTTGGCCTACATAACCCTTCGGATTTCAGATGTGCTGAGAAGCACAACTAGTTGCAGCTTGCATCCAGGGCATGTTTTTTATATATTCACAAGGTCAGCAATTGTTTAGATATAGCTTTTAAGAACTATTGCTTTTTTGGACCTTTCTTTATACTCTTCGAGGAGTATTTTTTTAGCTTTTCATTGCTCTTGCCCTTTTTTGTGTTTCCATGGGCGAATTTATTTAGTTTCCACAGGTAGAACATGAGCTTTCAGTTTTAGCCAACAACATCTCAAGTGACTAGGGGGAGTTCGAGCCAAGGCCTACAATCCAACTCACCAAAGGCAAGTTCTGTCACCAACTCAGAGCCGAGACACTGAATAAACAGGGATGCGGTCCAAACACAGAGGTAGAAAAATGGGGAAGTCCTCAGTATCAGAAAGTCAAATGAGACAAGTCAGGGTTTAAAGTCAAACAGGAAGGTCATGTATGGATGGAGATAAGTGAGTATGGAGCCTACACTAGCAGACAACTGATGTCCGGAAAGACCATGTCTATGTAAGGTGAGATACCAGTAAGTTTTGTTAAATGACCTAAAAGTGCAAGCAATTGTCCATTTTAATGTTTACAGTTCATTTTAAATAGTTTGCCACATCAGGAATAATATACCAAGCACATGCTATAATCATGACTAAATCAACAAGCTAATAATCCACTGTCAGTGAGAACATGTCCATAGATCATACAACATCATCATAATGGCAATCATCATGCATCATCTGAAACACTGCTGAAGTACATCTCTAGGCACTGAACTGAAACTGTAATGGGATAAGTGGTCACATCAGTCATCCAATCTGAACTCTCAAGGCTCAGCCTTGACACAAGGTCATATACAAATCTGAATAATATACTGCTCTGATCATGAGTGATCCATAATATATAGCCATGCTCTGGAATAAATGAAGCTCTGGAGTGTGCAGATATCTGCTGTACAAGAATAGTAGCCCTGCTACTATGGTGTGATAACATCTGGCTCCAGCTGGGACAAGTGCTCTAAGGGAGAGAGCGCTTGAGAACCTCAGAATCTCTGGTCTCGAACTGCTCTGCATCAATCTTCAATCCAGCACTGCACCATCCTTGCTTTCAGCTTTCATTTTGTACCTGTTCCTGCTCTCACAAAAACTAGAATACCATCATGGAGCATGTACAGGATAAAAATAAAATAAAACTGAAATGAAATCTAATCTAAAGCATAAACTGAAATGCATCAAAATATAAACATAACTAACATGGCATTCATTTATCATTTTATTTACTGTGCAGGGGGACAAGAGTATCTTCTTTAATTCAGGCAAATCTCGACCAGCACAGGCAGCCCATAATATAAATGCTAACTATAATTTCTTAAATGCATGCAGGAGAAGAGAAAAGCTTAGGAAGGAGCAAGACTCAACTCAGGCAGGAAAATAAAAACGGGACAATACTCAGCACACAGAAAAAGAAAAATCACACAAATCCTACTGCTCAAGTGAGCTTATTTAGAAGCTACCTACTCTAAACATGCAAGGCAAGGCATCATTCTAGGTTTATAGGTGGGAAGTAGTGTTTTAGTAACCTCCCATTTACAGGCAATTCCAACTCGTCTCCGTCTAAAGTCTCTAAGTACACTGTTCCTTTGCCAGCCATCCTACTTACTCGATAAGGGCCCATCCATATTTTCTCAAACTTTTCATGATTCCCAGGTTTCTCTTTGTGTTTATCCCATAACAAGACTATATCCCCAATTCCAAATATCACATCTCTACTCTTTTGGTCAAATGTTCCCTTTATTCTTTCTTGCTCTATCACCATTTTATTCCAGGCTTCCCTTCTAGTCTCGTCTAGCTCTACTAACCTGTCAATTCTTGCTTGCAAGGCTTCTTGAGCTGAAGAACACTGTTGTAATAATTCATACACAGGGATTTGAAGGTTGATTGGCAGCCTACAATTTTGCCCATATACTATTTCAAAAGGAGCTTTTCCAGTTATTCTTTTGACTGTCGTTCTGTCTGCCCAGAGGGCATATTTTAACTTTACATCCCAAGTCCTTTTGTTCTCACCAATCATCCTTTTTAAGAGCCTTATCAAATTTTTATTACTTGATTCTGCTAAACCGTTTCCTTGTGGGTAGTAGTTAGAAGAGTGAGATAAAGTGATCCCATGATCAGTACAAAAGGTGGACATCTCAATTTTGCTGAAAGCTGGTGCATTATCAGTTGTAATTTTGTAGGGACAGCCGTATCTAGAGACTATATTCTCTTCTAAGAACTTGACCACTACTTCTGCAGTGCATTTCTTGGTAGGGATAGCTTCCACCCAGCGAGTGAAATAGTCTGTGCAAGTCAGTATGTATTTGTGTCCACTTGATGAACTAGGGTTTATAGGTCCTACAAAGTCCATTCCCCATTGCTGAAAAGGTTCTTCTATAATGACTGGGGTCAAGGGCAGGGCAGGTAGTCTAGGTTTTCCAGAATAGAATTGACACTCCTGACAGGCTCTGACGAAAATGTGTACATCCTTGAACAAGGATGGCCAATAATATCCAGCTCTCATGATTTTAGCAGCTGTGGTTCTTGGTGCGTAATGTCCTCCACACAATCCGGAATGCATTTCTTTGATAATTCTTTGGGAGTCATCATGGTTTACACATTTAAGTATGATTCCATCTGGATTCTTCCATCCCAACCCATCTTCTGTCAAGACATACTTAGATGCTTTTAACCTCAAAGCTCTTCTTTGGTGGTCTACAAGGTGGTCTGGACAAGTCATATGTCTGAGGTAGAAAATGATGTCTTTGTACCATTCGTGATCTTCGTTAATATACAGGACCATGTTATTTTGTTGTAGTTTGGAATCAGTTAACAGCTGTGCTAACCCTTGGCCTTTTACTATCTTGATCGGCTTGATTTCAATATCATACTCTTGAATCCTAGAAATCCAGTTTCCCCTAACACCTATGCCATCAGGCTGAGATAAGACATCTTTCACCGCTTGATAAGGGACATAAGCCATAATTTTAGAGTATCCGATATATGTCCTAAAATGTTTTAATGATTTGACCAAGGCATAAGCTTGTTTTTCAGTGGTTGTGTAGTTTAGTTCCGCATCTCTAAGGTTTTTACTCATGAAGGCAACCGGTTGTTCATGGTTTTCTTCATTCTTTTGCAACAACACCCCTGCTATGGTGTCCTCGGAAGCATAAGAATAGATCAAGAACTCCTTATTGTAGTTGGGGCTTACTAGGACAGGTGCAGAAGCAATGGCTTTCTTTAGAGACTCGAATGAGGTATCACATTTCTTATCCCAAACAAATTTCACATTCTTCTTCAGCAAATTATTCAAAGGTTTGGCCAATTCAGCTAAGTTAGGGATAAATCTCCTTACGAAGTTTATTTTTCCGAAAAATGATCGTAATGAGCTGACATCCTTTGGGGGAGTTATGGCTTGGATTCCTTGCACTCTTTCCGGATCAATTCTAATGCCCTCTTTGGACACAATGTGACCTAACAACTTCCCTTCATCCACCCCGAAGGTAGACTTTTTAGGATTCAAGGATATTCCAAATTTCCGACATCTTTCAAATATTCTCCTTAAATGTTTTACGTGATCTCCCCTGTCTTTCGAGAATACAGTTAGGTCATCTTGATAAATTGCAATGATTTTGCCAATTAGGCCCTCAAATGCATGATCCATTGCCCTTTGAAAGGTTGATCCTGCATTCAAAAGCCCAAATGGCATTCTTATATACTCGAAGGTTCCCCACGGGGTAGTGAAGGTTGTCTTCCCACGATCTTCCTTCTTGATTTGGACCTGGTTGTAACCAGAAAATCCATCAAGTAAGGATAACATGCCAGCCCCTGTTACACTTTGCAACAGATTTTCCATATTGGGCAAAGGATAGTTGTCCTTTAGAGACGCTTGATTTAGGTTCCTAAAGTCAATACAAATTCTAATTTCCCCGTTTTTTTTCCTTACAATTACAGGATTGGATACCCAGGTTGTATGTCTGACTGGTCTAATGATACCTGCTGCCAACATCTTTTCCAATTCCTTTTTAACTAAGGGAGCTAACTTAGGGTTCATGTTTCGCAGCTTTTGTCGATATGGTTTGGCTCCCTCTTTAAGAGGAATAGTGTGTTCTATAATGGACTGGTCATAAGTTTTCAAATCATCATAGACCCAAGCAAAGATGTCTTTATACTCTCTGATTAGTTCAATAATTCTTCTTCTTTCTTCTCCTGAGGCATTTATCCCAATTCTGATCATTTTTGGAGAACAAGCAGACCCTACATTTATTTCAATGACCCCATCTACAGGTTCAGCTCTCTTACCCTTGTATTCATCATGCCTGTTGAAATTTCTTTCAAGGGGGAAAGCTATTTCTGTGACATCCATACCTTCAATTGTATCACCTTTTATCTCATCCTCGAAATTTACCATTGGGGTTCTAGAAGCATTTAAAAATCGTATGATTTGGGCATCATTGTCAAAAACTTGCCAATGGTCTTCATTATCAGGGACAGAGGGTCTGAATAAAACTTCAAGTTTGCAGTTTTCTTGTTTTAGAGACTCAGAAGTTTGAAGAGTACTGGCCATTACGGATAGTTCATCAGCCAAAGTATTTTGTTCTCGGGGAACAGCCTTGATTCCGAAGGCATCGAAGCATTCAATGGTGTCCCAAACTGCATTTCTATAGTCTCTAAGTCTATTATTTTTAGCGGCGAATTTGTTTTTTATTTGGGACACAATGAGGTCAGAATCTCCTGTGACAGATATTGATTTGATTTTTCTTTCTCTGGCGATTTCCAAACCTAGAAGTAACGCTTCATACTCGGCTACATTGTTAGTGCAATCGAACTCTAAACGGAAAGAAAACAAGCTCTTTTCTCCTGATGGTGAAATTAAGACTATACCGGCTCCTGCACCATGTCGGGAACGGGCCCCATCAAAATGCATTTTCCAGACTTGTTCATGTGAAAAAGGTTGCTTTTTAATCTCCTCCCAGTAATTTGCTAAAATCATGAAGTTTCCAATTTCATCACTTGAATACATTGCTTCAGTGAATAAGTGTTCAGGTGTTTCAACATGTTCTCGCATAGGTGGTTCATTAAACAGAGTTATGAATGAACCTTCTTTGGTTGGGATTGTGGCGTAGGTTAAATCCATTTGGACACTTCCCCCCAATCTTGCCGACCACTCCCTGGATAGCAACATTCCCCATGCATCAGGGATATCTAGGACTAAAACATTCATTGAGAGCTCAATGTCAGAGCAGGCAGCTAACCTAACGGGCAGGTTTTCAATTATTCCGATAGATTTCACAGGTTTGGAATCCATGCCACATACATTTCTGTAGGGTCTTGTGGGTACTAACTCAAGTTGTTCCATGACTCTTAAAGGCATGACACTTACTTCAGCTCCTGAGTCCAACATGCAATTATGTAGTATTAAACCATTCACTTCCAACGCAACATAAAAGGGTGGGAAGTTTCCAGAGTTGTCACCAGAGACACTTTGGATCATGACAGGGGAATCCCTAATCTCTGCAACAGCTTTCTTAGGAGCTTGCTTCCTTGTTTGAATCCCAAGATGAGTGGTAGCTCTTTTGTGGAGTGAAGGGATCTTAAAAATTTCACAAAATGGAATAGGCATGTTTATCTTTTCTAGGAAGCTTGTAATGTCTATGTTTAGGTTGTGAGGGTTTTCCTTATCCTTTTCATTTGTACCTAATCCTAGGAATTTCATAATGTCATGTTTAACAGCCGGGATCTTGATTAGGTCTTTTAGAGAAACCAGAGCAGATGAACTGGCTAGCTTACTTGGAATGTTTGTTCTAGGGAGTTCCTTGTTAGGTTTTAGAATCGTGGGAGGTTTTGGTTGCTTTCTCCAAAGGGTTGCTTTGGGAACATTAGTTTTAGGGGGAGGATCAATTTTTATTGCTTGATCTGTCTTTTTGTTTGCAGGAGGAGATTGGCTAGTGTTGGTTACAGTTTTACCCTTCGAGGTGACCTCAGGAGAAAGCTTTGAAGCTTTTGGCAAGATTCTTCGGACAGGTTGATGCACTGTCTTGCTAGGCTGTGGGTCAGTCGTTTTAGGTTGCTGAGTCTTGGGAGGACTAGCCTTTGGAGGAATTGAATTGCTATAGATGGATTTTAACATCTCTTTGGTTTGTTGATCACGTCTTTTGAAATCTTCATCTTGATTCTTAAGATATGTAGCAATGTTGGTGACCATTTCACACATGTTTGTCATAAATTCCATGGTCATTTCGGGAGAGATGTTATTTTGATTAGACATCTCTTTATGGGTTCTCTTCTCAGCGGAGTCACGATTAGGAGTCGCCAGGTAGATTTTTAGGCTCTACTACCAAGAGGTATGTCGTTTAAAGTGTAGAAAGGTAGTGAGACACAAGGATGTGTTGAACCAAGGTAGGCCCCTACCTCCCCGGCAACGGCGCCAAAAATGTTATCACACAACTTGTAGTTGCCCCGATAGGTATCCCATCCGGGACGGTAGAGGAGACAGGCAACTAAAGAGGTGACCCAAGAGATGCAACGGTTCCCAATGCAATGTGGGAGTCACGTCAACCGATGCACTCTTCGCTTTAGGTCAGGGTGTAACTAGACCAAGGGGGAGACCCTATACCCCAATCACAGTCGATTGGACCCAAACAAAGGTTTCTCAGGGTAGGTAAGTAGTGAGTTACGGAAACCAATGCAAGGCTAAGTGGACCTATGGGTTAAGGTATGGTTGAAGGAGGTATAAGAGTTTGTTAATGTTTCAACCTATGTATGGTTTAGGCCACATGATGGGGTATGATGACTAGGTATAATACCATTTGTTTACACAAGTGGGTCTAGTTTCTTGGGAAGTGTGAAATGATTCTAGGTGGACCCACAAGGTGAAGTTAGGTGTGAGGTTGGTATTATAGGTTAGATCTAGGCTAGATCTATGAGTTTGAGTTGTTTCTAGGAGTACCCATGTATTAAATCCAAGATTTGACACGAATCCCAAGGAGTGCGACTTGCTTGGTGATGGACTAGTGCCTTGTTTAGTGGGCTAATGGAGTCAAGAAGGATGTCAAAGTGTAGATCGGGACACCTAGAAGCCAAGTCAAGTGGTTTGGATGAGATCCAATGGGCGGATCTTACTAGATCTAGGTTTTTAGGTAAAGACCAAAAGTGGACCACAATTCCTTAAAACAAGGAATGCAATCCCCAAGGTGGATCGGGACAAAAGGATAGTCTAGACCTAGGTTTCAAGGCATGGGCATTCCAAATCCACAACAATCTCCAACACCCACTTCCTAGAAGTGGTCCAACTCAAAATTTCCAAGGGGTGCGACTTTCTCAAGGAGAGGCAAAAAGTGATTTTGGTGGACCAAACCAAGTCCAATGGCCACCAAAATGTAGATCCGGGATGCTAGTACCCCGATCTATGCATGTTCAAAGTTTCAAGTGAATCCAATGGGTAGATCTTAGTAGATCTAAGTTTTAAGTTACCAATGAGGTCAAAAAGGGGGTTTCAACCCCTCAAAACATGGAGAGATGTCCACAAGGTAGTTTTCACCAAAGTAAGGATATGGGTATGTGTTATCAAGTGTCTAGTTGTCAAATCAAGCGGGATCTCACATACCCATGTGCTAGATCTAGCCCAACAAGCCTCCCTCAAGGAAGTGCGCTTTAGGTCAAGGAGAGCTTTTTGTCTTAGAAAATGGGTCAATTCTTAGCCAATCACCACCAAACTATAGATCCAACTAGGGGTGGATGCTATAGAGGTGGGTTTTCAATATCTTTTCAAATTGAGGGCTAGATCTAAGTAGATCTAAGAAATACCAAAAACAAGGGTTTTAATTTGATTAGGGTTTTTGTGATCTAGAAATTATGGAAGATTCAAGGAAGAGAAGATCATACCTCTTGGGACATACCTGGATGAAGAGATGAATGCTAGTTGAGACGAGGATTACTTTGCCAAAGATCAAATGGAGAATTGTTGAAGCCCTCTTGCCAAATCGATTTTTCCAAGCCACATGTGATTCCTTCTAACCTGTCAAGCCAAGGAGCAAAGCATCAATTAGTTTAACAAATTGAAGGTAGATACAAGCAAGAGAGAGAAAAACATAGAATAGTTGACACAAAGGCAAAACCACTCCCTGTCAAACCCAAAACGACTTCTTCCAAGCTTGAAGGGCAAGCCTCCCCACCAATTCGCACTTGTCAAAGTCGCCCTCTCAACCTGCAAATAAAGTATGGCAAATACGCAAGATAGCTACAAAAGATCCTCCAGTGCAATGGACAATAGCATTTACAATCGAAACAACCAACATCCACTCCAATCCAAGCATGTACTCCAAAAGATAGAAATTTTATTCCAAGAGCCAAGAGCCAAAAATCTCTAGATGATTTTACAATGAGGGGGTCTCCTCCTTATATAGGATAATAAAGACCAAAACCCTAGATCTCAAAACCACTTTTTGAGATGAGTGGTTGAGATTAAAAGATCTCACGATATAATCAATGGCTAAGATGAATCCATAACATAATATCACATGGATCACTCATCATAACAATAGCGCCCTCACTAAATGGTACAATAGAGGGTGACGTCATCCCACAAGAGGGGTATAGAGTACAATAATCCACCTCATGATGACTAGGACATGATAAAATAAGCACATGGTGGGGCTAGGAGGTATAAATCCTTGCTAGCTCACCCCAAGGCACAATGAAATAATAAAAATATGTCAAATATAATAATAAGGACCAAAACTGTCCTCAGAATCCATGACAGTCGAGCAGTAAATGTCCTCCTGTGATCAATCTGGAGATACCCACATGGTGAAAAATGACTGGAAGATAGTGAGATCAACCTGGAAGACCTCTGTGAAAACCAAATGCCAAAACCTTGCCTCAATTGCCCAAATCGATTTCCTCAGTGACCACTTTATCCCATTTTTTTAACTGCCTCGGGAACTGTGAAAGTGCCAAAACTACCTCCTATGGTGCTAGCGCTGTCCATCTGAGCCCACCAGGCTCTCCGGGAGGGGGGATAAATGGTAATAACAAGTGGCTGGACCACCCCTTCCATCATCAGCGCCCTAGGTGAACTGGCCTCTCGGGGCCCCTGCTGCTCAGGCTGGGAAATCAGCCCCAAATCTGGTCAACAAGTGTAAAACTGCATCAATCACTGTCAGAAGTGCCCGGAACTGAAAGATAAGTGTCTCAATGGATCCAGAAGACTCAAATCCACTAGGAATGAGTACTCATACACCCTGGGTTGCCCTAATGGGCCAGCTGTAGGGTCCACCATATATGGACAATGTATAATCTGCTGATCTGTAATAATAATAACCTGCTGAACTGGATCAAACATCATCTGTACCATATGTCCATCATATGATATCATCATCAAACATGTGGGACCATAAATCATCACCAATAATCATCATACATGGTCCACATCATCACGGATCCCAAGAATATATATAATCAAGGATAAATCACATCAGTAGACTAAGACAATGCTTCTTTAATCACTTCATAGCTAAGCTCAAAGTATAAATTCCATTCAGTGGCATTAATTAAGTTAACATATTCCGTGATAATATAAAATTACTTGCACCCTAGTTCAAATGACAAACTTACCCATTGGACATGTTCAAACTGCTAGTGAAGGATGAAGGCTAGGAGCAAGGTTGGGCCAAGGGTTTGACTTGTCTAACTTAACTCAAAAATACTTTGGACTGGGAGAATGGGGAAGCTACAAACTCTGTGCTGGACAAAAGAACACGGGGGATGGCTGTGCCTCACAAATGGATAAGTTGTTTAGAGAGTGCTTATTCAACTTAGGCATCATGTCTACATCAAGTTGATCCAAGTTCATTAGGATCATTCAATTTATTTCCATGGCCTTTTTGGCCTACATAACTCTTCGGATTTCAGATGTGCTGAGAAGCACAACTAGTTGCAGCTTGCATCCAGGGCATGTTTTTTATATATTCACAAGGTCAGCAATTGTTTAGATATAGCTTTTAAGAACTATTGCTTTTTTGGACCTTTCTTTATACTCTTCGAGGAGTATTTTTTTAGCTTTTCATTGCTCTTGCCCTTTTTTGTGTTTCCATGGGCGAATTTATTTAGTTTCCACAGGTAGAACATGAGCTTTCAGTTTTAGCCAACAACATCTCAAGTGACTAGGGGGAGTTCGAGCCAAGGCCTACAATCCAACTCACCAAAGGCAAGTTCTGTCACCAACTCAGAGCCGAGACACTGAATAAACAGGGATGCGGTCCAAACACAGAGGTAGAAAAATGGGGAAGTCCTCAGTATCAGAAAGTCAAATGAGACAAGTCAGGGTTTAAAGTCAAACAGGAAGGTCATGTATGGATGGAGATAAGTGAGTATGGAGCCTACACTAGCAGACAACTGATGTCCGGAAAGACCATGTCTATGTAAGGTGAGATACCAGTAAGTTTTGTTAAATGACCTAAAAGTGCAAGCAATTGTCCATTTTAATGTTTACAGTTCATTTTAAATAGTTTGCCACATCAGGAATAATATACCAAGCACATGCTATAATCATGACTAAATCAACAAGCTAATAATCCACTGTCAGTGAGAACATGTCCATAGATCATACAACATCATCATAATGGCAATCATCATGCATCATCTGAAACACTGCTGAAGTACATCTCTAGGCACTGAACTGAAACTGTAATGGGATAAGTGGTCACATCAGTCATCCAATCTGAACTCTCAAGGCTCAGCCTTGACACAAGGTCATATACAAATCTGAATAATATACTGCTCTGATCATGAGTGATCCATAATATATAGCCATGCTCTGGAATAAATGAAGCTCTGGAGTGTGCAGATATCTGCTGTACAAGAATAGTAGCCCTGCTACTATGGTGTGATAACAAGTCCCTATGTCTCAATATTGTCTCTGAATAAGCTGAGGCGGGAATTGGGATTTAATTAGCATGTTTTAATTGTCACCATATTTACCCATTTGAAAAAAATGTCAATCCTTATTGTGTACATATATTGCTCTTTTATATTTAGTAGTGATATAATATGCCGAATCAAATCTCTGTAATCAGTGTTCATAAATTTTTAGGACAGTGCAGGTTGTGGACAAGCATCTTGTTATGGTATTGAGTCAAGCAAGAAAGAAATATTCTAATGTCCATATATCGTCATTGTCATCTTTAAATCAATTGCATAATTGGCCTTCATAAGTTCAATGTTACTTTCCTGATATCTCAATTCGCTGACCCTATAAACAAGGAAGCTTCTGCAATTATTTTAGTAAGATCAGTCTCTGATAGATTTAGTTTGGTTTTTGGGTTCTGGATCTTCTCAAATAGATTATCATTACTTTGATTGCAATGGCCATTTGTCAAGGAGGGGAGATGCTCCTGTTATCACACCATAGTAGCAGGGCTACTATTCTTGTACAGCAGATATCTGCACCTTCCAGAGCTTACATTATTCCAGAGCATGGCTATATATTTTGGATCACTCATGATCAGAGCAGTATATTACTCAGATTTATGTATGACCTTGTGTCAAGGCTGAGCCTTGAGAGTTCAGATTTGATGACTGATGTGACCCTTTATCCCATACAGTTTCAGTTCAGTGCCTAGAGATGTATTTCAGCAGTGTTTCAGATGATGCATGATGATTATTATTATGATGATGTTGTATGATCTATGGATATGTTCTCACTGACTGTGGATTATTATCTTGTTGATTTAGTCATGATCATAGCATGTGCTTGGTATATTATTCCTGATGTGGCAAAATATTTAAAATGAACTGTAAATCATAAAATGGACAATTGCTTGCACATTTAGGTCATTTAACAAAACTCACTGGTTTTTCACCTTACATAGATATGGTCTTTCCCGACACCAGTTGTCTGCTAGTGTAGGCTCCATATTCACTTGTCTCCATCCATACATGACCTTCCTGTTTGACTTTAAACCCTGACTTGTCTCATTTGACTTTCTGATACCAAGGACTTCCCCATTTTTCTACCTCTGTGTTTGGACCGCATCCCTGTTTATTCAGTTGCTCGGCTCTGAGTTGGTGACAAAACTTGCCTTTGGTGAGTTGGATTGTAGGCCTAAATCATTCTGGTCGGTTGTCCCGATGTTTGGCATTGGCTCGAACTCCCCCTAGTCACTTGAGATGTTGTTGGCTAAAACTGAAAGCTCATGTTCTACCTATGGAAAATTATAAATTCGCCCATGGAAACAAAAAAGGGCAAGAGCGATGAACAGCTAAAAATACTCCTCGAAGAGTATAAGAAAGGTCCAAAAAGCAATGGCTCTTAAAAGTTATATCTAAACAATTGCTGACCTTATATAAAAATTTGAAAAACATGCCCTGGATGCAAGCTGCAACTAGTTGTGCTTCTCAGCACATCTGAAATCTGAAGGGCTATGTAGGCCAAAAAGGCCATGGAATAAAATTGAATGATCCTAATGAACTTGGATCAACTTGATGTAGACATGATGCCTAAGTTGAATAAGCACTCTCTAAACAACTTATCCATTTGTGAGGCACAGCCATCCCCCGTGTTCTTTTGTCCAGCACAGAGTTTGTAGCTTCCCCCTTCTCCCAGTCCAAAGTATTTTTGAGTTAAGTTAGACAAGTCAACCCCTTGGCCCAACCTTGTTCCTAGCCTTCATCCTTCACTAGTAGTTTGACCATGTCCAATGGGTGAGTTTGTCATTTGAACTATTGTGCAAGTAATTTTATATAACAACGGAATATGCTGACTTAATCAATGCCACTGAATGGATGTTATACTTTGAGCTTAGTTGTGAGAATGATTAGAGAAGCATTGTCTTAGTCTACTGATGTGATTTATCCTTGGTTGTATATTCTTGGGATCCGTGATGATGTGGACCATGTATGGATGATTATTGATGATGATTGATGGGCCCACATGTTTGATGATGATATCATATGATGGACTTATGATGCAGATGATGTTTGATCCAGTTCAGCAGGTTTATTATTACTTCACATCAGCAGATTATGCATTGTCCATATATGGTGGACCCTACAGCAGGCCCATTTGGGCAACCCATGGTGTATGAGTACACATTCCTAGTGGATTTGGGTCTTTTGGATCCAATGAGACACTTATCTTTCAGTTCCGGGCACTTCTGACAGTGATTGATGCAGTTTTACACTTGTTGACCAGATTTGGGGTTGATTTCCCAGCCTGAGCAGCAGGGGCCCCGAGAGGCCAGTTCACCTAGGGCACTGATGATGGAGGGGGTGGTCCAACCACTTGTTTTTACCATTTACCCCCCCTTCTGGAGAGCCTGGTGGGCTCAGATGGACAGCGCTAGCACCCTAGGAGGCAGTTTTGGCACTTTCACAGTTACCGAGGCAGTTAAAAAATGGGATAAAGTGGTCACTGAGGAAATCGATTTGGGCAATTGAGGCAAGGTTTTGGCATTTGGTTTTCACTGAGGTCTTCCAGGGTGGCATCACCATCTTCCAGTCAGTTTTCACCATGTGGGTATGCCCAGATTGATCGCAGGAGGACATTTACTGCTTGACTGTCATGGATTCTGAGGACAGTTTTAATCATTTACATTATTTTGGACATATTTTATTATTTTATTGTGCCTTGGGGATGAGCTAGTAAGGATTGATGCCTCCTAGCCCCACCATGAGCTTATATTGTCATGGCCTAGTCACCATGAGGTGGATTTTGGTACTTGTGTTTCTCTAGTGGATGATGTCACCCTCTTATTGTACCATTTAGTGGGGGCGCTATTGTTATATCGAGTGATCCATGTGATATATTGTTATGGGTCATCTTATCCATTGATTGTATGATGAGATCTTTTAATCTCAACCACTCATTTGATGTAGTATTGTAGAGTGGTATAGGGTTTTGGTCTTTATTATCCTATATAAGGAGGAGACCCCCCATTGTAAAGCTCACCTTTGGAGCTCTGGAATATTGGAATAGAAGATTTTTTGTGGAGCACATCTCTCTTGCATTGTGGATTCTCTTGCATATTGAATATACAGTATCTCTTCTATGTATCATTGTGGATTTTGGTGCTTTTTCTAATCTTTTGACAGGAAAGTCGAATTGGTGGAGAGGAGGGCGACTTCATGAGGGTTATTGTTGGAGGGATCCACATATTCTCTCTTGGGTTGATCTTGTGACAGGGAGTATCATTATTGTATCTTTGTGACATAGTTGATGCTTTCTATTACATCTTTCTACCATTTTCATAATCATCTTGCTTGACTTGTTTCTTTGATCTTGTCTTGTAGGAGGAGGACGATTTGGCTATCTTGGAGAAGGACGTTTTGGTTGGAGCTCTTGGATCTCACTCTTGAATATACACATAGGAGAATGCTATCAATTTGCAAGGTGGCCATAAGCAATTGAGGTAAGATCTACAAGGTATGTGCCTCTTTTATCCATTCTATCTTCATTGGTCATAAAACCCTAATTCATTAAAACCCCAATTTTGGTATTTCTTAGATCTACTTAGATCTAGCCTTGCTCTTGAGAAGATATTGAAAACCCGCCTCTATAGCATCCACCCCTAGTTGGATCTATAGGTTGGTGGTGATTGGCTTAAAATTAACCCATTTTTCAAGGCAAAAAGTCCTCTTTGACCCAAATCGCACTTCCTAGAGAGAGGCTTGTTTGGTTAGATCTAGCACATGGGTAGGTGAGATCCCACTTGATTTGCAATCTAGACACTTGATAACCTACCCCCAGATTCTTACTTTGGTGAAATCTACCTTGTGGACATCTTTCCATGATTTAAGGGGTTAAAACCCCCTTTTGAATTTCTTGGCACCTCAAAACTCAGATCTACTAAGATCTAGCCCTTGGATTGACTTGATTTTTGGGACATGCATAGATCTGGGTACTAGCTACTTGGATCTATAGTTTGGTGGCCATTGGACTTGATTTGGTCCACCAAACCCACCTTTTAACCCTCCTTGAGCAAAGTCGCACTCCCTTGGGAAGGTGAGTTTGCCCACTTCTAGGAGGTGGGTGGTTGAGATTCTTGTGGATTTGGAAAGGCCATACTTTGAAACCTAGGTCTAGATTATCTTTTTGTGATGATCTGCCTTGGGGGTTGCATTCCTTGTTTTAAGGGATTGTGGTCCACTTAGGGTCATTTCTTTAAAACCTAGATCTAGCAAAATCCAACCATTAGATCTTGCTTAGCCCACTTGACTTGGCTTCTAGGTGTCCCGATCTACACTTTGACATACCTTTTGACCCCATTAGCCCATCTACCAAGGCACTAGTCCTCCTCAAAGCAAGTCGCACTCCTTGGGATTTGTGTCAAGCCCTAGATCTAGTATGTGGGTAGTCCTAAAAACAACTTGGATCCATAGATCTAGTCATTGCCTAACCGCTAGCACCAACATTACACCTAACTTCACCTTGTGGGCCCATTTAAAACCATTTCACACTTCCCAAGAAAGCAAGACCCACTTGTGTAAGCACATAGTACCACACCATAACATCATAACCAAACAATGTGGCCTAAACCATATGTAGGTTGAAACATCAACAATCTCACACCACCTTCAACCATACTTCAACTTCTAGGTTCACTTAGCCTTGCATTGGTTTCCGTAACTCTTCATTTACCTACCTTTAGAAACCTTTGTTTGGGTCCAATCAACTGTGATTGGTTTATAGGGTCTCCCCCTAGGTCTTGTTACACCCTGACCTAAAGTGAAGAGTTCCTCGGTTGACGTGACTCCCACCTTGCCTTGGGAACCGTGGCATCTCTTGGGTCACCTCTTTAGTTGCCTATCCCCTCTACCCTCCCAGATGGGATACCACTAGGGGCAACTACAAGTTGTGTGATAACAGCTCCTTTTTCGATTTTACCTTCTAATGATTTTGAACTTTTTGGTGTCCTTAGACCTGCTTGTTTGGAGATTTGTTCCTTGTTAAAGTGAAACCTACTTTATGTAATGGTCAAGTAGATATTAGACTTAGGAATTAATAAAGTCACTTTATGACTTTAGTTTACTTTTTCGGTTTTTATGCTTAAGTTGCTTTATTTGCTTTTATCGGTCTATCCCACATTCATAAAGTGGATTGACTGTTGAAGAATGTAACTTCGGAAGATATTCTTATTGTATTTTTATTGTAATTCCTTCGGGAAATATTGATATTGTATTTGATCATGTAAAAACTCTATAAGAAATCATGTAAAATAGACAAGTCGGCCCAGTGGGTAAACTGCCCCAAACAATGGGAAAAACTACACCAGTCAAGTCGGCCCAGTTAGGGAAAGTCAAGTCGGCCCAGTTAGGTAAAAAGACCAGTTTGTAACTAATATAAATAGAGTGGCGCTTAGCTCATTTGGTGCATCATCTCACTCAAGCAAGTTTGCATGAGTAGATGCAGAAGGACAAGTTCACTTGGGAGAAAGAGTAGCTGCATTGAAGACATCTTTTCTTAGGGTTTCTATTTTATCTTATTCTTAGGTTATTGTACGAGATTGGCATTGTACTTTCTGACAAATCTATATTGAAGAAGTTTTGCTGGGTTTTTCCCATGAGAGGGTTTTCCTAGGGTAAATCCTTGTGTTCTCTTGTTATGTCGTGCTTGTCTATCTTTCAGTGATCCTATTGTTTACGGTTATTGTGATAATATATAAATTGTTTGAAGATCTAACATAACCATCTTGGAAGTATCAAAATTCTAACATGGTATCAGAGCTAGCCTGAAAGAAGAACTTGTGCAACAGAAACTGCCAGAAGTGAAAACTAGGGTTTCCTGTTTTGGGCACTCTACTCCATATATCAACTTGAAAAGGAGGTCAATCTAATTCACCCTAGGAGGGCGCATCTTCCAATGGAGGTAGATTCCAAATCCAAGAATTGTCAAAATTTGACCTAATTCTGCAGAAACTGCAACATCTACATCAATTAGGGTTTCCATTTTTTGGCAGTTCTGTACACAGATTTGGCTGAAGGAAGGGTCTACCTAACTTTCCTTGAGGAGGCGCATCTCTCTTTCCAGTCAGTTTTTTCAAGAATCCAAATTAGAAAAATTAGGGTTTCTCTAACAAATCCTAGGTCAACCAGAAGTAAGATCCCAGAAGACATTGAAGCAAGCACTTGATTGGAGCATCTCAATTGGTAAGTCCCATTATCTTTATAACCATTTGATCTTCTCATTTTATCAAGATGACAAACAATACTGTTATCACACAACTTGTAGTTGCCCCTAGTGATATCCCATCCGGGACGGTAGAGGAGACAGGCAACTAAAGAGGTGACCCAAGAGATGCCACGGTTCCCAAGGCAAGGTGGGATTCACGTCAACCGAGGCACTCTTCGCTTTAGGTCAAGGTGTAACAAGACCTAGGGGGAGACCCTATAACCAATCACAGTTGATTGGACCCAAACAAAGGTTTCTAAGGATGAGTAAATGATGAGTTACGGAAACCAATGCAAGGTTAAGTGGACCTAGGAGTTGAGGTATGGTTGAAGTGGTGTAAGAGATTGTTAGTGTTTCAACCTACGTATGGTTTAGGCCACATGATTTAGTATGTTGACTAGGTGTAGTACCATATGTTTACACAAGTGGGTCTTGTTTTCTTGGGATGTGTGAAATGACTTTAGGTGGGCCCACAAGGTGAAGCTAGGTGTAATGTTGGTACTAGAGGTTAGGTAATGACTAGATCTATAGATCTAAGTTGATTCTAGAAGTGCCCATGTACTAGATCTAGGGTTTGACACAATTCCCAAGGAGTGCGACTTGCTTTGAGGAGGACTAGTGCCTTGTTGGATGGGCTAATGGGGTCAAAAAGTATGTCAAAGTGTAGATCGGGACACCTAGAAGCCAAGTCAAGTGGGCTAGATGAGATCTAATGGTTGGATCTTGCTAGATCTAGGTTTTCAAGAAATGACCCTAAGTGGACCACAATCCCTTGAAACAAGGAATGCTACCCCCAAGGCAGATCGTCACAAAAAGATAGCCTAGACCTAGGTTTCAATATATGGCCGTTCCAAATCTCCAAAAATCTCAAACACCCACTTCCTCAAAGTGGACAAACTCACCTTCCCCAGCTAGTGCGACTTTGTTCAAGGAGGGCTAAAAGGTGGGTTTGGTGGACCAAATCAAGTCCAATGGCCACCAAACTACAGATCCAAGTAGCTAGTACCCCGATCTACGTATGTCCCAAAAATCAAGTCAATCCAAGGGCTAGATCTTAGTAGATCTGAGTTTTGAGGTGCCAAGAAATTCGAAAGGGGGTTTTAACCCCTTAAAACATGGAAAGATGTCCACAAGGTAGAATTCACCAAAGTAAGGATCTGGGGGTAGGTTGTCAAGTGTCTAGATTGCAAATCAAGTGGGATCTCACCTACCCATGTGCTAGATCTAACCAAACAAGCCTCTCACTAGGAAGTGCGATTTGGGTTAAAGAGGGCTTTTTGCCTTGAAAAGTGTGTCAATACTAAGCCAATCACCACCAAACTATAGATCCAACTAGGGGTGGATGCTATAGAGGTGGGTTTTCAATCTCTCTTCAAAAGCAAGGCTAGATCTAAGTAGATCTAGAAAATACCAAAAACAAGGGTTTTAATTAATTGGGGTTTTTATGATCTAGAAATTATGGATGATTCAAGGAAGAAGAAGATCATACCTTTTGGAACATACCTGGATGAAGAGATGAATGCTAGTTGAGACGAGGATTACTTTGCCAAAGATCAAATGGAGAATTGTTGAAGCCCTCTTTCCAAATCGATTTTCCCAAGCCACATGTGATTCCTTCTAACCTGTCAAGCCAAGGAGCAAAGCATCAATCAGTTTAACATGTTGAAGGTAGATACAAGCAAGAGAGAGAGAGAAACATAGAATAGTTGACACAAAGGCAAAACTACTCCTTGTCAAACCAAAACGACTTCTTCCAAGCTTGAAAGGCAAGCCTCCCCACCAATTCGCACTTGTCCAAAATCGTCCTCTTAACCTGTAAATAAGATAGGGCAAATATGCAAGATAGCTACAATAGATCCTCCAGTGCAATGGACAAAAGCATTTACAATCGAAACAACCAACATCCACTCCAATCCAAGCATGTACTCCAAAAGATAGAAATTTTATTCCAAGAGCCAAGAGCCAAAAATCTCTAGATGATTTTACAATGACAGGCTCTCTCCTTTAAATAGGAAGGAGAAGCACCAAAACCCTAACCACTTTTTGAATGAGTGGCTAAGATTAAAAGATACAAATGTCTAATCAATGGTTGAGATGAGCTCAACAATAAAATACATGGATCACTAATAAAATATTATATGAGTGGACAAAATCGCCCTAGAAGAGGGGAATCCCACCAAATCATGATGACAAAATATAACAAGGGGCTTATGGTGGGTCCAAGGGGTAATTTTATCCCTCCTTGGTCAATCCCCATAGCACAATAATCATAAAATAATCCTCAATGTACCAAATCGTGCCTCCATGGTCAAATCGTGGGCCTCAAAAAGACCTTAGAAATCCTCAGAAAGTGCCATAAGTGATGGATGCGGGCCCCGATGAAGCTGAAACTGCTGGTGGAGGTGTGGAGGACCCCGATCTATCATCCCTGCTCATCCCATGCCATAACATTGCCTCAGTAGCCCAAATCGATTTCCTCAATAGCCATTTCTAGCAATCCTGAAATGCCTCCGGAAGTGTGAAACTGCCCCAAAATGCCTCCTGGAGTGCCTGCGCTGTCAAGGTGAGGGCACCAGTGTGTCCGGGAGGGGGGTAATATGGTAAAAACAAGTGGCTGAACCACCCCCTCCATCATCAACGCCCTAGGTCAACCGGATAAAAATCACATCTGCTCTGACAGGGCCTCCGATAGGCCAAAACTGCACTAGGACAGCATACTGAGGCACAATCATCACTGTAAGTGCCCGGAACTGAAAACAAACTGTCTCATTGGACTCAAAAGGTCCAAATTCATCCAAGATGTGTACTCATACACCATATGAGTCTTTGCATGATCAAAATATATATCCAATATACCGGAACAGGGCCAATAATAATAATCTGTAAATGACCAAACACTGCTGTAAACCAAGAATCATCATCATAACCCTGAAGCTGCTGCATAGAATCATCATGTATGTATACATAAACCATATATCATCTATCCATGTCATCATAAGGTCCAACCATCTCATGTCCTCTAGTTGACCATGGTCAGACTAGGCCTAACCAAGTCAACATGACCCAATATAACTCAGACCATCATCATAATCTGCTGCAAAGTGTCAAAGGTTAATGCATGCTCTACAACTTATTCAAATAACAATTATAACACAAAGTAATCATTACTGGCGATCTAAGTCCGAATATATATAGTGTCATTAATTATTAATATTACTCAGATTAGACTTTCAGGATCATACTTACTTCATAGCTGTGATCAATTTGCTAGTGAAGGGTGAAGGCTAAAATAACTGGCTAGGCTAAGGGATGACTTGGCTGACTTAACTTTGTGACACTTTGGCCAGGGAAAGGGAATACACACCATAGTATATACTGAATGAGCAATAACACAGGGAATGGCGGTGTCTCACAAATGGATGAGTTGTTCAAAGAGGGTTTATTCACCTTTAACAGATGCGCACAATCCATAATACAAATAAGGCCAGCAATTGTTTTGATATAGCATTTAAGTTCCATTGCTTTTTGGGCCTGAAGTTTCCATAGCCTTGGTCTATGTGTGTTTATAAACACATTGCATAGATTTACATTTATTTTAGGCTTTCTGTTGCAGGTGTGTTTTTAAGGCACTTGTTTACCTAAGCAGTTCTAGGTGTGTCATGGACAGCTTGTTTACCTAGGTATATATTTTTCCAAAAGATATAACATTTTATTTTCATGGCCATTTTCATTTGGCATGTCTTTCATTCATGTGTGTTTAGAAACACATTGCATGAATGGGCTTTTCATACAAGATACAGCATTTCATTTTTCCAGACTTTGTATTCATGGCAGCACCAAAAGTTTCAGGTTTAGCCAACACAACTTTAGTGACTAGGGGGAATTCACAAGGAACTCCAACTCACCATAGGTAAGTTTTATCACCAACTCAGAGCCGAGACACAATAAACAGGGAAGCTCATCCAATACAGAGGCTACAGTGGGGAAAAGTCCTCCATGCCACTAGTCAAGTAGTAAGTCAGGGTGATAAACTAAAAGGTAGGTAATGGATGGATGAAGACAATGAATAATGGAGCCGACACTAGCAAGCCAAGGTATGGTGGAATGATCACCTCTATTCTCCCTAAGGAGGGTAAAACCAATGAGTATGAATAGTGAACTTCTAAGTCTGGGTAAGGACAATATAATATATATAATAAGATCAACCAGGTCCACATATCTATATGATCGCCAGATCATGACACTACGTGCTAAGACATGCTATAAGAATAAGTATAAAAGCAATATAACCATAACACAATGATATACCTGCTGAGTCATATACCTGAATGCTCATCAACATGTACCATCATCTGTCCGCTGAAACTGCTACTGTAACTCTGGGCACTACTGACTGCTCTGCATAAATGGTATAATGGCTACATCAGTCATCTCTCTGAGTGTCCCGAGACTAAGTCATGGCATGGGGACTACATATGCTGTCCAAAATCTGATAGTGATCCATAGATAGCTCCTCATCTCATCATCTCAAAGTAAGGGAACTGGCTGAAGAGTGCTCTGGAATCTGTAAAAATAATGTATGGTAGCCCGACTACTATATATGTGATAACATCTGGCTCCAGCTGGGACAAGTGCTCTAAGGGAGAGAGCGCTTGAAAACCTCAGAATCTCTGGTCTCCAACTACTCTGCATCAATCTTCAATCTAGCACTGCACCATCATTATTTTCAGCTTTTATTTTGCACCTGTACCTGTGCTCACAAACACTAGAATACCTCATGGAGCATGTATGGGAAAAATATAAAATAAAACTAAAATTGCAATCTACTCTAAAGCATAATCCGAAATGCATAAAAGAAAGTTTAAATCTAACATGGCATATATCATTTATTCATCATTCATTATTTTTATTACTGTGCAGGAGGGAAAAGAGAATTTTTTTAAAGTAGGCAATCTCAACTTGCACAGGCAGCCAAAAATGTAAACGGAAATTAAAAATTCTTAAATGCATGCAGGAGAAGAGACAAGCTTAGGAAGGAGCAAGGCTCAACTCAATCGAAAATACAGACAAGCAGACACTCCAAGCAGAAAAAGGAAAATGGCAATACTCAGCACACAGAAAAAGAAAAATCACACAACTCCTACTGCTCAAGTGAGCTTATTCAACACCTAGACATTTGATAACCTACCCCCAGATTCTTACTTTGGTGAAATCTACCTTGTGGACATCTCCCCATGTTTTAAGGGGTTAAAACCCCCTTTTGAATTCCTTGACACCTCAAAACTCAGATCTACTAAGATCTAGCCCTTGGATTGACTTGATTTTTTGAACATGCATAGATCGGGGTACTAGCTACTTGGATCTATAGTTTGGTGGCCATTGGACTTGATTTGGTCCACCAAACCCACTTTTTGGCCTTCCTTGAGCAAGTTGCACTCCCTTGAAAAAGTTAGTTTGTCCACTTCCAGGAGGTGGGTGTTTGAGATTTTCGGGGATTTGGAATGCCCATACCCTGAAACCTAGGTCTAGACTGTCTTTTTGTCACGATCCGCCTTGGGGGTAGCATTCCTTGTTTCAAGGGATTGTGGTCCACTTAGGGTCATTATTTGAAAAACCTAGATCTAGTAAGATCCAACCATAAGATCCCATTTAACCCATCTGACTTGGCTTCTAGGTGTCCCGATCTACTATTTGACACACTTTTTGACCCCATTAGCCCATCAAACAAGGCACTAGTCCACCACTAAGCAAGTCGCACTCCTTGGAATTTGTGTCAAAACCCTAGATCTAGTATGTGGGTAGTCCTAGAATCAACCTAGATTCATAGATCTAGCCTTTATCCAACCTATAGTACCAACTTCACACCTAACTTCACCTTGTGGGCCCACCTAGAACCATTTCACACTTCCCAAGAAAACAAGACCCACTTGTGTAAACACATGGTACTATACCTAGTCATCATACCCCATCATGTGGCCTAAACCATACATAGGTTGAAACACTGACAATCCATTACACCACCTTCAACCATACCTCAACTCGTAGGTCCATTTAGCCTTGCATTGGTTTCCGCAACTTCTCATTTACTTACCCTTAGAAACCTTCGTTTGGGTACAATCAACTGTGATTGGGTATAGGGTCTCCCCCTTGGTCTAGTTACACCTTGACCTAAAGCGAAGAGTGCCTCGGTTGACGTGACTCCCACCTTGCATTGGGAACCGTGGCATCTCTTGGGTCACCTCTCTAGTTGCCTGCCTCCTCTACCGTCCCGGATGGGATACCACTAGGGGCAACTACAAGTTGTGTGATAACAGATAGATCTAAAGCTGAATTTGCAACCTAATAATTTTAATACATTTGATAATCTAGATCTTGGTTGTTTAAGTTCTCTATTTTGCAATTTCGAAGTAGATCCAAAGCATAATAGAGTATTTCATTTTACAACGTCCCTTACCAAGCAGTTTAAGTGCCTAAATTATTTACTCGTTATCTCTTAAAGAGACAAGTAAAGACCCTAAGAAGACAAGCTTTATAGCGTGCCTCACTTAGTTGTTTATTTCATTTTAGTTTAGCTAGTTTGCATCAATCTTTTAGGCATATTTTACATAAGTGGTCAAATCACTTTCTTAGTGTTTTTGGCCATTGTATGATAAAAAGAGCTTGCTGGTTTTTTGGTTCTGCACATAAAAAGTTAATTTAAGGTTAGTTTAAAAACTCAAAAAGTTGCCCAAAAACATGTTTTTTGCGTACTAGTTGCATTGGTTTTGATTTTGACAGTTTGTAGCATTGTCAGAACACTCTTAAAGTGTTTTGATTATCATTTTCTAACCAATATAGCTCGCTGTTCTGTTTTGATTTCATCACAGGTTGGAGTGAGAAATTTTAATAAAACTTGCATTTGGAGCTTCTTGAACCACCGAGAGAGAATCGGTTTCAAGCACCATCTTTACTTCTCTAAAACATTGTAAACTGACTTGTTCCCTAATGATAAAGGGCAAGCAGTATTTCTCTTAAAGTTTCCAAGTTGTAATAAAAAATAAAAAGAGCACAATAGGCAATTCCAGCGCTTGAACTCAATCCCCCAAGGGGGGATTCGCACCTTTTTCTATTTTTTTTATTTTTTCGTTTTAGATTAGTTTTCATTCGAGCAGTAGTAATTAAATAACTCATTCAAGCACACAACGTCCTCCGAGGACCCGTTTGTCATTTTATATGCTTTTGTGTTTATTTCAAATTATTTGTCTGTTCTTAAAATTTAATCCTAAAATTACCCCCCCTTGCTTTATGCTTGGGGTTTAGTGTAGAATAATCATCCACTCGCACGTCTTAATAAAACGAACAACGCCCCAAACCCAGAGTATGCTCTTGACTACTGCAGCTTAGTCGGAACAGTTGGCTCAATCAGAAACGGGTGCAAGGTAATTAGTGTTAATAGGACAATCCATTAGAATCCAATCCTAAGAACTCGGGAGGTTGCATGGACTAAATCCACAGAGTCAACAGGTTCTTAAGCGGGTTCATCCTCGCCTGGTTGGACACTTGGTAAGGTTGCTAGAGCACTCAGTTCAAAGTTTAGTTTTCTTTTGGGCCAAACCAAGAATTAACCCATTCCTTAACCACTCATTTAATAATCATAAAAATTACCAACCGAGCCACTGCAATACTTTCACTGAGACTACACAAGCAACCCTACACAACAGCAATTGCAAGCATTTTTACTTTCTCGGCACTGGTCTTTAATTTTCTATGTTTAAGTTTCAATCACAAATGTCGTGAATGCTTATCTATCTTGTGTTGGGTTAATCAATTGATTTAATTTGCAAGCAGTGGTTAGTTAATTTTTCATCTCATCATCTTTTTAACTCCTAGAATAGACTTTTATCCTTTGTTGTAGATTAAGAGCCTTAGATTATTTTCCATAGGGACCACCCCCCTTGGCTTCGCTAGGAGTAAGCCTAGACGGAGGAGTCGAGTAATTAGGTGACAGCACTTGACTCTCACTTGCCCCCAAGGACACACCGAGCGGCTTGAAGGTTTCCTGCCGCGCCCCCCCCCAGGTGTGTATTAGGCGGCAACAGGTCGCTGCGCGAGATTCATGCATCACACTTCGATTTAATTTCTTATCAGGAAAAGTGTTTTTTGTTGGACGTGGCTTAGCTACCAGCACCCGTGGAACCATATGCCAAATCATCAACAAGAAGTTCCAGTCATTTTCTGGGTAATAAATTTCGGGAACGCGTTGGGGCTAATATGTAAAGAATCTTCTGAAATGGTTTAAAACCCACTTTCGAAACAAGGCCGTTTAGCCTAAATTTGGGCGATATCCGAAATTTCACAATAGTTGAGGAGAATTTCAGCCTGTTCAAGACGGAATTCTTCAGAAAATTATTGCGCCCAGGTGGCAGAGGCAGAGAAGTATCCGGAGGCATAGGAGGGCTCACAGGGTTCCAAGTATGCTAAATGTGTTGCTATTAAGTGCGTCCAGGTAATGATCAAGCATCATATCCAGATATCCAGGCACAAGACCAGCTGACAAAGCATATTAATTTCAGATCTAAGGGAGGAAAATTAGTAGTGGTTAGAATTAAATCTAGTATTTCAAGACTTACAATCGAGCTGACAAAGCATATTAATTTCAGATCTAAGGGAGGAAAATCAGTAGTGGTTAGAATTAAATCTAGTATTTCAAGACTTCCAACCGAATCATTTCTAGGTTTATATCCTTCATTCTCAGGAACATAATCAACATTATGATTGGTTAATTACATATGTGGTAGGTGACAGAGTATTATGTGTCAGTTTACAGGTTTTATCGAAGAAGCAAAAGAGAAAACTGTCCATCATCTCCAAGCAAACATTGAAAGATTTTGTTGAGTTGGAAAACACAACGCCTGGCTGCACTGATGGCAGTCAAAAGGGTCAATACCAAATTTATTGCAACAAATCATGGATTTCATTTAGTTTTAGTTCATTGTTAAATATTTGCTCCACAAAGTTTGTAGCAATTGGTTGATGTATTTTTCTTATAAATACTATGAATTTCAATGTAAGGGGGTTCCAACCAAAAGGCTGAGAGTATGTATAAGGGTCGAGAGTCCAAATTGTAAAGGTCAGAGACAATGCTCTATTTATTGTCTTTTGGAGGCTTGTAATATGAAGACGATGTTTCATTTGCTGTGAGCCAAGTTTTGGGTGTTTTTCAATCTGAATGCTATACAGTTTTGTCTAAATTGATTATGGTCATGAAATCATTCATAATCATGTTTTTATTGTGAGTGCTAATGCTGTAATTCTGTGTTCATGATTCTACGTTCAAGATGTTTTTCTCAACATAGTGCTTTTAGGTTAATGTGTGAGTGAACTGTTTGTTCCCCATGTTATCAAAAGCCTTGAGCCTTGACCATTGTTGATTTATATTTGCTTCAGGCCAGTTATCCAATGTCATTTACAGAATCTGAAGTTTTCATTTCTCTTATGCCTTCTTTGTTTGCATTAATCTCTTAATCCCTTTGCATTACCTATCTTTAAAATCCAAATCCCGAACTTAGAGGTGCCTAAGCTTTGTGTTTCAGCAGTCGGTGAAAACCTTAGGACTAACAATGACTACATTGAATGGTCTCACAAGATCACGGGAAGCATTCATTCAAGAAATATGTTCCAGAAGGAAGCTCATCAATTTCAGTAGGCTTTGGGAAACTTGTGCTTAGGAAGAAACCATATTTGAAGCCAGAGAAGAAAAGATGGGAGAAGATGAGAACCAATCCTTGGCAGCTCATTCAAAGAGGAATAAGAAAGAAGATCACTCTCACAAGTCTAGAAGATTTCACAAGAATCAAAGACCTCCCAAAGACTAATCAAACTTCAAATGTTACAATTGCGATGAAATGAGACATATTGCAAGAAATTGTCCCATGAAGAAAGGAAACAACAAGAAAGGAAATCGGAAGAGGCAGCATGGTCATGTTGCAGAAGATGATGAACCAAGAAATAAGAAAGCAAGGGAAAGTCATGAAGAATATGTCTTGAACTTTTGATGATACAATATTAATTGGAGAGCAAGAAGGAGGCTTGTACAAATTAAAAGGCTAACCAGATCAAGCATTGGTTCATTACACTATGGAACCAAGTGAACTATGGCACATAAGGCTTGCACATATACACTACAAGGCTTTTCCAATTGTAAGCAAAAATGGTGACTGGTCTACCCGAGATCCAGTACATGAGGACCAAGGATGAAGACTTCAGAAACTTCCGGACTAAACGAAGATGAAGATCAAGGTCTTCAGATGATGGAGCAGAGTACGTGTTATCACATTTTATGTCGGGAGAAGCTTCCACACTGCAGACTGTGTGACCGAGGACCGCACAGTACCTTTTTTTTTCCAGATCAGAGATCAGCTGCCTTCAGAGGAGGCATTTTTGTTCAGACTGCCCCTAGCAGATACATCAGAGGGGACAAGCAGTTGGACTTACCATCTACCACAGGATTACCTTTCCTTGCCAGGCTTTGACACAAGCCCATTTGAGATAGTGCCTAGTCATATTCTGATAGAGATTGTCACAGTACAGTGCTGGTTTATTGTATGCCTGGATTCAGCAAAGATCCAACTCAGATACAGGTTCAGTAGCAGCAGGTATTGCATATATTGATTATTGCTCATGTTGTAGATTAGTCTCTTTTACACTTGCTAGTACACTAACTTTGCATGAGATGATATATTTGGTGATCTGCTTATGATATGATATGTTTGGGCCTATTGGTGATGTTAGTCCACCCCTCTAGTTAGACTTATGTATATGCACGCTGAGTCATGTCCTGTATACTTGGTTTAGACTTGATCACTTAGCCCCTCGGTAGCTGGCTTTAGCACCATCTTCACTTCCTCCACTCATCCGACTCATCCATGACACTTCTTCCCCGACTTGGATTCTGATTTGTGATCACGAGGACCCCCTTTCCCCATTGATCTCTGAGTTTGCCATGACTCCCTGTTTATTGTGCCTCGGCTCTTTAGTGTGTGAGATACACAGTTAGACCTGGGATTTGCTCCTGTCGGTTGCCCCCGATGTTGCAATGCAGTTAGGATTGTGTAGCCTCACCGGGTGCTCCCCACTTGTCGTCGAAGCTGGTATTACCCACCCCCATTACCTTTGCATTATGAGCGCCATGTTTATATCTTTTGAGATATGTATGTAGCCCAAGAGGGCCATGAAGAAATGAAGAAATGAAATGTAAATCAAGCTAAAAAGGCCTCTATGTTGTAAATGCAAAATCTAGCCAAAAAAGGGCTAAGTATGAAATTCATTGTAAAATCCATGCAATGTGTTTATGAACACACATGGATTCTGGTCAGCTATACATGTCAGCATTTGTAGTGGTTATTCCTCACCTAGTCCTGTAGGATAAGGAGGTGAGGAGGAGCAAGGGACAAGCTCAAGATTGCCCCCTAGAGTCTCAAGTTACGGTTTGCCGGACACCTAGTTTGGTGGCTCTAGAAAAGAACCTCACAGAGTCTTCGGATATGGATGTGAGTTGTGGGATACTTGTTAGATGACTAGTGGTGGTTTCCCTGCACTATACCCATTTGTGAGGCACCGCCCTGTTATCACCCAAACTGTAGTTACCCCTATGGATGTATCCACTCATGGATGGCAATAGGGAAGGGCAACTCAAAAGGTGCAACCACGATCACCTTGACCTCCAATAGATGGTTGTCACGCCAGTCGAGGCAACCTTCACTTTATGTTATCTAGCCCAAACAACAAAGGGGGAGACCCAATCTACTCCCGACAAGAGAGATCAAAACCAAGACACCAAATCAAGTTAATTCTAAGTGAAGTAAGGTGTATGGTTTATCCTAGACTTTAGGATGAAGTCACAAGACAAGTGGGGGGGTTCAATGAGTATAGCTTTGGTTCATTATTGATGTGAAAGTGACTTATGATTTGTGAAATAGGATCTAGGATTAAAGTACTAGTTCAATGTGAGAAAATCCACTGCCTTGGGAACCGTGTCCAATGCAGGGTAGTTTAGGGTTGAATTGGGGCTAACTAGTACAAGTGACAAGCTTGATCATGAAGTATGATGGCATCAAAGGGTTTAGTTTACCACACAAGGGTCAAACCACAAGTTAATCCAACAATCTAGGAAAGTCGAATTGACTTGGAGAGAGACCAGTGCCTTGGGAATTGGGATAATGGAGTCAAAGTAAAGTTAACTTGTGGTTAAGGACCCCTATTGCATGAGACAAGTGGGCAATTAAAGTCTTGATGGATGAATATGTCTAGATCTAGGTTTGACCTAAGTGGCCACAATCCCTTAAAACAAGGAATGCTATCCCCAAGGCAAGATTTGACAAAGTGACCTACTATACCTAGGTTTTGAATTATTCCCGTTCCAAATCCACTGAAATCTCAAGTACCCACGTCCTAGAAGTGGGACAACTCCCTTCTCCAAGGTGGTGCGACTTTACCCAAGGAGGCTAAAATGTGGGTTAAGTGTGTCAAGACAAGTCCGATGGCATCCAATCCTTAGATCCGGGTAGGTTAATCAAGTAGGAGTGTGGATCTGCAATTTCAAGGCAATCTGACGGCTAGATCTTACTAGATCTGAGTTTAAAGATACCAAGTGGTCCAAAATGGGGATTAAATCCCTTAAAATGTGGAATAGGGCCCACAAGGTATAAATCATAAAAGTGACAATCTGGGGGTAGGTTATCGGATGTGTAGATCATGAATCAAGCGGGATCTCACCTACCCACATACTAGATCTAGGTCAACTCACCAAACTAGGAAGTGCACCCTTGCTTGGAGAGGCTAAATGCCTTGGGAAGAGGGTCAAATGGAAGTCAATCCTCACCAAACTATAGATCCGGGATGCCGTGGATACTATAGAGGTGGGTTTTCAATATCTTACCCAAGAAGCCACTAGATCTTAGTAGATCTGAAAAAATGTAAAATGAGGGTTTTGAAGAAATTAGGGTTTTATCAATTTATGAGCTCTGTCAATGGATTGGATCAAGATAAGAGAAACAAACCTGTGGATCTTACCTGGGTAACCTTGTAGATGCCTTGATGATGATGATCTATGCAAACCTGATCAGTTTGAGAAGCTTTGAGGTAGTTTTCTATGCAATCGATTTAGTCCAAGAAGCCAATGCACCCTCTCTCCTGCACAACAAACATCAACAATATCAGATTTGATGTAATCAAGAGATAAGACTAATGCCACAAGAGAAGTAACAGAAAGATAGCATAGATCACAATGATGCTAATGATAACCCCCTGATACAAGCAAATGCCAAGAAAGTCGATTTGAAGAAGCCTTGCAAAATCGCCCTTGTTGAAGTCGCTCTCCTGTAGACAAGACAATGACTTTCAAAATAGATAGATCTTACCACAAATTCCAAATGCTAGGTTGTAATAGACTTTCCAATCACCATCTAAGAACACCAGATGCAAAGGAGACCACAAGAATTTCCACAAGAAAGTTTTTCTATACCAATAATCCAAGAGCCAAAGACCCCTTACAATGAGAAGCTCTCTCCTTTAAATAGGAAGGAGATGCATCAAAATCCTAACCACTTTTTGAATGAGTGGCTAAGATTAAAAGATACAAATGTCTAATCAATGGTTGAGATGAGCTCAACAATAAAATACATGGATCACTAATAAAATATAATGAGTGGACAAAATCGCCCTAGAAGAGGGGAATCCCACCAAATCATGATGACAAAATATAATAGGAAGCTTATGGTGGGCCCAAGGGGTAATTTTAGACACCCTTGGTCAATCCCCATAGCACAATAATAATAAAATAGTCATCAATATACCAAATCGTGCCTCCATGGTCAAATCGTAGGCCTCAAAAGACCTCAAAAATCATCAGAAAGTGCCATAAGTGATGGATGCGGGCCCCGATGAAGCTGAAACTGCTGGAGGAGGTGTGGAAGACAATCATCACTGATCATCCCATGCCAAAACATTGCCTCAGTAGCCCAAATCAATTTCCTCAATAGCCATTTCTACCAATCCTGAAATGCCTCGGGAAGCATGAAACTGCCCCAAACTGCCTCCTGGAGTGCCTGCGCTGTCAAGGTGAGGGCACCAGTGTGTCCGGGAGGGGGGTAATATGGTAAAAACAAGTGGCTGAACCACCCCCTCCAAGCACAGTGCCCTAGGTCAACCGGATAAAAATCACATCTGCTCTGACAGGGCCTCCGACAGACCAAAACTGCACTGGGATAGCCTACTGAGGCTCAATCATCACTGTAAGTGCCCGGAACTGATAACAAACTATTTCATTGGACTCAGAAGGTCCAAATCCATCCAAGATGTGTACTCATACACCATATGAGTCTCTGCATGATCAATATATATATCCAATATACCGGAACAGGGCAAATAATAATAATCTGTAAATGATCAAATACTACTGTAAACCATGAATCATCATCATAACCCTGTAGCTGCTACATAGAATCATCATGTACATGTACATAGACCATATATCATCTATCCATACCATCACAAGGTCCAACCATCTCATGTCCTTGGTCAAACTAGGTCTAGCCAAGTCAACATGACCAAATATAACTCAGACCATCACTGGAAGCTGCTGCAAAGTGTCAAAGGTTAATGCATGCTCTACAACTTATTCAAATAACAATTATAACACAAAGTAATCATTACTAGCGATCTAAATCCAAATATATAATGTCATTAATTGTTATTATTACTCAGACTAGACTTTCAAGATCATACTCACTTCATTGCTGTGATCAATTTGCTAGTGAAGGGTGAAGGCTAAAATAACTGGCTAGGCTAAGGGATGACTTGATTGACTTAACTTTGTGACTCTTTGGCAAAGGGAAAGGGAATACACACCATAGTATATACTGAATGAGCAATAACACAGGGAATGGCGGTGTCTCACAAATGGATGAGTTGTTCAAAGAGGGTTTATTCACCTTTAACAGATGCACACAATCCATAATACAAATAAGGCCAACAATTGTTTTGATATAGCATTTAAGTTCCATTGCTTTTTGGGCCTGAAGTTTCCATAGCCTTGGTCTATGTGTGTTTATAAACACATTGCATAGATTTACATTTATTTTAGGCTTTCTGCTGCAGGTGTGTTTTTAAGGCGCTTGTTTACCTAAGCACTTCTAGGTGTGTCATGGACAGCTTGTTTACCTAGGTATTTACATTTCCAAAAGATATAACATTTTATTTTCATGGCCATTTTCATTTGGCATGCCTTTCATTCATGTGTGTTTAGAAACACATTGCATGAATGGGCTTTTCATACAAGATGTAGCATTTCATTTTCCATATTTTGTATTCATGGCAGCACTAAAAGTTTTAGGTTTAGCCAACACAACCTTAGTGACTAGGGGGAGTTCCAAGGAACTCCAACTCACGATAGGTAAGTTTTGTCACCAACTCAGAGCCGAGACACAATAAACATGGAAGCTCATCCAATACAGAGGCTATAGTGGGGAAAAGTCCTCCATGCCACTACTAAAGTAGTAAGTCAGGGTGATAAAATAAAAGGTAGGCAATGGATGGATGAAGACAATGAATAATGGAGCCAACACTAGCAAGCCAAGGTATGGTGGAATGATCACCTCTATTCTCCCTAAGGAGGGTAAAACCAATGAGTATGAATAGTGAACTTCTAAGTCTGAGTAGGGACAATATAATATATATAATAAGATCAACCAGGCCCACATATCTATATGATCGCCAGATCATGACACTAAGTGCTAAGACATGCTATAAGAATAAGTATAAAAGCAATATAACCATAACACAATGATATACCTGCTGAGTGATATACCTGAATGCTCATCAACCTGTACCATCATCTGTCCTCTGAAAGTGCTGCTGTAACTCTGGGCTCTACTGACTGCTTTGTACCAATGGTATAATGGCTACATCGGTCATCTCTCTGAGTGTCCTGAGACTCAGTCATGGCATGGGGAATACAACTGCTGTCCACAATCTGATAATGATCCCATATAGATGCTCATCTCAACATCTCAAATGTAAGGGAACTGGTTGCATAGTGTACTGGCATTAGAAAAATAATGTATGGTAGCCTGGCTACTATATATGTGATAACACGCGCTTCCCCGTGTTTTGTCATGGCATACTTACCTCAGTGGACCCCGATTTCCCGAGTTGTCTTAGTGGTCACATGATCCTTATCCTCGTCTTCCAATATCTTTTACCATGTTGTCCACATCACTTAGAGTCAGCAAGGTGGTCAATTCTATGGAGATGTATAGCATCCTAGTCGTTTGGAGGTGGTGGGCCCACTTCACCAGGGCCTTGTACTATTTCGGGATTTAATGTATTTTTAATCACCATGATATCATTTATTGCTTAGTAATGTACTAACTTGTTTAATTGAGCCTTATCACTTCATGCTTGCATACAGGTTTCAGCTAGCACTATAGTTGACCAGATTTGACTTAGTCAAACTGGGTTGACTAGGCCAAAAATGGGCCCGAAAAAATGTTGCGATCGGAATTTCGATTTTGATCATTGATTATCTACAGGGGTTCCATATGAGCATGCAACTGACAGAATTGCAAAACATTGAGCCATTTGAGAGATTTTTAATTATTATTGGTCAACTTTGACCTGTTTTAATTAAAAATCATGGATTTGGGGCAAATATTGCCAAAGTGATAGAACGGGTTCATTCTAGTGGTCATCCCTACTACTTTTGGGGTCCACGATCACATTGCAGCAGTCGGTTCGGCAATCCGGGCAATAAAAGTGGGTCAAAAGCCCAATTTTCTCTTCAGCCATATAAACCAACATAAAATACATGGAAATCAGAATTTTGACTAAGGCAACTATAGTGAAATGGCAAAATCAATGGCTGGCAATGGTAAAGGTAATTCATAAGGTAATTTTGGTATGTTTTGACATTGTATTTCATGTTTGTGGGGCCCTCACTTGCCTAGCTCACCATGGAGGACGAGTTTGCCCATAGGGGGGCGTTTTTCTCCACTAGGGGAATTTGACTTGGTGTATGTTTCATGTATTGAGCCTTGATGTATTATGTTGGGGGGATAAAACATACTATAGACACCCCCCAACACCACTTCATATACTGTATGGACCCCACATGGTCCCTCTCCCATCCACTAGTGCGCTCTCCTTGGGGCAATTCGCACCCCCCTCTAGAGATCAATCTCCACCATTCGATTTTGTGGATGGGGAGATGATCTCAACCCTCCATTTCGGGGGGAAACCTAGTTGAGAGTGAGTCATCTCTATAAGAGAATGGACTCACCTCATTTTGCCTCCTCTTGGCATTTTTTTGTAAACACTTAGACTGAAATAGAGAAGAGATTCTAGAGAGCTCTTGAGACATTTTGCTTGGATGAATGTTGTGATGATTGATGCCATTTGCTAATGTATTGATGAGCATTTTAGTGTTGTTATCCATCTTCTACAGCTGAATCGATTTACAGGTTGGAAATCCACTTGAGGAGGGGCGCACTTCTTGGAGTGGGAACTCCACACTTGGGTTTTTCCTCAAGGATTTCAAAGAGGGAGTTGAATCTACTGTTTTGTTATTCAATTTCTAATCATTTGTCTTTCAATTTGCTGTGTTAACTACTTATTTGCTGTAGATTTCTAATCTTTCATCTCTTGTGGCAGGTTGCTAGGGCGCACTTGCTCTCCGGCTGACTCAAGCGCCTAGGAAAAGCGCTAGTTGCTCATCATTTGGATTCAATAAGTGGTCTTCACACAATTATTCATCCATTCGCCTTTGTTTCAGGTATTCCTCTCATGCTCAATTCTCTAGTTAGATTTCTGGTGTGTTTGCTAAGAGAAAAACTCATATAAAAAACCAAAAAATTAATATTTCTTTTTCCAAGCGTTGAAATCTTTAGTTTTTTAAAACCCACTTATTATTTGCCCTCAAAAGCTTATATCCCAAGTTTGGTTAGATTCCAACTCCATTTACCCATTTTTTAGGCGCTAGTCACTTGGTCAAAAACGCCCCTCTAGGGCGTTGTTATCACACCATAGTAGCAGGGCTACTATTCTTGTTTAGCAGATATCTGCACATTCCAGAGCTTCCATTATTCAGAGCATGGCTATGATGATTGTATATTTTGTGATCACTCATGATCAAAGCAGTGTATTATTTAGACTTATGTTAGACCTTGTGTCAAGGCTGAGCCTTGAGAGTTCAGATTTGATGACCGATGTGACCCTTTATCCCATACAGTTTCAGTTCAGTGCTTAGAGATGTATTGCAGCAGTGTTTCAAATGGTATATGATGTTTATTACTATGATGATGTTGTATGATCTATGGATATTTTATCATTGACTGTGGATTATTATCTTGTTGATTTAGTCATGTTCACAGCATCTGCTTGGTATATTATTCCTGATGTGGCAAACTATTTAAAATGAACTATAAATCATAAAATGGACAATTGCTTGCACATTTAGGTCATTTAACAAAACCCACTGGTTTTCCACCTTACATAGATATGGTCTTTCCTGACACCAGTTGTCTGCTAGTGTAGGCTCCATATTCACTTGACTCCATCCATACATGACTTTCCTATTTGACTTTAAACCTTGACCTGTCTCATTTGACTTTCTGATACTGAGGACTTCCTTATTTTTCTACCTCTGTGTTTGGACCGTATCCCTGTATGTTCAGTGTCTCGACTCTAAGTTGGTGACAAAACTTGCCTTTGGTGAGTTGGATTGTAGGCCTAAATCATTCTGGTCGGTTGTCCCGATGTTTGGCATTGGCTCGAACTCCCCCTAGTCACTTGAGATGTTGTTGGCTAAAACTGAAAGCTCATGTTCTACTTATGGAAACTTATAAATTCGCCCATGGAAACTAAAAAGGGCAAGAGCGATGAATAGCTAAAAATACTCTTCGAAGAGTATAAGAAAGGTCCAAAAAAGCAATGGTTCTTAAAAGCTATATCTAAACAATTGCTGACCTTATATGTATTTGAAAACATGCCCTGGATGCAAGCTGCAACTAGTTGTGCTTATCAGCACACCTGAGATCTGAAGGGTTATGTAGGCCAAAAAGGCCATGAAATGAAATTGAATGATCCTAATGAACTTGGATCAACTTGTTGTAGACATGATGCCTAAAGTTGAATAAGCACTCTCTGAACAACTTATCCATTTGTGAGACACAGCCATCCCCCGTGTTATTTTGTCCAGCACAGAGTTTGTAGCTTTCCCCTTTCTCCCAGTCCAAAGTATTTTTGAGTTGAGTAAGACAAGTCAACCCCTTGGCCCAACCTTGTTCCTAGCCTTCATCTTTCACTAGCAGTTTGACCATGTCCAATGGGTGAGTTTGTCATTTGAACTATTGTGCAAGTAATTTTATATAACAAAGGAATATGCTAACTTGATTAATGCCACTGAATGGATGTTATACTTTGAGCTTGGCTATGAGAATGATTAGAGAAGCATGTTTTAGTCTACTGATATGATTTATCCTTGGTTGTATATTATTGGGATCCGTGATGATGTGGGCCATATATATATACCTATTGATGATGATTGATGGTCCCACATACTTGATGATGATGCCATATGATGGACATATGGTTCAGGTGATGATTGATGCAGTTCAGCAGATTTTATTATTACTTCAGACCATTAGATTATGCACTGTCCATATATGGTGGACCCTACAGCTGGCCCATTAGGGCAACCCATGGTGTATGAGTACACATTCTTAATGGATTTGGGTCTTCTGGATCCAATGAGACACTTATCTTTCAGTTCCGGGCACTTCTGACAGTGATTGATGTAGTTTTACACTTGTTGACCAGATTTGGGGCTGATTTCCCAGCCTGAGCAGCAGGGGCCAAGAGAGGCCAGTTCACCTAGGGCACTGTATGAGGAGGGGGTGGTCCAGCCACTTGTTTTTACCATTTACCCCCCCTTCTAGAGAGCCTGGTGAGCTCAGTTGGACAACGCAGATGCCCTAGGAGGCAGTTTTGGCACTTTCACAGTTACCGAGGCAGTTAAAAAATGGGATAAAGTGGTCACTGAGGAATTCGATTTGGGCAATTGAGGCAATTTTTTGGCATTTGGTTTTCACAGAGGTCTTCCAGGGTGATCTCACTATCTTCCAGCCAGTTTTCACCATGTGGGTAGGCCCACAGCGATCACAGGAGGTCTTTTACTGCTTGTTTGTCACAGATTTTGAGGACAGATTCGATCATTTATATTATCTTGGACATATTTTATTATTTTATTTTGCCTTGGGGATGAGCTAGTAAGGATTGATGCCTCCTAGCCCCACCATGTGCTTCTTATGTCATGTCCTAGTCATTATGAGGTGGGCTTTGGTACTTTTACCCTCTCTAGTGGATGATGTCACCCTCCATGATTATTTTAGACTATGACGTCATCATTATATTGGGTGATCCATGTGATATATTGTTATGGTTCATCTTAGCCATTGATTGTATGATGAGATCTTTTAATCTCAACCACTCATTTGATGTAGTATTGTAAAGTGGTATAGGGTTTTGGTCTTTATTATCCTATATAAGGAGACCCCCTATTGTATAGCTCACCTTTGGAGCTTTGGAATATTGGAATAGAACACTTCTTTGTGGAGCATATCTCTCTTGTCTTGTGGATTCTCTTGCATATTGAGTATACAGTATCTCTTCTATGTATCATTGTGGATTTTGGTGCTTCTACTAGTTTTCTTGCAGAAAAGTCGAATTGATGGAGAGGAGGGCGATTTCTTGAGGGTTATTGTTGGAGGGATCCACATATTCTCTCTTGGGTTGATCTTGTGACAGGGAGTATCATTATTGTATCTTTGTGACATAGTTGATGCTTTCTATTACATCTTTCTATCATTTTCATAATCATCTTACTTGACTTGCTTCTTTGATCTTGTCTTGTAGGAGGAGGACGATTTGGCTATCTTGGAGGAGGACGTTTTGGTTAGAGCTCTTGGATCTCACTCTTGAATATACACATAGGAGAATACTATCAATTTGCAAGGTGGCCATAAGCAATTGAGGTAAGATCTACAAGGTATGTGCCTCTTTCCATCCATTCTATCTTCATTGGTCACAAACCCTAATTAATTAAAACTCCAATTTTGGTTTTTCTTAGATCTACTTAGATCTACTCTTGCTTTTGAAAAAATCTTAAGAACCCACCTCTATAGCATCCACCCCTAGTTGGATCTATAGTTTGGTGGTGATTGAGTTAAAATTGACACATTTTTCAAGGCAATATAGCCCTCTTGAACCAAATCGCACTTCCTTGGAGAGGCTTGTTGGGTTAGATCTAGCATATGGGTACGTGAGATCCCGCTTGATATGTAATCTACACACTTGATAACCTACCCCCAGACTTTTACTTGGGTGATTTCTACCTTGTGGGCATCATTCCACATTTTAAGGGATTAAAACCCCCTTTTTAACTACTTGGCATCTTAAAACTCAGATCTAGTAAGATCTAACCCTTGGATTGACTTGATTTTCTAGGTCCACATAGATCGGTGCCTAAGCTACTTGGATCTACAATTTGGTGATCATCGGACTTGATTTGACACACCTTATCCACCTTTGAGCCCTCCTTGAGCAAGGTCGCACTTCCTTGGGTGAGTGAGTTTGCCCACTTTGAGGACGTGGGTGGTTGAGTTTTTTGTGGATTTGGAATGGGCATACCTTGAAACCTAGGTCTAGAGTATCATTTTATGACGATCTGCCTTGGGGGTAGCATTCCTTGTTTTAAGGGATTGTGGTCCACTTGGGTCATTTCATGAAAACCTAGATCTAGCAAGATCCAACCACACTATCTCAATTAGCCCATTTGACTTGACCTCTAAGTGTCTCGATCTATACTTTGACATATCTTTTGACTCCATTAACCCATCCAACAAGGCACTAGTCCTCCTCAAGCAAGTCGCACTCCTTGGAAATTGTGTCAAACCTTAGATCCGGTGCATGGGTACTCCTAATTTCAACTTAGATCCATAGATCTACTTATCATATATCCTCTAGTGCCAATTGCATCCCTTAATTTCACCTTGTGGGTCCACTTTAAGCCATTTCACATATCCCAAGAAAGTAGGACCCACTTGTGTAACGCATGGTACTTGTTATCACACCATAGTAGCAGGGCTACTATTGTTGTACAGCAGATATCTGCACATTCCAGAGCTTCCTTTATTCCAGAGCATGGCTATATATTTTGGATCACTCATGATCAGAGCAGTACATTATTCAGATTTTATGACCTTGTGTCAAGGCTGAGCCTTGAGAGTTCAGATTTGATGACTGATGTGACCACTTATCCCATTACAGTTTCAGTGCCTAAAGATGTATTTCAGCAGTGTTTCAGATGATGCATGATGATTATTATTATGATGATGTTGTATGATCTATGGATATGTTCTCACTGACTGTGGATTATTATCTTGTTGATTTAGTCATGATCATAGCATGTGCTTGGTATATTATTCCTGATGTGGCAAACTATTTAAAATGAACTGTAAATCATAAGATGGACAATTGCTTGCACTTTTAGGTCATTTAACAAAACTTATTGGTTTTTCACCTTACATAGACATGGTCTTTCCCCCGACACCAGTTGTCTGCTAGTGTAGGCTCCATATTCACTTGTCTCCATCCATACATGACCTTCCTGTTTGACTTTAAACCCTGACTTGTCTCATTTGACTTTCTGATACTGAGGACTTCCCCATTTTTCTACCTCTGTGTTTGGACCGCATCCCTGTTTGTTTAGTGTCTCGGCTCTGAGTTGGTGACAGAACTTGCCTTTGGTGAGTTGGATTGTAGGCCTAAATCATTCTGGTCGGTTGTCCCGATGTTTGGCATTGGCTCGAACTCCCCCTAGTCACTTGAGATGTTGTTGGCTAAAACTGAAAGCTCATGTTCTACCTGTGGAAACTTAATAAATTCGCCCATGGAAACAAAAAAGGGCAAGAGCGATGAAAAGCTAAAAATACTCCTCGAAGAGTATAAGAAAGGTCAAAAAAGCAATGGTTCTTAAAAGCTATATCTAAACAATTGCTGACCTTGTATAAATATATGAAAAACATGCCCTGGATGCAAGCTGCAACTAGTTGTGCTTCTCAGCACATCTGAAATCCGAAGGGTTATGTAGGCCAAAAAGGCCATGATATAAAATTGAATGATCCTAATGAACCTGGATCAACTTGATGTAGACATGATGCCTAAGTTGAAGAAGCACTCTCTAAACAATTTATCCATTTGTGAGGCACAGCCATTCCCCGTGTTCTTTTGTCCAGCACAGAGTTTGTAGCTTCCCCCCCCTTCTCCCAGTCCAAAGTATTTTTGAGTTAAGTTAGACAAGTCAAACCCTTGGCCCAACCTTGCTCCTAGCCTTCACCCTTCACTAGCAGTTTGACCATGTCCAATGGGTAAGTTTGTCATTTGAACTATTGTGCAATTAATTTTATATAACAATGGAATATGTTTAACTGATTAATGCCACTGAATGGAATTTATACTTTGAGCTTAGCTGTGAGAATGATTAGAGAAGCATTGTCTTAGTCTACTGATGTGATTTATCCTTGATTATATATTCTTGGGATCCGTGATGATGTGGACCATGTATGGATGATTATTGATGATGATTTATGGGCCCACATGTTTGATGATGATATCATATGATGGACATATGATGATGTTTGATCCAGTTCAGCAGGTTTATTATTACTTCAGATCAGCAGATTATACATTGTCCATATATGGTGGACCCTACAGCTGGCCCATTAGGGCAACCCATGGTGTATGAGTACTCATTCCTAGTGGATTTGGGTCTTCTGGATCCATTGAGACACTTATCTTTCAGTTCCGGGCACTTCTGACAGTGATTGATGCAGTTTTACACTTGTTGACCAGATTGGGGGCTGATTTCCCAGCCTGAGCAGCAGGGGCCCCGAGAGGCCAGTTCACCTAGGGCGCTGATGATGGAGGGGGTGGTCCAGCCACTTGTTATTACCATTTATCCCCCCTTCCGGAGAGCCTGGTGGGCTCAGATGGACAGCGCTAGCATCCTAGGAGGCAGTTTTGGCACTTTCACAGTTCCCGAGGCAGTTAAAAAATGGGATAAAGTGGTCACTGAGGAAATCGATTTGGGCAATTGAGGCAAGGTTTTGGCATTTGGTCTTCACAGAGGTCTTCCAGGATGGCATCACTATCTTCCAGTCAGTTTTCACCATCTGGGTATGCCCGGATTGATCACAGGAGGACATTTACTGCTTGACTGTCATGGATTCTGAGGACAGTTTTGGTCATTTTTATTATATTGGACATATTTTATTATTTTATTGTGCCTTGGGGATGAACTAGTAAGGATTGATGCCTCCTAGCCCCACCATGTGCTTATTTTATCATGTCCTAGTCATCATGAGGTGGATTATTGTACTTTTACCCCTATAGTGGGATGACGTCACCCTCCTTTGTACCATTTAGTGAGGGCGCTTTTGTTATTTTGAGTGATCCATGTGATATATTGTTATGGGTCATCTTAGCCATTGATTGTATGATGAGATCTTATAATCTCAACCACTCATTTGATGTAGTATTGTAGAGTGGTATAGGGTTTTGGTCTTTATTATCCTATATAAGGAGGAGACCCCCCATTGTAAAGCTCACCTTTGGAGCTCTGGAATATTGGAATAGAAGATTTTTTGTGGAGCACATCTCTCTTGTATTGTGGATTCTCTTGCATATTGAATATACAGTATCTCTTCTATGTATCATTGTGGATTTTGGTGCTTTTGCTAACCTTTTGACAGGAAAGTCGAATTGGAGAGAGGAGGGCGACTTCATGAGGGTTATTGTTGGAGGGATCCACATATTCTCTCTTGGGTTGATCTTGTGTCAGGGAGTATCATTATTGTATCTTCGTGACATAGTTGATGCTTTCTATTACATCTTTCTACCATTTTCATAATCATCTTGCTTGACTTGTTTCTTTGATCTTGTCTTGTAGGAGGAGGACGGTTTGGCTATCTTGGAGAAGGGCGATTTGGTTGGAGCACTTGGATCTCACTCTTGAATATACACATAGGAGAATGCTATCAACTTGCAAGGTGGCCACAAACAATTGAGGTAAGATCTACAAGGTATGTGCCTCTTTCATCCATTCTATCTTCATTGGTCATAAAACCCTAATTAAATCAAAACCCCAATTTTGGTATTTTTTTAGATCTACTTAGATCTACCCTTGCAATTGAAAAGATATTAAAAACCCACCTCTATAGGATCCACCCCTAGTTGGATCTATAGTTTGGTGGTGATTGGCTAAAAATTGACACACTTTTCAATGCAAAAAGCCTTCTTGAACCTAAATCGATTTTCCTAAGAGAAGCTTGTTGGGTTAGATCTAGCACATGGGTAGGTGAGATCCCACTTGATTTGACATCTACACATTTGATAACCTATACCCATATCTTTACTTTGGTGAAAACTACCTTGTGGACATCTCTCCATGTTTTAAGGGGTTGAAACCCCCTTTTGACCTTCTTGGCATCTTAAAACTTAGATCTACTAAGATCTAGCCATTGGATTCACTTGAAACTTTGAAGGAACATAGATCGGGGTACTAACATCCCGGATCTACATTTTGGTGGCCATTGGACTTGATTTGGTCCACCAAAACCCATTTTTTGGACCATCCTTGAGCAAATCGCACCCCCTTGATTTTTTGAGTTGGTCCACTTCTAGGAAGTGGGTGTTTGAGTTATTCGTGGATTTGGAATGCCCATGCCTTGAAACCTAGGTCTACACTATCTTCTTGTCAAGATCCGCCTTGGGGATTGCATTCCTTGTTTCAAGGGATTGTGGTCCACTTAGGGTAATCTTGTAAAAACCTAGATCTAGTAAGATCCAACCATTGGATTTCACTCAACCCACTTGACTTGGCTTCTAGGTGTCCCGATCTACAATTTGACATACTTATTGACCCCATTAGCCCATTTAACAAGGCACTAGTCCATCACCAAGCAAGTCGCACTCCTTGGGATTCGTGTCAAAACCTAGATCTAGTACATGGGTATCGTTATAATCAACTTAAACTCATAGATCTAGCCCATATCTAACCTATAGTACCTACCTCACACCTAATTTCACCTTGTGGGCCTACCTAGAATCACTTCACACTTCCCAAGAAAACTAGACCCACTTGTGTAAACACTTGGTACTATACCTTATCATCATACCCCATCATGTGGCCTAAACCATACATAGGTTGAAACACTAATAATCTCTTACACCACCTTCAACCATTCCTTAACTCTTAGGTCCACTTAGCCTTGCATTGGTTTCCGTAACTCATTACTTACCTACCCTTAGAAACCTTGCTTAGGTCCAATCAACTGTGATTGGGGTATAGGGTCTCCCCCTTGGTCTAGTTACACCTTGACCTAAAGCGAAGAGTGCCTCGGTTGACGTGACTCCCACCTGCATTGGGAACCGTGGCATCTCTTGGGTCACCTCTTTAGTTGCCTAGCTCCTCTACCGTCCCGGATGGGATACCTCTAGGGGCAACTACAAGTTGTGTGATAACAGTACTACACCTTGTCATTATAACTAGTCATGTGGCCTAAATCATACATTGGTTGAAACACTAATAATTTCTCAAACCACCTTCAACCATACTTTAATTTCTAGGTCCACTATACCTTGCATTGGTTTCCGTAACTTACCATTTACTCATCCCTAGGAACCTTTGTTTGGGTCCTGTTGTCCGCCAAACTGCACACCAGCAGTAGAAATATTTCGAAAGCTGTCTCTTCACTACAAGTGAGAGGGTGTGGCCTTAGGGGCAAGCAATGAGCCAGGTACTGTCACCTGAATCCCAGCTCCTCCGTTTAGGCTAACTCCTAACGAAGCCAAGGGGGGTAGTCCCTAAAAAAGAGTTTCACTAAGGCTCCAGTATTTAAGTGTTTTTTGTATGGGGTGATGCGGATGAGTGTTGATTAGGAGTTTTCTTGTGATGAGACCAAAAATATGTAAAAATGAACAACAGATAATAAGCAATCCACGTTGCGAAATAAGATAACAAGATGGTAGTATGATTCAAGATCTGATAAATCACTAAAGCATTCACAATATGAAATAAACACAAGGACAAATGGTCCCGATCAATATATATGCTTTTAAATAACCAGTGCCTTATGGAGTCAAAGAAAAGTAAAGATTGTGATGCTGAAAGTGTGGGTCTTGAAAAATGCCGTTTGTGAGATCGTTGTGCAGATTATCTTTGTAAATTGAAGATTTTAATGGTCTTGATTATTAGGATAAAACCAAGGATATTCAAGAGAAAGTCCGGAAAGACAGTATCAAGTGCCTCCGTTCAAGGACATGTCGGGCCACCCAGTGCTCTAGCCAGGTCGCACAATGCTAACCAGCAAACTAGAGGCTGAACATGGAACCCCGACGCCCCCAACTAGGAGATTACCCACCGAACTTATCTTATCGCTCAACTTTGGATTGGTTGGTTATGGGGGTGAAAGTTTTATTAGTTATCACTTATGAACTTAACAAGTCCTTCACCTTTTTGAGTACTAGTCCAACCATTTCCGGTTGGCAGAGCATACAGGTGTTGGATAAACGACCAAGATAAATTAATTAAGGAGGAAATGTGGATTGAAAAGTTTTATTATTAAGAGCACTTGTTCAACTCTCCGACAGAGAGCGCTTTTGACTTAGTCTTAAGACCGCAGTTCAAGAGACTTCCTACTTTAAAATCCCTAATGCAAGGGGAAAGTGCAAAACTAACAATGCTCTCCGACAGAAAGTGCTCGTGACTTGGATTTGGTCAAGTTCAAGAGGCTTTGTTTATTTTAAGAAAGAAAAAGCAGTTGTGAAAAATAGTTATGAAGCTTTGTATAAATAAACCATGTGATAGCTTAAATAAAGTAAGACACAACTAGCATGTTACTTGCAGAATGAAATAATGTTGAAAAAGACTTAGTGTTCTACCAACAGTTTTACTCTAAGGTGGGATCAACCTCCGAACAAGGTCAACCACTAGAACCGCCTGCACTTGAGAACCTCCAGCTCGCTGAAAGCTCTACCAAGGAAACCGACGGGGAAGGAAGAGTAACCACAAAATAATGTGGTCCTGCCCTTCATCTCAAGGATACAACTTCCGATCAAATGGCTTTAGAAGAGAGTTGCAAAAAATGAAATTTCTAAGCTAATCTAAAGCATGCAAAAATGAAAGATCTAAATTAACTAACCACAACACTCTTCCCCAAATGGGGAAGAAACCCAAAAATGGAGGACTCCTCCACTTAACCTTTTATTAACTATTACAAATGCCTTTGGGATTTAAGCCCTTGAAAGGTCTTTTGATAAGAAATGAACTTAGAACCAATGATTAAAAGAAGCTTGATTAAATAGCTTGTACAAAGGAGATTGATGGCTTTTTCTTTGGTTTCAAATGTGCTTTGGGTTCAACTCCTCCTTGTTTTTGTCTTCCTTGCTCTTCTCTTGCTCTTTGCTCTTCAAAAAATTGTTTTCCTTAGCTCTCTTTTTCTTTAAGTACCTACAAGTACTCCATTACACTCAAACCATATACCCATTAGGCATTAGCAAAACAAAATAACGAAAATTTGAAACTAGCTAATTACAAATTTTGAAAAATGAAATCTAGATTGCAAAAGCATGAGATTTTATTTCGATTTTATGAAAATAACAAAACGAACCAACAAGCAAACAACTTCTAAAAATGATAGGAAAGAGATCTACACTACAAAAAAATGAACTTGTTATCACACCATAGTAGCAGGGCTACTATTTTTGTACAGCAGATATCTGCACATTCCAGAGCTTACATTATTCCAGAGCATGGCTATATATTTTGGATCACTCATGATCAGAGCAGTACATTATTCAGATTTTGTATATGACCTTGTGTCAAGGCTGAGCCTTGAGAGTTCAGATTTGATGACTGATGTGACCACTTATCCCATTACAGTTTCAGTTCAGTGCCTAGAGATGTACTACAGCAGTGTTTCAGAGGATACTTGATGATTATTATTATGATGATGTTGTATGATCTATGGATATGTTCTCACTGACTCTGGATTATTATCTTGTTGATTTAGTCATGATCATAGCATGTGCTTGGTATATTATTCCTGATGTGGCAAACTATTTAAAATGAACTGTAAATCATAAAATGGACAATTACTTGCACTTTTAGGTCATTTAACAAAACTTACTGGTTTTTCACCTTACATAGACATGGTCTTTCCCCGACACCAGTTGTCTGCTAGTGTAGGCTCCATATTCACTTGTCTCCATCCATACATGACCTTCCTGTTTGACTTTAAACCCTGACTTGTCTCATTTGACTTTCTGATACTGAGGACTTCCCCATTTTTCTACCTCTGTGTTTGGACCGCATCCCTGTTTATTCAGTGTCTCGGCTCTGAGTTGGTGACAGAACTTGCCTTTGGTGAGTTGGATTGTAGGCCTAAATCATTCTGGTCGGTTGTCCCGATGTTTGGCATTGGCTCGAACTCCCCCTAGTCACTTGAGATGTTGTTGGCTAAAACTGAAAGCTCATGTTCTACCTGTGGAAACTTAATAGATTCGCCCATGGAAACAAAAAAGGGCAAGAGCGATGAAAAGCTAAAAATACTCCTCGAAGAGTATAAGAAAGGTCCAAAAAGCAATGGTTCTTAAAAGCTATATCTAAACAATTGCTGACCTTATATAAATATATGAAAAACATACCCTGGATGCAAGCTGCAACTAGTTGTGCTTCTCAACACATCTGAAATCCGAAGGGTTATGTAGGCCAAAAAGGCCATGGAATAAAATTGAATGATCCTAATGAAACTGGATCAACTTGATGTAGATATGATGCCTAAGTTAAATAAGCACTCTCTAAACAACTTATCCATTTGTGAGGCACAGCCATCCCCCGTGTTCTTTTGTCCAGCACAGAGTTTGTAGCTTCCCCCTTCTCCCAGTTCAAAGTATTTTTGAGTTAAGTTAGACAAGTCAAACCCTTTGCCCAACCTTGCTCCTAGCCTTCATCCTTCACTAGCAGTTTGACCATGTCCAATGGGTAAGTTTGTCATTTGAACTATTGTGCAAGTAATTTTATATAACAACGGAATATGTTAACTTGATTAATGCCACTGAATGGAATTTATACTTTGAGCTTAGCTGTGAGAATGATTAGAAAAGCATTGTCTTAGTCTACTGATGTGATTCATCCTTGATTATATATTCTTGGGATCCGTGATGATGTGGACCGTGTATGGATGATTATTGATGATGATATCATATGATGGACATATGATGCAGATGATGTTTGATCCAGTTCAGCAGGTTTATTACTACTTCAGATCAGCAGATTATACATTGTCCATATATGGTGGACCCTACAGCAGGCCCATTAGGGAAACCCAGGGTGTATGAGTACACATTCCTAGTGGATTTGGGTCTTCTGGATCCATTGAGACACTTATCTTTCAGTTCCGGGCACTTCTGACAGTGATTGATGCAGTTTTACACTTGTTGACCAGATTTGGGGCTGATTTCCCAGCCTGAGCAGCAGGGGCCCCGAGAGGCCAGTTCACCTAGGGTGCTGATGATGGAGGGGGTGGTCCAGCCACTTGTTTTTACCATTTACCCCCCCTTCTGGAGAGCCTGGTGGGCTCAGATGGACAGCGCTAGCACCCTAGGAGGCAGTTTTGGCACTTTCACAGTTCCCGAGGCAGTTAAAAAATGGGATAAAGTGGTCACTGAGGAAATCGATTTGGGCAATTGAGGCAAGGTTTTGGCATTTGGTCTTCACAGAGGTCTTCCAGGGTGGCATCACTATCTTCCAGTCAGTTTTCACCATGTGGGTATGCCTAGATTGATCACAGGAGGACATTTACTGCTTGACTGTCATGGATTCTGAGGACAGTTTTGGTCATCTTCATTATTTTGGATATATTTTATTATTTTATTGTGCCTTGGGGATGAGCTAGTAAGGATTGATGCCTCCTAGCCCCACCATGAGCTTATATTGTCATGTCCTAGTCACCATGAGGTGGATTTTGGTACTTATGATTCTCTAGTGGATGACGTCACCCTCTTATTGTACCATTTAGTGGGGGCGCTATTGTTATATTGAGTGATCCATGTGATATATTGTTATAGGTCATCTTAGCCATTGATTGTATGATGAGATCTTTTAATCTCAACGACTCATTTGATGTAGTATTGAGGAGTGGTATAGGGTTTTGGTCTTTATTATCCTATATAAGGAGGAGACCCCCCATTGTAAAGCTCACCTTTGGAGCTCTGGAATATTGGAATAGAAGATTTTTTGTGGAGCACATCTCTCTTGCATTGTGGATTCTCTTGCATATTGAATATACAGTATCTCTTCTATGTATCATTGTGGATTTTGGTGCTTCTTCTAATCTTTTGACAGGAAAGTCGAATTGGTGGAGAGGAGGGCGACTTCATGAGGGTTATTGTTGGAGGGATCCACATATTCTCTCTTGGGTTGATCTTGTGACAGGGAGTATCATTATTGTATCTTCGTGACATAGTTGATGCTTTCTATTACATCTTTCTACCATTTTCATAATCATCTTGCTTGACTTGTTTCTTTGATCTTGTCTTGTAGGAGGAGGACGATTTGGCTATCTTGGAGAAGGACGTTTTGGTTGGAGCTCTTGGATCTCACTCTTGAATATACACATAGGAGAATGCTATCAATTTGCAAGGTGGCCATAAGCAATTGAGGTAAGATCTACAAGGTATGTGCCTCTTTCATCCATTCTATCTTCATTGGTCATAAAACCCTAGTCAAATTAAAACCCTTGTTTTGGGTATTTCTTAAGATCTACTTAGATCTAGCCTTGCTCTTGAGAAAATATTGAAAACCCACCTCTATAGCATCCACCCCTAGTTGGATCTATAGTTTGGTGGTGATTGGCTTAAAATTAACCCATTTTCCATGGCAAAAAGCCTCTTTGGCCTAAATCGCACTCCCTTGTAAGAGGCTTGTTTGGTTAGATCTAGCACATGGGTAGGTGAGATTCCACTTGATTTGAAATCTAGACACTTGATAACCTATACCCACATCCTTACTTTGGTGAAAACTACCTTGTGGACATCTCTCCATGTTTTAAGGGGTTAAAACCCCTTTTGATTTTCTTGGCACCTTAAAACTTAGATCTACTAAGATCTAGCCCTTGGATTGACTTGATCTTTTGGACATACATAGATCGGGGTACTAGCATCCCGGATCTACAATTTGGTGGCCATTGGACTTGATTTGGTCCACCAAACCCACTTTTTGGCCTTCCTTGAGCAAATCGCACCCCCTTGAAAATTTGAGTTTGTCCACTTCTAGGAGGTGGGTGTTTGAGATTTTCGTGGATTTGGAATGCCCATGCCTTGAAACCTAGGTCCATACTGTCTTTTTGTCATGATCCTCTTTGGGGGTTGCATTCCTTGTTTCAAGGGATTGTGGTCCACTTAGGGTAATCACTTAAGAACCTAGATCTAGTAAGATCCAACCATTAGATCTCATTCAACCCACTTGACTTGGCTTCTAGGTGTCCCGATCTACACTTTGACATACTTTTTGACCCCATTAGCCCACTTAACAAGGCACTAGTCCATCACTAAGCAAGTCGCACTCCTTGGGATTTGTGTCAAACCCTAGATCTAGTACATGGGTACCCCTATAATCAACTTAGACTCATAGATCTAGCCTATATCTAACCTATAGTACCAACCTCACACCTAACTTCACCTTGTGGGCCTACCTAGAATCATTTCACACTTCCCAAGAACACAAGACCCACTTGTGTAAACTTATGGTACTACACCTAGTTATCATACCCCATCATGTGGCCTAAACCATACATAGGTTGAAACACTAACAATCTCTTACACCACCCTCAACCATACCTTAATTCCTAGGTCCACTTAGCCTTGCATTGGTTTCCGTAACTCACCATTTACTTACCCTTAGAAACCTTTGTTTGGATCCAATCAACTGTGATTGGGGTATAGGGTCTCCCCCTTGGTCTAGTTATACCTTGACCTAAAGCGAAGAGTGCCTCGGTTGACGTGACTCCCACCTTGCATTGGGAACCGTGGTATCTCTTGGGTCACCTCTTTAGTTGCCTGCCTCCTCTACCGTCCCGGATGGGATACCACTAGGGGCAACTACAAGTTGTGTGATAACAGAACTATCTAATATGCAATTTTTATGTCTTTTGAATGAGATTGCAAAAATATAGAAGATGGACTAAATGCAAGCCCTAAATGAGATCTAACAAAGACTAACTACTAACTTCTCAAGATATAAAACAACTAACTTAAATAATCACTAAAAATTAACTTGTTTTTTGTTGCTTTTGTGAAGGTGGACGAATAGGAGAAAATGATGGAGAAAGTAGGGAAACAAATGGGAGAAGGAGAGGTTGAAAAGGGGAGGAGCGAATGGGAGAGGAGAGGAGGAGCAAATTTTGGAATGGTGAATGGGAGAAAAGAAGAGCAAACGAGAAGGCAAGAAGCCAAGGATGCCAAAAACAAGGGCAAACTAAGCAATGATCTCAAACTTGGAGAGGGAAATAGCTTGGAAATCCACAGTTTGGATGGTATATCTAGTAACCAATGAGTGAAGTTTTGTTGAAAAGTTGATGGAGGAGGTAAGAAATCCTTGATATCTTTGTGTTTCTCTCTTGGAATGGAAAGCTACTTGAAGAACCTGCAAGATGAAAGCATTAAATAGTAAAAGCTCTTGATTAATGAAGATGAACTTGATCCCAAGCTAATATTCACCTTTGATGATCTCTGCAAAACAATACTCTCAAGCAACAAACTAGATCAAATGCCTATTGTACTAGATTGTTAGTCTTCACAAGGCATAAACTGAATAATAATTTGAAACAAGAAAAATAGAGTGAGAGAACATCACCAAATACAAGATGAAACCACAATGCAAAGAGCTCTCGCATGGACCTCCAAAGTCACTTCTTTATTCCAATCTTAAACAAATATTACAATATAATTTCGGCAGAGTATTCTTCCACCAAAATTCCATGAGAGAATGGCCAAAATGCCATCTCTTTATAACAAAGGCTAGCAACTAAAACCCTAAGTCGAATTGGCATGATGGAAGCCAATGGCACTGTTTTCACCTAAACTGTAGTTACCCCTATGGATGTATCCAATCATGGATGGCAATAGGAAAGGGCAACTCAAAAGGTGCAACCACGATCACCTCGACCTACAGTATATGGTTGTCACGCCAGTCGAAGCAACCTTCACTTTATGTTATCTAGCCCAGATAACAAAGGGGGAGACCCGATCTACTCCCGACAGGAGAGATCAAAACCAAGACACCAAATCAGGGTATTTCTAAGTGAAGTTAGGTGTATGGTTTATCCTAGACCTTAGGATGAAGTCACAAGCCAAGTGAGGGGTTCAATAGGTATAGCTTTGGTTCATAGTTGATGTGAGAGTGACTTATAATGTTTGAAGTGAGATCTAGGGTTAGAGTACTAGTTCAATGTTGGAAGATCCACTGCCTTGGGAACCGTGTCCAATGCAGGGTAGTTTAAGGGTTGAATTGGGGCTAACTAGTACATATGACAAGCTTGACCATGATACATGATGGCTTCAAGAGTTTAGTTCACCATGCAAAGGTCAAACCACAAGTTAAATCAACAATCTAGGAAAGTCGAATTGACTTGGAGAGAAACCAGTGCCTTGGGAATTGGGAAATGGAGTCAAAGTAGGGTTGACTTGTGGTTAAGGACTCCTAGTACATGGGAAAAGTGGGCAATAGAGGTCTTGATGGATGAATATGTCTAGATCTAGGTTTGACCCAAGTGGACCACAATCCCTTAAAACAAGGAATGCTATCCCCAAGGCAAGATTTGACAAAGTGACACTCTAGACCTAGGTTTTGAATTATTCCCGTTCCAAATCCGCAAGAATCTCAAGTACCCACGTCCTAGAAGTGAGTTAACTCACTTCTCCAAGGTGGTGCGACTTTACCCAAGGAGGCCTAAAAGTGGGGTTAGGTGGGTCAAAACAAGTCCAATGGCATCCAAACTTTAGATCCAGGTAGGTTAGTCAAGTAGGAGTGTGGATCTATAATTTTACGACAATCCGACGGCTAGATCTTACTAGATCTGAGTTTAAGTGTTCCAAGTGGTCCAAAATGGGGATTAAATCCCTTAAAATGTGGAATAGGGCCCACAGGTGAATTTCAGGAAAGTAACAATCTGGGTATATGTTATTGGATGTGTAGATGACGAATCAAGTGGAATCTCAAACACCCACGTGCTAGATCTAGGTCAACTTGCTCAAACTAGGAAGTGCACTTTGTTTGGGAGAAGCTAAGTTGGCTTGGGAAGGGGGTCAAACGGAAGCCAATCCTCACCAAACTATAGATCCGGGATGCCGTGGATGCTATAGAAGTGGGTTTTCAATATTACGCCCAACAACCCACTAGATCTAAGTAGATCTGAGAAAATGCAAAATGGGGTTTTGAAATATTTAGGTTTTTTAAATATTTTAGACAATTGGATAGATCATGGAGATAGAACTTACCTTGAGATCATACCTGAGTGATGTGAATGAGATGTCTTGATGTTGAGGAAGATTCCCGCAGAGATCAAATGAGAAATTGTTGATTTGCTTGCCAATTTGATGCCCTAGCCCACAAGTGCGCCTTCCTCTACCTGTCAAACCAAGGAAAAAGCGATTCAATCAGTAAGATCAAGCATGGAAGAAATACAAGAGAAATGCAATAGTAACATGAAATAGAAGGTCCTAGGACAGTAATACTCCATGTTACCAACGAAGAGCTCCAAAGAAGAAGTAGGGAGAGTCTTCCCCTACCAATACCTCCTCCTCAAAACAAATCGGCCTCCACCTGTAGATGCAAAATCGTGGTACAAAAGATATGGCAAACAAGATCTCCAATAACTCAGTGCAAAGGAAGAACCAACGAACGAACACCAAAAACATTCACCACAACACTGGAGATAGATGCAATAATAATTTTCTATTCCAATAATCCAGAGCCAAAAGTCCCTTACAATGAGAAGCTGTCTCCTTTAAATAGGAAGGAGAGGCACCAAAACCCTAACCAGTTTTTGAATGAGTGGCTAAGATTAAAAGATACAAATGTCTAATCAATGGTTGAGATGAGTTCAACAATAAAATACATGGATCACAAATAAAATATTATGTGAGTGGACAAAATCGCCCTAGAAGAGGGGAATCCCACCAAATCATGATGACAAAATATAATAAGAGGCTTATGGTGGGTCCAAGGGGTAATTTTATCCCTCCTTGGTCAATCCCCATAGCACAATAATCAATAAATAATCATCAATGTACCCAATCGTGCCTCCATAGTCAAATCGTAGGCCTCAAAAAGACCTCAGAAATCCACAGAAAGTGCCATAAGTGATGGATGCGGGCCCCGATGAAGCTGAAACTGCTGGAGAAGGTGTGGAAGACCCCGATCTATCATCACTGATAATCCCATGCCATAACTTTGCCTCAGTAGCCCAAATCGATTTCCTCAATAACCATTTCTACCAATCCTGAAATGCCTCGGGAAGCGTGAAACTGCCCAAAACAGCCTCCTGGAGTGCCTGCGCTGTCAAGGTGAGGGCACCAGTGTGTCCGGGAGGGGGGTAATATGGTAAAAACAAGTGGCTGGACCACCCCCTCCATCATCAGCGCCCTAGGTCAACCAGATAAAAATCACATCTGCTCTGACAAGGCCTCCGACAGACCAAAACTGCACTGGGACAGCCTACTGAGGCTCAATCATCACTGTAAGTGCCCGGAACTGAAAACAAACTATCCCATTGGAATCAGAAGGTCCAAATCCATCCAAGATGTGTACTCATACACCATATGAGTCTCTGCATGATCAAAATAAATATCCAATATACCGGAACAAGGCCAATAATAATGATCTGTAAATGACCAAACACTGCTGTAACCCAAGAATCATCATCATAACCCTGTAACTGCTGCATAGAATCATCATGTATGTATACATAGACCATATATCATCTATCCATATCATCATAAGGTCTAACATCTCATGTCCCATGGTCCTCCATGGTCAAACTGGGTCTAACCAAGACCAAATATAACTCAGACCATCATCCAAAGCTGCTGCAAAGTGTCAAGGTTAATACATGCTCTACAACTTATTCAAATAACAATTATAACACAGAGTAATCATAACTGGCGATCTAAATCCAAATATATAGTGTCGTTAATTATTATTATTACTCAGACTAGACTTTCAGGACCATACTCACTTCATAGCTGTGATCAATTTGCTAGTGAAGGGTGAAGGTTGAAATAATTGGCTAGGCTAAGGGATGACTTGACTGACTTAACTTTGTGACACTTTGGCAAGGGAAAGGGAATACACACCATAGTATATACTGCATGAGCAACAACACAGGGAATGGCGGTGTCTCACAAATGGATGAGTTGTTCAAAGAGGGTTTATTCACCTTCACAGATGCGCACAATCCATAATACAAATAAGGCCAGCAATTGTTTAGATATAGCATTTAAGTTCCATTGCTTTTTGGGCCTGAAGTTTCCATAGCCTTGATCTATGTGTGTTTATAAACACATTGCATAGATTTACATTTATTTTAGGCTTTCTGCTACAGGTGTGTTTTTAAGGCACTTGTTTACTTGAGCACTTCTAGGTGTGTCATGGACAGCTTGTTTACCTAGGTATTTACATTTCCAAAAGATATAACATTTTATTTTCATGGCCATTTTCATTTGGCATGCCTTTCATTCATGTGTGTTTAGAAACACATTGCATGAATGGGCTTTTCATACAAGATATAGCATTTCATTTTTTCCAGATTTTGTATTCATGGCAGCACTAAAAGTTTCAGGTTTAGCCAACACCACTTTAGTGATTAGGGGGAATTCCAAGGAACTCCAACTCACCATAGGTAAGTTTTGTCACCAACTCAGAGCCGAGACACAATAAACATGGAAGCTCATCCAATACAGAGGCTACAGTGGGGAAAAGATCCTCCATGTCACTAGTCAAGTAGTAAGTCAGGGTGATAAACTAAAAGGTAGGTCATGGATGGATGAAGACAATGAATAATGGAGCCAACACTAGCAAGCCAAGGTATGGTGGAATGATCACCTCTATTCTCCCTAAGGAGGGTAAAACCAATGAGTATGAATAGTGAACTTCTAAGTCTGAGTAGGGACAATAATATATATAATAGATCAACCAGGTCCACATATCTATATGATCGCCAGATCATGACACTAAGTGCTAAGACATGCTATAAGAATAAGTATAAAAGCAATCTAACCATAACACCATGATATACCTGCTGAGTCATATACCTGAATGCTCATCAACCTGTACCATCATCTGTCCTCTGAAACTGCTGCTGCAACTCTGGGCACTACTGACTGCTCTGTACCAATGGTATAATGGCTACATCGGTCATCTCTCTGAGTGTCCTGAGACTTAGTCATGGCATGGGGAACACAACAGCTGTCCACAATCTGATAGTGATCCAATATAGATGCTCATCTCAGCATCTCAAATGTAAGGGAACTGGCTGAATAGTGTACTGGAATGAGAAAAATAATGTATGGTAGCCCGGCTACTATATATGTGATAACAGGCACCTAACTAAAGTCGATTTCCAATCAATAACTAGTCTCAACCAATCGAAATACATGTCAATCAAACTTGGAGTGCTAACTCCAATCTAGAACTTGAGTTCGAAGTCTACATGGATGGGGAGGTGGCCTCCACCTAGGCAAGGTGCCCCCCATCCCATTCTTGGAATAATCACCAACCAATATTCAACTGCCACATGTGAAACTCGAGCTCCAAAAGAGGTTGGCATGAGCTAGCTTGGCAACTCGTGAGCTCTTGAGGTAGGTACTTGGAGTTTAACAAATCTTTGATTGCAATCATGGTAGTTGAGAGTGGGAGGTGGCCTCCACCTAGGCAAGGCGCCCCCAATCCCATTCAATGCAACTTAACACCAACCAAAAACCATTTAATGCCCACTCCACATCCTCAAACTCGACTTTGCATGCATGGAGGGCGAATTAGCTTGGAGAGATCTACTTGTGCTGACTGTACACTTGATTGAATGTTAACTGAGATGATTGGAATCTTCATAAATGTTGAGTGCCATGTCAATTAGCCTTTTATTTTAATCTTTTCTGATTATTTTGGAGAGATTTGGATATCTCCCAAATATTCGACTTTATTATTTTAATTAATAATTTATCTGTAAATGGCTTTTTAGAGAAAATATTAATTATGAGGCCTAAATGACATCCGAAACTTAAGATAAATTGGACCGGGGATCATGAATGATTTTTGGCTTAAGGTTAGAGTCTTCAATCATCAAATTCGGATCCCGGATGACTGACATATTACAAATTATTATTTCTCTATTTAAACTATAGAGAAATTTATTAAATTTAAAAAATAATTAAAAACCCAAATTCGACGGACCCGGTAAAATTTTTTCGAAATTTTTTCTGAGGGTTTTATGGACCTAGGACATGACCGACACCTATTCTAACAATGTCTAGTAGGCTTATATACATCAGTTGGACTTTAATAACCCCCCATGGCTAAAATTTTCAAAATCGGGCATTCAAGCTTTGGAGGAGCGGGAGAAAACCTCATCGATTATAGCTCGGCTATAAGCAAAGTATAATTGACAAGGGAAAAAACTCCTTGGAATACCTTAGTTGCTTAATCAAGTCATGGGGAACCGAGACACTCAGATCCTACTAGCACACTTTATTACAAACCCCATGGGGCCATGGTCATGTCGACTCAAAAAACAAAACAGGCTAGCCAAAACTGGCTAGTCACAATTGCTGGATCATTTGATACACTGGAGTCAAACACTTATCATGTTCGTCAAATGGCGGCTCTTCAGATAATCCAACTATGGTACAAATAAGTCGGTAACAAGTCCAATCATCTTTGATTGGTTATAGGGTCTCCCCCTAGGTCTTGATCTATCTAGATCTAAAGTGAAGAATGCCTCGGTTGACGTGACTCCCACCTTGCATTGGGAACCATGGCATCTCTTGGGTCACCTCTTTAGTTGCCCATCTCCTCTACCGTCCCGGATGGGATACCACTAGGGGCAACTACAAGTTGTGTGATAACAGGCGTTTTTCTATTTCTGCCTGTTGGGTGCATTTGGGGTTGTGGGTACTCTCTAATCTGTTCCGTAACATCATTTTACCTTAGAGTACCAAGTTTCAGCAGCTGAAAATGCTTAGAAACGCCTTTTTTTGACTGCCCTAGGTCTACATTTTTACTGTTTAGCTCATCCCCCTAGGGCTGTTCATTTCATTTGCTTGCTGATATGTTTTTGTGTCTTAAATCAGCCATTTAATTAAGATATAATTGCTGGAATATGTGTCTAAATCACTTATCTATCGCTGCCATGTATTGATAAATATTTATGGGTTTCATTTCCCCATAGGCAGGGTCTCTAACCACTATTCTAGCATTTTTTGTTTGCTGATTTAATTTCCAGCCTTCTAATTCTTCATTTCATTCATCTTTTATATGTGTAATCAGATCTGAGTTGTCTTACTTAGCATATCTTCTTACCCAGAGTCTTGATTCCACTAAGGCTGGAAGAACTCTCACCTTCAGTCATCCATTTTGTCTGTTGCTTTGATCATCTTCTCTGGGTTTAAGGTGTCTGATTGTTGAGTCTCAACCTTCACTGGTTGAGAGGGTCTCCCCCTTGACTAGGCCAAGTGCCTTGTCTAAAGTGACTGCAACCTTGTCCGGTGTGACTTCTGTCCCTTGGACAGAAGACTTGGCTGTTGTTGGTTACACCTGCCTAGCTGTGCTCCTCTACCGTCCCTATTGGGATACATGCACTAAGCAGCTAGAGTTTGTGTGATAACAGTATGCTTCCAGAAACTCTAGTAACTTCTGCAAGGAGGCAGAAACCAAGAGGGAGCCTACAAAACACATGAAAGATAAGTATTTACTGTCATTTGAATTCCTGAGTATTTTTGAAGGATATTGCTCATAACAGTTACATGTAGATCTGTGATACAGTTTTCGTTTATGCACTTATATATGACTAAGATTGACTAGTAGTAGGCTCATGTAGTGCATATATGGGTAAGTGGCCTATAGTGCTGCACAACATCCCATGAGTCCTTGGTGAAGCTAGTCTAGGATGAAACCTCTTTGATAACATGTCGAGAGCAGTCAACGCTCTTAATAGTATGTTCCAGTAGAGATGGAAGGCATCTAGATAGTTACCATGTGTATACGGGATATGGATGAGTTTGTTGAAGCATTGGCTAAGATGCATTGGTTACATGACTGTGTGTAAGAAGCTGTCATTATATGAAATGTTGCTAATCATATGACTGAATTTGACTTGTAGGAAAGATCAAGTGCTATGACCTACAAGAAAAGGATGATAAGACTTGTTCCGAAGAACAAGTGATGACTGTCCAACAATGACCTTCAAGAAGATTTACAAATTCAAGCATGCTACAGAAGTACAAGACAGGGTTCATGGTTTCTTTCAGAAAGAGGGAGTCAATCATGACGAGATGTTTTGCTCCTATAGCAAGATACACTTCAATTAGAGTTATACTTGAGATAACTGTAGTGATGAAGTGGAAGGTACACCAGATAGACGTGAAGAACGCCTTTTTGAACGACGTAGTAGAAGAGGAAGTGTATGTGGAGCATCCACTAGGATTTGAGACACATGACAGGCATACACATGTGTGCAAGAAGGCCTTGTACAGTTTGAAACAGGCACCCAGGACATGGTGTGGTAGAATCCAGAAGATATTTTCCTCTGTCAAGGAAAATATGCAGAAGAGATCTTGAAGAGATTTGGGATGATGGATTGCAAGGCCATGGCCACACCAATGGCATCGAATTTGAAGTTGCTATGTGATACTTCTTCAAAGATAATGGATGCCAAGGTATACAGGCAGATGATTGGTTCATTGATGTACTTAACGAACATGAGGTCGGATATATGCTTTGCGGTGAACACATTGAGTCAGTACATGGTAGAGTCGAGACGTGTTCACCTGATTGCGACAAAGCATGTGTTGAGGTACCTGAGTGGTATGATTTGATTATGGCCTCAGATATGCATCAGATCAGAAGATTAACCTGCAGGGTTATGTTGATGTGGATTGGGCCGATAGTGTTACAGATAGAAAGAGCACATTGGGGTGCTGCTTCAGTTTGGGATCAGGTATGATCTCATGGTTCAACAGGAAGCAAACAAGTGTGGCACTCAGTACAGCCGAAGACGAGTATATGGTGAAAATTTTGGAACCCCAACCCGGTTTCAAGTTTAATTTTTCACATAGAGTTTAATGCCCAAACCCCATGACTGCATATTAGATTCAATGCATAAAAAATTGATTTTTCTTGAAACACATGGAATTTCGTTCTACTTTAAATAACTCAGAAAATTTATAACAGTCACACAAAAATTTGACTTAGTGATTTTTGACCAAATTGGTCCAGGATAAAACCCCGAAGGGAAAACCTAATAGGAGAGGAATTTTATTTTTTCAGAGAAATTGCAAATTTATAACAGTACTGTTATCACCTAAACTGTAGTTACCCCTATGGATGGATCCAGTCGTGGATGGCAATAGGGAAGGGCAACTCAAAAGGTGCAACCACGATCACCTCGACCTCCAATATATATGGTTGTCACGCCAGTCGAGGCAACCTTCGCTTTATGTTATCTAGCCCAGACAACAAAGGGGGAGACCCGATCTACTCCCGACAGGAGAGATCAAAACCAAGACACCAAATCAGGGTATTTCCAAGTGAAGTTAGGTGTATGGTTTATCCTAGACCTAAAGATGAAGTCACAAGCCAAGTGGGGGTTCAATAGGTATAGCCCACTGCCTTGGGAACTGTGTCCAATGCAGGGTTGTTTAGGGGTCAGATTGGGGCTAACTAGTACATGAGACAAGCTTGACCATGGTTCATGATGTCTTCAAAGGTATAGTTTACCATGCATAGGTCAAACCACAAGTCAATCCAACAATCTAGGAAAGTTGAATTATCTTGGAGAGAAACCAGTGCCTTGGGAATTGGGAAGTGGAGTCAAAGTGGGGTTGACTTATGGTTTAGGACTCCTACAACATGAGATAAGTGGGCAATAAAGGTCTTGATGGTTGAATGTGTCTAGATCTAGGTTTGACCCAAGTGGACCACAATCCCTTAAAACAAGGAATGCTATCCCCAAGGCAAGATTTGACAAAGTGATAGTCTAGACCTAGGTTTTGAATTATTTCGGTTTCAGATCTGCCATAATCTCAAGTACCCAGTTCCTAGAAGTGAGTGAACTCACTTCTCCAAGGTGGTGCGACTTTACCCAAGGAGGCTGAAAGTGGGGTTTAGGTGGGTCAAGACAAGTCGGATGGCATCCAAATTTTAGATCCGGGTAGATCAGTCAAGTAGGGGTATGGATCTATAGTTTCACGGTAATCCGATGGCTAGATCTTACTAGATCTGAGTTTAAGTGTTCCAAGTGGTCCAAAGTGGGGTTTAAATCCCTTGAAATATGGAATAGGGCCCACAAGGTGAATTTCAGAAAAGTGACAACCTGGGTGTATGTTATTTGATGTGTAGATGTCAAATCAAGTGGAATCTCAAACACCCACCACCTAGATCTAGGTCAACCTGCTCAACTAGTGAAGTGCGCCTTGCTTGGGAGAGGCTAAGTTGGCCTGGGAAGGGGATCAAATGGAAGCCAATCCTCACCAAACTATAGATCTGGGATGCTTTGGATGCTATAGAGGTGGGTTTTCAGTATTGTGCCCAACAACCCACTAGATCTAAGTAGATCTGAGAAAATGTAAAATGGGGGTTTTAAGATATTTAGGGTTTCAACAATTTATGAGCTATGTCAATGGATTGGATAAAGGAAAGAGAAACAAACCTGTGGATCTTACCTGGGTAACCTTGTAGATGCCTTGATGATGATGATCTATGCAAACCCGATCAATTTGAGAAGCTTTGAGGTAGTTTCTATGCAAGTCGATTTGGTCCAAGAAGCCAATGCGCCCTCTCTCCTGCACAACAAACGTCAACAATATCATATTTGATGCATCAAGAGATAAGACTAATGCCACAAAAGAAGTAACAGAAAGATAGCATAGATCACAATGATGCTAATGATAACCCCCTGATACAAGCGAATGCCAAGAAAGTCGATTTGAAGAAGCCTTGCAAAATCGCCCTTGTTGAAGTTGCCCTCCTGTAGACAAACAATGATTTCCAAAAAAGATAGATCTTGCCACAATTTCCAAATGCTAGGTTGCAATAGACTTTCCAATCACCATCTAAGAACACCAGATGCAAAGGAGACCACAAGAATTTCCACAAGAATATTTTTCTATACCAATAATCCAAGAGCCAAAGACCCCTTACAATGAGAGGCTCTCTCCTTTAAATAGGAAGGAGAGGCACCAAAACCCTAACCACTTTTTGAATGAGTGGCTAAGATTAAAAGATACAAATGTCTAATCAATGGTTGAGATGAGCTCAACAACATAATACATGGATCACACATAAAATATAATATAAGTGGACAAAATCGCCCTAGAAGAGGGGAATCCCACCAAATTATGATGATGAAATATCATAAGAGGCTTATGGTGGGTCCAAGGGGTAATTTTATCCCTCCTTGGTCAATCCCCATAGCACAATAACCAATAAATAATCATGAATGTACCAAATTGTGCCTCCATAGTGAAGTCGTGGTCCTCAAAAGACCTCAAAAAATCCACAGAAAGTGCCATAAGTGATGGATGCGGGCCCCGATGAAGCTGAAACTGCTGGAGAAGGTGTGGAAGACCCCGATCTATCATCACTGATCATCCCATGCCATAACTTTGCCTCAGTAGCCCAAATCGATTTCCTCAATAGCCATTTCTACCAATCCTGAAATGCCTCGGGAAGCGTGAAACTGCCCCAAACAGCCTCCTGGAGTGCTGGCGCTGTCAAGGTGAGGGCACCAATGTGTCCGGAAGGGGGGTAATATGGTAAAAACAAGTGGCTGGACCACCCCCTTCATCATCAGCGCCCTAGGTCAACCGGATAAAAGTCATCTCTGCTCCGACAGGGCCTCCAACAGACCAAAACTGCACTGGGACAGCCTACTGAGGCTCAATCATCACTGTAAGTGCCCGGAACTGAAAACAAACTGTCCCATTGGACTCAGAAGGTCCAAATCTATCCAAGATGTGTACTCATACACTATATGAGTCTCTGCATGATCAAAGTAAATATCAATATACCGGAACAAGGCCAATAATAATGCGCTGTACATATACAAACACTGCTGTAAACCCAGAATCATCATCATAACCCTGTAGCTGCTGCATAGAATCATCCTGTATGTGTACATAGACCATATATCATCTATCCATATCATCATAAGGTCTAACATCTCATGTCCCATGGTCCTCCATGGTCAACCAAATATAACTCAGTCCATCATCCAAGGCTGCTGAAAAGTATCAAGGTTAATACATGCTTTACAACTTATTCAAATAACAATTATAACACATAATGATCATAACTGGCGATCTACATCCAAATATATAGTGTCGTTAATTATTATTATTACTCAGACTAGACTTTCAGGACCATACTCACTTCATAGTTGTGATCAATTTGCTAGTGAAGGGTGAAGGCTGAATTAACTGGCTAGGCTAAGGGATGACTTAGCTGTCTTGACTTTGTGACACTTTGGCAAGGGAAAGGGAAAACACCATAGTATATACTGAATGAGCAATAACACAGGGAATGGCGGTGTCTCACAAATGGATGAGTTGTTTAAAGAGGGTTTATTCACCTTCACAAATGCGCACAATCCATAATACAAATAAGGCCAGCAATTGTTTAGATATAGCATTTAAGTTCCATTGCTTTTTGGGCTTGAAGTTTCGATAGCCTTGATCTATGTGTGTTTACAAACACATTGCATAGATTTACATTTTTTCTTTTAGGCTTTCTGCTGCAGGTGTGTTTTTAAGGCACTTATTTACCTGAGCACTTCTAGGTGTGTCATGGACAGCTTGTTTACCTAGGTATTTATTTTCCACAAGATATAACATTTTATTTTATGGCCATTTTCATTTGGCGCGCCTTTCATTCATGTGTGTTTAGAAACACATTGCATGAATGGGCTTTTCATACAAGATATAACATTTCATTTTCCAGATTTTGTATTGATGGCAGCACTAAAAGTTTCGGGTTTAGCCAACACAACTTTAGTGACTAGGGGGAATTCACAAGGAACTCCAACTCACCATAGGTAAGTTTTGTCACCAACTCAGAGCCGAGACACAATAAACTGGGAGGCTCATCCAATACAGAGGCTACAGTGGGGAAAAGTCCTCCATGCCACTAGTCAAGTAGTAAGTCAGGGTGATAATCTAAAAGGTAGGCCATGGATGGATGAAGACAATGAAATGATGGAGCCAACACTAGCAAGCCAGAGTATGGTGTAATGATCACCTCTATTCTCCCTAAGGAGGGTATGTACCAATGAGTATGAATAGTGAACTTCTAAGTCTGAGTAGGGACAGTATAATATATATAATAGATCAACCAGGTCCATATATCTATATGATCGCCAGATCATGACACTAAGTGCTAAGACATGCTATAAGAATAAGTATAAAAGCAATCTAACCATAACACCACGATATACCTGTTGAGTCATATACCTGCAAGCTCATCAACCTGTACCCTCATCTGTCCTCTGAGACTGCTGCTGTGACTCTGGGCACTACTGTCTGCTCTGTACCAATGATATAATGGCTACAACGGTCATCTCTCTGAGTGTCCTGAAACTCAGTCATGGCATGGGGAATGCAACTGCTGTCCACAATCTGATAGTGATCCAATATAGATGCTCATCTCGGCATCTCAAATGCAAGGGAACTGGCTGAATAGTGTACTGGAATGAGAAAAATAATGTATGGTAGCCCGGCTACTATATATGTGATAACATCTGGCTCCGGCTGGGACAAGTGCTCTGCTGAAATGAGCGCTTGAGAACCTCAGAATCTCTGGTCCTCGAACTCTGCTACTCGAATCCACGATCCAACACTCTACCATTTTATTTCCAGCTTTTATTCTTGCAACCTATTTTCTGCATTCACAAACATCGAAAATACCTCATGCCGCATGTGTGGGAAAAAATATAAAATCAACTGAAATAAAATCTACTCTGTGTCAGAAATATAAATGCATGAAATATATAAATGCTGAAAGTAAACAAAACTACTGACATAATTTGCAAAATTTGAAATTTATTGTGCAGGAAAAGAAAAAGTGACAGGTACTCAGTTAAACTAGGAGCTTACAAAGGAGCTTAGAGACTAAGAAGGTGCCAGACTCAATGGCTGAAAAGACTAACTACTGCCCAAGTAGGCTTATTCGGTTTCCTACCTACCCTAATCTAACCAGTCATCACAAATGCTAGGTAAAATCATAAATCCAGTGCAACCATTCATCGAACAAGTTAATGATTCTTCTTTGATTTTTGCTTAGAAAACAAGTCAGGACTAGATTAAGGATTAATGAAATTGATAGCACAACTTTCCTCACTTGTTCAAAAATTGAGAAAGGAGTTGAATGGTGCAAAATGAAATCATGCCAAGGGAAAGACTGATTACTGCAAACATCCTCCATCCAAGAATTGATAGGATCATAAAATTCATGCAAGTTATTGCTTAAGATTGATGGAGGAAAAATATAAGGCTTGTAACTCAATTCTTTTTCACCGAACATAACTTCCTCATTTACTTCTATTACATATTCAATTTGGTTCTCCCTGGGACTGATGATCAAATAAAAACCAAGTGGGGACAAATTAAGGTTTAGAAGACGAAAAATCAAAGTCAGACCCACTTGATGCTCAAAAATGGAGAAAAGATGGAATTGATTTTTAAACACCTTTTCTAACCACCAAGAATGATTGATAATTTGACAACATACATTATGGTTCCAAAGTGACTGAAAAGGGATATGAAGTGCTTTTTCTCCAAACATGTAATCATGCTTATACTTCCTATTAAAAATTTCCAAGGAAAAAGATTGACTAGAGCACCCACCCAAAGATGATTGAAAGAGTTGGGAAAGGAGGGTGGATTGCAAATATGAAAATTCTCCCAAATAGATAGACAAGTTTGACCTTGGATTTTGATAATAGAAAACATTCTTTATTCTAGGAATAATTTCAAGCTTTTGATCAAATTTAATATTTACAACCTGAGGACAAAATTGACCATAACTATCTAACTCTAAGTTATCTTGATTAAAGGTGAAAAAAGGAAAATTTAAAGATTCATTGTAAGAAGTGGAACAAAGATTAGAACACCTAGTGTGATTTATTAATTCTTCCTCATCTTGATATTGATCTTTTATTAATTCATCATTAAAATTATAAGAGGATAAGTGATCATTTTCATTTAATTGATCAGGGGTGAAATTAATAATTTCATTTAACATATCCTGATTATTTGCACAATGATCACCTGAAATCACCACTAGAGGATCTTGATCTATGTCCCTACTTTCTTCTTCTTCAGTAAGTTGATAAGGAATTGAATGATCACTAAAAACAGAATGACTAATGAGTTTCTCTAAGGGAGGAACTTCAGTAAACCTGTTAACTAAAAGCTCATCCTCCGAAATTCCCCCAGGATCAGGACTAGGGCTACCTAAAAAGCAATTTGAAAATTTATGGTTTGTACAATGATTAAAGATTTGACTTTCGATTGACTCAAAAGTAGAAGACTTATTATCAGAAGAAATTGGGCAGGAAAGGTCATCTCCGGATGTCGACAAATCACTTGATATTTGATTGTTAAATGATTCCACGATAAGATCGGAAAGGGGAAGGTTTTGATCTTGGATTTGATTTGAAAGATACATATCATCGAATTCAGTTCCCCATTCTTCTAGGAATTTATTTTCGAACATGTCATAACCAGAAATGCTATTGGGTTTCAAATTCGAAAGCCAGAGACCAGCTCTTTCTTTGAAAGATGAAGCCAATAGTCTCATACACACATCCTCATGGGTTATGGATAACTCTTTAATAATTTCCCTAAAAAGTTCAAGGTGTCTTTTAGCAGAGATTTCATAACTTCCATCGAAAATAGGCAACCTTGCACATGCTTGATGAAGAATATGATGAGGATACCCAACAATTTTTGAAAAGTCAAAAACTTTTAAACGACCGAAAGTTCTAGGTCGCTCAGAAGCAGCCATGGATAATAATTTTTATTTTTTATTTTATATTGTTTATATTGTTTATATTTATTTTTTTAAATTCAAGAACCTGAAAACAAAATGATGCACACCATGGGCTCTAGATAATGATAAGATCTGTCTTAATTCTAGTGTTATAGGGATGTGAATGAGCTCGCTCCTCAGCGGAGTCACGATTGGGAGTCGCCAGGTAGATTTAAACTCTTCTACCAAGATATGTGTCGTTGTATATGCGGGAAGGACTAGTAGCTTTTCCGAGGTAAGCCTATTGCGTCCCTAGCACCAAGATGTTATGGCAAAGAGAACGGGAATGCTTGAAGAAAAGTATGTCGAACTAGGGCAAGCTATTGCCTCCCCGGCAACGGCGCCAAAATGTTATCACCTAAACTGTAGTTACCCCTATGGATGGATCCAGTCGTGGATGGCAATAGGGAAGGGCAACTCAAAAGGTGCAACCACGATCACCTCGACCTCCAATATATATGGTTGTCACGCCAGTCGAGGCAACCTTCGCTTTATGTTATCTAGCCCAGACAACAAAGGGGGAGACCCGATCTACTCCCGACAGGAGAGATCAAAACCAAGACACCAAATCAGGGTATTTCCAAGTGAAGTTAGGTGTATGGTTTATCCTAGACCTAAAGATGAAGTCACAAGCCAAGTGGGGGTTCAATAGGTATAGCTTTGATTCATAGTTGATGTGAGAGTGACTTATAATGTTTGAAGTGAGATCTAGGATGAGTGTACTAGTTCAATGTTGGAAAATCCACTGCCTTGGGAACTGTGTCCAATGCAGGGTTGTTTAGGGGTCAGATTGGGGCTAACTAGTACATGAGACAAGCTTGACCATGGTTCATGATGTCTTCAAAGGTATAGTTTACCATGCATAGGTCAAACCACAAGTCAATCCAACAATCTAGGAAAGTTGAATTATCTTGGAGAGAAACCAGTGCCTTGGGAATTGGGAAGTGGAGTCAAAGTGGGGTTGACTTATGGTTTAGGACTCCTACAACATGAGATAAGTGGGCAATAAAGGTCTTGATGGTTGAATGTGTCTAGATCTAGGTTTGACCCAAGTGGACCACAATCCCTTAAAACAAGGAATGCTATCCCCAAGGCAAGATTTGACAAAGTGATAGTCTAGACCTAGGTTTTGAATTATTTCGGTTTCAGATCTGCCATAATCTCAAGTACCCAGTTCCTAGAAGTGAGTGAACTCACTTCTCCAAGGTGGTGCGACTTTACCCAAGGAGGCTGAAAGTGGGGTTTAGGTGGGTCAAGACAAGTCGGATGGCATCCAAATTTTGAAATCCGGGTAGATCAATCAAGTAGGGGTATGGATCTATAGTTTCACGGTAATCCGATGGCTAGATCTTACTAGATCTGAGTTTAAGTGTTCCAAGTGGTCCAAAGTGGGGTTTAAATCCCTTGAAATGTGGAATAGGGCCCACAAGGTGAATTTCAGAAAAGTGACAACCTGGGTGTATGTTATTTGATGTGTAGATGTCAAATCAAGTGGAATCTCAAACACCCACCACCTAGATCTAGGTCAACCTGCTCAACTAGTGAAGTGCGCCTTGCTTGGGAGAGGCTAAGTTGGCCTGGGAAGGGGATCAAATGGAAGCCAATCCTCACCAAACTATAGATCCGGGATGCCTTGGATGCTATAGAGGTGGGTTTTCAGTATTATGCCCAACAACCCACTAGATCTAAGTAGATCTGAGAAAATGTAAAATGGGGGTTTTAAGATATTTAGGGTTTCAACAATTTATGAGCTATGTCAATGGATTGGATAAAGGAAAGAGAAACAAACCTGTGGATCTTACCTGGGTAACCTTGTAGATGCCTTGATGATGATGATCTATGCAAACCCGATCAATTTGAGAAGCTTTGAGGTAGTTTCTATGCAAGTCGATTTGGTCCAAGAAGCCAATGCGCCCTCTCTCCTGCACAACAAACGTCAACAATATCAGATTTGATGCATCAAGAGATAAGACTAATGCCACAAAAGAAGTAACAGAAAGATAGCATAGATCACAATGATGCTAATGATAACCCCCTGATACAAGCGAATGCCAAGAAAGTCGATTTGAAGAAGCCTTGCAAAATCGCCCTTGTTGAAGTCGCCCTCCTGTAGACAAACAATGATTTCCAAAAAAGATAGATCTTGCCACAATTTCCAAATGCTAGGTTGCAATAGACTTTCCAATCACCATCTAAGAACACCAGATGCAAAGGAGACCACAAGAATTTCCACAAGAATATTTTTCTATACCAATAATCCAAGAGCCAAAGACCCCTTACAATGAGAGGCTCTCTCCTTTAAATAGGAAGGAGAGGCACCAAAACCCTAACCACTTTTTGAATGAGTGGCTAAGATTAAAAGATACAAATGTCTAATCAATGGTTGAGATGAGCTCAACAACATAATACATGGATCACACATAAAATATAATATAAGTGGACAAAATCGCCCTAGAAGAGGGGAATCCCACCAAATTATGATGATGAAATATCATAAGAGGCTTATGGTGGGTCCAAGGGGTAATTTTATCCCTCCTTGGTCAATCCCCATAGCACAATAACCAATAAATAATCATGAATGTACCAAATTGTGCCTCCATAGTGAAGTCGTGGTCCTCAAAAGACCTCAAAAAATCCACAGAAAGTGCCATAAGTGATGGATGCGGGCCCCGATGAAGCTGAAACTGCTGGAGAAGGTGTGGAAGACCCCGATCTATCATCACTGATCATCCCATGCCATAACTTTGCCTCAGTAGCCCAAATCGATTTCCTCAATAGCCATTTCTACCAATCCTGAAATGCCTCGGGAAGCGTGAAACTGCCCCAAACAGCCTCCTGGAGTGCTGGCGCTGTCAAGGTGAGGGCACCAATGTGTCCGGAAGGGGGGGTAATATGGTAAAAACAAGTGGCTGGACCACCCCCTTCATCATCAGCGCCCTAGGTCAACCGGATAAAAGTCATCTCTGCTCCGACAGGGCCTCCAACAGACCAAAACTGCACTGGGACAGCCTACTGAGGCTCAATCATCACTGTAAGTGCCCGGAACTGAAAACAAACTGTCCCATTGGACTCAGAAGGTCCAAATCTATCCAAGATGTGTACTCATACACTATATGAGTCTCTGCATGATCAAAGTAAATATCAATATACTGGAACAAGGCCAATAATAATGCGCTGTACATATACAAACACTGCTGTAAACCCAGAATCATCATCATAACCCTGTAGCTGCTGCATAGAATCATCCTGTATGTGTACATAGACCATATATCATCTATCCATATCATCATAAGGTCTAACATCTCATGTCCCATGGTCCTCCATGGTCAACCAAATATAACTCAGTCCATCATCCAAGGCTGCTGAAAAGTATCAAGGTTAATACATGCTTTACAACTTATTCAAATAACAATTATAACACATAATGATCATAACTAGCGATCTACATCCAAATATATAGTGTCGTTAATTATTATTATTACTCAGACTAGACTTTCAGGACCATACTCACTTCATAGTTGTGATCAATTTGCTAGTGAAGGGTGAAGGCTGAATTAACTGGCTAGGCTAAGGGATGACTTAGCTGTCTTGACTTTGTGACACTTTGGCAAGGGAAAGGGAATACACCATAGTATATACTGAATGAGCAATAACACAGGGAATGGCGGTGTCTCACAAATGGATGAGTTGTTTAAAGAGGGTTTATTCACCTTCACAAATGCGCACAATCCATAATACAAATAAGGCCAGCAATTGTTTAGATATAGCATTTAAGTTCCATTGCTTTTTGGGCCTGAAGTTTCCATAGCCTTGATCTATGTGTGTTTACAAACACATTGCATAGATTTACATTTTTTCTTTTAGGCTTTCTGCTGCAGGTGTGTTTTTAAGGCACTTATTTACCTGAGCACTTCTAGGTGTGTCATGGACAGCTTGTTTACCTAGGTATTTATTTTCCACAAGATATAACATTTTATTTTTATGGCCATTTTCATTTGGCGCGCCTTTCATTCATGTGTGTTTAGAAACACATTGCATGAATGGGCTTTTCATACAAGATATAGCATTTCATTTTCCAGATTTTGTATTGATGGCAGCACTAAAAGTTTCGGGTTTAGCCAACACAACTTTAGTGACTAGGGGGAATTCACAAGGAACTCCAACTCACCATAGGTAAGTTTTGTCACCAACTCAGAGCCGAGACACAATAAACTGGGAGGCTCATCCAATACAGAGGCTACAGTGGGGAAAAGTCCTCCATGCCACTAGTCAAGTAGTAAGTCAGGGTGATAATCTAAAAGGTAGGCCATGGATGGATGAAGACAATGAAATGATGGAGCCAACACTAGCAAGCCAGAGTATGGTGTAATGATCACCTCTATTCTCCCTAAGGAGGGTATGTACCAATGAGTATGAATAGTGAACTTCTAAGTCTGAGTAGGGACAGTATAATATATATAATAGATCAACCAGGTCCATATATCTATATGATCGCCAGATCATGACACTAAGTGCTAAGACATGCTATAAGAATAAGTATAAAAGCAATCTAACCATAACACCACGATATACCTGCTGAGTCATATACCTGCAAGCTCATCAACCTGTACCCTCATCTGTCCTCTGAGACTGCTGCTGTGACTCTGGGCACTACTGTCTACTCTGTACCAATGATATAATGGCTACAACGGTCATCTCTCTGAGTGTCCTGAAACTCAGTCATGGCATGGGGAATGCAACTGTTGTCCACAATCTGATAGTGATCCAATATAGATGCTCATCTCGGCATCTCAAATGCAAGGGAACTGGCTGAATAGTGTACTGGAATGAGAAAAATAATGTATGGTAGCCCGGCTACTATATATGTGATAACAAGTACTTATCTCCCTTTTCTGTCTTGAAATTTGTGCCAGCTTCTCACTAAAAAACTGTTGTATGACTACCTCGATTTTTGTGCCTCGAGGACTGTATGGAATCACACGTGCAAGCCGTTCTCCTCGATTTCTGTGTTGCACTTTACCTTGATTTTTGTGCCTGTATGGTCTACAAAATTCCTGTACCTGTTTCCTCAAATTTTGTGCCTATACGGACTGCAAAATTTTTGTACCTGCTGCCTCAAATTATGTGCCTGTACGAGCTGTAATTAATGTAGTACGGCTGCCTCGAAATCTGTGCACTTGCTCCTTGAAATCTGTGCTTAACATCTGCTGTACGATCTTCTAGAAATTTGTGCCATCTCCTTGGAAATCGTGCCCATCTCAAGCTTCCTCGATTTCTGTGCAAAATATTTGCTCTCTCTCTCTCTAGGTCAAATTCTCTTCAAACCCTAGTCTTTTCCTCTCTTCTCTTGCTCTCCTCCAAAAATCTCATTTGGAATGTGAACAATGAATTAGGTTTGTGTGCCTTTCCCTAGTTTTGTTTGAGGCAACTAACTTCTTTTAATCCAATGGCTAGGATCAAAACTTGACTTGATGAGATCTAAGGCTCTCATTAAATGCTCACTTTTTCTTATTAAATGAATTTAATGCACTTCACTTAAATAATTAATGAGACATTAACTTTACTCACCTTTTTAATTTTCTCATAAAGTCAATTAATAAATATAACCTCAAACTCACTTTATAAAGTGACTTTATAATTATAAAGTGCATCTCACTTTAATAAAGTGACTAGGGACTGTTGGACACAATGGCACACTGAGGGGGGGGTGAATTAGTGGGCTAGCCCTTAAGACCAATTTTAACTTTTTCTAAACTCAAACATATATCATTTTATCTTTTCACTTAACACTTAGGCAGAGATCATCATTCACACTAAGCTATACATCAATAATCATTATACATGTCATTCACATCATCAATCCACAACAATAGAGACACAAGATAAGCTTTGTAATCTTTTTATATTTCTTTGATCGGCTACAACCGTGGGCTTTTATCAGCTACAACTGATTGAGAAGCACCAACTACTATTCCAAGACTCAGCTTGGTCTTTTTCTCAAATCCAACTAAGAAAAATATAGACAAGAGCCAGCTTGTAGTTACATACACATTCTTGTCACATTACATCTCATCAATTTTTCCTTGTCAACACAGTCATGTCACATGTCATCACTGTCATCATCTAATCAATAACCTACTGCCAATTAAACAAGCACATCATCATGTCTTCAATCAATCTGCCATTACTGCTGCCCTATCATCACTTTGTCCATATCCATAAGCACATCATTATTCTATACATCATTATGACATCATCAGTCATAAGCATGTCCACAGTCTCATCATTCTGTCCACATCATTATCATATCATCAGTCATAAGCATGTCCACAGTCTCATCATTCTGTCCTCATTATCATTTTGTCCACATGTCCATGTCTTCATCAATCTGCTGCCCTAGAATATCATCAAGCTGACTCTTCCATCTTCGACTGCCTTTGCTGCTACCTCAGAAAACACCCGAAATCAGAGCTCTCCTATACCTTCAAGTTCTACACCCTTCATCTTCATTTAAAAACATAGAGACTTGTCTCTCTTTTATACTTTTCTTTGCCCCATAATCTGGAGGCTGACTTGTCCTTTTATTTTTATCATTTCATTTTTATTTTTATCATCAAGTAATATTTAATTTAGGTGGCCATTCCTTCAATCAAGGAAACTTTAGTCAACAAGCTCAACTCGTGTGGGTTCAAGACCCAACCATTTAGGTCTATCATTTTCATGCCAAGTCATGTCTTTTTCATATGCACACAATCTTTCCTTAGAATGCCCGCAAGGGCCTTCATTTATGCCTGCAGGATCACTTTAAAATGCTCGCAAGGGCACTATAAATATGCCCGCACATCCTTCTTAAAATGACCACAATCTTATTGTTATGCTCGCAAGGGCTCAGAATATGCCCATAGATGCATTAACAAATGCTCGCAAGGCCCTGAGTAAATGCCCACAAGAGGGCCTTTTCTTTATGCTCACAAGGTGCCTTTTGGATGCCCGCAAATGCCTCTCCATATGCCCGCAATGGGCCTTCAAATGCCCGCAATGTCCACTAGAAATGCCCACAATGGGCTTTTGAATATGCCCGTAGGAGGCTTTTGAATATGCCCACAAGGACCCTTCAATATGCCCGCAATGGGCCTTCAATTTTCAACCTGTGATGCCATTGCTTTGTCCTTCATTGTCCTTCGTCATGCTTGCCAAGTTCCTTTTGCCATGTCATCAACACTTGCTTGTTTTGTCATCATCTCATGCTTGCTTGCTATATCATTGAACTTGTCATGCTTGCTACCATGTCATCAACATTTGTCATCAAGCCATGTCTTTGTCCATGTCATTGTCCTTTGTCATGCCATCACTCTTTGTCATGCTTGTCCATGCTTGCCAAGTCATCAACTTTGTCAAGTATTTGTCCACATCATCACATCCTTTGCCCTATCATCAACCTTTGTTCTTGTCCTTCATGCCATTTGTCTTTTGCCATGTCAAGTCTTTTGCCATGTCATTTCTTCAACCTTTGTCATTAATGTGTTGTCATCAATGACAATCATGTTCATCAGGGACCTCATTTAATGTTTTATCCACCCTAGACACCACAAGGTGGAAAAACACCTCCTTGGTACTTTTTCAACACTCCCTCTTATCGAGGAAGGTGTTCTTCACAACCCCGAACTTGTCTTTGAAGTGACCATGCTTTCCTCTCCCCAATGATTTTGTTAGGATGTCAGCTACCTGCTCCTCAGTGGAGATGTACTGCAACTCACCAACATAGTCTTCTGAACATAGTCTCTGATGAAGTGATATCTGATTTTAATATGCTTTGACCTTGTTATCACACAGCTTGTAGTTGTCCCAAAAGGTGATCCTATCTAGGATTGTAGAGGCGTTGGACAACTAAAGAGGTGACCCAAGAGATGCCACGGTTCCCAATGCAATTGGTTGTCACGCTAACCGAGGCACTCTTCACTTTAGATCTAGCCTAAGCAAGACCAAGGGGGAGACCTTAGAAGGCTAGCGAACCTACTCAAGACCTCCTAGGGAAATGTGAAAGATGAAATAGGAAGACATCAAGAGTGAATAGATCTAGATCTAGGATTGATAAGTGGACCCAAGGAGTTAGGGCTTGGTTGAAGAGGCTTATGAGATGGACAAATGTTCAACCAAAGAATGATTAGGCCACTTATGGGATTAGATTAGTAGATCTAGATAGATCTAATGCCAAAAGAAATACCCAAGTGAGGCCCACCCTTAAAATTTGGAAAATGGTCAAAATGGGGCCCACAAGGTAGAGATCAAGGTGAAATGGAACTAGAGGGGTTGCTACTCAATAGATCTATGGATTTGATGAGGAACAAGCAATACCCATGTGATGGATCTAGCAAAAACTCACCTACCCAACAAGTGCGACCTCCCTTGGAGAGGCCTAGTGCCTTAGATTAGGGGGTAAATGGAGTCGGATTCCCACCAAACTTTAGATCCAAGATTGATTAGTTATTATTTAGGTGGATTTTAATTATTAAGCCCAAGAAATTGCTAGATCTTACCAGATCTAAAAAATAAAAAAATGAGGGTTTGAGATGACCAATGGGTGAAACACATGAAAATGGATACATACCTTGTAGATCTTACCTCAAATGCTTGTGGTTGCCTTATACATCGATGATCCTTACATTTAGTTACAATTCCAAGTTAGATCCAAGTGATTCCAAGCTAATAATCCAAGTCTAAGGAGGAAAAACGTCCTACTTCACCTGCAAAACAAACTACAAAATGTGAGATTTGATCCACAGATGAATAAGATCTAAGAATGGCATATCAAAAGAAGTAAATCAATGGACAAAGCACAATTGAAAAACTCCCTTCAAGATGAAAACGTCTTGCCCGAGCGAGATGTGAGAAACCCCTACAATCTTCCCTCCAAGCAATTCGCACCCCTGCAACAGTTCAATTCGAACTCCCTCTGTGACTATCGAAATCACCTGGAAGCAACCTAGATGTCTAAAGCAAAAGATGTATAATCATGTACAAGAGCATCCAATCAAAGCATGAGAAGCATATCCACAAAAATAACATCTTTATTCCAGTATTTCCAGAGCCCCAAAGGTACCTTTACAATAGGGGGGCCTCTTCCTTAAATAGGAGGAGAGAGACCAAAACCCTAACCACTTTATGAACGAGTGGTTGAGATCAAAAGATAAATACAATACAATCAACGGCTAAGATGAGCCGGTACAATATAACATGGATCCACTCACATGAGGGGGGTGCCCACTCACTAAAAGAAGCCCTAGGGGGGTGTGCACCACATAAAGATGACTAAAACAAGTGTATGCCACATAAGGTGACTAGGACAAGTGACTAGGAGCACATGGTGGGGCTAGGAGGTCTTATTATCCTTCACTAGCATCACCCCATGGCACAATGATATAAACTATGACTCAATGACATGTCCAAGTGACTAAATGATCAAATCGTGGCCCCCTCAACTGAGAGAAAAATGCATCAAATGACAACTCGGAGAGTGTGTGGACCCCACTAAATGCTGCAAGCTGATCTGGAAGAAGTGGGATACATCATAGATGACCTCTGAATAGACCTCATGCCAAAAACTTGCCTCAATAGCCCAAATCGATTTCCTTAATGACCTTTTTATTCTATTTTTATTCCACCTAAAAAACCATCAAAATGCCTGTAACCCGCTGCCGGATGCCCATGCACAAAATCTGACTGTGCCATCATGTTTGGAGAGGGGGGTAATATGGTAATAACAAGTGGCTGGACCACCCCTCTCCTCTGTAGTGCCCTAGGAAAACGTGCCTCATCAATGTTGCTGTTGGACAGGCCATTTCTGCATGGCAAACTGGCAAAAAGGTGGAAATCTGACCATATCATCTCTGGGAGTGCCTGAAATTGATAACTAAGTGTCTTAATAGACTCAGAAGGTCCAAATCTACTAGAGATGAGTACCCATACACCCTGTGGCTACTTGTAAGATCATCTGTAGCCTTAGCCATACCCGGACAATAATAATATAATGGTCTGGAAATAATAATAATCAATAAAAAAGTGCATCAACCATCATCTAAAATCTGTGTCCACTGTATGGAGCCATCAAAGGTGTATCAAAAGACCATATATCATCATCATACATCATCACTAGTCCAACTCATCATGGATCCCAAGGTTGACCAAGTCAAAACTGATCAAAATATGACCTAGGCTGAAAAAGCCTACTGCCGCAAGTGCAAATGGTTAAGACATGCTCTTTTAATCATTTTCTTAGCAAGACTTAAAGTATTAAGCATCATTTCATTGGCAATTAATTAATAATAGCATAATGCATAAGTTCAAATAATTATTTACTTTACAAAAGAACCTCAAGGATATACTCATTCTGTAGACATGATCAATTTGCTAGCAAAGGGTGAAGGTAAAAAATACAAGGGGATGACTCAACTGACTCAACACCGTGATACTTTGGATTAGGGAAAGGGAATACACACTTAAGCATATGTTGGATAATAAACACACAGGGAATGGCAGTGTCTCACAAATGGAATAAGTTGTTTAGAGGAGTGCTTATTCAACCTTGGAAAATGTCTACAAATCACATCATTACATTTCATTTCCTTGGCCAACAGTCTTTGGATTTAGTATATATTTAACCACTGTTTTCATTAGGCCTATATGACCCTTTTGGGGATTTTGCATGTGCTTAGAAGCACAACTACTAAAGCTTTCATCCAGGGTGCTTTTAGTTTCCAAATCATTTCATTTCATAACCCTTTTGTGGATTTTGCATGTGCTTAGAAGCACAACTACTAAAGCTTTCATCCAGGGTGCTTTTAGTTTCCAAATCATTTCATTTCATAACCCTTTTGGGGATTTTGCATGTGCTTAGAAGCACAACTACTAAAGCTTTCATCCAGGGTGCTTTTAGTTTCCAATTCATTTCATTTCACAACCCTTTTGGGGATTTTGCATGTGTTTAGAAACACAACTACTCAAGCTCTCATCCAGGCTGTTTATTCATTTAAGTTCCCACAAATGATGGTAGTATAATTTGCTTCAGGTTTTAGCCAACACAACTCAGGTAACTAGGGGGACTCTCTACAATCAAGACCAAACATCAGGCCACCAACTAGAGTGATCAAGGTATCAAATCCACCTCACCAAAGGTGAGTTTTGTTGCCAACTTAGAGCCAAGACACAAACTAATAGGGATGCTATCCAACATAGAGGCAAAAGTGGGGAGGTCCTCCATATCACAGGATGAGGTGTAAGTCAGAGTAAAAACCAAAAGTGGGAAAGATAACGGATGGATGGGGAGAGTGAAAGTGATGCCTAAGCTAGCAAGCCATAAAAGGTGGGAATGATCATGCCCACACTCCTAAGAGGTGAAAACCAATGAGTATAAAACAAGAGTTTGTACATGTAAGTAATACAACCTAAGTAGCCAGGGTACTGGGACGGGTACGGGTACGGGGACACTACTTTTTGAAATAAGGTACTTGGGTACGTCGAGGTACTGTAATATATATATACTATATATATATAATTTTCAAGTTAAAATTATAGTTAATAATTATATTAATATATTTATTATTAAGTTAATAAGTTTTCAACAAGTAACATACATTTGACATTGGTATTGCTTATTAATTCAAATTACATATATGATATTGATATTGATATCAATCATTAGCATAATAGCATGATATTCGTCCATGACTCCATGAGTCCATTGTCATACTACATCCAAAATATGACAAATGGCATTTGCCATAGTTCCGAACATGAAATCAGAAATCTAAAATACAAAATAGCAAAATGAAAATACATAATTATAACTAATAGCAATACTGATACATAATTAATATAATTATAATAAGAAAATTATAATTATAATTATTATAAGAAAATGAAATCAGAAATCTAATTATTATAATTAATATAATTATTATAAGAAAATGAAATCTGAAATCTGAAATAAAAAATAGCAAAATATAATTATAAGTTATAACTAATAGCAATACATAATTAACATAGTTATAATAAGAAAATGAAAATTTAAACAACAGAGATACTATTGATTGTGCAAGCAATGAACTGATCTACTCACGAGTCACAAATGAACAGCGGCCTCGACCCTCCAAACTCGACATCGGCCTCCAAAATTAACAGCGGCAGATGGATAGCAGCCTCCAATATTGACAGCAACGGCCAAACTTGACACCGGTGGATGGACACACAGCGGACATAAAATAAAATGCAAGGGCTGCGTTGGGCTATTTGTGAGCCATATGCTTCAGTTTAGGTTTATGGAAATGGGCCCCACCATCCACCTCGCCCTGTATTCACTTGAAAACCATAATAAAAATTGCATTTTACGTCCACGGGGTTAAATTCAAGGCCGGAAGTACCCACGGAGTACCCAAACTCACTGTACTTGGGCTTTTTTGAAGTACTAGTACCCTCGGTTCATTAACCAAGTACACGGTACTTGGGTGAAGTACCCGGTACTTACGCGGTACTCCCAGAGGTACCTGGTACGGCGGTACGGGTGCCCAACCCCCCGGTACTGGTACCCTGGCTACTTAGAATACAACCATTTAGATAATCAATAACAAGCATATTCATTTTGCATAGATATATTGTTATATCATGATTACTATATACTAAGTCAAGCGATCAAAATGACCAAAAGAGCAAGATAATAAAACCAATGCACATCATATACCTACTGGGCCATATACCTGTATCTGCTATCTGGATCACCTGTAACGACTGAAACACTGTTGCTAATACTCTGGGCACTGCACTACTCTGTATGGGATAAAAGGTCATCTCGGTCATCAAATCTGAGGTCAAGAGGCTCAGTCGTGGCATAAGGTCTACTGCATGTCTGATCTAGGGTTTCTCTGATGTGTGAGTGATCATAAGTAATACTGCTCATCATAGCTGATCTCATTGAAACTGTGTAAAGGCAAAGCTCAAAAATATATACTAAACTGCTCTACAACCATGGTAGCTCGGCTACTATGGATGTGATAACAGACCTGTCATGAAATACTGGATTCTCAGAGAGCTTGATGCAACTCTGATTATCACAATGAATAATTGTAGGTCTCAGCTCCTAATCAAATAAACCAACCAATAATTTGCGAAGCCACAATGCCTCGCTGTAATAACCTTGATCTGATATCATATGATATTATCTAAAAATTCAAACTTCAAATCAGAAATTTTGGAAGCAGTAACTAGTTCTCAAAACTAGTGAAGAAGGAACTAGACTAGGTCACTGATTAACCCACCCAAAGCTTGACTGACAGACACTTTTGGATCTGCAAAATTTATTGGGAGTGTGCAGCAGCAAGGCCAACTTTCGAGTTGTAAGCACAATGTACTGGGGCCATTTATGTTTCGAACATCAGCAAGCCTGAAGTCTACTCCAAGGCTTCCTGGGCACACCAACATATGCCTACTAAACTCTTTCACTTACACTTGACATCAACCAGAGGTGGATAACAGGTCATAACCCCCTAATATACTGTTGGACAACTTTTACAGAGGTTTTGGGAGGTTTTGGCAGTGTTTGGAGTCAAAGGGAGAAAAAACGCTAGGATGGACCGCTCAACTAGATTGTTTCTAGGCTCTCCCAAACAGGCTGAGAGGGCTACGAATTCTCAGGAAGATGCTTGGAGGGTCTTCAGAAAGGTCTCAAGAATCTCAGATGATTGATAAAACCGAAATTGAACATTCAGAGAACTCTTAATTAAAACTATTGCAAAACTAGTCAATTAAAAATGCTCAATGAGCTAGTATTCAGAAATATGAATACAAACAATCATAAAGGGCCACGAGTCTCTGATTTCTGAGTTGGAATGGATTCTACAGGTGAATGACAACGTATAGAAACTTTCAGGAAAGAAAATAGATTCACAGAGCTCCGTATGTGGCAATTTTCTGGAAACTAGTAAAATAAAATGTATATTGAGCTAGTCTTGAGAAAGGTGAGCACAATCAGCCTCTAAGGCTCTCGAATTCATTCTCTGATGTATAATAAAGACTCGGACATTAAATAAGACACAACATCAAGTATTAACATATCCCATTAAGCATTGAATAAGAGTCACAGAGCTTAGGCTGTATAGAGTTATTAAACTTGGATTTTTACAATCAATGGAGGCGAATGCTTCAGAGAAGAATGAGAAGGGGAGGTATAACCACTGGATCTGATCTATAGGATGACCATGGGCTACTGGCTGCTCATGGGAGGCGCACCAAGACTCTGGAGCTGCTCATGTGTGCATTCACCAAACCATATAGAAAAGCAAGGGCGCGTTCTTCATAGTTGGAACCCCAAATCTAGTAAAATGGCCATAACTTGCTCATCCGGACACCTTTTTTGAGGAAACAAAAAGTGTTTCCTACCGTAAACGATGCTACAAACACAATGGAACAGGTCTCAAGGTCCAAAAATGCTCAAAAAAGTCGAAAACATAACCTCCATTTCAGCCCTTCAACACTATTTCCACTAAATGAGAAGAATGCTTCCGAATATGGAAATAAGAGAGGATGTAATCACAAAGCTGGATCAGATCTGCAAATTGGTCATCACTGGCTGCCCTGGACCATGCGCAAAAGACTGTAATAGGAACTATGGGGCACATCTCCCACAAGTGGCTAAGGGTGCATCACCAAAGCCTAGAGAAGCTTGAGCTTTCTCACATACAAATCATCAACTGTCAAAAGATGTGAATGTGGTGCACACTCCTCCTTTTATAAGTGAGATGACTTGTTGAGCAAGTCAAGTTGCTAATGAACCACCTCATCCTCATCCATTGTGCCTTCCTTGACTAAGTTGGCACTTTCCTTCTTTTCCATTGACTAACTTTTACTCTCTTTTGGAAACTGCGCCCTCTAGCTTTTCTGGATGTTTCCTTCCTTTTGCAACTTGGCTAGCTTTTGTTCCTTTTGGAAACTGCGCCCTCCTTAGCTTTCTGGAAGTTTCTACTTTTCTTCCTTGCCTGCTTTATGCACTGCTTTTGTCAGTTTCCTTCTTTTTTGCCTGACACCTTGCTTTGTGCTGCTTTCCTCCAGTTTCCTTCTTTTTTGCTTTGCTATGCTTTTCCTTCACTTTCCTCTTTGGTTGACAACTCATTGAGCTATCTTTGTCTCCTTGTGCACCCTTGTCCAACTCACTAGCATATTTAATTAATAATTAAATACAAAAATAATAATTACATCTCCTTCAATTTAATTAAAAACCACTATAGGCTAAATTTTTCCTAGTTAATAATTGCCTAGGCTAATGTTATCCCCCCTTTTATTAATTAATTCATAGGTCTTCACTAGGATCCATGGGGGTTTGGTGGATTCTTAGCTCCCCCTTGGTGCTGGCAAATTGGGGACATGACAGTCCTCCCCTCCCAAGCTTGCTTGTCCTCAAGCAAGAAACCAACTCCAACTCCAACCAAAAGTACACCATGTTTCTGCTACACCACTCTAATTATAATCATTCTCCTAATGACTAACTCTTTTTCAACAAAATTTTCAACCCAACTAAGACAACTGAGAAGAATGCCCAGATCCCACTGTTTGTGCTGCATGTCTCCTAGTGGCACTATTACTTGTGGAAAATTGTCATTCCAAAGAATTCAAGGGTCCCACTGTCTTAGTTGCATCCTTCCAAACATCAGGATCAACATGAGGAATATATCATCATGGAGGATGTCTAGATCACTCCACCATACCGAAAGTTCATCACTTCCAATGCAAAACCGAACTTCTGTGAGTCCCTCCAACCAAGTATGAAACTCCTTATGTTCCATGTGCAAACCAACACAGAGCCTCACATTACTGCTAGCCAATTGACATAGGTGACAATCCCATGTCTTCAAAGCATCACATAGCAGCCATAGATGTTGCTCATCAAACTGGTCAGGGACTAGTGTGCTTGTAAAACCCCAAGGTCTAACCATCAAGTCATGAAGTAAGAGTGTGGGAGCCTCCTGCTCCTCATGTGGCACTAAAAGAAAGAATCCCTTTACCCGATCATCCCTATGTGTGTTGGATGCCACATGTATGTGGGGTGAGGGAAAGTGAACCAACTCTTGGAAACAATTATCCATCAATCTTGGGGTTGGCTCAACTGAAGTGAAATCATGTGCCTCCTCCAAAACTGTGCAACTTCCTCCATGAGACAACTCATAATCTCTCTGGCAATGAACAACTGCTTGGCCTCCATCTAGCTTAACTCCAAACTCTCCAAGCACATGCAAATCAGATTGTACTTCATGTGCCGAATGCACACAAGTACCAAAGATCAAAACACTGTTGTTCAAATGACAAGGGTGGAAGTCCCATGTCCAATCACCAAAAGGGTAGGCATCATCAAAATTCCATGGGTTCCCATTCTACTCACAAGAAGTGTAGAATGTGTCAAAGAATCCTCCATAGATGCAAGCAGGAATATCACTCATGTGTCTTCTTGTCCAAACAGGAAAAGAAGAGACACTCCAACCCAATGGTTCAAATGGGAAGGAAGGTGCTTCCCCATGTGAAGACTCCCAATGGCTCAACTCTCTGCCATTGGTTAGGGTATGCATGCAATCACAGTATGTCCCACTCAATGAAGTCAAATGGGAACCATATGCACCTTTATGTGAGGTGGCATCAAATATAGGCATGAGATGCCTCTACAATTGCTGGGTAGGAACTGGTGCCATCATTAAATCAACTGGAGCGAATGTGGGAGCCTTCTGCTCCTCTTTAGGCACCATCAAAAAGAAATTATTGACCCAAACTTCATCCTCAAATGTCAAGGAAGAAGTAGAAGGGTCTGATGTAGGATCATGGACCAAAATATCATCTCTACAAACCTCGTCCATCAAGCTAATGGATGCATCAACTCCATAAAAGGTTGGTCCATCAAACATGAGCTCTTATGATTCCTCAATGGAGGAATGATTCACTCCAGGAAGAATCTCAGTTTCTCCCTGGGGAACTGTATGTGCTTGGAACTCTTCATCTGCATCTAAAAATCCCTCAAGCACATGCATGTCATCATGCAACTCATGAACCACCATCTCATGAGGTTCACCGTTCCTCCATAGAACTCTGACTACAACCAACCATAAGAGACTGGCTGATTGGAATGAGTGATATTTGCAACTTTTGGTGAAGTTGCTCTATCTCCATCCGAGATTCTTGGAGGGCACTTTGAGTGCTTCTCAAAGAATCTTGGTGGCCAATAATTCATAATTTTGCTTGCAGATCTCTTCGTCATCCTTCAAGGATGCTCCATGCAACATATGAACAAGCTCTTGAAAATAATCTCTGTCAGAAAGCATATCTGAAAAATTACCTTGGATTGTGGACATTGCTCTCTGAATCTTCTCCATGGCATCAAGGAAAGATGAATCTTCCAATGAAGCAGCTCTCCAACAAGACTGTGACACTGAAACATGTGTGTCATGGAGAATGTGTAAGGCCTCCTTGCTCTTTCTTTCACTCATCTTAAGTGGCCTTTCATAAGGAGAAGGTTGAGAATGAACCTCCTCATCATCTACCAATGGATCAACCTCTTGAAGCTCATGTGGTGATAGTGAGATCGATCCTAGGATTTCTTCCTCGACTGCAAGGACTTCATCTTCTTCAGTATTAGGGGAACTTGCACTTGCAGCAACCTCATCAAGTGGTATCTCTATGTCACCCACATAGAGAGAGGGACATCCATCAGAAGATGTCTCCTCAAAACTTAGGCACCAATCAGTAGGTACTGTTATCACATCCATAGTAGCTGGGCTACCATGTTTGCAGAGCAGATATCTGCACTTTTTTGAGCTTTTCCTTTGCACATATTTAGGGAGATCAACTATGATGAGCAGTATTATTTGTGATCACTCACACATCAGAGCAGCTTTATATCAGAAATACAGTAGACCTTATGCCAAGGCTGAGCCACCTCATATTTGATGACCAAGATGATCTTTTATTCCATACAGGTACAGGGTAGTGTTTAGAGTTTCAGTAGCAATGTTCTCAGTAGCTATAGTTGGTCCAGACTACAAATACTGATATATGACCCAGTATATATATGATGTGCATTGGTATTATTATCTTGTTGTTTAGGTCATTTTGATAGCTTGACTTGGCATATAGTAATTATGATTTGGCAGTATATATGTTAAAATGAAATTGGTTATTATGGATTATATGCATGATTGTATTATTGACATTTGGAAACTCTTGTTTTATAATTGTTGGTTTTTACCTTCTTAGGAATGTGGACATGATCACTATTGTCTTTTTGACTTGCTAGCTTAGGCACCATTTTCACTTGTCTCCATCCATCCATTTATCTTTCCTCATTATTGATCTTTACCCTGACTTACACCTTGACTTGTGATATGGAGGACCTCCCCGCTTTTGCTTTTGTGTTGGACAACATCCATGTTTATTTTGTGTCTCGGCTATGAGTTGGCAACAAAACTTGCCTTTAGTGAGTTGGATTTTATACCTTGATCTCTCTAATCGGTTGCCCCGATGTTTGATTTTGATTGTGGCAGTCCCCATAGTTGCTTAGTTGTGTTTGCTAAAACCTAAAGCAAATTGTACTACCTTCGGAAATTATTGATATATATCTTTTGTAAAGCCCAATGAAAAGGGTTGTGAAATGAAATGTAAATGCACCCTGGATGAAAGTTGCGATTAGTTGTGCTTTTAAGCACATGCAAAATCCCAAGGGGGTCCTAAAGGCCTAAAAAGAAATGGATAAATGTATGCTAAATCTAAAGATTGTTGGCCAAGTAAATGATATGAAATGAAATGAAAGGTCGAAATAAAGCAGTGGTTAAGTATATGCCAAATCTAAAGACTGCTGACTTTAGATAAAATTTTCCTCATTGAGCCTGCGGGTTATGATATGAGATGGAGCAAGCGACAGCTAATTCTAAGTGTCTCCTAGAACCTCAAGTTACGGTTAGCCAGGCACCTAGTTCACAGCGATTTTAGTAGTAGACATTTTGCCAAGGTTGAATAAACACTTCTCTAAACAACTTACCCATTTGTGAGACACCGCCATTCCTTGTGTTTTCTTTGTCCAACACATGCTTAAGTGTGTAACACCATTTCCCTTATCCAAAGTATCACAGTGTCAAGTTAGTCAAGTCATCTCCATTTCGCCTATCCTTGCATCCTTAGCCTTCACCCTTTGCTAGCAAATTGATCATGTCTACAAATAAGTATATTCTTAAGGTTCTCTTTGAAAGTAAATTATTAATTAACCTACTATTATCTATTAACTGCCAGTGAAATAATGCTTAATGTTTTAAAGTCTTGCTATGAAAATGATTTAAAGAGCATGTCTTAACCATTGGCACTTGCAGCAACATGCTTCTTTAGCCTGGGTCATATTTTGATCAATTTGACCGGTCAAACTAGGTCAACCTTGGGATCCGTGATGAGATGGACCATTCTATTGTATGATGTTGACCTATGGTCCTTTAGATACCTTTTGATGATTCCATATGATGGACACAGGTTTCAGATGATGATCGATGCAGTTTTTATTGATTATTATTATTTCCAGATCATCATATTTTTACTTGTTCGGGTATGGTGGATGCTACAGATGATCTTACAGGTTACCATGAGGTGTATGAGTACTCATCTCTAGTGGATTTGGGTCTTCTGGATCCATTGAGACATTTATCTTTCAGTTTCAAGCACTCCCAGACATGATTTGAGCAATTTTTCACCTGTTGACCAGTTTGGCCATGTTGATGTGGCCTGTTTAGTTGGTGCATTGGTGGCAAGTCGTTTCCTAGGGCGCTACAGAGGAAAGGGGTGGTCCAACCACTTGTTATTATCATATTACCCCCGTTCCGAACATTATGGTAGTCAGATTTTGTGCCCAGACACCCGACAGTGGGATGTGGGCAGTTTGGTGGTTTTTCAGGTGAAATAAAAATGGAATAAAAAGGTCATTTAGGAATTCGATTTGGGAAATTGAGGCAAGGTTTTGGCATGAGGTCTGCTCTGAGGTCATCAATGGTGTATCCCACTCCTTCCAGATCAGTTTGCAGCATTTAGTGGGGTCCACACAGTCATTAGGATGTGTTTTGGTGCATTCTTTTCTCAGTTGAGGGGGCCAGGATTTGATCATTTGTACACTTGGACATGACATCGAGTCATATATTATATTATTGTGCCATGGGGTGATGCTAGTGAAGGAAAGTAATGCCTCCTAGCCCCACCATGTGCTCATTGTGTCTTGTCCTTGTCATCTTATGTGGCACACCTTGTATCTTAGTCATTTTATGTGGTGCACACCCCCCTTAGTCTTCTTCTATGTAGCGCGCACCCCACTCATGTGAGTGATCCATGTTATATTGTACCGGCTCATCTTAGCCATTGATTGTATTATTTTATCTTTTGATCTCAAACCACTCATTTCAAAAGTGGTTTAGGGTTTTGGTTTCTCTCATCCTATTTAAGGAAGAGACCCCCCTCTTGTAAAGGCATCTAGAGATTTTTGGCTCTTGGCTACCGGAATAGAAGAAATACTTTTTGAGCACATACTTGGATCTTGATTTGGGTGTTTGATTGTGATGATTGTAAATGCTTTTTCCATTGCACTGAAGGATATTTTGTAGCTATCTTGTATCTTTTTCCACAATTTTGATTTACAGGTGAAGAAGACGATTTGGGAGGAGTGCGCATTGGTGGGGAGGCTTGCCCTGCAATCTTCTGTCAAATTTTGGGATCAAACAGGGAGTGATTTTGTTTTTGTACTAATCATTCTCTATCTTTTACTTCTAGCTTGTATCTACCCTTGTTTTGTTGGTTAATTGAGCTTGGTCTCCTTGGTTTTGCAGGAAGAGAGGGGCGCACATGTGGACTTGGGTAAATCGCACTAGCAAGAGAAACTACAAATTCTTCATTTTATTTGTGGGGAGGTAATCCTCGTCATAATTGGCATCCATCTCATTATCCAGGTATGCTTGAAAGGTACGTATTTTACTTCCTTAGCTTATCCATTATTTTTGGATCTCAAAACCCTAAAAGTCAAAACCCTTGTATTTTTTATTTTTCAGATCTATGGAGATCTAGCAAATGTTTGGGCTTAATAATTAAAACCCACCTTAATAATCATCTTAACATTCTCGATCTAAAATTTGGTGGACATCCGACTCCATTTGCCCCCCGATCTAAGGCACTGGGCCTCTCTAAGGGAGGTCACACTTGTTGGGTAGGTGGCCATTTGCTAGAACCCAATCGTGGGTATTTCTCTTTTCTTCTCAAATCCATAGATCCATATCATAGCAAACCCCCTAGTGCCAATTCATCTTAATCTTTACATTGTGGGCCCCATTTGGACCATTTTCCATATTTTAAGGGTGGGCCCCACTTGGGTGCTTTTACTTGGCATTAGATCTATCTAGATCTGCTACTCCTAACCTATAAGTGGCCTTATCTTTTATTGGTTGAACAATTTGTCTCTTAAGCCTCTTCAACCAAGCCCAACTCCTTGGGTCCACTTATCCATTCTAGATCTAGATCTATCCCTCTTGATCTCTTCACATTTTGTCTTTCACATTTCCTTAGGAGGTCTTGAGTGGGTTCGCTATCCTTCATAGGTTAGCTAGGGTCTCCCCCTTGGTCTCACTTAGGTTAGATCTAAAGTGAAGAGTGCCTCGGTTAGCGTGACACCAACTTGCATTCGGAACCGTGGCATCTCTTGTGTCACCTCTTTAGCTGTCTATACCTCTACTGTCCTGGATGGGATAACCTTTAGAGACAACTACAAGTTGTGTGATAACAGGTACCTCATCACAACATCCATCAGTAGATGCTTCTTCAAAACTTGAGCAACCATTAGTAGATGCCTCTTCTTGGCACCCATTAGTAGCTACTCTCTGATCCATAATTTGTTGACCCTTAGTAGAACTGGAGATGGCTTCTTCATGCTTACTACCTATTATCACCTAAACTGTAGTTACCCCTATGGATGTATCCACTCATGGATGGCAATAGGGAAGGGCAACTCAAAAGGTGCAACCACGATCACCTCGACCTCCAATAGATGGTTGTCACACCGGTCGAGGCAACCTTCACTTTATGTTATCTAGCGCATACAGCAAAGGGGGAGACCCGATCTACTCCTGACAGGAGAGATCAAAACCAAGACACCAAATCAAGTTAATACTAAGTGAAGTAAGGTGTATGGTTTATCCTAGACCTAAGGATGAAGTCACAATATAAATAAGGGGTTCAATGAGTATAGCTTTGGTTCATTATTGATGTGAGAGTGACTTATAGTATTTGAAATGGGATCTAGGATTGAAGTACTAGTTCAATGTGAGAAAATCCACTGCCTTGGGAACCGTGTCCAATGCAAGGTAGTTAAGGGGTTGAATTGGGGCTAACTAGTACAAGTGACAAGCTTGATCATGATATATGATGACATCAAAGGGTTTAGTCCACCAAACAAGGATCAAACCACAAGTTAATCCAACAATCTAGGAAAGTCGAATTGATTTGGAGAGAGATCAGTGCCTTGGGAATTGGGATAATGGAGTCAAAGTGAAGTTAACTTGTGATTGATAACTCCTACTGTATGAGACAAGTGGGCCATTAAGAGTTTGATGGATGAATAGGTCTAGATCTAGAGATTCAAGGTTTAACCTAAGTGGACCACAATCCCTTAAAACAAGGAATGCTATCCCCAAGGCAAGATTTGATGAAGTGACCAACTAGACCTAGGTTTTGAATTATGCCCGATCCAAATCCACTAAAATCTCATGTACCCATGTCCTAGAAGTGGGTTAACTCACTTCTCCAAGGTGGTGCAACTTTACCTAAGGAGGCTAAAAAGTGGGATAAATCAGTCAAGACAAGTCCAATGGCATCAAAATTTTAGATCCAAGTAGGTTGATCAGGTGAGGGTATGGATCTACAATTTCAAGGCAATCCGATGGCTAGATCTTACTAGATCTGAGTTTAAAGATACCAAGTGGTCCAAAATGGGGATTAAATCCCTTAAAATGTGGAATAGGGCCCACAAGGTAGAAATCAGAAAAGTGACAATCTCGGGGTAGCTTATTGGATGTGTAGATCACAAATCAAGTGGAATCTCAACTACCCACTTACTAGATCTAGGTCAACCTACCAAAACTAGGAAGTGCGCCCTTGCTTGGAGAAGCTAAATGCCTTAGGAAGAGGGTCAAATGGAGGCCAATCCTCACCAAACTATAGATCCGGGATGCCATGGATACTATAGAGGTGGGTTTTAAATTTCTTACCCAAGAAGCCACTAGATCTTAGTAGATCTAAAAAAATGTAAAAATGGGGTTTTGATTGATTAGGGTTTTAAATATTTTAGACAAGTGGATAGATCATGGAGATAGAACTTACCTTCAGATCATACCTGAGTGATGAAGAGAGATGCTTTGATGTTGAGGAAGATTCCCGCAGAGATCAATTGAGAGATTGTTGATCTTGCTTGCCAAATTGATGCCCTAGCCCACAAGTGTGCCCTCCTCTACCTATCAATCCAAGGAAAATCGATTTCAATCAGAGAGGTCAAGTATGGAGGAAATACAAGTAAAATGCAATGATAACATAGAATAGAAGGTCCTGGGACAGTAATACTCCCTGTTACTAACGAAGAGATCCAAAGAAGAAGTAGGGAGAGTCTTCCCCTACCAATACTTCCTCCTCAAAGCAAATCGGCCTCCACCTGTAGATGCAAAAATGTGGTACAAAAGATATGGCAAACAAGATCTCCAATAACTCAATGCAAAGGAAGAACCAACGAACGAACACCAAAAACATTCACCACAACATTGGAGATAGATGCAATAATAATTTTCTATTCCAATAATCCAGAGCCACAAGTCCCTTTACAATGAGAAGCTCTCTCCTTTAAATAGGAAGGAGAGGCATCAAAATCCTAACCACTTTTTGAATGAGTGGCTAAGATTAAAAGATACAAATGTCTAATCAATGGTTGAGATGAGCTCAACAATAAAATACATGGATCATTCATAAAATATAACATAAGTGGACAAAATCGCCCTAAAAGAGGGGAATCCCACCAAATCATGATGACAAAATATAATAAGAAGCTGATGGTGGGTCCAAGGGGTAATTTTAGCTACCCTTGGTCAATCCCCAAAGCACAATAGTAATAAAATAGTCATCAATATACCAAATCGTGCCTCTATGGACAAATCGTAGGCCTCAAAAGACCTCAGAAATCATCAGAAAGTGCCATAAGTGATGGATGCGGGTCCCGATGAAGCTGAAACTGCTGGAGGAGGTGTGGAAGACATCAATCCATCATCACTGATCATCCCATGCCAAAACATTGCCTCAGTAGCCCAAATCAAATTCCTCAATAGCCATTTCTACCAATCCTGAAATGCCTCGGGAAGCGTGAAACTGCCCCAAACTACCTCCTGGAGTTCCTGCACTGTCAAGGTGAGGGAACCAGTGTGTCCGGGAGGGGGGGTAATATGGTAAAAACAAGTGGCTAGACCACCCCCTCCAAGCACAGCGCCCTAGGTCAACCGGATAAAAATCACATTTGCTCTGACAGTGTCTCCGACAGACCAAAACTGCACTGGGATAGTCTATTGAGGCTCAATCATCATTGTAAGTGCCCAGAATTGAAAACAAACTCTCTCATCAGACTCAGAAGGTCCAAATCCATCCAAGATGTGTACTCATACACCATATGAGTCTCTGCATGATCAAAATATATATCCAATATACCGGAATAGGTCAAATAATAATAATCTGTAAATGATCAAACACTGCTATAAACCATGAATCATCATCATAACCCTGTAGCTACTGCATGGAATCATCATATACATGTACATAGACCATATATCATCTATCCATATCATCACAAGGTCCAACCATCTCATGTCCTATGGTTGACCTTGGTCAAACTAGGTTTGACCAAGTCAACATGACCAAATATAACTCAAACCATCATCGAAAGCTGCTGCAAAGTGTCAAAGGCTAATGCATGCTCTACAACTTATTCAAATAACAATTATAACACAAAGTAATTGTTACTAGCGATCTAAATCCAAATATATAATGTCATTAATTATTATTATTACTCAGACTAGACTTTCAAGATCATACTCACTTCATAGCTGTGATCAATTTGATGTGAAGGGTGAAGGCTAAAATAACTGGCTAGGCTAAGGGATGACTTGACTGACTTAACTTTGTGCACTTTGGCAAAGGAAAAGGGAATACACACCATAGTATATACTGAATGAGCAACAACACAGGGAATGGCGGTGTCTCACAAATGGATGAGTTGTTCAAAGAGGGTTTATTCACCTTTAACAAATGCGCACAATCCATAATACAAATGAGGCCAGCAATAATTTAAATATAGCATTTAAGTTCCATTGCTTTTTGGGCCTGAAGTTTCCATAGCCTTGATCTATGTGTGTTTATAAACACATTGCATAGATTTACATTTATTTTAGGCTTTCTACTGCAGGTGTGTTTTTAAGGCACTTGTTTACCTGAGCACTTCTCACAGACAGCTTGTTTACCTAGGTATTTATATTTCCAAAAGATATAACATTTTATTTTCATGGCCATTTTCATTTGGCATGCCTTTCATTCATGTGTGTTTAGAAACACATTGCATGAATGGGCTTTTTATACAAGATATAGCATTTCATTTTTTCCAGATTTTGTATTCATGGGAGCACTAAAAGTTTCAGGTTTAGCCAACACACTTTAGTGACTAGGGGGAATTATCAAGGAACTCCAACTCACCATAGGTAAGTTTTGTCACCAACTCAGAGCCGAGACATAATAAATAGGAAAGCTCATCCAATACAGAGGCTACAGTGGGGAAAAGATCCTCCATGTCACTAGTCAAGTAGTAAGTCAGGGTGATAAACTAAAAGGTAGGTAATGGATGGATGAAGACAATGAATAATGGAGCCAACACTAGCAAGCCAAGGTATGGTGGAATGATCACCTCTATTCTCCCAAGGGAGGGTAAGACCAATGAGTATGAATAGTGAACTTCTAAGTCTAAGTAGGGACAATATAGTATATATAATAAGATCAACCAGGTCCACATATCTATATGATCGCCAGATCATGACACTAGGTGCTAAGACATGCTATAAGAATAAATATAAAAGCAATATAACCATAACACAATGATATACCTACTGAGTCATATACCTGAATGCTCGTCACCTGAACCATCATCTGTCCTCTGAAACCGCTGCTGTAACTCTGGGCACTACTGACTGCTCTGTACCAATGGTATAATGGCTATGTCAGTCATCTCTCCGAGTGTCCTGAGACTCAGTAATGGCATGGGGAATACAACTGCTGTCCAAAGTCTTATAGTGATCCAATATAGATGCTCATCTCAGCATCTCAATTTAAGGGAATTGGCTGAATAGTGTACTGGAATCAGAAAAATAATGTATGGTAGCCCGGCTACTATATATGTGATAACACTACCTTTGGAAGATTTGCTTGAAGAAAACCCAAACAATCTCATGATTCTAGAAGATGCAATTGGCTGATTTTTTCTTCCCTCTTCTTTATTCACAGGGTAGAACAACTTGGTTCCTCTATGGATGGTTTGCTGATCTCTATTGAATCCCAATCTCCATCCTTGAGCTCAAATCCAAATCTACAATAAAAGTAATCTTTGAAAGAAATGGCCGTACCAATCTCTTATCCCAAAGCTAGATACTTCTAGTAGTGGTAGGGCAAGTTTTTACTTGCAGATATCATCTTTGCTTAATCCTTCTTAGGATTAGCCATCGGTGGTTCAGCCCATTGAACTTCACTATACATCTAGTCACAGATGCAACCATCCTCTTCTCTTGGTAAGCCGCCATCAATGTAAATAATTTCTTCTTCCTCATAGAGCTCAAAACCTTCATCTTCCATGTTTGCAACTTGACAACAAATCTGAGATATCTTCCACTGAAAGTTACTGTTATCACATATATAGTAGCCGGGCTACCATACATTATTTTTCAGATTCCAGAGCACATTTCAGCCAGTTCCTTTACTTTGAGATGATGATGAGATGAGCAGCTATCTTTGGATCACTATCAGATTTTGGATAGCAGTTGTATTCCCCATGCCATCACTGAGTCTCAGGACACTCAGAGAGATGACCGATGTAGCCATTATACCATTGGTACAGAGCAGTCAGTAGTGCCCAGAGTTACAGCAGCAGTTTCGGAGGACAGATGATGGTACAGGTTGATGAGCATTCAGGTATATGACTCAGCAGGTATATCATGGTGTTATGGTTAGATTGCTTTTATACTTATTCTTATAGCATGTCTTAGCACTCAGTGTCATGATCTGGCGATCATATAGATATTTGGACCTGGTTGATCTATTATATATATTATATTGTCCCTACCCAGACTTAGAAGTTCACTATTCATACTCATTGGTATGCACCCTCCTTAGGGAGAATAGAGGTGATCATTCCACCATACCTTGGCTTGCTAGTGTTGGCTCCATTATTCATTGTCTTCATCCATCCATGGCCTACCTTCTAGTTTATCACCCTGACTTACTACTTGACTAATGACATGGAGGATCTTTTCCCCACTATAGCCTCTGTATTGGATGAGCTTCCCTGTTTATTGTGTCTCGGCTCTGAGTTGGTGACAAAACTTGCCTATGGCGAGTTGGAGTTCCTGGTGAATTCCCCCTAGTCACTAAAGTTGTGTTGGCTAAACCTGAAACTTTTAGTGCTGCCATGAATACAAAATCTGGAAAAATGAAATGCTATATCTTGTATGAAAAGCCCATTCATGCAATGTGTTTCTAAACACACATGAATAAAAGGCATGCCAAATGAAAATGGCTATGAAAATGAAATGTTATATCTTGTGGAAAATAAATACCTAGGTAAACAAGCTGTCCATGACACACCTAGAAGTGCTCAGGTAAACAAGTGCCTTAAAAACACACCTGCAGCAGAAAGCCTAAAATAAATGTAAATCTATGCAATGTGTTTATAAACACACATAGATCAAGGCTATGGAAACTTCTGGCCCAAAAAGCAATGGAACTTAAAAGCTATATCTAAACAATTGCTAGCCTTATTTGTATTATGGATTGTGCGCATCTGTGAAGGTGAATAAACCCTCTTTAAACAACTCATCCATTTGTGAGACACCGCCACTCCCTGTGTTATTGCTCATTCAGTATATACTATGGTGTATTCCCTTTCCCTTGCCAAAGTGTCACAAAGTCAAGACAGTTAAGTCACCCCTTAGCCTAGCCAGTTAATTTAAGCCTTCACCCTTCACTAGCAAATTGATCACAACTATGAAGTGAGTATGATCCTGAAAGTCTAGTCTGAGTAATAATAATAATTAACGACACTATATATTTGGATTTAGATCGCCAGTCATGATTACTCTGTGTTATAATTGTTATTTGAATAAGTTGTAGAGCATATATTAACCTTGACACTTTGCAGCAGCTATTGATGATGATCTGAGTTATATTTGGTCTTGGTTAGACCTAGTTTGACCATGGAAGACCATGGGACATGAGATGTTGGACCTTATGATGATATGGATAGATGATATATGGTCTATGTATACATACATGATGACTCTATGCAGCCGCTACAGGGTTATGATGATGATTCTGGGGTTACAGCAGTGTTTGTATACGTACAGCGCATTATTATTGGCCTTGTTCCGGTATATTGGATATTTATTTTGATCATGCAGAGACTCATATGGTGTATGAGTACACATCTTGGATAGATTTGGACCTTCTGAGTCCAATGGGACAGTTTGTTTTCAGTTCCGGGCACTTACAGTGATGATTGAGCCTCAGTAGGCTGTCCCAGTGCAGTTTTGGTCTATTGGAGGCCCTGTCAGAGCAGAGATGACTTTTATCCGGTTGACCTAGGGAGCTGATGATGGAGGGGGTGGTCCAGCCACTTGTTTTTACCATATTACCCCCCTTCCGGACACACTGGTGCCCTCACCTTGACAGCGCCAGCACTCCAAGAGGCTGTTTGGGGCAGTTTCACGCTTCCCGAGGCATTTCAGGATTGGTAGAAATGGCTATTGAGGAAATCGATTTGGGCTACTGAGGCAAAGTTATGGCATGGGATGATCAGTGATGATAGATCGGGACCTTCCACACCTTCTCCAGCAGTTTCAGCTTCATCGGGGCCCGCATCCATCACTTATGGCACTTTCTGTGGATTTTTGAGGTCTTTTGAGGACCACGACTTCACTATGGAGGCACGATTTGGTACATTCATGATTATTTTTTTGGTTATTGTGCTATGGGGATTGACCAAGGAGGGATAAAATTACCCCTTGGACCCACCATAATCCTCTTATGATATTTTGTCATCATGATTTGGTGGGATCCCCTCTCCTAGGGCGATTTTGTCCACTTATTGTTATATTTTATGGTTGATCCATGTATTTTATTGTTGAGCTCATCTCAATCATTGATTAGATCTTGAGATCTTTTAATCTTAGCCACTCATGTAAAAAGTGGTTAGGATTGTACTCTCTCCCCATCCTATTTAAGGAGGGAGCCTCTCATTGTAAAATTCATCTAGAGATTTTTGGCTCTTGGCTCTTGGCTCTTGGAATAAAATTTCTATCTTTTGGAGTACATGCTTGGATTGGAGTGGATGTTGGTTGTTTCGATTGTAAATGCTATTTTCCATTGCACTGGAGGATCTATTGTAGCTATCTTGCATATTTGCCATATCTTATTTACAGGTTAAGAGGGCGATTTTGGACAAGGGCGAATTGGTGGGGAGGCTTGCCCTTCAATCTTGGAAGAAGTCGCTTTGGTGTAACAGGGAGTAGTTTTTCCTTTGTGTCAACTATTCTATGTTTCTCTCTCTCTTGCTTGTATCTACCTTCAATTTGTTAAATTGATTGATGCTTTGCTCCTTGGCTTGACAGGTTAGAAGGAATCACATGTGGCTTGGAAAAATCGATTTGGCAAGAGGGCTTCAACAATTCTCCATTTGATCTTTGGCAGAGTAATCCTCGTCTCAACTAGCATTCATCTCTTCATCCAGGTATGTTCCAAGAGGTATGATCTTCTCTTCCTTGAATCTTCCATAATTTCTAGATCATAAAAAAAACTAATCAAATTAAAACCCTTGTTTTTGGTATTTTTCAGATCTACTTAGATCTAGCCTTGCGATTGAAAAGATATTAAAAACCCACCTCTATAGGATCCACCCCTAGTTGGATCTATAGTTTGGTGGTGATTGGCTAAAAATTGACACACTTTTCAATGCAAAAAGCCTTCTTGAACCTAAATCGATTTTCCTAAGAGAAGCTTGTTGGGTTAGATCTAGCACATGGGTAGGTGAGATCTCACTTGATTTGGAATCTAGACACTTGATAACCTATACCCACATCTTTACTTTGGTGAAAACTACCTTGTGGACATCTCTCCATGTTTTAAGGGGTTGAAACCCCCTTTTGATCTTCTTGGTACCTTAAAACTTAGATCTACTAAGATTTAGCCATTTGATTCACTTGAAATTTTGAAGATACATAGATCGGGGTACAAGCCACTTGGATCTACAGTTTGGTGGCCATTGGACTTGATTTGGTCCACCAAACCCATCTTTTGCCCTTCCTTGAGCAAATCGCACCCCCTTGAAGTTTTGAGTTGGTCCACTTCTAGGAAGTGGGTGTTGGAGATTTTCGTGGATTTGGAATGCCCATGCCTTGAAACCTAGGTCTATACTGTCCTTTTGTCAAGATCTACCTTGGGGATTGCATTCCTTGTTTTAAGGGATTGTGGTCCACTTTTTGTCATCACTTTAAAACCTAGATCTAGTAAGATCCAACCATTGGATCTCATTCAACCCACTTGACTTGGCTTCTAGGTGTCCCGATCTACACTTTGACATCCTTCTTGACCCCATTAGCCCATCCAACAAGGCACTAGTCCTTCTCCAAGCAAGTCGCACTCCTTGGGATTTGTGTCAAACCCTAGATCTAGCACATGGGTACTCCTAGAACCAACTCCAACTTATAGATCTAGCTTATACCTAACCTATAGTACCAACCTCACACCTAACTTCACCTTGTGGGCCCACCTAGAACCATTTCACACTTCCCAAGAAAACAAGACCCACATGTGCAAATACATGGTACTATACCTAGTAGTCATACCCCATCAAGTGGCCTAAACCATACATAGGTTGAAACACTAACTATCTACTACATCACCTTCAACCATTTCTTAACTCTTAGGTCCACATAGCCTTGCATTGGTTTCCGTAACTCATCATTTACCTACCCTTAGAAACCTTTGTTTGGGTCCAATCGACTGTGATTGGGGTATAGGGTCTCCCCCTTGGTCTAGTTATACCTTGACCTAAAGCGAAGAGTGCCTCGGTTGACGTGACTCCCACATTGCATTGGGAACCGTGGCATCTCTTGGGTCACCTCTTTAGTTGCCTGTCTCCTCTACCGTCCCGGATGGGATACCTCTAGGGGCAACTACAAGTTGTGTGATAACAGTTACTTTCCACACGTTGAGCCAAGGAAAGAGCTTTGATACCACTGTAATATCTCTAATTTGATATCAAATGATATTATCTCAAAATTCAAACTTCAAATCAGAAATTTTGCAAGCAATAACTAGTTCCCAAAACTAGTGAAGAAAGAACTAGACTAGGTCACTGATTAACCCACCCCAAGCTTGACTGATGGACACTTTTGGATTTGCAAAATGCACTGGGAAGTGTGCAGCAACAAGGACAACAACATCAAGGCCAACTTCTGAGTTGTAAGCACAATGTACTGGGGCCATTTATGTTTCAAACATCATCCAAGGTGAAGTCTACTCCAAGGCTGCCTGGGCACACTAGCATATGCCTACTAAACTCTTTCACTTACACTTGACATCAACCAGAGGTGGATAACAAGTCATAACCCCCTAATATACTGCTGGACACGTTTTACGGAGGTTTTGGGAGGTTCTGGCAGTGTTTGGAGTCAAAGGGAGAAAAAATGCTAGGATGAACTGCTCAACTAGATTGTTTCCAGGCTTTCCCAAACAGGCTGAGAGGGCTACGAATTCTCAGGGAGAGGCTTGGAGGGTCTTCAAAAAGGTCTTGTTATCACATATATAGTAGCCGGGCTACCATACATTATTTTTCTGATGCCAATACACTATTAAGCCAGTTCCCTTTCATTTGAGATGCTGAAACGAGCATCTATATTGGATCACTATCAGATTTTGGACAGCAATTGTATTCCCCATGCCATGACTGAGTCTCAGGACACTCAGAGAGATGACCGATGTAGCCATTATACCATTTGTACAGAGCAGTTAGTAGTGCCCAGAGTTACAGCAGCAGTTTCAGACAGAGGACAGATGATGGTACAGGTTGATGAGCAGTCAGGTATATGACTCAACAGGTATATCATTGTGTTATGGTTATATTGCTTTTATACTTATTCTTATAGCATGTCTTAGCACTTAGTGTCATGATCTGGCGATCATATAGATATGTGGACCTGGTTGATCTTATTATATATACCATATTGTCCCTACTCAGACTTAGAAGCTCACTATTCATACTCATTGGTCTTACCCTCCTTAGGGAGAATAGAGGTGATCATTCCACCATACCTTGGCTTGCTAGTGTTGGCTCCATTATTCATTGTATTCATCCATCCATTGCCTTCCTTTTAGTTTATAACCCTGACTTACTACTTGACTAGTGGCATGGAGGACTTTTCCCCACTGTAGCCTCTGTATTGGATGAGCTTCCCTGTTTATTGTGTCTCAGCTTTGAGTTGGTGACAAAACTTACCTATGGTGAGTTGGAGTTCCTTGGATTTTCCCCTAGTCACTAAAGTTGTGTTGGCTAAACCTGAAACTTTTAGTGCTACCATGAATACAAAGTCTTGAAAAAATGAAATGCTATATCTTGTATGAAAAGTCCATTCATGCAATGTGTTTCTAAACACACATGAATGAAAGGCATGCCAAATGAAAATGGTCATGAAAATAAAATGTTATATCTTTTGGAAATGTAAATACCTAGGTAAACAAGCTGTCCGTGACACACCTAGAAGTGCTCAGGTAAACAAGTGCCTTAAAAACACACCTGCAGCAGAAAGCCTAAAATAAATGTAAATCTATGCAATGTGTTTATAAACACATATAGATCAAGGCTATGGAAACTTCAGGCCCAAAAAGCAATGGAACTTAAATGCTATATCTAAATTATTGCTGGCCTCATTTGTATTATGGATTGTGCGCATCTGTTAAAGGTGAATAAACCCTCTTTGAACAACTCATCCATTTGTGAGACACCGCCATTCCTTGTGTTGTTGCTCATTCAGTATATACTACGGTGTGTATTCCCTTTCCCTTTGCCAAAGTGTCACAAAGTTAAGTCATCCCTTAGCCTAGCCAGTTATTTAGACCTTCACCCTTCACTAGCAAATTGATCACAGCTATGAAGTGAGTATGATCTTAAAAGTCTAATCTGAGTAATAATAATAATTAATGACATTATATTTTTGGATTTAGATCGCCAGTAATGATTACTTTGTGTTATAATTGTTATTTGAATAAGTTGTAGAGCATGCATTAACCTTTGACACTTTGCAGCAGCTTCTGATGATGGTCTGAGTTATATTTGGTCATGTTGACTTGGTCAAACCTAGTTTGACCAAGGTCAACCATAGGACATGAGATGGTTGGACCTTGTGATGATATGGCTTGATGATATATGGTCTATGTACATGTACATGATGATTCTATGCAGCAGCTACAGGGTTATGATGATGATTCATGGTTTACAGCATTATTTGATCATTTACAGATTATTATTATTTCACCTGTTCCGGTATATTGGATATATATATTGATCATGCAGAGACTCATATGGTGTATGAGTACACATCTTGGATGGATTTGGACCTTCTGAGTCCAATGAGACAGTTTGTTTTCAGTTCCGGGCACTTACAGTGATGATTGAGCCTCAGTAGGCTATCCCAGTGCAGTTTTGGTCTGTCGGAGACCCTATCAGAGCAGATGTGATTTTTATCCGGTTGACCTATGGCGTTGTGCTTGGAGGGGCTGGTCCAGCCACTTGTTTTTACCATATTACCCCCCTCCCGGACACACTGGTGCCCTCACCTTGACAGCGCAGGCACTCCAGGAGGCAGTTTTGGGCAGTTTCACGCTTCCCGAGGCATTTCAGGATTGGTAGAAATGGCTATTAAGGAATTCGATTTGGGCTACTGAGGCAATATCTTGGCATGGGATGATCAGTGATGATGGATTGATGTCTTCCGCACCTCCTCCAGCAGTTGCAGCTTCATCGGGGCCCGCATCCATCACTTATGGCACTTTCTGATGATTTCCGAGGTCTTTTGAGGCCTACGATTTGACCATAGAGGCATGATTTGGTATATTGATGACTTTTATTATTATTGTGCTATGGGGATTGACCAAGAGTGGCTAAAATTACCCCTTGGACCCACCATAAGCTTCCTATTATATTTTGTCATCATGATTTGGTGGGATTCTCCTCTTCTAGGGCGATTTTGTCCACTTATATTATATTTTATTTGTGATCCATGTATTTTATTGTTGAGCTCATCTCAACCATTGATTAGACATTTGTATCTTTTAATCTTAGCCACTCATTCAAAAAGTGGTTAGGATTTTGATGCCTCTCCTTCCTATTTAAAGGAGAGAGCTTCTCATTTTAAGGGGACTTGTGGCTCTGGATTATTGGAATAGAAAATTATTATTGCATCTATCTCCAGTGTTGTGGTGAATGTTTTTGGTGTTCGTTCGTTGGTTCTTCCTTTGCACTGAGTTATTGGAGATCTTGTTTTGCCATATCTTTTGTACCATGTTTTTTGCATCTACAGGTGGAGGCCGATTTGCTTTGAGGAGGAAGTATTGGTAGGGGAAGACTCTCCCTACTTCTTCTTTGGATCTCTTTGTTGGTAACAGGGAGTATTACTGTCCCATGACCTTCTATTCTATGTTATCATTGCATTTTACTTGTATTTCCTCCCTACTTGGCCTCTCTGATTGAAATTGATTTTCCTTGGATTGACAAGTAGAGGAGGGCGCACTTGTGGGCTAGGGCATCAATTTGGCAAGCAAAATCAACAATCTCTCATTTGATCTCCGCGGGAATCTTCCTCAACATCAAAGCATCTCTCTTCATCACTCAGGTATGATCTCAAGGTAAGTTCTATCTCCATGATCTATCCACTTGTCTAAAATATTTAAAACCCTAATCAATCAAAACCCCCATTTTTACATTTTTGCAAATCTACTAAGATCTAGTGGCTTCTTGGGTAAGATATTTAAAACCCACCTCTATAGTATCCACGGCATCCCGGATCTATAGTTTGGTGAGGATTGGCCTCCATTTGACCCTCCTCCCAAGGCATTTAGCCTTCTCCAAGCAAGGGCGCACTTCCTAGTTTGGGTGGGTTGACCTAGATCTAGTACGTGGGTAGTTGAGATTCCACTTGATTCGCGTGATCCACACATCCAATAACCTACCCCCAGATTGTCACTTTTCTGATTTCTACCTTGTGGGCCCTATTCCACATTTTAAGGGATTTAATCCCCATTTTGGACCACTTGGTATCTTTAAACTCAAATCTAGTAAGATCTAGCCATTGGATTGTCTTGAAATTATAGATCCATATCCTCACCTGATCAACCTACTTGGATCTAAAGTTTGGATGCCATTGGACTTGTCTTGACTGTTTTATCCCACATTTTAGCCTCCTTGGGTAAAGTCGCACCACCTTGGAGAAGTGAGTTGGTCCACTTCTAGGACGTGGGTACTTGAGATTTTAGTGGATTTGGAACAGGCATATTTCAAAACCTAGGTCTAGAGTGTCACTTCATCAAATCTTGCCTTGGGGATAGCATTCCTTGTTTTAAGGGATTGTGGTCCACTTAGGTCAATCCTAGATCTAGACCTATTCATCCATCAAGACTTTAATTGCTCACTCATCTCGTGCAATAGGAGTCCTTAACCACAAGTTAACCTTACTTTGACTCCATTATCCCAATTCCCAAGGCAATGGTTTCTCTCCAAGTCAATTCAACTTTCCTAGATTGTTGGATTAACTTGTGGTTTGACCTTTGTGTGGTGAACTAAACCCTTTGATGCCATCATACTTCATGATCAAGCTTGTCACTTGTACTAGTTAGCCCCAATTCAACCATAAACTCCCCTGCATTGGACACGGTTCCCAAGGCAGTGGATTTTCTCACATTGAGCTAGTACTTTAATCCTGGATCCTATTTCACAAATCATAAGTCACTCTCACATCAATAATGAACCAAAGCTATACTCATTGAACCCCTCACTTGTATTGTGACTTCATCCTAAGGTCTAGGATAAACCATACACCTTACTTCACTTAGAATTAACTTGATTTGGTGTCTTTGTTTTGATCTCTCCTGTTGGGAGTAGATCGGGTCTCCCCCTTTGTTGTCTGGGCTAGATAACATAAAGTGAAGGTTGCCTCAATTGGTGTGACAACCATATATTGGAGGTCGAGGTGATCATGGTCGCACCTTTTGAGTTGCCCTTCCCTATTTCCATCCATGAGTGGATACATCCATAGGGGTAACTACAGTTTAGATGATAACGGGTCTCAAGAATCTCAGATGACTAATAAAACCGAAATTGAACATTCGGAGAACTCTTAATTAAAACTACTGCAAAAATAGTCAATTAAAAATGCTCAATGAGCTAGTCTTCAGAACTATGAATAGGCCCACAAGCACTATATTCACAAGAAGATAGGCCCACAAGAGAAGTGCACCCTCAACAAGTGAAAATGTCAAGCTCCGAGGTGAAGTCATCCAACAAGCAGGACTCCAAGGCCAAACACTATTGAAGCAAGGTACAACATTCAACCTCCACAAGCCTCCAAAGCTCCAATTCTCCTACACCATTGCTCCTCTGGGTCCACCCCACCTACATCATCACTCTCTCAACCCAAGCATCCACAAGTCAAGCACAAGTCTCCATGCAAGCAACCAAGTGTCCCCATGCCATCTAGGGCTCAATGTCCTCTAGGATGCTCAACTCTCCTCCTCCAAGGCAAGTTGTCCTCCAAGCAAGCCACTAATGCTCCATGTGCACCTCATGAAGAATGTCATCAAGTTGTCTAGGTCTCCAAGGCTCCAAGGAAGAATGACACAAAAGCATCCACAGTGCACACAAGGTCGAGCAATCATTGAGCAAGCCACCTCCCATGTGTATGTTCATCACGGCACAACCAAGGGTCATCCATCATGCACCTCACATTACATGGAGCAGTCCCAAGTATAGTGTAAACACTTTTGGAGTAACCATGAAAGCTAATAGAGGGCCATTGAATGTTACTTCAATGAATACTGAAACCACTACTTGTAGTTCAATGAGAAGCAAGCGAAAATGCTGACAATCAAATTCCAGAAGTGGTGTCTATAATGGGTAGCAATTGTATAGACTTTGGAGCTATTGGGTTTACCTCCAGTGAATGGAGGAGGCATGAACCATGGAAAAGTTACAAAGAGAGAGGGAAACCAACATCATGGTACCTGTTATCACGCAACTTGTAGTTGCCCCTAGAGGTATCCCATCCGGGACGGTAGAGGAGACAGGCAACTAAAGAGGTGACCCAAGAGATGCCACGGTTCCCAAGGCAAGGTGGGAGTCACGTCAACCGAGGCACTCTTCGCTTTAGGTCAGGGTGTAACTAGACCAAGGGGGAGACCCTATACCCAATCACAGTTGATTGGATCCAAACAAAGGTTTCTAAGGGTAGGTAAATGATGAGTTACGAAAACCAATGCAAGGTTAAGAGGACCTAAGAGTTAAGGAATGGTTGAAGCTGGTATAAGAGATTGTCAGTGTTTCAACCTATGTATGGTTTAGGCCACATGATGGGGTATGATGACTAGGTATAGTACCATGTTTTACACAAGTGGGTCTTGTTTTCTTGGGAAGTGTGAAATGGTTCTAGGTAGGCCCACAAGGTGAAGTTATGTGTGAAGTTGGTACTATAGGTTGGATAAAGGCTAGATCTATGAATCTAGGTTGATTCTAGGGATACCCACGTAATAGATCTAGAGTTGGGCACAATTCCCAAGGAGTGCGACTTGCTTAGAGAAGGACTAGTGCCTTGTTGGATGGGCTAATGGGGTCAAAAAGTATGTCAAAGTGTAGATCAGGACACCTAGAAGCCAAATCAAGTGGGCTAAATGAGATCCAATGGTTAGATTTTGCTAGATCTAGGTTTTCAAGTAATAACCCTAAGTGGACCACAATCCCTTGAAACAAGGAATGCTACCCCCAAGGCGGATCGTGACAAAAAGACAGTCTAGACCTAGGCTTTAAGGTATGGGCATTCCAAATCTACGAAAATCTCAAACACCCACCTCCTGGAAGTGGACAAACTCACTTTTTCAAGGGAGTGCGACTTGCTCAAGGAAGGCAAAAAAGTGGGTTTGGTTGACCAAATCAAGTCCAATGGCCACCAAACTGTAGATCCAAGATGCTAGTACCCCGATCTATGCATGCCCAAAAAATCAAGTCAATCCAAGGGCTAGATCTTAGTAGATCTGAGTTTTGAGGTGCCAAGAAATTCAAAAGGGGGTTTTAACCCCTTAAAACATGGAGAGATGTCCACAAGGTAGTTTTCACCAAAGTAAGAATCTGGGGGTAGGTTATCAAGTGTCTAGATTGCAAATCAAGTGAGATCTCACCTACCCATGTGCTAGATCTAACCAAACAAGCCTCTCACTAGGAAGTGCAATTTGGGTCAAGGAGGGCTTTTTGCCTTGAAAAGTGGGTCAAATTTTAGCCAATCACCACCAAACTGTAGATCCAACTAGGGGTGGATGCTATAGAGGTGGGTTTTCAATATCTTTTCAAAAGCAAGGCTAGATCTAAGTAGATCTAAGAAATACCAAAAACAAGGGTTTTAATTGATTAGGGTTTTATTGATCTAGAAACCATGGAAGATTCAAGGAAGTAGAAGATCATACCTTTTGGAACATACCTGGATGAAGAGATGAATGCTAGTTGAGACGAGGATTACTTTGCCAAAGATCAAATGGAGAATTGTTGAAGCCCTCTTGCCAAATCGATTTTCCCAAGCCACATGTGATTCCTTCTAACCTGTCAAGCCAAGGAGCAAAGCATCAATCAGTTTAACAAATTGAAGGTATATACAAGCAAGAGAGAGAGAAACATAGAATAGTTGACACAAAGGCAAAACTACTCCCTGTTACACCAAAGCGACTTCTTCCAAGATTGAAGGGCAAGCCCCCCCCACCAATTCGCCCTTGTCCAAAATCGCCCTCTTAACCTGTAAATGAAATATGGCAAATATGCAAGATAGATACAATAGATCCTCCAGTGCAATGGACAATAGCATTTACAATCGAAACAACCAACATCCACTCCAATCCAAGCATGTACTCCAAAAGATAGAAATTTTATTCCAAGAGCCAAGAGCCAAATATCTCTAGATGATTTTTACAATGAGAGGCTCCCTCCTTAAATAGGATGGGGAGAGAGCATAATCCTAACCACTTTTTGAATGAGTGGCTAAGATTAAAGATACCAATGTCTAATCAATGGTTGAGATGAGCTCAACAATAAAATACATGGATCACTAATAAAATATTATGTGAGTGGACAAAATCGCCCTAGAAGAGGGGAATCCCACCAAATCATGATGACAAAATATAATAAAGGGCTTATGGTGGGTCCAAGGGGTAGTTTTATCCCTCCTTGGTCAATCCCCATAGCACAATAATCAATAAATAATCATCAATGTACCAAATCGTGCCTCCATAGTCAAATTGTAGGCCTCAAAAAGACCTCAGAAATCCTCAGAAAGTGCCATAAGTGATGGATGCGGGCCCCGATGAAGCTGAAACTGTTGGAGAAGGTGTGGAGGACCCCGATCTATCATCACTGATCATCCCATGCCATAACCTTGCCTCAGTAGCTCAAATCGATTTCCTCAATAGCCATTTCTACCAATCCTGAAATGCCTCGGGAAGCGTGAAACTGCCCCAAATTGCCTCCTGGAGTGCCTGCGCTGTCAAGGTGAGGGCCCCAGTGTGTTCGAGAGGGGGGGGTAATATGGTAAAAACAAGTGGCTGGACCACCCCCTCCATCATCAGCGCCCTAGGTCAACCGGATAAAAATCACATCTGCTCTGACAGGGCCTCCGACAGGCCAAAACTGCACTAGGACAGCTTACTGAGGCTCAATCATCACTGTAAGTGCCCGGAACTGAAAACAAACTGTCTCATTGGACTCAGAAGGTCCAAATCCATCCAAGATGTGTACTCATACACCATATGAGTCTCTGCATGACCAAAATATATATCCAATATACTGGAACAGGGCCGATAATAATAATCTGTAAATAATCAAATACTGCTGTAATCAAGAATCATCATCATAACCCTGTAGCTGCTGCATAGAATCATCATGTATGTATACATAGACCATATATCATCTATCCATGTCATCATAAGGTCCAGCCATCTCATGTCCTATGGTTGACCATGGTCAGACTAGGCCTAACCAAGTCAACATGACCCAATATAACTCAGACCATCATCATAAGCTACTGCAAAGTGTCCGAGGTTAACGCATGCTCAAATAGCAATTATAGCACAAAGTAATCATTACTGGCGATCTAAATCCAAATATATAATGTCGTTAATTATTATTATTACTCAGACTAGACTTTCAAGATCATACTCACTTCATAGCTGTGATCAATTTGCTAGTGAAGGGTGAAGGCTAAAATAACTGGCTAGGCTAAGGGATGACTTGACTGACTTAACTTTGTGACACTTTGGCAAGGGCAAGGGAATACACACCATAGTATATACTGAATCAGCAATAACACGGGGAATGGCGGTGTCTCACAAATGGATGAGTTGTTCAAAGAGGGTTTATTCACCTTCACAGATGCGCACAATCCATAATACAAATAAGGCCAGCCATTGTTTAGATATAGCTTTTAAGTTCCATTGCTTTTTTGGGCCTGAAGTTTCCATAGCCTTGATCTATGTGTGTTTATAAACACATTGCATAGATTTACATTTATTTTAGGCTTTCTGCTGCAGGTGTGTTTTTAAGGCACTTGTTTACCTGAGCACTTCTAGGTGTGTCATGGACAGCTTGTTTACCTAGGTATTTATTTTCCACAAGATATAACATTTTATTTTCATAGCCATTTTCATTTGGCATGCCTTTCATTCATGTGTGTTTAGAGACACGTTGCATGAATGGGCTTTTCATACAAGATATAGCATTTCATTTTTCCAGATTTTGTATTTATGGCAGCACTAAAAGTTTCAGGTTTAGCCAACACAACTTTAGTGACTAGGGGGAATTCACAAGGAACTCCAACTCGCCATAGGCAAGTTTTGTCACCAACTCAGAGCCGAGACACAATAAACAGGGAAGCTCATCCAATACAGAGGCTACAGTGGGGAAAAGATCCTCCATGTCACTAGTCAAGTAGTAAGTCAGGGTGATAAACTAAAAGGTAGGTAATGGATGGATGAAGACAATCAATGATGGAGCCGACACTTGCAAGCCAAGGTATGGTGGAATGATCACCTCTATTCTCCCTAAGGAGGGTAATACCAATGAGTATGAATAGTGAACTTCTAAATCTGAGTAGGGACAATAATATATATATAATAAGATCAATCAGGTCCACATATCTATATGATCGCCAGATCATGACACTAAGTGCTAAGACATGCTATAAGAATAAGTATAAAAGCAATATAACCATAACACAATGATATACCTGCTGAGTCATATACCTGAATGCTCATCAACCTGTACCATCATCTGTCCTCTGAAACTGCTGCTGTAACTCTGGGCACTACTGACTGCTCTGTACCAATGGTATAATGGCTACATCGGTCATCTCTCTGAGTGTCCTGAGACTCAGTCATGGCATAGGGAATACATATGCTGTCCAAAATCTGATAGTGATCCATAGATAGCTGCTCATCTCATCATCTCAAAGTAAAGGAACTGGCTGAAATGTGCTCTGGAATCTGAAAAATAATGTATGGTAGCCCGGCTACTATATATGTGATAACAGTACCATCAATGAGCATTTTTAGCCGGCCTCAGGGAAATCTTGGCTTCTTTAACAGAGGTGGTGTAATAACTATTCGTCTGCAGCAGATTGGTGTGCAAGATGAATAAGTCGGACAAATTGCAGGGGAACGTATGACTTTATGAACAAGCGCCAAGCGCTAGAGCCAGAGCCAGAACCTAGAGACAGAGTCAAAGCCCAGAGCTGAAACCCAAGATCCCAAGTTCTTGAAGTTACTGAGTTTTGGAGGACCAAAAACCTCTAAAATGGGGAGATCTGAATCGTAAACCGGATCCTGTCACTTATCAATGGAAAAATCCCAAATGGGAGGCATCACTGTTTGAGTGGAGATGAAACAGAATTGCCTGCCAAATCACGTAAAGAGTTACCTGTCACCTCTGCTATGGAAGAACAGGAACCGTTATGCCATTCGATAGGCAGAATCTCAACAGCCAGGAAGTCCAAAGGTTGCTGCGGGAAAAAATATTAATACTCCTATCATAGAGGCATTGGGGGTTGGATGAATGAAGATTTGGAGGTTCTTTCATGAAAAGCCATGGTTTCCATATATTGACAGAGGGAGTGCAGAACAAGTGTGAGGGTTCCTGTAGCAAATAGAGAACTTAAGATCCACCGGGAACAAAGCAGTGGTCCATGGGGACGTGTCTCGCAAGGTCAGGGACACGTTCCCCACGCGACTCCAGGTGAAATGTTTCCACATACCCTGAGAATATTTTTTTTTAATGTTTTTCCATTATTTTCACTTTTTACAATCTCTACTTGGTACTAAGAAAATAAATCAATATATTTAGTATTTACATTGGACAATCATGAATATAAATCAAATGAATTATTATTTTTGGTGTTTTATTTATTTTTATAATTTTGGAGATGTCCGCTTTCCCTCGTCCCTGTGAATTTCCTCAAATTTTGCAGATGTCTCCACACGTCCCCAGTGTGTGTTTTCCCGCTTCCGCACTCCCACGTCCTGGAAACTTTGGGGAACATTGGAACAAAGTGCCAAAAGAGCTCTGTATGACAATTTTCCTTACTAAGTCGAGTACATAGCTATAGCATTCATTCTGGTGCATTAACATTTGTGGAATTTTTTAATAACCCAAATGGATTTTCCCAAATTGAAATCTCTCGTGTTCATTTATGATGTGGATTCCTGTGGTTTGTAATTGTCTTTCAATAAATTCTTGAGCAGAATTAACAATATGTAGCCGCATTTCCTTCTTTAGTTCATTCTTTTTCCCTTTGCTGCTCCTGCCAAAAAGAGGCACTGGGAGATTCGACCTTATGCAGTCTCAGGGTATTCGTCCCTGCAATTTCAGAGAAGAAAATTAGTAGTTGATATAAAAACACAGATCATATTTTGTTCTCAAAATCATTTTCCCTGCCTTGGCATATGTGATTTTCATTTTATTTTTATCTCAAACGATTAGCTTCCTCACTATATATGGTACTATTACAAGGATGTGGGTGGCACATGCATTCATTTAATCTGGACTGCACAAAAAACGTAGTGTTCATAGATCTGATTGCCCATTTTGGATGGATTTGGAGGTAAATAGAAAAGTCTGAAAAGTGTTTCTTGAGACATTGATTTAGACTGATTATTAACTAAATCACCCCAAATTCCAGAGTAGGAGATTAGTGCTATCAATATGAATCCAGGGAGTGATTGGTTTTGTGCAAACATATCATCCTTCAGCATATTTAAATCGCTGTTTCTCTTCATGAAATTACACATTTATAGGTCCTTAAGTAACAGGTGAAAGCATACTAATTCAGTATTTATTTTGGGTTACAAATTCAGCCAAGAAGGGTTTAATTTTCAAGCCTTAAATGCTAAATCTGCTTACATTATTTGTATTACGTTTTTCCAAAACCTTACAAGTTTATTTTTTACTGTTCCAGCATATATTGAGGATGTATGAAACTGAAAGATACAGGAAAGTGGCTTCAAAGAGGCTAGCGAGCTGACTCAGTGCATTTACACTGTTACTTTTATGTTCTTTCGTATCATGGGCAACTAATATTGATTTAACATAAATTGCGTATAACGTTTCTTTCTTAGGATTGAATCTTTTGAGCAACTTGCTTTGTCTTCATATGAGAATAATATGAGAAATAATCAAATATTTATTAAACTTTGTTTTTTGTGTTTTTATTGTTGCTATCCTTGTTATTTGAACAAGTTTAAGTTGCCTAGTTTCACCGATGAATGTAAAATGCGATTTTTTTGGGGGAAAAAAAGTTGAGTTGCCTAGAACTATAATTTGGTTTTGGCATGGACATGGAGCATTCAACCTTCATCATTGTGCCTTTCAACTAAATACATTTTTTTCCTGAATTGTAAATATCAAGAACTAACAAATAAGGTTTATATATACTAGTGGGGTTGATAGTATTAAACCATATACAAGGGTTCACCGCATCCTAATGGTGTGTCTAAAAAGGATGAGGCCAGATGCAAGTCTCTGTATAATCTGATGGAATAAATACTTTAAACTTCGCACCTAAACCAAAGGAAGTTCATGTTATACAGTGCAGCCCAACCTTGGGGTGTGTTTTTCATAATAACTTCCAAAAAAATTGATAACTGATGCTTATCTAGTTCTTAAGTGTGACTTCCAATAAACAAGCATTATTTTAGCTAATAGGAAATATCTGTCAAAATGAAAGACACCTTGGGGATAATAATTCAAGTTTAAATGTGCCCCTCCATAAATAAAAAAGTCATGTATTATATGTGGCAGATGTTATATTTGTGTGTTGAAAAAACTTCAAACGAAAAACAAGAGCAATTCGTAAATATTCCTCAATCATGCTTTGAAACAGCAAAGCATAATTTCTTCCAGCTGCAAGCAGCAAGAAGATAGTTGTTGGTGCATATCACATAAACAACAACTTGTGAATAAGAATTCAAGTTTAAATGTGTCCCTCACTCAATGTAAAAAGATCTATGTACTATATGGGGCACTCTTCTAGTATCTACTTATAATTTCTAAAATATTTGTCAAGTATTTTAATGCTCACGTGGAATGAGATATTATGTTAATTTATTGTTATCATGGCTTTCCATTTTGTTTAGCTTGCTCAAAACATTAATTTATTATCTGAATGATATTTATTTATATTTTTGGGTACGTTTTGCATCCGTTTAAATGCAATGATATTACAATAGACTACTTATCAATTTAACATCAAAAGAAGATAGAGCATGCATAAGTTCTTTGATATACAGGAAACAACATATTATATATTATAGTAGTTCATTGCTTCAAGTCACAATGGACTCAAATAAGAACAAGCTAATTGTCTTAGTTTGTTAATTTGCTTGTGTCAAATTTATAAAAACAAAATGTCTTCCAAAGTTGTTGGTATGAGGAGAGCTTATATTATGCACCTTGACTTAACAAGAGAAAAGCATAGAAAATATATCTTATGATTCACAATAGATATTGTTTTTTGAAAAATGCCATATATTTACAAAGCATTATTTACAATCATGAAAACAACAAAACTCAATATATTAGGCTTGAGATTGCTGGTTTCAATTAGTCTCTCAATAGATTGGGCTTAAAATTGCTAGGGATTCTTTGATGAATTGGGAGTGATAGGGACTGGGATTTCCTCTTGCTCACTAAAGAAGAGTCTACCTCTGATCCCTTGGATCCCTTAAGTAGGAGGGTTTCTCATGGCTATTGTTCACAATGTAACTTTTTCTTTTTCCATGATAGATGTCGATTTATTATTTTTGAGGGATCGTTAGTGGTTGTCACGAGGATAAATGTTAGTGTTCTTAATCCTTGACCATAATGCAATGCATTATAGTATTTATGAGCTTAGTGTTAAAAATCATGTTCAAATTTAGGCTACATGTGGGCTATTGGTAGGTATTTTTGTTGTTGTGTGTGGGTTGGGACTTTTGAAGGTGCCATATAGAAGCGCAACAATGGGTGAATCCATGAAGATGGGTAACACTTTTTGGCCAAAAGTGGCAATGAAAATTCAATATTTTACTCATTTATTAAATCAAAGTTCTAGAAACTCATCTATGCGTTGTGAATTTTGACATGCAATAAAAAAAACAAATTGTAGGGAATTATGTTGTCTTTGCAAATACAAACACACACATATCATATAATGTGTCAAAATTGCATTTAATGAAATGTTTGTCCTTGCAAATTCCAGGAAAAGTTAACAAGTGGCTTGTGTGCACATAAAATAATTTAATGATATAAATGTATAATTTTTGAAAAAAATATATCAACATAATCTACACAAAATGCATTGGGGTGTACATTTTTTTTAAATTATTTTGAAAAAATATTTTTTTTAATTAATTTTCAAAATTGACGATTGAACATTTGAATCACATTTTGTACACATTTGTGTGTATGCAAACATTTTTAAACCTTAACAAAAAATGAAAAACCAAAAATACCATTTTGAAGATGATGTGTCGATGTGGGGCATATATATATTTTAAATTTTTTTTGTTGTGTACTTTTTATGTTGATTTTTCTTTGAATTGCCTCAAAGTTGTGGACATGGTTTTTAAGTGTAAGTTAAAAAAAAATTAAAACATATCATACAAACACAAAAACGCATAAATTGTATGCCAATGGATAGATGTTTCATTGATAAATTCACCAGCATCATGTCTACCACCTAAGGTGTGATTAATGATAGGGTTTATGCCTTTCAAAAAGGCCAGTAAAATTAAATATGTAGAAAAGGGGGTTGAAGGCATGTTTTAAAGCTTGTCATCGAGCTACCATGATGCATCATACCATATTTTTCTTTGGTAAATGCTAGTCCCACATGTATTGAGAGTTTTTTCATCCATAGATCATCGATGGATGAACAATTTCAGAGCCTTTTTCTAAGCAGCAGCGGTGTCCCATGTCATGACCTAGTCTTACGTGACCCCATTGAGATGATATTGGTTTAGTCATGGTTCATTTTACAGATGAGCATAGTAGTTAGTGGGTGATCGTTTTCCCATACTCAGTTACAGGTGATTCTAGAGACAGGTATATGTTCGAGCAGTATTCTATATGGATGTTGTAGTTGTCTCTATAGTTTATTTGAATAATTGTGACTATGCATGATTAGAGCTATATTGGTTATGGTTAAAACTTGTGTCTTGAGTGGTCAAATGGTCCCTTGTGTAAAAGACCATTACATATGCTCATTAGTATTGCCTACCTCAAACTGACTTACCCTTATTCATGCTTTGATGGTATCACCTTTTCACTTCCTTCCATTCATCCATCTCTTCCAATTTTGTTCTTGACCCTGACTTGGACCTAGACTTGTGAGGTTGAGGACTTCCCCCCACTTAGATATCTATGTTGGCTAGACTCCATGTTTACTTTGTGTCTCAGCTCTGGAGTGTGTGGCACGGTCCCTTCTAGTCAGTTTGTATGATTCCTTGTGGATTAGTTGTGTGGCCAGTGTCACTGGAATGTTCTCCTTTAGTCCTCAAAAGCAAGTACTCTCATAGATGCATCAGAACACATAAATGCTAAATCTAAATGGATTCAAAGCTAACTAACAATAAAATGTTTTTCAACACTAATCTCAAATCAAAGCAAATAAATCTTCTGTAACTAGTCAGTGGCTAAGGGATGAGCACTCATCCTTTGTATGATGTAAGGCCATTTGCCCTTACATGGCAACATTGTGGTAACTCCATCGCACCTATGGACGATGGCAGGCAATGGTGGTGTTAGCACATGTATTTTTCAAAGCATGAGTGAGGTAATAGAAAATGAAAGTTTGTGGTTAATGTAATCCAAGGCTCTGTAGGGGAAAGCGCCCAGTCCTTTAAAAATATATATACCTCATGATCGCTAGCTGGAGCTAAAAGAAGACAGAAAAGTCCACGAAATAGCTTGGGAAAATCATGAAATAAACAACCAATGACTGAGATTGAGGTAGAGACATGATCGACGGTGGAAATGTGGTTCCGAAATGATCACGAGAGAAAAGTTAAAGGAGTGGATGGGTCAACGGCCCAGATCGCGTCGATGGTAATCAAGGGCAGAGGTTGATTTTCGCCACAAGAAGAGTGCGATGGTTAATGACAAGGCCCCACCGGAGAATAAAAAGGGAGTTAAATGGCACACAACTTACGTGGTTGATCGACCGTTGATCTCCAAATCAACGGTCCAGGAAACATCCTGTGACGCCAAGATGCACGGAGAAATGACAACATGGGTGGTCGCGGAATTACAAACCGCCAGCCACGTGTCGATCCCTCGTGATTCTGCAAAATATAAAGGTGGTATGAGAAACCGCTTGGGGGTTTAGTGGAACCGCTCTTGAAAAGATGAAAGGAAGACAGGGGAAATCTACGGCTAAGGTGAAAGTCGAGAGGGGATCCGACAGTTGAGAAAGTTGGTTAAAGCATGGTAAATGTAATAAGCGATCCAATGGTTTGGATTTCGCTAAGGGAAATCAATGGTGGTGAAGGGCTCTCCGCTAGGGAAGAAACATGATGGATAACGGAAAAGTTGGATGGAAAGGTGACATAAGAAGGGGTTAAGTAGCAAACAGCTCTCACCGTTGATTAGGCAGCGGAAGATAGATCAACGGTGTGATGAGATTTCCGCAATATGGAGGTGTGCGACAGATTAAAGAAGGAAGCGGTTGCGGAATCTAAAACCATCGAACACATGGCAACACCTCAACATTCCACAATTTGAAAAAGCGGTAATGGAACCCGCTGAATTGCAAGCAAAACCACCCGCGATGATTGTATTATTAAAGATCAATGGTTGAGATTAATGCAGGTTAGATCTGACGATAGGTAATGGTTACACAAGGGTGATGGTAAAAGGACCACAGATCTGAAGGTCCATATTGTAACACAAAAGATCGATGGTTAAGATAAATGTCAGTTGGAAGAGAAACAAGGAAAATAACAGGGGTCGGGTTATAAAAAATGGAAAGTCACGTGAAGCTGACATTTGTTTTCTAAGCGTCAGCGTCAGAAGGCTCTAGACAAGTGTGTAATGAAGAAAGCGACAAAAGATACCAGGTTGTCAGCTGTCAGTGTCAGGTAGGTTCTAAAACCTGTGCACACTTTAGAAAAGCTTATTTATATAATGGAAGAAGCTGCAGAAACTATGAATGTCGGAAATACTAGGATAGAAGATGCCCTAGAAGATAGGGATAAAGATGTTTTCGACATAGTGCGTAGGTTGTCGATTACAGAGATAAAAGGAAGGTTGGATAGGTTGCATAAAGAAGGCACTGATGTCCATAGAGTTTTTCAATCGTCTTTTATATATTTTTGCCCAATCCAAATTATGGGATTCCCTGAGTTTGTCTCCTGGTGCATAGAGAATTACTTCCAAGCCGAAAGAGTTGTCATGAATGCTAAAAAATTTGGGATTGTTTTCCCTGTCGAGCCCATTGTTATCAGCAACTCCTTTGAAGTACCCCCGTCGCAATCCCATGAACTAGAGAGTTTTTTCGAGGGAACCCTAGTCTATCATTATCGCCAGTCCTCCCCCGAAGTCAAACAAATTTTCCTCACTAGTTGCCTCAAACCGGATCTCGAAATCCAAGACACACATCCTTTAGATTTGATTTTCTTTAATGAAAGCACTCAATTGGTCTTGACTTTGATTGCTCAGTTCTTACGACTTGATAGTGATGATATAGTGACCGAGGTTCAACTTTGCCTGCTCTTTAGAATAAGCTTTGGTTTACCAGAGATGGAATACCATCAAGTACCATGCCTTAAGTTTGATGAATTCCTAGCTGAAAATATCCATTCTCAGCTAGTGGATTTCCACAATACTCGTCATTTCAGATTCTAGTCTCATCTGATGAAAATGTTGTTCTCAAGTCAAAAAATTATAAGGTTTTCACCGGAGGTTTTTTCAAATTTGTTGGAAGACAGCATGTTCAATTATATGAACTATGTTGTGTCAGAAGTCTATAAGTTGATTTTTGGAGAGGAATTGGCAAGAGTCTTGCCAAAAATGAAAACTTCAATGCAATTAAAACAGGATTTAGCAGTTGGAGACTGGTTTTTATCCAAGCAGCATACAGTTATCAGGATGTATGGATTTCTGAAAGAGTTGTACATGCTGCCAGCGTTCTTAACCACAAGGATATTTGCTTTAGAATTTATCAGACAGAGGCTGGCCGTTGAAAATGAACACTTTTTGGCTTTCAAAAAGGCCTCCGCTATAAAATTTCCCTTAAAAATAGGTCTTTTTATTGTGAAGAATAAGTATGGTCCTTCATTTGTGGAGAAGCAATTAGAAGAATTGGAATTCAAAAAGGAAATTGTTGTTAAATATGATCCCCATCATATAATTTCCGATAGAAGACAATAAAACAAGAATAAATCCTTTGATCATGAAGAGGTAGAGGGATTATCAAAAAGAGCAAATCTTTTACAATATGAATCAGATGAAGAAATCCCAACGTGTTCACACTCAAATCCTGATGCTCCAGAAATGTCTTCATCCGAAGTGGTACTTCTAGGTGCAATAGTGACTGTTGGCAAAAGAAGTTTTGAAGAAATATCTAATACAAAAATAGAGGAGCAAGAGGAGGGAAAAAGGCTCAAGGAAGATTTCTCAGATGATTTGGTTGTATCCCCAAGATTAGAAGAGAAGAAAAAAGAGAAATACTTAGCTCTAGAAGTCCAAGTGCAAGAATACAAATTTCAGGATGCCAAGGAGGCCAATGATACAAGCAGGTTTCAGTCAAGAGTAGAGATGTATGTTAAGTATGGGCAAGATAAGAAAGCGAGCTCAGAAAAAATATATAATTTGTTTCCCAAAGTTAGGAACGTAGCATATTCAGAAGTTACTCTAATGGCCAAAAGAAATCTCAAAGAAAATACTTTAAATCTGGCTGTGTCGTCGGATGACAAGGTAACAAAATTAAAATTAAATTTGCAAAAAATAGCGGTCCCTGATAAAATTCATCTGCACAAGCAAACTGGAGAGGTCATTTATGCAGACCTTATGAAGGCAACTTTGAAAGTTGCAAAATTGGAGAGTACTGTCAACAGATTGGATATCCAGTCGAGGCAAGAAAGGACTGAGAATAAGGCCCATCAACAACATATTAAGAAACTGCAAATAGATTTCGTTGATGATGGAGCAAACAAAGGTGAAGGCAGTAAGAAGCTGTTGATGGAGAAAGAGAGCACTATTCAGTTGCTCAAGAAAAAACTTAAGATACCAACCACTCACTTAATACAGGCTTCTGAGTTAACTGTGTTGGAGCAGGAAAAAGAGAACTTATCCCAAGAGCTAGATGACCCCAAAGCAAAATCACTGAAATTTATAGAAAAAGAGGTTGAGTGGGAGAAAGACCTAATAAGCCTTAAAAGTCAAATTGAGCATCTCAAGGGGAAGTTGGAAGCCATAGAGAAAGGACAACAAGGAATTAGTCAAACCGGTAGAGGAGAAAATGCAGATGACCTTGTTAAGGCCATGTCACAGGTAAGTCTAAAAGATGTAGAAATAAAAGAGTTGAAAGAAGAAAAGAGGAAGGTAGAAGAAGAGAATCAGAAAAAAGATGATGAAATACAAGCATTAAAGGACAAAAATAAGGACTTGCTAGACAAAAACCAGAGATTTATAATGCATATAACATGGCAAACCCCAATGCAGGGTGCCAAGCATATGATTTGGGATTCCATTATAGCTAAAATTACCAAGTTCAGACCTTGCCTAAGTTTTATGAAAGAAAAGGGAAAAGTGGCGAATGATGCTTTGCAGAGTTGTACGACAATGAGAGAAAGTTTGAATAAAAATCCCAAAGATACAGCTCATAACACAGTGGATTTTATGAATACCCCGACCGAGGAAGATTTGAAGACTATGCAGATAAAGAACAAAATAGCAATTATAACCTAGGAAATGAGAGTGCTCGGAAAGTACGCACACGTAGAAGGTGTCCAAGCTAGAGCCGAACACATGAAAAAGCAAGTGACAAACTACAAGAGGAAATTTGATAAGTTGATTGAGAAGGGGATGCCTTTGTTCTGGGATGAAAATGGTGATTTTCTTTTTGGAGCCAGGACCAACCATGAGAAACTTGAAAATTTAACTCATGTTTTGATGGGTAAGATTTTATTGGAGAATCTCTCAAGTGATTTTGAAATTTTGCATAAGTTGGCCATGATGGGTGAAAGAATACCACAAATTTCCACTATAGAACATATAGAAATGAAGGTATTGGTGAAAGAAATGACAATTTATGAGCTGCCCACGGCAGATCAATGGAGTATAGTGGAAAAATATGGGAAAATGAAATACACCTTATGCTCCTGAAGATTCAGGCTCAAAACTTCAGCAAACAGTCTGCATCCAGCAAACAGGGCGCCGAGGATTCATATGTTGGAAATTTTAACATGTGTACAATTTTGACTAAGGTGAAATGTAAAAGTGAAACCCAAATATTTACTAGGTCAGTTATAAGATAGTTAGGGTTTCGCTTCAAAGAAGTGCTATAAAAAGGCTATTTCACCATCATTGTAAAGGGTTGAAACCTGTGATAGAGAAAGACATTTTGGTACTGAGAGTACCTCCATTATTGTAAAGTTTTGCCGTGCAAAAGTGAAGCACATTTTGAAGGGTGAAGATTCATGCGTTGCTCATGTTACAGTCTGTATTTTCCTTTTTCTTTGTGAATCGTATTTTCCAGGGAAAAGCTTCCATGTTGTTTTTCTTCTCATGCTTATGGTGAAAGTGTTATTTAATCCAGAATTCATGCGAACCATGCTATGTTTTAATCGCACTTAAATATTTCATGTTTTCTTCTGAAGTTGATATTAAATTCATTTATGTTGATGCTTAATGTTGATGGGTTGTTTTGCTTTCTTTCAAATATCACCTCCTCAAAGAACTTGACTATGAGATAGCAATTACCTTGCCTTCACCAAGATTTATGTTGTTGATTTTCTGCTGGTCTTTAGAAATATTAGACGTGACTCCATGCCCAATGTGATTCATATGTTTTCAACCAATTTTTAAAATAGAAAATCAGTTTCTTGAAAAACATTTCTGGCCATTGTATTCATCTTTTGAGAGAGCCCTCTCTGGTAGGAAAGAAGCCAACTCTCCTCCTAAAGGTTGGTTTGAAATAGTTACCTTAGGGTTACCCTTCTACAACCAAAGGGTAAATTCTGAGTGATAACAATTTGGCGCCGTTGCCGGGGAACAAAGGTTCAAAAATTTTCCCTGGGAAGAACGACAATGTAATCAGATTTCTATGGAAAAAGAAATTTGATGTTTAGTATTGGTTGTATTTTTCCCTGGCGACTTCACTATCAAAAAAATTTCAAGTTTAAAGGGCGACTCCAATAAAAACACTGTGGCTCCTAGAAGGATTCCCACGAGGAGAAATCTAGACTCTTAGTTATTCTCGGGGGTGGAGAGTCCAGAAAATCTTCTAAGGAAGATTAAAGGGAAATATCAAGAAGGTACTTCTCGAACAATAGATCTGTTTCCTCCTTTTCAAGAAGAGTTGTTAGATGATGAAAATGATGATTTAAGTGAAAGGTTTGAACAATCTTTGTTGAGGTCTAAATCAGAATCATATTTAAAAGAAACTGTATTGATCAAAACAGATTTCAGTCATACTTTTTACAGTCTGTTTGGGAAGATCTACAAAAGTCTAGAAGCGTTGAGTCTAAAAAACCTAAAGATCAAAGAATACCATTACGAAATCATAACACCGTTCCAAACCCGCCAGTATTCATGGCTGCTTGGTTCACTCCACTTGCTCTACCTGTTTCTTTGCATGACCTCCCTCAAAACTATGCACAGAGAATCACATTGTTTGACGGGGAGGGAAATTATACAGCCCAACAACATGTTGATAGATTTAATGACTTCATTGACCTTGAGGAGGTGGATTACGATGGTGCTAAAATGAGGCTGCTAGCACAGAGCTTATCTGGAGAAGTGAAGAAGTGGTTCATAACACTTGTTGCGGGATCAATACCTTCCTACGATGATTTCGTGACTTGTTTGCTTGAGAGGTGGGAAGATAAGAAAAACCCTTCACAAGTCCTAACCCAGTATAACAATCTGAAAAAGGGGGATTTTGAGTCCGTCCAAGAATGTTCCGCTAGATTCATGAGGGTTTATAATTCCATCCCCACTGATGTGAAACCCTCGGTAGGGGATGCTAAATTGCATTATGCAGATGCCTTTGATGGTGATTTTTCTTGTATGTTGAGAGAAATAAAGTCAGCCACTCTACCAGACATGTTAAAGGATGCAATAGAAGTTGAAGCAAATCTGATGGCTTCTGGGAAAATGAAATAGAAAACTGATACAGACAGAAGGAAGATTAGGGAATAAAATGTAGCTTCTACTTCCTCTCCCACTGATGCTAGGATTAATATGATGATGAAAACAATGGAGAAACTAATGGATAGATTAGCCTTAGAACATAAACGCCAGAGCAGAGATCAGCAAGAGCCTCCAATTAGGAACCCGAATTTTAGAAGACAAATTGCACCACAAATAAGACATGGGGATCAAAGAGATCAGAGGAATCCAAGGAATGCAGAAGATAATCAAGTAAGACCCCCATTTCCTGAAAACTGTGTAGATGAGAAAGGAGAAACTGAATTTGTGGAAAGTGAGATTCATCATTTTGATGATCTTGATTCTGAAGTTTATTTGACTAAGACAGAGCATGACATGTTTTCCAGAGATGGGGAATGTAATACCCTTGAGTTGGAGACAGAACAATACCGAGTAGGATATCAAAATGTTGTGAATGATCTCCAGAGGAAAATCACTCTCAGGAATAGGGATGTAGTTGTGGATAAAGGAAAAGGTCCTGTAGTTTTACCCTCGACCAGCCAACACAAAAAGGATAAACCAAAAGAAAAGTTGGCAAAGAAAATTCCAGAAGTTAAAAAATATTTGGTCAAAGAAAATGATAAAATGCTTGCTTCCTTTAGTTTACAAAGTGAGATGTCGAAAATCAAAATACCCATCCCTTTCAGTGGGTTATTGAAAAATAGTGAATATAGAAAATAGATCTAAAAAATGGTTAGAAGTGAAGGACAAGTAGAACTTGATGCTATGGAATTAAATTATCACGCTCTAACTATTATGATGGATTCTAAAATGGAAGATAACAGTTTGGAAGAAGTCCCACCTTTTTATGTAAATCTGAATATTCATGATATGACCCTTCATAATTGCATGCTTGATTCGGGAGCTTCTCATAATCTGATGCTAAAGGTGGTGGTAGAAATTTTGGGCTTAGACATCACAAGACCATACAAGGATTTGTTTTCTTTTGATTCAAAAAAGGTCAAATGCTTGGGGTTGATAAAGGACCTGGTAGTTTCTCTTACTAAATTTCCAATTAGAAGTGTGGTCGTGGATGTGGTTGTTGCAGATATTCCACCAAAGTTTGGTATGCTGTTATCCAGGTCTTGGGCTTCAAAGCTCAGGGGAACTTTACAGATGGATATGTCCTTTGCTACTATTCCAGTTCTCGGTGAACACTTTTGACTCAGACCCAGTCGACAAGGGTTCTCATCACTGTCAACAACTGTTGATTAAGTTGTTATTGATGCCAACAGCGCTTGGTCATTGATGCCAACAGTTGAGTCTTGGTGCCCCCTGTGGAGCCCCTGAGGGTTAGTGTTTGGTTTGTGGTTGTCTGTGTCTAAGGAGACCTTTTGATCTTGTCCAAGCCCAAGTTTGAAGCCCTTGGAGCCCTTGGGACAATGACAAAAGCCCTAAACACCCTGTAGAGTGTTTAAGTACCCCAAAGATGTTTTATGTTTCCTCAATTGTTTCTTTGTTTCCCTAGTACCACAACTTATGCCCCAGTACGCTACAAAAGAGTTGAAGAAGTTGCAAGAGTCCAAATGAACCTTTTAGTGGTCATTTGTGTTTATTGAGGTCATGGTACCCTAGGAGAAGGTCTAGCAACCCCACAGGTGATGTCATGATGGATCGTGACCCTGGTAGGTCTCCTGGTGTGGTTGAGGTGGTTGAAGAAGCCTATGAAGCCCCTTGCTTGATGAAGAAGCCTTGAAGAAGTCCTTGGACCCGCATTTGATGGCTTAATGGTCCTTGTCCCCTTAAAGGTGATGATGTGGTCATTAATGACTTGATGAAGACTTGGAACCGTTGATGAATATCTTGATTCCCGTGTATCCCTTGTTGGGGTCATGGAACCCTTGGAGATGGTCATTATGCATGAGAAGGTCTGGCACCCACATAAATGGAAGCATGATGACCCTTGGACACTATATGATCATTGATGGTGCATTTGGAAATGATTTGGGTCTTGGAAACCATACATATGGTGGTTTGTAAGCCCATGATTGTTGGAGCCTTTGATATGATAGAATCCTTGGTCATGATTCCCTCATCACTTGGCGATGGAGTCCTATGTGATGGGCTTGAAGTCCATGGAAAGTATCTTGTTTAAATATTATATGATATCCTTGAAAGAGTCCTTGAAACCCTTGCATGCGGTGCCTTGGGTCTTGAACCATGGTGATGTATGGTCCTATTTGTGGTTATATGGCTATTGGGATGTAGATGGAGGTAGATCCCACAGATGTACCTTGATAGGTTGAAGAAGACTTTGAAACTCGTGTAGTTTGTGGTATGGTCTTTGGCACCCTCATGTGTGGGGTCTTTGACGTCCTGAACATATTGAATAATTTAAGGGTATTAGACCAAGAATTTGCTAATAAACCCATCATAGAGAGATAGTCCTCGTCAAGCCATTTCCATTGATATGTGGAGCATCTTCTAACTCCTTACGGTTGAAGAGATATGAATTTTTGAAGTTGGTGTACCCCACCTTTTTGGGTGAGCCGACCAAACAAAAAAATTTAATTATTTGTAATTTTGAATTGCATGTCGGCCCAGTTTGAGGTAATAACTTTCCTCCACGACCTATATAAATAGAATATCAAACATTTCATTTGCTCATCAATTGGAATTTCGCAACTCTTGGAGAAAAGTGCGAAATTTTGTGGAGGAGAAATTTTTGGGCATCTTTACTAAAATTGGCATAACTTTCTCATACGGAATCGGAATTACAAAATTCTTGGCTCGTTGGAAAGCTTGTTACGAGGGCTATGTGATGACATGATCTAGAGTTTATTTTGGTTTGTATATTGTTTCTTGACCTTATGATCTTCAAAAAGGTATGGCTCATGCTTCTGGGTTTCACTTGTAATGGCACATGTCTCTCATGGATAGAGTTCATCTTTGATATTAGTATGTGAGCCTATATATTGGTATATATATTTGAAGTCATTATGGAGGATATGATGATGATGTTGCATACCTTTATGCTATGATATTATACACTTTATGATGATAATGCATGTGATAATGATGTACACTCTATGAAGTTGATGCACTCCTATACAATATGATGTACATGCATACCATAGTGTGATGATGCTCTCCTATGCATTATGATGTATACTTGATGTTGATGTGCTAAAGAAGTTTACACAGTCATGTTCTAGATATGCTCAACTTACATATGATATGATCAGTAATGTTTACACAGTGACATGCTCAGTGTATGTTGATGTGCTAAAGAAGTTTACACAGTCATGGTCTAGATATGCTCAGCTTATATATGATATGATCAGTGATGTTTACACAGTGACATGCTCAGTGTATGTTGATGTGCTAAAGAAGTTTACACATTCATGTTCTAGATATGCTCAACTTACATATGATATGATCAGTGATGTTTACACAGTGACATGCTCAGTGTATGTTGATGTGCTAGTGATGTTTACACTGCTGTATGCTCAGTAAAGTGCGATGGTACACAGAATTATGTATGCTCAGTGGTGTATGTAGTGATATATAGAAACAATGATACAATGATGACATTGATGAAATGATGAACGGTGGTATTGAGCAGTGAGTACATTGATTCAGGCTACATGAGCAAATTCCTTAACTCAGATTGGCTGAGTTGTATGAATAGTTGGTTTGACTCAGGTGGACTGAGTCTAGTATACCGTTGGTTAAACTGAGATTTACTAATTCGAATGACGTGAACAGCAGATTGATTGGTACAGACAAATTGATTACTCAGTTGATGAACAGTGTGGCACAGTTGTGATGAGCAGTGGTCAGTTGAAGTGGTTGTGCAGTGTGATACAGATTGAGCAACGTGATACAGTTGATGTGCAGTGGTCAGTAGTGACAGTGGTTGTGCAGTGTGATACAGATTGTGCAGTGTGGTACAGATTGTGCAGTGTGGTACAGGTGTTGGATAGCCGGTCCGCAGGATCAGTGCAGTAGTTAAGTATCTATCTTCATTTCAGGGTGGTAGGACGGGGCAAAGAAATATAGCGAGCTAAGGCTTCCTTCAGGTTGTAGTCTGTAAACCAGGGGGTTGTAGCCTCTTTCCAGTTGTAGCTGGAGAATTGAAGTCTTTGTAACAAAGGGGGTTGTTTCCTCCTTCCAGTTGTTGCTGGTAAATTATTATTATAAAGGCTTCCGTGGTTTTTCCCCCAAGACTTGGGTTTCCACGTAAAAATCTTGTGTACTGTGTTTTTCTATGCTTCCTATGTGATGATGATATGATGATATGTGATGATGAGCTGTAATTGTTAATAATGCTGATGATATAATGACAATGTGGTAATACATTAATGAATGATGTATTGAAGAAGCAGTTGATGATTGTTAAAGTTGAAAAAGTAATAAAAAGCTATAGACACTATTCACCCCCCCCTCTCAGTGTGCTCAGTGTGTCCAAGAATTGGTATCAGAGCGGGTCCTTCACAGAAAGCCCTACCAGCTTGAAGTAGATCCTTGACACACCATGGGGTTCTCAGTGAATGGAGCACCACTGTTTTGTGGGACAAATTACTTGATCTGGAAAAGAAGAATGCAAGGTTATCTTGAAGCAGAAGGCAGTGGAGTATGGCAGTCAGTGCTTACTGGGTACGATCATCCGAAGAAAGTGAAAACAACAGCTCAGAAGGAAGAAAGGAAAAATAATTCAATGGCTATGGAATCCATTCTTGAAGGCTTATCAGATTCCATAAAAGAGAATATTGGAAAGTGCAACACTGCTAAGGAACTATGGCTCAAAATAGAACATCTCTACTCCTCTAAGGAACATGAAGAAGAAGTTATGAAACTCATGACTGCAGATTTGACAGATCTCCAAAAGAAGAAAATAGGAAAGTGCAACTCAATTGAAGAATTGTCACTAAAGATAGATCAACTCTACTCCATTGAAGAACAAAAATCAGAAGACAACTCCATAGAAAGGTCAGTACAAGATCTAGGTAAGTTTGAAGGTAAGTCTCTTGAACACCCTGCTTGTAATGTTTTTGAAGAAATATGTTTATCAGGTATAGAAGATAAGAACTATTCTAAATTCATAGACTGTAATACTTCAAAATGTGATGAATCCCATTGTTCCCTGAAAAATGATAGAAATGAATGTTTAGATAATGATATTGCTAATGCTATGCAAAAGGTTGAGAAACTTTGTGAACAGAACTAGGTATTGAAAGAACAATTGGACAAATCTGAGAAGAGGAATCAAGAAGAATGTGAGAAGGCCACACAGACTATAATCAATCTAAATCTCCAAGTTGAAGAAGCTACCAAAATCAAAGAAGCCATATCCAACTCTCTGAAAGATCAACTTGAGAAGTATGCTACTGAAAATAAAAGACAATCAGAAGAAATTGACAAGCTTAGAAGACAGCTAGAAGATAAGGAGAAAGAATTGACTCACAAACTTCAAGACAAAGATAGTGAGATCAGTACCTTACTTGAAAAATTGCAGAAGGAAAGTAACACCAGTCAGAAAGGAGATTCGAGTGATAAAAAGGGAATTCAGTTCAGTCATGAGATTGAAGAGAAACTAAGAAGAAAACAAGTAAGTGAAATAAAATCCTTAAAGATAGAATTACGAAAGGTATGTCTGACAAATTTTGAATTCGAAAAAGAACTCTCAGAGATCAGAAAAGAAAATCAAGTACTAAAAGGACAACTACAAAAACCTCATGAGGAAGAACAGAACTCAAAAGGACAGATGGAAGACAATATTATTGATCTGAAAAGACAGGTAGAAGAAGTCAAGAAAATAGAAGAAGACCTATCAAGACAACTCCAAGAAAAGATAGAAATTTGTCAAAGGCAAGAATTGAAGATCCTCTCTCTGAAGGAAGATTTGGACAAGACAGTTGCTCAGCTAAAAACAAATTCTAAGATCGAAAAGAACATTGAAGAAAGTAAGAGTTTTAGGGAAAAAGTAGAAAAGACTAACAGTTATACAGAAGAAAGATCCTTTGCTCAGAGATATCCTATATTATTCAGTGGTCACTGCTACAAATGTAACAATTATGGTCACAAAGCCATCCATTGCAGAGCTAATGAAAAAATCACTCCAGAAAGAAATCAAGGTATGTTTTTCGTTCAATGTTATAATTGTTATCGTTATGGTCATTTTGCAAAACATTGCAGGATGTAGGGAGAAGTTAAAGTTTGGAGAAGAAAGCAAGTTCAATCGAATGTCATGAACAACAATCAATCTACCACAGTATGGAGAAGAAACTCAGTAGATTACCCCATTGATCAAAACATAAATGATGAAATTTTTGGGAAAAATCCAATACCATTTTGAAGACTATCGATCAGTGTTATGAAGTGTAAAAGGAACTACGTACCTAATTATCATGGATTGAGATCAAAGATCACAGTTGATTCTAGCATACAAGCAACAACAGTGCCCAGTGATAGGGGGAGCAATATTGCTAAAGAAAGTTCTCGTTGCCATTGATGCAAAAAGGAAGAGAAGTTGTTGACAGGGGGAGCATGCCCTGAGGGGGAGCTGTATTGTCAAAGGATGTTCCCTTTGCCATTGATTCCAAAGGGGGAGAGAAACTGTGACAAGGAGAGATTGTTCTGAAAAGGAGTTTGAGTGTTGTCATCAATGACAAAGGGGGAGATTGTTGATTAAGTTGTCATTGATGCCAACAGCGCTTGGTCATTGATGCCAACAGTTGAGTCTTGGTGCCCCCTGTGGAGCCCCTGAGGGTTAGTGTTTGGTTTGTGGTTGTATGTGTCTAAGGAGACCTTTTGATCTTGTCCAAGCCCAAGTTTGAATCCCTTGGAGCCCTTGGGACAATGACAAAAGCCCTGAACACCCTGTAGAGTGTTTAAGTACCCCAAAGATGTTTTGCATTTCCTCAATTGTTTCTTTGTTTCCCTAGTACCACAACTTATGCCCCAGTACGCTACAAAAGAGTTGAAGAAGTTGCAAGAGTCCAAATGAACCTTTCAGTGGTCATTTGTGTTTATTGAGGTCATGGTACCCTAGGAGAAGGTCTAGCAACCCCACAGGTGATGTCATGATGGATCGTGACCCTTGTAGGTCTCCTGGTGTGGTTGAGGTGGTTGAAGAAGCCTATGAAGCCCCTTGCTTGATGAAGAAGCCTTGAAGAAGTCCTTGGACCCACATTTGATGGCTTAATGGTCCTTGTCCCCTTAAAGGTGATGATGTGGTCATTAATGACTTGATGAAGACTTGGAACCGTTGATGAATATCTTGATGCCCATGTATCCCTTGTTGGGGTCATGGAACCCTTGGAGATGGTCATTATGCATGAGAAGGTCTGGCACCCACATAAATGGCGGCATGATGACCCTTGGACACTATATGATCATTGATGGTGGATTTGGAAATGATTTGGGTCTTGGAAACCATACATATGGTGGTTTGTAAGCCCATGATTGTTGGAGCCTTTGATATGATAGAATCCTTGGTCATGATTCCCTCATCACTTGGCGATGGAGTCCTATGTGATGGGCTTGAAGTCCATGGAAAGTATCTTGTTTAAATATTATATGATATCCTTGAAAGAGTCCTTGAAACCCTTGCATGCGGTGCCTTGGGTCTTGAACCATGGTGATGTATGGTCCTATTTGTGGTTATATGGCTATTGGGATGTAGATGGAGGTAGATCCCACAGATGTGCCTTGATAGGTTGAAGAAGACTTTGAAACTCGTGTAGTTTGTGGTATGGTCTTTGGCACCCTCATGTGTGGGGTCTTTGACGTCCTGAACATATTGAATAATTTAAGGGTATTAGACCAAGAATTTGCAAATAAACCCATCATAGAGAGATAGTCCTCGTCAAGCCATTTCCATTGATATGTGGAGCATCTTCTAACTCCTTACGGTTGAAGAGATATGAATTTTTGAAGTTGGTGTACCCCACCTTTTTGGGTGAGCCGACCAAACAAAAAAAATTAATTATTTGTAATTTTGAATTGCATGTCGGCCCAGTTTGAGGTAATAACTTTCCTCCACGACCTATATAAATAGAATATCAAACATTTCATTTGCTCATCAATTGGAATTTCGCAACTCTTGGAGAAAAGTGCAAAATTTTGTGGAGGAGAAATTTTTGGGCATCTTTACTAAAATTGGCATAACTTTCTCATACGGAATCGGAATTACAAAATTCTTGGCTCGTTGGAAAGATTGTTACGAGGGATATGTGATGACATGATCTAGAGTTTATTTTGGTTTGTATATTGTTTCTTGACCTTATGATCTTCAAAAATGTATGGCTCATGCTTCTGGGTTTCACTTGTAATGGCACATGTCTCTCATGGATAGAGTTCATCTTTGATATTAGTATGTGAGCCTATATATTGGTATATATATTTGAAGTCATTATGGAGGATATGATGATGATGTTGCATACCTTTATGCTATGATATTATACACTTTATGATGATAATGATGCATGTGATAATGATGTACACTCTATGAAGTTGATGCACTCCTATACAATATGATGTACATGCATACCATAGTGTGATGATGCTCTCCTATGCATTATGATGTATACTTGATGTTGATGTGCTAAAGAAGTTTACACAGTCATGTTCTAGATATGCTCAACTTACATATGATATGATCAGTAATGTTTACATAGTGACATGCTCAGTGTATGTTGATGTGCTAAAGAAGTTTACACAGTCATGGTCTAGATATGCTCAGCTTATATATGATATGATCAGTGATGTTTACACAGTGACATGCTCAGTGTATGTTGATGTGCTAAAGAAGTTTACACATTCATGTTCTAGATATGCTCAACTTACATATGATATGATCAGTGATGTTTACACAGTGACATGCTCAGTGTATGTTGATGTGCTAGTGATGTTTACACTGCTGTATGCTCAGTAAAGTGCGATGGTACACAGGATTATGTATGCTCAGTGGTGTATGTAGTGATATATAGAAACAATGATACAATGATGACATTGATGAAATGATGAACGGTGGTATTGAGCAGTGAGTACATTGATTCAGGCTACATGAGCAGATTCCTTAACTCAGATTGGCTGAGTTGTATGAATAGTTGGTTTGACTCAGGTGGACTGAGTCTAGTATACCGTTGGTTAAACTGAGATTTACTAATTCGAATGACGTGAACAGCAGATTGATTGGTACAGACAAATTGATTACTCAGTTGATGAACAGTGTGGCACAGTTGTGATGAGCAGTGGTCAGTTGAAGTGGTTGTGCAGTGTGATACAGATTGAGCAGCGTGATACAGTTGATGTGCAGTGGTCAGCAGTGACAATGGTTGTGCAGTGTGATACAGATTGTGCAGTGTGGTACAGATTGTGCAGTGTGGTACAGGTGTTGGATAGCCGGTCCGCAGGATCAGTGCAATAGTTAAGTATCTATCTTCATTTCAGGGTGGTAGGACGGGGCAAAGAAATATAGGGAGCTAAGGCTTCCTTCAGGTTGTAGTCTGTAAACCAGGGGGTTGTAGCCTCTTTCCAGTTGTAGCTGGAGAATTGAAGTCTTTGTAACAAAGGGGGTTGTTGCCTCCTTCCAGTTGTTGCTGGTAAATTATTATTATAAAGGCTTCCGTGGTTTTTCCCCCAGGACTTGGGTTTCCACGTAAAAATCTTGTGTACTGTGTTTTTCTATGCTTCCTATGTGATGATGATATGATGATATGTGATGATGAGCTGTAATTGTTAATAACGCTGATGATATAATGATAATGTGGTAATACATTAATGAATGATGTATTGAAGAAGCAGTTGATGATTGTTAAAGTTGAAAAAGTAATAAAAAGCTATAGACACTGTTCACTCCCCCCTCTCAGTGTGCTCGGTGTGTCCAACAACAACAACCCACTGCGATCTCCCTAAGCACCGGCCCAGACAGGTTTGACCCTGCCCAGCAACACCTGCAGAGCAAATGAGGTCTCACCCGAGGTGATAAAGGGAGAGTGGACGGAACCATGTTTCCACCGAATGAATGAGGACGGTTGCGGCTATAGTACTTAAACTTATTGCAACACTAAGACATAGATCTCTGAGCATTGAACATAGTAGTAAAGCAATATTCAACCCAAACATTCATCATTGCAACAACAGTAATTGTAAAGCAAGTATCGCATCAAAGAAGCATGACATTATTTGTATAGTGCAACATCACATTACCATAATTGAACAGATTGAACACATAGATTGTACCAAAATAGCCTCATCATATTATCATTGTCAACCTAGATACAATGTCTCTGCAAAAAATAGATCTCCACAATGACTCTTGACATCAAAACATACCCAGAAATCATACGATCAACATCAAAGCTTCACATTGTTCTCCAGCCAATTGTGTTCTTTCAACACTTACAATTCTTATCTATATATAGGCTTCCGCCTTACAACTCTTGTCCACTTACTAACAACTTCCTAACTGACACTATGGACAAATAACCGATATCTAACTGACCTAGTCCAAAACCGACCAAAAACCCGCATTTTGTGGTATAACTGACTCAACAGTACATAATATGTGGTCCAAATGACCCAAAACCTGCAATCTGTGGTACAATTGACCCACACATGCACAAAATAATCTTCTGCTTGTCGCCTTTCACGCCATCTTCTGCGTTGTCACAGCATCAGAGATGCTGCGATACCATCTTACCAAACCGCCTGCCAACAGGCCCCCAACACAATCTTATGGCTCGCCCTTGAGCCACGTCAACAGGCTATAGTGTACTCCGTCGTTTTGACTTTGAAGTCCTCATATGGCTGTTCAATTGTCTGCACTACCTCCTGGGATTCCGTAGCCGCTGACTGACTAGCGACCACGTCATCGACAGATGGGTGATCTGTAAGCTTTGCCACTACCTACTGTAGACATTTCTGCACTGCCTGCAGAACTTCACTAGCTGGCATCATGAATTTGCCACCGCTGTCCTGGAACTCCTCTAACTGTGCTGCGTGCATCTTCTGTCTCTCGTCCGCCTTGGCGACTCGTTGTTGCAAATATTTGAGCTCCTGATACTTAGCAACTTGCTCCAGTGGTGGCATAGTGCACATTGCCGCTTTCAGTGTGGCCAACTATCCCTTAGCTTCCTGCCGATGCTTAGTCAGTTGTTCAACCTACTCGTCATGAATAATGTTGCCCCAGAATTGTACAGTGTCAGCCATGAGCCTGGTTGCCTGCGTCTCTAGCTCCTCCATCTGAGCGACAACTTCCTCAATTGCCCTTCTTCGTTCATCAACTTCAGCCTGAGACGTACCCGGATTCATCTTGGCCTTCAACTTGTGATTCTCCTGTTGCAACTAAATAATGGAATCCCCCAATCGTTGCACCCGGTGGAGCACGTCCACCTCTTCAGTGGGATCCGACATATGTTGATAAGCTTCTGTGATTGCTCGGTCAACCCGTACACTATCATCCCACAAACGAGCCTTCTCCGCAATAAGGAAATCATGTTCCTTTTTCAGGCCTTCGATTTCGTGTGCCATCTCAGCTTGTTCTCCCTTTATGTGTGCTGTGAGGTCATCCATGGCCTACCGTGTGGAAGCAGTGCTAGCAGTCAATTCTTCGATAGTGCACTTCGCATCGGCCTCACTCTCTTGTAATAGTACACACATACCACTGATCTGCCGCAGTCGGTATGTCGTTTCCTTGCTGGTAGTAGCCTGCATAGTGGTCAATCCTTCCGTGGGCAAAGCATTCACATTAATGGTCACCGTTTTCAGTTGTTGCAGCAACGTGTTTACTGCCGCATCATCGGTCACAATCGCAGTCGGGGGAATCTCCACATTCCTCACCCGCGGCTCAGTGCTGATTGTGCCAAATGTTGGTGCCACTGCTTCCTCTGGTGCCTTTCTGGAAACTATATCATACAGAGACTCTAACCGAGTGGTGATCGCATGGAGCCCTTCATCCGCTTTCCTTGAAATCTTGTCCGCTGCCGCAGAGGATGCAGTATTGAGCGCTGTGATCAGGCGGCCCAACTGTGCCTCACGCGGGCAAGGACAACCCTCTTATCATTGCATGCTCCTAATACCTTTTTGAGCGGTTTTCTTCAAGGTCCCGGTCGCTATCATCCGATATTGTTTTGGTCGATTGTTGCCTTGAGTCATGGTGACTGTACTGGTCCTATGCCGATACCCGATCATCTGGGTCCAACGCTAGGCCATCGGCTTCTATCTCCGCTAAACTCATGGGTTGTCGCCATGCCTCCGGCCACTCATTCACAGTGGCCTCCAAATCTTCAGACGTCACCTTATACGAGGTCTGCAACCATTGTCGATCAGGATCACGGTGGGCTTGTATATGTATGGTATGTGGCCGAATTGCAAATGCCATGACTGGTCTGAACCGTGCGGCGGTTTCTTCAGATATTCGTGGGACTTGTGTTGCCGCAGCACAAAGCATCTCCCTGTTGATGTATATGTAACTTCAGAATTTATTTCACATATATGTATATTGTATTCATATAGAGATGTTATTATTCCTCTATACGGAAGTGTCATCATTTATATTGTAAGTGTTGTAACTTATACTTGATGGGTTATTAGACCACCTTGTTGGGGTCGGCCCTGTATAAGTCATGTGGGTCAAAGGGTTATTATACCACCCTATTGGGGGTCGACCATGTGGGTCAAAGGGTTATTAGACCACCCTAGTGGGGGTCGTCCCAGTCAGCATTATGTTAAGTGGTTAAGTTGAGGCCGACCTAGTTGAGTAAAGGTCAAGTCAAGTTAGTGTATAAATAGAGAGTGTGTCTCTCTCATTTTACACATTCTATTCTCTCACTCACACTTGGGAGAGTGGCGCACTTGTGGAGGAGGAGGCTCTGCTGCTCCGAGAAGACTATCTCTTGTATTCTGGTTGTATCATTGCTCTATCTATCTCTAAGGAAGTTATTGGGGTTTTTCACCTTTATGGTTTTCCCCAAGTAAACTTTGTGTCTCTTGTGTGCTTGCATTATTGTGTCCATGGTTGATATGTTGTAGATTTGTTGTACATGTTCTCTCAGTTAAGATCCTAGATCAGATTGAAGTAAATTCTAAAAATTTAACATGGTATCAGAGCTAGCCTGAAAGAAGGCATGATATGGCATGTATGACACTTGTTGCACTTACGATGCTAGGGCTTGATATAGCAAAAACTAGTCATCGTAGCACATTTGCTATAAATCCATTTTGGAAAAGTATTCGGATCTGAAAAGTTTACAGGTCGAAGATCAGATCCCCATGTACCTTGTGTCCAAAGGACAACCTCTAATTCGTTGTACTTTGTGATGTATGATATGTACAATATAGGGTTTATGCCTCTTCCAGATCTGAGTCAAAATCAGATGACCTTGGGAAAAAGGTCATAACTTGGGCTAGGTAGCTCCAAATGAAATTTCGTAAAAAGTCACAAGTAGCACATAGACTATACTATCTCAAGAAAAAAATTCAGAGGCCGAAGTTGAACCAGTGACACGCGGCACGCCGTACAAGTTCGCTCTCCTGTATTATCCAATAAACAGGTCACGTTGCGACACTTGGCATAACTCTCTCTCAGAGAATCCAATTGAGGTCAGACTTGTCAGGATGGAAAGATAACAGGTCTGGATATCTTAGAAAAAAATTTCAAAGGCTGAAGTTGAACCAGTGACACGTGGCATGTCGTACAAGTTCGCTCTCTTGTATTATCCAATAAACAGGTCACGTTGCGACACTTGGCATAACTCTCTCTCAGAGAATCCAATTGAGGTCAGACCTATCGAGATGGAAAGACAACAGGTCAGGATATCTCAAGAAAAATTTTCATAGGCCGAAGTTGAACCAGTGACACGTGGCATGCCGTACAAGTTTGCTCTCCTGTATTCTCCCATAAACCGGTCACGTTGCGACACTTGGCATAACTCTCTCTCAGAGAATCCAATTGAGGTCAGACCTATCGGGATGGAAAGATAACAGGTCGGGCTATCTCAAGAAAAAATTTTAGACCCTGTGGATCGAAATGTTCGGAGTTACACCAAAAACAATCAGGTACATATTTATGTCAAAACAGAATTATTTTTTAGCACCATTCATGGCTTCCAGAATTTAGGGCTTCGAAGAAAGTTGGAATTTTTGCAATCGAAGACCACGGCTGGATGCTACCCATAAAAATCAAAATTTAGAGACCAAGATCAGAATTTTTGGTTGGGCAGAAGGCTGGGATTGATCAGACCCTAGTTTGGGACTTTGATTGGAAAAGTGGAAAATTAGGGCTTTTGCAAAAATGGGAATTTTTGAAATCTGTGACCACGGCTGGAAGCTCCTCAGAAAAATAGAAGCTTAGAGCTTTGGATCAAACCTTTTGATTGGGAAGAAGAGTGGGCTTCATCAAACCCTAGTTCAGGATCACGTCTAGTGAATCCGGAAGTTTCAAAGGAAAAATTGAGGAGTGAAACTTTGCAGTTTTCAAATTCTGAATATACCAGCTTGATCAGCTCATCAAGGCACATATTTATATCCTTTCGGAAGTTTGAAATTCAAAGCTTGAATTTTTGGGGTTTCTCTGACAAACCCTAATCCAGTTCCAGGTCCAGTTCTTGCAAATCAATTGGATTGGGTTAATCCTAGAAGAAGATGGGTTGGTCACCTACATAAGTGAAGAAGTTCCTGTCTTAGAGGGAGATGAGGCGAAGGCCTTCCATAAGAAGATTACAAGCAATCTTGACAGGTATGACTCATCAAGGTATGTTTCCAGATTTGTTCATGATTAAGTTTATGGTATGTTTTTCTTCATGTTATTACGGTTAGTACAATCTTGATTATAGATTTGTCATATCACCTTAACAAAATTATGAATGCATGATAGAAGATATTCATTGATTAGGGTGTTGACACTTATGATTGTACTAATGCATTATGGTGTTGTATGAGGTTTATGTTGTCTGCTAACATGAAAGGTACACCAAGAAAGACAAATCATGTTCTAGTTCAAGAACATATGATCATGATGACATGAGGACAAAGATTCATCCATTGTCATGGATCACTTAGAAGATCTACTTACGAGGTATGTATAACTTGGTTCTACAATGGATAACTTATCAGACATGCAGGTTACTAGCACAAGTCACTGAAGAGAACCAGAAGACATTATGTGAGTATGTTAGACATAACTAGCTAGCATTCTAATACAGGTATATTTTTCCTATATCAAGCTAGAATCCTACCTTGTGTTAGCATCTTATACTGTTGTGTTGTTAATAATGATTCTTCATCAAGTCAAAGGTTTGAATAATCATGGTTGTATGCATATTATGTTTCTTACCATAATTGATGATATGACTAACCAGAAGAATCATGAAGGTATAGGTTTGAATAATCATGGGTTTTATGCATATTATATCTCTTATCTTGATTGATGATTCAACTAACCAGAAGATTCCTATGGTCAAATAAGAATATGTATGAGTAAAAGAAGACTTCCCTGAAACCTTGAATACTAATGTTTATTATTTGTGAATGATCATGAATATACATGTTTAAGATTATTGTGTTTTGATAGTATTAAGATTATACTAATAAATGTGTGATTATGTATGATACCTCAAGGATAACACAATGATGATACTAATAAACATGCATAGTGATTAAGGATGGATGTAAGTTCAAGGACAGGTAATCCAGGAAGCAAAGATCAAGAGGGAGCACACTCCAGTTGTTCCTGCAAGAAAGAAAAGGAGCACACTTCAGTAGTTTCTGCAAGGATGCATATATTCAGAGGGAGTTGACCACTTCTCACAATCCACATAAGAATGGAGTTGCAGAAAAGAAGCAAAGACTGAGAGGGAGTCAACCCAACAAACAAACAAAGATAAGTATTTGAATTGTCATTACTTGCATATTTTATTGTTTAAATAACACTGTTCAATAATGTATATACTGATGTTCCTAGAATTAGGTTGTGTATTATGCATATTAGAATAGTTGCATTGATGAACAATATACTACTAATATGCATGGGTAAGTGGCCTATGGCACTGTACAACATTCCCTTGCTACTTATATAGAATGAAACCTCTTTGCTGACATGTTGGGAATTGTGCACACTCTTAACAATGTTCTGGTAGAGATTGGAAGGCATCTAGAAAGTTACGGGATATGGATAAATGTTGTATTGAATCATTGGCTAAGATAATTGCATGATTGTATGACATATTTCTTTATGTGTAAGAATTTGTTCTGAAAACTATGAGATGTTTTCTAATCATGCAATTTAACTTGTTGTGTAGGAAAGATCATATGCCATCACCTACAAAAAAAGAACTACAACATTTGTTCAGCAACAAAATTATCCATTGAAGATATTGAAGTTACCAGGATATGGGAAGAATGCCATGATCCGTCGATCGTGAAGAATGATGTTTGGGATGTAGTCCCAAGACCTAAAGGGAAGTTTGTTATAACTTCCATATGGATCTATCAGATCAAGCATGCTGCAGATGGCAGCATAGAGAAATATAAAAGTGATGAAATAGAAGATACACAGATGGATTTCAAGACAGCCTTCTTGAATGGTGTAGTCATATATGTGTGCAGAACTTGGTAGGATAGACAGCTTTCTATCCAGTTTGGGCTTTACCAAGAGTAAAGCGGATTCCAACCTTTACTACAAGGTTGAGGAAGGAAATCCAGTGATACTACTTTTGTATATGGATGACCTGTTTATTACAGGTGAAGATAGATTGATTTCCGACACACAACGGAAGCTTGTTGCCGAGTTCGAGATGAAGAACTTGGGGATGATGCACTATTTGTTTTTGGCATGGAGGTGTGGCAGAGTGCAGATGGAATCTTCCTTGGACAAGGGAAGTATGCAGTAGAGATCCGAAAGAGGTTCGGGATGATGGACTGTGAGGCTATGGCATTGAACCTGAAGCTTCTATGTGATGCTTCATCTGAACTGGTTGATGTCACTATGTATCATCAGATGATTGGGTCCTTGATGTACCTGAAAAACATGAGATCAGATATTTGTTTTGCGGTGAACACATTGAGCCAGTTCCTGACAGATCCGAGGAGTGTTCACCTGGTTGCTGTAAAGCATATTCTGAGGTACCTGAAGGGTACAGTTGATTATGGGCTCAAGTATGATGCGAATCAAAAGTTTAACCTGCAAGGTTATGTTGATTCAGATTGGGCAGGCAGTACTACGGATAAGAAGAGCACTTCTGGGTGCTGCTTCAGTATGGGATTAGGTGTGATCTCTTGGTTTAGTAGGAAGCAGTCCTGCGTAGCACTGAGTACAGCTGAGGTAGAGTATGTTGCAGCCTGTTCATCTAGTTGTGAGGCAGTATGGCTACGGAAGCTAATGTCTAAGTTATTTGATCTCCCGTTGGAGGCTACTAGTATCTTTTATGACAACCAAAGTTGTGTGAAGCTATCCGAGAACCCGGTGTTCCACGACAGGTCGAAACACATAGAGATTAAATATCACTATATCAGGGATATGGTATAGAGAGGAGCGGTGAAGCTCCTGTATGTTGCGACGAACGAGCAGATTGCAGATGTGCTGACGAAGCCACTAGCCAGAGTGAAGTTCGAGTACTTCAGAGAGAGGCTTGGTGTTCTTCATATCGATGACACTTCGAGGAAGAAGTGATGGACACATTTGCTCAAGCCATTCCAAGCATGTTGGAAGGAGGATCCTTCACATGGCTGTGGATGTAAGCGCTGGATGATGAGCATCGGGATGATGTTCTAGTTTCTTCTTTGTATGATCAGTTGGATCATTTATAAGTATATGTATGTATGCATCATGTTGGATGCTAGATATGATCGGTTGGATCATTTGTATGTATTTTGTATATGCATCATGTCGGATGCTTGGACCATGTATCTGTATATGTATCAGGTGGATACATTGTATGATCAGGTAGATCATGTATGTTGATATGTATCATGTATTTGTATTTGTATCAGGTGGATACACTATATGATCAGGTGGATCATGTATGATGATATGTATCAGGTAGATACTTGGTATGCATCAGGTGGATGCATTGTATGATCAGGATGATCATGATGATGAGCTTCAGGATGTTTCTCTAGATGATATGTACCAGGATGGTACAAGTGATGATGATCAATATGATCATGGGCATCAGGATGATGCCTCGTGCGATGATGATCCATTGGATCATGAGTATCAGGTTGATACTTGGAGGTCAGAGATGATATGTGGCAGGTTGTGCAAATAGCATGTAATCAGTCCTGGGAGATCTTGCCGGTCGTGCTGCGGCACATAAATGTTCCTGGGGTACTCTTTCCGGCATTGCTATGTAGTATGTAATCAGTCCTCAGATATCTGATAGGTTGAGCTGTGTGCTCGTAATCAGTCTTGGGATGAGGTATTACTACGGAGACATGTAATCAGTCCTGGAGATCCGAGAGGTTGAGCTGTGTGCTCGTAATTAGTCCTGGGATGCTCTTTAGAGATCTTGCCGGTCGTGTTGCAGCACATAAATGTTCTGGGATGCTCTTTAAAGGTTTTGTCTATCCACATGTAATCAGTCCTGGAGATCCAAGAGGTTGAGCTGTGTGCTCGTAATAAGTCTTGGGATTCTCTTTAGAGATCTTGTCGATCGTTCTGCGGCACATAAATGTTCCTAGGATGCTATTTAAAGGTATTGTGGAGGAGATGCATGTAATCAATCCTGGGAGATCTTGTCGGTCGTGCTTAGGCACATAAATGTTCCTGGGATACTCTTTTCGGTATTGCATCTGCACATAAAATTAGTCGTGAGAGGCCACCTCTATCAGACCGTTCGCACAGATGATGAAGACCTGCAGGTGGTGGGCCTACATCCAGTATGAAAAAGAACTGGCTCTGTAGAACTTCCTATGATGAGTAGATTCAGAGATTGATTGAGATAGCAGCAGCAGTGACGATGACGATGATCCAGAGAAGAAGACTTGTGCTAGAAGACCTGTGTCTAGAAATACCTTCCTAGTTAAGAGGGAGTGTTGATGTATATGTAACTTCAGAATGTATTTCACATATATGTATATTGTATTCCTATAGAGATGTTATTATTCCTCTATACGGAGGTGTCATCATTTATATTGTAAGTGTTGTAACTTATACTTGATGGGTTATTAGACCACCTTGTTGGGGTCGGCCCTGTATAAGTCATGTGGGTCAAAGGGTTATTAGACCACCCTATTGGGGGTCGGCCATGTGGGTCAAAGGGTTATTAGACCACCCTAGTGGGGGTCGGCCCAGTCAGCATTATGTTAAGTGGTTAAGTTGAGGCCGACCTAGTTGAGTAAAGGTCAAGTCAAGTTAGTGTATAAATAGAGAGTGTGTCTCTCTCATTTTACACATTCTATTCTCTCACTCGCACTTGGGAGAGTGGCACACTTGTGGAGGAGGAGGCTCTGTTGCTCCGAGAAGACTATCTCTTGCATTCTTGTTGTGTCATTGCTCTATCTGTCTCTGAGGAAGTTATTGGAGTTTTTCACCTTTATGGTTTTCCCCAAGTAAACTCTGTGTCTCTTGTGTGCTTGCATTATTGTGTCCATGGTTGATATGTTGTAGATTTGTTGTACATGTTGTTCTCTCAGTTAAGATTTTAGATCGGATTGAAGTAAATTCTAAAAATTTAACACTCCCAAAACAGCCAAAACTGCATTTGGAAATCTCAGAGTCTCTCTAGCTCCCGTACATACTACAGATTCTGATATCGCGCACCCGCCGTTATGCTGCAGCCGGACAGTCCATGCCCTAGTACGTTCCAGGCTCCTTCCATGCGACGAAAGCGATTAATAGCAATAGCCAACTGTATGTGAAGGCACCCTTTCCCGATTGGACCGCCACATCGTCCTCCATTAATTGATTCATGAGATACAAAGACCAATTCATTTGGACTCCTTCCGCACATTGCTCTGCGCATGCAACAATCCCTGAATTGCACTGGTTAGGTCGACCACCCCTAACCACATTGCAAGATAGGATCTTGATGCCCGTGAGTACCGCCTGATCATTGCAGCTGCTGGTGCGATACCCACTCCCACCCGTTTCTAAGCCATATTTTTGGGCCAATTGCAGCGCCCACTTTTTGTTGTTGACCTTTCCTTGGATGAACTGCGACGGGTCGACTCCATTTTTAGGCAAGCCGATTATAGACGAAATTAAGTCGACAGTGACCGAGACTTCTCTGTCCAGCCACAACGAACCACCATGGAAGCACGCGAGGAGTTGCTTGACGCACGCATTAACTTCCGCCAGTCGCCCAAAATGTGGCATGTTAAGAAGCCCTAACAAGCCGACCTGCTTCAATCCTCGTGCCCAGTCTTGTACAGTCGATGTTGGGGAAAGGCATGCCTCAGGCAAATATGGGGCGAATGCAATGTGAGGGCAGGACACCATATCATGGTCATCGTAAAGCAGGCACATCAATGCCGCCCCAATATCCACAGAGCACTCCATTCCAGCCGGGAGTGTCGACATCTTCACACGATACTTCTGTTTTGCGTTTATCTTGCGTGGGGTGGCATTTGGCCGAATGGAAGGGATATACCCAAGGATGTCACCGGTTGATAGTCCCGCCCATGGGGCAGACTCGTGAATGCGGCGACTGGACTTCCCCACTTGTTCCTGAGCTTCGCCTGCCGTCGCGACGGAGGACTAAATCACCCTCTTACTCTGCGGGGACTCAAAGTGCTAACCCCCCCTCCGCCTCTTAGCAATGACTGATGCCCCCACTGACATATTTGCAACTACGGATCCAAGATCAACAGCTCTAGATGACACAACTTCTTTCTCGACAACCACTGGGATGAAGGGAGAGTCTACTTCGTTACTAATCTCGACTGTCTCTAGTTCGCCTGGCATACCTTGCAGCATGTTGTTATATGTGTTGGGTAAATATATAACATATAAATCAACATCTAATTGTCAACCCGGGAAGGTATACTTAGAGGAACCAGCACAGGAAATGCAGGGTTGAAGAGGGAGTTAAAAGAGTGCGAAAATACTTTCTGAACATGAAAGGAATTTGCTGAAAAGAAGCTACTGTAATCTACTCTGTTCTTGAATCAACGAAACACAATCTTGGTCTTAGATTAACAGTTTATCTTATTCGACTTTGAATTAACTCTACCCTATCTAGATTCTTCCAAATAAAATAACTTCTTCAGATCAATTTATATCTATATTTATCTAAACACGACAAGATTCATTCTATTCTACTTCACACCTAAATACTCAGCTATTCAAATAGTCTATTATCAAACTGTTGAAAAGAAACTATCTAGCTGCGTTAATAAAGAAACTAACTCTTAAAAGAATTAAAATCTATGAATCCATTCTACTGTTATTAACCAAATATGACCAGCGTTGTTCCTATCTATATAAATCTATCTAAAATCTAACTACTATCTTTGATCAGATCTACAATCTCAAAGCTTCAAGTAAATAAACTCAGAACCTAAGTTAAAACAAACATCTACAGCGTGCTTGCTAATCTTGATTACCCTACCATCTATTAAAACATTTAATAATTTGCTCTATGCTTTTCATCTATTTAATAATTCGATTTAAGCTCTGTGCACAGAGTATTCTACTAATCTAAAATTCAGATTGAATAACTTTTAATCTAATATTTAGAAAACAGATTCAACCTTACAGTAATCTAGAAAGCAATGATCTATGAAAGAAAATGACTCTAACATCTACTATAAATACATGAGGAGATCATCTACCTCTGGTGGTGGGCCCTCCCACAGAGATAGAGACCTCTGTTACGCCTCAGGAAAGATGGATTATCATGCTACAGCTGTTCAAACAAAGCTACTTCATTCAAAGGCACACCTTGCTAAACATAGTAAACCAGCTTCATATATTCCAAATGCTTTCAAAAAAAAAAAAATACTCATTTCAAGAGTTGTATACATCAATATCTCTCTTCTATTTCCATCTCAAGCTTTATTTATACATGAACAGATGGACAAGATCCATCCCAAAATTCAGAAATTCGAGCAACTACCCAGAAAACGGCCAACACCAAATCTGGCAAAAACACGTCTGTTCCGGAAGGGATTTCTCCACATTCGTTCAGAAATTCTGAAAACTGCCCATGTTTAGGGGTAAATGGGGCCATTTGTGAAGTGGGTTTCGAACCGTTTTGAAAAATTCCCAACCGTTTGTTCAGAAATTGAGCCCGAAATCAGGGTCCTGATCATGGACGGAAATGCCATTTTGAGCAAATGACATCCTCAGAACAGCACTGGATAATCTTCATAAGTATCTGGAAGGCGATGGAAGTTCAAGAGACATCCCAAATATGGACAGAATCCCCAAATCGCAGGTGCAGCCAGCGTAAATCTTCCCTGGAACACCGAGACCACTGCACAAAAGAAACAACGACCATTAGTTGACCAAGCATTTAAACGGAGGATTAAAAAGCCCAATTTTATACATAAAACAAGGTAAAGTAAGAAATAAATAATTAAAAATTACTTACCAAACCTTTGTCCACGTTGGTCTCCACAAAAGCATGACCATACACAAATAAGCATTAATAAAACTAACTTATCATGTGGTTTCATAAGTTTTATGCTAGAAAATGATGTATTGGACATCCAATAATAGGAGACCAACATCTCCCCCAACCCAAAGATCTTGCAGGTCCCTATGCAAGAAAGTCTCATACAACAAGATTTGAAACTCAAAGTAAAGTCTGATAGAATTAAAGTCTGATCTTGCAGACTTTACTCATCATTCCCGCATTTAACAGGTCAGACATGCTGATGAACATCTGTGGTGATCAACAATCAAGTGTTCCAGGAGCAAAACTTGCTAACAGAAGGACATGATCCAAAACAAATCATGAGAAAAACACATAAAGCTGATGGCACAAAGCTGAGAAACTCAGCATCTAAAATAGAACAAAGTGGCCCTCATTAATGGCCTTGCCATCCAAAAACTCAAAGAAATAACCATGGCCCAAATCCAAATTCAGGGCCTTCTTAGAAAGTCCAACTGCTAGAGAATTATGCTCCCGGAAAACATGCTTGAAGATCACCTGAGGAGCCATGTGGATCAAATATCTTATATCTTTGCACCAAGGCATCAGAAAAGAACATCAAATGCCGACAATCGATTGAGCCATGAAATAACTATCAAGGAGTCTCCATAAATTAGCTGAATTGGGACAGTTAACCTCATAATACTTAAAAAAACTCCAATTGCAATAAAACAAGGATATGATTTTTATTAAAGGTTGCCAATCAATAATAAAAGATGAAATATTGTCCAAATTAACACCATAAAAGAAAAACTGTGATGTATCAATTAAATGAATGCCAAAGTTATCATGGTAGGTCATAGCTCAGCAATTTTTTTTTTAGTAATGGCAAAAGCATTTAATTATAACCATAAACCTCAATATATAGCAATTAAGACTTACCCAATCATGCCACGTGCATTACTTTTATCAGCATTTCTTACCTTTTCCATGTCAATTTGCAAAAATTTTCTATTCCGGTACTTCATCCATCATTTAATCCAGTACTTCAGCCAATGTAAAATACAGCAGTGCTTTCATATTGATAAAAATAAACAAAAATTACCAGCATAGTAGTAATTACCAGCATCTTAAGCAGCAGCTGTGCTATTCAAGTAAATGCACTCACACAGTGATGTTAAACCATTAACTTTCCCAATATGCAACACTCAAGTGAGTTAATAAACAAATAAACTGAATTAAAATTTGTTTGATCCAAACAGTTCATGGCATAATTACCTCATTTCCAGTTTACTGCTGCACCTAATCACACAAGAAACCAAAATGTGTCATGAAATCAATTTCTATTAACAATACAAAACAAACAATCGGAATGCAAACTTCAATCAATCACCCTTACTCCTATGTAACTATAATTCTCAACAATCATAAATGCAAACTTCATCAATCACCCTTACTTCTATGTAACTATAATTCTCAACAATCATAAATGCAGACTTCATTCTTGTCATTCATACAGAACTTTTTCCACCAGGACATGTGCCACAAGGCAAGGGGAATACTAACAGAAGCTAATGGGGTACTGGTCCACTTTGACCCAGCTTCACACAGGATAGTTTGAGTAGTGTCAAAAACTGTACTGAAATCCTCAGCTATGTTCAGGACTTAGAAAACATCAGGCATAAACCTTCTTTTACTAGAATCAGGTAACCCAAAATGCAGAACAGCTGGAGATGATTATCAACTGGCTATCAATTGACTTTTTCAATGAGTTTATTAAATTATAATTAACCACCCTTATGGCCTCTCTTTTACCTTTACATAGGTACATTGTTCATACAGACAAGTATAGATGTGGCTGTTAAAGAAGATATTAGAGTCAAAACCCACTGCCAGCAAGCCCGTTCAGTACTCCGGTGGGGTAACTGTAACATCTAAGAAGCTTATTCCCCAGGTAGATGCCCCATTGCCAACAGGCCTGTTCAGCACCCTGATGGGTTTTCCTGTTTATACCACAGGTCGGTACCTGCTGCCAGCGGACCTGTTCAGTATCCCGGCGGGTTAACCTCTTGCACCCATTTTCTATCAGAGGCTCTTGTCCCAATTTCACCTTAAAGATAAAGTTTATGATTTTCTCAAGCATAGATGAGTGGGGGAGCTGCTCTGAAAACCATCTAGGAGTGGGATGGTACCAGAATTGGAAGAGTATTCTTTGTACATGCCTGTAAAAATTTGCCCAGATGAACAACTAACCTTTGCAACTGTAGAAAGTGAAAGTCATAAAGTGGTTGTACAACAATGTATATATATGTATTTAGTATTATAACATCCAATAGATAATAACCCCCAAACTTCCCAGTCCTGGATACCTTTTTCAAAATGATGCCTGTCTTAAAAATAATTTAATGCCCATAGCTGTCACTAAAAACAATTCCCTCGCTCCATCTAGTGTGAAACCAAGTCAAATGGTCCTAGTAACCCATAAGTTCATAAGCAAAAACCCCTTAAATCACTGATGGAGACAATGCCAGGTGGATAAGTACTCATATGAATAACGAGGACAGGTCTGAAAACCCTAGTAGCACACATCTTATTTACCTGATACAGGCATTCCAATCAGCCAGTGAAACTCAGAAATTAATCCAAATTAACACAGTCTTAAAAATGCTTTGCAAAAATAATCAAAGGCTGAAATAGGGGTAGTGACGGAAAGACCTCCCTTATGCTTTCAAAACATCATGATCCTTACTGACAAGAATATATGCATCCTTCCCCCATGCCGAGCCTTTTGCATGTCCTCATGCAAATGAATTCACCTCTGTAACACTGACATGGTAATAAAATGTTAACAGTCCCGAAAACTGTCCATCTTGATTAATAGGAACTGCTGAGAAGAGCCCCTGTACTCTGAGCATAGTCTAGCAACTCATCCATTCATCACTTAGATAGAAAATCTTCAATCATTTCTTATTCGAGTTGATTCTCTTTTTATTTGCAAAAAACATAAACTATCTAAATGTGTTATCTTTTATTCACTACCCTACCTACCTACTTAAAGAAATGAAACATTTCTTTAAGTATAGGCAAATAACCAATGTAGACACCGTCTTAGCAAAATCATCAATAAATTCATGCCCTTTGATAGAATATATAGATGCATAATTACCAAGGCATGCTGAGCAAGCAACACCGGTTGCTTGATGTCCAAGAATTGTTGAAGAAGAAGATTATCTGAAGGCTGTAAAATAGATTGAAACCAATGGTCAATATGATTATGCATACCATGTTCTTTCTCAGCTGGATTGTTTAACTGTTCATTGTTCTCTGCAGGTTGGCAAAGGTGTTCCATCAGAACCATTGAATCAACTGATTCCTCCTCCATCTCTTGAGCTGCAAAGATCTCTTCAAGTTCCTGCAAGATGCATGAAAGTTCCTGCAACAATCTCTTCTTTCGTTCATTCATTCTTGGATCCATTAGTCAATTTTTTTATTTTTTTTTATGATTTTTTATTTTCTTGTAGGGGGTTTTCTAAAAACTTTGAAAGTCACACCAACTGATAATAATTCTTAAACCCACACTAGCTTGAAATAAAATGAAATGCACTCTTGCTGAAAGGAAAATTGCCTCTACTGAATCAAATGCACACCCTCAACTGCTAAATCAAATCTAACACTGCTGAAATGAAGACTCTGCTGCTGTTGAATAAAATCTACTGAAATGAAAACTTCTCTGCTACTGAATGTAATCTAACACTGCTGAAAGAAACCACTTGCACACTAATGAAATCAAATCTGATCTGGCTAAAAATGAAAGCACACCTACATCCACTCTCCAATCCTTTTTAGTACCTCCCCGGCAACGGCGCCAAAATGTTGGGTAAATATATAACATATAAATCAACATCTAATTGTCAACCCGGGAAGGTAGACTTAGAGGAACCAGCATAGGAAATGCAGGGTTGAAGAGGGAGTTAAAAGAGTGCGAAAATACTTTATGAACATGAAAGGAATTTGCTGAAAAGAAGCTACTGTAATCTACTCTGTTCTTGAATCAACGAAACACAATCTTGGTCTTCGATTAACAGTTTATCTTATTCGACTTTGAATTAACTCTACCCTATCTAGATTCTTCCAAATAAAATAACTTCTTCAGATCAATTTATATCTATATTTATCTAAACACGACAAGATTCATTCTATTCTACTTCACACCTAAATACTCAGCTATTCAAATAGTCTATTATCAAACTGTTGAAAAGAAACTATCTAGCTGCGTTAATAAAGAAACTAACTCTTAAAAGAATCAAAATCTATGAATCCATTCTATTGTTCTTAACCAAATATGACCAGCGTTGTTCCTATCTATATAAATCTATCTAAAATCTAACTACTATATTTGATCAGATCTACAATCTCAAAGCTTCAAGTAAATAAACTCAGAACCTAAGTTAAAACAAACATCTATAGCGTGCTTGCTAATCTTGAATACCCTACTAATCTATTAAAACATTTAATAATTTGCTCTATGCTTTTTATCTATTTAACAATTCGATTTAAGCTCTGTGCACAGAGTATTCTACTAATCTAAAATTCAGATTGAATAACTTTTAATCTAATATTTAGAAAACAGATTCAACCTTACAGTAATCTAGAAAGCAATGATCTATGAAAGAAAACAACTCTAACATCTACTGTAAATAAATGAGGAGATCATCTACCTCTAGTGGTGGGCCCTCCCACAGAGATAGAGACCTCTGTTACGCCTCAGGAAGGATGGATTATCATGCTACAGCTGTTCAAACAAAGCTACTTCATTCAAAGGCACACCTTGCTAAACACAGTAAACCAGCTTCATATATTCCAAATGCTTTCAAAAAAAAAAAAAACTCATTTCAAGAGTTGTATACATCAATAGCTCTCTTCTATTTCCATCTCAAGCTTTATTTATACATGAACAAATGGACAAGATCCATCCCAAAATTCAGAAATTCGAGCAACTACCCAGAAAACGGCCAACACCAAATCGGGCAAAACCACGTCTGTTCCGGAAGGGATTTCTCCACATTCGTTCAGAAATTCTGAAAACTACCCGCTGTTAGGGGTAAATGGGGCCATTTGTGAAGTGGGTTTTGAACCGTTTTGAAAAATTCCCAACCGTTTGTTCAGAAATTGAGCCCGAAATCAGGGTCCTAATCAAGGATGGAAATGCCATTTTGAGCAAATGACATCCTCAAAACAGCACTGGATAATCTTCATAAGTATCTGGAAGGCGATGGAAGTTCAAGAGACATCCCAAATATGGATAGAATCCCCAAATCACAGGTGCAGCCAGCGTAAATCTTCCCTGGAGCACCGAGACCACTGCACAAAAGAAACAACGACCATTAGTTGACCAAGCATTTAAACGAAGGATTAAAAAGCCCAATTTTATACATAAAACAAGGTAAAGTAAGAAATAAATAATTAAAAATTACTTACCAAACCTTTGTCCACGTTGGTCTCCACAAAAGCATGACCATACACAAATAAACATTAATAAAACTAACTTATCATGTGGTTTCATAAGTTTTGTGCTAGAAAATGATGTATTGGACAACCAATAATAGGATACCAACAATATGCTTACCAGAATCTTGCTCAACTCACGATTGCACTCTGCAACAACACTACGCATCTGATTTCTCGGTGTCTTCCCACCGATGTCCACCCGTTCTTATAGCTTCCCGCCGAATCGTCCGTAATCATCACGAAATCATGCATTAATTCAACCAAAATCCTGTATTAATGATGCAAATCCACCGTCGATCATGTCATCCGATCGACCGGATCCACCATTAATGCCCATCATTCGAACCCATGCCGTTAATTAACTGCTTAACTTTTTGCATTTATTACTAATTTGACCCGATCGTAGTGCTGCCAGTTGTCACAGGCCATTCTTCACTGGCGGCACAAGCCCTCCTGCTTGCGCATTTATTTTTCTATCGGTGCGCCATCCTGCCACCGATCAATCTGCCATTTTTTTTTATTTTTTTTTTCCGATGCGACTCAGGCATCGCACTGTTCCAAGCCCGACTGATAGGGCTTCAACCTATGACCATTCACCAGTTTTGGGAGCATCGCCCCGTCTAGCTGCTACAACTGAACCGCACCCCCTGAAGTAATACTACTGATGCGATATGGACCAAGCCAATGCACCTGCAATTTTCCTGGATGTTTCATAAAATTTCTATCATACAACAACACCAAGTTGCCCTGCTAAAACTGTTTGTTTTTTATGTGTCGATCATGCCATGAATTCTAGCGATCCTTCTCTACCCCTTGGTGGAACCCAGCGAGGAAACGATCTTCCTCCAACTTCACCAAATGCTCTAGACGTTTATCTAGTACCACTGCATCATCCATGCCTTTTGCGGCCACGATGTGCAGACTTGGGACAATATATTCCATTGGCATAATTGCTTCTTGTCCATACACCAGCTTAAATGGTGTCTGCCCTGTCAGCCATTTACATGTGGTGCGATAGGCCCACAAGACTACTGGGATTTTAAGATCCCATTCATCGCGGTTCACGTTACACACCTTTTTCAGCGCATGCTCCAATACCTTGTTGAAGGCCTCCACCATGCCATTCGACTGCGGATGATAGGGTGTACTCTTCTTAGGTTGGATCTGCAATTCCTCCGTCAATGTGCTGATGGTGCGATTGAGAAAGTGGCTACCTTGGTCACTCAGCAGTATCTTGGGGCAGCCAAAACGAGTGATGATGTTATCAAACAAAAATTTCACCACCGTTGCTGCCGAACAATCAATTACTAGTGCCGCCTCTGCCCATCGAGTCAAATACTCTGTCGCTATGATAATGTAGCGTGCACCCATGCATTTCCCTGGTGGATTGATCGGTCCTACAAAATCTACTGCCCATTTGTTGAATGACTGCAATGTCAACTGAGGCACAAGTGGCATCTCATCACATCGGGATGGTTTTCCAGTTCGCTGACAGACATCACAAGACTGTGCATAGTCTGTCGCATCATTATGTAGTGTGGGACGCCACAGCCCGGCACGCAACACTTTCCTAGCAGTCACCCTACCGCCATAGTGTCCTTCGGTTACTCCTCCATGCGCTTCTGCTAATATCTGCGCTTGCTCATGCAGTAAGACACATCTGCACAATACCTCATCGGCACCCATTTTATATAAATCTCATGTGATTAGCTGGAAGTCTGCAGCCTTGAATACCAACTACTTCTTCATACTGGTGGTGAAATTATCTGGTGCAGCACCCATTGTCAGAAATTGAATGATTTCCATAAAGTAGCCATCTGCAACCGCAATCCGAAACAGTTGAGCATCCAGTAAACCATCTTCAATGTTGGTCGGCTCTTCTCCTGTATCAATCCACGAGAGATGATCAGGACTGACATTCAACTGGCCTAGCTTCACAATGACTTCAAAATTGAACTCCTGAAAAAGAAGTAGCCAGCGACATATCTTCCCACCCAACACAAGCTTATTGACTAGGTATTTCAACATAGAATGGTCGATGAACATTTTAAAGTGCCCACCCTACAAATAGTGTCTGAACTTCTGCAGCGCATAGACCATTTCCAGACCTTCCCGCTCAGTAGTGGTGTAATTCCTTTCGGCGGAGGACAGCTTTCGACTTGCAAAAGCAATAGGATGATCAAGATCGCCTTCTCCTGGTTGAGCCAATATGATGCCCAATACAATCGATGAGGCATCAACATGGACATGGAATTCCTTCCTCCAGTCCGGAAATACCAATATTGGTGCCAACGCCATCTTCGACTTCAGTGTTTCAAAGCTAGCGTGACATTCCAGGATCCACTGGAATGCCGCATCCTTCTTCAACAACTTCTCCATAGGGGCAGTAATCGTAGCATAACCCCTGATGAACTTGCGATAATACCCCGTGTGTCCCAATGTTTCCCGTAACTGCTTAACAGTAGTCGGTGGTGTCAAACTCAGAATAGGCGCAATCTTTGCTGGGTCAACCAACAATCCTTGCTTACACACAATATGGCCTAGCAATATCCCAAACGGTGCACAAAAGATGCATTTCTTCAAATTCAACGATATCTGATGCTGCTGGCATCGCTCCAGCATCAACCACAGATTCGCCAGATGATCACGGACCAATCCATAGACCGTCCAATCGTCCATGTATACCTATAAAAACTTATGAATGAAATCTTTGAATGCGGCGACGACAACCCGCGAAAATATCGCAGGCGCATTCTTCAACCCAAATGGCATCACGGTGTACTGAAAGCATCCCCATTCGGTAACAAAATTTGTCTTATGGCGGTCTTCTTTGGCAATGCGGATCTGATGGTAGCCAGAGAACCCATTTGTGAAAGAGTACATCTCCTGGCCACCCACACCTTCTAGCACTTCATCGGTAAACGGGGTTGGAAACGGATCGTGCAAACATGCATCATTTAGCTTCCTGAGGTTGACGCAAATGCGCACTTCGCTAGTCTTCTTATCTTGTACCACCATAGGACAAATCCAGTCCGACTCCTCGACCGATTTGATGATACCAACATCCAGCATGCGATCAAGTTCTGCCTTAACCCTCTCCTTATGTCGCGGATTTAGTCAATAGGGTCACTTCCGGATCGGCTTAGCATCTAGTTTTAATGGAATCTTCATTTCCCCTAGGTTGCCCAGGATCCTCCTCATGTCGAAAAACTTTGTCGAAAATACATCTTGAAATCGTGGAGCATATCAGTGACCTTGCTTATTATCTCATCATCCTAGTAATCCCCGACATTTGTGAACTTCAGAGTGTCCTCTGTCCCAATGTTAATCTTGCGGATCTCAGCGGCTGACTGATAGAATCGCTTGGCGCATCAGGTGGTACCACAGTACGACGTCCTTCGAATTCTAGAATATTCACATTCTGTGGATCATCACCATCGTCTGGCCCACCACTAATATTGAAGCATTCCATGAGAGACTACATATGGCAATGCGTATGTGGATCCGCAGGATAGGCCACCAGGACAACCTTCATAATTACATCACAGATGAGTTGTAGTGCATTATTGACCTCGAGATCGGCATCCGCAAAACTGAATGTATGGGTAAAACACACGGTGAGCTCCAACCAAGTAGAAATTTCCCCTCTCAACTCACCTACAATATACCATGAGCGGGGCATCTCATCCAAAGTATGGATAAAAGCATGGACCCACTCATCGTTTGGTCGCGATACCCATAACTGGTAACACTCCATCAAATGACCCCCAGGGTCGTCCTGACCATCATACTTCCCGGTGTGGTAGACCTCGGTATCGCCAAAGCATACCATCATCAATCTTCTTCATTTCAACCATTCATCAATCGATGCTTTGTGTGTTTCCCACCATCGTGCTAGAGCAGCCTTCAATGCTTCGTTCAATTCCAACAATCGTTGAGGTTCGGACACTCTTGCTTCAAACTCCGTCAGAAATTTAGATAAGTCAGGCAACCCTTCATATATGGGTAGTGTAATCATTTCAGTTGCGACACGGCATAATGACTGTGTGATCAACCTGCACTTATAGAGCGATACCTCATGCAAGGGATTCTGCCAATATTCTAGCACATCATCAGAGTCGGAAGACGCAGAGCTGTCGCTACGCCATCCTCACTCGTCGTTGGAAGTCGGATGGATATAATCTTCAAAAATATTGAATGCATGGTCCCAGCCGTTGGGATCGTCGTCCTTCAGCCGGATCCAACAGGGCGATAACTCTGAGATCATGATTTTCAAAAGTCATCATTTGTCGCTTGAAGTTGATTACAACTCCATTATCATTATCCCATCCAATCCCCAGTAATGATGGATAAGAGATTCCTCCCTCGACTACTTCTATTACATCAAAGTCGGCATATGTTTTCATTCCCTCAATGTCCACCACCATTCGTGGAACTCTCCCAATTAGTGTTAGTTTAGCGTGATTAGCTAATCGGAGCTGTACAGGAGACCAACTCAATGGGGGGCTCTTCATCTTCTACCAAGCCTTCTTGGTCAAGATGTTGACATCCGAACCAAGGTCTAGAATAACCGAATCGACATCGTAGTCGCCAATTTGAATATTCATCTGCATCTCCTTACCCGTATTCCATCGTTGCAGGGAATTGACCATGAGCTCTTGTCGGTCCTGGGTCGGTCGTCGCAACAAGGCTTCAATCGCAACAAGAGCGTCGGGATCTCTTTCCAAGGACAAACAATGTTCCAAAAATGCTCGAAGTGTGCTGGACCACTGTGATGGGCCGGCCTCCGAAGTAGCATCAAAAGTAGGGGGAATGTCATACACAACATCTTTACCTCGGTCGTTTTCTAGTGCACATCGTGTTTGAAGAAACGTATCCCGCTACGCATCAATGTCAAATGATAGCTTCTTTTTTCCAGCTAATCTGATCAGTGAGTTGTACGCTCCAGTTGTCTTTCCTCCGCGAGTGACTACAGCAACAGAAGCATCTTGCGGTCTTGGGTTTGCATAAATTGTCGCAATATTTTCACCCTGGGTCTGGTTTAGTAGCGGATTTCCTGGTGGGTTCACATTTTGATTCTGATTCTGCCGAATATTCTGGTTCTGTACTGGTTGCTGCACTTGGTTCTGGGCAGGCTGCTATTCCTGGGGTTGGTTCTGCAACTGGGGAGTATTGCCTGCTTTCCATCGCACAATCAACTGTGGAAAATTCTCAACTGTGTGATCGTTAACAAAGCAAAACGTACATTGGTTCTGCAATAGCTGACAGTCTCGTTGGTAGTGTCCCCATACCGCATAGTGATAGCATTGAACAGGTCCACAACCACCTTGTCCTCCTCCATGACCAAATCCACTGCCACGGCCTCCTCGGTATCCTCCCCGGAATCCTCCCTGCTATTGGTACTTTGGTTGATTAAACTTTTGTTGCACTAGTGCTGGTTGCATTCCTTGTCCTTGTGGTGCATACTGCGGTTGATGTACATACTGTGGTTGTTGTGGATCCATCTACATCGGAGCATATTGCAGCATGAACTACGACGGTTGCTGCTGCTGCAATACAAACTGCATCTGCGGTTGAGGTAGCAGCTGGGCACCTACGGTTGCGGATGTTGTACGGAACACTAGTCATCCTTTACATAGAACGCATCACACATTCTTTCTTGTAGCAACCCATATGCACAGAAATCCTTATCATCGTGACCCACCGATTTACAAAATGTACAATAAAGATTCCTCGAAGTGGTAACCATTTTCTGCATATAGGGGCAATTGTCGTGACTGTGCCCATACACCTGGCAGACGCGACACCATGGCATGCTACCACCATTCAATGGGTTTGGCATCCCTGAAACCAAATAATTGCGGAAGTATGGGAAATTGTGCTTTGTATGCCCTTCCCCTCGACATCACGTACACTAGACATCTTGTTAAGTTTATACTAATTTGACTAGCAAGATCACTGAAAGAAACACAATCACAAGATAGACAGAGATTTTACCCTGGGAAACCCTCATGGGGTAGAAAACCCGGCAAAGATTTCCTCAATAAGATGATCAACCAAATACAAGATGCACTCCAAGACTAGAGCTCCTTCTCTACCTCCTATGCAGACCTCTCTCTCACTCGTGCGCTACTTTTCGAGTGATGGAAGTGTGATATAAGTGAGGAACATCCTCCTCTACTTATACTTGTTTCCCGATTGACTTTTTACCCTATCGGGCCAACCTCTCCTAAGAGAGTCTAATAACCCCTAATAAAATAACTCAGGGCCGACCCCCACATGGTAGATCTAATAACCCTGGTTACCACAATCCATTGGAGGAATAAACATCTCCGGATACATAGTAAGGTCCCATCGGAGGAATGAAACATCTCCGGAATAATACAAATATAATATTCTTAGAAGTTACAATATTTCAACACTCCCCCTTAATGAGAAGGATATTATAACAACATCTGCAGGAGCAAGGAGCAATCAACATCATACATGATACATCTATAAATCATTGGAAGCTTTATTTATACATCATCATCAGTAACTCAAGCAGTTACTGGAGCATAATCAATACTGGAACATCAGCACCATCAATATTGAGTCTTCATCTTCTACAGCACTCGACCAACTACAGCAACATCTCACGAGCATCAACATCATCATCTAAATCATCACGAGCAGCAACATCATCATCTAGATTATCACGATCAGCAGCATCGTCATCTAGACCATCACGATCAGCAGCATCATCATCTAGATCATCACTATCAGCAGCATCGTCATCTAGACCATCACGATCAGCAGTATCGTCATCTAGACCATCACGATCAGCAGCATCGTCATCTAGACCATCACGATCAGCAGCATACCCTGTAATACACATGATCTAATTACAGGATGATCAATCCCTCTCAATTTAAGACATCTCTCATGTCTATGGGCGATACAATCCAGATCAACTTACAGGATGATTAGTCCTTATCCTTTTAAGACACCTCATTATGTCTAGGTACGATGCAATCCCGAATCAGCTTACAGGATGATTAGTCCTTATCACTTTAAGACACCTCACCATGTCTAGGGACGATGCAATCCCAATCAGCTTATAGGATGATTATTCCTTATCACTTTAAGACACCTCACCATGTCTAGGGACGATGCAATCCCAATCAGCTTACAGGATGATTAGTCCTTATCACTTTAAGACACCTCACCATGTCTAGGGACGATGCAATCCCAATCATCTTACATGATGATTAGTCCTTATCACTTTAAGACATAAGTCCAAGGATGATGCAATCTTGATCCACTTACGAGATGATCAATCCCTATCACTTTGGGACATAAGTCCAAGGATGATGCAATCCTGATCCACTTATGGGATGATCAATCCCTATCACTTTAGGACATAAGTCCAAGGATGATGCAATCCTGATCCACTTACGGGATGATCAATCCCTATCACTTTAGGACATAAGTCCAAGGATGATGCAATCCCGATCCACTTACGGGATGATCAATCCCTATCACTTTAGGACATAATTCCAAGGATGATGCAATCCCGATCCACTTACGGGATGATCAATCCCTATCACTTTAGGACATAAGTCCAAGGATGATGCAATCCTGATCCACTTACGGGATGATCAATCCCTATCGCTTTAGGACATAAGTCCAAGGATGATGCAATCCTGATAATCCTCTTAGACAAAGTCTAAGCACCAATTCATTGACCTCATCGTTGGAACAGAAAACCTCATCATCAACCTCATCGTTGGAACAGGTAGCCACATCATCAATACAGTATCCTTATCAATACAAGTATCCTCATCAATACAAGTATACACATCATCAATACAAGTATCCTCATCAATACAAGTATACACATCATCAATACAAGTATCCTCATCAATACAAGTATACATATCATCAATACAAGTATCCTCATCAATACAAGTATCCTTATCAATACAAGTATACACATCATCAATACAAGTATCCTCATCAATACAAGTATCCTCATCAATACAAGTATACATATCATCAATACAAGTATCCTCATCATTGATACAGGTATCCTCATCGATACCAGTATCCAAATATCATCATTGACCATGTCACTCCCCCTTTCAAGGAGGGTCTTTCTGAACTACTCCAAGCTTGTCTCGGAAATACTCAAACTTTACTCGAGACAGAGGTTTGGTCAATATATCAGCAATTTGTTCATCAGTGCTTACATACTCGAGCTTGATAGCTCCTTTCTGCACCATATCTCGTATATAGAAATATCGGATCTTTATGTGCTTTGACTTATCATGGAATACTGGATTTTCTGTCATCTTGATACAACTCTGGTTGTCACACAGGATCACAATGGGTTCCATCTCTAAGTCAAACAAACCTGATAGCAGCTTTTGAATCCATACTACTTCACAACTGGCAGAGCAGGAAGCTATATATTCCACTTTAGCTATGCTGAGAGCCACACTTGACTGCTTCCTGCTAAACCACGAGATCATGGCAGATCCCATACAATAACATCCACCCGATGTACTCTTCCTGTCTGATACGCTACCTGCCCAATCAGCATCAGTGTAGCCATACAATCTGAAGTCATGATCTCCACGATAGTATAGACCAAAATCTGTCGTACCCTTTAGGTACCTCATCACATGCTTTGCAGCAATCAGGTGAACTCGTCTAGGTTCCACTAGATACTGACTTAGCGTGTTCACCACAAAGCATATATCTGGTCTAGTATTTGTTAGATACATTAATGACCCAATAATCTGTCTGTACATAGTCATATCCACTAACTCTGAAGAGTCATAAGCTAACAGCTTCAAGTTGGAATCCATGGGACTGGCCATGGCTTTGCATTCCAACATATCAAATCTTTTCAGGATTCCCACAACATACTTACCCTAGTTGAGAAAGATTCCCTTTGGGCCTTGCCATACTTCTAGACCTAATAAATAGTGCATCAATCCAAAATCTTTCATCTCAAATTCTGAAGAGAGATTCTTCTTACACTCGATAATTTGTTTCTCATTTCCAATTAGAAATAGATCATCCACATATAGCAACAATATGACAGGTTCATCATTCATGATCTTGAGATAAAGATTAGGATCAGCTTTACTTTTGGTAAAGCCCAAGTTTATCAAGAAACTGTCAATTCTCCCATACCAAGCTCTGGGAGCTTGCTTCAACCCATACAAGGCCTTCTTTAGTTTGCATAAATGGTTTCTTCCATCTTCTACCTCAAATCCTTGTGGTTGTTCTATGTACACTTCTTCCTCAATCACACCATTCAGGAAGGCTGTCTTTACATCCATCTGGTGTAAATCCCATTTCATCATGGATGCAAGTGCCATGATGGTTCTAATGGAAGTGTACCTTGCAACTGGTGCAAATGTTTCTTCATAGTCAATTCCCTCTTTCTGAGAGAATCCTCTGGCCACAAATCTTGCTTTATATTTTTCAATGCTACCATCCGCAGCATGCTTTATTTTGTATATCCATTTGGAGGATACCACACTTTTGTCTTTTGTCTTGGGAACTATATCCCAAACATCATTCTTCATTATTGACTAGTATTCCTCTGTCATTGCCTCTACCCATTCTTTCTTATGAACTGCCTCTTCATAACTAGTAGGTTCTTGATCTACAAGATCACACATCAAAGCCATATAGTTGGAGAATGGTTTTGGTTTCTTGCTTACTCTAGTGGAGCCTTCAGGAGCTCCATACTTTTCTACTCCTAGTATAATATCTCTTGCCCATGCTGGCTTTCTCTTTCTTGAAATTTTTGAAGGGGGGGTTTCTATCATATCATGGTCTTCAGGTGTTACATCTTTAGGGATGGGTACAGCCTCTGTAGTTCTAGGAGGTACATCTTCTTCATATACTTCTTCATAATAGCACTTCCTAGATCTCTTAAGGGATGCTTCTTCATCAAATTTCACATCCCTACTTATTTCCATATGATGAAAACCTGGGATGTAACTTCTGAATGCTTTGGATGCTTCACAATATCCAACAAATATTCCCTTCTTCCTAGAAGGATCTAACTTGGTCCTCTTTTCTTTTGGAATGTGAATGTACATTGGACATCCAAATATCTTGAGGTGACTTACCTCAGGCTTCTTTCCTATGAACACTTCTTCTGGAGTTTTGAAATCAAGAGCACTGTGGGATAGTCTATTTTGTACATAGACTGCTGTCCTAGCTGCTTCAGCCCACAGATACATAGGTAGGTCTTGATCATGTATCATTGTCTTTACAGCTTCCATGATGGTTCTATTATTTCTTTCCGCAACACCATTTTGTTGAGGATTGTAGGGAGTGGTTAGCTCCCTCTTGATTCCAGCTTCCTTACAAAAATATTCAAAGTCTTTTGAAGTGTATTCTCCACCATTATTTGTCCTAAGTATTTTAGTTTTCTTTTCTGGATGATTCTCTATCAGGGCTTTGAACTCCTTGAACTTTCCAAAGACTTCATTCTTTCCTTTTAGAAAGTAATCCAAGTTTTCCTTGAATAGTCATCAATAAATGTGACATAGTATTCATATCCACTCAAAGATGTGGAGGGCATTGGTCCACATACATCAGAGTGAATTAACTCCAAGGTACTTTTAGTCTTTGTTTCACTCTTTGGAAACGGGTTCTTGATATTCTTCCCTTTTGCACATCCTTTGCATGTGCCATCATGATCAATCTTTATGTTTGGCAAACCTATAACTACCTTGCTTACATGAGGTAGTGCCTTGTAGTTAATGTGAGAAAGTCTCCTATGCCATAGCTCATTTGGGCTAATGGCTTCATGTACAAGGGCATCTTCTGGATGGCCCTTGAGCTTGTACAGACCTCCTTCCTCTTCACCAATGATAATTGCATCCTTGATAGATTTACCTTTGGACCACATTAATACTTGTCCATCAATGAATGCAACCCTATAACCTTTCTTATATAATGCTGAGATATAAAGCAAGTTCTTCTTCAATCCTGGTACATACAATATTTCTTTCATCTTCATGGGGGTTCCAGAATCAAGCTTGTAGCTTGCTTCACCAATTCCCTTGATGGAATATTGATAGTCATCTCCTAGAGATACCTTTTGTGGAGAGGTCTTTTCTTGTGAAGCCTTTCTTCCTCTTCTACTTCTTCTTCACTATCATCTTCTACAAGATGTGCTTGATGTCTTTTGTGGTGAGAACCCTTTTTCTTCTTTAGAGGACAATCTTTAGCAATGTGTCCTATTTTGTGACAAGTAAAACATTGGAATGAGGAGTAATCTCTTCTTTGACTAGTTCCTCTTTTCTTTTGAAATCTTTGTGGAGGATAAGACTCCTTGTGACTATCCTTCTTGAAGTAGGATTGATTCCTTCTTCTCTTGTTGTGGGTGGCCAAGGCTTGGTCATCTTCTTTGAGCAAGGCTTCTCTGTTTGCAACCCTAGCTTCTTCTTGAATTCAATCCTCCCAAACCACATCAAATTTCATACTTTCTTTTTTGGCACACATGGTTTGGAGGAATGACTCCCAAGGTCTAGTGAGACCATTTAGAGCAGTCATGACTAGTTCATCTTCATCAAGGGTATCTCCAATAGCATCTAGTTGTTCCTTGGACCGAGAAACCCTTGAGAAATTGTCTTGAATAGATTCTCCTTTATTCATCTTGGTGCCTTTCAATTGAGCTCTCAGGTTCATCTTCCTATTGATGTTCTTTCCTTCATACATTCTAGAAAGGGCATCATACAATTCCTTTGGGGTCTTCTTGGATGCCACTTGGGGAATCAAGTGGTCCTTAATGAAATCAACAATGATTCTCTTTGCCCTAATAAATTCCTTCCTATACTTCTCTTTGGCTTCATCTTCTGTAGGTTCTGCAACCTCATCTTTGATATATTGGGCAAGACGATTCTCCTCAAGAATGAGACCAATTCTATATTTCCATGCCCGAAAATTTTCTATACCCTCTAGCTTGTCTTCAAGCTTGGTGCTTGGAGCCATCTTCTTTAGGGATCAAAGAGATTGAAGTTTCAAGGGATAGAATAACACTTACCAGGAGATGTGCTTGATTGAAAGTTCTGGTGTGTTCTGCTTCTGGAAACTTCAACTTTTCACCTTCCGGATCTGCAACAGAATTTTTGGTTTTTTGCACTTTTGGTCAAACTAGGGTTTGACTTTCCCAGAGTTCTACCCAACCAAAAACCTCGATCCAGGGCTCAAAACTTCAATTTTGAGGAGTACTATCCAGCCATGCAATCAGAATCCAAAAATACCAACTTTTGCAGAAACCCTAATTTTCACCGGAGGAGAGAGAGAGAGATTTTCACCTTGTGAAAGATGTCCTATTCAGACTAGCTCTGATACCATGTTAAGTTTATACTAATTTGACTAGCAAGATCACTGAAAGAAACACGATCACAAGATAGACAGATATTTTACCCTGGGAAACCCTCATGGGGTAGAAAACCCAGCAAAACTTTCCTCAATAAGATGATCAACCAAATACAAGATGCACTCCAAGACTAGAGCTCCTTCTCTACCTCCTATGCAGACCTCTCTCTCACTTGTGCGCTACTTTCGGAGTGATGGAAGTGTGAGATAAGTGAGGAACATCCTCCTCTACTTATACTTGTTTCTTGACTGAATTTTTACCCTATGGGGCCGACCTCTCCTAAGAGAGTCTAATAACCCCTAATAAAATAACTCAGGGCCGACCCCCACATGATAGATATAATAACCCTGGTTACCACAATCCATCGGAGGAATAAACATCTCTGGATACATAGTAAGGTCCCATCAGAGGAATGAAACATCTCCGGAATAATACAAATATAATATTCTTAGAAGTTACAATATTTCAACACATCTTCGCGCTGCTCCTTCCCCTTCTTCAAATCTTGCAGCTATATGGTTAAGTTAGCGAGCTATGTTTGTATCTGTGACATCCCGACTACATTTTCTCCAATCGGTGACACCTCCAATCGCATTGCAATCTCCAAAGCTTCATTGGGCATCGAAATGTTTTGTTGCATCAATGGTAGCCGAATATGTGGTAGTAGTGCTGCGATGAACCATTCTTTATGTTGGACGGCGCTCATATCAAAACTAACCTTTTCCATCAGCGTCTTAAATCGTTGGTCGAAATCCCATACCGTCTCATTGGGATACTACTTAATTTCTTTCAATTTTGTAATATATTGGGCCTTAAACTTGGGCCTTCTAAATTCGACAATTAGCCCATCCCGAATCATATCCAGCAATTTCTCTGGGGCTCCTGTAGGGACTAGAACAAACTTCATAAACCAATCTAATGCAAAACCTCGCAGAGTCATCACTAACTGTCCTTTTTTAGCAGCATCATCGGTGATCTGTTTTATGGTCGAGACCGCTTCACACAAAAACCAATATTGTTCTGGGTTGTCTATCACACTCCCGTGGAACAACCGTAACTTAGCATCATTGCCCGCCATTCTGGGCTTCCTTCCTCCTTTCGCTGTACTACTACCAATTAACTTCTGTGAAATCCACGAACATGGCGGTGTCGAAGTGGTATTTCTTTCTATTTGAGAGATAGTGAGCGGAGGTGTGGGAACGTTGGTGTTGGGGTTTGGTCCTGCCTCTATCCTGGGCGTAGCCTATTTGTCCTTGTCAAGACTGTGAGGTCGCTTCATCCCATGTGATCTTCCTTCACGGTCTTGCGGTTCGACAGCAGCAGGACCTTCTCCCGTCCTCTACCTCTTTTCCTGTCAGAACCTCGCTCCTCCCCTCATAAGACCACTTTCTTCCTTGGCTTCACTCACAGTCTCATCATGACCTACACCCATCTACCCCTTAACATTCCATGCACCGCCCCCCAACTGTCGCAGTACCCACGGCCTTTTCCCACCAGGTTGTCTACTGATCAAGATGCATCTTCAATATACCTTTTTCGCAAATAAGCATCTTGATCGATAGTTGAAGCGATAGTAAAAATCGGCCCCGAGGTTCACAAAAAAAATATCTTTTGGCTTCACTATAATATTTCTGAGTATCAACCGCGAACCCTGTGATATAGCCCTCTAGGATGCTATCAAACCACACTTCAACAGCCCGTGATGCTTTATTATCAACTTCCTGTAGTTCCTGAATCAATTTGGGGGTCCAAATCGTCGGTTCACCACCTTGGAAGTTCTTCTTTTGGAAGGTCAACTTTGCCAACCATTCAAACAATAGGACCAGGAACTCACAGAAGAACCATTCGTGCGGACCATCGTGAAAGTATCTATCTACCCACTGTCCTACTGTCAATTGAGTGTTTTGGCTTTCCTCTTCAGCGAATTCCTGCAACTTCTGATCAAACCATTCTTGGATCTTCGGTTTCGTCAGGTGCCACAACATATCCTCCTTTCACTTTGTACATGGTCCCAACAACGTAACCATTTGTTGACTCAGACCCAGTCGATAGGGGTTCTCAACGCTGTCGACACCAACCCACCGCGCTCTCCCTAAGCACCGGCCCGGACATGTTTGACCCTGCCCAGCAACACCTATAGAGAAGATGAGGTCTCACCCGAGGCGATCAAGGGAGAGTGGACGGAACAATGTTTTCGCCGAATGAAGGAGGATGGTTGCGGCTATAGTACTTAAACTTATTGCAACACTAAGACAAAGATCTCTAAGCATGGAACATAGTAGTAAAGCAATATTCAACCCAAACATTCATCATTGCAACAACAGTAATTGTAAAGCAAGTATCGCATCAAAGAAGCATGACATTATTTGTATAGTGCAACATCACATTACCATAATTGAACAGATTGAACACATAGATTGTACCAAAATAGCCTCATCATATTATCATTGTCAACCCAGATACAATGTCTCTGCAAAAACTAGATCTCCACAATGACTCTTGACATCAAAACATACCCAAAAATCATACGATCAACATCAAAGCTTCACATTGTTCTCCAGCCAATTGTGTTCTTTCAACACTTACAATTCTTATCTATATATAGGCTTCTGCCTTACAACTCTTGTCCACTTATTAACGACTTCCTAACTAACACTATGGACAAATGACCCGATATCTAACTGACCTAGTCCAAAACCGACCAAAAACCTGCATTCTGCGGTAAAACTGACTCAACAGTACATAATATGTGGTCCAAATGACCCAAAACCCGCAATCCGCGGTACAATTGACCCACACATGCACAAAATAATCTTCCGCTCGTCGCCTTTCGCACCATCTTTTGCCTTGTTGTAGCATCGGAGATGCTGCGATACCATCTTACCAAACCGCCTACCAACAAACACAGAAGATCATACACTAAGAAGAGACTCTCATATGTGGTAAGTAACCAAAATGAACCCAATAGCCATTCCATTTATGCAGTTGATACCGATTTAGGATCTTCCATCTTATATAATGACTCTCAGTACGAAGAAAAAAAATATCTATATAAAAAGCAAGAAGAGAATAGCCAGATTAAGGGAGAAGAAGAATTTAGACAAAAACTGAGGATGGAAGGGGCTTGGACTATGCATTTTGATGGGTCGAGAAGCAAAGAGGGTGTTGGTGCAGGTGTGTGGATAGTGACTCTAGATAGAGAATTTCTAATGTATTCTTTCAAATTGACTTTTGAATGTACTAACAATGTTGCAGAGTATGAAGCTCTAATTCTGGGATTGAATGTGTTGAAATATCTAAAGGCAAAGAAAATAGAAGTATTTGGGGATTCAGAGCTGGTCATAAATCAGGCGAATGGCATATATCAGACGAAGCATCCAAAAATGAGATCATACAGAAATGAAGTCTAGGATATGTTGGGTAATTTATTTGATGAACATGACATAGTAGTAATACCCAAAATTAACAACTCAATAGCAGACTCTTTGGCTACAACTGTTGGTGCCTTCAGGGAACCTGGTTTTTCGAATAAAAAATATGAGATTGAAGTTATAAATAAGCCTTATATTCCTGATAATTTGAAACACTGGAAAGTATTTGATGATGATATGCAGATTAAAATATTTTTGGAAATGACAGATGAGTTTGTGAATACAAATATTGATAATGAAAATCAAGATATGGAAGGAGTTGTTAACAATGAAGAATTTCTAGAGCAACAATAAAAGTTCAAGGGAGAAATCGGAGGAAAAGAAATAATTCAGTTGAAGAACAATGTCATTCCCAGAGGGCTTGTGCCGTTAGAAAATTTATTTGACATAAATGATGTGGCCAAGAATCCAAAAGTAGAGCCTCAAGATGGAGAAGTCAAAGACTGCAACATTGGAACAAAAGAAAAGAAATATGTTGAGTTGATGAAAGAATTCACAGATGTGTTTTCCTGGATTTATGAAGATTTGAAGGAATATGACACTTCTATTATTCAGCATACTATCCCCATCCATCCAAATGAGAAACCCTTTAAAAAAAACTCAGGAGAATAAATCCACTGTTGCTGCCAGTGATTGAAAAGGAGGTTAAAAAGTTGTTTGATGCCAAAATAATTGTATCACTGAGATTTTCCAGATGGGTAGCGAATCTGGTCACTATAAGAAAGAAGAATGGAGAAATAAGTTTGTGCGTAGACTTCAAAAATTTGAACAAAGTCTCCATGAAATATAATTATCCTTCTCCAAAGATGGATCATATTTTGCAAAAGGTTGTGGGGGCAGAGTGAATTTCCATGTTGGATGGTTTCTCTAGATACAATCAGATCAAGGTCCTTCCAGAGGATCAGGAGAAGAAAGCTTTCACAACGCCTTGGGGGACCTTCATGTACGCAAAAATTCCATTTGGATTGATGAATGCAGGGGCTACATTTCAAAGGGCCATGGATATCGCATTCGCTGAGGAGAAAGATAAATTTGTAGTAGTATACATGGATGACATAGCTTATACTCAAAATTCGTTGCGGATCACTTGAAGCATTTAGAAAGGGTATTTCTGAAATGCAAGAAATTTGGCATATCCTTGAATCCAAAGAAGTCGATTTTTTCCATGAAAGAAGGAAAGTTATTGGGACATATCATATCAAAAGATGGCATAAAAATTGATCCTGAAAGAGTACCAGTAATTCAAAAAATTGGGATACCAAGGAGTAAGAAGGAAATTCATTTCCTATGAAGGTTTGTTCCCAGTTTTGCAGAGATTCTAAGAAATATTTCAGATATGCTAAGGAAGAATAATGAAATCAAATGGACCATTGAAGCCAATAAATCTTCTGCTGAAATTAAGAAAGCCCTAACATAAGCTCTTGTTTTAATCAGTCCTAACTTTTTAAAGGAATTTACCATATTTTCTTATGCATTGTAACATACTATAACTGGAGTCTTACTACAGAAGAATCAAGATAATATGGAACAACCAATTGCCTTTTTCAGCAAGATTTTGAGAGATGCAGAACTAAAGTATAATATAATGGAGAAACATGCTTATGCATTGATAAAAGATTTAAAAGATTTCAGGGTTTACATTTTGCATTCTCACACTATTGCATATGTTCCATCTGCAGTTGTCAAGGATATTCTTACCCAACCAGAACCTGAAGAGAAGAGAACTAAGTGGATTGCATTTTTGTTAAAATATGACCTGGATATCAAGCCTACGAGATTGATCAAGGGACAGGATTTGGAAAAAATGATGACAGAAACCAACTATAATGCTTTGGATATGAACTTGCTCTCTGATCTCTGAACTGGAACAATTCCAGAAATGCCTGTGGTGAAGGATTTTTATTTGTTGCCTTGGTACAGTGACATTGTATATGTTTTGCAGAATTTGCAAGCACCCCTGGACCCGGAGAAAACCAAAGCAAGGTCAGTAAAATTAAAAGCAACAAAATTTTGTATATTGAATGAATATTTGTATTGGAAAGATCTAGGAGGGATTTTACTGAATTGTGTGATGCACCTGCAACAATTACTTAATAAAAATATGCGAAATACCAGAAATGACAAAACTCAGAATCACTTTTATATTGATCACAGGCCACTTCGAGGGGGAAACCTCCTATGAGCAAGCTCAATACAAATAACTTCACGGTGCCTTCATAGGTTTCAACACACACTTATATACTAATTCTAGGCGCCAATACTATGGATCAAAACCATGGGCCGTTACAAACTATGGATCAACAATACTACGGGCGACTTACAAAGCATATGCGCCAACAACAATAACACAAACTATTGATCAACAAATACTACGGGACGACTTACAAAGCATATGCGTCCAACAAAAACATACTAACAAAGTAAAGACATGGGTTCCTAACATCCCCTCCCCCTTAAAAAAAGCTTTGTCCTCAAAGCTTTTAGATGTGGAAATTGTTGTTGAATCTGAAGAAGTGGTTCCCATGTAGCATCCTCTGGTTGCATGCCGTGCCACTGAATTAAGACCTCTATGATAGAGAGAGAGCGAAGATGACGCGTGCACCGATTGAGGATGGCCTCTAGCTCCAAAAGGATGGATCCTTCATTATCCAGTTCGGGTAAAATCATTTTTCCACTGATGTTGGTGCCAAGAACTTTCTTCAGACAAGAGACATGAAAGAATGGATGAATGCGGGAAGAAGGAGGAAGTTCCAATTTATAAGCAACGGACCCAATCTTCTGAAGAATCCGGTATGGCCCATAGAACTTTGGAGCGAGCTTATGACGCCCTTTGAGTTTCAAGGATGATTCTTTGTATGGCTGGAGACGAAGAAAAACCATATCGTGGACTTGAAAAGTGCGCTCAGAATGGTGCTGATCAGCTTGTTGCTTCATGCGATTTCTTGCCATGTGAAGATTGTCCCGCAAAATGCGCAGAATATGATCGTGGTTTCGAAGGACTGTGTCAACTTCCTGAACTGGGGAACTGGTGGGGGTGTATGGAAGAAGAGCTGGAGGTGCCTGACCATAGACTGCTTCATATGGGGTCATTTTAGAGGCAGTGTGGTAAGAGGTATTGTACCACCATTCAGCGAGAGGGAGCCATTTTTCCCACTGATGTTGTTGTTCAGTGGTGAAGCAACAAAGATAGTTTCCAAGCATTTATTGACAATTTCAGTCTGACCATTTGTTTGTGGGTGATATCCTGAACTCATCTTCAGTTTGGTGCTAGTGTGGCGAAATAGTTCTGTCCAAAAATGACTGGTGAAAGTCGCATCACGATCCGAGACAATGGAAGAAGGGATGCCATGAAGACGAAAGATCTGGTCCAGAAAAATTTGAGCGACGGAGGAGGATGTATAGGGATGGCTGAGAGCACAAAAATGACTATATTTGGAGAGGCGATCAACCACAACGAGAATCACTGTCTTCCCTCCAGATTTAAGGAGCCCTTCAATGAAATCCATAGAAATATCTGTCCAAATCCATGTAGGTATGGGAAAGGGTTCAAGCAATCCTGGAAGGAGTGTTGTTTCACCCTTATTGTGCTGGCAGGTATCACATTCAGCCACCATCTGTTGAATTGTCCTTTTCATGCCCTGCCAAAAGAAGTTACGCCGTCCTCGTTCATACGTTTTGAGGAACCCAGAGTGCCCTGTCGATGGAGAAGCATGGAGTTCATAGAAGACAGCCTGTTGAAGATCTGTGCTTTGGGGAAGCACCAGACGACCCTTGTATCGTAGAGAAGCACCATCCCAAGAGTAATGTGGTACAGCAGAAGGGTTGTTGGTCAAGCGTTGGATGATTTGAGATAAGGAGGAGTCATTGACATAACCCTATTGAACAGATTGCAACCAATTTGGAACAGGCATGGAAATAGCTGAAAGAGAACCTTGGGCATCAAATGTGCGAGAAAGAGCATCTGCCACAATATTGTCTTTACCCTTCTTGTAAGTGATCTCATAGTCATAACCCATGAGTTTTCTAACCCATTTCTGTTGTGCCGGGGAGGAGACACGCTGGTCCAAGAAATATTTTAGACTTTGGTGATCAGTCTTGATGCAGAAATGATTTCCTAATAGGTATGGGTGCCACTTCTATACTACATGCAAAATAGCCATCATTTCCTTCTCATAGGTAGAGGTAGCTAAATTATTACCTGAAAGGGCTTTGCTGGTGAACGTAATGGGGTGTTCATCTTGAAGGAGAACAGCACCAAGTCTATTGCCGCAAGCATCACTCTCAATAGTGAAGGGCTTGAAAAAATCGGGCATAGCTAGCACAGGTGTAGTACACATAGCTTGTTTTAGTTTGTCAAATGCACACTGAGCAGCAGGTGTCCATGTGAAGGCATCCTTTTTTAATAGAGCAGTTAATGGAGCTACAATATTCCCATAATCCTTGACAAACTTGCGGTAGTAGCCAGTCAACCCCAAAAAACCACGAAGGCTCTTAAGTGTCTGAGGATGCGGCCAATTGTTCATGGCATCGATTTTGGCAGGATCCACATGAACCCCTTGTGCTGAGATAATGTGCCCGAGATACTCAACTTCCTTCTGTCCAAAAACACATTTAGACTGCTTGGCATGGAGATGATGGTCAGAGAAAAGTTGCATGACAAGATCCAAATGCTGGAGATGTTCATCCCATGTTTTACTGTAGATGAGGATATCATCAAAGAATACTAGAATGAATTTCCGCAAGTAGGGTCGAAATATTTTATTCATTAAGGCCTGGAATGTGGAAGGAGCATTAGTGAGTCCAAAGGGCATGACCAAAAACTCATAATGGCCATCATGTGTGCGGAAAGCTGTTTTAGGGATATCATCCTCATGAACTCGAATTTGATGATACCCAGAACGAAAATCCAACTTGGAGAAAAAGTGAGCCCCATGAAGCTCATCAACAACAGGAATTGGAAACTTATCCTTGATGGTGAGGTGATTAAGTGCTCGGAAGTCAATGCAGAAGCGCCATGACCCATCTTTTTTGCAGACAAGAATAACTGGAGAAGAAAAGGAACTAGTGCTTGGGCGAATAATACCTTGCTTCAATACGTCCCGAACAAGCATTTCAATATTCGTTTTTTGGTGAAATGGGTAGCGATAGGGCCTGATGTTGGGAGGAACACTACCAGGAAGGAGCTGAATATGATGGTCTTCTAGCCTAGAAGGTGGCAATCCCGCTGGTTCAGCAAAGACACCTGTATATCGATCCAGAATTTGTTGTAGATCCAAAGGAGTAGTGGAGACCGTTGATGGTTGCATCTGGATGGAATGGATCTGAGCGATGACACCATGTGAATTCTTCTTGAGGAGTTTTTTCATGTGATGTGAACTGATGATGCTGATAGAACCTGGTTGTAATCCTGTCAATGTGTGTTTGTGTCCATTGAGGGAAAACTGCATCCAAAGTTCAACAAAATCCCATAAGATAGGGCCGAGTGTGCGTAGCCATTGAGTGCCCAAAACCACATCACATCCGCCTAAGGGCAAGGCAAACATGTCAGAGCGCAAGGTATAATATCCCATAGAGATACGCACATTTCGACACTTCCCTTTGCAAGGTAAGGTGCCCCCATTGGCAAAAATGACTTTAAAGTTGGAGCAAGGATGGATAAAACAATCAGCTTGTTTGGCGATCCGAGGGTCAATGAAATTATGAGTGCTACCAGAATCAATGAGTATTGTAAGAGGAAGCTTCTTGAAGTAACCCCTGACCCGCATTGTTTGGGGGGTGGTGATTCCAGCTAAAGCATGGAGAGATATCTCTAGCTGGTCATCCTGAGACGGAGGGAGGGTCAATATGCGGTTCCTGAATGTCGACTAGAGCATCCAGTGTTTCTGGATCTTCGTCACCCATTTCAGAGGAAGGCAGAGACTCCACATCCAGGAGATAGAGCTTTTACTGAACACATCTATGTCCCTGAGTGAATTTCTCATCACAATTATAGCAAAGCCCCTTTTCTCTGCGTGCTTGCATCTCTGTTTCAGACAAACGCTTGATAGGAGTCGGTCGAGGAGCCTGCGGTATAGGTGGTCGCTGAGAACCCATATTTTGGAAGGGAACAAAAGTGGGCTTGGAGCGTTGTTGAGCTGCAATCTTGTCTTCTGCCAACTTAGCCAACCCTAGTGCTTCCATCATTGTGTTGGGACAGAACATTTTGACCTCAGAGTGGATGGCATCCTTTAGACCACTGATAAAACAACTCCGGTAAAATTCATCAGACAATCCTTAGGTGTGGTTGGCTAGATTCTCAAATTTGGTTTGATACTCTCTCACAGTGCCAGTTTGGCGAAGTTTAGTGAGGGCTCCTGTGAAGTCATCAAAAGCACTAGGACCAAATCGTTGCAAAAGGAGCTGGCAAAAGTCTGGCCAGTTGGGCTCTGGATGAGCCTTGATGTACCAACGGTACCATTGAAGAGCTTCCTGTTCCAAATGAAAGGATGCCAAGGAAACTTTGTTGACATCAAAAGTATTATGCAGACTGAAATATTGTTCTGCACAATAGATCCATCCAGTTGGATCGGTACCATTGAAGCGAGGAAAATCAAGCTTCGGACCACGAAAATTTCTGGAAGAAGAGAACCCATTGTCTGCTGAAGACTCGGACTGCCGTTTGTTGTTCATAGTTGAATGTTCAAGATGGAGACCAAGAAATTTTTCATCAAGATCCTGGAGTTTGGCTTGGATGGCTGCAAGTGCTTCCTCCATGGTTTTTGCTCCTGCACGGGTGACAACCATAACCAAGATTTTTTTTTCTTCAGACTGGAGCGGCTACGGCTCGGATTTTTTTTATTTTTATTTTTTACAGACTGGAGCGTCTACGGCTCGTAAGGAATATGGAACAACGCCGAACGGCTGGATCTGGAACGGCTTGCAAAATGGATCTGAAACGGCGCAGCAGTGATCAACAATAGTTCAGCTGAAAGTAGATATGGACCCCAGGTATGTGCGGCTTCCTAAAAGTTCAGGGGTTTCACTCGGCCACCAATGCTGTCTGACGGCTTGCGTATTGGGGAAATACCCCTCACTCCACGGCTCAGGTAAAACTGATAACCGCTTTGCCACAAACGACAGCTCTTGGTTTACCTCACGGGTGGGAACTAGTCAATCAGGTAGGGGTCGTTTCCCTTTTCGTTGGCAGGTCCTCTCAATGGGCCAGCTACTTCGGGGTTCCTATGGTACTCCTCACAATGAGTTTTAGGTCTTATGCCCAAGTACTTCCCACAGTTAAGCGGATAGGGATTATTCCCAAATCCGAACCTGCAACAGATGCGAAGAAAAAAATTTGGCAGAAATTTCACCCAGCGAGCCCAAGAAAGTGCTCTGATACCAGATGTGATGCACCTTCAACAATTACTTAATAAAAATATGCGAAATACCAGAAATGACAGAACTCAGAATCACTTTTATATTGATCACAGGCCACTTCGAGGGGGAAACCTCCTATGAGTAAGCTCAATACAAATAACTTCACGGTGCCTTCATAGGTTTCAACACACACTTATATACTAATTCTAGGCACCAATACTATGGATCAAAACCATGGGCCGTTACAAACTATGGATCAACAATACTACGGGCAACTTTCAAAGCATATGTGCCAACAACAATAACACAAACTATTGATCAACAAATACTACGGGACGACTTACAAAGCATATGCGTCCAACAACAACATACTAACAAAGTAAAGACATGGGTTCCTAACAAATTCTTTGCTAGAAGATGAAGTACATCATGTCATGAAGGAATTTCATGGAGGGGTGTGTGGAGAACATCACTCCTGGAAAGCCACTATGAACAAAATCCTCAGAACAAGGTTCTATTGGCCTACTATTTTTTCAGATGTGCACAAATAAATTCCAAAATGTCATGAATGCCAAATCTTTGATGGGAAGAGAGAACTTTTTCCTTTGCCCTTAAAACCGATTTCAGTAGAAGCACCATTTCGGTCGTGGGGATTAGATTTCATTGGGGAAATTAATCCAAATTCTTCAGGACAACAAAAGTGGATTCTGACTGCAATCGACTATTTCACTAAGTGGATCGAAGCCGTTCCAACTAAAAATGCCACAGAAGCAGTGATAATAAATTTTCTGGAAGAGAATATTCTTTCAAGGTTTGGATGTCCTAGAAGAATAGTCACAGATAATGCAAAGGAATTCAAATCAAAGAGAATGATCAGTTTTTGTCATAAGTATCATATCCATTTGAATCACTCAACTGCATACTATCCTCAAGGAAACGGGTTGGCATAATCTTCTAACAAAAGTTTGTTAAGAATCATAAAGAAATTGTTGGAAGAAAAAAAAATATCCTGGCATACCAAACTCAAATACGCTTTATGGGTGGACATGATTAGTACAAAAAGGGCCATTGGTACATCACCTTTTCAGTTGATTTATGGGACAGAAGTGGTTTTTCCTATTTCTCTAGGTCTGCTGGTCACGAAGTTGTTGCAAAAGTTTGAGGAAGAACCAAACCACATGCATAGAAGAATAAGTCAAATGATTGATTTACATGAAATAAGGGAGAAAGCTTATAACATGACTCAAATTCATCAAGAAAAAATGAAAAAGACATTTGACAGGAAAATCAAAGAAAGAAATTTTAAAATTGATGATTTGGTTCTAAAATGGGATGCTAGGGATGAAGACAAGCATGGAAAGTTTGAACATTTATGGAAAGGTCCATATATCATTTCTGCTTACCAGGGGGGAAATTCCTTCATTTTACAAGATCAGAATGGATATTTTATTAGTGGGGGCCCAGTAAACGGAAGGTATCTGAAACACTATCTTTCTTAGCCCAAAAAAAAAGAAAAAGAAGTTGTACATAATTTGTATATATGATAGTAGTTTCATAGAAGTTTGTACATAAAATCAGTAAGCAGAACATTGTACAGTTTTGTTTCAGAAGTGTGTTGTGGTTTCAGTTTGGATTATCAGTTTGGTTCCAGGTGGACAACTTGCAGATTAAAGAGTGCAGAGCAGGTTTTAGTGGGGGAATGGAGAAGGTCAGATAATCAAGCACCTCATCTACGGGTTCTTTTCTACCTCGCGGGGATGTTAGCATAGGTATTTTTGAAAGAATGAATGAGGTAATAGAAAATGAAAGTTTGTGGTTAATGTAATCCAAGGCTCTATAGGGGAAAGCACCCAGTCCTTTAAAAAATATATACCACATGACCATTGGCTGGAGCTAAAAGAAGACAAAAAATTCCACTAAATAGCTTGGGAAAATCATGAAATAAACAACCAATGGCTAAGATCGAGGCAGAGACATGATCGACGGTGGAAATGTGGTTCCGAAATGATCACGAGAGAAATGTTAAAGGAGTGGATGGGTCAACGACAGAGGTTGATTTTTGCCACAAGAAGAGCACGATGGTTAATGACGAGGCCCCACCAGAGAATAAAAAGGAAGTTAAACGGAACACAAATTACATGGTTGATTGACCGTTGATCTCCAAATCAACGGTCCAAGACACATTCCGCGTTGCCAAGATGCGCAAAGGAATGACAACGTGGATGGTCGCAAAATTACAAACCGCCAGCCACGTGTTGATCCCTCATGAATAAAACCTTGCCCCAACAATATAAAAAATATCAAGAATATCTTGCTTCGAAGGAAGATCCACAAAATGCCATGTCTTTTGAAGACTATGCTTATATTTTGTTTGAAAATAGACCCAAAAATGAAGATGTGGAGTTAGTGAAGAAAGTTTTATGCCCTTCTTGTAAAAGACCTTGTAGTGAGTATCATATTTGTGTGAGTGAAAAGATCAATGAAATATCTGAACCTTCAGCGAAGGCATGTATGTCCTACTTGAGGAGATTTTTTGGATTTTCTTCAAAAGGAGATTCCAAATATATTAAACCTAAGGAAAACAAGGGGCAAAATGCATCAGCTTGCTTGAAGGAGAAAAATGAATAGACATCACAAGAGCATGAAGAAGATCCTATTGAAAATAATGAATATCAATTCGAGACACATTCTACCTTCGACATGAATCAAGGAGCATCTATTGATGGATGCTTGAACTATGAAGGAGTGCCTACTAATGGGTGCTCACACCTCTATGTTGGTGACATAGAGATCACTTTTGATAGTATTTCTGCAAGAAAAAATTCCCTTAAGCATGAAAATGAAGACCTTTTAGCAATTGAAGAAGAAACAAGATAAACTTCCCCATCACCACTTGAGCTTCATGAAGTTGGTCCAAGTAAGAATGAATAAGATGAGGAGGTTCATTTGCAAGAACCTCATTTTATTTAAGGGTCCTTAAAGATGAATGAAAAGAAGATCCAAGAGTCCCTCACCATTCTCCTTGACACTCAAGCATTGGTGTCAAATTCTTGTTGGAGAGCTACTTCATTGCAGGAAACATCCTTCCTTGAAGACATGGAGAAGATTCAAAGAGCAATGTGCCACATCAAAGGTAATTTCATGTCTTTGATTTTTTATAGAAACCATTTGTTTGAGCTTAATGAATTGTTACATGATGCATATTTGAAGAATAATGAGGATAATCATAGGCTCACAATTCAAAATGAAAAACTTCTTGAAAAGTTGCAAGATACTTGTTTTTACTCCTATGTTTCAGATTGTCAAATGGTAAATTATTTGGAGGATTCTCATGACATGGTGGATCATGAGAAATGTGGAAATTTGAATGTGCTTGATTTGTTTGAAGATGAACTTGAAGAGATCCAAACACTTGATGTGGTGGAAGAGGAACTTGAATTATCTCTTGATGAAGGTTATGCAATTTTTAAAGAAGAGCATGATTCCTCTACATTGGAACCAATCTATGACAAAGGTTTCACACTTTTGAAGGAGATGCATGATACTACCCATATGGATCCTTCCCATGATGAAACTTATGCACTTTTTTATCATTTGGGTGAGTTAGTTCATTCTCCTACATCCTACAATTTCATGTTTTGCAGCAGCATTAGTCTCAATGAAGTATGGGTCAAAGGGTTCTTTTTGATGGTGCCACATGAGGAGTATGGGACTCCTAGATTTACCTTTTATGATAACATGGTTGGAGCACATTCTTATTCACATTTTCATTAGCATAATTTGTCACTTTATTATTATGCACACCTACATGGATGCACCTATGATATGCATTTGAGTCACTTGAAGACTCATGGTTTTTCTTGCTCAACACTTGGTTCATTTGATGTTGGAGGAACTTCATCCAACACTTGGATGAATAGATTTATGATTGGAGAACATTTTTGTTGGAAGCCACATACTTTTTTATATCTTTATGATTCTCACACTCATGGATGTATGTGTGAGACTTATTTGAGTCATTTGAAGTCTCCTTGTTTTTCCTGCTCATTATTTGGTTCAGATTTTAGTGGAGATTCTTCATTCACTTCTTGGATGAAAGAATACATGGCTGAATATTTTGATTCATATCACATCCTTTTGGAGTAGCATTATAGGACATGGGATCCTCACCTATGTCATTGGAGCAGATTTGATTGGTTAGTTGATGATTGTATGCACTTGGAAAATGGTGGTCTACTTGCTTGGAGGTATAAGCACTTTCATGACTCTTTGATGAAGCATCTTCTTGATGTACATTTTCATTATGTAGTTATGTACTTTGATGATATATATTTTGTACTCATGATGTTTGGAAGAATGCATACAATAAAATGGGATCCAGAAATCCTCTTATCTGATGGTATGCGTTGGAGAGCACTCTTAATTGTTGGAGTGCAATACAAGCAATGGGACCCTAGAATAATTTTTGTTTCATTGGTTTCAATTTTTTGGGGAAACAAGTAGTATGGGAGATGGATTTCCCACTTAATAAAGTGATTTTAATCAGAGTAGTGCAGCAACAAGCATGGTGGTTCCTCTCTATAATCTTCATGGAATCTCGAAGACTCAGAGTGGGGCAACTCAGTGGCAACTTCAAAGAATTATACAAAAAGCAGGTTCTTCAACACCCATGTTTGAAATTGCTTGCGGACAAGCAATATTGGGAATGGAGGGTTTGTCATGTCCCAAATTTGGAATTGGGTCACAAGGGCCTAAACCCAATGACCATATTCATGAGAGTTTGTCAAATTGATGTTAAGTGTCAAAATATTGCCTAGGAGGAAAATTACTAGTTTCCTAGGTTGAGGGTGGAAGATTTGGGATTTTACATAAGGAGGATAATAAATGATGTTTGCACATTAGAATGGCATAAATATTTAACAAAGGAGCTAAATAAATAAATACAAGAGAAAATCAAAGTGGCAATTGATCATGAAGACACATGGAGGATGTGGGACCCACACAAGCTAGATTTGCCATGCCACATGGCATCCTACTCTTGCCATTTTGAATCCATAAGAAGAAAAATGTTCTTTGGGTGAGTTAGAAGGTCAATATACTTGGCATGAGTCATGTAAGGTTGAATTGGAGTGGAAGAATAACTTCCATGGAAGAGGAAGAGGCAATTTGGAGCTAGTGAGACACTTGGGCTAGATTCCCTAACTCTATGACAACAATGATGAAGATGCTATGACACCTATGACACAAATCAAACCCGAGGCTGAAATATGACATTTATGACATGTCAGGGCTAAAAATAGCCTCCAAGAGGGCGCTCAAGTGAGTTATGGCATCCAAAGAGACACCAATTCGAATTGGGAGAAGGAGAGGGATAGAATTGGAAGGACAAGTGGCATACTTGGGAATCTCTTCCCAAATTGAGTTGGAATGAATCTATTGGAAGGAATTTGTCCCATGGACGGCATTATAATTCTATAAAATTTATGAAAAAAGAATGTCAGCTTTTGATCATTTTTAGAATTTGCAATTGCATTTGTGAAGAGGGAGAGCTAGTGGATGACTAGTTTCTTGCCTTAGCCAATTTCGAGGGTGAAAGATTCCCATCCAAGTTGGTAATTGGAAAGGCCATTCAGAAATTTCATTTGTAGCTTTAATGGAGTCATTTGCTGCAGGTATAAGCTACAGGTCATATCATGGTTTCTTCTACTGCATCTTATTCCTTCAACCATTTCCAGTTTTCATTGCATATTCTTGATCCTTGAGGGAGGGCATTTTTGGTGAGCTATTGTACTCTTTGGGGGAGATTATAATGCCCCATTTATTTTATAATATGAATTAAATACTTTTTTATTCATATCCATAAAGTTTCAGTTCTAAATATCAAGTGGTTGTATGTAAAATTGATGATTATTGAGCAAACAATGACCATTCCCCCACTAGATTGATGTATACCAATGTATTGATGATGATTTCGAATGGAAGAATGTTTATATGATATATTTATGATGTATGGAATTCCATTGATGATTATTACAAGTTTCATGTTCAGAAATTAAGCATTTGGAGCCATCTTGCTCAGTTTTATTTCATTTGAAGGAGATTTAATGTTATTTCCCCCAAGGTCGAAACTAATCTTCTTGCATATGATATAAGGGAGTTATAGCAGACATTAAAAGTTGAATGGTGATGCATATGAGTTCATGTTGATGTAATTTATTTTTCCCATAATTCCATTCATAATTTTGATTTGTATTTATTGCATTTGGAAAGTCATTTTCATCATCTACCCCTAGGGGATTTGAACCACAATTTTACTAGTAAAAATCCATACATTGATCAGATATCCAAAGTGAGTTGTAGAAGTAATTTTATGGTTAAAAGACACCTATAAACACCATTTGTATGTATTAAAATCATTCATACACCTAAATGTACAATTTGAGAGCATTTGGAGCTATTTAGAGCCATCTACCATTGGGGGTTTGAAGCTCGAAATTACTAGTAATATTCCCTACTTTGTCCAGATTGTAAATGAATGTCCAAAAGTTTTTTAAGGGTTTTTAAGTATCCATGAGCCTATTTTATATGTATTAATACCTCTCAAATACCTTCAGACCCATTATACAATCATTTGGGGTCATTTGGAGAGCAAGAGACCAATACTAGTCAAAGAGGAATTGCTAGTCAAACTCTCTACTTTGGATAGAATTAAAAGAGGATTTTCAGAAGTAATATAAAGGTCATATATCATCCCTAAACATAATATTCAAGTCCTAATATTATTCATATACCTTCTTAGAATATTTGGGAGCATTTGGAGCAAATTGGAGACCTAGACATCAAAACTAGTCAAAGGTCGAACTAGGGAAAAAGGTGAAAATTTTGTCATTTTAATTAAATTCATAAAAGGGGCATTACAGACTACAAGAGGAAATTTGATAACTTGATTGAGAAGGGGCTGCCTTCGTTCTGGGATGAAAATGGTGATTTGATTTCTCAAAATAATCACAAGGATTTGCTTTTTGGAGCCAGGACCAACCATGAGAAACTTGAAAATTTCACTCATGTTTTGATGGGTAATATTTTATTGGAGAAGCTCTCAAGTGATTTTCAAATTCTACATAAGTTGTCCATGATGGGTGAAAGAATACCACAAATTTCCACTACATAACATATAGAAATGAAGGTATTGGTGAAAGAAATGACAATTTATGAGCTGCCCATGGTAGATCAGTGGAAGATAGTGGAGAAATATGGGAAAATGAAATACACCTTACGCTCCTGAAGATTCAGGCTCAAAACTTCAGCAAATAGTCTCCATCCAGAAAACAGGGCGTCGAGGATTCATATGTTGGAAATTTTGACATGTGTAAAATTTTGACTAAGGTGAAATGTAAAAGTGAAACCCAAATATTTACTGGGTTAGTTATAAGGTAGTTAGGGTTTCACTTCAAAGAAGTGCTATAAAAAGGCTATTTCACCATCATTGTAAAGGGTTGAAACCTATGATAGAGAAAGAAATTTTGGTACTGAGAGTACCTTCATTATTGTAAAGTTTTGTCATGCAGAAGTGAAGCACATTTTGAAGGGTGAAGATTCATGCGTTGCTCGTGTTACAGTCTGTATTTTCCTTTTTCTTTGTGAATCGTATTTTCCAGTGAAAAGCTTCCATGTTGTTTTTCTTCTTATGCTTATGGTGAAAGTGTTATTTAATCCAGAATTCATGTGAACCATGCTATGTTTTAATCGCACCTAAGTACTTCATGTTTTCTTCTAAAGTCGATATTAAATTCATCTGTGTTGATGCTTAATGTTGATGGGTTTTTTTGCTTTCTTTCAAATATCACCTGCTAAAAGAACTTGACTGTGGGATAACAATTACCTTGCCTTCACCAAGATTTATGTTGCTGATTTTCTGCTGGTCTGTAGAAATCTCAGACGTGACTCCATGCCCAATGTGATTCATATGTTTTCAGCCAATTTTTAAAATAGAAAATTAGTTTGTTGAAAAACATTTCTGGCCATTGTATTCATCTTTTGAGAGAGCCCTCTCTGGTAGGAAAGAAGTCGACTCTCCTCCTAAAGGTTGGTTTGAAATAGTTACCTTAGGGTTACCCTTCTGCAACCAAAGGGTAAATTCTAAGTGATAACAGGTGTTAAGACCGAGTCATTATTTGGGGCCCACAAGGCTATCTAGCACACCTTCCCTTAGAAGCTGGCTAGTGAAAGATAAATCAAAATTAAATGTTAAATGTCACAAAAAAATTGGCTAAATAAATGTTGTAAATGATGATTGTCTAGAGTCTACTGGAAACGTTTTAAGCACTCTACCCATTTGTGAGGCACCGCCATTCCCTAGTGTCCTCTATCTTTCATATGTTTTAGTGGTTCCCCTATTTCCATTTTGTTCGAGAGATCACAACGTTAAGGTCACCAAGTCAATTCCCTTGTCCTAGCCTTATTTTATTCACCTCACCCATCTTAACAGTTTGTTTATGTATGTGAGTGAGCATATGTAAGGGGATTCATGAAAGACTTGATGGTTTCTCTAACACAAGTATATATTATTATGAGATTATGGTTTCCAATGTTATGTATATATTATTATGAGATTATGGTTGCCAATGTTATGTATATATTATTATGAGATTATGGTTTCCATTGTTATGTTTAACATGTTGTAGTCTTGTTACTAACATAAACTTGTGAGCATTATTCATTCCATGTGCACGCATGACTATTCAGATTATTGCTCAGCCTTCAGTTTGAGTATTTTTATTTGGAAAAATGTAGTTTGACCTAGTCAACACGTTTCTCGTGGCAATGGCTATAGTGGTCGATATTGCACATTTATTCTCTAGATGTATCCAGTACACCATTTGCATATTCAGATGGTGGTTATTAGCCATTATGCAATACTTTCATGGTTTTTTATTATTATTATGGTCACATTTTTTTATTATTGGATATGGTGTTGGGCTTCATATACATATCTAGATGGATATATATGGTACTTTTAGTCAGCATTGATGGATTTGATGTCTTTGATTCATTTGGTGCACTCGGATGATAATTTTGGGCAAAGGAAAATGACTTATTGGTGCTTTTATTCTTCAACATGATGAACCGACATTTTATTCCCTTAAAAATTGACCATGGCTACTCCAGAAAAATCGATTTGTCTAATGTGAGCTAGGTAATGACAGGGGATGACTTGATATGGTATCTAGAGGCTCTATGGATCATTCTTCATGTGTTTATCTTAGTGCTCAAGCTAGCACTTATTATTTTGGCTTGACTAGGGAGTATGTCCTCTATGAGGGGTGTACCTCACCTTGTCATATGTTGTACCACCATGTTATATCTTATGATCATGTATTGCAATGACACTTAGGGTGAATTGAGCCCTTAATGTGACCCCCACATCATGTACCGCATGTTATATTATCTTGTTACTATGTATCTCTCCTAGCTTGGGCATAAGAGGAAAAAGTGTGCCCCCATATGAGAGAGTGATCCATGAATCATTGTAAAAATTAGATCTCCATCGTTGATTGATGTTTTAATCTCAACCGTTGGATGAAATTTGGTTAGAAAGTGGACACCACTCTTCTCCTATTTAAGAGATGTTATCCCCTCATTGTATTCATTGGGACTTTGTGCTGTGAACTTTTAATAGACAATATATTTTGTTCAAATACTTGTGCTCTTGTGGATGAATTTGTGGGATGATGATTAAAATTATTTCTAGCTTGCATTGAAATATCTTGGTGAATATCTCTTGTGTATTTTGGATCCACATTTTTACTGCCCGATTTGAGGAAAGGCGCAATAGTGGAGGAGACTCTCTCTCTCTCTCTCTCTCTCTCAAATCTTGGTTAAACAAGGAGTGGTTTTGTCTTTGGATTAATCATTCCTCTTATTTTTCTTCTCGCTTAAATTTACCCATTTTTTTTGTAAATCTAATTGCTTTTGCATGGTTTTGCAAGAAAGGAGGGATGCACTGGGTCATTGGGTATCTTATTGGACGAGGGATTCACCAAAATTTTCATTTGATCTCACAAAAGCAATATTCATCATTAGGGAAATCATCTACTATATCCAATTAAGTGATTTTAATGCTTTTCTCTGTTTTAATTTTCATACAAGGGTCACTCTCAGCAAAATAAACATTAAAACCCTGGCTTAAAATTTATAAAAATTCTCTGGGTCATATAAATTGGATTTTTGGTGAAACATTTATGGGTCTTACTCCTTACCCCTTAGGACACAAAGAAATTCTAAGGTGTCATCATTGGGGACTCCATTTTCCCGGCACCCAAGACACTAGTCTCTTGGGCAATTCGCACCCCCTTGGGAGTTAGCTATTCTTTGATTTTGTGATTTGGTTTTGCTTGTAATTCCAAGCACTGTCATATCTATTGCCAAGAAACTTATCTACGGTGTTAGGGAGATTTAAATCTCACTTAAATCGTTATCTTGGGTATCCCCTAGTTTTCCCATTTAAATCCCCCCAAGGTACTGACTTAGTCATTCTCCACACAGCACCATTATCCTGGATCTTGTTTATAACTCATTAGCCACCAAAATGATTCATTTGGATTGTTTTTCCACTCCTCAAAGCCTCAAAATCCATTCATTGTTTCATTGGTGGTTATCTTTATTGATCTAGGGTTTCATTAGCTACACACCTTACATATCCTATAACCATAGTTTGATTTGGTATCTTAGCTTTAGGGATTCCTTCTAGGTTAGATATGGGTATCCCCCTTTTTCACTCTACTCAAAGTGGCATAAAGTGAAGAGATTCCTGACTGGAGTGACAAGCGATCCATTCCAAGGGTCGGGATCCTCTTAGGTCACCTCTTTAGTTGCCTAGCTCATCTACCATCCTGGATAAGATTCATCGCAAAAGGGAAACTACAAGTTGTGCGATAACACTTTTGGCACCATTTTCGGGGAGGTAGAGGCTTACCTAAGATGTCTACAAGTGTTTGTGCATTATTTCTAATCATATCGTATCCAGTCTTAAAATTGGTGGTTACGTTTCCCATTGCTTAATTATTTTAACCATCAAATTTTTTCACTCATCTCACCTCTCCTTTTCGACATTTTCCTTTTGGTGGATCAATCTTTGTGGTTCACCTCGAGACTCCACAACGCGACTTTGCTGAGGAGCGAATCCAATCAATCAATCCTAAAATATTAGATCTCTCATCTATTCTTGAAGGAACCCCTATAACCTATACTCGAAATTATAATCGAAAAAACCTTAAAGAGAAATCATCTGAATTCTTTTGGAAGATTTCAAATCCTACCAATTCATCGAGTAACATTTTTGGGTCTCCTTCTCATTCTTCACCTATGTCTCAATCTAATCCAATGGTCAGTGTAAATGTTGGTGGTAACCAAAATAACCCTCTACAAAATCCTAGGCTTTTCAGAAGACGGGCAAGAGCTTCTCCTTCTGACTTTTCCAAAATTCAAGAAGCTCCTCATGACATGCTTGACAAATATTTTGAGAAAGTCCCCAAATTTAATGGAGATTGTGCTACTACCATTGAATATCATATTGATATGGTATGGAATCACATGGAAGCATACAGGGCATTTGATGAGGATGTGTTTATGAGGGGGCTCTTGGCATCTTTAGAAGGTGAAGCCCGGAATTGGTTTGATAGATTACCTGCTTCGTCCATAGATGGGTATGATAACTTTGTGACAAATCTAATTGATGAATGGTCATCCAAATTAGATGGCAAGTATCTCCTAAATCAATTATTTGAAATTAATAAAAAGTAGAATGAATCAATCCATTATCTCAATTCATTCGAAGGATGGATTGGATATCCGTTGAAAGATAAGAACCCTACTGACCTTAATACCATAGAAACTAACGCTAAAACTGTTGAATCTAATGCGGCCTCTATGGGAAAACAATTTTATTTTTTATCATTATGCCCCTACCACATCTTGAAGTGAACCCCGACTTAGAAAATCCAAGGAGCCTATTTTTGAACAAAAAGACACGTTGGAAAGTATGCAAGAGATGATGAAGAATTTGACTCTCATTACAAGGGATATGATGAAGATTAGGGAAGTTGAGCATTATAGGAATCCTTACAGCCTTTTGACGCCTGAAATATCCTTGCGTCGGCAGTAAGGGTTCTCCCCAATGAAAGCTCCCAATTAGATCCTTCACTGTTTGGAATAGGGAACCCGTCTGGCTTAAGGTCTAGCTATCGTTCAAAATATTCTTGGAATGAGTTTGTCGGTTGCAGCCCGACCCACCATTTAGAATTTTAATTAATGTTAAAATGAAATGCAAACTATTAAACCTAAACACAAAATTTTATGCTAACCAAAATTGAATTTTTTAATCGATAGAGAGAAGCCTCACACAGTGATGTGCATGTTCTTACCTCCCATATTATCACTTCCATTACTCTAGGTCACAAAAGCGAATGCCCTAATTAAATGCAATATTCTATTAAATTAAACTATCCTTGAAAGGAGAGAGATTAAAAGGGAGCAACGCAAGGCAACTGCATAATGCACTTCTACAGGAGATAACCACTGAATAAAAAACACATTTAACAATTACAAGATAAAGGTAACACATTAGATAACATGAATATTAACATTCATCACATCCATTGCTCAAGAAAGCAAAGAAAACTATGTTCATTTGTATATGCATCAAATAGCTCAAAAACCATTAGAATAATCCAATAGAAAGAACAATCTTACTGCATTTTAATAGACAAAAGGAGGAAATTAGTTCCATGTATTCATCTACACATTTTTACGCAATCTCTACTGCAAGCTTCCACCCAGAAAATTGCCTTGTTCATTATTAGAAATAGTTCTTACATATGAGTTCAGCAAAATCTTCTCAAAAGAAAAATACCCTCTCCTTTTCTCATTCTTCTCTTTTATCCTTTCTACCAAACGCCTCTAGGTGACTTTTCGGTTCACCTTCCTTCAATTACAACCTTTTGTCTTCCAATAACTTTGTCCTATTTTCAAAAAATAAAAATAAAATTACTACATTATGAGGGTGGAGCGCCCTCTTTAGTTTGTATGTATTTGTTCCAAAGGCCACTTTCATACGATATAACATTTAATTGTTGTGGCTCTAATAACCGTAAATCCACTTCCTGAAAATATAATTCTTTGACTAGTATATTAAGGCCTTTTTTTTGGTACTATGCCCACTAGCCAAGTATTGTGTTTTCAATGTTGCTTGTCCAATATGTTCATGGAGGTCTTCTGAAGTGACATTTTCCAAATTACAAATGGCAGTTATATCTTCATCCTTGATAGTTCTTATTCAACCAATTTTTGTTCCTTCGGCACTAGGTTCTCGAACGGGCCATGAGAAGAAAGATGGCACTTTTCAAAAGCTTTGACTATATTCTGATGTATCCCTTCACACCTTGAAATAGAGGTTTCTACCTCACTTTGCAATTTCCTTTCAGCCTTTTTGCAACCATCAAGAGTTGCAAAATCCAGTCTCAATTCATTTGTATACATCTTAGATTGGTGAGGAGGGATTTCCTTCACTTTCTTCCTCCATGCAGTCAGATTCTTCATTTTTTTGTGAATATCTCCTAATTTCTAACAAGTGGCAGTCGTTGTCTTGGATATTTATCTGAGTTTGGCCACCATTCCATGTACTTCAAATGTCTTCTCTGTGAGCAGTTCCTGTGAATGGAACAATTGTTCATGAAGGGTAGATGCACAATCATAAAATGGTGTCAAATCTTGTTTATGCTCTTGGGAAGTGTTTAATTCTACTATTAGTGAATCCTTTTCTCATTGAAGCTCTGCTAACTAAGCCTACAAGGATCCCTTTTCAATAGTAAGAGCTTCTATTTGTTGATTGATCTGAAAATATTTCAGGATCTTTTTAACCATAAAATAGTATGTGAAATTTTCATGTTAATCCTTATAAAAATGGCTTTAAAGGTGAATTTTAAATGCTCAAATCAAACACATAAGAAAATAAAATAGATATGCAAACCAGAAAATGAAGACAATAGATGATAATAGAGTTCACCCTTCTTGGGCTACGTCTCCTGGCCACTTCCAATGAGAAGGTCGATCTTATTAAGTCTTCAAAGCTTACAAATATGATTTTCTGGAAACACTTCTGAGTTCTATCAGTCAAACTCAAAAATAGACTGCACCACTGTGTTCCTCTCGAAATTCTAAGAAAAATTAGTATAAATTCGATTATGTTTGCTCGAGGCCTCCTCTGGATCGCAAATTGAGAAACTTTGTCTGCATAAAAGACAAAACAGTACGGAGTGTATGGATTCCCACCGCGGGATTCGTTCTCATTAATGGATGTACGACGCATCAGGAACTATGCCCAACTCTTCCTTGAACTTTGTGCCTGTGCTGTGTTTCGTGGTCTCTGAACTCTATACTCTAGCTTCTGTACCTCTGAATCATGGCTCCGAAGGGAGTTAAATAGTGGTTTTTGGAGTGGTTTTGGGGCGTGGGAAAGGGAGCCATGTGCCCATTTTGGGCCCCAATCTTCGCCTGCAATTCTTAACCAAATAATGCCACCAACCATCTAACAGTCGGGATTTGGCCCAGTGGTAAGGCATGGATATGGGGGAGCGGAGGTCCCAGTGTCAAACCCGCGGTGCTCCCACTCTACCCATTTTACATGGGATATATATGTGTGTGTGTGTGGCGAAGGTTATGGATTCGCTTATGAACGTGGCATAGCTTCGTGGAAAGGTTTTACGTGGCATATGGTGTGGTGTATTGTGGTGGAAATAAGCTATGGTGTTACGGAGAAAAAATTCCTATGGCTTGGGGTAGAACACAACAGACAGATGAATTCCATAAATCAATTCATTTCCCAATGTATGCTACATAAATGTAAATTCTAAGAAGTGGAATAAAAGACTAACCTCAATCCGGATGTTCGGTGAAGATCTCCGTTGAGCTTTCAAATCACCACACTTGTACCTACAGTTTAGTCTCAATAATAAACGAAAACAAGTGCATATGATATATGAAAGATGTTAGCATAAACAATAGCATAATCCATGACATATATAATTGAATGTACCCAATGATAATAAACAATCATTCATAATATCAATTGGACGAGAAAATGAGTATTTCTATTAATATGAACAAGAAGTACAAGATACAACCTCTTGTTGGCAACTCATCTGAACCAAGAACTAGATCCCTCCACGTGTGCCTCCACCACTTCAATCCCCCATGCAATGGCAAACTCACTAGTAAAGGATCAAATCCCTCACAAGATATGGAATAGTTTGGTAGGTGAACATAAAAGGTTCACAACAACTAGGATCAATGGATGTAGACTCAAGCTATGGAAAATTTCCAATAGAGTTTTGATGCTCTTCTCTTTTCCCCCTCCTTCCATGCATAATGGCTCAATATATAACCCTCCAAAGGCAAATGAAAGGTCGGATTGAGTCGTTTCGAGATACATGGAGGGCCAAAGGTCACAATGGCCGCATTTTGGAGTAAAAAAGGGAGATTTTACTCTCCATTACCAATTAACTCAATGTACATGGGCTATAATGGTGCATCCTACATATGCATGAGTTGCATTGAAGCAGCTCGCGTATAGGAGTAAAACTAGGGAAAAAAAGGGTTCCAAAAGGACAAAAAGTGGTTATGAGTCCATAAATGGATAATGGAGGTTAAGGAGTGCTAATGCTCACAAGGTGTCAAAATACGGTGTAACAGATGCCCCCTAATGTGTGAGGTCAGAGAAGGTACTACGATGGCCGAAATACATTATAAATCTCAGAAGTGGAGTGATGGAGACACAAATGGAAGGAGTATCCCACTCGTCATAATACAATGATGTCGTTGTATACATATCGGTACAGTACATAGAAATATGATACAATGGCCATGAATAGGCAGTATATAAGGAATACATGTCATGAATGGTAATATCCATGACCCATATACAGACCCATATATAGTAAGATATGGTCTCCTGCTGAAAAGGAAACAATGGATGCAAACTGATGGTACAAACTGCTGATGTATGAGAATAATATCCCATAGGTACAATCACGATCACAAGTAGCATACTGAATGCCACTGAAGTCTGGGGTCTTCTATACAAATCATCTACGGTGCATGTCCCATCAAGTGAATAAGGGTATTGATGTCAAACCTGATGTGACATCGTCTGATTACCAGTCATTGATGTATACCGTTAATAGACGCGAGATAACCCACCAATAATGAACATGGGCATCAAGGCACTAAGTACATTCATCAAAGTGTGAATAGAGGTGTTGAGATCAAACACTCTGACAAATCCATCGATCAGGGGACATTAATGAATTCCCAAATGTCGATGGCGAGAGGACCTACCACTAATGACTGCAAGTCTCAATGTACTCAATAGGACTATAAATCTCGATTCCAGAATAAATGAGTTGGAGTGGATGGAATGAGATTCACTCGAAGGAGGGCATTAATGGATCCCCCATCAACGAGCACGAGATAGCAGCTAGACTGAAATATTTGGAAGAACGCGATCGAACTAGACTCAGAAGGGATGGCCGACACGCAATAGTCAAGAGATCTGAGGAGTGTCTGACTCTGGTTTCAATACTTCCTTTGAACAAGAGCATGAGAAGATGAAAAGACTCAGTCGACATAGAATCAAGCACTAGATACTCATAATACTTTGTGATGCATGAGGCATCGACAAAGGCTCCATAATGAATGGAAACTTAACCAACCAGTGGAGTAAGATCTAAGAAACGAGTACAGCTTCCTAAGGTCATACTAATGTCCCGACTCATGATATATGGACTGGAGATGAATGCCTTGTTCAAAGGTGACACGACATCTTCCAATAGAAGGTAGTAAAAATTTTCCCATTCAGCTTTTTAAATTTTATGATTTTTTTGGTCTTTTTCATATTATAAAGCTTGAAAAAGAATAAAATTGCTTATGGTACAAAAGTGAGGGAACGAGTGTCATGGGCAAGCAAACTAGTTCCAGGCAATGGAACATACCTATGCTCAATGCAAGAAAGCATGTGTGAGATGTGGACACTCGGGGGGTGTTCCCTCAAGGTAAGAGTCATCAAGCTGCGAAGGATAAATTATAGCTCTGCTTGGCTCGGAAGGCTAAGTGCTTAGGAAAATGGCTAATAACTGAGAAAGCAGGAGCTGACACAAGGCTCAAAGGAAAGAAAGATAATGCAATGCATTCACAAATTTACATAAAAGGGGAGTCCTTTCTCGTAAATTTAGTCTCCTCACCCGAAAAAAAGTGTAAAAAAAATGAGAGAAGAACTCTTCTAGTCACATATGACTAAAGTATACCTTTTTCGTAATTAATCCACAAAGGTTCGGAAAAGGGGTAAACTTATACCTAAGTGAATGTCGCTTCAAATCATTTAACGAGTCTAAAATGACAAGTATACTTGACAATCTTGTTTGATTTGAAAAAGTCTAACAAGGGCTTAAAAAAGACTTTATACCTGATATGCACAAAAATACGAAGCCTGTAGGAAGGATGAAGCCAAGAGGAAGGAGTAGTAAAACTCTATTGTTTTCATTAAGATACTAGAAGCTCCTAGTCTCCATTCTTTTAAACAGAGAAAGAGAGAAGAGTCGGACTCACTTTCTTATAAGCTGGTATTGTCAAACCTACTACTAGTTGTTTTCATATTATAAAATAGGAGAAACCACATAAGGTGGATTCCAGAGCTGGGCTAAGATAAGAATAAAATATTTTTCGTAAAGGTTTAACGAGCTTGAAAAAGTAAACTCGTGACCTCCTTAGTGTTTTTAACGAGCTCAAAGGAGAGATGGAAGAATTCTCCTAACGTCCTTACTGTTTTTAACGAGCTAGAAGTAAAGGCGGAAGAATGCTCGTAATGGGAGCAGACGAGTGTCAGGGATATGCGAGACTAGTTCCAAGCGCATGGAACAAAGCTATGCATAATGCAAGGAACATGAGCAAGATACAGACACTCAGGGGGTGTCTCCTCCGGGTAAAGGATGTGAAATCACAAAGGAAAAGTGATACAAAGCTTAACAGAAATGAGATCAGAGATGGAAGTTTATATAACGAGCTAAAAGCGTGGAATCTGGCATCAGGCTCATTAGCGCAAGCGGGATCAAAATAAATGCACATGCAACTTAAACACAAAAATGGGAGCCTTATCAGGGATAGCCATAAATATATGAGAAAGAAAGATATGAGGCTTCTTCTCAAAGTCATGGTAAATCTAAAAAGGCTCCCGAGCCTATGACAAAAACTTAGCATGTGCACCAAAATGGCATATGGGTGCTGACTAGGGTGACCCATGTTAGGTAGGCTCGGCTATCGAACTGGTGCACAATGCATTTAAATATGGCCAACAGGTTCGACCCTATGGTGAATTCTAATGGCAAAAGGTTCAAATGCATCATAACAACGAGGAAGCCTAAACCTATATGCAAGGTTCTGAATATACCCGACATGATCAAACAAAGTGTCGAAAAGGACCAGTAAGCAAGCATAAGTCCAGCTAAGAATCTCGTCTCCAAGAAACATTAGTACCAAGATCATATCTAAAACATATATAAAGAAAGATCCAATACAAGTAACTGTGGTAGAAATACTTTCATCTTGCTCAATAAGATCAAGGTTGGGAAGGAAATAAGATCTATGATGAAGGTCCTCCCAAGGCTTGTCATTGTCGTTCATGGCCTCGATAATGGCCTCATCTGAAGGTAAAGTATCATCAAGGCAGTCGTGTGAACAAGACGAGTCCACTACCCATGTGGGTAGCGTAACATGATCTTCTTCCTCTGTTCTTGAAGAAGAGAGATCAGGCTCTGCAGTGACTTGTTGAATATCACGATAAGCAAGTTCGACTGCAGAAAAGGGCATAGCCATTTTGATGTGCGAAGTATCTCCCGACGTGGGACTCGTGGAAGGTAATACGATGTCCGAAATGGTACAGGAGTCAACGATGAAGGGTTGTCATCAGAGATGGTTTTGTGAAGAACCTGCAATAATTAATTAATGAAAACACACGAAATAGCAGAAATAACAGAACTCGGAATCAATTTTATATTGATCGCCGGCCACTTCGAGGGGGCAACCTCCTTTGAGCAAGCTCAATACAAATAACTTCACTGTACCTTCATTGCTCTCAACACAAAATTATATACTAATTCTAGGCACCAATACCATAGTTCAATACCATGTGTCAATACAAACCATGGGCCAATACAAAATATGGATCAACAATTACTACGGGACGACTGACAAAGCATATGCGTCCAACAACAATAATACAAACTATGGATCGACAATACTACAGGATGACTTACAAAGCATATGCGTCCAACAACAATATACTAACAAAGTAAATAGAAGGGTTGACATGGGTTCCTAACATCCCCTCTCCCTTAGAAAAAGCTTTGTCCCCAAAGCTTTAGATGTGTAAATTGATGCAGAATATAAAGGAGTGGTTCCCCTGTAGCATCCTCGGGTTGCATTCCGGCCCACTAACACCTTTTGAGTTTCAGGGAGTATTGCTTGGAAGGTTGTAGATGAAGAAGGACCATATCCACTGCGTGAAAAGTATGCTCAGAACGGTGCTGATCGGCTTGTTGTTTTAGTCGAATTATTTCCATGTGAAGATTGTCCTGCAGAATGAGAAGAATATGATCACTGTTTCGAAGAACTGAGTCAATTTCCTGAACTCAGGAGCTGCTGAGCATATATGGAAGAAGAACTGGCGATGCTTGTCCATAAACTGCTTCATATGATGTCCTTTTAGATGTGGTATTGTACCACCGGAGAGCTTCTAGGAAATCCATAGAAATAGCTGTCCACATTTGTGTAGGGATGGGAAAGGGTTCGAGCAATCCCGAAAGGAGTGTTGTTTCACCCTTGTTGACTTGGAAAGTATCACACTCAACCACCATCTGTTGAATTTTCATTTTCAATCCCTGCCAAAAGAAGTTACTTTGTTCCCGGTCATAGGTTTTGAGGAACCCAGAGTGCCCTACCGATGAAGAAGCATGGAGTTCATAGAAGAGATAACCCTATTGAACAGATTGCAACCAATTTGGAACAAGCAGAGAAATAGTTGTAAGATAAAATGGGTCATCAAATTAGTGAGAAGGAGCATCGGCCACCATATTATCCTTACCCTTCTTGTAAGTGATCGCATAGTCATAACCCATGAGTTGGATAACCCATTTCTGGTGTGCTAGTGAGGAGACCCGTTGTTCCAGAAAATGTTCCAGACTCTGGAGATTAGTCTTGATGCAGAAATAATTTCCTAATAGGGATGGCTGCCACTTATGTACTGCATGCAAAATAGACATCATTTCCTGCTGAGATGTAGATGCGGCTAAATGCTTACCGAAAAGGTCTCTTGAAGGCGGCAAGCCCACTGGTGCAATAAAGACACCTTCATATCTATCCAAGGAAGTAGTAGAGACCATTGGTGGGTGCATCTGAATGGAATGGAGCTGAGCGATGACACCATGTGAATTCTTCTTAAGGATTGTTTCCAGGCGATGTGAACTGATGATGCAGAGAGACCCTAGTTGTGAGCCCATAAATTTGTGTTGTGTCCCATTGACTGAAAACTACATCCAAAGTTCAACAAAATCCCATAAGATGGGGCCAAGTGTGCGTAACCATTGAATTCCCAAACACACATCACTTCCACCTAAGGACAAGGCAAACATGTTAGAGCACAGGTTATAATCTTCAAGAGAGATACGCACATTATGACACTTTCCCTTGCAGGGTAAGGTGCCCCCATTGGCAACCATGACTTCAAAGTTGGAGCAAGGATGGACAAAACAATCAGCATGTTTGGCGATCCGAGGGTCAATGAAGTTATGAGTGCTACCAAAATCAATGAGTATTGTAAGAGGAAGCTTCTTGAAGTAACCCCTGACCCGCATTGTTTGGGGGGTGATGACGACGGATAAAGCATGGAGAGATATCTCTGGGTGGTCTTCCTGAGATGGAAGGTCAATAGGCGGCTCCTAAATGTTGACCTGATCATTCGGTGTATCTGGAGCTTCTGCACCAACTTCAGAGCCAGGCCGAGAATTCACATCCAAGAGATAGATCTTTTGTTGAACACATCTATGTCCCCGAGTGAATTTTTCATCACAATTATAACAAAGCTCTTTTTCTCTACGTGCCTACATCTCTGTTTCGAACAAATGCTTGATAGGAGTTGGTCGAGGAGTTGGCAGGATTGGAGGTCATTGAGAACCCATATTTCGGAAGGGAACAAAAGTGGGTTTGGAGCGTTGTTGTGCAGAAATATTGTCTTTTTCCAACTTAGCCAACCCTAGGGCTTCCATCATTGTGTTGGGACAAAACATTTGACCTCTGGGTGGATTTCATCCTTAAGACCACTAATAAAACAACTCCTGTAGAAGTCATCAGACAATCCTTCTGTGTGGTTGGCTAGTTTCTCAAATTCTATCTGATACTCTCTCACAGAGCCAATTTGACGAAGTTTAGTGAGTGCTCCAGTGAAGTCATCAAAAGCACTAGGACCAAATCGTTGGAAAAGGAGTTGGAAAAAATTTGTCCATTTTGGCTCGTCTTGAGCTTTGATGTACCAACGGTACCATTGAAGGGCTTCTTGTTCCAAATGAAAGGATGCAAGTGGAACATTTTGGACATCAAAAGTATCATGCAGACTGAAATATTGTTATGCATGATAGATCCATCCAGTCGGATCAGTAGCATTGAAGCAAGGAAATTCAAGCTTCGGACCACAGAAAGTGCTGGAAGAAGAGAACCCATTGGCTGCAGAAGATTCTTGCTGTCGGTTATTGTTCATGGCCGAATGCTGAAGATGGAGACTAAGAAATTTTTCATCCAGATCTTGGAGTTTGGTTTGGATGGCTGCAAGTGCTTCCTCCATGGTTTTTGCTCCTGTGTGGTGACAACCACAACCAAGAATTTTTTTTGGGGGGGAATGGATAGAAAAACACAAACAAAAGCTTATTTAGTAAAGGGAAATTTGGATTTGGAAAAAACTCAAATGGGTAATTGGGGTTTGAATAGATTTTGGACACTTTCTGATGGACAGGGAAGCAAAAAATGAGGATTTCAGAAGTGGGGTGAAAGAATGAGAAAATTTGTCAAAGAGGGACAAACAAGCAAAAAGAGGGAATGAACACGGTGGCAAAATTTGGAGGCGAGTGGCTGAAAATAGACAAATGTGAGATTTCTGGCTTTGGGAAGTAGAATTTTGGATAGGGTCCTCAGGAATGAAATATGCAGAATGGGATTGCAGGGGTGTCCGGGAAGTTTCAAGGGAAACAAAGTTACAACAAGGTAGATATGGTGAAAAAATGGATTATTATTTTTATTATTTTTATTTTTATTTATTTATTTATTTATTTCGGAAATGGATCTGCAACGGCGCAAAAGGGATTGGATAAAAAATGATTAGATCTGAAACGAATTTCAGAATAGTTCTGAAATGGCTTGATCTGGAACGACTATCAGAAGGGATCTGAAACAGCTCGGAATGGATCTGAAACGACTAGATCTGAAACGGCTCGGAATGGAGCTGAAATGGCGCGGAAGTGATCAACAATAGTTCAGCTAAAAATAGATATGGACCCCAGGTATGTGCAGCTTCCTATCGATTCAGGAGATTCACTTGGCCACCAATGTTGTCTGACGACTTGCGTATTGGGGCAGTACCCCTCACTCCACGGCTCAGGTAAAACTAATAACCACTTTGCGACAAACGACAGCTCTTGGTTTACCTCACGGGTGGGAACTAGTCAATCAGGTAGGGGTTGTTGCCCTTTTCACTGGCAGGTCATCTCAATGGGCCAGCTACTTTGGGGTTCCTGTGGTACTCCTCACAATGAGTTTTAGGGCTTATGCCCAAGTACTTCCCATAGTTAAGCGGATAGGGATTATTCCCAGATCAGAAGTTGCGAAAAAAAAAATTGGCAGAAATTTCACCCAATGAGCCCAAGAAAGTGCTCTGATACCAGATGTGAAGAACCTGTAATAATTAATTAATGAAAACACACAAAATAGCAGAAATAACAAAACTCAGAATCACTTTTATATTGATTGCAGGCCACTTCGAGGGGGTAACCTCCTTTGAGAAAGCTCAATATAAATAACTTCGTGGTACATTCATTGGTCTCAACACAAACTTATATACTTTCGCTGAAAAAAACACAAACTTATATACCAAGTCTAGGCGCCAATACCATGGATCAATACCATGTGTCAATACAAACCATGGGCCAATACAAAATATCGATCAACAATTACTACGGGACGACTTACAAAGCATATGCGTCCAACAACAATAATACAAACTATGGATCAACAGTACTACGGGATGACTTACAAAGCATATGTGTCCAACAACAATATACTAACAAAGTAAATAGAAGGGTTGACATGGGTTCCTAACAGGTTCCTCTAAAGGAGATTGGTGCGGAAAAATCGAAAGATCCCATCAAGGAGGGATATAAGCCTACACCAACATTCCCAGTTGGTGGCTAAGAATTTTCAATTTGAGGGACCACATATCCCCGCGATGCTACGGAATTAAATGACAACTGATCGATCGTCATAATCTTTCCTTCATGTGGAAAGCAAATAACTTTGAAAACAGAGGATACAATCGCTTTCATAGCGTAAATCCAATTATGACCCAGTAAAAGGTTATAGTCGATGGGCGCATCAACCACCTCGACCTCTATAGGCACAGATTTCCCACCCAAGTGGACCTCAAGGGAGGGGAGAATACCATGCTGCTTGAAAGACCTACCGTCAAATGTTGTAAGCAAGGTTGTAGACTTCAAGAACGGGGGTGAGCTGAGAGCCTTCCAACAAGGTAGAGACATTACTGAAGTAGACACACCTTCATCAACGATGGTACGCTTAATGATCATCTCGAAACACCTAACATGAATTTGGAAAGCTACATGATAGGATAAACAAGGTTGAACGTGAGTAGTGTCAAACTTGATGACATTTGAGCTATCAGAATCGAGGGCTCCTAAAGCAGATAAAAGGGCGTTCCTTTGAGAAGGACAAGCCTGAAGTACTTCAAGTGCCAACCTAGCACACGGGGTTTGGCCCAAATCTTCCACAATTGAGTAGTTATGGGTGGATCGGGCATTAAGATTATGTGTCGAGCACTTAAGGACACCTTTCGAAACCCGCGACATAAAGTTGGGCTTCTCGATGTGCAATGGAGTCTCGGGTGGAGGGGGCTCATTCCCCAAAGAAGGTTGTGGAGCTCCATAATCACGCGAGCGAGTAGCAACAAAAACCTCATATTTAACCATGTTTACACATCCAAAAGTGCCATCATGGGTAGAACAAGTCGAAGTTTCATTAATCCCATGACCAGTGGTGGAAGCACCAGAAGCCATATTCTGATGATGAGGAAGGGGATTTGTCAACACAGCTGGGCTCTGTGCAATGTGCTTCGATGCTTCCTCCATACAAGGACACAAATGTGTAAGGTGATATTCCGATCAAAGTTTACAAGGAAACTTCACCTTACGTCTAGGCTTGCGATACCCACCAGCATTTCTGCCATCCCGAGGAGGGTTAGCATTTTCTTTCTTATTCCTATTGTTCCCACCCCTACAGTTATTCTTCCCCTTCTTTTTCCCACCAGGTTTCTGGTTACCGGATGGGTTCGTTGATTGCACAGAATGTACATTGGACGATTGGGTGGAAACGGACGAGACAGGAGCCTGTCCAGAGGTGGAATGGTTAATAGACAGATTATGCATTTGATTCGTAGCCACGTCTATGGAGGGAGCACTTGCGGAACCAACAATGCCATCGGCATGCAGTCTAGGAATTGGCTTGGGCTCATGTCGTGATCATGGCGCGTCAGGTATAATGTCATACAAAATACAAGATTGAGCATAGACCAGGTCTAACTACTGGGTCTTGAAGATGGCATGTTCCTCAGTCATAATTTCAAACAATGAAATGTCCTTCAAAATATACGGGTGAAAAGACTTAAGGAACCTTTCCAAGATAAAATCCAGAGGAATGTTGGCTTTCACTAACCTCTTCTGTCAGCGCCACTCTTGAATGTGATCAGAGATATGCGTGGCTTTATCCTAGTGGAAGGTGGATAAGATTTTGGTACCAGTATCGTAACGAACCGACAACTGAAAGTGATCTAGAAAAACCAAATCCAAATCGTTGAAAATCCTATATGTGCCCCTAGAAAACGCGACATACCATTTTGCGACAAACCCTGTAAGGGTGCATTGAAACAACCTCAAATGAATAGAATCGTGGTTCAAGGAATTCGAGGAGCACCATAAATGGAATGTGGTGACGTGATCACCTGGATCCTCACCCTTCTTCCCTTCAAACTTTGGGACATCGAAAGGGAGCTTAGTGGGGACTGGGGGCCATGTAGGGTCATGACACACCGGATCATTCATGAGCTTCGAAAGGTCTGGAAAATTTAACCTAGCAAGGAATGGGAGCTGAGGCTATGAAGCTTGATTATAAGCTCCCAAAAGAGACCAACTTTGTGAAGGTGACACTGTTTTCATCAAAGTCGACACCTCAGGTGTCGACGAACTCTGATAGAAACCGTGAACATGAACAGAAGGAGGATATACTCCCCCAAAATGACCCATATAAGGATACACAGGTATGTGCATAGAAGGGATTCCATAGGAGGGAATGGGATAATGGTTAGGACCAGTTGAATAACCATGAAAATTTCCCCCATAAGAATGGGGTCCCATATAACTACTCGACGTAGGAAAACTAGTCGAATAAGGTCCATAAGAAAATGGTACGTTCCCACTCCACGGAATCAAGGAGCTAGAAGGAGGAGGATGCTGTGGGATCATATAAGCATTCGTCGGTGGAGGAATATATGTAGAGGAATTCGGGTTAATGGAAGGGATATAAGTCGTATATTCGATGCTTATCATGAAACCTCCACTAAAGAAAGGATTCACACTAACGCTAGGGGCTGGCAAAGGAGGAGGCCCCTCCTCCCACATTCGAAGAAGATGGAGGGATGTGACCACCCCCAAAGTGATAAGCGATATAAGGGGGTATAGTGCCCCCAATCCCAATGCTAGAGCTAGCATGAATACTAGACATGATGGGAGTAATATTTAGAATGAAATTGGGCATATGCAAAGAAAAAGGATATGAGGTTGTAGGGACGGATGTAGAACCAAAACCTGACACACCCGTAAATGAATTATATGGAATACCCGATGACCATGTATCAATGAACGGGTTCATACTAGTGGGATGGGATATTCCAAACCGAATAGGAGTGTTGTGTGATGAACCTCCTCCCCATCCACTCCTATGTAATGTCCCTTGTTAGGAATTTTATTAAAATGGCAAATTTTCACTTTTTCCCCTAGTTAGACCTTTGACTAGTTTTGAGCTCTAGGTCCCCAAATTGCTGCAATTGCTCCCAAATATTCTGAGAAGGTATATGGATGATGTTAAAACATAAATATGTGTTTCAGGGATGCTTTTGGACCTTTAAAATACTTCTGAAAATCCTCTTTCAATTCTGGCCAATGTAGGGAACTTTACTAGTAATTTCCCTTTGACTAGTATTAGTCTCTAGGTCTCAAATTGACTCCAAATGCCTTCAAATATTCAAGGAAGGTGTATGAATGATATTAGGAATTGAATATGATGTTCATGGATGATATATGGCTACCAAAAGACCTCTGCAAACTCTCTTAATATTCTGGACCAAGTATGCAATTTTACTAGTAATTTGGGGTTCAAATCCCCCTGGGGTAAGTACTAAAAATGGCTTCCCAAATGCCTCCAAACACACTCAAATTTATGAAAAGAGATAGGAATGTATGAAGGATTTTATTAAGGTCTCATGTGCACCATTAATTTATTATTATATCTGTTCCAACCCTCTCCCATTCAGCTGCAAAAATCACCCATTCAACCCTTGGGGAAATGACACTATTTCTTCTCCCAATGCAATTAAACTGAGTAAAAATACTTCAAATGCTCAAGTATAGTACATGAAACTTGTAAAATACATCCATGGTAGTATATTAATCACAAATTTATCAAATAATCATCCATTCATTCAAAATCATCAGCATTACATTGGTTCACAATAAGGTAGTGGGGAAATGGCACTGTTCTTTCATTAAAAATGAGATTTACACATTTCCAGTTGGAATTTAGACCTGAAAATTTCTGGAGATGAAGAAAATAGTATTTAATTCATATTACAGAATAAATGGGGCATTATAAGCTCCACCAAAGAGTACAATATCTCACCAAAAACGCCCTCCCTCAAGGATCAAGAATATGCCATCAAAATTGGAAATGGTTGAAGGAGTGAGATACAATAGAAGAAACCATGAGCTGCCCTGTAGCTTACACCTTCAAATAAATACTCCATTAAAGCTCCAAATGAAAGTTCTGAATGGCCTTTCCAATTACCAACTTGGATGGGAATCTTTCACCCTCGAAATTGGCTAAGGCAAGAAACTAGTCATCCACTAGCTCTCCCTCTTCACAAATGCAATTGCAAATTCTACAAATAATCAAAATCTGGTTTCATTCTTTGTTCTTGACATTTATAAATTTATAATTTCTTCCATGGGCTGAATTCCTTCCAAGAGACTCATGCCAACTCAAGTTGGGAAGAGATTCCAAAGAATGCCACTTGTACAACAATTCCTAGTCTCCCACTTCCACCAAATCACATGTGGAAGCATCTTAGATTCCCTAACACCCTTGAGCGCCCTCTTGCAGTCTATTTAAATCCCTGACATGTCATATATGTCATATGGCATCTTTAAGGTCTGATTTGTATCATAGGTGTCATAGCATCTTCAGCATTGTTGTAATAGAACTAGGGAATCTAGCCCAAGTGTCTCACTAGCTCCAAATTGCCTCTTCCTCTTCCATGGGAGTTACTCTTCCTCTATATTTTGAGCTCATTGACTCATGCCAAGTATTATTGACCTTATAACTCATCCAAAGAACATTAGTCTTCCCATGGATTCAAAATTGCAAGAAGAGGATGCCACGTGGTACATAAATTCTAGCTTGTGTGGATCCCACTTCCTCCATGTGTCTTCATGATCAAATGCCACTTTGATTTTCACTTGTATATATTTATTTATCTCCTTTATTAAATATTTATGCCATCCTAATGTTCCAACATCATTTATTATCCCCATTATTCCAAATCCCAAAGCTTCCACCCCAAACCTAGGAAACTAGTAATTTTTCTCCTTGGCAATTATTTGACCCTTAGCATCAATTTGACAAACTCTAATGAATAGGGCCAATTTTCTTAGGCCATTGTGACCCAATGCCAAATTTGGGACATGAAATCCTATGAGTGCAAGGAGGGGAGTTTCTCATTGTGCCACCGGATGGAGTCACCGGGACTCCCATCGTGCCAGATGCAGAACTCATAATGGGAGCTCTCTCAAGCTCGTGAGATGTGAATAAAGAACCAGCGGTAGTCCTCCAATGTCTCTTGTGAAGAGACCATGACAGATCGCTAGCTGGTAAACCAGCCAACCGATGAGATCGACGGAGAGATGGATCTCGATCTATGATGACTTCAAAAATTCAACAAATAAACATCTCCAAAAGGCCTACTAGATCATCATAGAGCACACACCTAAAAGAAACTGTAGCCAAATGCACAAAACAGGGGATTGGCTCAAGGGACCTCCTGACACTACAACCGATATGTCTCGCCTAGGAGAGGCTTGAGACTCCCAAACTATAACTAGAGTTAACATAATCAGTTATAAGGGCCCTCAGTCTTCACTGTGCGAACACAATTGTGTTGTCCGACCCCTATCTGACTCAGGACAATCACAGAATAACCGTTGCAAATGCCCTATGTGATACCTAGGTAAAGAAACTATGGCCACCACGTATAACCAATGCTCAGGCGAATAGTCGTAGGTGGGATCCGTCCTATGGGCAGGGTAACTATGCCCTAAACTCAAGAGTGTCAAATCCCCCAAGAGTCCCTAGATACGAACAAATCCTGGATATATCTCCCACGTTCAGCGAGTATTGGAGGGTTATCTCTGCAACCAACCTCATGTGACCTCGTGCTTAACTCTGGTTTGAGTAGAGCGTCCTGAGAAAACTGATGTATACCATGGGTTTCACCACTCCCTTGTAAGACACATATTGTTTGTTTAATATTCTTGAATTGTTAACTCACAATTATCTATTTCAAGACTCTAAACCTATACTAGTTGGTGAACCCTAGAAAAGAAAATGTTCTAATCAATTCTTTAATTAAGCGTTAATTTTATTGGTTGTGATTACTCAAAGGGATATGGTCGTGAAACTAGTGAGGTGAGATGACTCAATAAATGCACACCCAAAAAACACTAGACTCTTCTATCAATGGGAAAAGTATGCCACTAAATGACAATCAAACCAAGTTTCTTTTCATAAATAAAATGCAATCTCTTTAATATTTCATGCAAAAACAAGCCCTAATGAAAGCACAAGCACTCTGATGCAAAATGCAAATACATAAAGCAATTTTTTTTGTATTTTCACTATAAAATGAATGAAATGCAACAAATTTTTTTGTATTTTCAAAATAAATGAAAATGCAACTAAGAATCAATAATTTTCAAAAAAGAATGTAGAGAATGCAGTTCAGATAACCCAACAAACCCCAAAAAGCAAGACTCAGCTAAGCTAATGATCTATGAAAAGAAAAATGGTTAAAAAGCCAAATTCTCAAAAACAAAGAAAGAGGAGCTTCCAGTCACGAAAAGAGGCAAGGAACAGTCAGGATATAGGCTGAGAAAGACTCAGGAACGCCCACAACTCACCCAGCATCAACCAATCACCAAGAATAAGGTTAAACCAGAGTTGTACGCGGCTGTTCAACAAACAGTTGCGTATGTACGTGGGATGTAGAAGGAAAAATCGCATAGAGATGCGGGCAAAACACAGCTAGCGAGCGTACATGGAAAGATAGGTGACCAAAAAATGAGTGGAATGGCCCAAAAAAATCAAGGTTTCTCTATAAGAACCTGATGACCTATCAATGACACAGAAAATCAAAAGAACAGAGACTCAAAATAAGGAAAAATGCCCAAAACCCCCAAAATGGAGGCTTCTCCCCAACGGAGTCACCAATTCTGTTACGGAGAAAAAATTCCCATGGATTGGGGTAGACCACAATAGACAGATGACTTCCATAAATCAATTCATTTCCCAATGTATGCTATATAAATGTAAATTCTAAGAAGTGTAATAAAAGACCAATCTCAATCCGTACGTTCGGTGAAGATCTATGTTG